>CM072901.1:11268714-12468714 GCA_037013685.1 Acridotheres tristis
CATGGCCAGGCAATGGGGACAGTGCACTTGTGAAACTGAGGAAGGTGAACTTGTGAAACAAACCTGATTTCACTCACTGGAGCCTCACGTGTTCCCAGCCATCAAAATGTGTGCAGAGGTGGCTCAGGGCTATTTGTGGTGAGCACAGAGGCCAGGGGGTTCTGGCTGCTGCTCCTCCTTGTACTCCACAGGGGGCCAGTGACCTTCTGCTGGGTTTTCCATGAGCATTTTGTACCCACTAGGTGCTGACAGTGATTGGGATGTTTCCATCTCTCACCTACTACTACACCTCCACACACAGTCATTAAGCAACATTTCAACTCCTCTGCTTTGTGTCTCTGTCCCCTGTCACCTGTAATGGCTTCATTCATCAGCGTCCCCTTGTTTTGGCTGTGTTGTAGTGGTTTTTGTGGTCTGAGATGGACCAATCTCCATGGCCTGCCAGCACAAGGCAGTCATTCTTTCACACCTTCTTCTTCCAGCTTTTCTTCTCTGCTGGCTGCTCCCACACCCAGAATTTCCTTTCTCTGCTGTGACCTTCTCACCTCTGAGCATGTTTCTTGTACCTTGGCTTTAATAACTGACCACAAAAAGAACTGTAGGTATTTTGGGGAGTTTGTTCACCCTTTTAAGGGAAGGACTACGGAAAGGATGTTTATGTAGGAGACAGTGAAATGTGTTGTGAAATGGATACAGTGCCTACATGAGAATGAAATTCCATTAAGAGACAGGGAAAGTTCTAACCTCACCAGAAATCTCTGACAGTGTTTGGACATGCTCTGCTTGGTAGAGCATCCAGATTTTACTGTTTGCAGATTGGGCTCTCAGCTGAACCAGGTGCTGAACAAGTGCTTTCCACAGGTCACCGTGTCCAACTTTATTCTGAACAGCTCCAGCCCGAGGCCAAATTCACTCCTGAAATAAATGGGCTCATGTCCCTCAGAGATGCCCTGGCGTGGTCATCTCCTGAGCAGCCTGAGGGGTCTCTCAGCAGGGTGGCCCCGTGCAGGGTTAGTGCCTTTCTGCTCCAGTTCCTGCCCCAGCTGAACAGGTGGGAGCCTGCAGGGACAGCGTGGTGCTCCAGGGGACACGAAAGGACAGAGGAAGCTGTCCTGGCTTAGCTGGGATAGAGTTAATCTTCTCTGGAGTGGCTGGTGCAGGGTTTTGGGCTCAGTGAGAGCAGTGCTGGTGACACAATGGCTGAGTTGATGCTCAGAGGAGCTTACCTCGTGTCCAGGACTTTTCAGTGTCCCATGCCCTGCTTTCCATGGCCAGGAGAGGTGACCCAAAGTGGCAAAAGGGATTTTCCTACCCTAGGGCACCATGCTCAGTGTGTAACTGGGGGATTTGGCTGCTGGGGATGGGCTGGGCATCAGTCAGTGGGTGGTGAGCACCTGTACTGTGCATCCCTTGAGAATTGGGATTTATTCCAAACCCGGAGGCCCTCAGACCTCCACTAGACAGGCTCTGAACCATCAGGCAGGGATTTCCTCCAGCTGAGGATGGACAAGAACCTCCTGGGTGGGGACTTGCCCAGCCTCACCTGGGCTCTACACCCCACCCACGGGCCCAGAGCCCATTTAAGCTCAGCCTGGTTGTGCTAGTCCTCTCCTGAGCTCGGCTGGAGATGTGCAGGTCTCCAGTGAAAGCACAGCCATGCCTTACCATGGAGCCCTATTGCCCACCTGAGGAACCTGGCATTTCTCCCAGCATGGTAAGATGTTATTTTGATTTTTTGGGTTTGTGACTTGTGCTCTGTGAGTTTGCTGCAAAGGCTGCAGATTGGGAGTGAATGTCCAGGGAGAGGTGGGGCCAGCCCTGTGTCCCCTGCCCATATCTGAGCTGAGTTTGGATAAGCTTTGCTCAGCTGCTCAGGCTTTGCACAGAGCTGTGACTGCCCCATCCCTTCAGGAGCTGATGTTCCTGGATGTGGGACCCTGGTGGCCCCAGGCAGGGGCACAGGAAGCAGCATAATTCCCTTCTTGCCCACAGAGATCCATCCTTTCCTATTTGCTGCTGAACATTTTTCATTACAATGTTCTTATGATGCTGTAGGGCTGGAATATAAATCAGAGCCTGTCATTCACAGGCATCATGTTTATTTTGCATTAATATATGCTTTCTGTTAAAATATCACAGATGCAGTTGTGAACCTTGGCTATTATCAGAAGCTTGTTGCAATCATTTCTCTTCCTTTTTATTTATGCACATGAAATGCTGTGTTTGATGATGAAGTGGTTTCTGACTGAAGGGATCAGGATGTTTGGGAAGTCACAGCCTGCATGGCCTCTGTGCTCTGACTTAGCAATTTTGCTGCCTCTCTTCCCCTGGGTTTTACCTCTTTTCCTGCTGGTGAAGGGAGGGAGCACAGAAAGCCTCTCCTTTACTTTATTTCAATGGTTGATATGAGACTGCAGCCTTGTCCTTAGACAAAAAATCCAGGCAGAAAAAAAAATAATATAAAAAGTGTCTGTAATTCTGGAAGGATTTGAGGATTTCTCTGGGGAGGCTGAGGGCTGGGAGTTCTCTCCTGCCACCTCCAGCATCTGTCACCTGTGAAAAGGCACAGAGAGGGACAGGCCTTGTTATCCTGGGCTGGCTGGTAGGGCTCACAAGGGAGCTGTGTAACCAAGGGATGTTTTCAGCCTCCAGCTGCCATTCCCAATTATCCAGACACATCCATATGGATGTGCAGACCCCTGCCAGCCTGAGGGTCAGCTCAGCTGGAGCCTGGCACAGCTCTGCTGCCATCCCACCCCCAGACGGGCAGGGGGGACAGCAGAGCCTGGTGGAAAGGAGAGCAAAGCTCTGTCCTTGAGCTCTCCTTACTCCAAAACTTCATCCTTGAGCTGGGAGAGCAAAACTTTGTCCTTGAGGTCCCTGTGGGCTGTCAGGCCACTCTGGTGTTTTTGGAGCATCATGCAAAGCCTGGAGGAGAGCAAAGCACTGATTTCTTCCAGAACCTTCCCTCCCCTGATGCTTTAGCTCTGGTCTGTGGGCAATTAACTGAAATCCAGACAGGCAGGTTTGGGCATCCTGCAGGATCAGTGATGGGTTTCCTGCAGGGAGTGAGCAAAGATGCTCTTCTTTCTCAAAACAGTTGTCGAGGATCTGAATTATCCCTTGGCTGCAGTAAGAGCTGTTAAACCCACACAGCTCCCATGAGTCTGATCCCAGACTGGCCACACAGGCTGCAATCAGAGGTGGGGAAGTGACCCCTTGTACTGATCAATATTTGGTGAGCAATAGGAAGGTGGAGGAGGAGGCTTAAAGGATGCTCTTCTCCCAAAATTTCTGGATTAGGTGCTGGATCTGGGCTTCAGAAACATTACAGGAAGATCTGCTGATTAGATATGAAAAATAGTTTTGGTGTTATTTTCTATAAGCTTCATTAATACTCATTACAGTGCTGCAAGTAATAATACCAGGAAATAGATTTGCAGGCAGAAGTATGATTTTTAAGTTAAGGATGTTCATTTAATTTCAGCTCTTGTCTCCTGGATGTGCCTCCTCCTAATGCTCTAAATAGCTCTTCTGCCTCTTTGATGTTTACACCCTTCAAATGCATAAAGACAGTTCCCTACAATTCCTCATTTTGCCAAGCAATACATACTTAGTGCTTTTCATCTCTCTCCATAAATCAATCCCTTTCCTCCAACAGGAGCTAGAATAGGATTTTTTCCCCTTATTAGATTTGTACTGAGAATTTCTTTTTTCAGAAACAGATAAATGATACAAGGTTTTTTCATGACAAAGCATCCTATCATATATTATTAGCAAACACTTCCACAGCAGAACAGGAATAAAAATAGAAAGTGGGCTATAAAAAAAGAATGTGTAGCAGGATAACATTTAATCTCACAGTATGATACTGAAAGTGGAGCATTTCCTTCACATTTCTTTGCAGATCTTCAAGGAAAGATCCAGGAGGTCTCCTCAGAAACACCTGGAATCTTTTACTTAAGATTTTCCTTCAATTCTGTATGATCTTTGACACAGAGTTAATGAATTTTTTCCTTATTCAAAAAGCTCACCCACTGCCTGTGGTGTGTTTGAAGCTTCAGATCCTCTCTCCTGGCTCAGCTGCTGCTCCTTCTTCCCAGCATCTCAGCATCAGTTGTACCCACTCTATTCCACAAAACTTTAATTGAGAAACCACCTGAATGGTAAAAAAAAAAAATCAGATCCCACTTATCCCAAACCATTTTCATTTACTGATTTTTGGTGGGAGTCATCGAGTTTGAACATTTTGGGGTTCTCATGTGGCAGGCCAGGCTGACAGGTCCATGATGTGCAGATTGCTCCCTGTGCCAGACCCTGCCCGGGGATCAGCCCTGGGACTGAGCTGGTGGCTGCACTTCAGGGCTGCAGTGAGGTGAGGTTTTCCATGGAAAACAGCCCCTCTCACATTTCCCAGATCTCTGAAAGCAATTTTGGTTGAAGTCCAGAAACCCCTACAAAAGAGTGGATTTAAATCGAAAGTACAAGTGAAAGATGAATGCTCAAATGGATGATTTCAGCAGATTTTTGTCAGACAAAGCTCAGGACTCTGGGGGTCAGGCTGCCTTGGGATGGGAGCACATGGAGATCACACTTGGACACATGTCCAGCCAAAAACCACTTGCCTGATTCTTCCCTGCATTGCTCTTTCAGCTGTGAGAAGGAGCAGTGAGGAGAGGCTGATCCAAGGGTTTGTTTTCCTTCCTTGTGGCTCCAGGGGTGATTTGGAGAACAGGAATGTTCCCCTGGGGCAGAGCAGCCCAGCAGGGCCAGCTGCTGGTGCTCAAACCCCACCTGGGAGCCAGTTCAGAGATGGGCAAGAGACAAGAAGGTTTAAACCTCCAACGTTTTGGTGATTATATAAAAAAATGTGGCAAATAATGAGCTGTGCTGTGTGTTTAGGGAGAGAGCCTGAAGGGAGCTTCTAATTCCTTACAAAGAAAACCAATATCTGAAACTTTCAGCAAAATTCCAAAGATCTTCTCTGGAGCTGCTGCCAGCAAGCAGAGAGAAGGCGCAAAACCAACGTGGCTTTGTAATAAACAAACCAAAGCAGTGCCAGGAGTCGCTGTGTGCTGGGTTTTGTGACAGTGCAATTTAATTTCTCATTGTTCTCGCTGTCCTTAGCAAGGTCAGCACAGCAGAGGGTCCGAGCACTTCCCTGGGGCAGCTGCTGCTTGGACACCCTGGCAGGTCCCTGGCTTTGGAAGCTCTCAGTTCTTGTTGCAGAAACTTCATTGCTGCCACCTTGGGGCCTGCTGGCTCCCTGAGAAGATTTATTCTCTGGCATTTTTGGGAGTTTGGCTCTTGCTAGTCTAAATCAGCTTTTGAATGTGTTTTGCTCTTGGTGGTGGTTATAGAATCATGAATTGATGAGGTTGGAAAAGACCTCCAAGATCAAGCCCACCACTGAACCGTGTCCCCAGATGCCACATCTATGGAGTTTTTCAACATTTCCAGGGATGGTGACTCCACCACTTCCCTGAGCAGCTTGATCCAATGCTTGACAACCCTATCCATGAAGGCATTTTCCCTAATAGCCAACCTAAACCTCTGGAGTAACTTGATGCTGTTTTCTTTTGAACTGGGAGAAGGAACATCAATCATTAAACATGGTCCCTCTCAGCCAACCAGAACTTGCAGGTTTTTTAACTGGAAGGCCAGGGTTTCAAAAATGCATGGTACTCTTTTGCTCCATTTTAATTGTCTTTGTGATATGTGCTTGAATGTTTCTGTCCCTCCACAGGGAGCCTGAGAACTGCTCAGTTCTGCTATTGCTCTTGGAAACAGATTTCTGTAACTGTTGTTGTGTGGATGTTCAGCACAGAAAGGAACTGGTGGTGGGAAGGTTTCTTAAATTCAGGTTGTGGGTTATTGAAGAGCCCAAACTGACCAATTCTATGTGAGTCACAAAAATCCCCTGAAGATGGCAGTGGTTTTGGTATTTAAATGAGTATCTTGGTGATGCAGGGCAGGTAAATGCTCCATGCCCTGTCCTGGGCTCCAAGCTTATCCCCTCAGACACTCCCAGGGGGATATCTCAGCTGGATTTTGGAGAGTCTGTCCAAAGGCTGAGATATCCTTCTGCCCTTTGGGCGTGTGGATATGCACACAGATATAAATACCCATATAAATACCTATATCTACACGTGGCTGCTAAGTCTGTGACAGCCCTGGCTCTCTGCTTGCTGCAAATTCTGTTCCTTAGGGCAACACTCATTCTGTGAACTCCCTGAAGATAAGGCTGTCTTGCTGAGTGTTTCCAACACTCCTAACCCTCATGGGCTTTCATTTCCCGGCTGGCTTTTAATGTAATGTAAAGATTAGAAATGATATCTTCCATTAAAACTTTATTAGGTGGCTCTTCCACTTAGGAGAGCGGTTTCACTTCCTCCCAGCCGAGTGAATTCCAGTCACTGAAAGCTAGACATGAAAATGCAGGAGAGGGGAGGAGAAAGCCACTTGCAGTCTTGGAAATGTGAGGAAAAATCAGTAGTTTGTCCAGTGGCCTGTCTGAGGCACCTGTAGCTGAGTGCAGAGCCCGGGGCCAGAGCTGCCCTGGGCACAGGAGTGTGACAGCCATGGGGAACACTCCCTTTCTTGGCAAGGAGCGTTTTTCCCACTTGTACATCCTGCAGATTTCCCTCGGAGCCTGTTACAATCCCTGGGAGCTCCAGGCAGCTGCTGATTGCCCTGGATGTGGCTCAGGCTGCTGGTGGGGTGATTGATGTGTGGTTACCCCCCAGAGCAGCCTGAGTGGCAGCAGCTGACCTTCCTCGGAGCATCTGTACCACTCCTCGCCTTCCCTCTGGCTTTTGCTGTGACCTTTGGATACTGATTGATCCCAGATTAGTGCTTGTTAACAATAAATAGCCGAAAATTAGGATACAAGTAGACAAGTCCTGAAAAGGTTAGACGGGCTCATGGCAAGTTAGAGCAAGGCTGTGCTGGGGGTTTGTCTTTGTGCTCTATTCTCCAAAGGTATTTTCCATTTTTTCTACCTCCAATTTGAAAGCAAAAGCAGCTGGACAGGCCCAGGATGGGGGAGCTGTGGTGTGGCACCTGTGCCCTTCAGCTGGGCTGCACAAACCTCTGACACAATCCAGGAGATGAAGTGCAACTTGTTTTCCTGGGCTCTCTGTGCTCTGTGGATGGAATCAGTATTTTGCCAAGTGAAGACGGGTAAATGCATCCAGCTGTGCTGGACTGGCTTCAGTTCCTAAGTGGCAGGCAAGGTTTTTCATTTTCCCCTGAACAGTTACAGTGTCTTCCCCACTCCATTTGCAAACTTGTGGCTGCACGAGTATCTCTGAGTGGGCTTATTTATTATATATATGAATGATCTGGAAGCTGCAGGCCTTGAAACAATGCACATTTATATCCAGACATTGTACCCAGCCATGCAGGGAAGCCCATGGAGAACATCCCTGATCATCAGCTAGGAAATGGTTAAATAAAAATTTTGTTCCAGATGATCAGAGGTATTTTGAGCTTATTTGCAACATTTTCATGAGCAAAACAAAACCTTGGAGGGGAAAATGATCTGTGTCATGGGTGATACAAAGCTGCATCAGTACCTATAAAGTGCCCTAGCAATACAAGAGAATTGGAGTAATGAACAGAAATGCTCAGTTAGAGCTTTTTCCATATTTTATGTTAATCATTAGTTAGAGACGAAATTAGCTTTAATTGATATTAAGGGTTGAAAAAATGAATCCTCTGGAGAATGAGTCTCTTTAACCTTTAATGATGCAGTAAATAAAATATCCTGTCAACATTTGTGCAATAGTAAGGGCTTTCAAAATTCCATATCTGTGTGGTGAGCAATTCAATATGTCCAATTCTCTCTATTACAGCAGAGAAAAGTGATGTCGCTGCATAAATTCAGCTACAGGTTTCCCATGTTTCCAATCCATCTGGTAGTTGCCCACACTGGCTTGTTATTTCTACCAGGGAGATGGAGAGAGGAAGAAGGGACTGAGATCAATCCCAGTCCTGCTTGTGCTTCCTTTTTCACTTGTGTCCCTTGATCAGGCTCCTGATGCCAGAGAAGCTGTGCCTCAGTAGAGGTAAAAGGAGCAACGTTGCCTGTTCTTCCTTTCAGGTGAAATATGCCTGGAAATGTTTCATTTTTCACTTTAAAGGCACGGCAGAATTGCAAAAGACTTCAATACTTTAGGGACACTTAGTTTGCTAATAGTCAGACCATTCTTCTCTCTGTCAGGGCTCAGCCTGGTGTTGAAATATCTCATAACTGATTTAGTGAAGCACATGAAACATGCCCTCACTGTAAGCAGGAAACCTGATTTTCATAACTTCCGTTTGGTCATTGCAATCGACTGGAAGCATTACATCACTGAGGCAAGTTAGGAGTGAGGGTGACTCTCTGTAGTTAACTGGGAAACAGAAAACAAATCTCCCCACTTAAAACCACCTTTTGTCATTCACTGGGACTGATGCAATAGCAGTTCTCGTCCCATGGGATCCAAACCTCCTGTAGAAAGCCCCTCTCTGTGTTAAGGGGAATGTGTTTCTTCATATTTACAGAAGTTCTTGCGTGGTGCTGGTGCGAGTCTGTTACACTGCAGTGTTGTGAAAGTAACTTCTCTGAGACAAGGTTGAGAAAACCATATGTGATTTTAAATGCTGAAACAACCATTTTCTTTGTTCTTTTTTCCTTCTTACTTGGGTTTTGGGAGGACTTAGGTGAGGAAAAGAAACAGAAGTGTCTGCACAATTAATTTCTACCTTAACACTGTTTTCTATCCTCTGATGAGACCCAGCTACTTTGGGACAATTGAATGTCCCAGGCCTGCCAAGGATGTGTAGAAACAGTGCTCGAGCACTGGAACAGGCTGCCCAGGGCAGTGATGGAATCTCCATCCCTGGAAGCATTCAAAGAAAGTGTTTGTGGCACTTGGGGACGTGGTTTATAAGATTTAGTGGTGAGTGTGGTGGTGGGTTAATAGCTGGGTTTGATGATCTTAGAGGCCTTTTCCAGCCATAAAGATTCTGTGATTTTTATGAATCAGCAAGGAGTCCAGATAAAACAAATGTTTTATCAGCAAAAACCATTCAAGAGGTGAATTAATCAGTGCTATGCCTGATTTAAAATGGAAACAGCCAAACCAGTGAAACCTGATGGATGCCCAGGACCAGCAGACTCCTGGCCGAGTCACTTTTGAGGGGTGACCAGCAAAGCAAAGGGAAGTGCTGGGAATGATGGAGGCAGCCCTTAAAAGCAAAGTAATTTTATGGAGTTAAGACACGGAGGATCTAATTTTCTTCTAGAAGACTCATTACCGTGATTTTGTTACACATTATTTATGGGCTGTTATGATAGTCCTGGCAGGTCATAATTGGCTGAAGCCGGAAAATTAGTCACATTTTTCACATTTGGAAGAATGATCTGTACAGTTGCACTTAATGACTTCATTCCCGGAGAGCCCCGTGCAGGGAAGGAATTGCCTGGGCTGGGTGTGGCTGGATTAACCCTTTGTGCTTCTGGCCACTCTGCAAAGGCACCTGGGTTTGCTCATCAGGTGCCAAAAGGACTTTCCACAACTTCAAAGCAGCTCTTTGGCATCTAAGTGATTTTCTGCTTTGATGATAGCTTCCTCTTTCTGTCCCTTCCCTTGAGCTGAGTTAGTTTTGCCTGGCACTGGATTTTCTACAGAAAAATGCCCTTTTTAAAATGATTTGTCCATGCATTGCACTCTCCCCATCAGAGCCGCTGCAGCATCACAATCAGTCAGACAGACCCAGCTCTTCCAGGGGTGGTTTCTAACCCCTGGTAAGAGATGGGCAAAGATTAAACTGAGGCAGGGCCTCCTTGGCAGCATTCCTCGGAGCCTTGCTGTGTACACAGCACAACCCAAACAGTCTATCACAGATGATGAATCAGAAGGGAGCACTATAATTGTTTTATCTGCCTTTTGGGACAGCACAAGCTGCTTACTCTTGAATTAGAGCCTGGTGAATGTTGCTGTATCTTCCAGAAAAATGGACAGCTTTGATTTGGGGATTTCCAGGGATGAGGAACCCACTGTGCTGTTGCCTGTCCACTCCCAAACCCCTGAATATTCACTGGTAAAGAATGGACCTGAAATGTTGAATAAATTTGTACTATGTGGGATTGCAGCATTTGGGTCATGTTGCTGTTTTGTCTGCTAAGGAGAAAAGCACATTGCCACAGGAGGAAATTACAGACCACAATCCAGCAAATAATGCCTTGGAATGAAGGATGCCAGGAGAAAGTTACAGGATGACTTGATTTTATTTGCAGCTCTTTGAGAAACCTTTCCCATTTCACTAATATCTGTTTTGGTTGGTAGGTGCCAAGACCAGAGCAATTTACTGTGGTGTGAAACTCAGATCTGGGAGAACCTCCCACCTTGTTTTTGATATTCCCTGTTTAAATGGTCAGGGATGGCATGAGCCATTGGGTCACAGCATCCTGGTGATGACAGGAGCAGCTCAAACCCCACCACAAGCCAAGACTAAACCCCATCCGTGGCTCTGGGAGGACAGGCTCAGCTCCAGGCTGTGTGCAGACCTTTCCTCCAGGAGCACTGGTCCTCCTGCAGGGCTGTCCTCTCCTCCTGGGAGCTGCTGCTCTCTCTAATCCATCCTCTGCCACTCCAGCATGGGAAAGGGTTGGCCAGTGATGAACTGAAGGCAACCTCTTAATCAAAGTAAGAGGTGGGAGCTGGAGTGTTTGTAAAATGCTGTACAAATGGGAGGGTTTGATGGCGTTAAATGAAGGATCAGATTCATTAAATTAAGTGGAAAGCAATGTACATGGATGATTTCAAGGGTTGAGGCTGAATATGGGTTTTAAATAGGAAGTGATCAGCCTCTATACACAACACAGAGCAGCTCTCAAACATTTTTAATGACAGTATTTGTACACATTTTAGTTTAATTAACACATGGCACAGGAGAGGGTTGGTAACTAGGATGTGTAGCCTCACACCAGTTGTCTCAATTAGAACACATGAAATTTCAAGCACCAATACACCCAGAAGAATAGCACCCGGCCCTGCCCGGTGAGGTCTGGCATTTGGAATTTCCATCACACCTTGTTTTTCTTGGATGTGGCAGTAATTCCTTCCCTCCAGATGGAGAAGTTCCCTTAGAAGTGAATGATCAGCTTCTCATTTGGATTTACTTCTGGTTTTGCAATCAAAATTAAGGGGACTGTGTACTGTCACTGCCCAGTGATCCATGTCACATTTCTGACAGCTATGTTTATTAGTAAATAAGTAGAAGTTGCTTCCAGAACTAACTGGAACTGCTTTTCAGTGTCTGCATGTGCCAGGAGAGAGTTCCTGTGATGTGTGATCCCTTTGTGAGCATGGCAGTCCCTGGATGCTGGGGCACTGAGGTTTCAGCTCTTGGTGGGCTCAGGTTCTGGTCCGGGGCACCAACTTCAGAACAATTGGCTTCTCTGGTGTTAAGAGCCCCACTGAGCTCAGCTTCATTGGGATCTGCAAGAAAGAGAGGGAAAACAGGTGGAGATGGGCAAGTTAAATATGCAGAGATGAAAGGTTCAGGCATGGCTGGATCCATAGTGCAAAGGATCTGGTGTTGGCTCCTGTTCCCCCTGTGCCAGCCTCGAGCCTCCACCTGCTCCTCACCTGAGTCTCTTTGCAGGTCTGGAAGGTGAAATGCTGCAGCAGGGAGGCGATGGCAACTTTCACAGTCAGGAGGGCAAACCTCATCCCAATGCAGTTCCTGGGACCAGCCCCAAAGGGCAGGTACGTGTAGGGGTCTATGGAATCCTTGTTCGCCTTACTGAACCTGGATGATGGTTGGGGAAAAGAAATGAAACCATAAACCCTACTTATTTATCCAGGGGTCTCTCACTGCTGCCCTGCAGAGCCTGGTTTGGGTTTTTCCTAAGGTGTCTCAGAAATCAACTGCTGTGGCCCAGCCCTTGCCCAGGACAGGGTGGGGCCCCACTTGAGGGTTTGATTTTAATTCTGCCTATCCAGATCAGTAGGAGTTGGAAACAAGGTGAAAATCCAGACACTATCCTGTCCCACAGCGACAGATATTTCCTGTCTGTGGACTTTAGAGAGGGAAGAACCAGAAGTTGTTTTGGTTAGGAGCAGCCAATGGCTTCAGTTTCTCTGGGAATGAGAAGTAGATATCAGTTACAAAAATAACCAGCTAGGGAAGGTTATCCTTGAAAACAAGGAGGGAAGCCAATTCTGGAAGGATCAAGTCTTTAGGCACATTTAGCAGAAGCTTGTATGAACAGGTTCAACAAGGAGGATTATAGAGAGGATGGCCAGCAGTTGCAAAGTCTCTACATTTGCCCCCTCTCAGGAAGCTTAAAAACTGGGTACAAGATCCTGTGAGGTATCAGTGCTATTCTCCCAATAAGATTATGTTGTTTGAAACCCTGCTTTAAGCACAAAGCTAATTTTCTTCTTAAAATGACATTCCCATGAGCCTGCAATTTCTCATCTGTATTGTTTGTAAAAAGATAGGAAGAACAGCATTAGGAAGCTAATCAGAGATTAATGCTTAATTACTGAGGAAAAAGGAGTGTGATATTTCTTCCCTTTCATTAATGCTTTTTGTACCTTTCTGGCCTGAACTCATCTGGGTCGGGCCAGTACTCGGGGTCACGGTGCAGGATGTAGGGTGGGATTGTGACCACGACTCCTTTGGGGATGGTCACTCCATTGATCTCCACGTCCTTCTTGCAGGTTCTCTCAATCCTCCCCCCCAGGGGATACAGCCGTAAGCTCTCGTTCAGTGTCATGTCAAGATATTCCATTTTTGTGAGTGCTTCATACGTGAGAGGAGCCTGCAGGGCAGGAGGAAGGTGACCAGGTATGTTGGCATCAGAACAGGATTGTCCTAAAATGACTTTGGGATCCAGACTGTCCCCAACCCCCACTGCCCCAAATTTGACTCAGACTTGCTAAAGAACAAAATGCAAGGTAGAAATTAAGAGATTGGTTTTGTTTTTCCACCCTTGAGTTATGAAAATGCCTGGGAATCCACATGCTCTTGTGCAAGGGTGCAGAGGGTGGCAAACAGGTTTGAGCAGTGGGGTGGCTGGAAGGTTCCAGCTGCCAAAAGAAAATCACTGCAGGGCTGAGTTGTCTCAGTGTGTGTCTCCCAGAGCTCTTGGAAAATCCATGGTGTTTAGGAGCTGAAGATTTCTCCTTGCCCTTGACTGAAGCAGGAGGGTCAGAGAGTCCTCCCCATCACTCAGGGTCCCCCTTACCTTGTCGGGCAGGATTGTGTCGATCTCCTGCAGCAGCTTTTCCTGCACATCAGGGTGCAGGGCCAGCTCGTAGGCCAGGTAACCCAGGCTGTTGCTGGTGGGCTCATACCCAGCAAAGATAAAGATGAATGCCTGGGCCAGGACTTCTGTGTCAGTCAGGGCTGTGGGGAGATGAGAACAGCAGTGTGGGTTGATGGTGTCAGCAAGGACCAGGCAGCAGCAGGTGCTGTCAGGGCAGGTTTGTTGCAGTTGTTTTCTGATAACACTTATAACTGCTCCACCTGCCTGGAAAAATCCATTTTATGGAGGAGGCAGGTGATTTCCTAAGTATAAATAACTGGCATGGCAGTCCTGCTCCCTGGACAGGGATCTTAGCACCAGGGGACAGAGTTCTATCTGGAGCTGGTCAGTGATGATGATGGTGCCACAAGCACCTCCCCATATTCTCCTGACTCCCACAGCCCCCTGCCCATGATGAGGATTTGGGTGTTGTTTCCTTTATATGATGTTACCTTTATATATATATATATATATATATATATATATATATATATATATATATGATGTTACCTTTATATGAGTGGTTTGCTTCCTTGTTCCCCTGGCTGCCTGCACGCTGGGATTCGATCATCAGCTGCAGGAAATCTACCCTGCCCTGAGAGGGAAAGCAGGAGAGTCTCTTTGGTGACAGGTCCCTTATCCTCAGATAAGCAGATTTCACAGCCTAAGCAGTCTAAGACTGAGAGCATCCCCAAAATGCAGACAATTTCCTCACTGAAGAACATAACACTTGCTTTTTATTTTGGAAACTTATCTGTCCTATCCATTAAGCTGTTGAGGGAGAGAGCAGTGTCTTGAAGGAATCTGGGGAAAGGGAACCAAACTCTAAAAGGCAGAATTTTGTCAGGAAGCAGCTGCAGTTTTTGAAAAGCGAGAGGGGAAGGCACAACCCTAAAGGTGGTTTTGCTGCTCGTGTGCTGCTTACTCTGCACTCTCTCATCCTCTGCCTAATCTTCTTCAGGGAGTCTCTCACTCTCTCATTACAAGTGCTGCACACTGAAGCTTAGTCCAATTCTGCTGAGCCTTTATCTGGATTTGGCTTCAGATCACGGATGTACAAAGTCCCCCTGAGTCTCTGCCAGGACGGGTCAGGTGGGGCTTTTCTGACAGTATTAAAATGAAGTGTTTACACTTGAGTAGGCTCGGGGTTTTGTTGAGTCATTGTACTTTGGCTTCACCTTTGATATCATCACCCTAATTATATCTCACTTCAATGTACTTTCTGCCACAATTGCTCTCAAATTCCCACTCACCTTGTGAGGCTCCTTTTCGCGTTCCTGCTTAATTTTGGTAACGGATCTCATGAAAAAATCTACAGCATCTTTGGGGAAGAGGTTTACATTCATCTTGGCCATGACAGGAATAAGGAATGGGAAAACAACTGAAAAGCAAATAAAGAATTAAATTCAACTCTGTAAATAAGCCCTTCTTCATATCAGATAGCTGTGGATGCTACTGGGAAATAATTTCCATTTTTTAATTTCTTTACCTGAGAAAAGTACGGACTTTGCCTTTTTTTCCCTCTGTTTCATCCTCTTAGAATAGCTTTTGTGCCAAATGGGCACAACCAAGCTGGGTATAATCATTCATTTAAGAGAAGACCAAGGCATATTCCCCCTCCTATTTCTAAGGCTCTGTTTGTAAGGACAGGTTACTTCTGGACACAACAAGCATGTGGCTCAGAAGAGAAATATTGAAAATTGGGAGTTCTTTGTTGAGGCTGAGCTGTTCACTGCCTTGCCAACATTTTCAAGTCCCTTAAATAGAAACTGGATCTTGATATTCTGTATAGATTCATGAAATCTACAGTGCCAGAACCTCCTCTATGCACAGATCCAAACTTTCCCTGGTTTTCTAACCCAGCAAGATATCTAACCTTAATTTAAGGTCCATTGCTGCTAAGCTATTGCACTGGAGGAAATTGCATCTATTTACACTCCCCACTCTCTTCCAGAAAATGCATTTCAGATAGCAGAGCTCTCCTCAAGCCTCACTTGCTTTTCAATCTTCAAATAATTTCCCAGCACTTAATTGGATATTTCTGGGTGGTTCATAAGTTTCCTGCACTGTGGTAGTTTTGGAGGAAGCTTTTACCCGTCTTGCCCCCAGGGTTTTGGCACAAAGCTCACAACGAGGAAATGATGAGACAAGGGCCAGTAGGGCTTCATTCCTAGCAAGGAAAGTTATCCAAGCAAAACCTGGAGTAACTTACATGACAAGATGAAGACTGGGTCAAAAAAGTCAAACTTGACGAGTTTCTTCATTTCTCTGACAAAGGGGTCCTTGGGGTTGTTCATGGAGTCAATGTTCACACCAAAGGAAGTGCTGGTGACCACGTCCAGGCCATAACTCCCAAAGATGCTGAGGGAAGGAGAGAAAAAAATAGACTGTGGTTAAATATTTGGACTGAGTGAATGTATTTTTTTCTCATGTCTATGTGAATTTATTCAAATATAAAGTCTCATAAGACCTCCTGCCACCTGTTTGAGAAGAAAATTGGATATGTGGTACTGAACAGCACTTAGAGAGAAGGGGATGGATTTTAGAGAGCTTTTGTTTCCAGCCTGCATGAGTTTTGAAATGAGACAGCTTTTCCAAAGATTTTACAGCAACATGGAATGGGTTAGTGGAATTTAGCATGGTAAACTCTTGAGGAGGGGCCCAGCACACCTTGCCTCAGACAAGCCCTGGGAGTGCTCTAGTTCCACCCAGACCCTGTTCAGGCTGTCCAAGCCCTCCCCTTGCAGGGTTTTGGTTCAAGGGGACTTTTGCTGGTTTGTGGTTCCTGGTGTGCAGCTGCCCCTGCTGCATTTTTTGCTTTGAAACTGGGGGTGCAATACACAGAGCCCATATGGAGGGCACAGGTGAGGCAAAAACACTCAGGGCCACTCCACATCCTCAGTCCCCCAGCAATGGGGCATGTGAGGGATGAGCATCCCACAGTTCTGTGTGGGACAGATAGGTCAGCAACCTCCATGTCCTGGGGAAGATCCTGAGGTTATGCAGGAAAAGCTGGGTTTTCCTGCCAGTCTTGGAGTTATCTTGCATCTGTGGATTCACAAAGTTGTGCTGGAGCATTTTTCTTCCTATCTACCTCTGGGAATTTTTCCTAACATCCAAATTAAATTTTCCCCTTTTAAATTTCCAGTCAGGCTTTCAGCAAGTCCCATTCCTCCATTCAGAGCCCTGGCTGACCCAGGGAAGGATCTGCATTGCTGGTAGCCAATGAACCACAGCACTTTTAACAAGGTTTGCTCTGCCTGCTGCTCTTAGCAGCTACTTACTCCTTTACAGCTATTGAGTTGCCCTCTTTCACTTGCTTTTGAACATTCTTCACCAAAACTTCCCCATAGTGCTTCATTATAGGGAACATCTGTAAGACAAACCAGGCATGGTCACTTCAGTACAGTACATTTTACTCCTTTACACAGGCTCATGAAGACTACAGGGAGTTTCATGAATATTTACAAATAAGATCTCTCTGCTCCGGTTTTATTTTAAGAATTTTCAGTTTCAGTTAGGCATAAATTAAACAGGCCAGCTTAGTTGTTGGGCTCTGACTAAAGAAATCAGACCCCCGTGATAATCTCAGCCTGAAAACACTGTTTACTGACACTGATTTAGTCTGTACTTGCCCCTCTGGTTTACCTCCTTTAGTTTCCCACTGGTGAAGGTTGGGGAGAGCACAGTACGGAGCCTTTTCCAATGTTCATCTTCAGCTAATGAGACAGCATTTTTCAGCACCCCGACCAGATCCGTGCGCTGCAGGGGAGAGGAGGAGCTGTTAACCCCACAAAGGAGAGCAGCCTCCTTGCAGGGCTGAGAATGTGGCATGCAAGCCCTGCCCAGGCTCTTCCAGGGGCGCTGCTGCTGGCAGCAGCTTCTCTCTCAAGGCACACATCCATAAATAATCCCCTTTCCTACACTAAAGCAGCTGTGAGGTGCCATTCCCAGCCCCAGAACAGAAAGCCCAGCACCTGCATGCCCGTGTGTGCCCACCATGGCCCGTCCCTGCATCCCAGCTGGTGGCACATGTGCATCCTTACAGATTCCTGCAGGCTCACACGGACCCCAGTCCATCCCTAAACACGCTAATATAGAGACAGGAGTGAGAACAGACGGGGTCTGCTCCCTCTGCCAGCCCGTGTGAGCAGTCCAGGCTGTAAGGCAGGGGAACAGTGACATGCAGTGGTCGTGTTCAGCAATCCCCATAGTGCAGCCACTCGTTCCCGAAGGATTCCTGTCTCCTCCTGCACTTTTTCCTGCACCCTGTGGTAGATCACTTCTGCTCTTACCCTGCGGTTGGTGAAGACGGTGTAACAGTCCTTAACCAGCACAGATTTGATGATCTGGGGGTCTGTGACAGCCAGTGTGGGTTGTCTGCCATCGTAAATCCTGGTGGGGGGACAAGAGGAGGCAGGTAACTAACCCCGGATAATTGAACTGTAAGGCTTGGCTGATGCCCACGAGACAAAATGTGTTGAACAAATGCTCTTCCCTCACCAGCCTTGTTGCTCTGTTGTCTGAATACAGAAATGCAGAAAGTAGAGATGGAAAAGGACTCCCAGACCTTTTCCCATTTCATTTTGTAAACGATAAAGGGGGTAAACACCTTCCAAATTCACTGGGAAATGAGCAGGGCTCAGTTGCTCAAAGGACCAGATACTAAATGAAGCGTCTTCTCTTCCTCCCTTGGCTCTGTGTTTTTCCAGGCACTTAAACCCATTACAGTATTATAAGGAAACTTGTTCGACCCCTTTCAGGCTCTTGAGTTGGGTGTCTGGAGACTTGGGCTGACAGCACTGAGACATCCTTGGAGATGAAACTCAGTCCTTGTTTTTCTCTTTTAAAGCTGCGAGTTCTGAATGCTTTCCTGGAACAGATGTAGATTAAACTGATTTGTGCTCTCTACCCGTTTGTGTAAAGATACATTTTCCAGACTCCATTTTTTAAAGCTGCTGTAGGGACCAGTGGAAGCATCATACAGGATATGCAAGATTGCAGCCTAAGCTATAACAACAGTGATAAAAGCTATGGGAGGAGGTGTCTAGAACAGAACAGCTATAACTGCAGCAGGTGGGGATCAGCAGCACAAGGAATTCTTTGGATCAGCTCCAAAGGGAGTCACTCACATTCCTCCGCTGTTGGTAAACCAGAGCAACCCAACCTCCCAGTTCCAGATTCTGCTTAAGTAAATAGTTCTGCTGGTGATTTTGTAAGGGGCAGGTGAGGGCCTTTTGTTACCAGATTTAGACTGCTTTTCACAGCCCTGGTCAAAATAGTTTCTGCATGATGTGGCAGTGACAGAGCTCTGCATCACCAGGCTCCAATGTAAGCCACCAGCAGCACCCTGTCACTGCTGTTCTCATCCTGTTGGCACTGTCAGGGCTGCAGGTGGAGAAAAGAGAGCTTTCCTAATTAATATTTTCTCCCCTTTGCATAGATTCTAGTTTTACTCTCAGAAGAGATCAGTGGTTCATACTCACCCCCAAATCTTTCCATACTTCTTGAAACATTCATTGTCAAATTCCAGGAAACCCTGTGGAAAGCAATTTAAAAGTTGCCATGGACTATCCTGGATTGAAAGAGACCCACAAGGACCATCCAAATCCTACCCCTGGCCCTGCACGGGGCAGCCCCAAAAACCCCACCACGTGTCTGAGACTAATGTCCAAATGCTCTTTGAGCTCTGGCAGTGTTGGTGCTGAATTATCTGAGAGAGGATGCAGTGGAGGGGATGATGCTGGAGATGGTGGGTGGAGGGAATAGCTCTAAACTGATGTTCAGAGATGCTTGTGAGTGTTCTTTCCCTCCAAAGCCATGATGAAGCATAAGTGTGCCCTGTGCTTTGAGCGAGCTGCTGGCAAAGGGCAGCTGGAAATCAGGAGTGTCCCTTTGGGGTTGCCCCTTGGTCTGGGCTGCTGAGCCTCCTCCCACAGTGGCCTTTGCACAAGCTCTGTGTGACAGAGGAGCTGGCATTTGCAGGTAAGGTGTAACTTATCACTGTGTGTCTGCTCAGCTGCAGCCAGGAGGGCTCCGGGCACTCACTTTGCGATATTCCAGGCACGTCCCAAAGAAAGGCAGAGGTCTTGGCCCGGGAATGCCCAGCTTCTTGAACAAACCAAACGGCCAGGTCCCGTATCTGTGGGACAGAAAACACAGCAGAGTTACATCCCTGGGCATTGGGGAGTTCTCCTAAAGCTGGAGACTGCAGCAACATCCCTTGAGAGAGGAGGGAGAGAAGGTTGATCCAAGAGGGGGGGAAAAAGCAGTTCGAGTGAAAATTGCCCTGTAAAAAACTACTTGATAACCATGGTAAGGCTCACACAGAGCTTCAGAGGGATCCTTTTGGTGTGAAAGCAATTGTTTCCACTAGAGCTCCTGTGCAGACAGCATCTTGAAATCTTTAGCAAAAGTCCTGAGAGGAGCTCATTGCCTACCAAAGGAGAGGCAGAAAACAGAGCTTACATGTGTTTATTGAAGAGAAATCAAAGTAATGCCAGAAATTATGTCCCAAACAGGCTTTTGTCAAACTGTACTTCAATTTCACTTATTGTTCTCTCTCCCTTAGTCCAGCATTAGCTCAGTAGAAGCCTTGTCTTGATGGTTTTCTCTTTAGATTTTATTGACAGCCTTGCAGATTTCTCTCCTCTGAAGCACCCTTCCTGGCAGCTCTAAAGTTATTTCTTCCACCTCGGGGCTTTCTCTTTCTCAACAAGGGCCTGGGCTGCAGCCCTTTGAAGCTCATCTTTGGCTGTGTTGAAAGAGCTCCTCAAAATATTTGGTTTTAGTTAGTTGCTGCAGCTTCCCAAGTGAGCAGTTCGTTGCAAAAGGGATGTAAAACAGGGAAGGTTTGGCAGGGAGGGTTTATGTTATCAGAGATCCTCTTCAGGCCACGAGGCAGCAGCTGCTCAAGCAGGATCTTGGGGATGATTATTTGAAAAGCCAAACTCTAGGCTGAGATTTAGGGAGGGTCTCCCTTACAATTAGCAAGGCTTTTGAAAATTCTGGGGACCTCAAGTGAGATCAGTCCTGCCCAGCACAGCTTCTGCCAGAGCAAAAAAAAAGCAGATCTTACCTTATGGTCCAAGCAGGACCAGTGAAAAATGGGGAGCTGGGTGTATTCAGGTGAAGAAAAGGTTTTACAGAACTCAGTTTGTCAATGTTTAATCTTTTTTTGTCAAAGGTTAATTCAGTACTATGTTTGTGGATTCTCATTTATAATGTTTGTAGGTAGCCAGGGCTATGGGAGGACCAGGAAATGTCAGGCTGGGCTGGTTACAAAGCCCAGAAATACTGTAGGAAAACAGGCTTAAACCACTTGAAACATGGCCAGGAAAATGTAGTCTAACACTTCTACAACTAAAATGTGTCAGGGCTTTCTGCAGACTGAAAAGGACCATTCAGTGTAAAGCCAAAGAATAATCATTACTTCTTCCTACCATGGGTGTGAATCAGAAATGCCTGATATTCCCTCTTGTGTGAACTGGAACAGTGTTGGCCCATGTGGACAAGAAGCATCTAAACAACCTCTCCACGTCAATAGGCAGTGAAATTTGTACTTTAGCTCTGATATGAGAGCACAAAGATCCTTTTTGCCACAGCAGAATTGCAAGTGCCTGCAGGAGGTGCAAGTCTGGTACCCAGCAATCTTAGACAGCCACAGAGTAACTGAAATATGAGAATTTGGGTCAAGATTGAGGGTGGCTTTTTTGGTTTTGTTTTTTTGTAAGAGTCAGCCCAAACAGGCTCTTTGAATGATCCAAATCACAGGAACAGATTTGAAAATTATGGCTAAAACTTTCTGATCTTGCCGAGCTGCCGTGGCTGGAGCATTGCCAGGGCAGACAAATGGGCCATGCTGCTGTGCACCACATCAGTCGTTGGGGTTTGTGGCTGGCAAGGCTCTGCCTCTGCCCCAGGGCTTGTCAATACTGCCCAGTTTGTCAGGGCAGCCTCACTGGCAGGAGGAGACTCTGTCCCAGCAAAGGGATTTTTAACCAGCCCCGCTCTGCTGCAGTGCTGGATGGCACCAGCAAATCCAAGGACAGCATTTCCTCACTAGCAGGGCTCCCCTGAAGCACTGGGGGTACATTTCTGCTGTGGGATTTTGTCTGGAAATCCAGGAGCAGGTGGCTGACGTTGCACTGTGCTCCACTCCTTCCCCCAGTATGGGTGGCTGAGAGGAGGGACAGGGGATGGAAATCAAACCTCTGCAAAGGATTCCTCCTGGTCCTGGTGCCCCTGAGGAGAATCTTAGCTGGGTACCACAGAAAAAAATCAGAAGGAGTAAAAATTGATCCTACAACTATTCTTTTCCTGGTGCCTTTCTGCTGCTCTCCCCCTGTGCAGCAGGGTCGTCTTCTGCTGGCTTGCCTGCAGAGCAGCCTCAGCCAGGGAGGAACAGCTGGATGTCTGTAAAAAATAACCTGATGGATCAGGACCCTGACTGAAACCAGCAGCCTGATGGTAACCAGTACCTGGCATCGTTATTATTCAATTATTCTTTTGATGCTTAGCAGCAATCTCCTAACTGGATGGAATACTCCAAACCTTGGAGCAAGATCACACACCTGTACAGTCTTTAGATTTCTCTGTCTTCTCTGGGGCTACATCCCAGAGCCTGGTTAGATGCTGGAAAACTGGAAATCACACCTACTCTTCAGCAGGTTAGTTGTGTGAAAGTGAGCAATGGCAAGAAGAGAAAAATTGCAGGAGCAGAGAATTAATAAAGAATGTTTTACTCACACTAGCAGGAGGACCACGAAAAGAAGTATTAGGGCCCATGTTTCTGTAGAGAAAAAAGGCAGAAGGTTCATTTCAGTTCTTCTCTGATTGGCTCTGAGTTCTGCCTTGATGTGCTTGTCCCACGTCTGTGGGAAATAGGAGTGTTTCACACTGTGCAGTCTTTTATATCCAGTCATATGATTTAGGGGCCCTCCTTCTGTCACAAAGGAGGAGGAGTGAAAGGCAAAGGTAGAAGAGCCTGCTAATCTGAAAAACACCATTCATGTGATAGACAAGTGCCTCACTGAACTGCCTAAGGTTCAAGTTATATAATGCATGTGTTGCCAAACATTTCAGCTGGTTTCTCTGTTGTAAGTAATAACTGCCTTCCCATTGGCTCATCCCCTGGGCTCCTACACCAAACTAAATAAAACCAGGTTACAATGAAAAGGTAAATCCCAAAGCAGGTGTCAGGGTTGGTTTACAAAACAGAAGGAGAAGGGAAAAGGTTATTCCTACATTGTATGACAAGAGCTTTTCTGGCAGATGAATCAACTTTGACAGTATTTTTTTTTTTTTTGTTTGAAATATCTCTGGTTCTGTGTTGTGAAATGCAAGCACTGCCTGCAGTGGATCAGAGGCAGTTTCTAACTAAGGCAGGAATTTGTCCCCTCTGAAGGCTGTAGAAGTCCAGTCCACCTTGTTTCCTGGTCTGTGGCCAGGTGTTTCGTAAGAGAAATACTGTCACTCCTCAACTGTAAGCTCTTCAAGTGCCACCCTTTCCAAAGCACCACTCGTGGCTCGTGAATAAAACTCTTCTGTCCACTCTTCTGCAGCAGCTGGGGAAAAGGCACAAGAAAAGGCAAAACACAAGTTTTGTACAGGCTCTCCTGTAAGGATGGTGCTGAAAAGCAGGAGCAGGTGTGGATGTGCTGAGAGGAGATTATGATGTGGAGAAAACTGAGCTCTCTGGATGGTGTTTGTTAGCGGGGATCAAGCCAGGGCAGGAAGTTCTATGGTTTGCATAGATGTGCACTACAGCAATTTTAGGGCTTTGTTCAGAATTCTAAAATGAGCAATTCCCTTTGTACTAGCAGAGCTGCTGTCTTCAGAAGGGAGTTTGCTGTCTGCACTGGAGGCAAGTTGGTGGGTGTTTTAATTTTTTGGCACATCAGAAGCCTTGTGTGGGCAAGGATGTGGCTGTGACTGATGCTGCCCTGGCTGAGCAGTGGATCTCAGTCCACATTCCAAGGAGCATCACCTGCCTTACCTCAGCATTCATATCTCATTTCACCTTTGCCCAGCCTTTGCTCTGACTTTTGGGGTCAGATGAGTTTTCGATTTATTTTGTAATAAAAACAGTTTGCTTTAGTTTGACGTGAACAGACAAGTTCATGACACAGCTCTCCAAGCCTGTGCTGGGTCTTGCCTTCCTTGATTCAGAGATGTTGCAAGAGCATGTGGTTCAAGAGGTGCTTTCCCCTTCAGGAACTGGTCACTACAGGGATTGGTGCTCCAGGGTTCATCTTTGCCTATTTTGACATAGCCTTGAAATTTGAGTTTACTGGACAGCAGAATGTTCCCAACTCACTGTGTTGAGAAATAGGTTAATGCACTTTATTCAGGAAATAGGATTGTTGTAGGGCTCTCCACCCTCAGTAAAAATAAGCCTCAATCTTTGCCCTCTTTGGGTCATTTTTAGGGGTAATTAGAATCTCTGGGAAAATTAGTATGAAAAACCAGAGATGCAAAGTCTTGCTGTGGTTTTGCATGGTGACCTGATGATCTCCCAAATGGGCTGTGCCTATCAACTTCAAACAGACAACACAGCCCCACCATCCCCTTAAAGCTGGTGAACAAACAGAAAAAAAAATCTGGGTGATTAATCCATGCCAAAGGAAAAACAGTTTCCCATTGACCTGGGAAAGAATGATTTTCACACATAAGCCCAGCTCAGAGGCAGTTTATGCCCAGATGTGCACTCTGTTAAAACTGTAAACCCCCAACTGTGCTGCCCCCAAAGCTGCTCAGGGGTGCAGCTTCAGTTCCTTCCTACAGTTCCTTCCCCCTTCCAAGTCCTCTATGACATCTTAGTCCTCACCACCCCAGGCTTTTACGGCCATCCTCTGCTTCTCCTGTACATTTTGGCATCCACTGCATCCCACCATGGGTTTAGGGGAGTCCTCCAGGTGTCTGGAGCAGAGGCAGAGTGCTCAGGGGCGTGAGAAGGTGCAATCCCCAATTGTGGCTGTGGAAACACCCTGCTGGTGGCACCCCAAGTCCCATTCAGAGGTGACAATGACACATACAACACTCACCCCTTGACATTTAGGCTGTTGTCACTGAGTTTCCAGCATGGTCACAGGCTGAGAGGTTAAAAAGCCAAAAATTTGCAGCAAAATCAGAAGAGAACTGAGCTGCTTTCCCATTTCTAATGCCCCTAAGAAGCTCAGATTAATGGATTAATGGCTTTCAGGACAGCAAAATAACAACACGTTGTTATGTGCAGCTTAACGAAGGGAGTGCAGCAAATCCAGGCTGTGAATAAGGTGTGAGGAGCAGGGAGGATTTTTGTGGAATAATGACTGGGAGCTGGGCAGAAAATAGAGGAACATGTATTTCTTTTCACAAGCTATGAAACCAAAGGATGTAGGGTGGGAAGGACACTGTGGAATAGCAATTATGACTGGGGCACAGGTGTGGAGAGGAACAAGAAGTTCAGAAGAGAAAGAGCTGTTGGGGGAAGGAAAAAGCCCCAGTAGGGAACGTTTTGTGTTCCTGATGAAAAGCACTACGTGGGTATAGGGAAGGCCAGGCTGGATAAGTCTGAATCTTTAGGTTTAACTGACTTTTGAGTAGGATTGTGAAGGAGGTTCTCCTGAGATACTTTGGGGAATTTATTTTAGATTCCCAGGGCTGGAACAGTAGAGACTCTGCAGTGCTATTGAGGGTATAAATATTGCTGGGAAGTTGTGCCATTATGGAGTACTTTAAAGTCTCTAGATACAGATCATAAAAACTGCTGCTAATCAGCAGGGCTCAGCTAATCTCTGTATGGAAGGGAGAAGGCAGATTTCTGCCCTGGAGAAGCACCAAACTAGCAAGCAGTGCCATGGATTTAGCTTCAGTATTGGTAAGTAGTTTAAGATATTCTGGAAGAAGAGTTAAGAGTAATATTACCTTGGGTTGAATGAACCACATTCATTTCATTTAATATTAGGTGGAAACAAAACCCAAGTCTGTAACTCAGGCTCATTTTTCAAGAGGACAAATAGCTGAAACAAACCAGTGGAATATCTCAGGACCTTCACTGTAAACTGTGTCTAACATATTTTTTGAAGTCACCAGTGCTAATATTATCAGCCAGTCACGTGTCAAGAGAGTTCCAACTCCTGAACAGCTGCATTGAAAGGATGCACAGAATAAATCAAACCAGGAAGTGAAGGGAAAAACAACAACAACAACAAAGGTTTTGCAGTTCAAAGTCCACTATTATATATTTTTATGTTCTGGCCATAAGATCTTGTCTCTGTGCTAGTCCAGTGCTAGAACACAGTGACTTGCTGGAGTCCAGTCAAGGGAGGATGCAGCAAATCAGGGGCACTTTTCACTCCCTTGGAGAGGTGCCCCCAAAACCCTTGGTGTGTTTAGTCTGACTAAATGATAGCTGGGCTGGAAGGAGGTTGCTATGAGAATAAATGCCAGGTAGAAGATCTATTGAATCAAATTATGATGTTGGCACAGAGACAAATGGGAATAATCCAGCCACGAGTAACTGCTAGGCTGGAAACGAGCACAGTCCTGGCCTGGAAAGCTCAGGAGTCTTTACTTCATAGGGTTAAAAGAGAGGAAAAAAAAGGTCAGATAATGTAAAATGAGGAGAGATAAGGCAGCTGCTGGTGGGAGGAGGGAGTAATACATTAAACTTACAGAGCTCTTCTACCAGAGCAGTGCAAGAAGTTCACTTTCTACACAGAAGATGTGGGGAGGCAACTATTTATTTTCCCTGATACACAGTGGTTTAGTTACCTACAGAAAAATGCTTCATAATGAAGGTTACTCTTTTTTTTTTTTTTTCTGTGGTGAAAATATTGATACACTACTGCTGGAAAAAAAATGAATGTATTTGGAGGGTTCTCTAATGATACTTTATGTAGTTCTGTGTATAGATGACTAATCTCCTCCTGCATATAGATTTCCTTGGGATTTAAAAAGCTCACAAAAACCTCAAGAAAAACGTAATTAATTCCCCTGGATGTTTTGTTCCATATACTGAGCTTTGGAATTACACAGAAACTAGGACATTTTTCTGATGTTTTTTTCAGTTAAAGTAATATCCCTGATATATCCCAATCTTCCTTCATAATCTTTGCAATATATCATTATATTTCTTTTCATTCCAAGAGATGACAGCTACAAAAGCTGTATGAAATCTGGATGGCTAATTAACTCTGAGCACTGCATTCTTTTGCCCGATCCGATACAAAAGCCTATTCGAGGTTCTTTAGCCTTTTAGAATGAGTTAAGAAATAACAAAATACCCTGCCAGCTCCACCCATGGCTCCTTGCACCTACAAAGCAATGAAAGACAAGGTTACATCCCACAAGGGAACAGCAGCAAAAATCCCTGACAAGAGCAAATACAGGTGAGGGACAAACGCAAATGCAGGTGAGATGTATTTCCAGTGCTAGGGGGAGATCATGTTCTTTCCTGGATATTTCCAGGAGGATGCTTTGATGGGGAAACTGCAGGAGAGCTGTGCTTCGTTGTGCCATCATTTTGGCAAAGTCATCCCAAGAGGTGTCTGCACAAGTCATTGCCCAGCAGAGTCCTGCTTCGGGGTGTCAGAATCTGCTTTGGGGTGTCGGAATCTGCTTTGGGGTGTCAGAATCTGCTTTGGGGTGTCGGAATCTGCTTTGGGATGTCAGAATCTGCTTTGGGGTGTCGGAATCTGCGACGGGGTGTCGGAATCTGCTTTGGGCTGTCGGAATCTGCTTTGGGGTGTCAGAATCTGCTTTGGGGTGTCAGAATCTGCTTTGGGGTGTCGGAATCTGCTTCGGGGTGTCGGAATCTGCTTTGGGGTGTCGGAATCTGCTTTGGGGTGTCAGAATCTGCTTTGGGGTGTCGGAATCTGCTTTGGGATGTCGGAATCTGCTTTGGGGTGTCAGAATCTGCTTTGGGGTGTCAGTTCTGCACTGGGATGTCACAACCTGGTGAAGTCAGGGAACTTGACTCATTCAGGATCTTTTAGAAGGTGACAAATCATCGGGGGTGTGAAGGACTTTGTTATGCAAAGCAGTGCCTGAGATTGTGCCCAAGGCAGCAATAACGTCATGTCTCCAGTCCTGTCCCTGCCACCTGCAGCTCCCACAGGGTGACCTGCTCCCATTAGCTCATTAGGTTCAGCTCCACTGTGGTTGGAGTTACACACTTAGTAAGGATCGTGAGACTCCAGTATTTGTCATAAATGAAACCAGAATCCTTTCTCAGGGTGTTTTTCAGACCACAGATCACTTGCCTCCATCACTTGATTTGGGGCAGTGGCTCTTGGGTGGCTGGGATAGATGTGGCAGCTTTCCTGACAAAGATGTGCCAAAGTGTGCCGTGTCAGGGATATCACAGCTGGACGTTCATGGAAAGGGCTCTAATGCTTTTCACCTAAATAGGTGTGTTTGCAAAATTGCCACTCCCTCCATCAGCTACCTGATCTGCTCCTAGCAACCTGTAAAGTTTGCAAAGGATTATCTTGGTATTATTTTCATATCACATGTCAGTGTATCCTGATATGTTATTTTTCTCTTTAGTTTTCTAAACAGAAGTTTCTCAGGGTCTAAAGTTCCAGCCTAGAGTCGGGTTGGGTTTATTGGGTGGTTTTTTGTTTGTTTGTTTGGGGACATTTTGTTATTTTAAAAAGCAGTCCCTAAAATCATCTTACGTGAGAAAAATACAGGCTTGTTGTTTGCGTCACTCTGTGGTAAGTCTTTTTGTATTTTGTACTTGTGTTAAGATAGTCTGTTAAAAAAATAGAAATAAAAAAAGTTGGATCATCATTTTTTCAGATTGGAAATGATTCTGAGGGGTCAAAGGAGTTTAAAGTACTCAGTAGCGCAGACCTGGATCAAGGGTTTCTTGGAACTGGCTTATCTGAACTCAGAGGCTCACACAAATAAGTGCATTGGGATGTCATAAGTTGTGATCTCGGGTCTGGGTGTAAAAACCTCTCAGCCTGACTTGCCCACGCAGTTTGCCTGGTTGAATGTTTAACCAGACTCTGGATGTGTGGTGATGCTCACCTCCCTGAGCCTGGAAATCCCTCATAGAAGCATGGGAGAGGATGAGTCCCACCAGAAAAATGTCCACCAGTCCCAAGAAACTGGGCATCTGGTTTCTCAGGAGCAGGAGACTTTCATTTGATCCTTCTGTGCTTTGATGCCATTTTGTGCCCCTCTGGCTTCTGACTTATCCACACCAGCTCCACATCCCTTGCCTATAATCAGAAATGCTTGGCTTGGCTGGTGAGGGCACCTCCAGCCCCAAAGCCCCAAACCTTCTGGGTGTTTATTTCCACAGCAGGCTGTTCCAGCTGTTCTTTTGATTGAGGGAGAAGTTTATTTTGGAGAATAGTTTGGCGTGTGCTCACCAGAGCGCTCCGGCTGCAGTTCCACACTGGTTGGTACCGACACCTCGGAGATGGATTCAGGTGCAAATCTGACAAGACACATATAAATGGCAGGGACAGAAATAGTAGCTTTAAAACACAATCATTCCCTTAGGCTGATGCTCCTGCCCAGCAGTGTGGCAGGTTCTCAAGGAAAAAGCAGCAATAGGGAAAGCAGCTTCAAAACCTTTCTCTGAAGTTTTGTGGCCTCACCTTGCAATCCTTACACACCCAAGAAATTCCTGTGACCTGAGTTACCAGTGCTGAGTTCAGAGCAGGAATAAGATATTAATTAAGATATTGATCACTACCAACAGTTTGGCCAGTGGCCCTTGTCCATCTCCATCCTGATTTATGCATTTCAAGAAGAGCCACTGCTGAACCTCCTGCCATTTCATCCCTTCGCCAGGATGGTTGTTGGTGGTTACTGCTCCTTATTTTCCATGTTAAGTGGGGGAAGGTTTTTTGGAGCCTTCACATTATGCTTTCTTCTCTCCTGCTCCAACACCAGCAGCAATTCCCACTCTTCCCAATAACCTTCAGCTTCTCCATGCCTCTGTGTATAACAAAGGCAGACCTTTAAAATGTTGGACAGCGACCCAAACTGAAGGGCACCGTGATAAATTCTGGCAGAGGTTTGACATGATGGGAAATTCATTCCTCCCACATAAATTATTTCCTTGTGCTTTTCAGGCTTTAGCCTTTTCCTGTGCATTTTCAGCAATAAACAATGAAATATGACATTATTTACTTGTGAAGCACTAATAATGTGTACACACCATAAACCTGAGGCTGCTCTGGTGAGCTGCCTGTCACAGCATAAACACAGGGAAGCAGGACGTGCTGGGGACCCCGTGCAGGGACAGACACCTGTCCCAGCTGCTCCCCTGCTTTATTCCACCCTGAAGCATCACTTACTGCAGGCAGCCCAATTTATTCCCTGCTGACTTAGCTCCCCAAACACATGGCATGCCCTCTGCTTTAAGGTTCATCTCCCTTTATTTTATAAACATCCCTGAGCTATTCAGTCGCTACCTGACCCAGCTTGTTTAGTGACACAACCCCAGCTCAGCAGGGGTTGGGATATGGGATAAAACCTGAGCCTTGCTAAACCCCACTGCAGGGCCTGGGCACAGCTAACTCAGCATGGCTGGCTGCAGGGGCGAGCGTCCGAAGGGATTTTCAGCATGTGTGCATGGATAATGCCATAATGAAGTCCAGATGCTTGAAGTTCTTTGCATGATTTTTTATTTATTTCTTGAGGCCTTTCATGTTGATGTGGCTTGACTTTGTGTCACTGAGCTTTGGGTTAGCTTAGCCTGGCTTTGCAAGTTCAGAAATAGCCATGTCCACGCCGTGTCCCCAGATCCACTCGGCGTCCTTGGCACTTGTCCTTGGCTCTGTGGGCTGGGAACTGGCTGGACCAGCAGCAGCAGCCTCTGCTTGGACAAGAGCTTTGTGGGATGTGTTTATGGCATCCCACTGGTACCATTTCTCATGTTAGGTCAAGCCAAGGAAATTTTAGATGAAGTTAAAGGTGAATCCTGGGGTCTGGCGAGGCTCTGAGCCCGGGGGGATTCCTGCAAAGAACCCCAGTGAGGATTGGGATTGACTGTGTGGGGTAGCCAGGCCATAGTCTGTCATCCTGCTGGGCTTTGGCAGTGTGAGGAGCAGGATTTGCCTTTGGACCCCTCAGAATGCCCAGGAGAGGAGAGCTGGCAGCGTGGTGAGCCTGCCTGAGAGCAGCGAGGAGGAAACCTGGCCTCCTCCAAATAGGAGGCAGCTTTGGCCACATCTATTATCATTATTGGAGCTGTCAGCTGCGATTCAATACCAGGCTTCAGATGGATGTATCGGGGCCAGCTTCCTCACTGCCTCACCCCAGCACAAGGAGCCAGCTCCAGTCTCATTTGTGCTCATTTAATCCATTGATTTCACCAGAGGGAAGGGTGAGGAGTGAGGCAGCACAGGCTGTGCACACCAGAGCTCAGGGCTTGGCTCCAGCACCAAACCCTCCATGAGCCATTCCCAGGAGATGATGGGGGGAATTGGGGTCCCAGAGTCTTTTGCAAACCCCAGAATAAATGCACTGGGACAATCCTTCCACAATCAGGTCTCTGGGAAGCTGGGCTATAACCCTCTCATCCTCTATCTCTATTATTTTCCCTCTGCAGTATATTCTTACAGCTTGACAGTTTTGCTCCATCTTAAGGTTGTTCTGAGAAAGGGAGACTGTTCACTATTTTAACAGAAGTCAACCCTGTATTTCTCTGTTTTCCAGCCCATTCCACAGAAGTGCAGAAGTCAGTCTCAAACAAACAGGGCCATGACAATTTTCTCTCAAAAAAATAAAGTATCAGAAGTTAGATCCCTGTGGGGTGCTGAATTACCTCCAGTATCTCCACATTTGCATAGAAAATGAGAATATTCAGGAAAGGCAGTCAGTCTGCTCTAGGAATATAGCTAGAGATTGTTGTCCAGATTAATTAACAGGCTAGAGATACTGTGAATGTGATTACCTCTTCCTATCTTGTTCCAAAGTCCATGCAGTATCTACAGTGTTTCAAAGTTATATATGTTTGTGTTTTTTTAAAATCAATAGCAGTAGAATTCTCATTATCACCAACCTACAAATACAGTTGTATGAGAAGCAGAGGAGGGGAAACATTGGTGTGGGAACAAGCTTCACCTTTTGAGTTTGCAAGAGGATTTTCCCTGTAAGAAAAACTATTGAAAATCCCAAAAATTTCTAATTGCAAAGCAAACCAAAAACCCCATAACTCGCCACTGTTCCCTCTTGTAGGTCAGGCTTTGAAAAGTGGTTTTCTCAGTACTCAGGTTTAGGTACTTGAGGTGAAATGGGTGTTAGGTTTTGGCTTGGCCACCCAATTCCAGCCTTCAAATACTTCAGTATCTTCCTCTCCATGGACAAGGAGAGCCTAACAGGGGGTCACCACAGAGGACCTGGTGGCACCTCAGGAGTTAGAGATGAATCTGTTCTTTGGCTCCAAGAGCTGAGCATAGACACCTCAAACCCTCCCTTCCCCCAAGGCATGTGGATCTCAAGTAATTACTATTCAAATTAATTGAGAGTGCAGCACCTGGGAGGAGTGGAGCCTTTATACCTGCCAAGGGCATCTGCTGATGGCTCAGCCCCAGGCTGCTGGGCTGGGCTGGGCCCCTCCAGCCACAGAGGGCTTTGGGCACTCACTGCCTCTGTGGTTGTGGCTCTTTCAGAAGCCACTGGCACAGCCCAGCTGGCTCTGGGGCTGTCACACTCTGCCACCTGAAAGCAGCAAGGTCAGCAAAGTTCCCGGCGCCCTTTCAGCCTGGTGTGATAAACACAGGGTGACCAAGGTTTTCTGAGACAGTTCCAGGCAGAATGTGCCCTTCGTTATCCAAACGAGGTCGAATTTGTGCCAGCACACAGCCATGAGTCACGGCAGGCTTCGATTGGGATTTCTGATTCCTGAACAAGGACTGATGAGGCTCTTTGGTAGCTCCCATTAATCTTCTTCCCCGTGAGCTCTGCACGGCTGCAGCTGAAGAGGTTTTGTATTTCATTTGCACAAAAGGGGACGGTGCAATGGGCCTGACAGCCAGGACATGGATGGGAAGGATCTGGCTGGGTTTTGGATTTTGGGGCAGTGCCTTGCAGGAAGGCAGGCAGAGGTCTCAGTCTCTGCTTGTGAGATGTGGGACAGCTTCTCCAGGGATGTGCAGGAGCTGCTCCTCACTGCCCTGGGGTGCCCTGCTAGGGCCAAGGCATCCCATCCTTGGGGAATGCCTTAGCATGGCAGCAGAGCAAGTGACTGCCCACCACACACCCCTAAAACAGCAAAGCCACCCGTGCTCTCCAGCTTGGGAGGCTTCCTGCTCCAAGTTGTGTGGTTTAAGTCTCTCCTTAGTACTTCAGGAAGCTTTCAGACCAATTAAATCTTTAATGATTGCTCCCAGCTCTTTGCACAGCGGCTTTACTTCTGCCTTTGTTGCAGACAAAATGTGCCTGTGTATAAACTGCCTCTAACACAGCCAGAACAAGACAAACCTTTCCTTCCCTGCTCCCTCACTCTCCTCCCCAGACCCAGCTCTGCCAAGGAGAGCAGAGTCCCAGGAAGCCAAGGGAATCAGTTTTCTATTGAACCTCTCATTCTCCAGATATCAAAACGCTTTGTGGAGACAGGGCCTGTAGGAAAGCAGAGCTGCTATTTATGTGATCAATAAAAAGTTTTACACAGAGCCTTTGATGCCCACAAAAGACGGGAAAGAATGTAGCTGAAGAAGCTCTTCACATGAAAACAAGATGTTTATTGGAATTGAAACACCCTGCTAGGCTGAAATCAGATGCCAACGATGTGAGCTCAAGCCAGGACAGTTTCTCGTTGTGGAGGGGAGAGAAGCAGACTGGCTTTTTGCATAGAACTTGCTAGAATTGCCCTGTCATTATGTGTAATAATAGATAAATGCACAGCATGGTGATAAGACTGAGGTTGGAGCCAAGGGGGACAGAACCAATAACTTTTTATATATTTTTCTGCCACGTGAATTTTTCACACCTTGAACTACTTTTCCTTGATTTTCTTCTTCTTCTTCTTCTTTTTTTTTTTCTTTTATTGAGGCAACAGCCAATAAAAGAAACTAATGGGTTAGAAACCACGTAAGCAATCTCCCACTGAGCTTTATTCCCCACAGGCTCATTGCATCAAAGAGAAAGCAGCAAAATAGGGCGACCAAATGCTACATAACAATGAAAACAAGTTGGCTGCTGCCAGCTCTGTCCCCACTCAGGGCAGGTCACGTTGCCTGGAGGGGCTTTTGCACTTGTGGGGTCTTGGCAGCCACCCAGGCTGGGGTGAGGAAGAAATCTGGGGCTCTTCACAAGGCAGCAAAGCTCCTGCCTTTGCTCTGCTTCCATCCGTCCCCGCTCCAAATGCAAACACATCTCTCCAGCTGCCCCACTTCTTCCTGTGCCACCTCCACACTTGGAGATGAGGTTTCTTGCTTGCTGTGATTCCTCTCTCACTGTGTTTGAGTCTTGTTTTCTGGTTGGAAGGTGCAGAGACACAATTTATCCCGTGAATCTCCTGCCTGCCCCTTCATCAGGAAGGGTAGTTCCATCCCCCTCATGATGTCTTGCTCTCCTCACTCGACCTTACTGACCTTAGCCGTGTCCAATTAGCAAATCCAGGCCTCTCATACAGAGCAGATATTATTTCCACCTCACTTCAAGCTTACCACTTACCAGCTTTTCTTGTGCTCTTCCCAGCACTTGGCAATTTTTACTCGGTAATAATGGGATCAGCATCTCATAATTAGTGCAAACCAGGGTACAACATCCTAGGGAATGAGGCAAAGTGGAAAAACACTGACAGTCCCCAGTGCTTCTGGGAGATGTCAGCCCTGAATTTTGAAAGCACTCTGGAGGGAGCAAACACTGGCCACTGCACACAAATGCTGGCTGGAGATAGTGCAGCATTAAATCTTGTGCTCTGGGAATGAAACCTTGCAGTCAGCAAAGAGCAATAGCAGTGACACCATGTGCAACTTTATCGAGGCTCTGAAACTTGGAAGAAAGATTTTATGAAGGATAAACTCAAGGCTTTTGGGTAAAGGCTCATCTTTTCCCTCAGTCCTGCTGGCTCCACAACCACAGTTTGCTCAGTGGGGTGGGAAATGCATCTCAGGGTGTCGTGCACCCACAACCCCAGCACCAATTCTTGCTTCTTCCTCTCTCCAGAGATCTCCTCTCCCATCCTGTGCAGCCACAGCTGTGGAGCTGCTCCTCATTTCCTGTGTTACTCAGTCACAAGCAGTGCTGCTGCAAACAGCCTCTGAAAAGAAACAGGGGAAGAGCATTAGGAGATAATAAGTCTTATTAACAGCTTGGAGAATCTGCATTTTAGAGTGAGAACCACACTTAAAAATCAGGAGAGACAAAGGGGCGCCTTGCAAAAGTGAGTGTTGCCTGGGCAACATCAGCATCTGCATCCCTGCATCCCCCCAGCCCTGTGCTTAGCAAATATCCTCACCGTGCTCCTTCCTCCCATGCAGGCTCAGATTTACACTTTGCTCCCTCTCACTCACGTCCACAGCTGCTTCTCCGAGGTGAGTGTGCAGGGATTGGCACACAAAGTCTACATATGCTGCTGGCAAGGAATGAATCTTCCTTCAGCCTTTTGTCTTGTGTCTCCTGCTGTGCTCTGCAGAGTCCCAGCTCTGCTTGCACACAGTGCAGGCTTCACCCCATTCCCGTGCCTCCACACAGAGCTGGGTGCACTCGTGCCCTCATCTCATGTATCCGACTGTGTCTCATCTCAAACTTACATTTGTGGAGTAGTTAGACTTGAGGACAGCTGCTTTGCTTCTTTTCCTGCTTTTTTTCCCCCCCAAGACTATAAAAGAAAAACACACTCATCTTTCAGAGTTGGGAGTTCTTTTGACAGCAGAACAGTCTGATGGATGTGCCAGGACATCATTTCATCAGAATCTCAAACCATGAGATTGCCTACTGCCCTTCATTCTTGTCATTTGAATCTTCCTGATGTGCAAGAGCACATTAAACTTCCGTAAGAGAGAAGTGCTGCACAGCTCTTGTGAGAGAGCTACAGTGGTTCATCCATCCAGCCCTGGGATGGCACAGGTGGATGGGAGCTCTTGGGTAGCTCATTGGAATGAAACAACAAAGTTCTGCAGGTACCTAATCCTCCTCCAGCATCATTTTCCAAAGGAAGACAAGGACAACTTCTGGTATTTATTGTCTGCAGTTTTCTCCCCACAAATCCTTAAAATAATCACGTTTTTCTTTCATTTTGCCAATGGCAAAAGGAATTTGTCTTTCCTACACCTTTTACTCTTCTCTGATTGCTGGAGGTTTTTTTGACATCTGGAGCAGCAGGCTGGTGGCCAGATTTCTGAAGGTGTTTAAGCATCAACAGATGCACCTGGGTACCTGGAGGGATTTTCCAAAAGCATTTTGCTGTAATTGCTTATGATATTCTTCTCTTCCCATCCTGATCTCTTCTGTAGCATCCCTATTCCTGCCAGCATTGCGTCTCCTACTGCAGACCTGAGTTGGATTTTGCTTCTTTTCCTACTTTTAGTCCCAGAACTCCAGGGAACTCTACAAAGAGAGCAGAAAAATTTGCTTCACATGGTTAGATTTGGGTAGATTTTAGTGTCCTTATAAATACCGATGGGACGATGAGAGAGTTCGTGTTTTCATTTACAGCAGCAGAACTTCAGTACAGGCAGAGTCTTATCAAAGATGTGATATACAGAGAAATCAACTGCCTGCCTCCTTTGAAATGCAAAATATTCCTGTGTTGCAACAGGATGGCTAAATTTGCCAGTGGATTTTGAGCATTTGTGTGGCTTTTTGATTTACAGAGAACTTCCTTGTCACGCTTGCTCTCTATCTTGGGGGTCATGTTTGTGTTGTTATTAATAACCAGGTAAAGAAACGGAGGGAAATTTGCAGGCAGAGCTGCAGAAATTAGCGATCTGAACTGGTTTCCTCCACCGGGACAAGCTGCAGGAGCCACCACAGCCCAGGGTTGTTATTCCAGAGAAAGAGGCTGCAATTTCCATCCTGCAGTGCCATCTATAGCACAGCGCAGAGCACAGCAAACCACGCTCCAAAAATCACACCACTACCCAAAATAAAAAAAAAAAAAACACCAAAGGAGGCAGCAGGCAGTGGGAGAGCTTCGTGCAGTGAATTAAATTGGCAATTTAAGGGCTGTGACCCATATTGTGTTGGACTGGATTTGAGTGGAGGTGTGAGTATCACCTGCCCTCCTGCCTGGCTGACCATAATTTTTTGTGGGATTTGCAACACAATTTCATCCCCTTCAAATCAATGCAGAAATGGCCACCTTTCTCCAGGGGACAGCTCAAGATATACCACATCAGAAGTGTGAAACCAAAACCCATTTTGACTCTGATGAGCAAAGGGAATTTCTCTTTATTTTTGATTTTTGAACCAGATGTTGCTTTCATGCTCTGAAACCTCTGAAACAGCTGAATGGATTTTCTTCAGATTCCTCACATGAACAAAGATTCACCTTTGGGCTGTGAACAAGCTTAAGAAATTGCACTGTGATGGAGATTATTTTTTTCTTCCCCTCCCCTCTTGCATTTTTTTTTTATTTTGAAAGTTAAAAGGATCCTAAAATAGAAGCTGAGAATTGGATTAAACATCACTCTGTTAACTCTTAGCACTGCTCCAAGTCTGCTGTTATCATTTCTTAAGGTGCCTGGCTCCCATCCTTCTTAGACTTCCAGCTGCCACCTTTTTAATTAAAATAACTGCTAGAGAAATGTTGAGGACCAGCCCATCTCTGGCTCACTGTGAAGAGGGAACTTTGCTGAGAAAACTAAGAGAAAGTCCAGGTTTGGCCCAATTTCATGTGCCTCCAAAAGTGACCTGTGAGACTGGGGAATGAAAAGGAGATCACAGGAGAAATCCCACTGTGCTCCTGGTGACTCACCAGCATCCTGTGGCTGGAGGGGCAGAGAGTGGAAGTGCCAAGTGCTCTGGCCTGGGCCATTTGGTATTGAAATAAGTATCATGAGACCTGCAATGTTAACAGAGCAGAAAAATCACCCAGTTAGCTGCCAGGAATGAATAAACACCTCACAGACTTCTTTCTTGACCTAAATCTGGCTAAAAAGGGATGTGAGAAATAAAGGGTGTAGTTCTATCTGTACCACCTGTAGTTATCTAAGAAACTTTGTAATATTGTGGAAATCTCAGGTTTGTTCCCATCAGTACTCTGTTTTCCAAGATCAAGATCAAGAGCAGCTTCCAACAGAAAGGGTCATAGAATTGTAGAATTATTTAGGTTGAAAAATACCTTTAGGATCACTGAGTTAAATCATTAATCCAGCACTGCCAGACTCACCACTGAACCACATCCATAAGTCACACATCTACACATCTTTTAAATATGTCCATGATGCCTTATCCTAAAAACAGCCTCATGGGAAGATTTATTAATAGTCTTGAGAAATGCATATCTACCTTATAACAGCCCCTATCTGTGTTGTATGGGAATATCTAGGTGTGTTGGATGCTTGGGGAATGTTTTCATTGACAAAGGATGAGCAAAAATCACCATCTTCTGCTCTTACTACTAATTTTCAGTGCCTCCATTTGTGCTGATGAAATGTGTTGCACCAGTAACGGAGCAGACAAAGCCCTGTGTCAGCACAGGAGGAAAGCAGGGTGGGATTTGTGGGTGTCTGAATGAAGGATTTCAGTCTCCCCAGAGCTCTGGAGATGGAGGGGGAGCCGTTTGTAACGTCTGGAAAGAATTTGGTGGGAGCAGCCCTTCCCGTGGAGGAGCTGGACAGACTCTGAGCAGATGGATGTGTTAGCCAGCTTGGCCACTGGCTGTTTTAACAGAAAATGATGTGCTAAACCAAGCCCTGGGAAACAAATTGCACACTCAGCGTGGCTGGGAGGCTGGCCTCTGGCACAGACAGCTGTTCTCAGCAGAGAAACATCCACCTCCTGCAGGACCTGCCACCAGGACCTGCCTTTGGCAAAGCTGGATGGAAGGAGCAAAAGCCAGACACAAGGGCAGCTTCAGCATCTGGGTGCTGTGTTTGCTGGCAAAGGGTGTGTGTGTGTTTTTCCAGGGTTTCCTCTAAGGAAAGTGCTGCCTGCTGGAGGTTTGGCTCAGGGTGGAAGCAAAGCAGACTTGCCCAGGGAAGGGCTGGAGCCTAAGGGAGCCTAAGGGCCTTTGGGCAAGCCAAGGTGCTCCTGGAGAGATGAGATATGGATTCTGGGAGCAGCATCTCTCGAGGTGAAGGCAGGAAGGGCTAAACCAGAAACTCCCTTTAGCCTCTTAGCTAACAAAATCAGCAGTTACCCCCAGCTATTTACACCTACAGTAATTCCTCCCAAAGTTCTTGCAAGCCCAGTTCAATTTTCCTTTAATTCCTGTGTGTGTACCTGCAAATAGCCGATTACTTGTGCTAGACCCTGCCAATAAATTGTGTGCTTATTTGTTTCCCTTCCTTCCAGAGTCGGTTTGCATTAAGCACCGCTGCAGTGTGCACAGGGGTTGAGGTAACGCCTCAGTGGCCTCATAAAACAAGTTCTTATTGAGCATGGCCTCTCTTTCTCACAAAATGAGCCCTTGGAAGATGCAAGCAGCTGGAATATGGGTATTTTCATGGCCATAAAAACTTCATTTTACTTTTATTGCTATTGAAAAGCCCTGGATAGGTGCATTTCTCATCCAGCTGATTAATCTGAGGTTAGAGGCCTCCGCAGCAACAATTACACAGATATGTACCTCTGTGCGCTTGGAAGCAGAGTATCTCAACCTCTTTCCAAAAGAAAATCAAAGGCAAAGTGTTGCCAGCATGGAGACACAAAGAATACCCTCTTTTTTTCATCTGAGACTCCAGCACAGGCTCGCTACGCCCACTTAAGGCTCCTTTCAGCTCCCAACGTGCCTCCGGGTTGCCTAGCAATCCTAACAATATTTTATGAGCCCTTCTTCCAGAGGCACGTTTTGCTAATGCTGAATTTTAGCTAGAAGCTCCAGGAGAAGCACAGAGGAAGCCTGAGACTGTATCACTCCAATTTATTACAACCAGGATGAAAAAGTGAGGGGGGTGAATAAAATCCCAAATTATCGTGCTGGGCATTTAGCAATAAGGTCTGGCATCAGAGCTGGCAGGGGTGGTCCCTGTGCCACGGGCAGCACAAATGGGCATCTGTGGCTGTGCCCAGGCTCCAAGCAGGCACATGCCAAAGGGAATGGATGCTGGCAGCCAGGGTGCCTGCTGCAGGCTTCTGAGCAAACCTCTAATGGGAAGAAATGATGAGGGAAAACAACTTTTTGTGTGAATGGGGCAGAAAGGATTCGATACAAGCAGCAGTGGGGTGCCCACCATGGCCAGGGATTGTGCCCCAGGGTGAGTGATGCTGGGAATTAAAGGAGCTGAAGGGATCAGGGGTTCCAGGATGTCTTGGAGAACCTGGAGGGAGTTAAACCCCACTGGCATTCACCCAATTTCCACTCTGAGCTATACAGAAAGTAAAGGTAAAAAATCCATAAATCTGTTTCAAATCACTTTCTCTTGGTTTCTCCTTTTCTAGCACAAAGTGAACACATGACCTAGCATAACGAGCCCTTGGGGTTAGAGTCAATGCTAGAGTCAACATTTCTGAAGGCTACAAAGTTCCTATTTTTATCTTTTAGTTTGGCTAATGCAAACTTTTCCCATAACCTGAACTTTCTGTAAGTTTTAAATCCTCCTTTGAAAAAGGAAAATAATATCCTTAATCTCATCAAAGATTACTCCATAACAATGATCTCCTGTTAACATAAACTGAATTTGATTGAACCATTAAATTCTGACATGATTATTATTTTGTTGATGAAGAATGACCTTCAGTCAAATTCAGCTAGTTTCATTTCTGTAAAACATATATTTATAAGAATAAAATCAATAGACACATTTTCATTCTTTCCTATTTGTCTCTGGTTTTGAAGAGGTTTCCATTTTTTTCAATTTCCAGGGTGCACAGGTGGGGTTTTTAAGCAGGTAAACATGACCTTTTTTTCCTGTAAAGCAAGTTCATCAGCATGAGGGTACTGCTGAGTGGAAAGTTCTCCAAACTGAAGTGAGACACATCTCATTGATTCTTTTCACTTGCCAAGCAGACAAGTAAATCAGATTTTTAAAATCCTTTCAATTTTAATACAGTATAGAATTACTAGTAATGTGAATAAGTAAAATTGTTTATAGCAGATGTTTTTCTAAAGGTGACAGTGGGCCCTGAAAGTGGCGCCTGATGCTTGTAAATCCAGTTTCCCAGCACTTCCATCAAGTGTCCTTAAGGCACTAACACACCTAATGAATGCAACCAACCAGAAAGGGGAGCACAGACTGGGAAAAGTAGAGTTTCACACTTAATCCAGGATTTTACTGGGAACTATTGTTAGTGCTGGAACTATAAACAGAAGTTGGATTTTCTCAGTGCTTTAGAGGTGTCTGCAGAACAGCAGGATATTTCAGGAGAGTCCCTGCTCCCTGCTGAGAGGCTCCAGTGATCCCAAAAGATTCTCAGGTCCCACTGAAAGCAATTATGGTTTACAAGTGCCTTTGCTAGTCCCTACTTCAGGGATAACCCATGTCGACAGCCAAAGCTAAGAATAGATCACAGTAACTCAAATTTCCTCTGCTAGGATGCTACACAGAGGCTGAAGTCCAGGGCTGCTCCCACATGGATCCCTGGACACCTTGGTTGTGTTCATGTCTGGGCACTGGGCTCCTCCCCTCTGCCCTTTGTCCCCTGTCTCCTACTTGAGAAAAAACAGAGCCACCACATCATTATTCCTTTCATTCTAAGCCATCCAAAAGAGTGTCTTGGTTTACATTCATCCCTGGGATGGTCCAGGCAGAGAGCCTTGAACAGAGTGAGAAAGGCTGGATCCAGACATTTTCCTTATTTCACTGGCATGGCTTGGTGGGTTTTATTTGTACTTGGAAAGGAAGATTTTGGTATCAAGCAGGTTAACAGGTGATAGCTGATTAAACGAGAAAGAGAGGCTGTTTATTTTGGTGGGGGAATTTGTTGAAGAAGCACCTGCATGCAGTCATCTCCAAAAGCTGGGATAATGCAGAGCCTTGCTGCTGGATCGTGGCATAGAGGTGAGGTAGCAAAGAAGCCTTTTACACACACAACATGCTGGCTTTGGAGCTGATTCCAGACTGCCCTGACCTTCCCTGTGGGGTTTATGCCTGTGAAAATAGGGGAAGGATGTCGGGATCAGGCGTGACCGCTGTGGTTTTGGCACAATATCACAATAGATACATCATCATAGGTGTGGATCGTGATATAGGATTTGGGGCAGTAAACACGCACATCCTGTGCCTTTTGTTTAAATGTTTTATAAAAATACAGGGCAAATTTTGTAGCTTTTCTGTCTCCTCTTGCTTCTCAGGCAGGTTGTAAAGCAAGATATTTAAGATCAGCTGCTTCCAACCTTCTAGACAAAGCATGGAGCTTGTTTTCAGCAGTGACAGGCACTATATGCTGCAGTGGCTCATAAAAGTCCAAAGCCATATTCCTTTTGGGCTGAAATGCTTTATGTTTGGTATCAGATTTTATACTTACTGGTTCAGTTGTTTTCAGCTGTTGAAAAGTATGTGGTGGTTTTGTTTTCTTTTTCCTCTGTTCACATTTATGGATAGTGAGAAAATGAGATCATTCAGAAAGAACTAAAGCAAATAATTCAGACCTGGCTTGTGTTGTGCATTTCACCTCAGTCCAAGTTTCAAGCCAAAATGAAAGTTAAGTTAGCTAAGCAGGTTTAAAGCTCAAAGCACACAAAGCAGTGTAAATTGTATGAATTATTTTAACTACAACCCATGAAATGGTATTGCTTTTGTAAAAGTATCTTGACAACAAACAGTCTTGTTCAAGGCCTTCCAAAGTGAGGTATCATGCATCAGACAGGCATTGGCTTGTATTCTACAAAAGTGACAGCATTTCTGCATGGGGAATGAGCAGATCATATAATATCTTAGGGAATGGCAGTCTGGGCATCAGATGTTCCTAGGTCCTTACTGTATTTCAGAGAGCTTGCTGTGAAAATATATTCTTGATAAGTGTGATTCAAAAAAAAATTTCTCTGAAGCCCAAATAAACTGTGACAGAAACATTTCGAGCATGCTGGAGTTTACAGTAAACAGGATCACAGCTGATTTTAAAATGAAAAAATTTCATTACTATAGAAAGCACAGTCTCTGCAGGCTGTGCTGCTCTTGGGAGGGAGCTAACAGACACAGCATCTCATTTAGCCCTGTCTCTGCAGGCACCAGAGCTGCTGCTCAGCACCCAGCACAGGGCAGGCAGCGCCTTGCAGGAGGCAGCCCTGACAAGCAGAGTTTAAGCAGTGCCCCCTCGCTATAGGTGCCAATGTTTGCCTGCCTTTTTCTCCCTCTGATCCTGCTCCCTTCAGCTTAGCAGACTATTGGCATTAGGGGAGAAAATGGACGGTTTGTATCCTTTGTGAGCTTTCAGGACTATCACTGCTCCCACTATATTTCTGACTCACTGATGTTTTCTTCAACCTTCTGAAGAAGAAAGAATTTCTCTATCAGTGGATCACCTCCTTCACAGACCAACCTCTTCTTATCAGCCCATTTGGATTAAAACTTGGCTCAGAGTCACTGTGAAAGATCTGTAAAGTTGTTCTGACCCAGGGAAGGAATTTATGGGTGTCACAGATGGGATTAGGATGCTGCTGTCCTCCCCAAACCTTCAATGCCACTGCAAGTCTTGCATGTGTCCTCTCAGTCAGAGACCCATACCATGTATGCAATTTTGGCAGGTAGGGACATTTATATGGCTGTCCCACATCAGGCACAAGGGTCATCACTGAGACATGTAAGGATCGAGTTAAAAGCACAGATGCTGCAACAGAATTGAGAAAACAGGTAGAAATCCCATGGGAGGCTGAGTTAGACACCTTGCAAGTGTGTGTGTGTGAGACAGATACTGTGATGTGCCTGAATATATTTCAAAACAACAAATTTTATTTAACTTCTTGCACTTGCTTAGTTAAGAAAAAAATCCTACCAGACATTTATAAGTGCAAACTCCTTTTTGTTCCTGTGTCACATCGTGGTGATTTTTCTGAGACACAAAGCAGAATTAAAACCCACCCAGCTGGGGAGAGAACTGAGGCTGCTCCCGGGCGCAGGTGTGCTGGGGAACGTAGCTCCACAGATCCAGGGCACATTGATCGTCACTTACACTGCTTCAAATCAGTTTGGACAAAAACCACAACAGCGTTTAAAACTTACTTGATGGCTGAGGGAAGGGAAAGGAAAAAGCGCTGTGGAGAGATGGGCTGGAATTTGAGGGAACACTGCCCTCTTCTTTTGTATTTTATCCAAGTGTTTTTGTGATGCAGGTGCTGAAGTCTCTGCTTGCTTGCTAATCATGCACACTTACATCTGTGGAAGCCTTATCACCATTAACCCCATGAGATTGGCACTGTGCTCAGGAGAAATGCTGGACTGGGCTGGCACAGAGACAGCAGACTCTCTTTCCCTTAGAGTAATTGCTTTCCTTCACTCTTCTCCTCCTCCTTCCCAGGTCAGGGCTGCACACATTAGGCTGCCTTTCATTGTGAGCATCAATGTGTTGTCTGGCTGCTGGGTAAATACATCAAGTGGCTCACGCCCAGTGTGCAGCTCTCATCATTCCTTTCTGTCAAAGCTGCTTTTCAATGATGCCTTGGTCTGGGGGTAGAACAGATTCCCTGCAGTGCTGAAGCTGGGCAGATTCCTTGTTGAATTGGGGCTTGATAAATATGTATTGAGTCTCACGCATCAGAACAGTGAGCAATAGCCATAAGAAATGTTATAGAAATGCAGCATTTCACTTCTAGAAACTCAGTGTTTCTAAGCAGACACCATCCAGCAGATAAAAGCAGAAATGTGCCCTTTTATCACTGTTTTTGCAAGATTTGTGTTTGCCCAATGCGATGGTATCTGGGTGACCATAACAACCCATTACATTCATTTGCCCACAACTGATAGCATGAAACGGATTCTTAGAGTATTGAGACAGTCAGCAATGACACACAGCCAAACAAATATTTGACAAAGGACAGTTGAGTTTCACACCACTCTCTGAGTAACCCTGACTCCATCCCTGCTATTTTCTGCTCTCACAGCTGCTTTGTTTGAATGTTTGATTTCTCCTCCCAGTTCAGGTTGTCCTTTTGCACAGAGAGGTGAGGCAGGGCAGCATCTCAAAATGGCTCAAAGTGTCCCTACAAAATGCCTAGAGGGATTATTTCTGCATGTGCTTGTGTCGGTGTCACACCATGGTAGTGCCTGAGCACAGTTCTGGCTGGAGCAGGACAGTTTGGATGGCCAGGGATGACCAAGGTGCCATTCCCACATCCATATCTCAGGTGGCACAAGGACTGTGCTTGACTCCTTACACCTCTTAAAACCTGGCTGGCATCTCCTGGCCATCCAAATATTTTGGTAGGAAACTCATGGAGTTAAGAAGTTTGGCCACATCTGCTGACACATCCATCTAAAACCCTGCCAAGGAAAACGAACAACTATAAAGTCCAGCCATGCAGGACGAGATAATTCAAACAATCCGGAGTGTGTTTACATCAGGCATTTACACCGGGGCAGCTGGCTTGACTTTAAGCAGGATTAGCTGACTGGAGGAGCACAAAGCGTTGCTGTGGCTGAAGGGCCCTTGGTTTGATGCTGTTGCAGGGCAGATTAGAGCTGAGCAGAGCGTTGGAGGCTGCGAGCAGAGCCCTCTGTTAGAAGCTTAGGGAAAGGATGCTGCAGGCAGACGGGCTGCTGAGACACGGTGCTAAGCACAACCCACCAGGCAGCTCAGAGGAATCCTGTTTCTGTACACTACTTGATCACATTGTGCATGAAGCTGGGATTTATCTCAGCAGTAGCGCTGGCTTAAGCAGCAAATGCCACTCAGAAGAAATTTCCAAGCAGAAAGGAAAAGATTTGCTAGAGAAAATCTCATCAATTGGTGTGGCTGGAGTGTCCCAGTGGTTGCAGATGGCCATGACACATGTGGACATGCCTTGACATCACCAGTTCCACAGCCCTGGAGCAGCGATGCTGCACCAGTTCTGCCCTGAGGAGCTGGGGAGCCTTTGAGTAGGGCAAGGATTTTCCTAGCCAGCCTCAAGTGTCAGCCCTCAGGTTATTCCCTAACTGGAGCTGCAGAAATCTATAGCCTGTATCAAATGTGGGAGCAGCAACAGGACCTAGCCCTGCAGTGACACGTCTCTTGGCCCCACATCAGACGGTCACACGATTCCCTGCACCTCCTGTGTTTGGAAGCAGAGCAAACCAGTGTTTACTCCTTCCCATGGGGGGTTGGCTCCTGCCCTGACCCAGACTGCCCACAATGTGTTTTCTCAGGCAGCCCTAGAAACAGTTACTGACAACATCTGGTAACAGCCTCACCCTATTTCTGGTCCTTCTGGGGTCCTCCTGTTCAATTTTGGGATTTTTGAAAAGCTTTAGACAAGAACTAAAATCTCTGGCACTGCTTTCTCTTTTTTTCCCTCTCTCTCTTTTTTTTTTTTTTTTTTTTTTTTGGTAGGTCAGGCTGCTCTGATACAAGGTCTCACCCTGCTTGCTGCCACTCACCTGCCTACCAGCTTGGGTCCATTTTTAAGCTCAGGTAACATCACACTCATCCAGGAGTGGATGGAGCAAAAGCTTCAGCCAGCTCTTGTCAGGCAATGTGTAGCTCTGGCTCTACCTGATGGCCACATTTTGCTTTCTGGCCACAAGTGTTTGCTGATGATGAGCAGTTTGGGGCAGGAGAGGAGCTCAGGCAGACAGCTCAGATCTCAGCTCAGACCACCTCCCTCCTCCCCATGCCCACTCCAAGGCTGCCTTTCCTCCCTCTCTTCCCTCAGCTTTTGCTGTGCCCAGCTCGGCTGAGTCTCGCTGCAGAGCTGACACTGGTGCAGAGGAAGTGGGATTGGTGTTTTGTTAGACTTTTCTCTCTTCCTCTCGGTTGTATTGAACTGCAGAGGCAAAGAGCACTCACTGACGATGGTGTCTCGGGTGAGATGTCTAACTCAGGTCCCGACTGCTCAACAGTCATTAAACATCTCAGGGAAGATGTTCCAGGAAGAGGGATGTTAACCTTGTGGTCCTGGACTGATTCCAGCTCATTTAATTACAGTTTTCATCGCTGAAATTTGCTCTGCACTTTTGACCAGTTATGGGATTTTTTTCCCCATCTCCTCAAAGCTGTTGAGCAGCCTTGCTACAAGCTGACATATTCCCCACACAAGCTGAAGCAACACAAAAGTACAGCTGCTCCCTCTCCCAAGTTTCTCAAATTCATTGTATATTCTGATTACTTAATTATTCAGGATTCTGCAAAGTATCATCAGCTCACCTATACAGAAACATTTTAAGTGTTTAATCTGGATATATATATATATGGATATGTAGGTATAACACAGACTATACATGAGCCAAATATATGCTGTTGTGGCACAGAACATGACCTTCATCGTTAATATAAATATAGACAGAAACACATAATCCTACAGAAATATAAAAAGTAATTTGAAGAAATGCTGTAATGCAAGCTAAACAACCTACACAGTCCCTTATAATGAAAAACTGTGTGAGTATAAAGCTATATAAAAACACTATATGATTATATACATTCACATATGAGTGTATATATATATATATATAAACTCTATAAAAGTGCATTAAGGTGTTTTAAACCTCACACCTTTGTGTATGTGGGATGAATTTCCCCCTTCAGCAAGACTTGGCAAACAGTCCAGGGTTATTAAAGATGTTTTCAAGGCTAGGTTGGATGGGGCTAGGAGCAACCTGGTCTAGTGGAAGGTGTCCCTGCCCATGGCAGGGGTGTGGAAGTTTTAATGTCTCTTCCAAGCCAAAATTCTGATTCCATGGAGAGGCAGAAAAAGGTCACTGAACCCAGCTCATGTCAGAGACCAGACCCCAGCCAGAGGATGTATGTGCCCCTGCCCCACAGAGAGCTTGGAGCAGGGTGGTTTGGGCTTGGGGCATCTCTCCAGCACAGAGAGTTGCTCATGAGGTGATTTGGAAATAAACTCTTTGTTAGGAACTGCAATGATAGGACAAGGAGTAGTGGGTACAAATTCAAAGAGTGGAAATTTATGTGAAAAATTGAGAAGAAATTCTTCTCTGTGAGGGTGGGGAGGTCCTAGCACAGGGTGCCCAGAGAAGCTGTGGCTGCCCCTGGATCCCTGGAAGTGTCCAAGGTCAGGCTGGACAGGGCTTGGAGCAGCCTGGGATAGTGGAAGGTGTCCGTGCCCATAGCAGGGCATGGCACTGGGTTATCTTTGTAGTCCCTTCCAACCCAAAGCACTCTATGATTCCATGGAGCGGCAGCAAAAGGCCGCTGAAGCGAGCCCGTGTGAGTGACCAGAACCGTGCCGTGGCACAAAGCCCGGAGCCGACCGCTGTGCGGCGGGGCCGTCCCGCGGCCCGGGGGGTGTTGGTGCGGCTCTGCGGCCCCGGGGCCGGCTCGGAGCGGTTAAACCGCCGGGAGCCGCCGGCCCGGGGCCGCTCCCTCACACCTGCCCGTGCTGCGCTGCCCGCCCTGGCCCGCAGGCGGCGCCGCGCGGCCGCCGTTGCCGCCCCCGCCCCAGCGCCCCGGACCGCGGCGGGGCGGCCGCGCCCGGCGGAGCTGCCGGGGGAGGCGGCGGCCGGCGCGGCTCCCGCCCCGCCCCGCGTCCCCGCCATCCCCGCCCCGCCGGCCCCGCCCCGGAGGCCGGCACGCTGGCTCGCTCGCTGCCGGGGGAACATGGCCGAAGTAGGGGAGGACAGTAGCGGGGCGCGGGCTCTGCTGGCGTTACGCTCGGCGCCCTGCAGCCCCGCCGCCGCGCCCCCTCCCGGGCCGCCGCCCCCGGCCGCGCCGCCCGCCGCCTGCACCGGGCCGGTGCTGGCGCGGCTGCAGGGCCGCGAGTTCGAGTTCCTCATGCGGCAGCCGGCCGTCACCATAGGCCGCAACTCCTCGCAGGGCTCGGTGGACGTCAACATGGGGCACTCCAGCTTCATCTCGCGGCGGCACCTGCAGCTCAGCTTCCAGGAGCCGCACTTCTACCTGCGCTGCCTCGGCAAGAACGGCGTCTTCGTGGACGGCGCCTTCCAGCGCCGCGGCGGCCCGGCCCTGCAGCTCCCGCCGCAGTGAGTGCCGGGGGCCGGGGGCGGCGGGGCCGGGCCCGCTCCGCAGGGCAGGAACGGCCCCGGGGGCCGGACAGGGACCCTCGGTACCGGGGAGGGGACGTGGGGCTGGGCGGAGCGGGGACTCCGTCGAGGAGGGGACGGCGAGGGGTCCCTCGCCGCACGGAGCAGGCGGTGAGCTGCCCGTGTCCCATGCATGGGATGTGTGTGTGCCAGGAGAAGGGCCTGGGGCGATGGTGAGAGGCCACAGGTGATGAAGGAAACGGGTCAAGGGTTTCCCTGCCCGCCAGGGGTCTTAGGGGATGGTGAGGGTCTGCCTCTGAAGAAGGTGGAGAGCTTGAAATAGTAATGAGGCATCGCCTTGGTCACAGAGAGCCTTAGGGGACAGTGAAGGTCCCCTCACCTGAAGTTGGTCACAGTGGGTGAGGAGCACTCACCTGGGCGAGGGCCTGAGGTGATGGTGAGGAACATCTGCCTGATGCGATTCTCAGCATCAACGTGGGCTGTCCTCACCTTCCCAGCCTTGCTGCCGTCCGAGAAAGGGGGTGATGTTCATTGGGACTGGGGTTGCTCCCTCTGGGGGAACCGTGCCTGGGGAAAAAGTGTGAAAGTGTGAGCCCCTCGCTGCAGGGTGGCCCCCATAGTCATCATCCTCCATGCTTGCCTGCATGTTCAACTGGTGGCTCTTAAGGGTTTCAGAAAGACAGAGAAGAAGGAAGGAGTGGGTCTAAGTGGGCTAAAACTTGCTACACCCAAGGTTTGTCCTCCTTGGAAAAGATCTAGCGGAAAAAGTTGGAAACCACTTTGCCAGAATTGCTTACTTAAGGGTTGGCAAGTTAGGTGTTGTTCCTGGTGTCTCTCTGGAGCAGCAGAAAAAAAGGAGTGAGGCCAGGCTGGCAGTGATGCTGCTCACCAGGACAGCAGGTGCCCAAGGTGTCTTTGCTTCCTTAAGGAAGAGGAGAGGGGTGCAGAAGGGTTTGCTGTTCTACCAGGATTTGTGCTCTGTTAAATTCTCTTGCAGAAAGAAGAATGAGGTTGATGTTAATCTGTTTCTTCCTGAAAACATTGTTTATAGTTGCTGAGTACTGTCCAGCGACTGCAGTGCTTCACCCCAGGGCAGCAGCATGATAGTGGTGGGTGATGTAAGTCCTGTGTGCGTCTCCTCAAGTTGTTCCAGACTCACTGTACCTAATGCCATCTCTGACTACACTTTAAGGGCAGGAGATTGGGGGGCTGTTGTTTGTATAAATCATCTGTTTTCATCTGTCATATTTTGGCTTTGGTACTGTTTACCTCCAGCACCAGGGTCCTGGAGTTATCCCTCTCTCTCCAGCCTGTCGCTCAGGGGAGGGTTTTTTAATTACTCATTTCCTCTGCAGGCTGCTTCATTTTATACTCAGTAATTTAGTTATAGCTCCCTAGCTGCTCACTCTCTGAGGCGTTTTGGTTTCTAACGTGTTTCATTTTCTAAAAGAGATGTCCTTTAGTGTCTGGTTAATTAATCTGGCTTTGTAAAACAAGACCACCCGAAGCCCTGGGCGCTTCTGTTGTCATTCCTTTTGGCTCTGGTGTCTGTGCAAGCTCTCTTCTCCCTGTCATTGTTTCTTTACTTGGTTAATCATAACCATTGTGACAGAAAACTATGTCAAACAGCAACCTGGTTGCTTATTTCTCTCCCCTTTGCTCCTGACTCCTGGAGTGGGAATGGCAACTTTTCTTCTGCATTGCTTTAAAGGGAGGAGTTTAATGTACACTTCTGAACTCTGCACAATAAGACATCCTCCTAGCTTGGCTGCTGTTTGAGCTACATAAATAAACTTGGTGCTCCTCCCTTTCTGACTTCCAGAGTAGGAAAATGTTTTGCATCAATCTAAAGGAATTTGCCCCCTTGCTTCTATCAGGTAAACAACTCCTTACTGGCCAGTCAAGGGTTTGTAACCCAGACCAGGAAAAGGAAAATCTTGTTGAAGCTTGGTGTACACAGTCTTGATTAAGGCTTGAAACTCACTGCTGTTATCTCCTTATCTCCACTCTTGAAGAATCAGACAATTCTCTCCCAGTCACCCTCTCCACACGTGCACACACACACAGAAATCTCCCCCCAGTAAACATAAAGTGCCATTTCTTTCCTGTAGGGAAACTTGTGTGCTTGCTGCCAGCTAATGTCAGAAGGAGGACAAAGGGAGGACAGGTTGGAGTACACAGACTTTACACAATGTCTTCTGCGTATTATAGTAACACTCCTGCTGTGTTTGATACAGCCACACCTTTTCCGTGTACCAGCAGAATGTACAGTTTATGTTAAATTTCAGGAATTACTGATCATTCCATCCAGTGTTTTACAGGGAGGTCCTTATGATGTGGGGAGCTCTTGCTGGTAATATTCTAAAACAGTTGTTTGAGTGGTTGTCCTCCCTTTTCCTCCAACACCTGTAAAGGATGGCAGAAATGTGCAAAGTGCTGTTTTCTTTGGACCACTGCAGTCACTGCTGCTGTTACATTACAAGCAGAGGAAATGCTTGTGCATCATGAGATCATGAATGGAAGCAGAGGGTTCCAGGAAAAAGTGTCTTTCAGTTGTAGTTCATACTATACTATTCGTTAAAAAATAGATGATGACCTCATAAATTCTGTTTTCTGATGTTCCTCCTTACTTCACTGTTTCTGTGTAGAAGTTCTCTTTTCTAAGTTGAGAAATAATTCTTGAAATGTATGGAGGATCTTGTCAGGAGGGGAGAGAAGGGAGGAAAGAGGGGGAGTTTGAGACCTCTGTTGAAGGCTGTACTTAGCTCCTGTCTCAACAGCCCTACTCAAACTCAAGGGCTTTTGAAAAGCTTTGTATCACTTCCTCCATCAACGTGGTGTGTGTGGATTCTCTGCTGTAACCAGGATTTTACTGCTGGGCAGGAGTATCATATTCCACAGCTGTGTTGTTATGGGAGGTTGTATTTCACAGATGTGATGACATAACTATACAGTGTAATTAAACAGTAATAACCAACAAAGAGGACATTTCCTAGAGGTTAATGACAGTTAGGAACAAAGTGGGTGGAAGAGTGGAGGACCTATGGTACAGCTGAAGATCCTTAATCAGTTTAATTAATAAGTGCCACATTACAGCAGACATTACAAACATAAATCAGGATGAAATGATGGAAGTACTTACATCAAAAATAAGTGCTTCAAATCAAATTAAAGATTTGCTAGAAACTCTTTATAGCTTGTGATGTTTCTTTAGCTGTGCTGGTGGGATCTGGAAATCAGTAGATAAATACCTGGGTATTTTTCTGTAAGAAAGAGAAGAACTCAAAACTACCAGGTGAATATGCACTAGATTTTAAAAACTCTTCATACCAGCAAAAGTGTAAGATAGAGCAGGAACCATTAAGTGGAGTATTTTTTCCTGTTGAAGACAGGAATTTCTTCAAATTTATGGTGTAATCAGGTGTTTACAGGATCAGGTTAATGATGAATTATTAACTTTTTCTTTGTTGTCTTCAAAATTGACTCAGTTTTAAAAATAATTGGCAATAACAAGTTAGACACTCCCAGTAACTAAAATAAGCATTTGTTTATTTATTTATTTTGTCCCCCAGAACAGAAAGAACTGTAACAGTTAAAAGTTAAACTTGCTGACCTGAATTTTAAGTAGCTATAAGTCAGGTCTTCAAATACTCCTAAATACAAAAGTTCTATTGACTAAACCTGCAAATGTTGCTTGAGCATAGCCTGATAATAGCACTTGAGCTTTTTGAGCTGTGAGCTCAATAGATTGGAAAATGATGCTTGTCTGGGAATGTTTCAAGGGATATTTGCTTACTGCTTCTGTGACCATTTAGAATTTTTGCAGTAGCGTAATTAATGGAGCCTGAAGTTGGTGTTTTTCAGTGTAAATGGGTTCTTTCAGTATGAGGTTTCTAAGCATAAAAACAAGTTTTTAAATCTGCAGTTCTTTTAGCATTTAGGAAATAAATGGAGCTTCTCAAGGTTTTTTAGCTTGAGAATAAATACAAGGGAAGTAAATATATGGATGTACGAAATCAAATTAAAACATAGAGTTAAAGTAAAAAAAAATACATGTGTAAGCCTCATTATAAATTGAAAGTTTACCATGCATGTCAAGTTTTATTAAGAGCATACTGCTTTATTTATAATGGGATTTTTCTAGGTGCTCAATAAACTTGACAAAAATAAATAGTCCAATATTCTGACCACACACCAAGGTGCTGATCCTGCAGAATTTTACACGTTCATTAATCTTTCCATATTGTGAATACACAAGTTCCCTTCGGTGTTTGGGTAGTGGGGGTGTCTCAACAACTGGGGTTTAGCAACCAGAAAATGCAGAATTAGATCCAGTTTCTAAGGGACGTGGCTGTACAGTCTGATAGCCAGACACTCGAGGCACTAATTCAAGTTTTAAAAAAAGCCACATTCTAGGAAAATGGAGATGTGCACAATGCACTGCAGTGTTTTGGTGAGCTCACCAACCACTCGAGCTCCATTCTTGTGGTTGGAGCGATGCCATCACAGTGGGTACAAGGGAGGGTGTCCTTACATCTGGGGGCAGCTGCACGCCCTGTGTGCGTGTGTACACACACTAAGGAAAAGCTTTTACCACGTAACCACGACTGCAGAACTAGTTATTTCTGAAATGCTGCATATGTATGTTGTCTCTGGTAACTCCTCAGGTAGTTTTGCTTCTTAAATATTGCATTATCTGCATTTGCAGCTATTTTTTTTTTTTGTTCTTTGTTTGAAATAGGTTGTTTGCTGTGCTACACCTTGTGGATGGTGGTTTTATTCTTGCTAGAAACCCTTTAAAGATTTGCTTTCTTAGTGCTTCATCTTGTATTTTTCATGCTCTTACTTAATTTCAAAGACTGTCTTTGAGAACAGGTTTTTTTTGTTGCACAACAAGATGTGATAAAGGATTACCTGATTTTAATTATGGAATTCATGTCAAGTAATAATTTTTGGCTAAGCAGCTCAATTTGTCATGAGTTATATTAAACGTTTGAGGAAAAGTTTCTCTCATGTGAAACTGCTGCTCAATTTGTTGATTCAAAAATAGCTGTGCTGTAAGTCAGGTTGTGAATATAAACTAAGGTTATGCAAAACCCAGTGTATGTCCTTATGGATTCTTTTAAACCAGGCTTGGTTCAGCTTTGTTGATTATGAAAAAATTAATCTAAGGAGAACATGCCACACTTGTCTTCTACAGTTTTGTGTGAAGTCTCAGCTATAAAGTCATAAATGTGGATTCAAGTTGTGCTGGTGTAGCTTCTTTGTGCTAGCAAACTCTTAATCATGGCTCGTATCCTTAGGTGACTGTGGATTCCTTCCTGTGGGCACTGTTGTGTTTTCATATAAATCTAGAGGATGAATGGGTGTGAAAGTTTTTGCTTTTCTGAAAATGGGAAATAAAAATGATGAAATCTGTAGTAATTCATATCCTGGTGCCAGCTGTGTGAGCGTACTCACTGTAGAACATCTGTCCTGGTAACAAATCAAAATAATACTGTTTGCTTTGTTTTTCACTCTGCAAAAAACGTGATAGGCAGCCTTGCACTGAATAACTGAAAGCATAAATGACAACCAGATTAATGTGCCTGTTGTCTTTGTGAGCAAGCTCCCAGTAACTGCTCCGCTGGCCATTTGGCGTCAGAGCTGTTCTGTGGGATGCCAAATTCTCTCCCTCGCTGTTGCAGTTTCCTGGAGGAGTAGATGTGGCAACAGGATGTCGGTAGAGAGCAGGGAACTACTTGAATTTGCCACTTATGCCATGCAAATAAAGGCTTGTTGGTGGCCCAGGTATGGTAACTAGTGTCTGTTATCGGGAGGAGTTTGTGCAGCGATGGCAGAGAGGAGCCAGCGAGGGTTTGGGGGCTGCTCTGTGACAGCGTGGGGTGACAAAGGGGACACAGGCTGGTGAGGTGCTTGTTAAACCACTCAGAGAGCTGACAGTTCCCTCCAGCTGGCTTTCCTATTCTGGGGGAAGCTCTGCTAGCACTCAGCTCCATGTCAGCTCCTCTGGCATGTGGTGATTTACTCTGAGCTCCTTCTAGCTCAGTGTCTGAGCAGTGTCTGGGTGTTCTGCCTTCAGAGCTGAGGGGCTCCGTACCCAGAAATGCTTCACAGGCCAAGCTTTACCTCACTGCTGGTTACACATGGATGAGACAGCTTTTCTTTCCAATCCAAGTGGAAACGTGGTTAAAAAAAGAAAAATCATGTGCTTTTGAGCTGGTGATGTTAATGAAAAGGGAGAAAAATTCTCATTTGCTTTTAGTACAGATTCTTTCCTTTTCCTTCAGAGCCATCCAGAGCACAGAGGCTTCTCTCACGTGTAGCCATGCCCAACACCAACTTTGTTTTATTATCTTTGGTTCAGTCCCTGTACATCCAGGAGTTTCCTGAGGTTGCAGACTCATGGCTGGGATATCCAGTGTAAAGAAAGAAAAGTATGGCAGGGAAATGTGCTGTAAAGCTTAGTCCACAGTGTGCTGGGTGGTAAAGGTCTTTGTTCTCCTACAGTTGCATATGCTTTGCAGCAAATGCCTTAGAAGTCCCCTGAGCTTGTGCAGTGTTTTCTGACAGGTAAACGGAGGTTAAAATGTTGTTTTATGCATCTGAAATGGCTGATGGGCCCTGATGTAACTGACTGCAAGACTGAAACCAGGGAAAATGTGGAGTTGAAGGTCTGGGTGTCATTTTTGCAGTGGTTTGTTGTTTTTTCTTTGACAAATTTGTAAGATGATAAAGCTGAAGCATTTTTTCTGTCTCCTGAATATGGGCTATGAAAAGACATCTTGATGTACTTCCAGACATGGTTACTCGACTAATTGTGAGTACAAATTATTGTCTAGTCTTAATGCATTCACTTCAGTCAATAATTCAGTATTAATACTGAACTTTTTTTCAAGTATTTATAAGTCTCCCTATTTCAGTTGACTGCAGACTCCTCATAAAAGCAGATTGATGAGATGCTTATAGAGCAGATTAATTTCTCCCTTAAGTAAATGTGAGTGAAAATTTCCATCCAATTGTGTATTCTTTGTTTTCACAGTACAAATACAATATTACCAATGTCTATTCACTCTTGTCCACAAATGTTTTTTGCTAGTAATTCACATCTTTGGTTTCTTCAGAACAGCTCAGTAAATGCATGTGTGCATTCCTTCTGCAAGGCACTTAATTTTTATGAAATACATATTTTATTGGACAGTAAAACATTTAAGTATCTTAATGGCCTAATTAATACTCTCTATCCACTTCTGTCATGTGTATTTTGCTCTTCGTTATCCTTCTGCTCCTTTTTTCATGTCCTCGTGCATTTTTTATCATAAAAATTTCAAGCAGTCTTGAGAGAGCAGTCTATTACAAGGCTGTTCTTTGAATATTCAGCAACTCTGAGATTTGATTGATAGTCCCTTCCCTCCCATCCTGTCTATTTTTAGTAACTTAAAAGCGAGTTTAATTTCTTGGGTTGTTGTTTGTTGTGAATGTGCAATTTACTTTGGTGGTTTTCCTCCCTTCTTTAAATGTACCAGATACGTAATTTTCATGTTCTTTGAGGACATCTTGACAGTTGGGGAGAAATAATGTAGAAGTTAATGAGGAGCTCTGCCTTAGCTGAAGGAGTGAAGATGGACAGTCTTTGTCTGGTTCTGTTAATGTATGCTGTGTGATTAGGGTAGAAGGAGAAGTGGAAGGAAACTAAGCACATTGTTACCACTTATTATCCTGCTCAAAGAACCTTCCAGCATAAGAGACTGTTTTCATGTGCAAGTACAATCCACTCCATCTTTCAGGACAGAATGAGGAGACAAAAAGCCTTGCAGAGGTGGAGTAAGCACTGTGGAAAAGGACATCCCTCCCTCCCTCTCTGGAATACAACCTTGGAGCTGTACCCCTTCTTTCTGCTATGTGCCACTTCAAGGAGAGCCTTGGGAAATCTTCCCACACAAACTGTTTTAATTTTCTATCTCCCTTTAGGCCACATACAGAAGCCATCAACAGTTTGTCTAAGCAGGACTGGACTCCCTGCAGAGCCAGTTTGTGCACTTGCTAAAGGAATTGTTCTTGAGCAACTTCAGGCCTTTCCTCTCTCGAGGGCATAAGAACTCTGGACTCTTACGCTCTCAGAATCCTGATTGCGTGGGAGGAGAAAAGGACCAGACACAGAAAGCAAATTTTGTTTCTACCTGATGGGTAGACCAAAAATGATTTTGCTTTTCATACTCAGTTTGAGGCGTAGGCCAAGCTAGTAAGGGTAGGCTCTTGGTGTGGGAGATGTGCCAACTGCTATGTATTTATTGATCTCATTCCTTTTTTTAATTGTCTCATGGCTGGTGTAACGTGGTGTTGGTGGCTGCCTGCCCACCCTGTGTAAAGGGGTGTTGGCTGTCAACAAGCCTGGCAATTGGGTGGCTTTGCCTCCTTCTGCCTTGTCCATTCATCTGGATAATTACTATAGCTCTTCTTTTCCCATGTCTCCCTCAGACACTGTCTAATGAGACAAGATAATGAAACTGTTTTAGTCCTGGGAAGACCTGCAAAGGAAGTCAAAGGCTGGCACATGCTTTGCTGCTAATGCCTTTACTGAGTATTAAGGCAAGCACTGAAGTTTCCTTCAGGCATAGGAGAAAATTCCTGATTGCTACTGGTTCAATAAAAGAATTGCTATCATTTTTTGTATGTGTATTTTGTGTAAGCAAGGCACATGCACACTGGCTGTTGAAAATAAGCACAATCGAGTAGTTTAGACTTACACATCATCTGTTTACAATTGTGTAAAAATCGCTGCAAGCAGCCACAGGATGAAGTTGGGAAACAAGTTTGTTTTGGTGGGTATTGATTCTGAATCCGAGGTCTCTTGTCACCAAGTGGGTGCATCCTCTTCTCCAAGAGACTACAGTTTCTTCTCAGTTTCTACCTGCTTTGTTCTCCATTGCAAGAATGCAAATTCCTATTGGAAAAAACCTATAGCAGAAAATGGCCAGAATTCTGTTCCCCAAAAAGCTGATACTGCAAACTGTGAATTTCGTATAAATCTTCCAGGTAAGGTACATCCATTAAAGTAAAATGTTTCCCTAACTCTGTATATTCTCCTGGAACAGAGTGCATTAAACTCTGCCAGTAATATGACAGGATAACTCTCTAAAACTTTCCTAATTTAAAAATAATGAAACCACTGGGGTGACAACTTCCACATATGCTGTGTTTTGCAAGAGTCATTGTCACTTCAGTTGGTTAGATTCTTTTCGAGGATTATATCTCTCAGCACGGTTGTATATACTGGCAGGATTTAAAATACCTTAGAAATCTTGAGATTGTTTTTTATTGTTTGCAATCTTAACCACATCCTGCTAGGTGGTCTTTCACGAGCCAATTCAGTACATCATCATTTGAATCATAGTAAAATTATTCAATTTTTTAGTAGGAGGGAAGGTTGTGCCTCGGATTGTCTTTTAACCTTTATTTTAAATGTCAATATTTGGAAGGATGCAGGTGGATGTCACTTTGTAGACACTTGTGTTAGAGGCTCTCTGTTGCCCCAAATGTTTATTTGGCTCTGAGTCTAGAAGCTGTCAGCTTTTAAAACATTTAAACTACCCTCAGAGCTGTTTTAAAACAGCAATCCTGGCTTCCTCTAATGGGTATTGAATGGATTGTGAAATGTCTTCAGAGGGAGTGGAACGGACTTATGTGAACATTTTGCAAAGTTTTAACTCCATATGGGTAGTTTTTTATAATGTATATAAATAGTACATTAGCTTTTCCAAATCACTTTCTAAATGAACTGAACCAGCCTCAAAGGAAAATACATCATAGTCATGCTCTGTGTGTTAGAGCCCTCTTAGAGAGTCTGATTGAATTCAAAGGTTAGTGCCATCCCACACACAAGCTTTTTCTGGCATATATGTGTGGAAATTAGGATTTTTTTTCCCTGAGCTTTACTGAGGTGATTTTGTTTTGCACAGCCTTTCCTAATGTGTTTATAGGTAGTTCCCTGGCTTTGGAAGGGTGAGTCTGCTAAATGACTTGTGTGAGACCTTTCAAGGTATTGGGCTGGCTGCTTGAGAGCAAAGCCTACTATGATGAATGGCCCATTAGAAGAAACTTGATGGCATGTTAAATTAGATTTTACATAAGAATCAAACTGCTGTAGTGTATCCAGCAAAGATGCTGAAACAAGTGCCTCTCTCTGAAAAGGTTATTAGGAAATTTTATGAACTGCCATTTTCAAATGGTTAGTTTCCCCTTATTCTCCAGGGTACAAAAATGTCCCAAGAGTCTGGATACTTGTAGTAATAAAAGAGTCTTCTCGAGGAAATGGGAGTTAGCATGAAAATGGGGATAGAATTGAAGTTGCTGCTTGCCTGTGGCAGCAGTGGCCAGGCTCGTGTGGTGAAAGGGGCAGGATCTGCAGCCAGCTGAAAGTTCCATGGCAGTTAAGCAAAGATTTAAAATTCTTAGTATTGAGTGAGGTATGGAAATGAATAACCAGTGCTTCTTGTAGAGGCCAACCGTGGTCCTGCAGTTAGATCTATACTGTCAGTACATATTTAATTCTTGGTGTACTGTTTAATTTCTTATTGAAAGCAGAACTCTGTGTAGAAGTTGGTATAGGGAAGTTCCTCCGAGCGTGGGTGCAGGTGGGGCTTTTTTTTTGGCACTGAGGTAGGTGTTAATTGTGGTTTATGATTGAGGGGGAAACATAGTTGAGTGTTTCTGCCAAGATGAGCAAAGAAGGAAAATAGTTAATATTGACCTTTTTCATTTTAACCAAGATCAGTGGGCCTAGCAGAGGCTTGGAAAGCCTCTCAGAAGGACTCTTGAATTTCACAGAAGCAGGGAAGGAATGAGAGGTGGCGGCAGAGGCTGAGTCACTTTTGTGGTCTCTGCTGTGGTAGAATGGAAGCCAGACTTGGGCTCTTATCTCAAGGTTTGTCTTGGAGCAGGGAAAAATTGAGTGTGAATGGGGGCTAGACAGACTTTTCTGGTGCACTGCACCAGAAAATGGGTAAATGTGTGTGTATTGCAGAGCTGGTGTTGGTGTTGAGCGTTTCTGTGACATCTCTGAAAAGCAATGTCAGACTGGTGCTGCCAGAGTAGCCACGGTCTGGGAGTCTTGAAGCAGCCAGGGGCTACGTGTTGTCATTGGGATTGGGAGCTGTGGTTTGGCAGTGCTCCCTTAGCACTGGGGAAAGTGGGAAATGAGAAATCCTGCAGGAAGGTGAGACAGACCTCTGAGCCCTTGCAATGGCTGAGCAAAACTCCTGAGCCAGGACTATGCAGTGTCTGCCATTTCAGCCTTACAGTGTAGAATTTGATGTCTGAGGAAGGACTGGTGCAGGATGAGGTAGCCAGAGCAGAACACAGAATTAAATGTCATCCTGCATTGTTTCATTGTGCACTTGCATTAACTTAGTGGGGCAGCAAGTTACCATGGGGGTGGATGGACTAACCTTGTTTATCACTGTACTGTATTTTTCCAATACCATAAAATCTTGGCTGCTGTCAAGCACACACTTGAAGTATATTTATCTCCACCGAATGCTTTTCTCTTTGAAACTTCTGTTCCACTCCATAGTTCTGCCAATTTGATCTGTACTTCAGCTTTGTTTAATGGCTGTTATCTGGTAGAGTTAGGATTTTGTTTTGGTTTGGCATTTTTCCTCTAAAACATCACATGGGGATCTAAAATGAAGCTGCTTTAGAACTGAACACTCAGATATGGTATTTTTTTTTTTTTTTACCAGTGTTGTTAGAGTGACAACCATATAAACGAAGTTCTGTGTCTTCTGAATAAGCCACAAACTTCTGGGAATGAAGAAGGCTTTGTGGAGATGCTGCCTTAAGACAGGTCTTATCTCTCAGTCAGAGCAGGTGTGACAAGTGTGATGTTGATTGTTCCAACAGGACTGAACAGGACTGAAATCCCCACTTTCTTGCAGACTGTTCTACAGAAGTCCATTGAGGCCAGCAGTGACTAGAAGTTGTTCAGAAGTGTTTGAAGTGTAGAGCTACTTATTCTGTCACCCAGTTTAGACAGCTACCCAACCTCATGATAAATATGGTTCAAATCCCTGGAGAGATCCTGTAAGTCCTAAATATATGTTTACCACATGAGCAAGGTGGGCTGCACTTGTAGAGAGAAACAATTGATCCTGCTGCCCCTGTGTTGATTTTTGTGGCTCTAGCATGTGTGGTAAGCAGAAGAGGAGTTAATTTTAGCTTGATTAGCAACACAGAAGGGAATCAAGATGACTCTTGTAAATGGCAGTGGGATGAGATCAATGAGGATAGTTTATTTCCATGCATCTGAGTGGGTGTTCTAAGCAATTTAATTTTTCTTTTTTGTTTGTTTTTAAGAGAACCAAGAATGTTAATGCATTTAGTCCTTGAAATCCTTCCATGGCTGCAATCCTGGATACTTTATTGTTGCATGGTCATTGCTTTAAATGAGCACCAGGTGCTTGTGTGCTGTTCCCAGCAGTTCTTTGTTTCTGTGCTCTGTTACCTGGCTCAGCAGCAAGTGGTGAGTGATTCTCTGTACTGCACTCTCCGTTTTTCTCCTACTCACCTTTGTTTATATTCTGAAGCATGTTCCCAACTGTTTATGATTAAACGTTGCTCAAACAGCCAGGTTAAGATTTATTGACACAAAGGAGGCTGGGAGGAGGGAGTGGCTGGCTGGTCATCTGTGTCTACTTGCAGCTGATAGTGATGTTATTGACGTTGTCCACGTGTCTGTGCAATGGCCCTGGTGTGTCCCAGAGGCTGCTGTCCAAAAACACTGCCAAGGGACTGATCCCTGGCAGCACAGCCCTTTTCCCTTTGTGTGACACAGTAAAAGCTCGAGCAAGGCAGTTTGTGTAGGGGATGCACTCCTTTCTCTTCAGCTTGGCCTTCTGGATACATCCCGTGGCTCTTGAGGAGGAGACCTCTGTTTTTCTATTGTTGGGAGAGGCTTGCTGATGTCCAGGGAGAGAAATCGGATTTGAAATTTGAATTTAATTTGAAATTTGAATTTGAAACTTGCTAAAGGGGCTGTGACCTACAGGAGTTTTAAGCAGTGATTCTTTTAAAAAAGACATCTTGAAATACAATGCTGTTGTATGGAATGCAAGGAAGTTCAAAATGGAAGATTGGAAAGTGAGCACTACTTAGGAAAATAAATTAAAATACAGAAATATTAAGAGTTAAAAAGAGATTTGAATTCGTTTTTAAAAGTCTTCTCTGGAACTAAAACAATTTGTCTCCTGGCCCCTCTTAGCTATGTACAAACCAGGTAACTATGTAGCTTTTGGAGTGTCTCTATGTGGCATGTTAAGCTTTGGTTATTTATTTTCAAGTCACAGATACTGGTAATTTTCAAGTTCTGGAAAAACAATTAAAACACAATATTGACAATATACTTAAAAATTAACAGATTGATCAGCCTAACATGGAAAGGGATTTTTGCACTTCTAAGATTTGATGATACAAGTGAGATACACACACGTGTTGCACGTAATTTACGTTTTCTCTGAAGAGCAAATATTTCTTGGCTGGTGCAGAAATGGTTAAGATAGGATCTAGACCTCCACAGGCTGGAATACCTGATTAGAGCAGCCGTGGTACACAGGCTGTTGTGTGTTATATGGAGTCTCTTAACTCTCCTTATTTTTATGTATACAACCACACACACAACAAAATAACATAATAGGCTTGCTGTGTGTTACAGATGGTATCAGGCATCTGCAGTGCTGATAGTGAAACTTTCTGGTGCTGGCAGCCAACTTCATTTAAATAAAAGCCTCGTCTGCTCTTTGTGCCAGCCCACTTCTTTGGTGGCAAACTTTCATATAAGGTTTTTGATGTCAGGCCACTCGTTCTGACACATAAAACACCTCCCTGTTCCCAAGCTTCAAAATAAACAGCAGCTTTATGGTTAATTTTAGCCTTTAAGGACATCTTACTAAATGTTCTCTGCAGGTCTGTTAACACCCCTGGGAATGCAACTGCAGGGCTTTTCAGCATCGAAAAGCTGAAAGGCAGAATAAATGAGAGAGTGGAATTGTCTGGCAGAGTGTGATACTGGGTGAAGATGTGGTTTGCCATATGACACACAGAAAAAAGTTCACTGTAACTTAACTGTGCTCAGAGACATGAAGTTGTTTACAGTAAGGACTAGGCAGCAGAACAGAGCAGCTTCTGTAATGCTGTGGTGGAAGTGAGGCCAGAATTCACCCTGGGGAGCCTTTAATGAAAAAAGTCAAATAAAACCCCTACCCAGTATTGATCAAAAGGTAGATGTCATTGATGCAGATTAATTCATATTGATGTAAAATCGCATCTGATTTTTGTGGGTGTAGGCGAGACCTTCTAAGGCTCCTACATTTAGCACCTTGGCAGGCTGGGTTAGATCTCCACTGGCTGTACTCCAGCCCCATGTGCTGCTGACCTGCAGTGTGCAAAGGGATCGGAGCACTCGGGAAGGGAGCAGGAATTTGTCTTCTGATAGGCAGCCCTGTGCCCAGCGCTCCTGGTTTGGAATGAATGGCATATTTTGAAGCTGACTCCAATGTTTTGAAATGTGAAGCTGAGGGAGGTACAATTACAGCACCACCTCTTTGTTTCTCTGTGCCCGGTGGGTGGGCACCCAGTAGCAACCATGTTGTGTTGTCACGAGCATTTAAGAGGTGACTTTTGTGGTGATCTTCCAACAGAGACCCTTCACCTTAATGGTGTTTGTTACAAAAGTCTGTTAATTATACTCTTTTGATCATACCAAGTCTTGGTTTCTTGACGTCATCTTGCTTATCATTTGTCTGGAAATAATTGTCAAGATTTTTCTGGATCAATTTTAATATAAGTTTTTAGTAGTTGAGGCTTTTTATGTTTTAAAAAAATAAGTGAATTAATCCCTAGTCAGGTGTGGATTGAGTTTGTAAATGACTGGTGATAGTGATGGTATTTTGAGAATATCCTTCAGCTTTTTTGCAGACAGTAAGGTGGATGAACAGACACTTAGAGCTGGCTCATAGTTGCTGCTGAAAAACTTTTAGAAAAGTCATTTTTGAAAATGCACATTCCTGACCATTTGCACTTGATGGCTCTCTGGAGAAGATAGAGGTGTTTTTTTGGCATTGGACTGATCAAGATTATTATAAGATGCATCTTGCCAAGCTGGGGATAGTAGAATCTGGAGGAGAACTGTTGATAATGTTAATTCTCCAGGCAGGGTGGCAACTTCAGAGGGAGCCTCCTGCTATTCCTGCTGCTCTCCATTAACAGATTGAAACACCCTTCTCAGCAGTTTTGGCAATTTCTCCCGTGTTCTTCTGTGAGCTGCTATTTTGATACTCCATGAATTTATTCCCTGACCTCGTTGCAGTGTTTCATTACACTGAAAAAGTGGCACCTATAATATCTTACCTGGTTTGCTCTTTTTTTTTCCCTTTTCTGCACTGTTTTACTCAAAGGGGAGAATCTGAAAGTGCAGCTTTGTTTCATGTCTCAAATAATTTTCAAAGAGTGAAATCAGAACATTAATACAGAGATGTAAGGAATGTAAAATAAAGACATATATACAAAAATACAGCTCTTGATTCTTCACTGCTAATTCTCCAGTGTGAAACAACCTCCAATGTTCTCACTTGAATGAAAAATTAACTCAATTTATCCATTTGCTCTCTGAGAAGCGCAATTAAAAAGATTACTAAGAAAGATCAGAAATTGTGGGGAAGATGTGTAGAATAAAATGACTGTTGGAGTTTCATAGCATGATATCTGTAGTCCAAACTCTCCCGAAGGTTTTACTTTTAGCATCCTTTTGTTGGAGCCTAAAACCAAAATGCTCGCTGTCTTCTATGTGCTTTTAAAAAAGATAATATGACCCAAACCAGCATTTTGTAGTTCTTTTGGTTGAGCTTCTGGCATCTCTTTTCTTTTTTAGCCTTTCTTATCAGCCTGGGGGTGTTTATGCTCCTTCCCCCCCCACCACCTGTTTGGCTGAGTTTCACTTGCTGCCTTTTCCTGGGATGGGCAGTGGCTGAGAGCTTGCAGTTCTCAGTGCTGTAAGGGGAGATGTCTGCAAGAACTGAGGGATCACAGATATTTTCTGTGTGCCTGCTGCTGAAAGGGAGAAGAATCCCAGAAGTTTGGCCAAATTTTGCTTCGAAACATTGCTGTCTTCAAAAGGAGTTGGCTAAAATACCTCCTTGAAAATCTGCCTCCGTGTGGAAGTGTTTCTCAATTTGTTTGAACCTTGATGAAATGGCATAGAGGGAAGCCCTGTATAACTGTGCTCAATAGAAACATTCATTACAGCTAATTTACTTGGTGCTTTTAAGAGATGTTTCTATTCATAAGTTGTGGTTTTGCCTGATGCTGCTGGTAGTATTTGTTTTAAGTAGATACACTTGCCTGCACACGCTCTTTGCCCATCTGAAATCTTGTCTGGCTGTGTTGGAAACCTCGTTTTAAGCCTAGTGATCTGCAGTGTTAGGCAAATCCTAGTGTAACCTGGGTGCCTTCTCATAAAGGGAAAAAGTCTTTATTGTGCATACAATTCCAGTTAAACAGTAACAAGGAGCATAAAGAAAAGCATTCCGTGACCAAGAAATGGCAATTTTGAATTTTCTTGAAACATTGTCCTTGTTCAGCCATATTATTTCTCCAGGCCATTCGGTGAATAAGCTCAGGAAGCACAAAGGTACTAAAAAGCATTGATTTTGCAGCATGCAGAGCTTGTGTATCCCATCTGAGATAAACACAAACCCACTCCTAGTCCTGCAGATGGGCCCTGCAGGTTGCCATGGGAGAATTGCCATGGGTACACAGCCACAGAAAGCTCCTTATGGAATGTAGAAAACATTTTTGGTCTTTGTTTTGTCCCCTTGTCACACAGCTGAGTGATTTGGGGTTTGAAATAATTAGGCTGGATTTTTAAAAAATGGTGACTTCTCTGATTCAGGAAGTTTTGAAAATTTCCAGCCTAAGAGCATCAGCATGTGGCTGATGTGATTTGCCTGATAAAGACCAGAGCTTTTCTCAAAATGAATGAATTGCAGTTTGTTTTCTGAAAGGAGAATGCAGTCTTTGGATCATGTGGTGCTTAAATCTGAGTCTGTGGTTACATGCTCTGTCTTTTTATAGTCTATTACAAATCTGCAACATTTTTGCTGGTACCTTCTTCTCTCCTTTCTCTGCTTTTCTCCCCTCCACCTTCTCTGTGTTGGTGATGCCATCTGGAAAACAAGCTAAGAGATCTGATCTGCCTAGCAACTTAGTTCCAATAAAAAAGGAGATGAATAATTATTCCAGCTACCTGGTTTGCCTTGCTGTGCAGAAGTTTGGATGGCACTGCTGGCACGAGGGTGGCACTGAGAGGAAATGGCAGAAGAGAAGGAATGGTGGTAAAGTGAAGGAAATACATCTTACAGCAGAGAATCAGATTTAGATTGTGTTAAAATAAATCTACCTGAGTTTGAGTGGCACAATTGATATCTCTGGGGAGATTATTTTTAAGGCAGATTAAACCAGTGAGCCATCCACGTGAGACAGAGAATTTTATCTGGTTTCCCATTAAGTCATCCCAGCAAGTCCAGGAAAGATGAGGATTTCCAGCAAACTCAGATGTATTTCAGGGGAAGGAATCTGGAATTACAGGGTAGTCAATAATAATTCCACTGGACTAGGTATGAGGAGTTGCTGATAACTTCAGTGTGAGATTGCCTTTACTCAAACTGGATTTACATTATTTCTAGTACAGGAGCATTACCTAAGGCATGGTAATGCAGGAACCCCAGAACACTGATGTTGAGGTATTTGTGCATCTACTGAAACGTGGCAATGGAAATAGTTCCTGGAGTTTTTTCTGGAAAAAGCTCCCTACAGAAGAAAATTTAAATTCATGAAGTAAGACCACTGTCTTTTGAATTGAACTAATTATTTCAAACATGAGCTCACTCACATATGCACACAGGCAGTTCTGGTTCAGTCTTGGCTGACAGATGAACTCCTTTGTGTATCTGCAGTGTTAAGCATGACAGCATATATTAAATACAGTGAGTGTGCTACAAAGCATGCAAGGCAAGTGATTTGTGAGCTCAGGGTAACTCTGAGGTTAGGAACCAGTCCTCCAGAAATAAACTCATGTGGTGACTTACAGAATAATTATGTCCAAACATTACAATGGGTTGCTCTGTCATTGGAGCAGTGGGGGGGATCACTGTAATCCTTTAATTTGTAGATGATCTCAGTACTTTTTGAATCTAGTTTTCTGTCAGTTATCTTACAAAGAGTAACAGTGATTTTTCTAGCTTTTCCTCTCACTGAACAATAGTAGGATAATACCAGAAGCATTTTTGCAGGCAGCTCTGCAGTTTATTTCCTTGTCCTGATGCTGTTTGGCCAAGTGCGTGTCTTGCTTTTCTTCAGGTTGATTTGATTCATTGCAGGAAGAACAAATGTGGATTCTGGACTTCACCATTTGCTTGCAGACCCTTTGCTTCTTATCTCTTCATATATACAACAAATGATTTTACCAGCCATGAGGTATTTCTCTGTATGTTTGATAAAGGACTTTATGGGTAGGTCTTCAATAGGGTTTCTGTGCTAAAACTGCTCAGAGCAGTTGAAAAGGAAATAGCAAATGCTGAAAATTCTTTAGTTTTAGACTGCAGTAATCTCCAAAATGAACCAAGCACTCTTAAAACTGTGGCAGTTACACTGCCTGTGTCCTGTAGCCTATAGACATGTGTAAGGAAAAGCATTGTAGTGACTCTTAAATTATCATGGTGATAGGCACGTGCTGGTTTTGTGATGTGTATTTAGACTAAAAGAAATAAAATGTATCTGTTTTCTTTCCTCTAGAACTCTCTGTAGTCTCAGTGCAATTAACTTTTTGTTTGGAATGCAGATAGCACTACCCAAGTGGATGATATAACTGGTTTCTTGTTGGTATTGCTTACCAAGTGCTATTTAAGGGAAAAAATTGGAGGGTAGGGAGTGGAACAGGAAATGTTGGATGATTTTATTATTATTATTATTTTATTGCAAAGGAGGGGTGAATAGTACCTAATCTCCAGTGACAGCTCAGACAGCTTTCAGAGCTTGTTGAATGGTTTTATGGCAATCATTCAAACTAATATTCATTTTAATTCACTTGTGATTGAAAGGTGGTTTTTGTACCTGTGCTTTTGCCCACCTTACTGCTTCAGACAGCTTAGTTCCAGCAACATAATAATTTTGAGCAAAATACTTGTGATGATTATTCCTGTTGGGGTGTAAGGGTTGAGTTTATTTTTGTGAAGGCAGAGAACATTGATTTGGTTATTTTAGTTACTGAAATGGGAAACATCCTTCTCAGTATTTTGCAGTTGAAGTGCTTTGTTTTGTACTAGGTGATGCAGTGAGGCTTTGTGCTATAGAAAAGCTGAAGTTCTGAAAAGCATTGCTGTCCCTGGGCAGAGTGCAGCATCACAAAGCAACAAGTCTTGGTCAATAAATACTTCTAGCTCAGCTGTTGCCGAGGTCACAGCAATTCTCAGAGCCTTGTTTTTGAAGAAATTAGAATCTCACGTAGTTGTTCTTGTCTCAGTTTGCTTATCTCTCTGTGGGCAGACCTTCAGGGCTTAGATAGATGTTTAGTTAAGTGAAGCAAACTGTTATCTCTTTCTAACCAAATTTAGTTTCATTTTGGGTGCACAGATGCTTAAACTTTCCCAGTGAGTCTTTTACATTGTCCAAGGCACATCCTTTCACACTGCTTCAAAGGCTTTTGTGAATAGGGAGTGGATTTAGGATTTTCATAGAAGCAAGCTTGTGGTTCTTTGCTTAGCTGATTTCAGAAGATGAAGAAAATGGGTTACAGGAGGTAACTGGGCACTTTTCTGTAATGGCTGCTCTGTACAGCACCTGCACATTTGATTGTAGCCTGAAATTTTGGTATTTATGGTACACATTCACTGAAAGGATGACAGGTATCCATCTTGCTCTCCAGTAGAATTACATCAGGTATCTTGAAATAACTGGTAAGGGTAATTGCCTGACAGAGATAACTGACAGCAGATTCTCACTTGTACTGAGAGACCCAACATGATTTTGGAATTTCGTTCTTGGAAATAGTACTGTATTCTTTGGGGTGAGCTATGTGTAGTTGGCACAAAACCAGTGATTTTCAGAGAAATTGCAGGGAACAGAGAAATAGCTGTTTCGTGGGGGTTGTTTGGGATTTTTTTCTCTTTTACAAGGGTTTTTATGGCCATTCTTGGTCAAACTTTAGCCAGTAGGGGCATAGTTCTGTATCATCAAGAAGTGCTGCTGTGATTAGAGCCCTAACTGGCCACTTTTGCTGAATCCAAGGTATTTACTGATTGTAGAGATAACTGCCTCATCCTCAAGAGTTGGACTACTGTCCTCTCACATGACAGAATCACAGAATTGTTTAGGTTGGAAAGGACCTTTAAGATCATTGAGTCCAGCCATTCCCTCAGCACTGCCAATGGCACCGCTGAACCATGTCCCCAAGTGTCACATCCACAGCTCTTTTAAATCCCTTCATGTCCCCAAGTGCCACAGTCACATGTCTTTTAAATCCCTCTGAGGACAGTGATTCTACCACTGCCTGGGGCAGCCTATTCCAGTGCTTGGCAACCCTTTTGGTGAAAAATGGTTCCCAATGCTCAATTTAAACTTCCCATGGCATAACTTGAGGCTGTTTCTTCTTGTCCTGTTGTTACTTTGGGGCAGAGCCTGACCCCCCCGGCTGTCCCCTCTTGTCAGGAGTTGTGCAGAGCCAGAAGGTCCCCCCTGAGCCTCCTTTTCTCCAGGCTGAGCCCCTTTCCCAATTCCCTCACCTGCTCCCCATGGACTTGTGCTCCAGACCCTTTCCCAGCTCTGCTCCCTTCCCTGGACACGCTCCAGCCTCTCAATGTCCGTCCTGAATTGAGGGGCCCAGAGCCGGACACAGCATTTGAGGTGTGGCCTGACCTCACAGCGGGACAATCCCTGCCCTGGTCCTGCTGCTTACACCAGTGCTGGTACGGAGGGATGGAGGGAGAGCTGAGATACTGAGTGTCAGCAGGCTGGTTACAGTATCTGCATGTTTAAAAACAAAAGGGGCCTTTGCGCCCCGAGGGAGGCAGTCATGCTTAAGCAGGTTTTGGAATGAAAATCTGCTTCAGGTGAGTGAAAACCTGGGGCCTGTGGTAGCATCTGATTCAAATTATAAAAAGTGATACGTTTAACAGAGCACCTCCTACAGTGTTTCTCGCTCGACCTGCATCTCTGTAGCACTGTGCCACAGCTGCTACTGGTGCAGTTATACCCCCAACATTCAGGAATAACAGGATTTCATAAATTATGGTGAGATAAAGTAGACAAAGATAGTACCAAGTTGCTGATTACAACACATGTCTAGTAGTTCCAGCTTACTTTTCTGGTTATTCTTTTTGCATGATGAACTGGAATGATGTTTATATATAACATAACATACTACATTAGGTTTATATATACAACATAATATATATAAATATCATTCCCATTTTTATATAGGCGTGTTATATGTATATTTTATATATATGTTTCACCTTGGCTTTCTCATGATTTATCTTCCTTTGTCACTATGCTTTTCCTCTGTGTAAATGTAAAAGCATAAATCCAGCACGGTTTCCTGCCTCCTTTAAAAATCTTTAAATAGCTTTTTTCTTGCTGTCATGCAGCAGATCTTAGCAGAAGTCATTTGGTGCTAACACCACTCAGGGTGCTTTAACAAAGAAGTCAGTGACTGTAATAGCTTCTATTGAACTTGGTACTATGTTGTGGCAAATGCATCTCCCTTTGCATCTGTGAGTTAAAGGTGCTTTGAGGAGGAACAAAATGCCTGCTTTTTATAGAGCCACGCAGGGTATGCTGTCATTTTGTTGGGTTTTTTCTCCTAACCATCTTTCCTGAAGTCTGCTGTAGGGTAACTGTTTATGTAAAGTCTAGTGTTTCCTAGCACTTTATTTTCAGACTTTATGTAGATGAAATGCTTGTGGTCACTGTCACTGGTTCACCACATAAAGGATGCCTAATAGCATGGGAGCTGTGCTGTCAGTGGGAGGAGCTCACCCAGGAAACTTTTGGAAAAATCTCTCTTGTGTAAAACAAGCAAACAAAATTCTAGCAACATCTTTTATGTGACTGTAACCATGTGTGGAATGTGCACTCCTTCTCTTCCCCTTGGTCTCCAGTGTATATATAGCATTCAGCCACTTGCTGTGGATTCTGTGCACTCCAGCAGGCAGCACAGAGCCAGCAATCCATTTTCTGTGACTCTCTCCTGCCTGTAGGCTAAGAAGGCAAGACTTGTTTCTGTGCAATTTTTGGAGGTTGGGGAAGCTGTTTGTGTGTTTTGAATTTTAACACAAACTAAAAAAAAAATTTAAAAAGCTTTCTATTCTCACTGCCTTGCAAGGCATCCTAGAGAAATTGGTACCCTTTCCCACAGGGAATTGATGTATGTGCCATACTGTAAATGTGATTTCAGCCCATATGATTTCTATGGCCAGGGACTGATTGCAACTCGTACCTGTCTGTAGCAGGTCATTGAGTAAACTCAGCAGATCTGTAACTCAGACAGGCTCTTCCTGCCGGTAACAAGACCAAAGATTATGCAGACCATTAATTCATCCATCTAATCAGCTGGAAATTTTAGAGGTGCTTGAAAGAATTGCCTCTTGGGCACCCTTGGAAATACCAGTTAACTTCATTATGCTTTTTATGTTGAGTCTAATCTGTGCTTTCAGATTGATCTTCTTTTCATAATGAAAATGTTAAGCAGGAGTAAAAATTGTTATTGCATCTTGGATAGGAATCATGCAACATGGATCAAATAGTGTAACTGAGTTTAAATAACCTGAAATATATACAGTAATCTTAAGGAATGCATGCTCAGTTCTGCTTGGGTTGTCTGTCTTGTCCTGCTTATTTTCTCTAGAAGAGTAATTCTCAAAGGTTTAACTCCTGCAATAATGTGCCTCACTTCTTAATAGGACTACCTGATATAATTTAAGTTTATCCTCTTGGTTGGAAAGAGGGTAATTAAGGGAACAGTAGCAAAGCTTATTAAAACTGCATTCAGGTTCAATGTATTGAAAAGTGAGCTTCCTGTGACAAGATACTTCCAAAATCGTGTTTTTCTGATTTCTCACTGACACGGTTCCCCAGCATTAGGCTGTGTCGATTTGAAGCAGTGGTTTGGGCTGTGCTGGTGCCTCTGTTTGCATTGCTGTGGTGGTTGTGATAGACTGGAACAATAACCTTAATCCCGGGCACCTTCTCACCCCTGAGGGAAAGGAGGAGTTCCGCAGGAATTTACAATCTGCTTTGCATTGCATTTCCATTTCTTGGGTCGAAGATTTTACATCAGGAAGAGCATAAATTCGGCTGCATTCCCCCCAGCTTGGCTTTGCAGGCAGTGTCAGCACTGAAGCCAGCACAGAGCAGGCTGCAGAACTTTCTAAAGCTGTGAGCACCCTTGCATGTATCCACTCCTTGGTTTTCTTGGGACTGAAAGAAATTCCTTACAAAGTGGCCATGTTCGTGCTAGTTACCATAATCCATGAAAGCTGGTTGTACATCCTGGGTTCTGCTTCAGTGAACTGGGAAGCCTGTCTGTCTGAAAACAAAATCACAGCAGCCAACAAATTGTTTGCTTGTGTAGTCAGCCCAGGCTGTGTTTCTCTGCCCTGGTTGCATTCTGAGATTGTGGGTAAATCACATGGCTGGGTCGGGTGGCTCCGGGGAGACTTACAGGGAAAAGCAGTGCTGGATGGGCCTTTTGAACACATTTACTGCCTTAACTTACACTTCACATTTCAGATTTACTCCTGATTTTGGAAAGGTAACAGATTTTCTTGAGATTGCCCACACTCACAGGCTGATGGGACAGCCTCTCACAGTGGTTTGGGTGCAGGTATCACTTTTTATCTAATATTGCTGTAGCATCAGTGAAGTGGGGTAGTGTTAAGGAGTTACTTTACCATCACCTCAGAGCAATTTAGGAGATGTGCATCTTGCATTATTGGGCCCTTCTGAAAAGGGAGACATAAGTGGCAGTGGGATAGAGCTCCTCACTTCTAGGAGGCTGCAGTGGGGGATCTCCTGGCCTCAGCAGTGCTGCAGAACTGCCTTAGGGCTCTGTGCAGTCAGGCCTGTTGATCAGGAGCAGACTGGGATTGCACTGAACACTGCTGAACAGGGACTGATTTGTCCTTGACTCAGATGTTGGAAAATGCTGAGCAGTTGGTGTTACAGCAGAGAATTCCATCTCTCTGTGACAGGCAGCTCAGCTTTTCCCTGATAAGGGCTTGAGAAATGATGAAGCTTTGCTCATACTGGTTTTGAGCCTTAGTCCATGTGATGCTCATTGCAAATACATGTACTTTGAGCTTTTTCTCTTTAAGCAAATCCATGTAGCAGTACAAAGCTTAAAATCCAGGGCAGTGGCTCAACATCCTTGTTTCAGGTTCATCCCAGGAGGTTGGTGCCTGCTGCTGGCAGACACTGCAAGGCATGGACACTGCTGTTTTGAACTGTGCCTTCGTGTTGAGTCTGCAGGGAACTCTGTTCAGAAGGGTTAGATAAGCACAATTAGGCTGCATTGCCAGCAACGATGTTCTTATTTAATGCATTAATGAGTGCAGGTAGCAGGACCTCTGAAGTGAATTAAATGCAATGCAAACTCCTGCTGTACTAGCAGAGCCATTGTGAGCCACTGAATGCTAAGCCAGCTCATTTGAGAGACAAGGTGGGAGATGGGAATGAGCTTCCCATGCCTGAATGATAATTTTGAGCACATACATACAGCACAACATACAGCTTGTGCCAAAGAACCAAGAGCAAGAGAGTGTGTTTTAGAGCTGTATTTCTGTCAATAGCAGCATAAAGATAAGGTGGTCACAAAAACAGATTGACTTGCTTGTCACCTTGTTCTATTACTTGCTAGGATTCAATAATGCACTGGTTAAAAGAATTCTGTTCAGTCCACACCAGCACTTACAGTGCTAGAACAACACCACCCAAATGCCTTCCTTTCCTTCTATAGGCAAGATGCTGGAATCCAGCACAATTACTGTGCTGGCCTTTCCCACGGTGAAACCTGGTTTTTATTTCCTGCTGCCTTAACCTTAGAATCAGTGAAATGATCCCTGGAAAGCTTGTATTGATTGCACATGATTGTCTAATTAAAGTGCAATAAGAAGAATTGCAAAACACTCACTCTTACAGCCCTGTGCTCATTGTAGACACTGTAAATTAGAAAGCTTTCTGTTCAAATATGGAAAATGTCAGTGCTTATTTCCTTTTGAATTTCCAAATATCTCCTGAAGGCTGCACTTGTAGATGTGTGATTATTTTTTTTTCCTAAATAACAATTGGAAAGAAGTGTTACTTAGAGAAGGAATGAGGCCCCACAGGCTTGCAGAGGCCCTGTTCTAAACCTGCTAGCTGTAACCCTAAAGGGAGAAACTTCTAAATGAATGTATTTTAATCTGAAACCTGCTAGATGATCGTTTAACATAATGTGCACAAATATAAATGGATATCAATTATACAATATATAGAGACAAGTCTTTAAATAATGCTCTCTGGTCTTACCTCGAGGCTGTTCATTGCTCTGCCTGGACTTCATGGCTGTTTTGCTTCCTATTGTTTGTGGTTTGATACTTTCCAGTGACTTGGATCTTCCTGAGATGTGTGCAATTAGCTAATTAAAAATAGGTCCTAGTCCCTGATACATTGCAGGAACCCAAGAGTTTGTTGTTACAGGAGGGCATCTTGCTTAGTCACTAATTGAATACATGGCCTTGAGGAAATTGCTGAACTTACCCAAACCTTCAGCTTGCATCTCATCTCTGGATGACCCATGATCCACTGTGAAGTATTTACAGAGCTTTATGAAAAATCAATAATTCTGCCCAAAACACCGGGCAGAAAGATCAGTAGAGAATGGTGGACTTTGAATTAACTAAGGATGCATCAACTGCATAGAAAACCCCTGAAATACATCCAGTGTCATGTGTGAAACTGACTTTTCCTTTTCTTTCCCTTCCAGATGTACTTTCCGATTCCCTAGCACGGTTATAAAGATCCAGTTCACATCTTTATATCATAAAGAGGAAGTAAAAGAGGAAGCCTCAACACATCCCCTTCGGCCACTTTACCCTCAAATATCACCTCTGAAGATCCACATCCCGGAGCCGGATCTCCGGAGCGTGGTCAGTCCCCTCCCATCCCCCACAGGCACTATCAGGTAAGATGTTAATTCTCAAAAATGTGTTCTCTTTTAGTTTGGTGCAAGAAATGCCCCTTTAAAAATAACTAGTTAAATCTCTGATGTTTGAGACTATGGAGGACTGCTAAAAACCATGATGGTGGCTGGCAGTAGGGCACAAGGGTTTTGTTTAAGAGCTCAGAGGGTGCAAGGGTAAACGTGAGCGTTGGTTTCACACTATAGAGTTACATATAGAGTCTATCTTTGGCAGTGGAATTAGAAATATTTATTGAGAGCTACCTATATGCATGGAGAAAAGAAAGCAGGCATATACTTTCTATCTTAAGACTGCCTGTTTTATTTTTATCTCAGTAATATTCTGTTGTTGCTGGGTGGTGCTGCTGTTATCTGAAGTTTGGGACGAGGGTGGCCATTGGCACGTGGTTTCCTGGGAATGGAAGGAAGTGGGGGTAGGATGCTGACAATGTACTGAGGGGCTGTAGCAATCTAAATGTACATCTGGGCAAGTATCCTGTTTTGTAAATTATCTGATCTGTGGATGTGCAGTAGAAATAAGCTGAACTGTTACTGTGTGAAATATTTTCTTTTTCAGTAAAGAGTTGAGGTTACAGACTTTTAGTGAAATATTTTAAAGTTAAATCTGTTACTTGAAGTATAAAACGTTTTATAAAGTAAAAGAGACTCGTGGTACAGGATGATGTATTAGAATTTTAAAATGTGTGGGCATCAAAATAGCAGGAATGTGCCTGGTAATAGTAGTAGCCTTTGGGTTGTTTTCTTGTCTGTACATTTGTAAAAAAGTATAATATGCAAATCTGACAGCACTAATTCAGTGAGTAGTATTCAAATCTGCATGGCTGAGACTGAGACTTCAGTGTCACAGTGAAGCCAGTTTGGGTTTGCATGATCTGGAGGCTTGTTTGGGTTTTTCCGACCGTCTTACAGAGCTGCACAGATGTGCAGTGCAGATATTCTAGAAAGAGTGGGCTGGAGGTAGCTGTGGTTTTAGTCCTCTGTTCAGGCACTGCTTTTAGTTTATATTTAACCTCCTTCTTTTAGATGAAGCTTGTTGCTGGGAGGGGAGGGGGATGGTTCCTTTGCCAACATATGGTAGTTAGTTTCCATTCAGTCATCTTGTGCAAAGCAGCACAGTGTGGTTTGTGTTACTAACAGAGGCTGTATCTTTTGACTCTGGCATATGCCTGCAACTGATATTTGATTCCCTGAGAATGTTTCTTTTGCATAAGGGGAAAGTGGAAATAGTAGTGTTGAATTGTGCTCAGCCCCTAACGCCGTGTTTACTAAGGATGATTAATGATTGCATCCGTTTGTCTTGAGCAGAAGCTAATCCAGCCAAGTCTTCAGAAAACCTCAAAAGACATCTGAGGTTTCGCTTGCCGAAGCCCTTTCATTTCCGAGTTCCTCTTACAGAGGAGGGGCTGACACGTTTGTAAACATCCCTGCTCAGCCCCTTCGGCCTTCCCCTCTCCCCCAGCAGGGTCTTGCAGCTCTCCCCTGTGGGCCAGGCTTTGGGAAGTGATTTGGGTGTTTCTGCCTGAGAAGGGAATGCTGCTTTGGGAGCATGTAGCTATGCATTCTGGCCATCTGACTCCCAGGGCAGCTCTCTGCTCTCTTGGTGGCTTCACAGTGCTGGGTGAGGCTGGCACAGTGTCCTCTCCTCCTTCCCAGAGGCAGAGCTGGAAGGGCTGGTGGGGCTCAGCATGAACCTCAGACCCCTCTCCCACTGCTGCCTTTGGGAGGTGGTTGCTGGGTTCTCCTCCTCCTCCTTCCTCTCCCCCTTCTAGTATTTACTTTCCTAATTTGGTGCGTTTGCCTTGCTCCTCCCTGATTGGCCCATGGAAAATTATTGCAGTTTGGAAATCCTGGGCAGGGTGAAATTTCCTTTTTGGAAAGTGGCTCCTGGCCCCTTTTCCTGCCTCCTCCCTGGTATAGGGCAGGGACTGTACCTGCACTCCCTACACCAGATCCAGTCCTGCCCTCCTGACCCCCAGCCCTGCTCTGCCTCCCTGTTTACACTGCAGCTTGCTTCCCTGCAAGTTCTCCCCTGCAAGCTTCTGGGCTTTTTCCAGCCTATTTATTTTCCCTCTGCAAAGTGCAGTGCCTAGAGAGGGAATGAGCTTTAGTTAAACAAAACCAAACCTGCCACCCTCAGCAGCTTTGCAAAGCAAGATTCCTGCTTGTTCCTGGGGAGAAATGTGCTCACTGTTTTCTCAGCTAGGTGTTTTGTCTCCAGGAGGGGCTGTGTGTGGATGTGTTTTTGAATGCTGTTGTACAGCTGTAAGGGAAAATGTTGGTTGGCAGCATGCTGTGAGGGTTGCAAACAGGCATGGATTATTTCTTCCTGCTTTGAGTTCAAAACTCCCTTTCAAAAAAATCAGATTTGCATGTTCCAGAAAGGAAAAGGCCACTGTGGTTGTAAGAACTCAGTGGAAGCAGCCTGCCATTTTACACAACATATGAAAGGGCAGAATAGCACCAAATCACTCCTCAATAGGTTCAAGGCATTGAAAAGCTCTTTGAAAATCATGTGGGGTTTGGTTGAATTCAGCTCTACTTTTCAGGAGATAAAACTGAGTCACAATTTCAGGAGTTAAGGAACTGTCTGTCAGTACCTGGCTTTAAGCTTCTTCACCTTGGATTTGGAGGATCCTCTTTGAGTGACAGTGGTTCCACAAAGTTTTCCACCTATGCTGCAAACACTTGCCTTTGCCTGATTTTGTGATAAATGCACAATATCTACATGTATATGACTGTGTTGCAACCCAGTCTGCAGAGTGGCTTGTGCTTGGATTATTATCAGATCTACAGAGACAAGGTGTGATTCAGGATTGGTTTCAAAGGCTTGCTGAGTTGGAGTTTAGATTTACAGTGTTTAGTTTCCTTTTTACTCTAGTCCAGTCATTGTTAATGGCCCTATAGCAGTAACTTAACTCAGTTTACCAAATAGCATATCTCTGCAGCCTTGCCCCTCAGAGCTGGGGTGGTTTTAATATTTATGAAAATTTAATTTTTTCCTTTGTACTTGCTTCCCTGTTCTAAACAGCAATTATGTTCAGTGAGATGTATATATAGATACATATATATATATACACACACATACACTACAATACAGAAATACTAAATGTTCTACTATGGAGGTCAGTATTATTATTCATATTTTACAACTGCTACTTCTGGCTTATCTCTGCACTAGAATAACTTTGGGCTTGAACGTTTTGTCTTGTACTTGTTTGGGTTTTTTCACAGAAAGACCATGGATTCTTAGCTCACAAGCACAGTCTTTATCAGTAAAAAAATTTCTTTGACATGTAGGAGTAAGAGTCCTTAGGGCCCTGTGAGAACCACTGCTTGAAAAGTGCCTAGTGAGGTTCAGTGTTAACAGCTAAACTAGTACATATTAGTGTGTGAATCCAAATCTGTATTTTAACTGTTGGTACTTAACGTGCCTGCCCATGTTTGGCTGTTACTAGAAGGGTTGATAACTAGTTTACTATGTAGTCAATGGTATGAATAATGAAAGATCTATTTCTTCTGTTCTATAAGCTTGATTAGTAAACCAGAAGGTGTGAGCTGTATTGCTTGGTTTCATATGGTCCTTATTTCACTAAGAGAAATGAGTTCAGTAACACATTGCATGCTCTGATAGCAGATTACTCAGAGGTAGCTGCAATTATCTTGACTTAGCCACCAACTTGTTTTGTGGCCTTTAACAGGTCATTTAAATTCATTGTCTGATTTTTATGCATGCATGGTGTAATTACTACTTCACAAGCGTGTGTAGTAGATAAATTATGTATTGAGCTCTTATTCCATACAGCATGACAAGAGTGTATGTGAGCCATGTTCCAGCAGATCTGCAAATGCTGGCTCTGCTTTCATCCGGACTTGGCTGGGAAAAAGATGGGGGGGTGCTTTTTATAGGCTCTAGGATAGCCATGCACTGCTGTTTCACAACTCTTGGGATTTACTCTGCACTTGCACTTTTACTCTGAAGGTGTGTAGGGGGAAGCTGAGTGAAGCCTGGCTTCAGTGCATGCATTCACTCACTGGAGCAGGATGCATAAATATTCCCTGCTCCGTTTCATTCAGGCTTCACCTCTTTCCAGAGCACTGTGAGCCATTGAACTGAAACGCCACTGAAGAGCTCCAAGGCAGGATTTTTGCAGGCTCTTTTGCATCATCTCAGTTATACATTACTTCCTGCACTCAGGCAGAATGCACAGCTCAGGCAACTCCCACAGTTGGACAGAGAGATGATTATTTTTAATCACCCAGGTCTCCAAACCACAAGCTAAGGAGGGTGATGCATATACATCACATAAGAGAAGTGTGTGCTGGGCTGGGGAGCTCCTACACATGTTTATTGCAGATAATGGACTGTGTGCTAGAGGAGATGTACCAAGCCGTGTGCTGGAGGAAGGGTTGCAGATGTCACCAGCTACAGGAGCACTTCCTCTTCTCTGATGAGTATAAAATGTTCACTGAATCCACAGCCAGAGTGAAGTCACTTCCTTTCCAGGGGAACCACTGGAGCACTGACGAGTAATAACAATTTCACCTTTCGTGGATAGCTCACTTTCTCTCACTTGTGGCTTGTTCGACAGCTTTGGTTTTCTTCAGCATTAAGCAGGCAGGGTAGCTCTCAGATTTCTCCTTTCACATCAAAATCCAGCTTGGTTTGGCAGTCTCACCACCTGTGATTGCTTCTGAAACCTGTCTGAAACACGCAACGTGCAAGGGCTTGCCTTTCTTTGAGTTACGATTTTGGGGCTAGGCTGGGGAAGGTGAGAGCAGTGGAGGATTCTCAGCCGTTCTTGCTGATTGGTGTATCGTGGAAAGGCTTGTTTCGCAAGTCCAAGGGCTGTACTTTGACCTCATTCTTGCTTATTGCACGTAAAAAGCGTCCCTGTATCTTCATGCCCCTTTTTGTGGGCTCATGAAGTGGAGTACTGTGGTAGTCAGAGGTTTGTGCTATTTCTCTAACCATAGTCCTTGTGCCCAGGGCAGCACACCTCCAGCTTGCATTCGAGGAAGAGATTGGGGAGGATTTTAAGAAATGGTGATTTTTTTTTTTCTCTGTATCCAATAGGGGCTTAAAAAATGCCCAGTGAGACTGCAATCTGTGTATTGGCAGTGTTGCCAAGGCTGTAGCTCTTATCCCTGCTGTGTCTCTGAACCTGCTTCACAAATGTGCACGTGGGAATTTTTCAAAGGCACTACTGTGTGCATACCATGTCCTAAACCAGCAATGGTTTTGTTCTTCTGGAGCAGTGCAGATTCCAAGTGAGGTGAACCATTTTTTATGGGATCCCAGGTAATCTTTCCTCTTTGTCATAGAAGAGATAGGTGCTTTTAACATGTGGCTTAAATTTAGGCTCCATAGCTTGATCCCTCGATTGAGTAATAGGGCAACTTTGCTGCATTCTACTACTGCCTTTCCTTCTGAGGAAGTTGGCAGTGGAATTTGGGAGTGTTTTGGTTTCCAGATTGTTCACAGACTTGTAATATGACCATAAATAAATAATGTAAGCACTTGTTGCTTCATTTTTATTTTTATTGCCCCCTAGTCCGTAAAATGTGCTTAGTGTTGAGAGACTGTGGAAATCTTTACATGAGAGTCTCAATATGCCCAGGGAACAGATCCCTTTAGCAGTGTTCTGCCTCAGACATGGGTATCTTGGGGATCATATAAGAACATAGAAAACAGAGCAATGCTGACTTAGATTTAGTTTGCCTCCATTTTCTTGGACAGGAGACTGCCTTGGAGCAGGGACTTCCTGACCATCTGTCTTCTAAAGCCCCTGATGGCTTCTTTGTCTTTCCCTTTCCCCAAAAATTTGTGTACTGGCCTTTTCCATTCACACAGACTTTATTGTCAGCCCTGTCTTACAGCAGGTCACTCCACAGTGTAGCCACAGAAGTAGAAGCACTTTCTTTTGTTTGGGACATGCTGCTTTAGTTTCGTTTTGTGCTCACCATCTCTTCTGGTGCAAGAGGCCAGGAGCGAAACACTTCCTGTCGGCTTTGTTTTTGTAGCTCTGTCGCTTTGCACCTCAGCTTCTGTCTTAAACGATTTTTTCTTCTATGAAATCTATTCCATATCTCAAATCATCCTACTTATCCCTGTCAGTACCTTCTCTGGATCTGCTCTATCCTTTTTCTTTTTTTTTTTCTTTATATTTTTTTTTTAATATGAGAGTAGACAAACAACACGCAGTGTCCTGGTGTGAACGCACCATGCACGCAGTGGTACGTCCTGTTTTTGCAGGCTGATTCTTTGGTTAAACAAACTGATTGTGGACATTCCAAAAGCAATGCAGCACAGTTGTACACACTTTCCAGCAGCTTAGAGTTAATTGCTGCTAGCAAGTGCTGTGAACTTACAGGCTGTGTTCCTCTTGGCAGGAGTTGAAAGTGAATTGTGGTGTTACAAAGAACGTTCAAGCCCCATGTTTAAAAGGCATCCTGCCACTTACAGGGGTGAGTGCATTGCAGATATTGCCTTCAGCCCTCATCTTTCTGCCCTTCCTGCCAGAGAAGGGTTAAGTCTGAAATGGAAAACATGCTGCAGAGGACTGGTGTGATTCAGCACGTGGTTGTAGTCTGATTCTAAAGCTGAGTTCTCAGCATGATATTTAGAGAACTGCAGCTCAGTGGCTGCCTGCAGTCACTGTTTCAACTTGAGATGCTGAATCCTCAGTGGATATCAAAGATCTCTGGCACTTGGGCCATTAACCATGGTACCATAGCATTAAGACTGTGGGTAACTGTAGCTGGGTTGCTTCCATGCTCTGTGTGTCTTCCAGTGGTGTAAAACACTTGCTTCCCCTCCAAAATGCTCTCTTCCATAACAAGCAAGCTTAACCCAAATTAGTTTGGATTGCTTGTAAGCTAAGTTTGCCAGCCTGGGCAGTGAGCATGGATCACAGCAGTGTCGTAGGATGTCAGAACAGGGTGAAATTGCAGACCTAGCTGTGCTTTTCTCTGTGAAAGGTTATAGTATCAACATGGATCAAGTTATGGCCAAGAATTGATGCTGTGGTAATATCCAGCAAATCATTTTTACTGTCCTTGCAGTTGATTTTTGCTTTATAACACAAACAGGTGTTTGTAGGGAAAACTCTTTGTTTCATAATATTTTTAAAGGAGGTGTGAGTGCATGCAAGCATCCCCGGCCAGCCCTGGCTTTGGGTGGTGAGGAGAATTCCAGGAACTCCAGGAAACTGATGTCACTGCATTGTGTTTGCTTGTTTTCTTTTGACTGCACTAATGTTTAATTTTAACTTAACCCTCAGAGGGGTATTTTTAGTAAAACTGTATCTTTGCTCCTTCTGTCCCGTGTTGGGAGGAGAACAGATTGTGTCTCCTTGTTTTTTTCCAGTAGTCAGCTCTCTCTGCCTCCCCTCTGAAGAACTGTGATGATTGACTGAGAGCTTGAACACTCAGCAGCTTGTGTTACCCTGTCTGTGCATGGAGTGCCTAAACGCTGGTGTTTGTTCTGTCCTCACATCTCTTGATTTGATCATTGATCCAGGCTGAAAGGAAGCAGATCTACCTGGACAAAAGGGCTTCATTCTGATAAAAGATTAGTATCTCTTCCAAATCTTTAGCTCTGGCTGTCCCAAGGGGCAGCTGCATCTTTAGGGGATGATCATGATCGCTTTCTTCAGTGAATATCTGCTGGGAGAGCCTGGCTTTTCTACAAGTTATTAACACTTTAGTTTGGAGGGGCTTTGTCAACACTCCAAAGAGTCACAGCCCTGCAAGGGATGGGTTTCTCCTTTTGTTTGTTTTTTTAAGCAAGAGATCATAGTTAAAATTCAGACGCTAGAGCTGGAGAGGCAAAAACTGATCTGCTTGCTTTGCTGATCTTGAATAAAGGAACAAATTCTTTCATCTATTTTTATTTATGTATTTATTAAAAAGGAAAAGAAAAAGCAAGAAGTATGGCTCTGCAGAGCATGATTTATTGGAGAACTTTTCTCTCTTCCATATCTTCGTCCTGAGTTTTGGCTTCTGTCTCTGTGGTTTGCTGTTTGTGTATTTCTGCAGACAAATAACAAAATCAGAAAACTCTGTTTCATCCTATTCCATTTCTAGCCCATGTGTTACAATAATTGCAATGGTGCCAAACACAAAAGAACCGCTGTGTTTTTGGTTTGTCATTGTTTCATGTATGAAAATGACTTTCAGTTGTAATTATCTGTACATTATAAGAAGTGTGTATGTGAAAAAGCTATTGAAAAATGACAGCAGAATAAGTAAATTCACACCAGCTCCTCATGTGAATACTAAGACTTCAAGAGTGTCTTCTGTTGTTCAGTGTTAGCCACTTCCAAAGCTTGGAGTAGTGAATTTTCATTCATTTTCCTGCACAAATAGGTCTCTCCTCTTTGAAAGGCTGGGTAAGAAATGCCTTTATCTCTGGCAAAGAGAGATCTCTAAGTATGGGCTCAGCAACATTTTATACCTTGCACTACCTGCAAGCTTTACCTTCTGCTGTGCTCCTGAACAGCATCACCCATTCATGCCCAGGACTATTGGTGGCACTGAAAGGGTTACCAGGTGCTGTACGAGGCTGGTATATGGGACAGGGGTGAGCTTGGGTTCCCTGTTGCAAGGGTTTGTTGTGGCTAAATATTTCTGCTGCCTTTTCTCTGTCCCCCAGCCCCCCATTCTGTAATTCACTTTTAAAAGAAAGCAATCTGGGTTGTGCTGAGCTCAGCACTGCAGCCATTTGCAGAGACACCACAAGGAATAGCAGCACTTCTCAGTTTACAGGCTGGGCTGTGGTAGGAAATGGTCATTCCTTACCCTGACAAATTGCTTCTGCACCCAAGGTATTGCCCACTGAGCAAACAAGGGCTGTCTTACTGCTTCCCCTCCATCCCTGTGTGTGTGTGGGGGGAAGCAATCCAGACAGTCACCTTTTGGAGAAGAGACCGTGTTCAGTGTTCTTTCATACAGCATTTGGTGCAGTGCTCTGATGAGTGTCAGCATTTGTTTGTGTCAGTTATTGGGCATTTCACCAGTAAGAGGATTGTTTATGCCAGTTTTAGTGAATTCTAGTTCCAGCTGTGAGCTTCAATTTGCATCTTTTCATACAATTTGAGCTGCTTGTTTTGGTATGTAAATCTTCTGTGTATTGGTTTGCTTTCTTGTTTACTGTTTCTCTGCTCCTAGAAGACATTTGTAATCCTGGGATTTGGCTGTGCATCCTGCTGTTCTGGCACTGAATCCCTCAATTCTGGACAGCACAGGACAAGGCAGAGACAGAAAAAGGGAACTTCAGCTTCTCAGACTCATCCCTCTCCTCCCATCCTTCCAGGCCAGGTTGGATGGGGCTTGGAAAAAACTGGTTCAGTGGAAGGTGTCCCTGCCCATGGCAGGGGGTTGGAACAAGGTGATCTTTAAGGTCTCTTCCAATCCAAACCATTCTTTGATTCTTCCAACCCTACAAATCAAGGACGTGTGATCCCTAGACAAGCCTTTCTAATTAGTTCTCATCTTGTAGCACTCATTTCTGTGTGCCTGAATGGTGTTGCAAATTATAGCCCCCTTTGATGTGTTTGTAGCATTTTATCACCTTTCACAGCCTGTGGTGCTCAGTCACCGTTCCTGTAATGCCATCTTGTGGTGGCCCTGCCACTCTGAATGTGCCTTTTCCAGCCGAAACTGATGTTGGGTTACCTCTGTGTGTAGGCAGTGAGAGCAGCTCCTGTTTGCTGGCTGCATGAGTGTGGGGTGAATCGAGGAAACGCCTGTCTCCAGCTGTGTGCTGTCAGGGTATGGTCTTGTGAAGATGTGGTGTTAGGGACTTTCATGGCAAATCCTTGCTCTGGGTGCTTCAACTCTGATGCTGTAAACTGTCTGTTAGAAGGATTGATTAAATATGATCTGTGTTGCAAGGAGATTGGTGTGTTATTCCTTAACAACTCATAATAACAAACTATTCATTTACTTAAGTACTCATCCCTGGTACACTGTGTGTTGTTTGAAGTTCTAAGTGCTTCTCTAAACACAAAGGAGTTGTTTAATACTTTGAAACTCTGCTCTCTTGTGACTGCAGGAAGTGTGTATGGCAGGGAGTGTCAGGATTTGTAGAAATTCCAGTTTTATCTCTGGTGGGTTTTTTTTCTCAATCTGTCTGGGCTTTGGATAAGTAAAGCCATTGCTTCTGCTTCTCCATGACCAGAGAGCTTTACTGTACCTTCGAGGCTAAGAACTGCGTGCCTTGGTAATAAATGAAGTAACAACTGTATTTTTTTTTTCTTTATTTTGCCTCTCCAGTGTTCCCAACTCCTGCCCAGCCAGTCCACGTGGTGCTGGATCCTCAGGATATCGTTTTGTTCACAACATTACCTCGGATCTGCAGCTGGCAGCAGAGTATGCAGCAAAGGCAGCGTCAGAGCAGCAGGCAGATGCATCTGGCGGGGACAGCCCAAAGGTTCACACAAACATTACTTACCCAGCAGTGCTCCTTGGCAGGATTGTTAAAACCTGGGCCTTTATTGCTAGTCCTGGTTAGAGTTAAAAGAGGTTTAAGAACACCCTGGTCATATGGGTGCTGTGTATTGTCCTCCAGAGGTTTGAGGTCATTCCTTCAAACTGGCCTTGGCTTAGTGGTAGTCTCTGCTTGCTTAACTGCCCAAAATGTATTCAAATCACTCAGTTAAGTGTTTAAGCAAGAATAATTTTTTTGCTTATTTGATAAATCAAGATCCCATAAAGAAGAGGCACATAAAATTCAACATCTCATTTTCTTCTTTTAATTAATGGTGTTTTGCAAAACACAGTTGGAGAAAGCAGAAGCAGGGGAAGAAGCCAGATCCTTGTCATGAGAAGTCTGTAGTCAGACTTTAAAACAAACATTAAGGCCTGTCAAGTAGGCGTTAAACGAGAAGAGTAGCAAGTGGAATTTAGATTAAAAAATAACTTAGAATGATAAAATGTAATTTTGGTGAGCTGATCTTCAGATCAAAGTTGAAAGTTCCACATCCAAAACCACCTGATTTGGGATTGGGTGGAGGAGCACACTACTAGATGGCTTTTTTTTGTAAACTTAATTCTCCCTTGAGACAAGAAGGGTTGTTTTTGATGGAGTAATGCAAAGAGTTGGAAATGCGAGATCTAGCAAACAAATTAAAGTTCCTAGAATGAAACAAATCCTGCTGGAGAAGGGAAGGGATCAGGTTTCATGTTGGGCTTGTTGCTGGGAGGAGGGCTGATAACATACTGCCTGAAACCTTTCTAACAGAGTGGAGCTGTAGCTGGGCTGAACTGAAGGTTTTAATTCATGAACACAGAAAGCAGTGAATGTATCTATACTCTATTTCTTGATTCCATTGCCTGTCTTCACCCCTTTCCTTGTGCTGGTGTAAGCATGTGTGGGAAATTCAGTGGGGAATGGAATCAGATTGAAGTTGGGGGTTTTTTATTTGTGTTTTTGGGGAGATAGGAGGAGATACTTTCATCTGACTCAACCCTGTAGCTCTGTTTGCACACAAATGCTTGTGCTAAATGGGGTGGTGACAGCATAAAACAGCAATGAGAGAGCTGATGCTCTCTTAGCTGCCCTGCTGCTCTCTTGGCATCAGTGAAAATTACAGCCCAATGTGCTTTTTAAGTTTGGGTTGTGCTACACTGCAGTGTAGGAATTCTTTGTTAGTGACTAAATTTTTGTTTGGTTTTTTTCTTGCTTAGGATGAATCCAAGCCACCCTATTCTTATGCTCAGCTAATTGTGCAGGCTATATCTTCAGCACAGGACAGGCAATTAACACTAAGTGGGATCTATGCCCACATTACCAAGCATTATCCATATTACAGGACTGCTGACAAAGGCTGGCAGGTGAGTTCTTGACACTGACAAGCTTTTAAACTACTTTGACATGGCTTATCTGCTTTGAAATGCATTTATTAAAGATTCGGGGCACTGGGAATAGAGCTGCTTTGACTGTTCCCAGAGTGAATTTGTTTAACACAAGCTGACTAGTTCGTTTGTTGGTGATTAGTTTGGGGTTTTTTTAAATACTTTGTGGGGCAATGTAGTATGTTACTGTTGAGCTCCCTGGTTCCTCTTTTAATGCTGTAGTCATGTGTCTTTCATTTTGTACTTTATTTCCTTACATCCTTGCTGTCATTCACTCTGCTGCCCAGATACTTGCTTAATCCTCCACCTCATCTTTGGCATGATTTCTCCAAGCAGAGAATATCCAACCTAAAACTGAGGCTCCACTTTTTAATCATAGCACCTTAAATCATTTCAGATGTTTTGTTTTACAAGTGTAATAACTGCATTGCCTGAGTCACAGTTTGCAAGTTCTGAACCTGAGTGGGAACTTGGGAAACTGGGAGTCCATGCACTCCTCGTGGTACTGAAGGAAACCTGACCAGTTTCAGAGGAGAGTTTGGATATAGTTGACACATGCTAAATCAAACTTGAATGTTCACTTGAGGGCTGCTTGCAAAGTTTCAGGAACCTCAACTCCACCTGCTTTCAGACTTTTTCTTGGCATCACACCTCTGCCATGGGTCTTGGCATTTGAATGGAGTACACTAATACAGCTGCAAAGGCTCTTGCAGCTGCTGATCTCACTGTGTGCAACTGGCAGGAGCAGTACTGCTTGGTGCACTTTGAGTGCAGTTGGAATAAATACATTTCTGCCTCCCTGCCTTTTCCCTGCAGTTCTAATTAATTGTGGAATTCACTTCCTGCCCTAACCTGCTCTGCAGAGTTGTGCTTTGTGAACCAGTTGCTGCATCCTGCTTCAGAGAGCTGCATTTCAGCAGGGAGTGAAGTTACCTTTTTCTCTCCCCTCCAGTGGCATTGTAAGGCTCCACCAGTGAAGAGATTGTCTAAACCTGATAGAAAAGCTTTTGTTTTGTTTGAAAGTGGAAGAGGGATGAGTTTGTGCACATGGAGGCTTGCTGAGCTCTTCCCCAGCCCAAAAGGCAGCACTACACCCTGTGAGAGATGGGCTGTTGCAATGGAAAGGATAAGCAGTCTTGTCATCATCTAGAGAGCTGCAGAGTGCCACAGAGCTCATGGATTCCTCCCAGAGCTGGCTGAGGGCATGTTGGCTGCCTTGCATTGTGATTACTGTGAGATGCAGTGTCCTCTAGGGCATGTTTGGGCACCCTGGTAATCGTTTGGCAGGTGAGCAGTTAGCACAGGCTCAGGCAACTTTTTCCACTTGCTGAGAATAAAGCTTGTCTTTTGAGAGAGTTCTGATGTGGTTTATAGTGATTTCCCCCTGCCTCAGCAAAAGCTCTGCTTTCATGGCTTTCCACAGAGAAGTCACTGCTCTGCCTGGCTCCAGATGTATTTAAGTAATGGTTAGAACCAAGCAAACCCATCTTTCAGCTTGGTTAGGAGAAACTCTGACACTTTCCCTCAGGTTTTCTCCTGCTGTTCTCCTGTGACTTTGGAGCTGTGTGAGTTGACTGACTTGTTTCTACCTTCAACACCAATTCTGGCAGTGTGGATTTATTTTTCCAAGCTGTGTGGTGCAATCCATTTGTCTTTGTTACATATTTCTTCATGGCAAAATAATCACCTCATTCCTCTGCTTCCTGCAGAATTCCATTCGGCACAACCTCTCCTTGAACCGTTACTTTATTAAAGTCCCACGCTCCCAAGAGGAGCCTGGAAAGGGCTCCTTTTGGCGAATTGACCCTGCCTCTGAAGCCAAACTTGTAGAACAAGCATTTAGAAAAAGAAGGCAAAGAGGAGTGTCCTGCTTCCGAACACCTTTTGGGCCTCTTTCCTCCAGGTAACTTCAGTTTCCTCTCATCTCTCTGCCAAACTCATTACAAAGAAAAGAAACTAAAACTCCTGAAGTACAGTGAGTAAACTTTGCTTCTTTTTATAGTTTGAGAGGTGATATAGTTAGTCCTGAGGCACAATCTGAAAATTGTTCTGACTTCTTAAGTGTTTAACAAAAAAAAAAAAAAATCCAGAATCAAACTGCAAAAATGCATCAAATAATGTATCTGCTTTGGCATCGTTTCAAAGAAATTCAAAGCAGTTATCACTGGAGTGAGTGTTTTCAGATGCCAATCTCTGATTTCAGGAAAGCTGTGTTTAGATGTGGATTAGATCATAGTGGGAATAAGTTCTGTGGTATTTAAAACACTCTCCTATAGGGAAGATCAGGTTGATGGTGGTTGTCAGCAGTGAAGCAGCGGGAGTTCTGTGTGGCTGCCCCAGTCAGCTTCACTGCCTTGTGCAATGACAGCTTCTTTGAGTCCTGTAGCTGTGAGGAGAAGACTTGGAATTCAGCACTAGCTGGAGCAGTTTCATGGAACATTCCTCCCACACCTCCTATTTTCTCTGTTAAAATGTGGGGGAAACAGGAGGAGAATGTTTCAGCTTTTTATTCTGGTTTGTCATTAAAGTGTACAATTCCTCACGTGTTTGGGACCAGAGGTGGGAACCAAGTATTTGGGGAGGGAGGCAACAGGGAGAAGGGGAAGCAACTGCTCTGTAAGCATATGCAGGGCCAGACACTTGCCTCTACTTGCATCTCTCTTCTTCTCCCTGTCCCTCTCAAACTCTGACATAGGTTCTTTGAGAATGACTTGAAGTTATAAAACTGATCTGAGCATGCAGCGTTTGGGGATTCTCTGTCAGCAGTGGGTCTAACAATGAAGTGTTAACCTTACTCTGAAGGGTCCAGTTGCCTTCAGCAAGGAATACCACAACAGTATTTGGAGCTGGGGTGTTTGTGGGGTCCTTGTGTTCCTTTCAGCTCTGTCCAGCAGGACTGCAGTGGGTGGTGTGGAGGAAAGGCTGTCCTTCCTAAAGAATCCTGTACTGGACATAACTCTGGGTCTCTGCTGCTGTCTTGTGGTCAAAATGCATCTGCACTTGCCAACATTATGTTTTGGTGTTTCAGGAGTGCTCCTGCCTCCCCTACTCACCCTGGCCTGCTGTCCCCTCACTCTAGTGGCCTACAGACTCCAGAGTGCCTGTCACGGGAGGGCTCACCCATTCCACACGATCACGACTTTGGGTCAAAGTTAGCCTCAGTTCCAGAGTATCGGTATTCCCAGAGTGCACCCGGTGAGTAGCTCTTGTTCCAGAGGGTGGCTGGTCACTTGCCCCATGTGCCATGCTGAGGACACCACAGGAAGGCTTCTGCAGTGGTTTTTTGGAGGATCCAGGGCTCTTTTTCCACTTTGCTGTTAGAGTCTCTTGGTGCAAGTACAACCTCAAAACATTTTTTACTCCTCTTTGGATGAGGGGCAGAATGTGCAGAGGCAGCTGATCTAACCTTGAGCTAGGTGTAAAGATCTGACAGCAGAGTAGCCATGGCAGCACACAGCTCTCTTTTACCAGCCTCTGGATAAGACCTGCTTGGCTACACCAAGCTCTGGTGCTGTGGCCAGGGCCTGGTAAGTATCTGCTTGTCAGCTCTGCTGGCCTGGGCTGAAGGGTGAGATTGGAAGGCAAATCTCATTAAGGAAAGCTTGGTTTGGGGTATTTCCCTAATGTTTATTATGGCTTTTATTCACAGAAATATGCTCAGATGACAAGTAAGGTTTTTGTACATTAGAGAGGAGAAGTTTGAAACTAGTATTTTTGAAGGCTTTTTCTTTTTGTTTGTTTGTTTCTACCTCCATTCCTGCCAATGGTGAAGCACTGGGTAAACTGGAAGTGCACAGATGAAATAAATAGGGGTCTTTTTGCCTCTCCTGTTAACGTGTGCTTCTCTTTTCTGTTCAGGATCTCCAGTGAGTGCCCAGCCAGTGATTATGGCTGTTCCTCCCCGACCATCCACCCTGGTGGCCAAACCAGTGGCCTACATGCCAGCATCCATAGTGACTTCTCAGCAGCCTCCATGCCACGCAATCCACGTCGTTCAACAAGCTCCCACTGTCACCATGGTCCGAGTGGTGACCTCCTCTGCAAACTCTGCAAATGGATACATCCTCACGAACCAGGGCACAGCAGGAGGAGCTCATGAAGCTGCAGGAGCAGTGTTGGACTTAGCTGGTGACCACCGAGGTAGCGTTTCACCTCCTTGCTGCTCTGCTAATAAGTCTTGAGCAGGCTCAGAGGGGAGAGTGCTTGAACATTTTCACTCACTGGGCACTGAGTTGTTAAGAAAGATGTTTCTCCAGGTAAAACTTAAACCAAATGAGAGATCATCTCTTTTTTGTCTCTATCAGAGAGCAGGACAGCTGTCTTCCCTTGTCTCCTGGGGAACAAAACTAACAGATTTTGGAGCCTAAGAAAAGATGCAGTGCTTAAAATTTGCTTATTACTATAGAATCATAGAATGATCTGGACTGCAGAGTACCTTGAAGATCATCTCATTCCAGTCCCCCTTCCACTATCCCAGGTTGCTCCAAGCCTTGTCCAGCCTGGCCTTGGACACTTCCAGGGATGCAGAGGCAGCCACAGCTTCTCTGGGAACCCTCTGCCAGGGCCTTACCAAGAAAGAATTTCTTCCTAATGTCTCATCTATACCCGGTCTTTCAGTTTGACACCATTTCCTCTTGTCCTGTCTCTTCATGATTTTGTAATTATCCCCAATACCAATATTATGCCTGTATATTGGCTATGGAAGTGTGTCCAATTTCCAGCTAAAAGAGAGAGCCTGGGAAAGGCTGTAATTCTGCTCTAGCATGGCTTTGTAAATAAATGATTGAGCTCTTCTTTTCTGCAGGCCTAGATTCCTAGAGAAAAGCATGTGCTTCTGGAAGTGCAGGCAGTACTCCATTAAAGCAATCTTCAAAAATCAGTTAGAACAAAGGCCTTTTTTTGTCCCTAAGCTGGAAATTCCAGCCTTGGGGAATTTAGTGAGTTAAATATTCTCTTGCTGTGATCTAGACAACACCTTGTCTGCTTCCCATTTCAGAAGGTCTTAGTGCTACGAGGTCAATGTATGTTGTACCAGCAGCAAAGCTGGTTTCTCTGACTGCTTTTATGTGGGCAGTGAGACAATGGTCCATCTCTCTAAGGGAAGGGAAAAATGACAAGGAGCTTCCCCTCTTGCAGCAGCACCACTGGCATTTTTAGTTCAGCACTGATTATCTTGCTTGAGTTTCACTTGCATTCTCTAGAAATTCCTGTCTGCATCCCATACATGTTCCTGAAGCACTAACAGTTGCAGCTGCCTGTCACCTGCTCCCTTCTTTCATTCACTGGTTCTTGCTGTTGCCTGCTCTTTCCCTACTTGTCCCTTTTGTAGTCTCTACTTTCCCTGCTTGCTGCATTTTCCTTCCTGAACTCCTTGCTTTCCTTGCCTTTTCTCTATCACTTATCCTGGGAAGTGAGAAAAGTGGTTCAGTGCTCTCAGTCAGTTAACTCTGTCCAGGAACTCTGCTCTCCTTTTTAATTTTTTATTTTTCCTCCATCCTGTTTTTTTCCTATACTTCCACAGCAAACGCTGGCAACTGTGGGAAGACTTCCTTGTAAATCAGCCTCCATGCAGGCCTGACAGCAAGCTGCTGCAGACTTTTGGCTCCAGGCATTGTTTAAGATCTTAATGCCTTCTCCTGCTGTGTGGTATTGAAAGTCAAGCCAGTTTGTTTGAAATTGCAAAGTAAGCTATGAGATTTGCAGTGCTTGCTGTCCATATCACAGCTGTGATGTGCCAGTAAGGGAGGTGATGCCTTTTTAGGGCAAAGAGTTGAATTGATGGGTTTGATTTTTAAAAATTTTTCTTATGGCTTATGCCGTAAGAAAAATTTTCTTAATATTGGTAGAGTAAATGTGCAATAGAGAATAATTTAGTGTTTCCAAATATTCATCCCTGACCTTCTGTGGTTCTGAGGTATTGTAATCCTGGGGCATATATCCCTGCTGAAGTGTTAATGAGAATAAAACCTGCCTCTAATCCAGGACAGTGACTGATCCTCGTCTCTTCTGCTCTTCCGCAGGCATGGACGAGAAGCCAACGATCGCATTTGCCACCATCCCCACGGCCAGCCGTGTCATCCAGACAGTGGCCAGTCAGATGGCCCAGGGTGTCCCTGGGCAGACTGTCACCATCCTGCAGCAGGCAGCTCCCGTGGCCCTGGGGCAGCACCAGCTCCCAGTGCGGGCAGTCACCCAGAACGGCAAACACGCCGTGCCCACCAACAGCATCGCCGGCAGCGCCTACGGTGGGTCTGCTCCCCCTGGGTCTGCTCCCCCTGGGTCTGCTCCCCCTGGGTCTGCTCCTCCTGGGTCTGCTCCCCCTGGGTCTGCTCCCCCCGGGTCTGCTCCCCCTGGGTCTGCTCCCCCTGGGTCTGCTCCCCCCGGGTCTGCTCCCCCCGGGTCTGCTCCCCCCGGGTCTGCTCCCCCTGGCTCTGCTCCCCCTGGCTCTGCTCCCCCCGGGTCTGCTCCCCCCGGGTCTGCTCCCCCCGGGTCTGCTCCCCTGGGTCTGCTCCCCCTAGGTCTGCTCCCCCCCTGTCTGCTCCCCCTGGGTCTGCTCCCCCCGGGTCTGCTCCCCCTGGCTCTGCTCCCCCCCGGTCTGCTCCCCCCCGGTCTGCTCCCCCCGGGTCTGCTCCCCCCGGGTCTGCTCCCTCCGGGTCTGCTCCCCCAGCCCTGCTCCCCAGCCCTGCTCCCCAGCCCCTGCTCCCCAGCTCCTGCTCCCCTGCCCTGCTCCCCCAGCCCTGCTCCCCCAGCCCTGCTCCCCAGGCCCTGCTCCCCAGCTCCTGGCTGGCACTTTTCCCCGAGCTTAGCAGCCAGGCTGGAAAGCTGCAAGTGTTTTCTCCTCTTGCTTTCTGTGTATCAGGTTATTCCATGTGTCCATCTCAAAGGTATTGCAATTCTGCTTCTAGGGCTGTAAATCAGTGGGAGGTTCCCTTCTGTCCAACTCTGCTCCCTTTCCTGGGGGAGAAGCCCTGCTCTCTGGCAGAAAAGCCCTGTCCTTCCTTTGCCCTTGGCTATGCAGTTGTTAGTACTGAGACTCTCTACTCTTGAGGCTACTTGTTGAAAGTGTCAGTGATTCTTGTGGAGAGCCTGTTTTCATTTATTTTCTTCTGACCAACAGCCTTTGCTTGCAGCACTCCAAATAATAAAATTTCTGTGGTGCTCTTTAGGTCTTGTGAAACATGACTCAGTAGAGTAGTAAGAAAATAACATTCTTTCCCATCTTACATTCTTAGAGCCTGAGAGAAACAAGATCTATTTCACCAGGTGAATGAATGCAGGATTTTTCTATACACAGGATGTATTCTAGTCATTTGTCAAGCATGGCTTTTTGAAATTCCATGCAACCCATGTCTTGGCAGCCTCTTCTTGCTTGCTCAGCACCTCAGATTTTATTCAGCTAGGGATGGGAATATCCAGGTTTCTTATGGCTTTTTTCACTAAGAGGCCAAACACTTCTGCTACCTCAGGCTGGTGCTTTTGGAAGTTTGAAATGAAAGGGGCTGCTGGGCTTTGGATGCCTTTCATGAATGTAGGAATGTTTCTGCAGAATTTTCTGTCACATCTCTTCGCAGTTATCACCTGGCCTGAATTGCAAGAATCTCATTGGAACTATGAATAAATGATAAGTGATAAGGTTTTTTTGCAATTATTATAAGATATTAATAGATCAGATAGGTCAAGCTTCTGCTAAGCAGCAGGAGCATTTGTCTAATATAGAATCAGACTGGTTTTTATTTAACATTTTTATATTAAAATATTTTAATCCCACCAAACTTTTTAACTCTCATCAAAGTGGGAAGTATTCCAGTTGCATATGAGTTTTTTTGTAAGTGGCAGTAATTTTTCTGGTTCACAAAGCCTGAATTTCTTGACTCTCATCTGTACTAAGTTAACTTCTCTTTAACTGCATGATTTAGGTTCTCTAAGTCACTAAGCTGTAATTGCTGACTGCCCTCATCTTTACCCTATTTTTTTCCCTTCATCCTCTTGGTAGTCTACAGCTTTCTTCTTATGCCTTGGTAGAAGTTACTGGGCTTTGAGGGCCTTTGTTCTGTTGGCTTTGTTTATTTATCCTAGGGCTCCTTTTTTCATGCATTTAGCAGTGAACACAGCACTGATGTTCAGTCGTTCCATCCTTTGCAAATGAGTCTGGAGGGCAGAGGATGTGCTGTTTCCTGAGTCCCCTTTGGCTTCCTCTCTGATTGATGCAGAATCCAAAAACTGCATGTGTTTTGTTTTCCAAGCAGTGGTGTGTGCCAAAGTCAGTGTGTAAGCACATTCTCTGTCTGGAACTAAGAATTGTAGACATTTTTACGGAGGGTTGCTACTTAAATCATGTTTTTTCTTACCACTTGTATTAATGGGAGGGTGAGACCTCGTGTCAGTACTGCAATACAAGATTGGAAGCTAGAAATTCCTATGTTCTGATCCCAGTTCTGATGGGAACACATGTGGTTGTCTGGGGTGAGCTCTTTCCTGCCCCTTTTACAAGTGGGTTGTCAGTATACTCAGTATTTGCATTCTATTTCCCAACAGCCTGGTTTGTTCCTCCTCTGCGAGCAGGGTTCAGAAAAGCCTCTAAACCTCTCAATAAAAGGCCTAGCACATGGATGTTGGAGTTCAGGAGAAATTCTCTGGCCATCTACAATCAGAACTACCTCTCAAAGAGATGTGCTGTAATTTTAACTAGACCTTGATCCTCCCCTACTGGAAACAAATACTTAGCTAGCAATGCTTTGTTTGACAGTGGATGGGAAGAAGGAAGTTCTCCTGTGAGAGGTTTGTTGCTGGTTTGGTAAACTTGAAAAGCTGAGGTTGTGGAGGGAGAGGGAAGGACAAGGCAAGCCAGGCTTTCAAGATGCACTGGGAAACAACATTTGACCATGTGCCAGCTGTCGCTTTTCATGGTGTGATTTTGTTTTCTTGCTTTTCTTGGAATAGCAAAGACTCGTTCTGCTTCACCCCACTAATTCTGCTTTTCTCTCTTATCTTCCTTCCCAGCTCTGACAAATCCACTGCAGCTCCTTGCAGCCCAGGCCAGCTCATCCACTCCTGTTGTAGTCAGCCGGGTCTGCGAGCCGGGGACCGAAGATTCGGCAGCAGCCTCCTCCAGTGAGCCTGAAGTGAAAAGAGCACGGATAGAAGAGCCCAGTGGAGCAGTGCCAGCCCAGACTGGAGTCATCACATCCACAGTGCCACAAGGACAGGCAACCAGTGAATGAAGAACCGGTGGGAGGAGCTGGAGTGATGGAGGGGTGGGCATGGGATGGCAGGAGCCCTAAAGCAGCTTTCACAGGAAACCAACCACAACTGTAACAGCTCAAATCACAGCTGATAAAGAGCTCTTTTTAAAGGCAGATTTTTCAATGGGAGGACAACAGCTGTTAGAATCACAAGGTGCCAAAAAGAATGGAAAATCCCTCCCAAGAACCCATATCTGGAACTCTGTTCTGTCTCTACTTATGGGATATTTTTTCCTTTTACCTTTTTTTTTTTTTTTTTTTTTTTTTTTTTTAAGATTCAAAAAAAATACAGACAACTGATTGTATGACTGCTGGGATATTTTTAACTATTGTTTCCCCTTTTGGCTCCAAGGGGATGGGATTTGCAGTTCAGAATCTAAAGGAATGTAATACAAATACAGTCTGCTCCCTGGAAAGAAAACTCCTCACGTTCAATGCCTTAATACCACGCTTCTGAAAGCTTTGAACCATAGAACCATTTTAAAAAGGTCACCTAAGGCAATCAAATGCTGAAAGATGGGTGCAGTATCTCACAACAACATTAAAGAAACATGGTACCAAGCTTAAAAAAAAAGGGCAAATGATTCTGTTTTTTTAAAACGTAAAATTCTGAATATAAATTATTTTTTATATGGGGATTCAGGAGGAGGAGTTTCAGGGCTCAGCCACCTGGATTTCCAGATGCAATTTCTCTCCATTCCCTCTGAGGGAGAATAGGGTGACAGAGGAACTGTATTAACTTGGTTCCTGTACAAATGTTAAAAACAAGGGGGTTTGTATCTTTACAAATAATTTCTCACAATTATTCATCACTTGCTCTGGACAACAGCCAAAGTATCTTGATGCTTGAGGATCACATGGGGAAGGGTATCTCCAGGAGGTTCTGTGTGCATTTGATTGATCACAGCTTGTGTAGACCATCAGCTTTTGTTCAAATGAGCACTGTAGGTGAAGGCATGGCCACTGTCTTTGTGAACTTGACAAAACATTGGTTGATGTTCTGCACTAAAGCAGTCACCTTCACCTCCTGGTGGTGCTGTGGTCCTTAGCTTGATGGAGCGTGGTCAGGAGGTCAGAGCTGACCCTCTTCCAGCAAAATTCCTGTGTTACTCTTTGGAGAAGGAAGTTTAGGGCTTGGATAAGAGGCAGCAAAGGTCATACCGTGGTTCATTCAAATTCTGTCAGGGTGTAGTAGACCAAGGCAAAAGACCTCTTTTATTTGTGGCAAAACTCACTGGAGGTCTTCAAACAGTTTTACCAAAATTGATTTGGAGATTTGCTTTCATTGCTTGGCTCCCTCTCCCATCTCTCCTGCCTTGAGGACCATTTGGGTTGGCCAGTAGGAGGAGGCCTTGACTCAAACTCTATTCCAGGCTCCTCACGTAGTACAAGGATCTCTTTCGAGGAAGGCAGCTTGACTCACTTCAGCCACGTGCAGCAGTGGGTGCTTGTGACACCTTATGACTGGCAAAAAAATCCACCCCTGCCTTTAGCCTCCAGCAAACCCCTTTGGCTTTACACCTTTTGCAGTCCCCTTGGCTAACATGTCTTCTGGCAGCACAGCAGAGATTTTTTATTTTAGCAAATGTTACAGCTTTGGTAATGGCAAGAGAGACTTAAAAGGGACGAGCTGTGCCTCTGGTGGGTTATCCCCCATCTGGACTGATTTGCTGTCCTGTGCAGTCAAAGAGAGGCAAAACCCACTGCAGAAACATTACAAAAAGCCTTCCCCAATGTGTAGTAAATGATACTGTCAGCATATCTGTGGGGATTAGGGGTAAGGCACAGCCCTTCAGTGCCTGCTGGAATCTGGGGAGGAAATCCACAAGGTAACAGCTGGCATCACTTGTTCCCTTCTAGGTTTCCTTTGTCTTTGCCAAATCCTATTCAATAGCCAAGTCCCACCACTTGAATAAAACCCAGACATGTTTAATTCTCAAGTCCATTGTTTTGTGAGAAATATTGCTGAAAGAAGGAAAGAATTTCTCGGTCTCATAATTTGCGGTTACTTTCTGTGGAGAGAGGCACATAAAATATTCATGACAGATCATTTATCTCAGCTGGGCTTTCAGAATTCAGGTGTGTGCCCTTAGTGACAAGTTATTAGATGGGATTTTAGTACTTTGAAATGGTTTTGTGAAGGAGGATTGTTAGAGACCACAAAGTAATTGAAGCAGGCTGGCCTCCAGCTGTCCCTTCTCCGCTAGGAAGGCAAGGTGTGGCACAGCAGAAAAGCACACAGATTAGCTCTGTTTTCTGTAGCCTTTTCAAAGCCAGGAGTCAATAAAATGAACTTCAAGGCAGAAGGCACAAGTGAGAGTGCAGCACAGTGTATCTGTGATGAATCATTACTTTCGAGTGACTGCTGGTTTAGATACAGGCACGCCTCTGAAACAGCCCCGAGGCTTGGGAGCGCTCCGGAAGCGCAGCAGTGCTTGGGTTTCCAGAATGTTGGGTGAGTCAGAGCAAGATGAAAAACCAACAGAAAACTGTTCAGGATGTGGAGCTGCCAAGATTCTGTGGATTTTTCTTTGCTGATGCTTTTCTCTTGAAGAGTCTAAATAATTAAGCCCTAAATTTCTGTAAATTAATCCAGCACCAAAGACATCAGCTGAGTGACAATGTTTTCGTCCACCATAAAGCTGCTGCTTTATAGATACCTCTTGAAAGACCATCCTCAGGTTCCACGTGTAGATCTGCCTCCTGAGTACTTAGAACAGAATAACACTTTCTTCTTTTGTGGCTCACAATGCCTTCTAGTTCAAATGGGAGTTGAGGATAAGCAGATATCTTTGTTCTGTTCACCTTTTCTGCATGAGATGTCTGGAACTTGTCAGTTCATCCTGTCAGGGGGTTTTTGCTTTATCAGTCTGCTGCATCCCTCTGCTACTGTAGGAAGCAGTCCTGCCACTTGCACATTTTTTTTTTGTAGGTTTGCCTAAAAATTACTTGGTACCAGGTAAAATAACTGTTCTTGCTAAATCGTGTTGAGAGCTGTGGAAAAGTGTCGTCCTCACCCAGAACATGTGAGATGAAGACATCTTGTTTCAGGCCTCCAGGTGAATTCTTTCAACACTGCTCAGTCTGGAAGACAGCACCATTCTTTCTACATACCAGTCCTGATTCTCCAGGCTGCAGAGGCATGAAAGTTAATGTAGTGGTAAAATTAAGTCCAGCTAGAAAGAAAATGTTTATCTTAATGGTTATATCCAGGATTATTTTAAATTGATAATCCGACTCGTTTTTGTCTAAAAAGTTGCATCTCTTCTTTGATTACATTAACTAAAGAAGGTTTGAAGGGAAGTGAAGGTGTAGGCTTCACGGGATTTTCTGCTGTCTGTAATGAAGGTCAAGGCATATTCAATATTTAAACTGCCATAACTTAGACCTGGGAACGCTGTAAAGCCAAGTTCTTAATGTGTGAATTCACTTTCCACCATTCCCTATTGATTTTTTTTTTTTCACCTTAGGCAATGACATTGACTAATTTTACTTTGATCACAGTTAGTTTATAGCAACTTTCTTTGCCCCAGTTTGCAAGAATTGAATGCAGTCGTTCTTTGTTTTATTCTACTGGAATTCCATGTTGTTTGTCTTGACCTTGGCTCTTACGATACAGAAAGCTTTTTAGAGAAAGATCAATTTAATCTGATTTAGTGATAACACAGCACAGTGCTGAGCACAAAATTGAAGTTCATGATTAGCTCATATATTCTTTTCAACTCTTTTTCCTTCCCATATTCTTTCCTCCCCCATACTATTAACACTGTCCCCTGTAGCATATCCAGTCATTTTTATCCACTGACAGGAGCAGCACCTTGCATTAAGCTCTGCCTGAGGACTCAAGGATGAAAATATCTGTGGAATACATGGAGCTCCAGAGCAGATTGAGAAAGGTCAATTTGGTCACCCTGTGTTAATTTTCATGCTGTGTTCTAGACATGTTACTGTTGGACAGAGCTTATTCAAGAGGGTGATTTCAGAGCCATGTTAAAGCTTTGTAAGAGGAAAGAAATAACAGCTCAAGCTCTTCCAGTGCCTCTGCCATCAGTGTCATGGTCAAGCATCAGATTTTGGGGGGAGTAAACTTGATTTTGCATGTTTGGTCTTGTGTACTGACTTAGAGTTGTCATTCAGAGTTAATTTCCACATTTTTTTTCCTTTTTTAGTGGGGAAATGCCCACAATGGGATAAAACTTGGAGCACAGAAGGCTAGCGACCTGTATATAAGCAAGTGGGAGCATCTGACCTGAACTCTCTTGTAGTGTGGTGTGGAACATTTCTCCCTGCCTGTTGGGGATGTTCAACTGGTGTTGGAGCTTTTCATCTGTGTTAGCAAAGGGATATTTATTCGGTATCACTGGTGTGTGCTGGTGTGTAAGTGAATGTCAAATGTAGGGTGAAAGAAGTGTTTCCCTGCTCTGCCTGGGTTTGGGGATCTTGGATGACAAGGATTTCACCTAGCAGTAGTTCTGTACCTTTCTTTAGAGAATCCACTCTCACCACACACATGAAAACTTCTCAGCAACAGAAGAATTCTCCATGCAGCTGCATTTGTTCCTTGCCTCTGAGGAGAACCCAGCTCTGCCTCCTCTGCATGTTGCAAATAGGTACTTGAAGATTCCAGTAAGATTTTTCCAATTTGATTCCTTCTCTTAAGGCTGAACCAGCCTAGTTGTCTTGGTCTCTTCTTGTCCATCAGGTGGAATTGCTGCAGGAGGTCCCTGTGAGTCTTGTACTGAGGAGCCCAAAGGCAGAGACACTGCTGCAGACATGATCTGGGGAATGCTAGATGAGTTGGAAAAGGAATTCTCCTTGGCCTGGTAGCTACACTTTTGCCAGTACAGCCCAGTACCTGTTTGGTCTCTTGCTGCAAGACAAGTGTAAAGTGTAAGGAACAAATCAGAGTGAACTGGATTGCATTTGTGCAGATATAACCATGTTGTCCCTGTCTTCCTAGGGACAGTCCTAGCTTGGGTCTTTTTGAGCAGGAAGCAGCACTGAAGGATCCTGATCACTTTTAAAGATGACTGTGCTTTATCTTATCAAGTGATAGTTTCAATCCAATGCAGAACTTGCCTTGAGTTTCTACCTGCTGCACAATCTTTGAGGTTTTTTAAGTCCTGCTGCTAATAAGTTGGACTAGGGCATTAAGAATGAACCTCTAAAGGAACAGGGCTTGCTTCATAATTTTGTCCTTGCTGCACACTGAGTTTTTGAGTTTGCAAATGCCATCCTGCAGCAAATGATCTATCTTCTCTTGCCAGCCAGTCTCTTGGGCAACTCCTGTTTCTGCTCCTCATCAGTTTTCCCCCTCTATTTGTAGTTATTTCTGTCAACTCCAGAGTCCTTTAATCCAACTCCTAATTTAATTCCATTGCTTGAAGGTCTGCATCCGGCGAAGATTCTTCTATTAGGTTGCAGATACATGAATAAACAATCTGTTGTAGAACTTTTTGTTTCCTTCTGGGTGAAAAATTATGCCCAAGCTGCTGCTACTATAGCATACACTACTGCTGCAAAGTGTAGCTTCCAGTGGAGCCCAGCTGTGCTGCAGAAAACAGTTACACTACAAGGTCATCTGGATTGCTGGAGCTGATGGGACTGGGAGGCAATGCCTTCTTGCATGTTGATCTGCACCTGATCTAAACGTGGCTGGGGACTCTCTCTGGGCTGCCTGGCAGCTGCCAGGCTGTGATTTGTTAGATCAGCATCTCTCTCTGCTGGATGGGTTGTTTGCAGGTCAGTGCACGTGTTTGTGCATACAGGTGTGGATTTGTTCTTATGTCATAATCAGCAGTGGGAATTTCATAGCTGTGAGGGTGGATTTCTCTGTTAGGGTGTTTTTCATGGGGCAAGAATACACCAGGGGGCATTTTACTTTGGCCTGAGCAAGATATTTTGAAAAATACTTGGTTTTCTTGGAGCACTATATTTAAATTCCAAATTTTGAATCAGTTTTTGACATTTGTATTTATATGTTTGGAAAATTCTTTTGATACCTTCTCAATTTACCAACACTGAATTAAAACCTTTCAGAATGTATTGTTGGTCCTCTCCTTATGTGTCACTTTAAGTTTCAGAGCACGAGGGTAGTTGTGCTAAATCTACCCCTTTGCTCTCAAGACAGAAAAAAAAAACCATTGACAATTCATGGGTGGCAGCTAAGGAAGAAACCCTTTAAATATTTTTTTTCAGAGAATATTAAATTAGATCTGTGTAAACGTAAAATTTATATTTATTAATGTGTGAGTGTGTGAGCGTGTGTGTCAATATAGATATATAAATGGTCCATGACTATTTCTTTCTCTTGAATGGTACTTACACAGACTTTTATACAGTGTGTTGGTAAATTCCTGCACCAGGCACTGACTCTGAAAGAACGATGAACCTATTTTTGTAACGAATGTGAGCAGCCAGTGGAAGCAGCTTTATTTCAGTGATTGCTTTCATTCCTCTCACAGAGCAGAAGAGGCAACTTGGTACTTGCATCTTCCTTATGTAGGATCCCTGCTTCTGGCTTTGTCCTGCTTTCAGCAACCCTAATCCACACTGCTTTTCTGGCAAGAAAATCCCCCAAATGGCACTAATGAAAGCTGGAATCCTTTCTTGTCTGCAGTTCTTTCTAGATGCAGTATCAGGGAGTTCTTTACAGATTCTGCTCTGTATGTAATGGGACCTTATTTCTAACAGGAGATTTATGGGGGGTCCACAAGGATGCTGTAAGGCTGGGGAATTCCTTCCTTCCTGTCAGGTGGCTAAGCTAAGACTGGGGCACTAGGAAATAGTTTCTTTTCGTCTGTGGTGAGATTATTTTCCTTTTATCATGCTTCTATCTCTTTGTGGGGTGAGGTGTGTCCGTATCCCCTTAAAAACAAGCACTGAAGAGGTTTTCTAATGTTTCCATTCACAGGGAGTAAATTTTACTGAACTGGCCAAAGTTCAGGTGTGGTTTCATTCCACAAGGATCACTAAATTCACAGAAGGGTGTATTTTGAACCACTTGGATCTTTTGAGAATAAAAGCAGGTGATATTTGACTTCCTAATCCTAATTGCTTTTCCGGAAGCAGAAATTCTCTATGAGGATCTGAGTGAAAGCTTCACCTCAGCAATCACTGGCTGGTGATGGGGCTTCAGTACTTGAGGGAGGACAGGGCTGGTGGTAGGAAGAGTGACCAGAATAGGAGCAGTGAAATGAAGCAGCTTTCCTCCTCATCCAGCAGAAAACAGCCCCTGTGAAACCCAGACTTCCCCTAATATTTGATTGTTGCCTCGTGTCTGCTGCCAAGTTATGCTGTGATCTGGACCTCTCTGTCCTGCTTCTACCCCACCTCAGTTTCACTTAAAGCAGTCTGAGACAGAGCCTTCCTTAAAGCTAAGGGCAATGGTGAGGAGAAATGTCTGGTAGCTGAAGAAAAATGAGATTTAAATGGAGCAGAAAAAGTGAGAATTCCTTCTGTTTCACTGTCTTGCTGCTAAAAGTCTGGTGCAGAACATCCTGATGTTCTGCTGATTTATATGCTGCTCTTGGGAGGTGGGCAGGCTGCTAAGTTGGCTCTGTAGCAATTGAATTACTGTAAACCTAAACTTGCTTAATCTCCCCTTTTTTTCTCCCTCAAATGGGCTTGAAGTAGAGGGAAACAGTATTGTGTGTAAGTTCTTTTTGCTTTAATAGAAAACAGAATGTAAAAAAAGAAAACACCGACAAAAGCAAAACCAAACTCATTCAAATATAATGATACAGAAAATGGCTTTAAATTATGAAAATCTTACAAGTCCATATGTTGTGTTGGGTTCTGGACATGCTGTTTGTGCTGAGGAGGCTGGCCTTGCCCAGCCTGCCAGCCAATCTCCACGTAGCCAAAAAGAGCATTTTAAGAGTCTGTAGTTATCCAAAGGACTGTTAAAAGCTGTTTAGGGATAAATCGAAAGCTGTGTGTGAGCAACGGATTGTAAAGCTGGAAATTCAGATCCAACTCTGAATAATTGCCCTAATGAAAAACAAATTCAGAAAAATCCAACTCTCCCCCTGTTCTGCAGATGCTCATTCCCACCGAGTCCCTGGGGAAGGCTGAGAGGAGAACCTGAAATACCTCAATGGCTTCACAGAAGGGTTTGCTACAGAGATCTGGGCCAGCCTTACTTACCCCTTTCACCTCGGTTTGGCACTTATTTTATAAAATAAGAAGGTGATGGAAAGGGGAAACTAAAGCCATGCTTGCATTTCAGTTCCTGGTGTTGCCTGTGCAAGACACCTCCAGCCAGATGTTTTGGGGTTTGTAGGGTTTTGGTTTTTTTTACAGCTGATATCAAAAGTTGTTTTTAGGTTGGTTTTTTTTTTTTTAAGTGACTTGTTTTCGTTATCAGTGCTTTTTAAAAAGCAGGTATGTATCCCAAGGGGGAAGCTCCACGTGGGGCAGTGGATGTGAAGTTCATGTTCTTTCTCTGGCCGTGTTGCAGCACTGCTCCTGTGAGATGCTCCAGGCAGCCGTGGCTCCCACCAGGGTGTGGGATCCTGCATCCAAGGAGCAGGACCTGTGTTTCCACAGCAAATGGGATACAGTGGTTTTGTTTGTTTGTTTTTTTAATATAGAGCCATACATTTTTTAAGTAATTTGAGATCTGAATGTGATTTCTAATGTATCGAGAACGTTAATATTTTAAAGCTATAACAAAGGTTTAAATTTCTACTTTTTTTTTTTTTTTTTCATTTATTTTAACTGTTCTGTTACCTTAATTTGATGTATGTGGTTGGGGAATGTTGCTTCTCCTCTTAGCATTTGTTTCTATAACCAGAAATAAAATTATATATGAAAGAGAAAATGCCCTGAAATTTCTTTGCTGTTTTTGGCTCCTTCCAGTTGAGTTTCCTGCAGCACTGAGGTGACAGTGGGTTTAATATTTTTTCCTTTTTTTTCCTCATGTAGGAAGGAAGTGTGTATCTGCACACCTTGCACTGTTTAGAGTTCAGACACCCCACTTTTGATCCCTTGTCAGTTATTTGGGCAGCTGTTGACTCACAGCAGAGTGAACATATGGACTTGTGTGTTTGAGATCCGTGATGCTTCCCCTGGGGCTTATAAACTCTTCCTCCAGCTCCAGCTTTTGTTTTGTCATGAAGTGAAACATTGTTATTTTGAAAGTTAAACTATTCCAGTGCGGTCCCCTGTAATTTATAATAATTGTTTTCATTTAAGCCTGTGAGATCAGACAACAGTACTTTATTTGTCTTGTAGTTAGACTTTTCCTCCTTTGTCCTCCTAATGCCTCTACAATTTAGGTTCTGGGTTCATTTTGACTAAACATTCTTAGCTCCAAAATTGAATAGGAATATCTTTTAAGGCTTCAATTGACATAAAGTAGCTGTAATTCATAGAATTTTAGAACCTCTGAATGGTTTGGGTTAGAAAGAACATTAAAAATCACCTCGTTCCAATCCTTGCTGTGAGCAGGGACACCTTCCACTATCCCAGGTTGCTCCAAGCCCTGTCCAGCCTGGCCTTGGACACTTCCAGGGATCCAGGGGCAGCCCCAGTTTCTCTGGGAATCTGTGCCAGGGTCTCCCCACCCTCACAGGGAAGAATTTCTTCCCAAAATCCCATCTAACCCTGCCCTCTCAGTTTGAAGCTATTCCCCCTTGTCTTGTCACTCCATGCCCTTCTAAAAATTTTCTCTCCATCTTTCTTGTAGTCTCTCTTCAGGTACTACTGGGAGGATTTTTTTTTTTTAATTGACTGACTAATTAAAAATTTAATAACACAGTATAGAGGGAGCAAATATATTAATCCAGACCCCTTTCTGTGGGGGAATCTTTTAAAATTATTCTATCTTTGGCTCCCCACGTGCTGCTGCTCTGCTGGCTGATTGCCCAGGCATGGTGTTAATGAACTTTAATGCCAGGAGAGCACAGGGCAGGGAATTGCCAAAGGGCAAAGTGCCAAGTTCCGTCTCCTGGCAACTCCTCCTCGCAGGGCGATGCTCATCGTGGTGCTGAGAGCTTCAGCCGTGTTAGCAGTCAGGAAAGAAGGTCCTGATGGATTTTTAACTTCTGAGCAGCTGGTTTTAACATCTCGTAGCTGTTTTATGAACAGGGTGCAGGAAAGGCTGGTACATCTTCTTTTACCATCACACCCGTAGGAGCTCCAGCTCTCATCTCTGCCGTGTAATGATGTTCTCCATAGGTCGGAGTGGCTACGGCGGGGTGGCTTCAGAGCCAAGCTTGTCCTCAGGCTCCTGAGGTGGGGAATAGTAACAGCAGCACCTCGAGCAGTCCAGCGAGGATTTTGGTCACCACTCGCTCCTGCGAGCCCTTCCCGCCGGGCGGAACCTTCGTGCCGCAGCCGCCGCGTCCCCCCGGAGCCGGCGCGGCGTACCGCCCGCCCATGGGGGGCGGCTTTGGCCGCGTACCGTGGCGCGGGCCCGGGCGGCGGCGGCGCCGCGATGTTCACGGCGGCTGCCGAGAGCTTCCTCAGGCAGGCGAGGTGGGACAGGGGACAAGGGGACAGCGCCAGGGACCCCTCGGGCCGGGCGGCTGTGCTGGCGGGGACGCCCGGGGCTGAGCGGGGAGCCGGGCGGAGGGCAGGGCGGGAGCGTAGCAACCCTTCCACCCCGGAGCTTCCCGAGAGGGCCCGGAATGGAGGCCCGGGTTCCTGACAGCCCCGACTGCCCCGGCAGGGAGATCCAGGAGGACGAGCTGCGGAGATTCGCCGCCCGCGTGTCCGCCCTGCTGCAGGGCCCCGAGGCGGGCCCCGAGGCCGTGGATGCGCTGCAGAGGCTGCACCTCACCGTGGCCGCCACCAAGTACCCCCGCAAGTGAGTGCCCGTGAGTGACTCGGGGCTTCAAGGAAGCAAAGCACCTTCGTAACCAAAAAGAAAGAAGAGCGTGGGTCAGGGCTTTAAAATAACACGCTGCCTTGAAAACCCGAAGTTCAGTTTAAACACAACGCCCCTCTTTGCCTTTCACCCCCTTACTAAGCAGAAGGTGCCCATCTCCTTTTGCAGCAAGAATAACGGGTTGGTGTCACTGAGGTCTCTAACAAAGTGCACTGAGGAACAGCATTCAGAAATGATGAGTGGCATTAGTCACCGTCAAGGGGGATCATGACAAAGCCAAGAATATGCAGGAAATAAACATCTGGATCTCTTCTTGCCTTGCAATGATATTTACTGTGATTCTTGCAGGCTCGATGGCAAGTTTGTGGAGCTGTTGCAGACAGTGCTGTGCTCACCCAAAAGTCCTGAGCAGATTCAGGTGTTATGTGCTGCCATCCTGAGAGAGATGTCACCTTGCAATGATCTTATCCTCTCCTGTGATGAGATTCAAGATACAAAGCTCTTGAGCCTGGTATCCTCTGTCCTTCTGGCTCAGGTAAATGACCTGTCAAGTCACAGATCTTCCCTTGTCAATATGGATTTGCTTTTTGATTGTTCCCTGCTCCTGAGCTCCTCCCTGAGCTCAAGAAGAGTGAAAATCAGTTGGAAGTATGCAGGAAAAAGCAGAGGCATTTCAGTGTTCATTTAAAGGATCTCATTATTCTGCTTTGCATAGGGGAAAAACGGCAGATTTTTATGTATAGCCCTTCACAACAAAAAAGGCTTAAAATTGTAATGTTTAGACACTGAGGTCCTGGAAGCAAAAAAGAACCCTTTAGTGCTGGCTGCTGGAATAGATTTCAAATCAGGGCTGCTTGAACCTGGAAAGCAAAAGATTTTAGAGTGAATTTACTCTTCTTGTTATGATATTGGCTTCCATGTTCACATATGAAAAATATACATAGAACCTATAAAACATGTAAAGCTGTGTATGCAAATGACACTTCAAAGGTCCAGATTCTCCATGGGGAGAAGCAAACATGAGGACCTTACTGCTTTGAGTGCTGCCTAGGGAACAAGCTGGAAACTTCTTCTTTTTGCTCTCCTTCTTTTACTTTTATTGTGCCTGTTGAAGGCAAAATATTTTTGTGAAACTTCTCGTTCTGAGTTTCACTGTGTGCTTAAAATGTCTCCAATGTTTCTGACATTCATCTGAGTCTGCTTAGCTAGAGGAAATGAAACAGAAACCAGCACTGTATTACTTATATGCTGCCTCACAAAGCTCCTCTCTCCCATATCCAGCTTTGAGACTGTCCTGCAGTTCCACAATGTAAAATTACACATAAGCAGCCCCACAGTTTGAGATCTGTGAATTCAAATTGCAGAAAATCTCTGTAAATTGTGGTAAAATCCCCTGTGCTGTGAGTTCTTTTTGTGTTTGACTTTGGTATTGGTGCCTGATGGAGGAGACTGGTCTCTAGTAATGATAGATTATTTATCTTCACCTCTGCTTTATTTTTCAGGAAAATAAGGGTGAAGTGGCAGCTGTGGGGCAGCGTGTTGTGAAAGTCCTTGAAAGAAGACTGCCCGAGGGTCAGAGTGCTCGGTTCCTTCTTCCTGTCCTGGCAAATGTCATCAGCCTTTCACCAGAATCTCTAACAGAAGGTAAATCTATAGGAAGGGCTGAGATTGCCACCTGGCTGTGATCTGGGTAGTGATGAGAAGGCTCTCAGTTGGAAACTGCTGTCAGAAGTGACATCTCTGCTGCAAGGAAAGGGAACTTAGTGAGTGTGGTATTCCACCACACAGAACTGGGACTGGGACTTGCAGTCAAATCCTGGCCATGGATTTGTATAACAGGATCATGTACTCTAGCTGAGATCTCCAGATGCAGCAGGAATGTGACACTGTAGCTATCCTGAAGAGCAACAAGCTGAGAGAGAGAGACAGAGAAACAGAGCTATGCCTGTGCATCTGGTCAAGAGAGCAGCTGAAACAACTAGAGGTGCTCTTCATCAGAGAGGCAGAACTGGATGGGTAGTGGTGAGTTAACCTAGGAGAGCATTCCAGGCTTTAAATGCTGGGGAGCTGTGAGCAAGAGTGAGTTTCTGGGGGTTTCCTGTGAGGTTTGTGTACCTCATGCAGTGTGCTGGAGAAGCTTTGGGGACAATGTTGGGCTGGGTGCATGGGCTGGCAGAGCAGGAGGAATCACCTGCCCCAGCTTCTGTGAGTTCCCAGTGAGGGAGTTGTCCTTTGGCTGCAGAGCTGAGGCCAGACACTGCCTGAATAACGTGACAGTGTTTTTGCACATTCCTCCTAACAGCAGCTGTGGGTGGAGACAAAGGAGCAAGTATCTCCTGAATGATCTGGTAGCAGAGTCCTTGGCTCTAGCACTCACTCCCTGACTGAGGTAGTATGAGGAGTGTAGAACATCCACCTTGGGGTACCAACTTCCTTATGGATTGCTGGATCAGAGAGAGATCCAGGCTGGAGAAAAAGCACAGCAATTAAGGGTTAACAGGGACATGTTGCAGAGGCCTCTAGCAGTGACCCTGTCACTTCCCTTGTACAGAACAGACCAATGTTGTCAGTAAAAAGCTGGCTGACTGGCTGAGGTATGCAAGCATTCAGCAAGGAATGGCTCAATCCTCTGGAGGCTTCTTCTCCAGTCCCAGAACGAAACAGGTGAGTGCTGAGTTGCCATGGTGACCTCACAAGGACATTTGTTAATCATTTGTTACCTGCTGGTGTGGGTTCCCAGAATCACCTTCTTTTGGAAAACAGTAGCCTAGAAGTGCTGCTGTTCTTCAGCATTTTTTGTGGGATACATGGTTGAGACACATAGGAAAGCAAAGTAGGGGGATTTACAGCTCTGAGATTTGGGAGTTCAGCTGTAGAGCCAGACCTTTGATCCTTGAAGTAGTTTTTAGAGAAGTCTTTTAGTGACCACGTGCTTCAGAGTTAAATGTGATTGCAAATGAGACCAGTGTCAAAGTAGCAAAGTTGAGTATTTCAGCTGGGGAGAAGGATCCAGCACAGCTGGCTTTTCTCTCTCTGGATACCTGCCCTCCTGCAGGACCCCAAACAAGGGCTCCTTGTCTCCATGGGCTCAGTGGGGTTTTCCCTGCCCTCTCACTCAGCCTTTCCCTGGGACTCTGACCTGCTGCATCTTTTCTCTCAGCCTGCTCCTATCACAGAGGTGGATGGTACTGTTGCCACAGACTTCTTCACAGTTCTCTCAGTGGCTCAGCACTACACACAGGACCAGTGGCTCAATGTGCAGACCTTCTCCATGCTGAGAAACTGGCTGCTGTGCTATGGGGGCAAGGAGCTGAACACCCCTAATCCAGGTAGGGATTGAAGGTCTGCAGGCCACTGTGGTCTGCAGCCCCAAGAGGGCTGTGTGCTCTCAGATGTCATATAAGGTGGCTGCACCAGCAACCCAGCAATCTCTTTCAAACAGGTTAGATATTAAGAAGAAATTATTCCCTGTGAGGGTGCTGAGGCCTTGGCACAGGTTGTCCGGAGAAGCTGTGGCTGCCCCATCCCTGGAAGTGACCAAAGCTAGATTGAACAAAGCTTGGAGCAACCTGAGATAGTGAAAGGTGTCCCTGCCCATAGCAGGGGCTATGGAAGTGGATGAGCTTTAAGCACTTTCCAGCCCAAACCATCCTCTCATTCTGTGGTTCTAAGTGACAGGAATATGGGCAAGAGTTCAGAGATCTTGGACTAGGAGCAGGGAAAGTTTGGGAAGGAATATCATTAAACCTCCTGACTGATACATGTTGATCCTTCCTTGGGGAATCACTTGTTGGGTGAGTCTCCTATTTCCAGACAAAGCCCAATGGATTTCTAGGAAAGAAAGCCTGGGTGATGGGAGACAGCATCTCCTTGGTATTCTTGTACCATTCCCTTCTCCCTCAGCCTCCTGTTCTTCACTCTGCACCTGGGGACACTCAGCTGCCTTTCTGTTGCTGGGCTGCTGTGTGGGTGACACTGCCTGTGATAAACTGACACATGTGATGTTTATTGTGTAGATGACAGAGCAGGAATGGACAGGTCTGTGACATCCATGGTCCCCACTACAGCCAGGGCTGGCCAGCTGCTTCCCCCCAGGGAGCGTCTGAGGGACAAAGCCTTCGAGTACTGCCAGCGCCTCATCGAGCAGAGCAACCGGCGTGAGTCTTGCCATGAGCCCTCCTGGCAGTCCTCTTGGTAGTGTTCTCCAAAATATTTCTGGTTTGCTGCATGTTTGGGCTGGGATCTCACTCCCTGGAATCCACAGTTAGGCTTTTAGGGATAGGGCCTGCTGCAGCTGCTGGGCGAAGTCATAGACCAGCCCTGAGCTGGAGTGTTGGGAAGGATTTGGAGGCAACAGTCATGTTCTGCCTCCTTGATTTGGGCAGGCTGTGTTCTCATTGGCCTGAATTTAGGATCAGTGTGTGCTCCTGCCTGCCCTGAAGCCGGGGTTAGTGCTCAAACTGACAACCTCATATTCTTATGTGGGCTCAAAGCTTAACTTGGACTCATTTCTCTGGCAGGGCCTCTGAAGAAAGATGATGGAGACCTGCAGAAAGCTGTAAGTACACAGAGGTGGGGCTCAAGTTCTGGGAGTTGTGGCTTCCCCCATTCCAGTCTTACTCTCTGCTCTCCTGCAGTGTCTCATTGAGGCAGTGACAATCATGGACATCATCTGCAAACAGGACTCCTCCTACGTGTGCCGTGCTGTCTCCTTCCTGAAAATCCTGCACAGCAGGATCTGTGGGGATGCCACTTATGCCAGGGCATTGCTGCCTATTGCCCAGTTCTTCCTGAACCACAGTAAGTCTTCAGCTGCCACCCCCTTCTCCATGATCCAGTCTTGCCTATTCCAGCACAGCCTTTTGTCCTGGCAGTTTGCTGCCTGCCAGAGTTGGTTATTCCACCTTGCCTGTGCTCTGGTATGGATGATCCCACCCCAGGAAACCCAGGAGCTGGAGTTCCTCTGCTCTTTAGAGGAACATAACCCAGATCTCTCTTAGGCCCTGGAGCCCTGGCAGGGCTGCTGGGTGGGCTGTGCTCAGCAAGGGGCTGTGTCCTCCCAGGCAAACTGGCAGCTGTGGACTCGGATGCCATCTACAAACACCTCTTCACTGATATCCCAGCTCAGCTCTTCCACAACCCGTCACTGGCCTTCGAATTTGTCCAGTTCTGCAAAGACAACAGCCAGCTCTTCACAGACTCCTCTAGCATATTCAGGCAGAGCTTCCCAAATCTCTTCAAGGTACAGTATGTTGGAGCAGCAGAGGGGAGAGCCTGCTTCACATCCCCTTCTGTGCCCTAGAACTTCATTTTTGCACCCCAGAGCCCTCCATGTGCCTCCATGGCAGTCCTAGGGAGAGCACAGGCAAGAAGGATTGTTACAAAACAAGTGTGAGTTTGAAGGGGAGGAGGGTTCTGAGTGTGTTTAGCCCTGCCAGGAGAGAAGAGTCTGGGTTGGCAGGACTGGAGAGGGCTGGGGAGCACAGTGAACACAGGACACAGCACTTTGTCTCTGGAAAAGTTTAGTAAGCTGCAGCTTGCCAGCCACTGAAGCAGCTGCCAGAGGCGTGTATTGAGTTTCTAACAGGCTCCTGGGTTTTGACCAAACCCTCAGACTTCTCTGGTTTTGCTTTTCAGAAGTGACTTTCCCTTCCCCATCCCATCTGGTCACAATGTGGTGTTGTCTGGATGTGTGCTGGAGTAGCAGGGATAGTGCAGCAGTTTGTGCTTGTTCCTTGCAGTTCCTGGCGTGGAACAGTCCACCTCTGATCTCTGAGTTTGTGGACTTTCTCCCATTTCTGCTGGATGCAGGCACAACCATTGAGATCTTCCATTTGCTGCTTGACCTGCCCTGTTTGACAGCAGCTCTGGACATTCAGCTGAGGTAAAGCACCTTCCCTTCCTTTCACTTGTGAATCAGCATCTTAACACTGGCCAAAGCCCAGTGCACACTTCTGAGCCTCAGCTGTCACAGAGCAAGAGGTATCACTGCAGTCAGGTTAGCACAAGGCTGCACAGATGTCAGCCCAGTTTTCCCAGTAGTGTGTTGTACATGGGAAGAGAAGGTGACCAGCTCTCACATTTCAGTACTGGACTGTCGTTGGGGCTCAGGGAGCTGTTACCATTCTCCTCTCCCTATCCATCTCCAAATGATTGCCACATGTTTGGGGCTTCCACGAGCTACCACCTCAGTACAGAGGTGAAATATCTATTCTTCCTTTCCTGCTCCTAGCCCTACTTTTGGCTTTGTTCTCTGGAACACACGGAATTTTCTTCCTGAAATCTTAGGAATTTTGACTTTCCATGAAGATGGGGTAGGACTGGAACTGGCTGTGTACCTCTGCTCTTCCTTGCCCTCATGACATTTCAGCTCTTTCTGGAGTGCTTAGAAAAGAGAGTCATCCTAGAGGCAGGTATTGGTGGGCTTGGATTACTGAGGGATACAGAGTTTCCCAAGTGTGACACAGAAGCAAGTCTGGAACTATTGCCTGAATGTGGGAGGCCTGAGCTCATCAGGTTGTCTCTCAGGCTTCCAGAGCACCTGGATTAGACCAACTTGCTGTTCATTGTTTTGGATCCCAGCTCTGCCCTGGCCCATTCTCACAGTGCAGCACATTCTGTGTGTTCCCTGCTAGGGCAGCTGCTCTTCCTGCCTCCGAGAAGGCCGGGGGTGACCCAGCTGGGAAACCAGCCACGTGTCTGGAGGCCTTTCGCCATCCCCTCTACAAGAGCATGTTCCAGTATCTCCTCCGCACCAAGTCTGCTCCCCAGGATGCCCCGGAGAGGTAGGAGCCTGCCTGGAGTGTGGTTCAGCCATCCAGCTCTGGGAGGCAGCACTGGGATTACTGGGAAAGGCACAGCTGCTCTGAGCTGGTGTGAGGTGGATTTCTCTTCCCTCTGTCAGCTTTGCAAGCACTCAGAGGCCTTGTGGGGAATAGGGAAAGGTAACTGGGAACAAACCTTCAACAGTAACTTCTTTTGCCCACAGTCTGGTTCCACTTCGGCAGCTGCTGGGATCCCTGGCTGGCAGCCCAAGGGTGGTGCAGTGTGCAGAGACTGTCCCTGTCCTACTGGAGCTCTTTTTCAGGGTGGTGGCAGAGGTAGGTCCTTTTAGAAGAGTTTGGTTCCCAGTTGTGCCACAGGGATCTCTTGTTATGTGAAGAGCAGAACTGGCCACTTGATGCAGAGAAAGAGAAAAGCTCTGTGGAGCAGTGCCAGGTTCACTCTGTGCTCTCAGCCAGCTGTGGAGGAGAGAGAGGAGAGCACAGTGAGCCTGATACCTGCTTTGTGCACTGCTCCCCTCCTAGATCAGGCAGTTTCTCTGCCAGCTGTCTCACGTGGCTGGTTATTTTGGGGTTGGGGGCTGGATGTCACTGGTACTGCTGAAACAAGGGCTGGCTTTCAGTTTGCAGATGGGTCTCTGATAAACCAGCTGGTGGTGCTGCTGCTGCAGAGGAGTGACCAACTCTATGAGCTCCCAGCGTTTAAAGAGGATGTGTACAGGTGAGATGAGACAGGAGGCACAGCCCAACTCCCAGGCCTTCCTCCTGGCATCCCAGGGCAGCCCAGGAGACTTTTCAGTTTTGGCCCAGTCCCCACTGTGACATATCTTTGAAGGCTTCACCTTCATCCCTGCTGGGAACATTCTGAGGATACAGCCCCATGCCAATGGCTGGGTGCTGTCAGCCCCTCCTGGCTTTGGGCATCACCACCTTACCCTGGTCTGAGCTGTGCCCTTCTCTCTGCTCCAGGGTGCTGGGCTCACAGCTGGCAGTGCTCTGCAGGCTGCGCCCTGCGCTCGTGGTGGAGCTGTCCACAGAGATCCTGGAATTCTCGGGAGCAGTCAGCAACATCCAGAGCAAGGAGGCCATCTTCACCCACATGGTGAGCAGGCTGCTCCAGCTGCACTCTGCCACTCACCTTCCCTCTCCTCCTCTCTCCTAGCATTAGCTAACCTGATTTTCTGTTCCCTAAAAACCATTCCATTCCCTTTCCCTGTGCTTCCTCGTGCCCTGGTCCCAGGCGTGGGCTATCGGCGAGTACCTGTCGGTGTTGTATGACAAGCGCTGCACGGTGGAGCAGATCACGCGGTTCTTCGAGACCCTCGAGGCTGTGCTCTTTGAGATCACCCAGCTCCGGCCACAGGCCAGCACCCCCAGCTGTGCCCCCCGTGCCATCAGTGTCCTCATGGCCACCTTGACCAAGCTGGCAGCCCGCAGCCAGGACTTGATCCCCAGGTGAGCACCGGCAAAAGGTTGAAACGTGCAAATCTCATGGGTCCGAATGTGGGTTTGCTAGTGTTAGTTAATAATTGAGTCTGGCAACTGAGAAAGGACAGAGGTGAGCTCTGGAAGGGCACAATTTGAAGGAGTGAGATTCATCTGCTGATTAATGTTCTTCACCTGCACTAGTCTGTTGGAGTTTGCACACTTAGTAGTGACCTGGCTGGGTGAAAAGGTCCTCGCAGCTGATACCTGTGTCCTTCTCTCCTACAGAGTGTCCATGTTCCTGTCCAAAATGACAACATTTGTACAGAGCCCTGCTGTCACCTCTGTTTACAGTGAGGAAGACCTTGAGGAGATCCTTATTCGGGCGACTGAGCTCATGAACCTGCTGAAAATGCCCAGCGTGGCTCAGTTTGTGTTCACCCCACCCCCGGCCAGCACACGGTTTCAGAGGGAGGTGAATGACTCCCTCCCTTTGGCCCTGAGGATGGTCACCCAGTTCCTGGAGCCTGCTGCAGGCTCCATGCCAATGTGAGGTCAGGAGGTTTCTGAGTAACTCACTGGACACTGCTGACACTCAAGGCTGAGGCCCAGATCTTAACTGGAAAAGAACAAATGATTGTGAATGAAACAGAGAAAAGGAATAAGGAGAGCTGAGGCTGCTCTTCTGATCTGAAGCTTTTTGTTTGTATTTCAGTGTCCTAGTGCCTGTTGCTTTTTTATCTCCTAAGCTTGTCTTATCCCTTCCTGGTGAGTATGCATTGAAAATCCTGGTGGATTTGTGTGGATGTTGCAGGAGAGTGAATGGTACATTAATACCCTGCCAGCAGACCCTGTCCCTTTGGAGATGCACTTCTTCCCTCATTTTCTCTGCCTTGTTTCCCCTCCCGTTTGCTCTCACACCTGCATGTGCTGCTTTTTTTGCCTCTCCTTGCAGCAGATCAGGCAAAGGCTTGTGTGAGCTGGTGGAAGCAGCACTGATTCCATCACATCTGGGAGCCCTCACTGCTCTTCTGTCTCACCACTGGAGTGAACACAGAGAGATCCAAGAGACAGCTGCCAGAGCAGGACTTACAGAGATTTATTGATCCAGTTTATTGTTGACACAGAGCATTTCTTAACATCCACTGTGTCCGACAGGCGCCATGCTGTGCTCAGTATCTGCGCCAGAGCTTTATACACATCTCAGCTGTACATATTAACACACAGGGAAATCAATCCATCTCACTGCTCCTCCTGGGAGAACCCAGCCCTCATGCACACTAGTAAATAGCAGGGTTTATTTACAGTCTGTTTCAATACCTGACTGCACTGTGAGTGACACACAGCCCTGGGGCTGTTTTCCAGCTCCAGGGGTGCTCAGTGGGTTGCACTGGTACTGCTGGAACGTGCCAGGATGCAGCCCTAGCACTGTCTAGTGCAAACCAAGCCTCTCCCCAAGCCCTGGCTCCTGGCCAGAGGGGAGTAAAGAATGCATGCAGTTTGCCCAGGGGCTTTAGGCAGCCCATTTCAGGTTCTGTGGAGGATGACAGGCCAGCATACCTACTGGATAGAAAGTGAAGTGAATCACCAGGAGCCCTGAGCCTTTGCTCACCTGCCTGGTAGAGCTGAGTCAGTGGCAGGAGGATGCACTGCTCCCAGTCCCTGCTGGGGCAGCACCTCAGGCCAGGGCTGTGAGCGTGGCCCAGCAGAGCAGCAAGGCACTCGTGTCTCAGAGAAGGTGCCTGGTCCATCTTGCCCAGAAAAGCAGGCCAGGCTGCATTGAAATCCAATAGTGGAGCTTTTCCCTTGAATGGAGTGTTTTGACATCTCTCCCCTCCTGCAACGTGCAAGACTAAGCACAGGAGCCAAAACTGCAGCAGCGAGGCATAATTAAAGCCAACCCTGTTTTAGCATCACAATCCTCAGAGCACTGTTGTTGTGAGGTGCCATGTGAGTATCTGATCCACTGCCAGAGCCTGGACCGTGCAGGGTGTGATGAAGGGCTTTGCTGCAGGCTGTTTTAATAGGGTTCGGCTAAACTAGGTCTCAGTATCTTGTCTATATGTGGAAATCAGGTCGGGTTTATCCCGTTAATGGTGCTAAAAGCAGAGGGAGGACTCGGCGGGCAGGAGGCCGGGTGTGCAGAGGCCAGGGCAGCCACACGATGGAGCTGAACCCTCGGCTGAGCTGACACCGGGATCGGCAGCAGGCAGAGCGGTTCCTGGGATATTCGTAAGTCCTCCTAAAGGGAGTCTCTGCTGTCCATCATCACCTGTCGGCATTTCAGCAGCACACACCTGGGAGATATTCCGAGCAGGGCACGAAACAGGGTGGCCTTGCAATGGGTTGGTGAAGCTGGAGGAGGAGGAGCAGAACATAATACCAAGCTGTTATTTGTCTGCCTGGGCTGGTGGCAGTGCTGAGTGCTGCTGGGCTCACTCAGGCTCCTGGTGGCACCAATCCTCTGTGGGAACATTCTGCCATCAGTCCTGGTGACCTTCAGCCGGGATCATGGTGCCAGAGCCGGGTAGTAAATCCATGGAGCCAAGGGCAAGGGAGTCCTTCTCCTCAGGGAGCTCTCCCCAGGACTCTCAGGAGCTGCTGGTGGTGTCAGCCCTTTGCTGTAGCTGCTTCCCGTCCTGAGGCAGGGCTGCAGCCCAGCAGCAGAAAGGCACCTGAGCTAGTGTATGGCACCAGGGGAATTAACTCCTGGCGATGCATCCTGTGTGGAATCCCACTCCTGGGTGCTTGTGCTGCCTTCACCACCCCCAGAGCTGGGCACACTTTTCAGCCTGACGTGCCAGCACCTCAGGTGGCTACTGCCACAGTGAAGCCCAGGCCTGCCCCATGTGTTCTCTTCAAAACACAAAAGGTATTTCAAGCCTTCTCTCTGCCAGCATAAAATATCACACAGGGCTACCAGCCTAGAGGAACAGAGGAGCCTGCCTACAAGTCCCTATGCTGGGAGCATCCCCTTCCCTCCCCCTGCCAGAGGGGACAAAGGAACAGGAAAGCTCCTGAGAAGGATGACACTGGGTATAAGGTGAGGCTGGGCAATGGATCAGGAATGATGCTCCCAGCCAGTGCAGTGGGAGAAGCGTGCACCATCCTTGTGTGTCCTTTCATCTGCTGCAGTGCAGGGGCAAAGTGTCCAAAAGCACATCGAGGGCTGTTGTGGAGTCCTGGTCCTCCCTCTTGCACTCCAGGCTCCCTGAGGTCAGCCTTAACCAGAGCTGTAGCCACAAGCTGCTGCAGAAAGATCCTTGTACCACAAGGACTAAGAGGAAGAGGAGCTGGAACTGATTTTTTTGGCTATTTCAATGTCCGACTTTGCAACCAGAAACCGCAGCTTTTTCCCTCCGGAGCGGATGAGGTCCACGGCACTGCAGGGAGCAGCAACAGGGACACAGGTGAGTTCTGGCTCTCTCAGGAGCCTGCCAACTCATGGACATTCACAAAACACCCCCCTTTGCCAATCACCTGTGCCAGTTCAGGCCTACAAGCAGGGGCTGTTTTTCTCCTGCCTGTAGCTTTGTGGAAGGCTTGGCCTCCAGGTTCATGGTGCCAGGACGAGGGCAAACAAGCCCAAAGCTGCTCTGTGCTATGGGCACCTGGGCTCTGCCTCTGAGCAACCCCATCCCACCACCTTCAAGAGGAAACCTGGGGTGGGATGGGGCTGGAGCAGCTCTGCATTGCTGAGACCCACCTCTGGAGATCTCATTCATTTCCCATATATGCTCCCCAGTTGTTGCTCCATAATCCCTCTTCCAAACCACAGCCTTTCCCCCTCTGTGGTGTCCTGTGCAGGTCACTCCTCTCTCTGCAGCTCGCTCAGTACTGCAGCGCTGGTAACTCTCAGAGCAAAACAGCTGGAAACCTGGACCTGAGAGTAACTCCTGCAGTGCTGGCACCACCCCAGGCCCTCTGTAGGCTCACCTCTGGTAGTCTGCCCCGATGAGGCTGGTGCCGTTGACAGCCAGGATGCGGTCCCCGATGGAGAGCCTGCCGTCGGCAGCCGCGGGGCTGTCCTCGATCAGCGTGCGGATGTAGATCCCCGGGGAGCACAGGGAGGTGTGCTGTTGGCAGGGGGAGGCAGTGAGCAAAAAAAAGGAACACAAAGATTGTGGTCCCAAAGGGCTGAGCCCCGCCAGGCAGGGTAACTCTCCCCTAGGGCTCACAACCAAGCCTGATGGCAAGTGAGACTTTGGAGATGCTTGGGAACATAATGGGGATGATGCTAACAGTAACAGAAAGGAAATGTGATCCTTTACTTTCATATCAATTTATACACAGAAAGGAGAGGTGGAAGCAATCTGCTCTTGTTCAATTTAATTAAGAGCAAAGCATTGTTAACTTGCAGCCATGCTGGGATGGGAGCTCTGCTCACACTGTCCCAGGGCTCGGTGATGCTCTGTTTCCTACTGACCAGCAGCACAGCTGTGAAAGGCCATTTAAAAAGATGATCCACCCCACAATGCCACAATCCTCCTTATGCAGAGGAGGAGCTGTTTTGACACCCTGTGACCCTCCCTGCTCCTCTCTGCCTCTCGTGCCACCACTGAAGGGTGGAGGAAAGATCTCGGCTGAGTCATTTTCCTTCCACAAGAGAGCTGAGCCTGTTTGCTCTTCCCAGCTGCAGGACAGCTGTGGACTTTGCATGCACAGCACAGTGACCTACGAGTAGAGATCCACTGAGAGATCCCTCTGTACCTCCTTGTCCCCAGGAGAAGCAGCCTTGCTCCCGTGGGAAGCCATCAACTTCTTGGCTGGCTTTTCTTGGGGTATAAACCTGGGGTGTGAGGGGCATCAGCTGAGAACTCACCACGCCGTCGATCAGCCCCATTCCCAGCCCGATGGGTCCCCTCTCCAGCTCCACCACGAACACGTAGCAGAAGTCGTCGGTGGCGGAGCTGCGGCTGGAGGATTCCGGCGTGGGGTAATCATAGGGGGTCGGCGAGCAGCCTGGCAGCGGAGAGAGCGGCTTACGGCTCTGGCACCGCCCAAACGCAGCCCCACAGCCCCGGGGCAGCGCCAGCTCTCGGTACCTTCGGGGGTGCTGCCTTTGGTGCCGTTCATGCCGTTCCTCCGCGGGTCCTGCAGCCCTTTGCCCGTGCCCTGCGGGGACTCGGGGCTGCCGCAGTCGAAGTTCAGGGGGGTGGTGGGTGGTGTGAGCAGGCAGGAGGAGTCCGTGGGCGCCTTGGGCACCGGGCTCCTGCCCAGCTGCAGCTGCTTGAGCTTCTCCTGGAGCTGGGGCTCGCCGGCGGGGGGCTCGCAGGGGCAGGCGCTGGTGGCCAGGCAGAGCTGGGGGTTGCCCTCTGGCTCGGCACAGCCCCCCCGGGAGCAATAATCCTCCTGGGCTATGGTGCTCCCCAGGGCGGCCACCGGGACCTCGCTCACCTCCAGCACCTCCGGCGTCGTGCATGCCTCTTTCTTAAGAAGGAAGGAAATGCTGTGGGACCCCCTGCGTGTGCTGTTCACCCCCTGTCTGTACCCCACCGTGCTTTCCTGGCTGCCAGATCCATCCAAAGCCGCGGCAATTCAGACACAGACAGGCTTGTCCTGGCTTCCTAGCACAGCTCCCACACCCCAGTTTGGTGGCCAGGGTCATGCTGGGGATGCTTACAGCCAGCCAGGAGGGGACTCGTGGTCATCCCATTGGAAGGGGATACTGGGGTAGCACAGCTCCTCCTGTGCCCCAAGGGCTGAGCAATGTGGCCCGAGTAGGAGGCAGCAGTGCCGGTGAGTGCTGCAGGGAATGGGGACAGCATGGGACAGGAGAAGGGGACCTGCTGGAGGGACATCCTCCACATGGCAGCTGAGCTTAGCACCCACAACACGTATCACCCTCCCTGTGCTTTATAGGCATTAGCTAATTAGTGCTTTCCTGCAAGCCTGCCTGCTGGGGACGGGCAGGGTGCAGCTGGGAGGACAGGGAACACACAGGGAGAAGGGGAGCACTGCCCACAGACATCTCCCCTTCCTCCCTGCTAACGAGATTGCTGGGAAGAGCCCGTCCTTCCAGCTCACCTTCCCGTGCCCCTCGTGCTGGAGGATTAGCAGCATTAATCCTTCCAGAAGCTCTCCATGAAGGCGCTGCCACAGCTCCAGGCTGCAGGTGAGGGCAGCAAGCCCATGGCACTGGGCTTGGAGGGGTCTGCAGAGGTACTCAAGACCCTCCTGCCCAGCCAACCCCCCGTGGGATACGGGCTACCTTTGGGAGTGCTGAGCCTGGCCCCTCGCTGGTGTGGGGGCTCCTGCTCTGCAGGCTCCAGAGGAAGTGGCGGATGTACAGGAGGTGTCTGTAGATGTTATCATCCAATGTCTCCACCTCCAGGTCCACTTTGAAGCCCCCACTGGGCAGGATGATGGGTGGGTGGTTGTCAAAGGACTCCAGCATCTCATCTGAAAGGCAGAGGGAGGGAGCGCTGGCTGGGCTGCACCCCACTCCTGCCTCCCAGCTCTCAGCCATGTGCAGTGTCCCAGCTGGGATCAGGGATTGAGTGAGTTTGAGCCAGCAGAAAAAGCCTCATGCACTTTGCATCCTTTGCAATATCTGAATTTTAGGGCTATGGTTATTACCAGTTGCTGAAGTTGCTACAGGACACCCAGGAAGGGGAAGGGAATTATCTGTTTGGTTTGTATGTGACTGGAGCAGGCTGACCAGGACTCACCAGGCTGGAAGGTGGCTGGGCTCTCCTCCTCACTGGGCTGCCATGCTGAGATGCAGCCCACATCCATCACTACCTGGCACTGGCTCAGCACCCGGTGCAGCTGTGCAGGGCTCAGCGCTGGGAACTCAGCTCGCAGGGATGGCCAGGTCATCTGCATGAGGGGACACAGCAGGAGGCAACGGCAGAGGTGAGAAACTGCTTCCTCTGAGGAGCAGGAGCTTGCAAAGGGCACAGGAGGGAGAGGTCGGAGACACCGAGCAGGCACTCTCCTGCCCACGCCCATCCCAATACCACGAGCCCTGGGCTGGGCATCCCTCACCTGCACCAGCTGGGAGCCGGGCATGGCCAGCAGGTTGGCCACGCTGGCGAGTTTGGCGAAGAACTGCTGGGCGAGCTGCTCGAAGCCGGCACTGCGCAGCCATTCCAGGAGCAGCCGCACGCTGGCCCGCAGCTTCACCCCCTGAGACCAGTGGTAGCAGCCCAGAGAGGAGCCTGGGGAGGCAAAGCATCCATCAGCCATAGCAGGGAACAGCCCCTCTGTCCCTGGTTTAATGTCCCTAATACCCTGTGGCTGTGATTCCTGGTGGTGGCTGGACCTTGCCTGGCACTTACAACAGGGCAGCTGTGTTAATGAGGGTAATGAGCACCTCAGGCTGCTGTAGTTTATTAATGAGCTGCCCCTCTTAACTGCCCTCAGACTTCTCTGCTCAGGCTGGAAGGGGCAGTGGAATGGGATCCTTGTGGGGTTTAGTCTCTCCTGGGAATGGGGACCCAGGAGCCAGCAGCTGGGTCTGTGCTTGATCTCCCTGTAACAATGCTGAGATCTGCCCATTTCCAGCCCCTTCCTTCCTGTAGCCCTTAAGCTGGCACTGGGATAGACTGGAGGGCATCCCCATAACTCAATCTCCTGTGTGTTACCCAGTTCAAGGAGGACTGACCCTTATCCAGGAGCTGGTTGAAGAGCAGAGTGTTGGAGAAGAAGAAGAGGTAGGCAAACATCTGGGAGGTGATCTCGGGGTGCACTTCGTACTGGTGGAGCAGGTCCAGCACGGCCTGGTAGATGAGCACGACCCTGCGGAGCTCCTCGGGCAGCGGCGGACTGCCCCGCCAGCTCTCCCGGCACTCACTCTGGAAGGGGTTGCACTCCAGCAGGGCAGGGAGCGACACGTACAGACACTGCAGGGAGAGCAGCAAGTTCACAGCAGACTCAATTTGTTGGGCTTTTCTATTTTTGCACGAGCCAAGCCTTTCCTTCACCTCCCCTGCCACAGTGCTGCTCCAGCAAGGGGCTGCTCCTATTCGCCCCCTGCCTCCATGGGCTCCAGTGTTGTGCAAAAGTTTAAAAAATTATAAAAATTAATGTGTTGGTCACTTTTAGCAGTTGGAAGAGATGGCGTGTGACGCCAGCTAAAATCTGCAAAACCTGATGTGAACCAGGGTAGCAACCAATCAGTTGGGCAAGAGAGCGAAAGAAAAGTCAGGATCGATGGGGATGATCTTCCCTGTTGCTTAAATGGGAGAGCAGTGCCTTGCACTCACTCCTGCCAGGGCAAAGGGAAGGGGAGGAGGATGCAGGGGAGGAAGGTGCCGCTCTGGGGCGGTGCAGGAGCAGCCCCGTGTGCCGGTGCCAGTGGCCAGGGAGCCGTCCTGCACAGGGCAGCCTTTCTGTGCCGCACACTGCCCGCTCTGTTCGCCGCTGCCGCCCGCCTCTCGCGGTCCAGCGGGCCAGGGGCCCCTTTCCATCACGCCCTGAATCACACCATTATGCCGCGCTGGCCCGAGCCAAGCAGCCTTCCCCAAACACCTCCCCCGAGCCGCTGCACTGCAGACAAGGAAACACGCCGCAGTAATTCAATACTTTTCCTGGGCTGCGACCAAAAATCGGGGCACTTCAGCCCGAAAGAAAACACCTCAGCGTGGTGCAACTGCCAAGGAGTAAAAGCTTTTCAAAAACCCCTCCTGCATAGCCCTGGGGATGCTCGTGCTGGCCCCGTGTGACACGGTACCTTGGAGATGTAGTAGACACACTGCTGGAAGGTGTACATGATCACCTCCTCCAGCACCGTCATCGCCTCCTCGCTGGCCGTGATGGTCGAGGAGAACAGAGACTCCTTGGAGCCTGCAGGGAGGAGAGGAGGATGGGGGAGCAAACCTGCAGCAGCAAGGCCCCCAAATTCCCAGGGTGTGGGTTATTGGGATTTCAAGGTTTGTATCATCCCCAAGGATTCTCCCACCTGCCATCCCCCACAGCTCCCACTGCTGCTGGCAGCTCAGGGCTACACCTTCCTTCCAGCACCTGCCTGGCCCAAGAACATTTAAACTGTTTGCATAGACCAGAAAGTTTCTGAGGCTGATTTAATACCTTTTTATCTTTTTTTTTTTTTTCCTTTTGCTGGCATTAACACAGGCTCAGCAGTGAGCAGGGTGAAGAAAGTACCCCAAGGCATTTACCACAAGCTGCTGTGGTGGCAGGGGATACCTGTGTGTGAACACAACACAACCTGGCTCTGGAGCTGGGCAGCACCACGGCAGGATGTGAGGCTGCTCCTCCCACAGATTTCCCCAGCCCACAGCACAGAGATGTCCCTGCTGCTGAGGATTATGGAGGGTTAATGGAGCACCTCGAGGGCACTGACCACCACCTGTGACTGGGGATTAGCAGAGCAGAGTTGCTCCAGCTGGAAAAACAGGCAGGATGCTGCATCCAGACTTACCTTTGATGTCCAGCTCTTCCTCCATGCTCTGGATATAAGTGGGTGATTTCTGCTGGACAAAGTAGAGGATCTCAATGGCATTGGCCATCCAGAAGATGATGTGCTGCAGGTCTGGGAGAAGGTCTGTGATGGTGAAGTGGGACAGGGTGGCAGGGTCCTGGCTGGGGAGACACAGCAGGTGTTACACCTGCTGCTCCTCAGCAACCCTACTCAGGCTTTTGGGGAGAAAACAACCAGCCTGGGGCAATGCCAGAGAGCTTTCACATCCCCGCACCCCTAAGCCCAGCACTCCCCTTAGAAAGACCCTTCACAAGGAAAAATTCAGTGGTTTCTGTTCTGTGGGGTGGCAAAGGGGACCTTGTGGAGACCACGCTGACCGAGGTCACCTGGCCTTTGTGGGGTGCCACTTTTGGGGGAGACTTCCCCTAATACAGATGAACTGCACTAAACAATCGTGGCTGAAGAGCAGCCCTTCCCCAGAGGTATGTGCTGCTCCTGCCAGCTCTGAACAGTTAAACTCAGCTCACCCACCCTGGGCTGTTCAAAAATAAAATAAAAAGCATCTGGGAAATGTATCAACTGCTAAACTTCTTTTTCCTGCTGTAGGAAGGACCTGGGAAGCATCCTTGAAGTTTATCCCAAAGGAGAGCTCACAGCAAGCACCTACAATTTCTCCAGATACTGGTTTAGAGATGGGATTTTGGAAATGGCTGGGAAGACCACTGTCACCACTGTGATTGTCCCAGAATGGTGCTCCCAGCACTGGGACACCCTGTGCCATCACCCCTGGATGCACACACGCAATGCCAGCTCCATCTCAGCTCCACTGAGGGGTCTCCAGCATGACGAAGGTCAGGCTCACACATAAGGGACATTCCTACTACATCACTCAGGGCTGAAGCATCAAGTGCAAAGCCTTGGCCAGGTCTTGGATCAGAGAAAGCCCCGGAGCTGCTGCAGGTCCTATTTCCTCCCAAGCTTTTCCAAACCCACGCATTCTGTGCAGGCATCGTGGTTAAGGGACCAGAGAGCAGAATGCGTGGGATTTAGCAGGAAAACTCATCATGCCTCACTGCTGACAGGCTGGGAGTGTGTGTTTACCAGCCACACGCTTCCCTCACTCATGGAGGAAGAACCAGGTTGAATTCTCCCCGTTTTGAGGCGAAACAAGGAGGGTCACACTTACTGCTGGGATTGCTTTTCAGCCAGCTCCCGTGTCCGCTCCTGGGCAGGGAGAGAAGGGGAAAGCACAGTGAAAACCAGTGCCGTGGGGTGGCACGAGCATCATCCCCAGCAGCACTCACTGCCACCAGAGACCAGGCTGAGAAGCCCCAGGGAGGGGTTGAGCAACACCCCCACCCCACAAACGCCCCATCCCACCGCTGACTGACCCACACCGTCCTCTGGATCATTTTGGCCGCTTTGAGCAGCAGCTGCCCGAAGTCTCCTGGCTCAAAGTTGGTGGCCGAGTGCTGGATGCAGAGGCAGAGCAGGAAGGCGGGTGTCAGCTTGTGGTCATCCCCTCCGGGCTCGATGAGGGTCATGATGCGCCGCAGGAGCACATCCTCGGCCGCCGGCTCGAACTCCAGCTGCAGCCTCCTGCGGGGCGTCCTGGGGCCGCCGGCGGGCGAGGGGCCGCGCTGTTTGGCAGCAGGGTCCTTGTCCTTCAGCAGGCTGCCACACGCCCCGCACACGTGGGGACCCTCGGGGTGCAGGGCTCGCAGCCTTAGCAGGGTCTGCGCCGGCAGCGGCTGCGCCTTCATGGGGTCCTTGTAGAGGAGCAGGTAATAGAGGCCGAGGGACAGCAGGTCCCCGTGCCGCAGCACCACCGTCCGGGCCACCTCCGCGAAGTTGACAGAGATGCCAGCGCCGGCGATGGGCTCCAGCACCAGCTTCTCCTCCGAGCGATGCCGGGAAGGTCGGAGCTTCCTGATGGTGCAGTGCAGGGGCAGGATGTCCGGGGCTGACAGGCTGATGCTGGGCTTGCTCGCCTGTGTCCTCTGGCCCACCGTGTGCTGCTCGCGGTTCAGCAGGTAAACCAGGCTGTCCTGCCAAGCGAGGAGACGCAGCATGAACCGGGGAGGGGGGAGAAAGGACCCTCCTCCCTGCCATGCAGTGAGTGCTGCAGCCTCCCGCTGTCCCCAGCTGTCCCCTCGCTGTCCCCAGCTGTCCCCTATGCACCTTTGTATGACAAAAATATTTCTTTTTTTTTTTTTTTTTCACTCTCCTCGCTGCCAAGCAGGACAGCAGCGATCCCTGCCTTGGGCACGCCAATAAATGGGTACAATGACTTCGGGCATGCAGTTAAAGGAGCTGCTTTGGGCTCCTTCCACCTCTCCCCCTCATTCCTTCCGCAGCTCCTTTTCCTTCCCACCTTTTCTCTCCAGACTGCAGCGATGCCTGCACCCCCTGCCCGGGGGTGCAGTGGGACCCCGGTCAGAGCATCCACCCCTGGCCCTGCCTTTCCCTGCAGCCTGCCCGGGCACCCCGAGGCAGCTCAGGGGACCACCCCGTGCCTCAGTTTCCCCAGCAGCACGAACGGGATGGCTGCAGTGCCGGTGTCACCCTGCCAAAAACTTGGAACAGCCGAATACTCAGCGGGCACAAAGTAGCCATTAATTGCAAGAGCCGACCCTGTCCTTTGCAGTTCTTCAAGTGCCTCCAGCAAACACACCGTTCTCCTTACAGCCAATAAGGAAGCAGCCGGACAGGGGACGGGGCAGCTCAGCCACCACCCGCAGAACCAGCGCTCCCTTGGGCCGGGGCAGGGATGCTGCTCGGGGATCACCTTGCATTCCTCTGGGGCATTGCAGGGGATCACAGCTGCTGCCTCTGTGTTCACCGTACCTGGGGACAGGCTGGGGACAGACTTGAGGACAAGGCTGCAAGTCCCAAGCCCGTTTCCTAAAGGATGCTCATCCGCACCACCACCACCACCATCACCACCTCCCTCGACCCCAGCAGCTCCGGCCATGCAAGCAGCCCCGCTCCCCTTTGGGGGCTTTTGGGGGTGGGAGAGAAGCTTTGGGGTGTGCGCAGGAGGAGGCGCGGTGCTTACATGCTGCTGGCTGTAGCCCTGCAGGAGCAGGAGGTGCGGGGACTGGTAGAGGGAGTACCGCATGCTGCTGCTGCTGCTGCCGCTGCCGCCGCCGCTTCGCGCCGCCGCCGGGCTGCCGGGCAGGGTGGAGCAGTGCCGCTGGAGCCGGGCCCCGCTGCCGGCCCCGGCCCCGCTCCCTGCCCGCCGTACCGGGGTCCCCAGGCTGGTCTCGCTGAGGCTGCGCCGCAGGGCCGGGGGGGGCCCGCGCCGCTCAGCCCCCGCCGCCCGCCGGGCCCCCCGCGCCCGGTGCCGCTGCAGCTTCCGCGCTTGGGCGTTGATGCCTGCGGGGATGGGGAGGGGGGGATAGAGCGGCGTTCAGCTCCTGCAGCCCCCCCGGAGCACCCCCCGCCCCGCCGCAGCACCCCGCGGCTGGAGGGATGCTGTAGCTCGGAGCGGGGATGGAGCCGCTGGAACCCTCCCGGCGCTGCGCACCCAACCCTGCCTTCGTGTCCCTGGTCCTTTGCCCTCCCCGAAAGGTGACGCCGGCGCGGAGAGTTTAGTGTCCTAATGCCACCGCTCAAAAGGGGGTGTCCCAGCCCTCCCCTGGCCCCCACACCTCACTGAATGGAGAGCAGCCGGTCCATAGCATCCCCCATCTGCCCTGGCCACACTGCAGGGCTGGGGGGAGAAGAAATCCCTGCTAAAATGAAATCGCACTCAATCTTTGTTAAAAAAAAAAAGCCCGGATTCGGCTTTTAGCCCTTCGGCACTCGGTCGCCAGCAGCAAGTGGGAAATGTAGGGACCCCCCCCCCCCCCAATTCCCCGGAGCATCAGCCAGGCATGGGAGCTGCAGTGGAGCCCGGCTGCAGCAGGAGCAAGCTGTAATTAACTTCTCCCAAGCATCAATTCGGGCAGAGCTGTCTGTCCGGGAGACAAACAGGAGCTGAAGTGAATGAATAGGCCTGGCCGAGCTGCAAAAGCAGCCCCTCACATGGCACCCCCAGATCCGCTGGGGGGTCCCGGGGGATCCCTCCGTGCTGCAAGCGTGGCTTGAGCTCTGCAGGAGAAATAGGAAGTTGTGTGTCCGAGGGGTGATGCTCGTACCTCAGCTGGGCAGCCTCCTGGGAGCAGGTCACTGGCATTCGGGGAAGACGAAAAGAGGGAAAAACCCTAAAGGATTTGCTTGGAGGAGCAGCAGAGCAGCGTTGTCGGTGCAGCAGCAGAGGCAGAGCCCCGCTCCTGGCTCGGCCGACCAGGCTTTGGACAGCGAGATTTGGGGACAGCCGGCGGGATTTGGGGATGGCAAAGCAGAGAGCCTGGCGCCCAGGACTGCTTAAAGGGACACTCACAAGCTCAGACCCAAAAAAAAAGAAAAAATCATCTGCCTTATTTGGTGAGGAATGGGCTGCTGGTTCTGAAATACATTTTTTTGTTTGTTTGTTTTAAATGGAGTGCTCCTTTGCTGGGAAAATCAAAGAGATGGGCATGGGGGGGGGTGGGACAGGGAGAAAATAGCCCCTGCTGTTTACATGCCTTGGGATTAGGGAAAGGCACAGTCAAGCCACTCCAAGGTCCCCTGCCCCGTGTCCTTCTTAAAAAGGCAATTGGCCCCGCTCCCGTCCCCATCCCGGGCACGGCACAGATGTGACATCCAGGGAGAACAACGAGCCCACCCAAGCCACGCTGCTGGGGATGCCAAAGGCCACCCCAAACGTGTCTGCAGGACACCTCAGCTCCCCACCCCAGGAGCCCTGTCCCCAACCCACATTGTGAAAACGGGCCAGAGGCATGAAGGACAGCGGGGGCAATGCAGATCCCAGACCAGCCTGTGGGAGCAGGGAGGAGTGGGGCTGGGTCCTGGGGAGCAGCTGCAGCTCAGTGGGACAGAGCAGGGCCTGCCAGGACTGGGGTCCCACTGCCTGCAGAGACAGGCCATTACCAGCCCCTTATCGAGGGGAAAGGAAGCTTCTGTATTTATTTTGTGTAGGGAAAAGCTGCTTTTTCACTGCCAATAGAGCCCCTGTCACAGGCTCCCACTAACCCCAGGGCTGTGCTGGAAAGATAAACACAGCTCTTTTCCTGACCATAACAAAGTCCCTCCATAAAACTGGGTTAGGTTTTTTCATCCTTTGGTACTGTTCTGTCCTCCCAAGCATGTGCAGGTTATCCCACCCAAAACTCAGTCTGAACATCACCAGTACAGCGTGACCAGGGCAGAGCCAGAATCCACGTGGAGATTGGGATGGGAACAGCCATGTAAGGAGTCAAAGAGCCCCCAGATATTACATTCCTCCCTGGATAGCCAGGACTTGGACTGTAGAAAGGAGGTACTACTGTCAGGGTGTTAGGCCCTGTTAAAGTTTATGGCTGGACAAGCTCCAATGATCTCAGGCCTAGGGAGAGGTTAACAAGGCTTGGGAAAAAGGATGTACCACTGATAGTGGGCACAAAGAATACAGAATTTACAGGCCACAGGGACATTTGGCAGAACTCCCAAGATAAGGAAGAAACTAATAGAAGCAATTCAGTAACTGTGCTGAATCAGCTCTGACTGGGTGAGAGATAATTCTGGCAGGGGGAGATTCACAACCACCAGCCCAAGAAACCATCAGCTCAAAACAAGAGTGCTCTCTCCTTCTCTGTCCCCCCTCTTTTCTCTTTCTCTCTCTCTGCCTCACATTGATTGCTAACAAAATCTGTATTATTTACTTCAGCATTTGTCTCGTTTGCACCTCAGTTCAGGCAGAGGCATCTCTCACTAATCAGATCCTAACATAGGGCTGGATCACCCTTAGGGAGAGCTGGGCACCCCTTGGGCAGCACCCACCGACCCCACCAAGCTGCTGCCTCTAAACTCATTCTGCAACCCAGAGGAAAAACTGTGAGTTGTGGTGCCTGGGATCTTGGCTGGGATCTGCCTCTTTCTTAGCTGAGGAAAGAGGTTCGCTTTTCCTGGCTGAAAAATAAATCAACAAATAACTCCGTGGGCCCCAGGAAAGAAGAAATGCTTTTAATGTACCCAGGAGGGACTAAGACAAGGCTAGTCCTTCCTAATGTAATTGCTCTGCAGACTCTGCAGGGAATCTTCCCTGGATGCAGTTGTGCTGAGGTATATCAAAGCCAGATCCTCAAAGGCACTTGCTAGAGCATCTTTTAGAATAATAGGCTTAAATCCCAAGTTTCTGGAGCTGAGTGTGCAGTTCAGCCTCCAGCCTCTTGGGAAAGCTCCAGTTAGGACAGGACCTGGTACAGAATGGGGATATTTTGGAAAAGAGAATGCCACTGGGATGCCAAGTGCTGCACCTCCCTCCAGCAGCCTCCAGTTTGTGGATGTTTTCCCTACATGTCCATAACTGCTGCCTCTGTGCTCCCCAAAAGGAGCAGGGCTGGGGGGAGCAGGCAGAGAGGAGCTGCCTCATTTGCTGCAGAGAGGCTCTACCTGTGCTGCTAATTAGTGGCATGAGGAGCCAGCACTGTCCTCCCCAGTGGGAAGCAGCTAATAAACTAATTAGGATAATGGGTAACTGAGCAAATAAAACTCTTAAGCTATTTGCTAACAGGTCACGGATGGATATGGAGCCTTTCCCCCAGCCAGTGGTGCACCTGCATGACCTCAGTGGTCCCAACCATTCCAGTCCTGCTGTTCCAGCGATGCCCTGGGTGGGGAAAGGCCTGTAGGTATTGCCCTGGGGATGATTTGAGCATGCCTCTGCTCTTCTCTGATGGAGCTGCAAGCCTAAATGCCCTTTATTTTTGCACAGATGTTGTGTTTTCCATGCCAGTGCCTCACCACCCTGGGCAGGGAGCTGCTGCTCAGCAAGGGGACCTCTGCCAGCCTGAGCCTGCTGCCAAGGGTGACCTTGGTGGAGGGCACTCATTGATATACCCCCTTCACCAGGAGTTTTGTGTCTTTTTGGGGCGCTGGGTCACAGGCTGCATCACTCACATTCACTCCTGGCAGTCTGCAGATGAGGAAAGGGTGGAGTCAGTCCTACAGCATCCCAGGGCCACCAGCACAGGGTGAGACTGGTGACACAGCCCCTGGTGCCACCAAAAGAAAGGGCTGCAGGAGTGAGATTTTACCAGGTAAGACAACTGTGGGCTGTGTAGTCTGCAGAGCAGACAGCCTGACTGCGGGTGAAGAACTTGGTCAGCTATGGAAAATGCCCAAAGGTTAAAAAAAGGGGAATTTCCACGGCCCCACCCAGGAGTGCTGAAACAAATGAAGTGATAACGAAAGCATAACAGGCTTATTTCCAGATGCAGAGCACAGGATGCCATCAGGAACTGCTCCTCCATTGGAAATGACCAAAGGGTGCCAGTCCCAGGCCAGCTCCATGCTGCTCCTGTGCTGGGCAGCCCAGACCCTGCTGCTTCCCCTGCCTGTGTGGGAGCCAGCCTTGCACTCCCACGGCTCCCAGTCCAGCCAGCATCCAGGTCATGGGGAGCAAAGTTGCTTTCTGCATGTGAGGGGGAGGATCTGAGGCCGAGTGTTTGTGACCTTGGGCTGCAGGGAGCTGCCACATGGCCCTGCCCACCGTGCGCTGCAACCACTGCACTTGGCTCTTGCCCTTCCCTCTATTCAACAGAAACTGTTTTTAGAGCTGCTGCTCTCCCAAAGTGCTTCTCATCTCTCTGATCCTGGCTGGAGAAAGAGCTGAAGAAAAGAGCAGAGCATCCACCTCCTCGGCCCAGGCTCTGGCAGGAGCCACCTCTGTGTCCCACATGCAACGAGCTGGGACCACCTGTGGCATCCCCTCCCCGAGCAGCCACAGGCTGGACACAGTGAGGATGGAGGTAGCCCTGTCTCCTCAAGAGCCAGGTGAAATCCCAATTGAAAATTGCAGCTGGGTGGGCTCCAGCAGCCTCTGCTCTCCCCTGGAATGCCCATAGCTGGATTCTCTCACGGTGTGCCTGGGTTCCTTCCAGCCTTTGTGAGGATGGGTGGGAGAGGAGCTGTGTCCCCCCTGGTGTGGGAAAGGCTGGACCATTTGTTCTGCTGCTGGTGGGGCAGAAACTTGGCTCTTCTTTGCCAAGCACACAGAGTAATCCTGCATCATCATCGGTTTAGTTCTGACAGTAACAGCCCTTTCCTACACGTGTGAGGAACCGCTCGGGGTCCATCCCAGCAAAATCCTGTGGCTGACACCTCTGGAGCCTGGTCCAGATCCCTCTGTCAGCAGGTCTGACCCAGCCAGCACATTGTGCAAGTAAAAATCTGATTTTAAACCTTTCTGCCCTCACCCTCACAAGGCTTTTATCTGAGGGTGGAAGGAGGAAAAGCTTCATTACTGTGTGCTGGGGTCATTTATGAACCTGCTGGTTCCTAATGATGCACTTATCTCCTCCTGCCAGCCCTGGCCTCCATCAGGCACTGCTGCAGGGGCTCTCCTGCCCTACATCGCTCTCTTTTCATTAGCTTTTCATTTTCCTTAATTGCTCCTGCAGATTTGCCCGGGGTGTCAAGCCTGGGGGATGCCCAGAGGGAGATGGGGATGCAGGGGAGCAGGCACGAAGCTGGGGATGCCATGGTGCTGGCTCACTGATGGGAAGAGCAGGAAGCACTGATGCTCTTGCCTGCTGCTCCCCAGCCATGGGCAGAGTTTGTTATTAACCCCTAAACTGGCTGGGGTAAATATTTGAGGTCACAGACACCAAACTGGTGAAGGAGAGTGCTGAGTCCTGCCTCAACCCAGGAGCCTTGCAGCTAAAATGCGGCCACCACCTCCTGCACCCCAAACCACGTGTGAAAGCTGTGAGTGTGGGAGGGCTCCTGGGGGTGCACCCAACCCCTCTCCCAGCCCCGCACCCAGCTCTGACCTGCAGTGGTGGTGTCCACATCCCTGGCCGCCATCTCCTCCACCTCCGCCCTCCTGCGCAGCTCCAGCCGGCGGGAGAAGCCCTCCCTGGGCTTCCAGAGGTCCTGGATGAGCAGCGGCTTCTCGTGGTCACCCAGCACCCTGAGCCCCTCTGTGTGCCACTGCCTGTCGGGGCCCTGGAAGCGGCCGATGACATCGCAGAGCGCGAACTGCGCGGCGCTGAGCTGGCTCAGCCCGTAGCGCTCCAGAGCCTCCTTCACCAGCTCCCGAGCGCCGGAGCTGCCCGTCACCAGCACGCTCTTGTAGTTGGTGCCCGCGCAGATGTTGCCCCCGAAGATTTTGAGGATGCCGGGGGCCGAGAGCTGGGTGGAGAGCTCGGCCGGGTCGTCCTCCGCGGCCGCCGGGGTGGCAGAGCCGCGGTCCTTGTAGCTCAGGGTGCGGTACAGGACCTGGGAGAAGAGGCGGCTCTGGCGCTTCAGGCGGCTCTTGGACGGCGGGGCCATGGTGGAGGACGGCCCGTAAAACATGCTGCGGGAGGTTGTCATGAAGCACAGCTGGGCAGGGAAGAGCAGAAAGGGCAAGGTGAGTGGGTTGGGAGGCCAGATGGTGGCCAAGATGAGCCACTGTCACCTCCAAGGTGGCTCTCCCTTGATCTGCCATTTCCCTTGTGTAACCCAAAACACCAGTGGAAAAGCTCAGCCAAGCTGCTTGGCATCAGCACAGTTACCCCTGGATGGATTTGTCCCTGAAAACAGAGCCTGGAGAGGCCCCACATTTCTCCATGGTGTGTACCAAGAGGTCCCTCTTACCCAAGCAAAATGCAGTGGGAGGAGAGCAGAGCCCAGCAGGACTTGGCGGGGCCCATCCTGGTCAGGAGCCAAGGCATCAGGAGTTACTTTCACTAACGAGTTCACGGAGCAATCCCATTTTTTAGAGGTGAAACGGAAAGCTCAAGTGCAAATTCACTAACTCTGAGGTCACTGCTAAATGCTTTTGCTCAAGGAGAGGCACAGGGTGAAAATGGGCTTTAATTAGCCTTTCTAAAAATGTCCTGACTCTGGCAAATCTCTTGGCCGTTGCTTGTTTGTGGAGGACGTTCAGGACCAGGGTGGCATCGCTGACAAGGCTGCCCTTGTCACGTTAGCCCAGGGCAGGGCTGCTCAGGGCAGCCCCCAGTGGGCAGCGACTGGAGGAGATGTGGCCAAGGCCATGTGGCAGCTCCTAGTGCTCCTCAATCCCCTGGAATGGACTGGGAACCACAAATCACCTCTGGATGTAGGTGGGTAGCACTCCTGCCTGATGTCACTGTCACCATCTGCAGATGGCTTTGAAATCCCATCCTGGCTGCACCAGCACCTGGGGCTTGTGTGGTGCTGATAACCCACAGCCACAGTAGGGCTGGCAGGGGAGGTCTGGGAAGACAATCTGAGCATTCCTGATTAGGACAGAACTGGGAACTCCCTTACCCCCAGATTTATAACATGTAGAGACTCCATGCACATACAGAGGAACCCCAAAATGTCCCATCCACAGCTGGCAGAGTTGGGCTGATCCAGCTGTTCCTGGCTGGGGACACACAAGGTGCCAGCAGCTTCCCACAGCTGCAGCCCCGACTCACTTGGGCACAGCCTCCAGAGCAAGCTCAGCACTATCAGGCAGAATGATGTGGGCCTGGAAAGCCTCCAAACCACCATCTAATTCAGGAAAAAAAGAGAGTCCCTGCTGCTAATGGAAGAGGTCACCTTCTAACCCAGAAACACCTCCAAGCTGTGTGTGGAGGGTTGCTGCAGGATGTGCATCACCCCATCCCACAGCCAGAGGCCCACGGAATGCTGCAGATGGGGAAACTGAGGCACCAGGTGCTAAGGATGTGGTTGGAGCTGTGTAATCCTGCAAAGCTTCTGCACCCCAAATTACCCCTTTTCCAGCCCCACCAGGACTGTGAAAATGCTGGGGTTTGTCCTTCTCCCCAGCCTGCTGGTTCCAAAACTGACTCCTGGTGTGCTGAAGGAGTCCTGGCACAGGACAGCAAGGCTGAGAACCTTGTTTTTTATCACCCCAGAACTTCACCCCAACTCGCTGGGTTCAGGTAAGGCTGCTCCTGCTCCCACCTTGCAAGTGGGGAAACTGAGGCAGGGCTGGGGTTGGGGCTCTGGCACTGCTGCTCCTCCCTCTCCAGCTGAGCCCAGAGCTGCGGCTCCCGCTGGGGACATCCCTGGGGACATCCCTTGATGTCTGCTGTGTGACATCTCCTGGGAGTGCCCTGGCAGCCCCGACCTGGGGAGCAGGTCAGGGCACTGGCAGACAGTCAGGTTGAGGAACAGCTGCCCCAGGCCTCCAGCACAGCACTCATTAACATTGACCAGAAGGAAAACTGCCCCAGAGTCCCTACAGAACCTTGTCATCAAGGATGCAAAAGACAAAACTTTGTCATCAAATCACTGGTTTCATGGATTTAATCTCCTCCACCCTGAACTACCCCCAGCACAAAGGGAAACCATTTACCATCTGCTGGTGGCAAAATGATTCCTCCAAGCCCACATCACAGAAACACCATCCTTGCTTCTTGCAGGTCCCTGCCTGGTTTTGAATGTGTTATTTATAGCTCAGCTATTTTTTTCTGCTCTTTATATCAAATGCAGCTCCTACAGAGTTCAGGGGCAAAGACGCTTCACCAGGAAAAAAATCAGGAGCCTGGATCAGGAGGAGGTGCCAGCCTGGTCACCCCAATTTTCAGCATCTAGAGCAGCACCGGTGTGATTTTACCAGGGTGACCCGAGAAATCACAGCCTTCTCCTGGGGACAGCAGCACACACCCGGTGTTAATCCCCTTTTGAGGACTCTAATGGACAGGATAAGATGATAATGAAACGGGCTCCTCCCACATCCGTGCGCCCTGGCACGCCGGACACGGCATCTCCCACCGGCAGGAAATCTCCGGTACCTGCCATCCCACCCAGCCCTGCTGCGGGAGCGGGGATGCTCCAGCTGCATCCAGCTGCTGGGGACAAGCCACAGGAGTGTCACACCTGCCAGCAGGACAGCGGGACCCGTGCTCCTGGGCATCCCCAGCCCAGACGAGCCCCTTTCTCACTGCAGGCCAGGTCCCTAGAAGGATGCTAGCTTGCAGCTATGGAGCATGATCCAGACTTTCCCGAGTCCCTTTCTCCAGCATTCACGGCATTGTCTCTCTAACAACGTAGGAATTAGTCAAAAGCCTGGGATTGCCTCCCAGGAATCCTTCACCTCTTCACAGCCAGTGCCTGACCACACCAAAACCAGCTATTTTCCACAGCCAGCTCTGTCTGAGCTCTGCAGAGCTGTGACAAATGCCCGTGGTATTCACGTGGCCACCACATGTCCTTCCATCACCACAAGGGACTCTGCAACCGCCGGGGACTTTCCTGAGGTTCCTGCTCCCGTTACGGGTGAGCAGCTCCTTCCCAGTGCCCCCGCCCAGCGCTCAGGAAAAGCCTCTCCCTACCTTGCCATCCTTCTCACGTGCCTTTTTCCCTTCCATTTATCCTCCTTCTCAAAACAATCTTTGCTCTTCGTTGTGCATCATCCTGGGCAGGCGTCTGTCACGTTTCTGAGAGAGGAAGAGGAGGAGAGGTCCTGGGCTGCTCATGGACGTCAGCTGCTCGCAGTGTGCTGGGTTTGGAAGGCTCAGAGGTTCTGCAACACGGTCCTGATGTGGGCTAGGGAACCACATCTGAACTCCTTATAACCAACAGCACCGACCCCATCGCATGGGACACCGGGAGAGAACAGCAGGAGGAAGGAAAGGACAGGAAGCAGGAGGAAAAGAAAGGAAAGGAGAGTGGGAGGAGATGGAACCAGCAACAGCCCTGTGACCTTTATCTCTTTCTCCTAAGCACACGTGTCCCCAGAGATGCCAGGCTGGGGACACTCTGACCCACAGGTGAATAACCAAGCCCTGGACCAGCTCCTTGCCCCAGCAGCTCCTTGCCCATCCTGGGATGCTCACTGAGATTTGTTTTCCTGAATCTCAGGCTGTTCTGCTGGACATCAAGAAGAGCCACCAAGCACTGTCCCCTCGCCTTCCCACCACAGATCTGAGGGAATGCAACCACTGGTGACCAAGAGAAAAAGGTAAAAGAAGCACCCACCAAGAGCTGACAGGGATTTCACGGGTGTTCCTCAGAAAGAGCCATCAGGGCACAAGAACTATTTTCCATGACTCCACCGTGATGAAAGATAAATGCATCATCCCCTAATTAAATCACCTAATCAGGGCCTCGGTGTGGTTTGATCCAGTGCCTCTTGCTGGCCCAGCCTCAGGGCTGTGGGAGAAACTCTGCGGGTCCTTTGCAAAAGGCAAAGAGGGGCTGACCCCACCTCTGTTCCTCTGATGATTAATCGCTCCTCTTGGTAAAATATTTATGCCTTATTTCCAGTGTGTCTGCCCTCAGCTGCCAGATATTGATTCTTGCCATCTTTTCTCTGCTCAATTAATGAGCTTTTGGCTACCACGTATTTTCTCCTCTGCGAGAGTATTTAGATGCTTTTGCCAAGCCCTCCTCTTTCCTCTTTGATTTGATTTATGAGTGGACTCACTGGATGGCCCCCTCGTCTCCAGCTGTAAGATCCTTTTTGCAGCCCCTTGGTCCCTTCCCCTCAGACTCCACATCTCCTCTGCTGAGAAGGAAAAGACTGGATTTGGCTGCCATAAGCCCAACGTTGGTTCTGACCAGAAATGCAAATAACTGCAATTTTTTTTTTCTTCCCAGAGACAAATTTCATATTACCCTGGAAATTTTCAATTCTCCAGTGCAGAAATGGGGACAGACAGGCAGCTACCCCCCAAACTGCTGCCAGGTGAACCCTCTGCTGCCTCTCCCAGCATCTGCAGGCAGCTCCAGCTGAGAATTTACCATCCAGATTAGGGACAGGAAACCACGTACAGCCACAGTTATTATTTTTGGGTGTAAAAGATTTCCATGTTCCATTCTGCTCGTTAGGGATGCCTTTCACTCACTCAGCTTACCACCCGGATTTGAACAAACCATTAACACTCAGCTGCTCTGGGTCAGATCCAGGTTTTTCCAGAAGTCATTTCCATCTCCTTTCTTCCAGGTTAGTGATAAAAACACCAAGTCCATGTTACCAACTAGCAGTGCCCAGCAGTGATAATCTCCCTGATAACTGCCTTGGAAATGGATCACGTTTATTTAATACCAGCTTTCTTGACACTGTGCAATGTCAGCTCTAAATACTGGACTGGATTGACTTTTTTAATACTGGAAAGTGCAGATTTTTACAAGAATATCACCTCCCATAACTCAAATGCTTCTCAGAAGTGTATTACAGCCAGAGAGTCACCTCTCGTGTTGGAGACTGAAATAATTTCTACTTGCCAGGAGTTATTTTCCATATAGCCACGTTGGATGGCAGGAATTTATTCCTGGTGCTGAAGTCTTTAATCAATTCAAGCCCGAGCCAGGTTTCTCCCTCTTCTCCCTGGGGGGATGCTATCAAGCCAATCAACCTGTAGCTACCAGGTCATCTTATTCCCTTTTGGGAAGAGCAACAACACTGTTAAAACACTTTTTAATCATCCGGAATTTCCCCGGGGCTCATCCCAGCACACGGGTGGGTGGTGAGTTTTCAGCTATAACCAACCCAGAATAGGAACCAGAAAAGCTGTTTCCTCAGATATTTGCTTGAAGTTTTTCCCTCTTTTTTTTTTTTTCCTTTTTTTCTGCCTTTCTTTCTTTTTTTCTTTTGGATGGAAACCGCTGGAGTGGCAGCCTCGGACTAACGGCACTGACCGCAGCCTGGATGCTGCAAGTGGAGGGAGAGGCCGCTGCAATGTGGAACAAATTAGAACTCGGAGAGCAAAGGAAATGAGAACGCCCTGGTGGCTTTGACGTGCGCTCCTCTGCTCCAAATCCTGCCCTTCTGCAGATCCCGGGGTAAAACCCGACAGGAGCCCCCCACTCCGCTCCAGAGCCCAGTCTTTCCTTGTGCGAGTTTTATCCATCTAATCTAGGGGCAGATCGGAGGCTGGTGATGTCCACGGCTCCCTCGCTGCCGTCTTTAGCCGGATCAGGGCGGGTAAACTCCTTACCACGTTATTATTAGCAGCAGGCAGCCTGGACCCCGCGGCCCCGGCACTGCTCAATAGGATTCAAGGCAGCCCCGCAAGCACGAACTGCTTGTCCCAAAGGCATCTATCGCTCCACAAACATTGTAACAGTCTGGGACCTGATTCCACAAGGACAACAGGAGTCCTTTCAGCAGCTTTTATTTTCTCAGGTTTCCCCCCCCCTCCCCGCCCCGTAATTATTTTTCAGGTTCTTTTGAGCCGCCAACGTGCACCAGTTCTCCGGTAATGCACCAGCGCAAATGCCAGCCCTCTGCCCGGGCATCTATTCACACACCCCAAAAACACTGCACAAAAAGCATTTGCTTTCTGCTGCCTCCCGAGCTCCACAGTCTCCGTAGGCTGCCTAATTATAAGATCTTAGCAAGAATTTTTTTTTTTTTTTTGTTCCGGCGATAATTAACTGGTCCTGGAGAGAGCTGAAAATAAGCACTTCCCAAGCAAGTAGCAAACTCCCCTGAGTTTTCACCGCTAAAGTTACAACTCAGCATGAAACTGCTCTGGCCTCATAGCGACACAGATCATCTCAGCACCTCCCTGCCACGGCCTGGGATGCCACCACAGTGGCAGGAGCTGAATACAGGTGACATGGCGGGTGGGGGATAGCAGTGGGATCCCAAGGGTTGTGAAAGAGGACAGGGATCCCAAGGGGCATGCAACGGGGAGAAGGATCCTAAGGGGTATGGAATGGGGAGAGGGATCCCAGGGAGCGTGCAAGGGGCATGAGACTGGGAGAAGGATCTCAAGGAGCGTGCAGTGGGGAGATGGATCCTGAGGGGTATGGGATGGGGACAAGGATTCCGAGGAGAGTCCAACGAGGAGACGGAGCCCAAGGGGTACGGAACGGGGAGGATGCCAAGGGATGTGCTATGGGACACGGACCCCCAGGGACAGGCAGTGTGGGGAAGGCTCCCCGAGTGCCCGGCCATGGGACAGGGACCCTGCGCTGCCCGGCACAGCCCTCCCGCCGGCCGTGCCCGATGCGGCTCCGCGGGCAGCGCGGGTCTCCCACGGCAACCGGACAAGCCCCGAGCGCCGCGCTCCTCCCGCCTCCGCTTCCCAGGGGACGAGAAACAGACGCTGCCGCCCGACGCAGCGAGGGTATCCGGGGACTCAACAGCGGGCATCTGCCCCGAGAAAGGGACATCCCTGGGGTAGGGCCCGCCCCCCGCGCCCCGCAGCCCCCGTACTCACGGTCGCAGCGGGGCCGGCTCGGCGCTCCCCGCGGCCGCAGCGCCCGGAGCCGCCGAGGCTGGCGGGACCTCGGGCCGGTCCCGTCCCGCCGGGGCGGAGCGACCGCGGCGGCAGCGCCCCCGCGCGGACAGCGGGGGAACTGCCCGAGGGGAACGAGCGGGAGGGGAGGGAAAGGGTGGGGAAGGGATTTGGGAATGGTCGGGATTTGGGGAAGGGTCAGGATTTGGGAAGGGATGTGGGAACGGTCAGGATTTGGGAAAGGGTAGGGATTTAGGAAGTTCGGGATTTGGGAAGGGTCGGGGCTGGAGACGGTTGGGATTTAGGAAGGGTCAGGATTTGGGGAGGGTCGGGATTTGGGAAGAGTGGTGACTGGGGAAGGGTGGGGATTTAGGAAAGGTCAGGACTGGGGGAAAGGGTCAGGATGTGGAAAGGATCGGTATTGGGAAAGGTCAGGATTTAGGAAGGGTCGGGATTTGGGGAAGGGTCGAGATGTGGGGAGAGGGTTCTGCTCCCCTCTGCCTCAGTCTCTGAGATCCCACCTGGGGCGCTGCATGCAGCGCTGAGGCACAGAATATTTTTCACAAATGTATTTCAGAATATCTTTCAGCACAGAAAGATGTGGAGCTGCTGGAATGAGGCTGCAAAGATACTCCGAGGACTGGAACACCTCTCCTATGGAACCAGACTGGGAGAGCTGGGGATGATCAGGATGGAGAAGACTCCAGGGAGACCTTAGAGCCTCTTTCAGTGACTAAAGAGGCTCCTAGAAAAAAGGAGAAGGACTTCGGGCATGGAGTGAATGGATTTGGGCAAGGGGAAATGGATTCCCACTGACAATGGGCAGGGTTAGATGGAATATTGGGAATAAATTCTTGCCTGTGAGGATGGTGAAGCCCTGGAACAGGTTGCCCAGAGAAGCTGTGGTTGCTCTATCCCTGGAAGTGTTTAAGGCTGGGTTGGATGTGTCTTTGATCACCTTGGTCTAGGGGAAGGTGTCCTTGCCCATGGCAGGGGTTGGAACAAAATGAGCTTTAAGGTTTCTTCCAACCCAAGACTTTCTAGGATTCTATGAAAATGCCAGGAGCGAGCCAGGCAGGGCTCTGCATACAGAAACACCTCAGCTGCACAGGCTGGCTTTGGCCAAGCAGGTTTTATCAAACCAGCTCCAGAGCTGACCTGGAGACTGCTGAGGCTGCACACAGGCTGGTGCCTGGAAGGATTAAGGGATGGATCATTATTGCACTGGGCAGTTGCTCAGGTTGAGATGGTCACTGATGCTCTGCTTCCCTTGGTGAAAACGTCTCCTTTCAGTAAAGGGCTGTTTCCCTGTCCAGGGTGCTCTGGGTGGGAAAGCAATTCTGCCACCCAGACACCCTCTGGGAATGACAGCACCAAAGCAAAGTCAGGAGGCCTCCCAGTCCAGCCCAATTGCCAGCAGCAAAGAAATGATAGACGAGGTGGAAGTTGTGGGTCAGGTTTCAGGGTGAGTTCAGCTGCCCCTGGAAGCAGGGATCCCTCCCTGGATTTCTGGGAAAGCTGCTGAGCATGGCAGCCTGGGGGAATTCAGCCCTGTGTAATTATGGCACAGAGGGCAGACAATGGATGTGCAGAGGCCAGGGCAGGCAGCTCCAGCACGGGGGCAAATTCTCGCCCTCCAAGAGAAGCCAGTGCCCACGGGAGAGGCTGGTGGGAGCTGCTGGGTGATGTGGGTTTCCCCTGTGGGGTCAGCAGTGAGCTGTGCTTACCCTCTGCCCAGTCTACCAGATTTTCTCCTCCTCCGTGGCTCTGGCATCCTTCATCCCCCGGCAGTGCCAGCCCTGGGGCTCCACACCTCGACTTCTGACTCAGCCAGGAGGAGGGGAAATGGCAGGGCTGGAGCAGGCGTGGAGGGCTCTGCTGAAGCTGCTGTGCTGAGATGCTGATGAGTCTTTCAGCCAGCACCCCTGGGCACAGGGACACTGTCAGCACACTCACTGATTGATTGATTTGTTTCTTTGTTTGTTTGTTTGTTCAGCAGCAGGCAGTGCCATCCCTGCACCAAGGTGAGTCAGTGCTCAGTATCCCAGCACCCTGCTGTTGGCTGAGTGGCTCCTCTCCTCACCAGGGAGCAAAGCCGTGCGGGATGAGTCAGACAGAAAATTAGTTTATTTCCAGGTGCTGCAGGGGAACTAATTTTGATTTAACAAGCAGGCAAGAGTGAGGTATCTTGAGTTTTTATTTCGATCCTACTCCACAGGAAACAATATCCACTAGCGTTATCTTCCTTACATTTGTTTGTATTTGACCCAATACTGTGTTAAATATAAAATACTGATTGAACAAGGATGGATGATGAAAAACATGAGATGCTAAAAAGATCCCTCGAGCCCTCCTCCACAAACATCCTGAATGTTACGAGTCATTTGAAATTAGTATAAAACAGGAGGACAATCCAATAACTTGCTCTGTGTCCTCCATGCTGTGCAAGGGGAGGATTTAGGAGCAAGAGAAGAGGGGGAGCCTCTCAGTTACAGAGAAGCCCACTCTGCAAATCCGGGCTGAAGGCAGGGTAGTGATGTTCCCAACAGAGCCCAGCCATCCATTCCTGCCTGGGCATCTGTCCTGCCCTGGATGTTCAGCAGGAGACTGAGATGAATCACCCTCAGAAATGTCCTTCTGGCACCCCCCTGGGCCTCAGGAGCCCTGGGGACAGATTTAGGGCCAAAACACCACAATGGCAAAATAGTTTCTGAGATAAATCCCTTGGGATGAAGGAAAACATGGTGGTGGTCCCTGGGCATCCTCAGTCCCTGCCAGGGGACATTTGCCTGTGGCTGGGACTGCTGTTTGCATGGTCTGAGCCCAGGGTGCTTCCCCGTGGGATTTGGTGACAGAGGGGGAGGACAGCCAGCCACACTAAGCTGAAGTTTTCACTGTGCCCCGTGGTGGCTCTGGGAACCTGCTCCCCCAGACCCAGTGAAAATTGAAGCAGGTGTTTGTGAAGCTCTGGCTGCCCTCCAAGTGCTTCAGGGGGTCCTCACACGAGCCCTGTGAGGTAGGTCAGGGTCTTCGCTTCCCAGATGGGGAAACTGAGGCACAGAGAAGGGTAATGACTTGCCAGACAGAAAATATGGCATCTCCCATTCTGGGAGCTCTGTATCCTGCTATTCCAACCCTGGATATGCTCCATGAACTGCTGGTTACTCACAGCTCGTCCTTCTCCACCTCTCCATCTGCAGCAGGTGACAGGGCCAGGGCTGGGCAGAGGCAGCAGCAGAGTCTGGGCTCCTTCACCCCCGTCCCTAAAACCACCCCTCATCCCAAGGGCAGTCCCAGCCCAAAGGCTGCTTTGGGGTGTCCTGGGCACAGACCCCCAGCAGCCCCACACCAGGCTGGGGTGCCAGGTACAGCTCCCAGAGCCCTTTACAGGAACTTTCTGCCTATGGAAGTGAAAACTCACCAGATATTTTTGCCAGCCTGGCAACCAAAGCCACCACAACAGGAGGGGGTGAGTATCCAGATGCTTCCTCTTTGGTAATTTGCTGCAAAATGGCACAGCCCTGTAGAGCAAATCCTGGGGTGCCACAGGCTGGGGGGCCCTAAGCTCTGCTCAGCTCCCTGGAATGCTGCTGGAGAAACAGGAGATGTGAGATGGTGGCCATAAATCTCCTTCACTTGCCACATCGTGTCAGAGGCTGCAGCTGTGACTAAACAAAGGCCAAAAAGAGGTGATGGGCAATTGATTCTTTTGGGGGCTGATGGGGAAGGTGCAGGCACAGCCCAGCACACACCACACCCTCCTGGCTCCAGCAGCTCTGCCCAGGGTGTTTGGGGAGCAAGATCAGGTGTGGTTTTCCCATTCTGCTGCTCCCAGCAGCTGGATGGATGTTCCATGTCTCATTAGCCTGAGTTAGCACTGTGTGCCTGTGATTAGGAATTTAAAAACTGAACATCACTAGCATCTCTCAGTCACAGCTCACATCCAGGCTTTGTGTGGATGCATTCCTGTCCTGCAGCAATCCTGGGAATGCTAGAAATCTTTCTAAAAGTGGAATTAATCTGAGGAGCAATAGGTTCATCATCAAAATGGGAGCAGAGAAGGCAGGTAGCCCCGGGAGGTTCACTTCCCTCCCTCCAGGAGAAAGGGAACCCCCTGAAGTGGATGGGCTGACCCCAGTCAGGGAGATGCCAGGAGCTGGATCCCAGCTCTGCTCCCTGCTGAAGGCACATGTGCAGCAGGGCCTGAGAGCAGGGCTGTGCTTCAGGCTGCCACTGCCACCGAGGCTGGAGAGGAAAACCAAACACTCCAGGGTGAAATTGTCCATAGGTGATCTCAGGGATGTACTGAGTTGTGCACTTAATATTGGCTTAGAGAAAGGGTTTCCCAGTGCTCAGGGGCTGGGATGCCCTGGAAGAGATTCAAGTTTCAATCTCTAGTAAGGCTTGTTGAGTTTGGACCATCCCCTCAAGGATTTGGGATGGAGCTGTTAATGCTGACAGGACTTAGGATGATTTAGGAGCCAGTCCAGGTGGTGCAGGCGTGTCACCACCGGGTCTCTCCCCTCATCCTGACTCCTCCAGTCCCCTAAGGACTCCAGCAGCCAAACCCAGGGTGTCATAGCCAGGGGCATGTGGGGCCAAGGTTCCCAGTCCTGTGGGATGCTCAAGACCAGGTGAGTGAACAAAGCTCCCAGCGAGTGGTCACTCCCCTGTCACCCACAACCCAGTCAGTCACTAAGTTCTGAAACTTTTGCCTAAAAAAATAAACAGTTCCCGAGGTTAAAAAAGAAAAATATTTAAAATCAACCTCCGGGCTCTCCTGTCAGTGCGGGAAGGGCACCAGCAGCTGCTGTCCACGGGGCGAGGGGTGGTTTGGGGCGAGCCCACGGGGCTGGCTGTGTCCCCGCTGCCCTCTGTGTCCCCACCAGGTGGCACAAACAATGTCTTTAAGGCTTCTAGCGGGAGGTGCTGGTGTCCAGCGCTCCGGGCCGGTACAGGTACCTCCAGATGGCGTAGTAGTGGATGCCAGCTCCGATGGCCACGAAGAGGTGCCAGATGGCGTGGGCAAAGGGGATGCGGCCGTCGCTTTTGAAGAACACCATGCCCAGGCAGTAGAAGAACCCACCGAACACCAGCTCCAGGAGACCATCCCTGTTGGGCTGGAGCAGAGTATGTGAGGCCAAGGGGTGTCTGTCCTCTCCCCACCACCCCAGTCAGACCAGGAGCGTTGTCCAGCTGCAGCTCTGGATTTCTCTGTCTTCTGCTACCCCCTCCTCTCCAGCAGGACAGCAGGGACCCAGCAGCCCCAGGAGAAATGGAACTAGATGATCTTTAAGGTCCCTTCCAAACCAGACCATTCCATGATTCTGTGATCCTACAATTTCCAAACAACAGAGCCCAGGAAGGAGATCTGGGAGAGATGCACGTGGTGCCTGCTGGGCACTCAAAGCACCTGCAAAACCAAGGTGAGCCACATCTATGAGGGATGTCTTTATCCCTCACACAGCCTGGAGACTGTGCCAGCCCACTGGAAACAAACTGTTCTGGGTTTTCAAATCCCTCCTGGGGTTTGTCCCTCATGCTGAGCCCAAGCACTTCCCAGCAGGGGCTTACCATGGAGAGGATGACCAAGGCAGGGAAGAAGCCCATGATAACATAGCACACCAGCTCCACCAGCTTGTACCTGCAGCAGACAGAGGAAGCTTGGAGCAGGGACAGAGGGAGCTTGAGTTTTACACTCATAATTCCCACAGCAGCGCTCCAGGGAAAGGGGTGGCAGTGCCATCACAGCGGGTCCCATGTCCTCATGTGCGGGCTGGCTCGGGACCTGGCACTGGGGACTTTGGGGCCTTTGGCTTTTTATTTGGTGCCACCACGTGGAGGAAGCAACTCATGGCAGCAGGTCCCTGCTCGTGTCCCGGGTCCCACACGCCCACAGGCTCGGGGCTGGGCGCAGGCACTCACCGCTCATGGAAGAAGAAAACGTAGACGGTCCCGATGGATGCCATGATCCAGATGATCCAGCGCATGTGGGACGCCCAGGGACCCAACTCCCTCAGGTTCAGCCTGCAAGACCCGGGGCTGTGGTGAGGCAGGTCTAGGGCAGCACCCCCTCACCCCCATGGCTGTCCCACCACAGGCTCCTCCCAGCCTGTAACTTCAACCTCCAAAGATTGAAATCTATAGGATGGGAAGGTTTTGTGGAAAGGGGTAAGGGGTGCCCTCTAAAAGAACCAAAGCCAGAGAGGGAAACTCTATTTATTGGAACCAGGATGATTTTTTTGCCCTTCAGTGGGGCCAGATGAAGGCTCCCAGCCACCAGCAACTCACCAGGGAGCGTAGGATGCAGCAATGAAGAAATAGATCACCATCCTGTCAAACATGTGCAGGCAGTGCTCCACAGTCCTGCAGGACAGACAGATGGGTCCAGATGGGGACCTCGGGACCGTCTCCCCCTTCCCAAGCCCTGAGCAATCAGGATGATACCTGAGATGCCTCTTCTTCCAGGAGATGGTGTGGAAGATGGTGGAGACAATGAAGAGGCTGGACAAGCCAAAGCCATAGATCCAGGCTGAGATGGTTTCCCACTGGTCATCAGAGAGGATGCAGAGGATGGAGCTGCCAAGGATGCTGGGCAGGATCCAGAACTGGAAGGGGAAGCAAACCCGCTGTTGACTCTCTGCATTTCCACTGAGCAGCTACAATAGAGCCTCCACTTTTCCTTCTAGGTGTTTCCTTAGCTTCTGGTCAAAGCTACCACCTGTAAGGGGCAGGAGGGGTCCCTCCCTGCGTGTTGCAGCTCCAAAATAGTTTGTCCAGAAGGTAGGGAGGAGGAGGAGAAAGGCACATGAAGGATGGCTGTCTCTGAGTCATCTCTCAGGACTCAGAGTGGGAACTGTCAGCTCCAAAAAGAAACCCTGATGGGGGGAGAGTTCCCTCCCACTGCTACACAGGCAGCCTCATGGGTTCCTGTCACAGTTCTTGCTGTGAAAAAATCCATTTTCAGGGAGCTTTGAAAATACTCCTGCCCTACCAAGCCCACAGCCAGCTTCCCCAGGGACATGGGGCCACAGTGGGTGAGAGCAAGGCAGATGCATATCAACTTCCCAGGGCAGGAGGAGGGAGAACATCCCAGTCCCCAGGAGCACACGGGGCACCTCTGCCTCATCACAGCCCTCAGACTCTCAGTGACTGCTCCAGGGCTGAACACAGACATTTTTAGGTGTCCCTTGAGGCTCCTCAGTGTATCCCCAGAGAGATGAGCACCATCTTCCCTCACCCAGGGACAGTGACAGGGACTCACAGCGTGGGTGGCACAGTTGGCTGCGTGCTCGTATTCCGTGGGCTGGTACCTGCAGTTGGATGGGACACGGTGATTCATGAACCTGCAGTGAGAAACAGGGAGAAAAACACACTCAGGGGACAGGGATGGAGCAAAACCCTTCTGGAGGGGTCTGCACAGGGCCACCCCCAGCCTGCAGCCCCACCATGGCTCAGCTTTGCTCCAGCTGCCCTGTAGAAGTGACACCAGAGCACAGCGTGTCCATCTGGCTGTCCCCAAGTGCCAGGTCCCCAGGTCCTGCTCAGGCTGAAGCAGCTCCTGGGAGCTGCTGTTGCTCGGAGAGCAGGAGGCAGCTCTGCCAGTTGCTGTAGGCACAGGTGGGAAGAGCCCCAGCAACAGAGGGAACACAGGGCAGTGGGCAGACCTGTGGGACCCCAGACTTCCAGAGGTGACACTGATGTCACAGCAGCATGCCCAGCTCCAAAAAGGGTATCCCTGCAATGCCTTTGGTTTCTGGGTACCACCTGCATCTACCCCCTACCCCCAGGGTTGCACAGGCCAACACAGATTGCTGTGGGGGAAAGCCTACTGCCCTCCCTTGGAAACCTGCATCTTTATTTCTGTTTCTCTCAGTCTTAGGAGGCATCAGCTTGCTCTTGGCACTCACAGGAATGTATCGATTTCCCCTGCTGGACATACACACAGCGATTCAAAACAGTGTCACTCCATGGCTGGGTATGTAACAACAAATTAAATGTGCATCCAGGAAAACAGGTCTGAGCTAAGCCTAAGCCTCGTTCACTACCCTCTTCTGGCAGGAGACAGCAGTGGAGGCTTAGCAAAGGGAATGAGAAGCAGGGACATGGAGAGGGTTCCTTCCCTGGTCCTGATAATCAGGGTTTTTAAGACTTTTCCTGCTGTGGCTCAGGTCAGGATGGCTGAGGTGAGCGGGGCTGCTGGGCAGGCCCTGGGCTAATTGCTTTGTGACCCTGTTTGCCCCCAGCTCCAGCACCATCTGTGGCATTTCACAGCTGAGTTGTGCCCAGCAAAGGGGCTCTGGGGCTGGCAAGACCTTGCTGCTGGGCGCAGTGATGCCTCAGTGTGGGATGTTTGGAAAAGCAGGAAAAGTCCCTTCTCCCTGTCCCCAAGCCACCCATGCCTGTGTGGACTCCTCTGCCATCTCCCACTGGCTCAGCCACTGGCTGTTGCCTGTTAAAACTGAGCCAGGATGGATTAAATAGCTCAAATGACAAGGATGGCGTGAGGGGAATTGTGCAGCCACAGCAGGGTGAGGGCCACCCCAGCAGGTGACAGTGACAACCCACAGAGGGGCCCTGTCCCCAGCCCCTGCCCTGCCCTGCCTCCTGCCAGACCCTGGCACCGTGGGAGGAGACTCAGTCCTCATCACCAAAAAATGCCTGGAATTAAGACGGGGAATGGAGTGGCCAAGCTCCCACTGCTCTGCTCACCAAGGACTCACACTGGGCAAATTTGGGCTCAGCAGGGCTGGGAAGAAGCTGAGCATCCCTGGGGACATGACTATGCCCAGAGTGCTGTCACCTCCACCCCAGGGACACCAGGGCTGCCCTCCCCATCCTGCCAGTGCAGCCACAAGGCCTGGCAGGGCTGCCTGTGCTGGAGCCACGTCCCCTGGCAGGCGGGACATTACTGTCCCCAGCGTTGCCAGGAGACTGTCCCCAGCTCCCCTTCACTGTCTGCTTCCCTTTATTTTCCCTTTTAATAATAAGAAGGAGGGGGGGAAGAAGGGGAGGCCAGACGTCCACATGACGTCACAGTTGCTGAGGAAACACGTTCAAGGCCTTTTCCTTGAATTTATTGATTTTAACAAAGCCTGCTCCATCTCCCCTCCGCTCTGGCTGGTGCTGTTCAGAGCAGCAGCACAGAACCGATTCCACAGCCCCCTCCCCAGGGCTGGGGAGCACCCAGACCCTTTGGGAAGGTGTCCCTGGGGTGTAAATTCCTCCCTAGCTCTGGCACAGGGGTAGAGAAGATGGGAAGGACCACCCAAGCCATCCCCATGTAACAAGGTTGAAGAGCATTTATGCTCCTGAAGCCCAGAGCCATGCTGGTGTGGGACACCACAAACTCCTGCTTTTCCCAGGGGCACAATAGCCTTGAGGAGGAACCTTTTTTTTGACTTGGGGAGAGATTACTCTTATTTTCCTGCCCTGCTTTCTGTAAGCAGCATCCTGTGGATGGTGGGAAATGGAGCATCACAGATGTGGGACCTGGCTGCAGTGCTGGGTCAGCCTGAGCCCCAGTTTTGGGACATGCATTGTGTTTTGGGGCTAATTTGGCACATTTCTGTGGTCCTCTATTCTCTGTAGAAATGGGAGCAGATGGTGTTTGCACATGTCCTGGCAAGGCAGGATAAGTCCCTGGCTGCACCTTACTCCCCATGGGTGCTGGGGCATTTCCTCCCCTATTCTCCTGGGATTTTCTGGACCAGCTCATGTCACCCTGTGCACTCTGGCATGGGTGTAGGGCAGGGCACAGGGAGCCCTGCAGCATTCCCAGCCTGCAGACAGCTGCCACACCAGAGTGCAGAACCAGCCTCAAAGCACAGCTCCAGCCTGGACAGACAGATGGATACACTTGGAAAGAGCACTTGGGCAATTCTTGGGTCCAGGAAGCCACGAGCAGGAGTTTCCACAGCACTGGGTGCTCCAGTGCAGTTCAGCAGGTGCTTCAGGATGGCAAAGTCCAAAAGACACAGAGAAGTTCAAAGATTGTTGCTCAGCAGGAACAGGACCATGCTCATTTCCAGGGATGGTGTGTGGGAAGCAGGGAGCCAAAGGGTTCCCGGGCACCTTCTGCTCCCGGTGCTGTTCCTGGCAGGGTCCCTACAACTGGCTCTGTGAAGAGGGGAGGCTGCTGAGGGTCTGACCAGGGGTTATTCACAGCAGCCCCAGGGTTTTTGCCTTGTGCCTGCTTTCCCCTGGCCCTTTTCCCAGGGAGGGAGCCTGAAAAGGGCCAGTACAGCAAGCTCTGGCCAGGGAAACAAAGAGCCCCTTGTCCCTGGGCATCGGGGCAAAGTGCAGGGCTGGCTTCCCAGGCCTGTTCCTTTCTGCTGCTCTTTCTCCCACTCTGTTGGGTTGGTGGTTTGTTTTGTTTTTTTTTTTTTTTTAATATAGCTTTAGGGGTTTTTACTGAGTTTTTAAAAGACTTTTATCCAGGAACAAAATCCCAGCCTCAAAAATCATGCAGATCTGCCTGGCTTTTGCTTCTCCGGGGTGGGAAGAAGGTAAGAAAGGGTTATAATTAAATTATTCCTTAGGAGGGCTCGTGTGGGACCATCTGAGTTTTCCTGAGGGCACCAAGAGAACCTGAATCAGTCACTCCGTGGTCACCACACACTCACACAAACAGAGCCATGGGACCTTGCAGGAAAGCTGCACACATGAGGGGAAGAGCCCCAAAAGAGACCCAAACCAGGCTGCAATTTGGGACAGATGAAATCCTTTAGGCAAGCAGGTGGATAATGTGAGGTCGGTGTAAAATCACCACTAAGATGTGGATGGGGAGGTGTGAGCTGGGCTTCTGCCCTTGAAAGAGCTGGTCCAACACCTGCCCTGCCCAGCCCTGCCATAAATCAGGCTGTGCATGTGTCTGTGTGTCTGTGCACTGTGGGCTGGGTGCCACGGGGACAAAGGAGCAGTCAGCAAGTCCAAGGTTATCCCAGGTGATACAAATCTCCCAGATCAGCTCACCTCTACAGGTTTCACTACAAATGGTTTATAAAAGGGCAGGGCTTGCTCAGGAGTTGGCCTAAAGCCTGTGGAGATGGATTGGCTGTGCATCCACCCTCCTGCCCAAGGAGCTGGGGCTTTTTCCAAGCTGTGTTCCCTGCTGGGCAGTTCTTGGGATCTGGCTGCAAAGGGAGATGATTTCCCCTTCCTCTTGTGACTGGATGTCACAGCTGCTTTTAAAGCAACAGAGGAAGATCCTGGTGGTGGTCAGAGAGAAAGGCTTGGGGAAGAATTAGCTGGATGCTGATCAGCATTGGTGGTAAGTCCTGCTGGGGCTGTCCCTTGGTAGAACAAGTGTTGTGATGCCTGAGGTGCCAGTGGTGGAGCAGATGTGTCCCTGTAGGGCAGACTGGCCTCTGACTCTTCAGTGCATGTCCTGGGTTTGCTCTGATAGCCCCGAGGCTGCACACCCAGCACAGATGTCAGGGCTTGGTGCTGGGGCTCACGTGGGAGCTGCTGTGGTGGCATCCCCGTAAGCTGGGGCTTGGCAAATGCTCTGCCCCTGATCCGGAATTTGGTAAAGCTCCAGCTGCATCCCTGGTAAGAGGCTTCAATCCCTTGAGCTCCTCTGTGGTTTGTAATTAGCTCAGTCCTGAGGAGTTGTGTGTGCTGGCGTGGAGCCTGGCTGCTGTTTATGTACAGCACACAACTACAACCACAGGGCTCAGAAGGCACAGGACTACGAGGAAACACTCATGCCATCCCTTGAGCCCTGAAGATCCCCCAGACTTTACTGCTTTACCCAGCCCAGGAGCAGGAAAAATCCTGCTTTTCCTTCCTACCCCTTGACATGGGAATATTTGCCACTGGGAAGCAGAAACACCAAGGCCAGCACTGCCTGGCAGTGCCATCTGCAGAGCCACCCACACGGGCATGTGCATGGCTGCCTGGCACCTGCTGGCAGCTGAACCCTCCCTTCCATGCCCATTGCTCAGTGCCTGCACGCTCCCACACACACATATGGTGCTCCTGCTCTGCAGAGCTGAGCTGTGCCTGCTGGAAGCTTGGGGGTCAGCTCCTGGGGCCAGGGGAGATGGGGCAGGCCTGTCCATGGGCTGCTCTTGTGACTTGGGGGTCAGCTCCTGGGGCCAGGGGAGATGGGGCAGGCCTGTCCACGGGCTCCTCTTGTGACTCCAGCCCATCCCAGGACAGAGGGGCAGGAGGGCTGATGGAGCAGGACAACTCGATGTTTTCTTTTGTCATGCTTCCTATCATGAGGAGCTGGCAGCTTGGGTAAGGAGCAGGAAATGGAAGGTTTTTATCTAAGCCAGAATTTCCCTACCTTTTTTATGGGTAAATTAGTGGATCACCAGATTTCTGGGGTAACCCCCCCAGATTTCCTTGGTGCAAGCTTTGCTTCCCCAAAGCGAGTCAGAACAGGCAGATTGGATCATCATCCATCACCTCATTCCTCCCATCCCAGGGTTGCTCATGCCCAGCACTCTGACATGTGTGAGCACCCTGGGCTGGCTGTAGAGCATCTCCTGGCACTCCCCAACCTGCATGCCCTGAGAAACACGAGCAAGTGCTGCTGCTGACTTAGGGATGCTCCCAGACAGGACCCATGTGCTCAACCAGCTCCGTGTTGCACCTGGCTCTGAGCCATAGGCACAGATGTCCCCAGAGAAGGGACAGAGGAGGCAACCCCCTGACATATCCTGCTGCCTCAGAGGTGCAGGAGGGAATAGCTGCTCTTCCCCTGAACATACCAAGGGCATACACAATCCCTTTCTTGCTCCTCATTCTAGCAGGGACAAGCACGGGAGGCTCCAAGCCAGGCTGGATCCAGGCATTGACAATTTCTGCACCCACAAGGGTCCATATACACGCAGCAGGGTTTGGCTAGTGGTGGAAACTCAGCAGTAATTCCCAACAGGGTGCTAACTGTCCATATCCCCTGTGGGCAGGGATCTTTTTCTCCCCAGCCCTCTATGTAGATGGTATCTCTAACTCTTCCAAGGCAATTCATGACCCTGCAACCACAGCAGAGCTGTTTGTTTATTCACAACAGATGGGATTGGTGAGTGTTTCCCAAATTACTTTCTGAGCTGGGACTTTTTGTTTCATTTGGTACTCATGAGACGTCCAACAACAGCTGATTAGTCACAAAATGACTCTGATGTCCCAGGTGTTTTGTAAATGTTGGAAGAACTGTTTCCAGAACTGCAAATCCTCTATTATTCATTAATTTCTTGTTTGGAAAGTCATTGTGCATGTTCCTTGCTGCCTTGCCTTGAGCAAGGAGTTAGTGGGATAAATCCTGTTTAACTGCAACAGCCCAAGGTGGGCAGGAGTGAGTGTGACCACTGGATCCTGTGCCTGCTGGCAGAAGATTTGGATAGTTTGAGGGCTGGAGCTTTCCCAGCCTCTAACCCTGGCTGTGACTGTGAAATACATGGGCAGGTGATGGTGTCCCAGGTTCATAAAATCTCCCCAGAGCATGGCCTGAGAGACACAGCCACGCTCTCATTTGGGATTCCAGGATATTGCTCAAGTACAAGCCATATCTGTAAATTATTCAGTAAATGCCTCTGGACAGCGAAGGCACAGAAGGAAAATCGTGTATTTCACCAGCCAAGCACGCAGGTAGTTAGATTTCCATTAGTATTACTTACAACAGAGAGCAGAGCTGTGTCTAATTCTGCTGTGCCAGCCAGTGGTGCTCAGCACAGAGAAGAGGCAGCTCCTTGCCCTGACCTGATGATCTCTTTCTGCATAAAATCCTTTCCTCAGCAGCAGCAAACCTGAGCTGTAAACTGGAAAAGGAGCACAGAGTTGGCTCCAAATTCTCCTGAAGGTCAGCACTGCTTGGCTCAACTCAGTGGTATCTGACTCATCCACATACCAGGAATATGATAGCTGTGGTATCGTGTTATCATGAGAGGTTGCAGTGTTATCACAAAGAGCCCAACAGGCTCTGGACTCCTACTGCATGAAAATGTTGAGTTTGTCACACCTGGAGAGACCTGGTCTGTGTGTTTGGCCATGTCTCCTCTGCCTTTCTCAGACCCAGCCCTGAGCACCCATCCCCTGGCAGCAGCATCTCTGGGGACTCAACAAAACTCCTCGTGCATCTGCAGCCAGGCACTCCTCAGGAGTGAAGGGCTGGAATAAGTTGTGCTCTTTTCCCTTCCTTTCTTTGGCAGTTGTACTTGCTGGCATGGCTTTGTCTCGCTGTGGAGCTGGGGGTGTGGGAAGGGAGGAGGAGGGGAGGCGAGCCTGGGACCAGTCCTGGCAGAGCCCCATTTCTCACAGTCACTGACCTGCCCTGCTGGGCAGTGCCTTGAATTTCCCATGGGTTATGTTGGCTGCTACCTCGTGAAGCTGGACACAGCAAACTGTGCCAAAGAATCACATCAGGCTGATATCCAACACCAGCTGAAGGAGGGGAAAGATCATGTGTTTCCCAGGCAGCCAAGAGACCATCCTTCCCCCAAAAGCACAAGGCATGGGGCTTGGTTTGCCCATTTATGCACATCTTCAGTGTGGTGATCCCCACCTGACCCTTGCAGAGGATGGAATGGGGCAGTTTGAGTGGATATCCCATCCAAAATGCTGCTCTGGGAGCTTGTTGCCTCCCAAATACCTGGCTCCAATTTTGCACCCTGAGCTACATGAGGTAATTTAAATGTGCCGTTTTAAGAGGGTATCTGTGTCAACCTGGCCTCACAAAGCAACCAGCATGGAATTGGTTGGTAACATCAGCTGATCCTGGTTTTCCCAGGCATTTTGGGGGCCTCTCCATCTCTTGGAGCAGTGCCTTTTGCATCGGGGGTGGGGGGGTCTGTCAGCTCAGCTGGGGACAGACTGGCAGGTCTTGATGGGGCTGGTGCTTGCAAGGTGAGCAGCCCCTCCCTCTCGAGGAGCTTCAGGCCATGGTATCAACACTGAAAGCATTTCCCTCCTGGCTGCTTCATCCCACATGGGTTGTGGGGGAAGCAGAGCTCTTGGAAAGCATCTTGGAGTGTGTGGGAGCAGGCAAGGGCTGCTCATGTTTTTATGGCAAAGCAATGGGGAATGGGTCTTCCCAATGTGATTGCTCTGTCCAGGCTATTAGCTTGGCATTGGTTTCCTTGTGTTTGGAGTCTGAGCACCCCAACATTTCCTATTCCTCTTATTCCTGCTCCTGTCTTGGCCACAGATGCTGGAATAGCTGATGAATGTCTCCTTGCTCAATAATTACAGGTGCAGGGAGAAACGAGAAAGGTCTTCCCACCTGCCCTTCCTCAAATTCCTTGGGTTTAAGCAAGTGTAGAGTTCAGACCTCCATGCCCTTGTGCTGGTGAGGAGGTGGCAATGCCTACATGGCAGGCACAAGGAGGTGAGGACAAGCCTGGACCCTGCACCTACAGTGACCCCTGCCCTGGGCTGAGACATTAATGTGGATTTTCCCATCTGCTTCTCTCTGTGTTACTCCATGCAGGGCAAGCCAAGCAAACACAGTAAGATTTAGAGCCTTTTACATGAACAAATCAAAGGAGCTGCTATCAGTTTGTGAGGATGATTCAGTGCCCTGCAGATCCCAGCAAATCCCTCTCCACTGCTGCTCCAGAGATGCTGAGGCTGGCCGGATACAGCAGCTCCCTGATTAATCGTGTTTCCTTCCAATTACAGCTCTGGATGGCCAAAGACTGGGAAGCATTCCTGGGAGATATTCAGCCCCATGGCAGCTACGTGGGCAGGAGGGACCACACCATGTTTGAGTTAAAACTGGGCCAAGATGGGGTCAAAGCTGGTGGTGAGGTGCAAGGAGGGTTTGGTTACCAGGTCAGTGTAACCTGACCAATGAACCCAGTGATAAAGATGCAGCTTGGTCTGATCTGTTGGTCTGGGAGGGACCCAGCACCGTTTTGGAGAGCTGGAAGAGTAGAGGGAGAGTGGAGGAATAACCCTCAGTGGTTGGATAAAGCAGGAGGAATCACATCCTCTCACACTTCGTGCTGTGCTGGTGTCATGGTTAAACTTGGCCTGTCGGGCAGGAGATGGATATTGCTTGTCAGGGTGCAGGTTGTGAGTGACAGGGAAAGCCTTGCAGCAACTGTGCTTTGAAACTCCATTTCCCCACGGTGTCAGTGATGGAAGAGCCTCCTGGGCCCCACAGCAGAGCAGGATCCACTGAGTTTCTCATTTATAACCACAGCGTGCTCAAACGGCACTGCCTTGCACCCTGCTTCCACCACGGTGACAGCCCTTCCCTGCCAGGAGGTGTTTGGAGACAGCCCAGTGCCCTCCAGCCCTGAGTTTTCTCCTGGCAGTTCACAGAATGTTCCCACATTGATCACTGCTCTTCATCTCTTTGTTCTCACACAACAGGTCTTTCATCACCACACTGTGTTTTATTTATTCCTTTTGGTGGGTGTATCAATGGCCAAGTTCCTCCTTTCTTGGTCCTCGCTCAAAGTTAAGATAAAATGACTTGAAAAATGAAGCCTGTTCCAGGCTTTTCCACCACAAGGAAAACTTTGATATTTTTTTGTTTCTTCAAGGAACACCATAAGCAAGGCCACATGCTCTGAAAATATGTTGCAAGATGGAATAATAGAATTGTTAAGGTTGGACAAGACCTCTAAGATGGAGTCTGACCATTAGCCCAGCACTGCCATGTTCACCCCTAAACCACATCCCCAGGTGCCACATCCACCTGTGTTCTTGAAAACTTCGAGGGATTCAGCCACTTCCCTAAGCAGCCTGTTTTAATCTTTCCTAATATCTATTCTAAACCTCCCCTGGTGCATCTTGAGCCCGTTTTGTCTTATCCAGTCCCTTGTTCCCTGGGAGCAGAGCCTGACCTGGCTGCGCCCTCCTGTCAGGGAGTTGTGGTCAGTGAGAAATTCCCTCCCAAGCCTCCTTTTCTCCAGGCTGAGCCCCCACAGCTCCCTCAGCTGCTCCTTATCAGACTTGTGCTCCTTTATCCTTCCCTGGATCTGCTCCAGCCCCCCAACATTTTTCCTGTAGTGAAAACTGAACACAGGATTTGAGATGCTTCTGCTGCCTCGAAGGACATGTGCCACCATGAGTCCCCTGGCTTCTGCTCACCCCAATTCCCAGGTCAGAGCTCAGCTGAAAGAGCATCCCTGGCACAAAGGAAGAAGCAGCTTTAGGGTTTCTTTTGGGTTATGCCCCAGCAGAGCATTTCCATGGAGAGCAAAGCTGCAGGGAGTGTGGGGGGGACAGGGATTATCCCACTGTTATTTTTGAGCACTGGGCTAAGAGGATCTCTGTGATGATACAGGAAGCTCTGGGTTAGCATCACGTGCTGGTGGTTTTCTTGGGGTGAAAGCCAAGGGAGCACCCTTATCCTCCTGCTGCTCCCCAGCCTTGGCACACAGTGAGAGCTGGAGGATTCCCTGTGGATCTGACCCTTCCTGTACCCCACAGTCCCTGCCCTGCATGTGGGAACCATCCCTGCAAGGCTCTCTGTAATGCCTCATCCCATTTAACAAGCTGCCTCTAGAAAGGGCCACAACAAGGCTGGAGCATGCTGATTCGGGATAAATCAAGCAACAGGTTGGCATATGGGTTCTGCTGGGGGAGGCTGCTGTCAGTGGAGCAGCTGCTGATCTGCTGCCCAGTTCCCAAAGAGCCTCTGCACCCCTGCCATGGGTTAAAGGTATGGTTTGCCTGGTGCTCTGGGGGGTACAGAGCTTTGCTCAGCTCTTGGGTTGGGTTGGGGGGGCAAGTCTTGAATTCTCCATTTTCACAAGGTTTTGTACCAGGCACATTGTGCAGATCTGCTGGGTGCCTCCTGCCTCTGCCCCAAGCAAAGGTTGTCAGGAGGCAGCTATGGCATCAAAACGGTCTTTGAGCAAGTGGCCACGTTTCAGGCAGGTTTTGGAGATGCAAGCATGGATTTTTCCCACGGGATACCTGGAAGGAAAGGAGCTGATGGCTGGAGGGGGTCAGAGGATGGTTTCCTGTCCTTACCCAGCCCAGAAAACATCCCTCAGGGATCATCCTGCCTGGAGCAGGTGAGAAATACCATCACCACTTCTTTCCACACAAGTTTTCCTCTGATATCTGCCCCTAACCGGACCACGGGGATTCTGGAAGGGTCAGCACACAGCTCAGTGTCCCCAGGAGCTGTGCCAACCTGTGGGACCCTACGCAGGCAGAAAAACATCCCCAGCACAGTGCCAGGGAGCTGGGAACAAAGCTGAGCACCCCCAGCAGCCCCCTGGTCCCCATCTGTGCAGCACCCGGTGCCATCTGACTCATCCCGGCCACCCGGGGAGCAGAGGGCTGCAGGCTGGCGCTGTCCCCGTGTCACCTGCCAGCTCCTTTCTCAAGGCCACATCTGATCCTGCAGCAGCGCGTGTGACCAAGTGCCCCCTGACCTGTGCTCAGCAATCCTCAGGTTTCCCCCTGCACAGGTAACACCGGGAGGTTTCCTGCTACACCTGAGCTTTTAAAACAAGTCCCGGCTGCTGCTGGGGAACCTCCCTGGGGGTTTGATGGAGGGAGAGAAGGATCCACCGCCGGTGCATCCCATGGGAAGCCTGTTGAGCCTGCGGGTCCAGGCTGGGAGAGGAGCCCCGAGGGGGTTTCACCCGGGTGCAGCGGGACTCTGGACCACACTGGTCCCTCCATGGGGGGTTCGGAGCCAGCGCTAGGGTCTGTCCTCTTGGGAAGGCAGGATCCTGCTCTCCCGGCAGCGGGAGAGTCGCGGTGAAGTTAGACCCAGCGAAAGGCAGCGAAGGCTCCCAAGGATGCTGAGAATCCTTTAGGGATGCAGAAAAGCAGGTAGCCGAAAGCCCAGCCCGCACTTGCCCTGTGCTTTGAGGCACTCGGCAGCTTTCGAAGGTCCTTTCGGGCTCCATCCCGGGGAGGGGCTGGGGCTGTCCGGGGGCTCCGCGAGCACCGGGGGTCGGGGACCGCCGCACCGAGGGATTTACCTGGCGTAGCGCGTCTTCTGGAAATCCAGGAGCCGGGACACGAACATCGCGGCGGTGCCATGGGGGTCCCGGGGAGCGGCGGCTGCTCAGCCCCGGGGCGGGGGGAAAGTGCTGCCCGGGGGAACGGCACCAACTCGGCGAGCTCCGGAGGGCGAGGACGAGAAGGGGCGGCCGGTCCAGCCCAGCCCAGCCCAGCCCGGCACGGCACAGCCCAGCCCGGCCCCGGCCCCCTCCCGCCCCCTCGGCTGCTCGGGAGAAGCGACACGGGGAAAACAAAGGCGACCTCCGGGAGGGGAGAGCCAGCCCCGCTGCCGCCCTCAGATGTGCAAAGAGGAGGAGGAGGAAGAGGAGGAGGAGGAAAAAAAGAAAGAGGGGTGGTGGTGGGGGGGGAATCCCTTCCAACTCTTCCCGGCCACAGCAACCTGCGCGATCTCCCTCCGCCCCCCGGCAGCTTTAAGCACAGCTAAAAATATCCCCCACCCTCCCCGCTGCCACCCCCGGGGGATCAAATAGCAGCAGATTTGAATTGAAAATGTGATTAAAGCATCGGGGAGGGGGAGAGTGCCGAGTGCCGGCAGTCGGCCCCGCTCCCCACGGCCGGGTCCCCCCGAGGATGGCAACGTCATCCCCAAGGAGCTGGTTTGTTTGGCTTTGCTTTTGTTTATTTGGTTGTAACGATTTTTTTTCCCCATTATTTTTCAGAGGCCCCAGCTAGGGTAGGTGGCTTTGCCTCAGTGTGGTGTCCCTGGGGAGTGGAGGCACAAATGCAGCACCCCACCATCCCTCCCTGCTCGGGAGAACGGGGACAAAGCAGCACGACAGCAAGGCAAGGATTAAGGGCCCCAAAATCTGCCCATCTCCATCCTAAAGCCTTCACCCTTCTCTCCTCTGCATCACTCAAGGAGGCTCCTACAGGAGGTGACATCCCGAGGGACATCTGAGGTTGGGCAGCTCAGAGAGGGGACACAAAAGGTGATGCGGGCTCGTCTGGGGGCAGATGGGTGTCACCCTTGCTCTCGCTGTGCCAGGGACTGCAGGCACCCTCAGGCCAGCAGCTGAGGGAGAAGAAAGGGTTCAGGAGGAGCAAGAGAGTCATGGTCACCCCAACACCACCTCTCCTTGCTGAAGCTGTGGAAATGCTGAAGGTGGAACAGCCGAGAACACCTTGATGAGAAGAGTTGTGTTTGTGGGGCCATTTCCATGGGAAATCGAGCACACATAGGCCTTCCAAAAGCCAAAGCAGACAAAAAGGGAGGAGTCCCTTAATTCAAGGCATTAATTAATCCTGGCACCCTCTGCAACCCCTTCCAAAAGCAGTTCAATCCCTCAGGGGATGCTGCAGGTGCAGCTGCATTTTGGGGTGTCCCCAAGGCACACAAAAAGCACCCCAGGAGCCAGCAGCAGGTTTAACCCTCCTGCACTATTCCCATTGTGGAAGACACCAGTGGGGACCATGCTGGTGGCAGCAGGGTCCAGGAGGTGCAGGGGCAACAAAACAAACCCCATCTTCAGTAGGATATCTGGGACAGCCAAGCCCTGGCTGAGAGTGGCAGGTCCAAGCTGAGATGCAGAGTGAGATCATCTCTAAAAACCTCTCCCACGCTCTGCCACTTAGCCGGGAAGATTTTTTTTTTCAAATTCCCTCCCCAGATGATGAGCTCTGGCAGAGCCTATGTCAAGATTCTTGTGCCCTGCTGTACCTGTTCTCTGGGCCTGAAGAGGAGAGGAAGAAGAAAGGACATTAAATCACATTTAACAAAATAACCCCCATCCCCAAAGCCCCCAGCCGAGGGTGCTGCCAAGGGACACCTGAAGCAAACCAACCGTCTCAAAATAGATCCGTCTCAGAGGGCAAAAGGCAAATTGAATGAAAAATAAGTTACTATTTTTGAAGCCTGAATCCAGTTGTTATGGCAACCAAAGCCTCGAGCATCGTGCTGGGGAATGGCTCCAGCCCCAGCAATGCCTCCAAACCTGGCAGACAGAGAATCACAGGCAGCCAGGGGCTGCTCCAAGGTGGGGTGTGGAGATGCCCACACTCACACCACCTGTACCCCACTGGGATGTGTCCCCTCCCTGCACAAGCAGCTCTCCTCGTGTACTCTGCCCATGAACCCAGCTTGTTTTCCTTTCCTCTGCCATTTGCGAGGTGCACTCCCCACCTCGCAAAGATCTGAGAAATTGTAAGGGTGTTAAGGGGAAATTCCAATATTCTGGGGTACCCTGAATACAATCAGGGTTTTTTGATGTCACCAAAACAGGGGGGATTTGCAGAGTTTTCCTTTAGTTGAGGAATGGCTCATGAAGCCCAGGGATGTTTTCTTCCTTCATTCTGATCTCACTGGTGACGAGTGACAGAACCCAAGGGAACAGCTGGAGCTGTCTGGGGAAGTTTAGTTTGGATAGTATGAAAAATTCTTCCCCTAGAGGGTGGTGGGGCACTGACCAGGCTCCCCAGGGAATGGTCACAGCCTCAAGGCTCCCAGAGCTCCAGGAGCATTTGGACAATGCTCTCAGGCACAGGGTGGGATTGTCGGGGTGTCTGTGCAGGGCCAGGAGTTGGACTCTGATCCTTGTGTGAGTGTTCTATCCCAGGATATTCTGTAATTCTCTGCAGGATTCCCACAGCTGGGGACACCTCTGTGCATTGTCCCCCGATGAAGGGTTCTGGGAGATCCCAGCAGTGAACAGTGATCCACACCTTTGCAATGATGGCAGCATTGGGCTCTCCTGGCAGCACACGCTGTGATCCCATTTCCCCAGGGAGAGACATTTTTCTGCACATGAAACTGCCCGAGCCAACAGGTATACAAAGAGACAATTTGATACTAAATCTGCATCAGCAGGGAAAAGCTCCCCGGGAAAAAAAAGAAGCTTTGGATGGGTAGAAAGAGCTACAGGACACGTGGATGTGTTGGCAGCAGGTGTAGCAGAGGCAGAGATGAATGTGGGGCAATGTGGGGGACAGGACTGGCTCTGGTGGACACCAGGGTGGACACAGGGCAGCAGGGAGCTGGGACACAGCCACTGGGGTTTGAGCCATTTGGAGGGGTCTCCGTGCCAGCAGCTGGAGGGGAGCAGCTTTTTCCTTGCAGGCTGGTGGGGGGGAGGTTCCGTCACTCCACACTGCTCCATGGGCATCACTCAGGAGCCCTCTGCAGCCAGCTGGCCCCAGAGGCACAAACCCAACACCTGGTGGCTCATATTTGTGAGATTTACCTTTTCCTGTAGTAATCCCTTGATTTTGATGCCATTTCCAGAAGTCGCTTTTTCAGTTCTGGGTGGGTTTGGTGTTTTTGTTAGTTTTGTTAGGGGTTTTTTTGGTTTTGGGTTGGTTTTTTTTTTTTTGGAGGGGGGGAATGTTTGTTTTGGTTTTGGTTGTTATTTGGTTTTTTGTTTTTTCCCACTGGAGGATGCTCAATTCAGCCTGGCTTTGGACACTGTCAGGGCTGGGGGAGCATCGGCAACCTGTTCCCGTGCCTCACCATCATCACAGTAAAGAATTCCTTCTGTGCATCCATTTCCCCTTCCAATGTAAACCCATTACTCCTTGTCCTATTCCTACAAATGCTGACCAAGAGCCCCTGAGATACTGAAGGCTGCTCTGATGTCTCCACGCAATTTTCTCCAGGCTGAACAGCCCCAAGGTTTGGGTTGTTTTTTGGTTTTTTGTTTGTTTGTTTGTTTGTTTGTGGTTTTGTTTTGTTTTTTTTTTTTTCCTTCTTCCCAAGCCCGGAGCTCCCGCTTTCTCATCTGCTGAGCCTCGGGGACACCCCGTGGCACGAAGCGGAACTGCACAAGCACAGGCGGGCGGGAACAGCGCGGGGTGTGACCCCGTGACCGCGTGGCCACCGTGACAGGACCGTGGTGGCCGCGCTCGCCTTGGGGACAGCGGGGACGCGCCCGAGCCGGGGGTCACTGTGGGTCTCCCATCCACCGCCGGCCGCGGCGGGCCCTGCTTAGCTTCGCAATACGTTCCGCTCGGCGCCGCCGTGCGCGCGCAGGCGCAGTGGCCGTACGGCGGCCGGGAGGGGCCGTAGAGCGCAGGCGCGGGGCCGCTCCGCCGCCCGCCGCGTAAACAAGGGCCCGGCGGGGATGCGGCGGGGTCGGGGCGGCCGCGGCTGAGGGGCGCAGCTTTCCGGAGGTGTTTCCTCGTCCTCCCCCCGCCGGACGGGGGTGGCGAGGGCCGTCCCGCCATGAACTTGGCCGGGCAGAGCGGCGACGCCGGCAGCGGCCATCTGCTCTTCGCCAACTTCAACCAGGACAACACGTAAGGGGGGCGGGCTGAGGGGGCCCGGGCCGGGGAGGGGGCAGCGGCCTGGGGGGCCCTGAGCAGGCCTGGCCGCGGGGAGGGGGGGCGTGGTGGGGTCTCTCCGGTGCCGCCCCTTCCCATGGCGGGGAGCGCCGCTGGAGCCGCCCCTTGCCGGGGCCTCGGGGCTGGAGCGGGGCCGGGGTCCCCCGCAGGGAGCTGGGCCGGAGACAGGTCCCTGTGTCCCCCCCTGTGCCCTCCGGCTTCACCGTGTCCCCGCGGAGGCAGGCCGCTCCTCCCGCGGGGACACGCGGCTGTGGGGCTGGGGCAGTGTGCTGCCCTCTCCCTCCCCTGGTCACTGCCCTTGGGGAACTTCTGCTCCTGCCTGGGAGGCATCGCTCGCTGTTCCTTGGGGAAGGGGGGCTCCTGCTGCTCCTTGCTGATGTTCAGCCCTAGGAGGGCCTGACACGAAGCCGCAAGTCTTCCAGGACGTGCAAAGACTTCACCCAAAACTTCCTCGCAGCTGTTTTTTTGTACAGTTATTTTATTGTCACCTGCTATGTTGAAGCAGTGAGACTTAGGCTTGAAGATATTTTTATGAGCACATGCTTTTGGTTTTGATTTAGAAAAGAGGAGTTTCTGTGATCCTTGAAACTGCACTTTCTTGGGCTCCGGATGGTTCAAGCTGCACGTCTTACAAATTACTTAATCATTGCAGCGTGTTTAGATCAATTAGTGCATATTAATTTTTATATGGGGTATTATAAAGCAGTGTTTTTAATTTAGGAACCCCCTATTAGTTTGGATTGGAGCACTGAAGATCATTTAAAGAAGAATTTGACTGTCTTAAATACCTGAGAGATTGAACTGGGGAGTAAGAACTGAAAGAACTTGTACTCGAGAAAGGAGTTTTGTTTTAGGAAGTGAGTAAGAGGAAATGATCTCAGGTTGGCATCACAAAGTGTAGCCCACGTGTGTGGTGGAGGGTTTGTTTTTTTGACAGCTTGTTCTTTTTGCACGCAACAATATTTTGCCCTCACGAGGGAGATCCGTGCCTGTCCTCGGCACGTCCTGTAGCACATGGGAGTCGTAAAGGTGAGAAGGTTATTTCTGGTGACTGCCAAGCAGAGTTATATGACAGCAGGAGAAACCCTGCTTGCTTTTGTAGGTTTTGTTGGGAGTGAAGAAATGAGCAATTGGAGCTGGATAGGTTTGAGACAAGAGACTCTGGCCATAAATAAGTTGTGGTAAATGATGGGGGGGAGCAGTAGTGCTCTGTGTGTTTGTGAGTAAATCATTATCCATATATTGATTCAAGCCAGAGACTTCTGCAACTGCTTTTCACATTTTTTTTCAGTGGGTGCCATATAGAGCTTACTCTGTCTCTGTCCATATAAAACATGCCCAAGTTTTACTCAGCTACCATTCATTTTTTACCTATTACTGTAAAAAAAACAAGTCATTATAACTAAGAGATTTGTCACCTCTTTCTTCTGCAGTTTATAAAGGTCATGGTATAAATTTTTGAAGTTCAACTCTGTTCTCCAATGTGGCACCTCTGCATTTTCAGTTGTACCTTAGCTTTGTGGAGATCCTTATGTGCATAAAGATCCCTGAGTTGTGGCAAAAAAAACCCTCCTCTTAATTTGAACTAGAGTTCAAATGCAGATTGACTTGAGAACAAAACCAAGACAGAAATAAAAAGAAAGCAAATACAACATAAACTTACCTAGATGAGTTTTGGCCTGTAGACCTTGAAGTCTTTCTTCAAGTTTATAGGAAGAGAAAAGGGACAGCTGGCTAATGATTTAATTTCTCAGTTGGGTGTGCTAGTGCACTACTTTGCTCATTTCGTTTTTTTAAATAACCTAAAAATGTTCTTTGATAGCTGGTTTGGGTTTTGGTTTTTGGGGTGTGTTTTTTTGTATTTAGTATCCTAATATCCATTATGATGATGATTTTTTAAAATATTATTTATATATAAATCACCTTGAGATTAACTGATGAGAATTTTGGTGATTTATCTTTTATGTGAGGCAGACCTGACCCATAGATCTTTGCAATTCCAAGTTTTGGGTTACTAGGTCTTTTGTGTAATTTTTGAATATTTATGAATTCAGGTAACTGATGTAGAAATGACAGAAACATCAAAATTATGAGATTAATTTAAAAGACCACGTAATTTGAGATAAATGGTGGATGATGTGGAATAATCTCTTCTTACTAACAGTGTCTTAAATAAAAGTCCCCAAGAAAAGTAGTGAGTATAAAACCAGTCTTGCAGATGCCTTTGTGAGCAGCTTCTCAGTGAAATCCTTTGTCTGATGTGGTAAGTGGCCCAAGCAACCAAGTTGCATTCAAGTTCTTAAACTGAATAGAATTTAGTGGTTGTTTGCATTCTTTAAACAGAAGTTTATTTAATTTTTTTTTCTGTTTCCCACCCACGATCTCTCCTAGTTTCTTGTTTGAGTAGAGAAACAAGGAGGCAGCTCTCTGGGTTTATAGTATACTATTTTATATATCTAGGAGATCACAGTTTACCAGGTGAGAAGAGCTGAAAAGAACTTTTTAGGAATGACTTACACTTTCCCATGCTGGGCCTCAGAAAGCTCACCTGTTTTCAACTTTTACAGGTAACTGGAGCCCTTCTCCAGACAGGCAAGGTAAACAAATGTATATTCTTTCAGGCAGTATATGAAAGAAAAGCTTTGTTTATGTCTGCTCAGTCAGTAGAGCTCACATCATGCTTTAAGGTGCTTCAGTAATTAGAAAAATTGCTGACACACAAAACTGGAAAATAAATGACATGGGCTCATTGTTGTTACTACATTTAAAGCTTTTACCTTCACCCTAACAAAGTGCCAGTTCCACTCGGGCCTAACTGTGTCTTGCTTACCTGCACAGCCGAGCCAGTTCCTTGTGTTAGGAAAAGATGGGGCTTGTTACTGCTGAAAATAAGTATCAAGCTAACTTTCTTACAAAGATTTGGTAATTAGTTACTCTCTCCTGTAGGAAGATGAGCTTCATGATGGCACTCAGTCTTGGGAAATTCGATTGCTGGGACTTAAAAGAATGTTTCATCATAAAAGTTGCTGTTGCTTTTCCCAGTTGTTGCAATGCCTGGTGACTGAAGTAGATATATCCTCTATCCTGCTTCTAGTCACTTTTCCCAGACTTGGCTAATATTCATTCACAGATGCTGTGTGTAGTGACATTGTCTCTTGGAATAGTATCTGCATTATTGCAAGTGTTGTCTTGCCTGTTTATCCCACATTGCCCTAAGCTTTATTTACATGAGAGTTTTGAATTACTGGCTGGGACTGGAGCTCTGCCTGAAAACACTTCACCTATAATGCAGCAGAAGCGGTTGGTTTGTGGCTTCTCTTTGATACAGTGTTTTCATTAAGTAAAAACACAGAGAAGGGTATTTTCCAGAGATGTTAGTGTGCTTGTTTTGGACCTAGCCCTTTTCCCCAGTGAATCAATCATTGCACAACTTGGCATGACTGGCATTCCCTGATTGAGAGGCAGAAGCTCCAGCTTGCAGATCAAAGTGGAGCAACAGATTGGAATTCGGTTGTCCCAGCAGTACCAGGCAGTGGAAGCTTGTGGGTGGCCTCTGTGCTAGGTAGGTTTTACAGCTGTAAACCTTTAACAATGGATACTTGGGAAGAAAAACCCAAGTGCAGTTTGTATTGCTTCTGGGAGAACTGCTAAAACTGAGCACAGATACATTTATGAAAAATTAAACACCTCACAAACTCGTAGAAGCTTTGCATCTCATAAGGGAAATGCTCATGGATTAGAAGTTTGTGACTTTTTTAAGCAAAGCATAACTTCAAGATCCCAAAGCTTGTATGTAACTATATAATAGGTAAAACTTTCAATGTTTAAACTGTTACACAGGTATTCTTTGGAAGTACTTAAGAATGGTGTTCAGATTAAATTTGCAAATACACACACACTTCCCCCCACCAACAAAAAATAACCCCACCAAACAGCCTGCTTGTGAAATAGTGCAAGTGGGCAGACTAGAGAAGTTTTAGTCATCTTTTTTAAAAATAAGTAATTGTGTGACAGTATTTAGAATCAAAGTAGTCACTGCAGTTTTGAAAACTTCCTCTTTCATCAGGAGTCTAACTTGTGTTTGGACTTCGAAGGAAGACATTGGTGTGTGCCTTACTGGCAAGGATTTCTTCAGATTCTTCTTTCATTTATATAGGTAGTTACACAGGACATATATCTGTCCATGTATTTCTTCTTTCCAGTTTAATTCTGCCCTTTATTTCCCAAATAAATCAATTTCATTCTACATTATGAGCAAATGCTGCTGTCTCTATATGCATCTGGCATGCTTTGTGTCCCAGAAGTTGTATCCTCATTCCCTTATTTTTTGATGTTTGGATCTCTGTACTAAAACGGCTTGTGGTGGGAGGAACAAGGGTTAGGTGCTGAGCATTCACTCCTCTGCCTTTGTTTCTCCTAGGTTCAGGTGTCCTTCACCCGTGATCCTTGAGGACAGGAGAGCTCTCTATTCCAAGGAGACTTTAAAGCTAAACACAGACCAAAAAAAGGAAGGACAGAGCGGTCACGTAGCTGCTACACTCAGGGAGGATAGCTGAGAGAAACAACCGTATGTTGTGTTTCTTGCTGTTGTTGCAGAGGGCACAGCAGCTGAGGGGGGGCTGCTCAGAGGAACTCTTGCTCAGTGTGTGACCATTTGGATGGGGATTTGGCCCAAGAATAGTGGTATTTACTTGGATTGTGGACTTTCTGTTGTCCCAGGAAATGTTAAGTGATGAGCAGGCGTGGTCTCTCCTTTTGGTGGAGCAGGTATAAATTTGTGGGTTTTCTTTGAATATAAGAATAATGGGAAAGTCTCCTGTGAGTTCTCAGAACGTTGCTGACGAAAACTTCAACTGTATGAAGCTCTGTATCTCTTTTTCCAAAATAATGACCTTTGTTATTAAGACATGTCCATGAGATGTTACAGCAGATATTTTGGAGGGGGAAATAAAGCAAGGTGCATTTCCTTGGTAATGCCTTAGCAATTCTTATGTCTTCATTGATTTTTCTTTTACTATTATTATTTTCCCCCTCTTCATCATAAGCCAAAATGTTTTGTCTGTGGAAATTTACATTGGTTTTGAAATGAGATGGAACATTAGTATAATGAGACTGTATCATAATGAAAGTAGGCTTAATTAGCCAGTTATTTAAAGTAGTAATGACTTTTAGAGTCATGTTTATGCTGCAGCTGCAATTGATTTAATCTTTGAGAGAGCTGCCCTTGTTAAGAGCATTCTGATTAATGTAGAATATTTCTGATTAATAGTTAAGGTCCTCTGTGATATGGAAAGGGAAAAACTGGTTTTCTTCCTTTTATATGTATATTAAAGAAACAAAAGAAAACCTTAGGATTCTAACCCAGCTGAAAAAACTTGTTCCTAAAGAGCCAGAGAGATTGAAGCAGCTGATCTCCCACTTTAGGTGAGTGCACTTAGAGTGAGTGTCAGCATCTTCCAGTGAGTGTTTGAAATCTCCCAGCACTGTTTGCTTGATGAGGGTAGTTTTAATTATTTATGGTAGTCACTCTTGAAAATACTATCAAGATTTATGTAGTCTTGGATCAGTCTGCAGCATTATCTCTGCAAAAAGTGGATAAACACAGTTCCATAAATCATGGCTATATTGATAATTTTGTACTGAGGAGACAACCTTCATAATGAAATAGCTCAGAGCCTACAGTCTAAAGTGTGTAATAGAGGCTACACATAATAGAGCTAAAAACCCACATGTGTATAGCATAATGTTAGAAGAAAAAAAAAAGCTGGTTTAGAGAATATTTCTTTTCTTTTCAATTTCAGTCCCTCATCAGCTTCTGAAAATCAGTGATTATAAAGCATAACACCTACACTGTAAAAGGAGCTTCTGATAAACCACAGCAGCTTCTTGTTACCCACTGTCTATCTGAGCATGAGCTGAATGGCTTATTGATCATATTTCTTCCCCATATGCTTGCACATTTTTTCAGAGGTGAGGTAATATTGGCTAGGTCCTTGTTTTGTGGATTTGGCCATTTAGATGGCTGTGGGGTTTCTTAAGGGCTTAAGTGTAATATCAGTGCAGGGGAAGATGAGAGATTGAAATCACTGTGATTATGCTGGTATAATTCAGCCTAGTGGGTTCTTATTACATATAAAAAGCCTTTTTCCAGTAGTTTCATAAGAAGTAATTTAAGAGTATGTTTAAAAAAAATCAAACCAAAAAAGCAAACCCTCCAAAAGCAAGACTGCTTTTTCCAGAAGAAAAAGGGGTTATTTTGCAGTTACACTTGTCCACTGAAATGGGTTTAATTATCTTGACTTGAACTGCTCTGTGTAAACAAGTAATTTGTGGCTTCATCACCTCGATCCTGAAATAAATTACACAAAGCAGTTGTCGTGGAAGGAAAGGTCCATTCCCTGCTTCTGCATTTTGGGTTCAGTCGAATGATTTTTATCATTCATTCTGTGATTTTTTTTTATCACACAATTCTTATTTGCCATTGTCTGCAGCTCATTTGAATGAGGTGTGGTCTTAGGACAAGAAAAATGGGCTTCCTTGCTGCTTTCAGTGATCGTGTCAGTAAAACAGTGATTCAGCAGTATTCTGTATTTAAAGCTGTAAGTGCAATTCAGGAATCAGTTCTGCCTAGTAATACAAATAGCTGCTGTGTGGGGTTCTCTGTGAGGAAATCATCCTGTGTCTTTTGGGGATCATTTATATTGCAAGGGGTCTTGTGACTCCATTTATTTTTAACTCTGTGGAGTGCTTGTTTACCTTTGCAAAGTGACAGTTTTAATGTCATTCTTTGTTAAACTTTCTTTTGAGGAAAGCAGTAGATGATAAGGTGATTCATTGCTTTGTTTTAGCAGATTAGAGTTTCAGGGGTGTTTTTTCACATAATGTGAATTTTTGTTGAGTTGTACAAAAGTAGTTGGGCAAAGCCACTGAAGTATCTTTGGTGATTAATCAGATGGAGACTGCTGAACATACTGATTTTGTCTGAAGGAAAATTAAATTCAGTATTTCTAGGGTGTCTTAGAGGAGCAGCAACAAAATTTCGTTTTATGATTGCTTCTCTATCTTTAAGCCTAATATGCTTTTTTAATATCTTGGTTATTGAATCTGTGGAATTGAATCTCTTGCTTGCATGGTTCATATTTTAATTTGAAGTTTTAAACCTTCTCAAACATAATTTCCTAACCAGACTGTGCCAGTTGTATTTTCTTCTAGAAGAGAAGGTCATCCCATCCTACAGAAGTTGATCTTGTAGCTTAATTTCAGAGGGTGAACTATATGAGGAGCAATTTTTAATCTTCTGGGTATGCTGAAATTTAAAAAATACTCACTTTGGAGCCACCAGTGGAAAATACAGAAAGCACATGAAATCTAGGAATCTTCATTGCATTCCAAATGCAGCATTAATTGTTAGTGCATCTGAACTGTAGAGAATCATCTTGCTGAGTTCAGAAAGGCATTTTTGGCAGGCTGACTGGCAGCCTTGGATTGGAGCCCTGTGTTGAATGACTTGCCACAATTTAGGATATTGAAATGTGTTTTATTGGAATTTTCTTCCCTGTTTCTTGGCAGTAAGAAATATATGAACTATAAGCATACTAATGCACTTCTGTGAAACTGTATTGACTGTATTTCTTTATCTGTGGCATAAAATTGTCCTCCAGATGGGGAGGGGAAACAAGAATGAGCCATTGTCCACTGCCTTGATGTGTAAAGACCTGCAAGACAGGCTAAAGGTTTTTCTAGCTTAAAATTTAAGACCTGCCTTTGACTCTGGCTGGAAAAGCAATTAAATGGTCTGTGAGCTAAGTGTGAAAATGGAGTAATGGAGGAAAGAAGGGTTTTTAGTTAGATTTTAAATGTTCTGCTATTGTTCAATCTGTTTAACATCAGTGACTGGCACTTTTGAGAGGGTGCCTCTGATCAAAGATTCATCTGTAAGACTGAGACCTAACAATGGAGGTGCTAGAACATCATCACGTAAAGCCAGAGAAAATTAGAGTTGGCAGTCTTTAATTACTTTTTTTTTTTTAATATGAAAACTCTTTTGGGATGCTCGGGGACGGTTACACTGTAAAGAACAGAAATCCCCAGACAGCCCAGTTTAAAAGGTCTTGGAGGTCACCTCTAATGATGAGGCAGTGATGTAATTGGTTTGCATTACATTATTCAGGTCAGCATCTTCCCTCCACACTAAAGCTTTTAGGCTGTGTGAAGAAATCAGCGGTGAGAATTGGGCACTAGGTTTGCTTTAGGCTGTGAACTCTCATTTCATAAATGTGAAGCAGAATTCCACATCTGAATTCTGTGATTCTGAAGCTGTTTGGTCTAATCAGAATTGAGGAAGCTGTCTGTGTCTGTTATGGCTTTCTTGGACAAACTTTTTATCACTTTCCTTACTGACCTAACCCAGCTGGAGGTTTAGAACTGGGTAAGAATTTTTCCAAGGGTAATCACAGCTGATGGAGTTCATGTTGCTGACTGGCTTGTTTCTTTTGCAGATCCCTTGCAGTTGGCAGTAAATCAGGCTACAAATTCTTCTCTCTTTCTTCTGTGGACAAATTAGAGCAGATCTATGAATGCAGTGAGTATCTTTTTTTATTATTATTATTTTTTAATCCCCTCAGTTGGCTTAATGTGGGAAGAATAAGACATGTTTCACTTCTTCACAGGTTGTTTGAAATTGGCATGAAAGGAACTTAAGTGTAAATATCACATAAATACAAAACAGTAATTGCAGGCAGGGTAAAACTGTGAATCAATGCTCTGTATTTAAATTTAGCTGGTATGGTATGAAATTTGGTAGTAGCTGTGAGAACTCTGCTTTTCTAATTTTATGTCCAGCCAGGTTACATAGCAGCTGGGCATAAAAATAATAACTTAGTCATGTGAGAGAGTGTCTTCTGGGTCTTTATACTGGCTGTTGGGGCATGAAAACACTAATACACATTTATCAAATAAGAAAACAAAGCTTCAATTACATTTTTTTATCCTAATATTTTCTGTTACAAAATTATTCTTTAACATGATAACTGCAGGCTTGCTCATCCAAAAGGGTGAATAACTCATCTGAGTTATTCCCATAACTTATCAATACTGATCACAGTTGAGTAGGATCTGAGATGAAATGGAGGGAGGCCTGGGGGAGGAGTGGTATCCTTGTTCTGCCAGCAGTTCATAACTTCCCTTTTTTGAGATGCTAATAAGTCAATTATGAATGCTATGCATGAGCATCCTTGGTTTCTTGTAAACTCCTTGTGAGCAGCTGGTACCAATTGCTGTGATGTCAGCATTTATAGTGAGATCCCATGACAGAGTTGTCCTCAGACTCCATTCCCAAAGTGACCTGACCCTGTGGCATGTTAAGTTTGGAAATGGGGTGTGATTCAGGTCACCCATTACCTGGGATGACAGCCTGCTTCTGTACACAGTCAATGGAGAGAAGTAATTGTGAGGTTCAAATTAGGCACCTGTGGATTGGGTTAAATTGTGTTGGAGCTGCATCTTCCTATGTGAGTCATGGTCTGGTTGTACTGGTTAGTAAGTGGCTTGGATTCCATTTTCTGCCCTGGAGTTTATGTACCTGACCTCTGCAGAATGTCAGGCACTTACAGTGTCTGGCCTGGTATCACCCCAGGAGACTCTGAAGATGATTCCCTGTTACACGAGACACTGAAAAATATCCTGTGAGGTTGGCTGCACTGGGCAGGACTGCACCTTCTAGGTAGTCCTTGAGAGAAAAAGTACAGATTAGATAAAGTGCCTTGTTCAACATCTTGAAATAGCCTGATAAAAGCAGCTGGAAATGGAATTTTGACCTGCTGATTCCAGTCTTGGCTTCAGACTGTTCTGGGATGCTTATATTTACTAAAATTTTTTGATATTTTAAGTTTTCTGGGTGTTAAGTCCATGAAATCTGAGCACAGAGTATGAGGTAACATTTAGTAGAATGTTTTGGGTTGGGAAGAACCTTAAAGATCATTCAGTTCCACTATCCCAGGTTGCTCCAAGCCCTGTCCAACCTGGCCTTGGACACTTCCAGGGATTCAGGGGCAGCCCCAGTTCTCTGGGCACCTGTGCCAGGACCTCCCTACCCTCATAGGGAAGAATCATATACCGAACCTGAATTTCCCTCTATGAGTTTGAACCCATTAGTCTTTGTCCTCTCACTGCAAAAAAATGCAATGGCCTGTGGAAGCCAGACAGTCTTGGCTCAAAGCAGATCAAAATATTGAGAGGCCTTCATTTTCTTTGTATGAGTCAAATACTTTTCAGTCTTGGACTTGCAAACCATGCCTGTTAAAACTTGATATGAGGGTGGAGGGCTTCCTGTGCATTGGGTACCTCCTTTCCTCAAGGAAAGGTATCTTGAAACACGGTGCCTCCCACTTCGCAATTTGGTTTAAGTGGGTCTGAAGACTTCTTGTGTTGAGTGAGCACTGTTAAGGACCCCTCCTTCTCTTCTGGAAGATTGATCTGCCAGCTCTTGTGTAGGTGTTTAAACTAAGCTGCAGAATATGCCTCAGCTGTCTTGTGTTTGAGAGAAAAACAAAAAAAGATGGGAGATTTGGCTGCTCCCATCACTGACTTCTCCTGTGACTGCAAATCTCCTGACTCCCTGTGCAGTTGATCCCACTGTAAAAACAAGCATTAGATTGGAGGGTGCTTAAAGGCTTAATGAATGCTTCTAACATGCTTCATGTTCTTGGATTAAAAATGGAATAAAGGCACAGCTGATCATAATCTAGCTGGCTCTAACCAGCTCTTGTCCGTGATGCTACATGCTTGTGTTTATGAAACTAATCTTGTTATGTGTTTGCTTGTTCTCCCCTCGCTGCTGATACTTAATTTGTTTTGCAGTTCTTTTTGTTCTTACTCTGTTTTGAATCTGAGTTTCTGGCAATGCTCAATTGTGTAGTATAAAGGAGATAATACTAAGAGAAAAAAAAAACCTGAGTAACAGCATTGCTATAGGGCTTTAGTGCTGCTAAACATATGATTAATTCAGATCAGCTGAACATAGGATGGGCAGTATAGCCTGGTACCCTCTTGAATAGTTGCTCTTGGGAAGCATAAATTACTTGGCAGCTGTGGAGAGATTTTATCTCTTCTTCCTGTTAAAGGAAGACAAAGGAGCAGAGGTGCATCCTGTATTTTTAAAGTGAATTTAATTAAATGCCCATCACAAAGCCTGTCTCTAAAGGTAACTGTCTGTTACAGTCTTTTTATGGTGAGACTGAAGGATTATCAATACCTTTGAGGCATTTTGCTTATTGAAATTTTTTTCTTCTGTCTGGTGGCTTAGTTGTTGATAGTGCTCTTCCCTGTGTGCCTTTCCTGCTGCCCACCCTTCCCATCAGTACAGCATAGGACAGCACTTTTTCCATATGAATCTCTGCTGCTGTTGCTCTTCTGAAACACCAGTTCTCCTGCCTGCCTGGGAGGGTGACAAATCCCAGAAGCTGTGTCTGAACACTTGTCCCTGGATAGGGAAAGAAGCTGTGCTTGCCTTGGAGCTGGGAGCAGTCAGGCTGTGAGCTTTGGGTCTCTGTGCTGGTCTTCTGACTCTTGTAAAAGGATGTCATCATTTTGAAGGACTCCAGGCTAAGATGGGAAGCTGATATAACCCATCTTGTAAAATATTTGAGAGTCTTTTATGTAGCTGCTGTGATTCAAGGAACATTGGACCTCTGCATTTCAAAGTCTCTGCATACATTTATTGAAGCAGATTTTTGTATTTCTTTTTCATGTGTTTTGTGTAGTATCAGAAAAATGGAGAACAATTCCTTGAAAACAAAGTAATTACTAAAATGCATTATCTCTGTTGCATGAGAAAATTGAATTTTCAAAGCTTCTGTGAGCTGTTATGTCTTCTCTGGAAAAGTACCATATTAAATACAAGATGTAGATAAAAGTCAATTATGTAGCATGGAGTACTGAAAATGCAAAGTATAAACCTGCTCCTCTTTCATAAGTAGGCTGTTTCTCTCAAAAAAATGTAGGACATTAAATATTTTGTGTTCATTTTCTTGAAATAACTCCCCTGAAAAAGCACTTTGAAAGCAGACATGTCCCACACTGATGGCAGTGTCATATACTGAGAATGTTGAACAGAACATTTTCATGGAATTTCTGTCACTGCTGATGGGAACAGTGCAAATTAATTACTAAATGTTTCTTTTGGCCAAAACAGAAGCCTTCAGAAACAAGTACTTTTTAGTGGGGTTTTTTTATTATTTTTTTTGCTGGCAGTTTTATGGTTTGGAATGTGTTAAGCATTGAGCTAATCCAGAAGCCAACTCCTGAAAAATTTGTTTTGATGGATCAAGGCCAAAGGCTCGAGTCACTTGTCTTGATTGGGCTCTGTAATGAAAGGGCAGGTGTAGCCAGTGGCTGTGAAAGAGCTGCAGAGCATGGTAAAACTTTCTCCAGCTTCTCACTGCCCTGACAACTGTGTCCACTGTGTTCTGGGGTTTTGGAGAGGAGCTTTATGGGATGGAGAGGGAGGCACAGATGCCAGGATAACTGATGGTGGGGCCTGGCCTCCTGCCAGCGTGGTCCAATGCTGTGCTATGCTCAAATGCTCAGAAATTTCTTCTTTGCCAGAGATCCCGGGCTCTCCTCCCTCCTGCTGTCTCCTCACGCAGGGATTTGTGTTCCTACTTTGCTTTCAGTGCTCCCATAGCAGAAACACTTGGCATATCTGATGTTTTATGGCTCTGCATGAATGCTGGGCATCAGTGATTCCTGCACAAATTGCTCTTAGGGCCTGTCAGGTAAAAGATGGTGTGTATGGAAATGCTAATTGGTGGCTGCAGCAGTCTTGTGGCAAATGAGTTTCACCAGCTTCTCTGAGTACTGTAACCTTTCTTTCTTCATGGACAGGTCAATGGAAATGCCAAGGGTTTGGGTCATCAGAAACCCTTTCAAGTGTAATACAGCTTTAAAAACAAAACCCAAACACGTGCACAAAAAAACATTTGCTTTCCTAGATTTCTGCAAAATTCTGGAATTTGACAGTTTTCTGGGTTTTGCAGCTTTGGGATTTTTCTCTTGGGTTCTGGGCATGGGGAGTAGACACTGTTCTGAAACGTGAGCTGGTGTGACACCTTGGGGAAGGGGGAGGAAATCTTTGGAAATCAGCACTCACTGTTGTAGATTTTCTGCTTTAAAAGCCAGTGCCTTGTCCCACCTTGACTCTGAGCTGTCGTGGCAGAATGTTTGTGGTGTTAAAATGTGTTTTTACGTAGACTGAATCTAGAATTTGGTTTTCTTAGACAGTATTTCCTGTTGATTTGCATCATTCTTCTTCCCTGAAACCTCCCTCTGTATTTTTCCCTTGTTCCTGTGATTCCTCAGCTGACACAGAAGATGTGTGCATTGTGGAGAGGCTCTTCTCCAGTAGTCTGGTGGCCATAGTTAGCCTTAAAGCTCCACGCAAGCTGAAAGTTTGTCACTTTAAGAAGGGGACAGAGATTTGCAACTACAGTTATTCCAACACCATCTTGGCTGTCAAACTCAACAGACAGGTCAGTAGTGGTTTTACCTGGGTGGAAACGTGGGAAAAGGGTTGTGGATCTTATTCTGGCACTTCCTCTGCTGGTTGATGTCTCTTCCTTTAGTGACAGAATTGCTATTTGAAATTTAGCAGTAGTTTTCTAAGTGTGGCTTCTGTATGGCATCTCAGTATTTGTATTTGGTTAAGTATTTTTGGTTCTGTGTTCGTATATTTTCTTGGGGAAATACCCTGAGTAAGCTGGGCGTGCTTGGGGTAGGAGGTTGGACTAGAGAGCTCCTGAGGTCCCTCCTAGTGTGAATCATCCTTTCATCCTGAATGTAAAAGCATGTAAGACTAACATTTTCTCTTGAGGCCAAAATTTAAAGTTATCTCTTAAATTGTTATGATTTAAGTAGTGTTTGCTGAGTTCTTCTCAAAAAATAAAATCTAAAAAATGTCACGCAACTGGTGAATTTTTTAAGTACCTGGAAGCATAGTTTGCTGTATGACTAAATCATTATTAGGCTCTTCAGCAAATACAGACTTGTCTGTCTTCAGCCAGTTCATTCAAACTAGAGGGAATGGCATCTGCAGGAGAAAATCTTAATGTCTGTCTTTGCCCCCAAAATATGAATGTGGGAGGAGGGGTTTCCTGTTTAAAGTCATGAGAGAAAGAGTGGGTAATTTGATTCCTGGCACAGGGAATTAGTGTAAAATGAGTAATGTCTAATTAGTCATCCACATGTACTCTACAACGTAAATGAGGTGATGAAGAACTTAGTAAGAGTTTTTTTAAAAAAAGACCATTCACAAATGATTATGGATAAGTTATAGGCTTTATGAATGGTCAAAAATTCTTGTCTGTTTTCTCTGTTAGGCAAAAGTAATTTCCATTACTTCCACATGTGAATTGGTACAGAATAAGAATTAAGAATAGGAATTAAGAATAAGAAGGTTCCTGGCTGGCTGACTTAAACTCGTAATGGGAATGTGTTCAGTTTGCACTGGTGAGGTTGAGGGAAGGGGGGTCCAGTGGTCAGCTCAAGTGACCACGTGCAGAGTTTGTGTCAGGAGCTTCTGTCAGACCCTGACTTCTCTCCATCAGGTGGGTACAGCCTCTTCTCTATTGGAAGGTACCTGCTGCATTTTGGGATAGAATTTTTTGGGGATTGATAAATCCATATGAACTCTATTTCCATGTCACCATTTTGTCCCCTTTCCCTTTTCTAGAGGCTGATAGTATGTCTGGAAGAGTCTCTTTATATACACAACATACGAGACATGAAGGTATTACATACAATCAGGGAGACACCTCCCAATCCTGCAGGTAAATGTGATGGTAGAATCAGCACAACTCTGAGAAGTGCTTTCTGTGTCAGTGCTTGAGGTTCCCTGCAGGGAACTGTGGTGGTGTTAATTCTGCTTTCAAGTACAATAACAAATATGAATGTTGTCTGAAAGCTTGCATGTTAGATCCAGCTGAGAACAAGTGGCAGACTCTGCCCTAAACTGCATCTTCCCAGTATTTTGGTCTCCTGGAGTGGATGTGTTGAAATGTTAGAATAAACCAGGAGAGATAAAAAGTGGATTTTGACAGCACTTGGTGTAGTTAAAGACTTTGTCAGGTTAATGCTTTAGGAATCAGGGCAGACATGGGAAGTTCTGCTGTTTAATCAGTTATTGTAACTCTGTTAGTATTCTTCCTTTTCTGTTTTATATTAAACAAACTTACACTAAATAGTTGAATATATTGCAGGTTGACTCAGATTACTTGTTTTGTTTCTATTTTTGTTGATAATTTGATTTATTTTTGTGACACTCAGGAAGAGAATCAGTAAGCTTTACTGTCTAAGTCTTCGAATTTGCCTGTTTCTAATCCTGTTTCTGCATCCCTTCTAGGGTTGTGTGCTTTATCAATAAACAATGATAATTGCTACCTGGCCTATCCAGGAAGTGCAACTATTGGAGAAGTACAAGTCTTTGACACCATCAATCTGGTAAGAATCTTTGAATGCTGTTTCCTCCTCTAAAGATGCAGGTTTTGAGCTCAGAGAGGAATTACTGGACACTTAGGTTTCTGTGCAACAATCTGCCAGCATCTTTTGCTTCACAGAATGTCAGCAAAGAAAATAGAAGTGCTGATACTAGATTTGAGTGAGTAGAATTGGGCAAATGGATGGAACCAAGTAATTTCTATTTGAATTGTCTCCCTGCTCTTTGTGCCCTCTATGTATATACTTCAGTGATAATTTTATGTACTTAGTTACTGAAAAGAATATTGAAGCTGTTGTCCAGAAAGTAAGACCCATGTTAGCCTTAAATATGCAGAGTCACATGTAGCTTTTAACCACTACTATTCTAAGGTTCTGTTTTATTGATTCACTGCAGAGAGCTGCCAATATGATCCCAGCTCATGATAGTCCCTTGGCTGCGTTGGCATTTGATGCAAGTGGTACTAAACTTGCCACAGCCTCAGAAAAGGTAAGGGAGCTTTTGATTGCCTTGCCAACAGTGATAAAAATCAAATTTGTTGTTAAGTATTTTAAGTGTTCACAGTTCCATGTGCAAGTGCCAGAAAAGAAGGCTTACAGTTAAAATGGGAAGTCTAAGTTAAGATCTGTTAATGATATTTGACACAATTTCCATGCTGTGAAATGTTGGATAATAAGGTTATTTAAATAAAACATTTTAATCTGGCTGTAATTAGGGCAGTCCTCTGAGTGTTTCTCCCTTTAGTGCAGGATACTTATTAGAAATTAGTTGTTTTGTTTTGATGCTGTCTTCCTAATGAAAATAAGACAGTTAAAATCCAAATAGAGAGAAGTGCCTCACTAGTCTTTGGCATGTGATGACAAATTGTTCATGTAATGTGTGTAAATTAGAGAGTCTGAAGCCTCTGCTCCTTGAGTAATAAGCTTAGACTATAAAGGTATAACTGATTGCATCTGATAAAGGCACAAAGACATCCAAGTGACTGCACTCCTGGTACTTGTCTAGTGTGCTCATTTTCATGACCAAATATGCTAAGAAGGGCTGGTTTTGATGCACAGCTTGTTCCTCTGCATTAGTAGCTCCCACCTCTTGTTTCTGTACTCTTCAAACACATCCTACAAACAAGCTCCATAAATACTTCATGTAGTATCTGGGCTGCATCACAGCAATGAGTTAACAGCAAAGTGGTTTGCTGCTTCTACTTGTACTCTGCTCACTAGAGCTACTACACAATGAATGAACTTGAAATGAAAAATGATCTATTTATTTTTTTTCTTTGCAGGGGACAGTAATAAGAGTGTTTTCCATTCCAGAGGGACAGAAACTCTTTGAATTCCGAAGGGGAGTGAAGAGGTAAAGTTCAGCTGGGTTAATTACCTGACTCTCATTCCTTGTGGTTGTTTTCCAATATGTTCAGCATTTGAGCTGGCATCCTGATTTTTTTGCCTGTTTTCATCTTCATTCATCCCTGCATGTATGCTTATAACAGTTTCAGCTTGAATGTTTTCCAATTTCTTTCCTTTGGACTTGACTATTCTACAAATCAATCCTGTCAGAATTGTACTCCCCCTCGCCTTTTAAAAATTTATTGGTGAGGGAACTTGTTTAAAGTGGGTCACCTTTTGGAGGATATATTGTATTCCTATGGCAATTGGAGGCAGTACATCTAATATTCTTACTCTCTTCTAAATCCTTCTAATGCTGTGGCCATTGATAGCCATTGTGAAATGGTGTTGTGGTTTGTGATAGCAGTAATTCTGTGGTTCCACTGTACTTTGTACAGGGTAAGACTGAGTTCAGATTGTTACTAATTGATCCCATATCTGGTAAACATCAGAGCTGAACATCATTAATCTTATACTTGAATAGCTTCAGGAAATTATAATAGAATTCAGAATGCTTATTATTGAAGGCGGTTTTTTTCTTACTTGCAAAGTAGTGATGACTTTAGAAATTTTCTTAACAGAGCCAAATAGCTTGACTTCCTTGTTTTTCTTCTTTTTTTCTTTTTTCCCAGGTGTGTGAGCATCTGTTCATTGGCTTTCAGCATGGATGGCATGTTTCTGTCTGCATCCAGTAACACAGAGACGGTGCATATCTTCAAACTTGAGACTGTGAAAGAAAAGTAGGTTTCAAAGGTGCCTTAGAATTTTCAAGGAAAAGGCTTAAAAGTTGACTGTACTCAACAGAATGAGTTCTCAAAAGTGTGGACAGACTTCCTTTTGAACTTCTACTGTAAAGTAAAGGGCATAAGAAGTCACTTATGAATCAGCAACTGCAGCTGAGCTGTGTACTGTTCTCCCACTGAGTAGAAAAGGTGTTTTTCTGCCAAAGAGAACTTGGCCATCCTTCACAGAGGAATGTGGAGCAGTTTTAACATTTTCAGTTACATTTGTTTCACCTCCTCTGACATCCATATGGGAAAAGCTATCTCAGCAATGCCTTCCAGCTGCATACAAGGGGCTTTAAAAGGCACCAAGTTGTAAAGTGTTCCTATTTATGATTTGAGAGGACAATCTTAATTCCATTTCAGTGGAAGTTATTGGAAACAATGATTTGCTTAGTGATAAACAGATTAATAAAATCCTGAAGCGTGGTGCTTTCCAGTAGATTCTGTTCTTGTATAATGAATGTTATAAAATGCAGTCTTATATGCAAAAGTATCAGTTTGCAATCAAATATGCTTAAATAACAGGCTGAGGGTATTGGAGGACACATTTTGTCCTGTAGCATAAATGAAGTGTGTTAGGATTCTTAAGGGTGTTAGTTATTTCTGAAGAGAAACAGCTGCTTAATATCTTGTAAAAGAAAATGTTTTCAAGTGTTTACACACTTTTCTCTTCTGCCTTGTAGACCTCAGGAAGAGCCTACAACCTGGACAGGTTACTTTGGAAAAGTGCTGATGGCCTCAACGAGCTATCTGCCCTCTCAAGTAACAGAGATGTTCAACCAGGGTAGAGCCTTTGCTACAGTCCGTCTGCCCTTCTGTGGCCACAAAAACATCTGTGCACTTGCCACGTGAGTACAGAAATGGGGCCTGCACTCCCCACCCTGCTGGGATGTTTGGGCTCTGCAGAGGCTGCCACTGTAACACACAGCTTCATCTGCAGCAGAGCAGTGATCATTGACCTCAGATCATTGTAGTTTCAGAGCAACGTGGCAGAGCTAACACCTCACAGTCCTGTGAGAGGAGGAGGAAAAGATATAATATTTGGATAGGAATAACCCATTTCTAAGTGTTGTTTAAAGATGTCTTCTAAAGATGTCTTTTAATTTTGAAGCAAGAATATTGAGATCAGACCCGTGGGCTTTTATGGCTTTTGTTTCCATTAGTACTATGGAGAGTGATGGTGTATGTTGTTAGTGAATTGCAAAATTAGGCAATCCAGCCTAACCATTAAAGAAGTCTTTGAAAGCAAGTTCATATAATTCTTGTCTCTAAAACAGCATAGCATTCATTAAAGTTAATTTTGAGGACTAAATCTAATCTTTTATGCTGTCTTCCTCAAAGGCAGGTCCCATTTGGCACAGCTACCAAAGTAATAAGCTGAGCAGTAGCAAACTTACTTTGTGGGGGTTTTATAGTTTTTATGCTAAATTGACTTCATGTCTGTACTTTCACTTCTCTGATCTCAAAGCACCCTTTAAGCAATAATTAAGCTTTGTAACATTTCTCAAATAAGTAAATCCTTCCCGTTAGAATATTTGTCTCTGGTGTTGCACAAAGCTTGATAACAGGATGGTAACTTCTGAATCTGGTTTTTTTTTTTTGGTGAGTTATATGTAATTGCTTGATTGCTGTGGCATCCTGTTAGCCCCAAAATGTGGTTATGCTCTCAACTTTTTACACTCAGTTCTTTCCTGGGTGCTCTAACTATTAACAGCATTTCCTGTCCAGGAGCAAAAGCGTGGAAAATAATGCCTTAAAGTCATGGAATCATTTAGGTTGGAAAAACCCTCTGATATCGAGTCTAACCATTAAATCATGGGAAGGGAGGAGAGCGTGCTTTCTTATGTTACTTAATAATCTTTTGTTTAATAATCTGTTATTTAATAACTTCTGCTCTAAACCTTTCTAGAATCCAGAAGATCCCTCGTTTGCTGGTGGGAGCTGCTGATGGGTATCTCTACATGTACAACTTAGACCCCCAGGAAGGAGGCGAGTGCACACTAATGAAGCAGCACAAGTAAGTCCCTGTTAGCTGAGAACTGTTGTATTTTATTTCCTCTCAAAATCCAGTTTCTTCTCCAACTTAGTTCTGTTCTGGAAAAGTCTAACTTAGAACAGCTCGTTTCTTCAAACTAATCTTTTTCCAGACCTCTGGCATGAATGAGTAACTTCAGAATCCCCCTGAGCCTTCATTCCAGGTATCCACTACACCAAGCACCGCTTTACCAGCAGAAACTTAACCCAGTCCCAGTGCAGGGAGGGATCAATCACTGTTCTCTCTGTGCTCCTGTTTCCTCTTGGCACTTTGAGTTGAGTTACTTAAACAAGAATTTGAAACGCGTGACACCGTCCTCTTCATCAATAAATGAAGTGGTTACAAACATGAGAAAGATCCTACTCTGACTTCACAGAGGGGAAACTGGCCTGTGAAATTATCCCTGTTCTCTCTCTGCTGGTGTCCTTATTAAACTTCCTTGTATATAGGCCAGGCAGCTGGTGTTCTGTAATAGTACTGTAGAACACTTACAGAAATAGGACAATGCACTGTTTTTCAGTAAGGGTTGGCAGGAAAAGCTAGGGTAATACAGTCAAATTACTTGATCAATCATACAATTAAAGATAATAACTCGTGATGATAATTCAGGTTTGCAGCTTTGGTCAACCTACAATTATGGTCAAAAATCATACATTTATCTGAACATTTGAAGCCATGACCTCTGGTTAGAGATGAAGTGAAGCCTCATAAAGGGAAGCTTTTACCAAGTTGTTAATCTTTGAAATGCTCTAATACTTTCTCTAGAGGGATTTCTAGTATGTGTATGAAGCAACCACTTCTGTTGTGACAGGGCTCAAGATAACTTACAATATTGCTGATTGGAATGGGGTTTTTTTAATCATGCAATCTTGTTTTGAGTCTTCTTTTCCTACTGTGAGTTACTAGGATTTAGATCCTGATGCTGTTATAGGCAAACATGATGCTGATGAGTCTTCAGAGAAATGTCAAGTTGTCAGGTGTATTGAATACTCATGTTGTCAGGTGCTTTCTAGCCTGGCCTCTGGAACAGAGGGACCAAGTTCCTCCTGTTGCATTTCTATATACATTATTCCTGCACATCAGATAAAATATTTTCCTGTAGCTGAAAGCTGTCTTGTGCCCAGGCAGATCACCTCTCCACTTAACCCCTCTCTTGCTGGCAGGCTCGATGGCAGCATGGAGCCCGCCAACGAAATTCTGGAATCTGCATCCCACGACCGGCCGCTGGTAGCGCAGACGTACAGTGCTGCTGTGACTAAAGGTACATACGTGCCTTCCTCACCCACCAGGCATGGTAAGGAGAAGGCTGGGAATGGGGCAGGGAGCACCTCTGCCTGTTGCTTCCTTCTAGATGGCTGCGTGAGCTGGTCCACGTCCGCACCGAGCTTTGCGTAACCGCGCGTGCGAGGTGGAGCCTTGGTGAGCAGTAGGAAAAGAGCATTCGTGGTTTGCAGTAGCTTGCTGTAGATGGGTCACTTGTCTTGCTGCTTTCTGGGTAGAATTTTGTCTTGAGTTGTGGTTGATTGCTGTAGTGATAGTTTCAGTACTTGCCACATGGTTCTTGAGGCAGTTCTACACCCAGACCTTGTGCAAAGTATCTGAATTATAGCCCTGCTTCCTTTTTATTAAATTTTTTTTATGAAAGGTTGATAAATGCTGCTATTGTTCCTTTATGGGAACAGCGACCTTTTAGCCTGATTCACTGCTCTGTTAAATCGAGAGGATGAGAACTTAGTTTATGCTGCAGTTCTCCCAAGTCAGTGGAGATTTTGCCACGTCTGGCTCCCAGGTTAGTGTCTCGCTGCAAAGGGAGGGCAGTCAGCACATACCAGAGTCTGTACTGCACTGCATCAGTGGAGACTGAAAACACCAGCCTCCCCAAAGCTCCAGTGTGCATTGCACACACACAGGAGTTTAAATTTGATCGTGAACTGCTCTTGGCTTGGAGAAACATAGTCATGATAAAAACAAACATAGGGTGGCAGTGAAACTATTTCAAGCAGTGCCGGGTACTTCAGCTCTACTCATTCACTCTGGATCTGCTGCTGATTCCTCAATTCCTTGTTCCTTTCTCTCCAGCCTATACGGATGACCTGGGTGCTGTGGGTGGAGCTTGCCTGGAAGATGAAACCAACTCACTTAGATTGGACGAAGACAGTGAGCATCCCCCCATGATCCTTCGGACAGACTAAACTTGGACCTGTGAACTCACTCCTGAAGCAGAGAACACTGGCTTGATGTTTCTTGAGGAATCTCGTGTTATGCTGCTATGAACTTTGACATGAGTTGGGAGAGAGGATGACAGACTCTTACAGTTTTAAGTCGTAGCTGTAGTCCTAATTCTATACAATTGGAAAAATATATGGTTTTCAATTCAGTGGCTTTTAATCTTGCTTATCTATTTTAGCTGTGTTTATTTTTTTTGTTGCCAAAACCTGCTGTTTGTGCAGCCCTCAGAGCCTACTTAGCTTTGCATGCATTCATGTGCCAAGCAAGCATAGGAGGGGGAGAGAGAGAGAGAAGCCACTTTATAACAAACTCAAGTTTGTATTTTTTTTATATATGTATATAATATTTAGCCTATATAAGGAAGGAGTAGAGAAGTGGTTCTGGAAGCTGAGACTAGTTCTGCACTGACAAAGGTCCAAATGGTTTCCTGTGCATGGGCTTGCAGGCATACCTAGTGACTGACATGCAACCTTTCAAATGCAATGGCCTGGATTTTTTGGGTTCTCCCTTCCCTTTCCTGGACCATTTTGTTAATTAAAATTCCTTCTGAATGTTGTGTATTTGTGGGACTGTTCTGTTTGTTGGGATGGAAAACTGGAAGTGTTTCCCTGCGTAAGGATATAGAATATAGAAAGTGCCTTTACAGGGAAGGAAAGGAATTGCAGCAGGAAGAAGAGCTAGAATGAGGGAAGGATTGTTAGAGAATCTTGTGTGTACACCTTTGGTACTTGGGTGTCTGTAGCCTCTGGTGGCTGATAAGCTTGTGGGTTTTTGAGAAAAGACTTGGAATGCACTTTCTTTCTTTCCTGTAGCTTGTCCTGTTTTCTTGGCAGAGTAGCAATAACCTTTTTTTATACCTTTTTAAATTATCCAAAGCAAGGATTCTGTCAGGCTGGAGGGAAGTCCCTGTAGAGTTTGGCAGCCCCACTCTATAAACAGCCTTAAGGTTTCCTGCTAGAAGGCTCTCAATTCCTGCTTCTTCTCAGTCTGGGGCTGAGTGTACTGCTCTAATAGTGAAAGTTCTTGATTTTTTTTTTTTTTTTTTTTTTTCGGATACTGATGTAAATATAAATGATTTTGAAAATTTAATTTACTTCTGGGTTCTCTACTGCTGAATAACAATGCTTTTCTTTTCTTTCTGTTTTTTTTTTTTCCGTTCCCCCTCTCATCAGAATACCTCTTATGATGCACTCAAGGACTGGTAGTTTTTTTTTTTTTTTTGCAGTTTTGGAATAAATCCTTAACTGCCCTGACACTGTCTAGGGCTTTCCAAGGCTGAGCAGTGCTGCAGACTATTTTTAGGGTTGTAATGTGCCTTCTCCTAAGTCTTGGATAACAGTTATTGAGCAAGTGATTAGTGAAGTACTTGGTGAGTGTTACTTCCCTTTGCCAAAACAAGCCTGCTTTGCCTTCTGTGTAGCTCTACTGACTGCTTGCAAAGAAGTAAATATAAAAAGAGGCAAGGAAATTGCAGATCTTGAGAGGAGGACAGAGGCTGAGTGCTCCAGCTATGTGTGAACTCCCTGCCACACTAGGCAGTGATGCTCTTTGAGGATTCAGTATCATGACCAAGTCTTCCCTGGAGCAGTAGCAGGCAGTGGGCTCTGTCCCCAAAGCCCTGTGTGCCTTTGGGCTTCCCCTGCCTCTACAGATACAAAGAAGGTGGCAGCCCCTGGCAGGAGAGCTCTGTCAGGGAGGCTGCTGTGAGTCCATGTCAGTGGAAGATGTTTGTACACAAATGTGTGTGGGAGAGAAGGGATCAGGCTTGTTTATTCACTGCAAACCCTTGACTGTCCTAAGTAGTTGGTTGGAGTGGCTTGTGGTGTCCTCTCCAGAATGCAGCATGTTCACAGCAAGCCCCTGAGTCATGCTGAAATCTCACTTAGTCTCTTGACTTTAAGGTCTGGCTGACAACTCAATTCCATGGTCTGCAGTTATTTATTTATTTATATTCTGCTTTACTGCTCTCAGCTTTGCTGTGATGTTCCAAGCTGCAGAGTGAAATACAAGTCTTGAAGTCATTAAAAGCTCAGTGAGCTTTGCTGGCAAACTGAAGCACCCAGGAGATGTCTGCTCATTCCAGACTAAAGCTGGTTAACATTCCTGATAACATCATTGGAGGTTACTCCACAAGCACAGTTAGCAGTAAACATGCACCAGCAACACAGCTCTGCTAAGCACACAAGTTTTACAACTCTTGAGTGTAACAAAGGCCATATTACACCCCTAAATGTAATTACTAACTATACTGTTAAAAATGGAGATCATTTACTGTACTAATTTTATTCCCTTCTTAATTTTCATATCTTATTTTCCACAGGTGAGTAGGAGATCCCTGTATTTGTATCTTCCATATGCTGTAGTGTGTTCCTGCTCCTGAGCCACACACTGTGGAATTGCTGTGCCCTACTTGGTTCACTCTTAAATAGAAGCTGAAAGCCAGTTAAAATTATCTTCTTGCTGTTGTAACTGAGAAAATCTTTTTATAGGGCAAAAATATTAATGTTCTGAGGTTAGTGACCAGCTAGTAGGGTGGAGCAGGTAATTTCTGGTCCCCACTGGCTGTGTATTTAAGAGTGGTGACAGTAGTTTGTCTTAAGTTCATTGCATGAGGATATAAACTTTTTCTCAGATAAAACATGACTGATTTAATTTCCCTGTGATGGCCTTAGGCCTTCAGTAACCACCCTGTTGTGGTGTGCTACCAAAGTTAGAAGCCTTTCAGGTTGGGGGTTTTATCCCAGTGACACAAAGATGTATTTCTGTTTGTTTTTTTTTTCTTTAAACATAACCAGAAATGCTGTTTGCAGCTGCATCCTCACCTGAGTGTGGGATATGTGATTGCACTGTTGTTCTCTGTGAATCAGGTGGTGTCTAAACATTTCTGTTCTGATGCTCTGACAGGCCCAGGGTAAGCCAAGGAGGATCGAGCCCTGTGCTGTGGCCACGAGCTCCTGGTCACAGGATGTGGGAACACCTGTGCAGCCCCTCTCAGTTCAGACTGACCTTCCTTGGAAGGACAGTGTTTGTTCTGTACAGCCTGTCTCTCTCTCCATATGGGCTGCACTTCTTGATAGCTTTTAACTCAGTGGAGGATTGAGGCAGAGAACTGAAACAACCAAAGCTGGGGAGGGGGGAACGCTGAAAAACCTGGAATCCTAAACTCAGGTCTTAGCTTGCAGTGGGATCCGTTCCCAGTGAGTACCGTAGGGAAGGAGCTGTTTCTCTTGATGTGCAAATGGGCAGCGAGTGCAGGTCCTCGGCTGCTGTCTCGACATCTGTCTGTTTACTCTGTGCTTCAACTTCTGAGGCAGAAAGCTTTTATCTACCCTGGTCTCTTCTTATGTCACTGTTTCCAAAATACAGGGGCTAGATACAAATCTAGCAGTTAAAAGGCAGGGCCTGGCAGAGGAGGAGGAGGAAGTAGAAAGCATCAAGAGGCTGGTGAAAGCTGTTTGTTCTGATGCCCTGTTCAACAAGACATTGGCACGAGTGCTCCCTCTGGGATCAGGTGTGTGCTTGTACCTTGCTGCTCTGGGTCCTGCACGGCGAGTTTCTTGGCTGTGTTTTGCAGAGGGTGGGGGTAGAGGTGGTGGCTTTTCAAGTCTGCCTGAATGCAAATAAATATCTGAGAAGACCTTTAATGCAGTGACAGGTGTCTGCACAGAGGAAACTTGGTCTGACCTGTGTGGAATAGTGAAAATAGTGAAAATGGAGGAGTGAGCAGAGGAGCCCTGGGCTGGGTGAGCGCCGAGCCCGAGCACAGCACTCTGTTACATCCCATGCTGTGCTTTCTTGGCTCCAATAATGGCATTAGCACCAAGCAGTGTGCAGTAGGACAGTAGAATTTCTTTCCCTGTGGGTTGCTGAGCTGTTCAGTATCCCACTGGTGTGTGCAGATGCTCTGCTGCGTTTGCAGAGCGACAGGAGTCTTTGTCCAAAGCTTTGGTGGGGATTAATCTCTGCAGAGGTCTGAGAAGTTTTATTCTGTGCTCCAGCTGTCCTGGCTAACAGTCAACTTTATTTAACCTGTTAATATCTGACAGCAAGGCCCGAGTGTCTTCTCCACATGTGGAGAGCAGGCCTTTCTTTTCCTGGAATCTGCTGGCCTGTGAAAGGCTTGCAATGAAGAAAGCATGGCTCTGACTGTAAATAAATCCTTTCAGATTCCAGTTGTACCAAAGGAATTCAGCAAATTCCTATTTTTCTAATCATGACATGCCTTCATTTTAATGCTCTTCTGACTGGCAAATCTCATCTTACACTGCTTTAAAAATAACGGGCAAGAAGTTGTGATTGTGGCTTGCAAACAGCTGCCCATGTGCTCGTTACAGGTGTCAGTGCTGTGGCTTTGGCCATGTGGCTGCAGGGACCCTGCATGTCTCCGGCTCAGGAGTGGGGATTTCTCCCCAAACCTGTAGCTCTGGGTTTCTGTGGGGCATTGACTCAGCCCTAGGTCTACCTGGATCTATTTGCTCTTGCATTTGCTTCCTTACCTGGAGAAAACCCTGCATCCTGCAGTGCTCACTGACTGTTTGGTATCTGTGTCGATAAGTGGAAAATTCTGTCTAACATTCCACCTCACCACGTGTCTGGCTCTCACTGCTAGCCCGTCGCTCTTTGTAATTTTATAACTGCCTAAGAAATTAAATCTGTGTTGTGATAAGTATTCTGTGTCTTCTTCCTTTTGTTTTGCTACTTGGAGAGGGGGCTGGATAAGATCAGGGTAAGGCTCTGTGGCCCAAACCAGAACAGCAGCAGTTATGAGCCCCCGGTCTCATCTGTGCTTTGTAGCTGCTCACCACAGACACTGACAGCTTGGGATTTGCAGGGACTGGGAAAGGACAAGCTGAGTTTTTCCTGGCACATTTTGCTTGCAAATGTAATTTTCCCTCTTGTTCCTCCTTAAAGCTGCTCTTCCCAGGACTTAGATTTGTGTATTTTTCTCATGCTGCTCAGGTGAGTTTGATAAGTGCTTTTATTCCTTTTTTTTTTCATGGCTTGCATCTCAAGCAGTACTTTCATACCCAGCCCACTCCCTGAGCTGTCGCTCCAGGCTTGTTGCTTCTCACATTCAAGCCCTGGAGGAAGATGTGGAGTGAGCCCGTGCAGATGGGAGAGGAGGCAGCTCCTGCTTCTGTACCCTGCCTCCTGTAAAGCAGTGATGAGAGCTTTGATCGGGGTGGACAAAGGAGCAAAAGCTTTTCTGCTCTCGCTGGCAGTGTTGGAGCCTGTGAGGGTGAGATGAGGATGAGTTCTGTTCTCCTGTGTGGCTCTTTCATGGCGAGGCCTCCCCTGATCCAGCTCTGGAGGGCAATGCTGCCCTGTCGCTGCTGCTTTGTGCCTCCCTTTGCTCCAGGCAAAATAGGCTCTGCTAGCTCAGATGAGTGTCTCTAAACTGTTCACTTGGCTGCTGGTGATGTTTCCCTGTCTCCTGCCTGGAGCAAACTGAAGATCTGAGGGAAGCTGCTGGTGGATTCAGGAAGTGGCAATGACTTCTACCTGCCGTGGTGATGCCAACAACTCCTCTGGTCTCTGTGTCCCAGGTGGAGAATCATCCCAACCCACTGATGCTTTGGGAAGTCCAACAGCCTCTCTGCCCTTGCCCTAGGGGAGAAAAGCAGAATATTCTCCAGTAAGCGTGGGGGAAATGGTGAGCAGTGGGTCACAGCCAGCCCTGAAGTAGGCAGCAGTGGTTGCCTTCAGGACAGCAGTTCCACATCTGTCTGCTGGTCCTGAGTTTGGCCCACTGAGCCTGAGTTTCCAGGGAATGGACTGAGCAATCCCATCTCCAATTATTTATCTTATTACAAGGGTAAACATGGACTCGTGCCTCTGCTCCTCCTTGCTTTCTCTTTGTGCTGAATAGGCTTTTGGGTTTAGCTGTGATGATCTGCCCAGTGCTCAGGCCCTGACACCCCTCACTACAGGACTTGAGTCCAAGATGAAACAACTGAGCAGAAACATAATCCTGGTGTGAACAGCCCCTCTTGGGCTGTGGCTGAGCTGAACACACTGCTGGCAGCAGAGGAAGGAGTGAGGTACGAGGCAGAGCAGCTCACACTGCCCCTGGCCTGCCTGGTTTGCAAGGTGGATGCAGCATCACTCATTTTCAGAGCCAATGGGCAGAAAGGAGATGCTGAGGCAGTGCTGGGGGCAGAGGTGAGCACCAGCACCACCTCTGATCCTGCCCAGGCTTGGAAGCAGCTTGTCCCTCTCTGCAGCACCCACACTCAGCTGGTCCTTGAGCATTCACCTCTCCTGTGCCACATCCAATACATGCAAGTCTCAGCCAGGCCCTTGGCAGAGGCTTTTTTGGCTCATTAATGATGAGCTCTGAGCTAATGAGGGCATTGTGTCCAGCTTGCTGGAGCTGAGGACAAGCTGATGCTGGCTCCTCCAGCACTGGATTATGTTTTGGGTTGGGAATTTTAGCAGAAAATTTTACTAAGTTACAGGTTACAATAAAGGATTTGGAGGTTGCTGTATCTGGATAAGTCCACAGTAAGCTAGAGGATTTTGGCAGTATTTTGATGTTTTGGATACTGTTTTGCAGGAGCAAGGAAGGCCCTGGGCTTGTTTCTCCACAAGTGTAGTCTGGAGCTGGGGAGCATCAAGTGATGCAGGGGCACAGATCCACCTTGTCCACACGGTGGGTACAGAGCCACTTTTGGGTGCCAGCCTGGTGTTCTCAGCATCTCCCTTGTCAATGCTGTCCCTTCCTCCCTGCTTGAGGGAGGCTGGTGACACCATCAGCCACTGCTCCTCAGCAGCTCCAGATCAGGGCTGATAATTTATTTTATCTGTGGAGGGCAGGCAGAGGGATGGGCCAGGAGCCTGGGCCTGTGGCTGGTGAAGGGAAGGCTCCTGGGGGCCAGCAGTGGGGGGTTGTGCTCTGCTGTTGTGCAGCTGCTGGATGGAGGTGCAGGGGTCTGGGGCCACGGAGTGCCCCTGTCCTTTCCTTGGGACCATCCCAGCCTCCAGTCCCCAGAGTACCCATGTTCTTTCTTCCTTTCTCTGGTACCATCCCAATCTTCTTTTCCTGGAATATCCATGTTCTTTCCTTCCTCTCCTGGGAGCATCCCAGCCTTTTTTCCTCCAGAACATCCCTACATGTTCCCTAGCACCATCCCAGTCTTTTTCCTCCCATAACTTCCCTACTCTTTTGCTGGCAGCATCCCAGCCTTTTCCCGTTGGTGCATCCACACTCCTTCCCTTGTTTACTCCCATAAAATCCCTCATCCACTTCAGCAGCTCCCTGCAGCACCTTCCATGCGTGCTGAGGGCATCTGCCTTGCACTGTGCTCCTTGACCCACAGCAAAACATGAGAGAGGGAAAAAATACTGATCTGTGTTTGCCTTCACCCAGCCCCTGAGCCAGACCTGCTGGGGGGGAGGCAGAGGGTGCTTGGCTGCCGTGTGTGCCACAAGCTCCTGCCTGGAGCTTGATCCAGCCGTGCTGGCATCAGGGGACCGTGGTGGGGCCAGAGCAGAGTGGGTCTGGCTTTGGCTGTGTGGTTGTGCCACTGCTCTGCTGTATTTTCCTCAGCAGACGATGCTGCATCTTTTGGAATTGGGCCCAAAAATTGAGTTCTGTCAGGAGAGGGCAAAGCTCTGGGCTTCACCTGGCCCCACAACCTCTCTGTTGGCTGGAGCCTGGAGCAGGGCTGGTGTGAAGGGAAATGCAGAGCCTGGGCTGTGTCTCTCCCTCTGCACCATCAGGGCACAGGGCTCTGCTCCACGGGTCCCCTGAGGACCCCCCTGCTCTCTGTGGGCTCCAAGCACCGTGAAATCATGCAGAGCGTCTCTCCTCTCCTTATCCAAAAACTATTTTGGAAATTAAAGCCGGGAGACAGAGCCAGGGACGTTATCTCACCCCTTTTTACCGTTTCAGATAGGAAACAGCCTTTCATCTCTCCCAGGGTGAAAGGCAATTTGCATTTCAAGGGGTCAGGACTAAGCTTTTTCTCTTTAGCATCCGAAATTCATTATTCAAAGTCTATTTGGAAACAAAACAACACATGCACGGGAAGATGGCCTCTGCAGGCTCAAATTAACTGCTCCTGTCATCCCCGATTTCCCTGGCTGCTGCTGGAGGATGCGGGATGGAGGAGGAGGTACGGACACTGCTGGAGATGTGAGTGAGCAGACCTGCGAGTTGCTCCAGGGCTTGGGGGTCTCCCCTGGGAACTGGGGGGCTTTGAACCCCCCTGCCCTGCTCAAGCTTGGCTTAGACAGGTCAGTTCCCTGAGGATAACTCCAGTCCTGCTTCCTCCCAGCTCCCACACTCACCCTGGGCCTCAGCCTTGCTCCAACAGCCCAATCCTGCCTAATAAAAAGCCTCTGGCAGCCTGGAGCTTGGCTGGGGCTTGCTGGGCGCTGCTGCTTTGTTTTCTCAGCTGCTGCCTCTGTCCTCACTGCTGCCACTTACTGATATCAGAGTTTGCATTAGCAGGTGTAATTCTGGGATATTCAGTTACCTATAAAGAGCTGTAGCAAGGCAAGACATCGCTGGAGGCATCAGGGCCGTTGGTTTCAGGATTTTTTTCCTTGGTTTCGGGTGTTTTGTTTTGGTTTTTACCTGGCATTTAAAGGAGATGTGAGGATGGATAAAAGTGGCATTGACTGAATAAAAAAAAATTAGTAAAAAGTGGCGTAAAGAGAGGGAGAAATAGATAAATAAATAATCCTGTTTATTAAATGAAACAGCTGGGTAGGAAAAAAAATGATCTCCGGGAAGAAAGCAGCTCCCTGGGCTATTTTTAGTTCTTTTGTTTCTCCCCCCCCCCTTTCCACCCCCACCCTCCTTGCACAGTCTGAGGGTTTGGTGCATGTCAGTCCTGCTGTTCTCCCTCACCTCCTGAGTACCAGGTGATGTGCTCTTTTCTTATTTTCTTTTTTTTTTCTTCTTCTTTTTTTTTGCATCTTATTTATAGCATGTAAGTGGGGGGAAGGGCAGCAGCATCAGGAGAGGCTGTGCAAAGTCCTGGCAGGGGAAAGGAGGGAGCAGCAGGGGCTGAGCCTCTCCTGCAGCATCCAGGGCTGGACATGGGTCCTCCCTCTGCTCCTCAGCACCTCCAGGAGCTGCTGCAGCCCCCCCGAAATTCCCTTTACCTGGATTTGGGGGGCTGCAGTAGCTGCTCCCAGCAGCTCCAAGTCTGGGGTCTTCTCTCAGCAAGCCTTTCTCCATCCTAAACCTAAACCCATTCCTAAACCCATCCCAGCAAAACTCTCCACTACCCCCAGGCACTCAGCCCTGCAGCCTCCCCCTTTCCCAGCCATCCCTCCCAACTCCATCTCCCATCACATCTCCTGCCCCAAGACCCCTCTCCCCCATCTCCTCTGCCACCAGCTCCCCTCTCACCGAGCATCCTCGTGGGCTCCCATCTTTGTGCCGTTATGGAAGAAATACATAATTCTTTTATTATTCAATTAGGAATTTAACACACAATCAGGTGATCGCTTTAAGAGGATTTCCTATAAGGCAGGATTTGAATAACGGGGCTATGAGTAATATATTCCCTTAACTGGTTTATTCCTTTATCAGATTTTTTTTCCCCCCTAAGCACTTTAACGCATTTACTTTCCCATTGTCGACACTTTTCTCCGCGCTCTTCCTCCCTCCCCGAGCTTATGCAAATCCCCCGTAAGGCGTTTAATGCTCCGTGTGTGTCAATAGTGCCCAAATCTTCGCCACAGCTTTAGGCTTCATGCATGCCCCGGCTGATTAAGAGGGGTGGTGGGGCCAGCCTGGCTGCCCAAACCCCTTCCCACCCCCACCATGGAGCCAGCCAAGGGGCCTCTGCATTTTTCCAGAGAAAAGGCTGGAGCTGAAAGTAGCTTTTTTTTTTTCTGGCCATGAATGGGGAGCGCCAGGCTGACCTGCCCGCTGCTGTTTGCTGCCCTGCCGCTCAGATTTTGGGATGCTGGAGGTGTTCACTGGGACAGGGGGATGGCAGTGGGTGGGATGTGAGAGGAGGAGGAAGAGGGAAATGGTAAAATAACCCCTGAGCCGGTGTCAGTGCTGATTTGTGCACATACAATCGATCCTGTGTGGGTGCTGGAGCCCTGTGGGAATGGCTTGGGCATCACTGGCAGGGAAAGCAGGGATTTTCCCACTTTTTTTTGTGCCACCAAGGGCTGAGGTCAGTTCACCCTCACCATGCTGCCCAGCCTCACTCGGGTGTGCAGTGGATTTGCTTCCCCTGAGTTTTGAAGGAGTTTTTTTTGCTGACACGGGGTGTGAGGTACCTGGTTACTGGGGGAGAAGCCTGGAGCTTGGCTCAGGGATGTGTGTTTGTCCTGAGATGTATTTGCTCAGAGATATATTTGCCCTGGCATGTATTTGCCCTGCTCATCTTGGTGGGATGTTCACTCTGAAACCTACAGGCAGAGCTGGGACATCGGGAAAAGGGAGCCTGGGGAGAAGGGCAGCAGTGATGAAAGGAACAGCAGAAAGGCTTGGCCTGTAATTCCTGGTTTTCCCATTGCCTGAGGGTTTTGTGGCTGCTGCTGAGGCCCTCGGTGAGCACAGCACGGGAGGAAAACACCCCCTCCAAGGGTAACTGTCACCATTTTCTCCTTCCAGAGGAAAACCTCTCCACCTGTGTCTGTAAATAGCCCGGTGAGTGGGAGCCGAACCGGCCCTGCCCGGCCTTGTTTCCTCTCCGCCCACCACTGATTGTCTCCTTTTTTTATCCCGTCCTGCCACTCTGCCTGTGCGTGCAGCAATTATGCAAAGTTGCAATCAAGGAGCTGAATTAGGAGCTCATCTTGGATTAATTAGTGATGGATGCAAATCTGTTCCAACAAAGAGGAGCGAGGGGAATGCAAAGGCCATGGGTATCCTCCCAGGGTTTCTCCAGCTCTCCCAGGCTCGTTTGAGGGCGGCAGGGATGCAGAGTAATGCCTTGTAGGAGAATTGGGGCATCCACGTGAAAGAATTTGGTTCTTGGCCTTGGGACAAGGCTTGGGTGCCCCAAAGCTGATGCTCAGCTCAGCCCCTGCATCTCCCTGGAGGTTTCAAACCCAGAGCTTTGGGTTTTGAGCATCTCCTCCCACCCCAGCCTTGCTGCAAAGCTTGGGGAAAAGCCAGTTAATCCCTGCGGCCTCCAGTGCTGAGCTCCTGCCAGCGCTGGGGATTTCTGTTCGCCTGCAATCGGATTGTGACAAACCCCTCCACTTGCACTGAACAAATTCCCTGGCTACTCCCCGCTCCTTGCAGACCCCAGTAATCTCCCAAGTGTGACTCTGGCCAAGAGGCAACATCCCTGATTAATCCCTGCCGTCTCCACACAAAGCCACTGCTGCCGAGGATGCTCCTGGCAATGGCACGACACGCTCGGCCAGCGGTGGGAGCAGATCCCGGGGAAGGAGGCAAAGGATGCAAAGCTATTTAAAGGAGCTTTTCCAAGAGGGGATTGCAGGCTTGAGAACAGCCTCTTCTTCCCATGAAGTGGAAAAGATGGATGTGCAGAGCTCCCGGGAGCACTGAGTGAGGGGGGGTGGGAAGGGGGGTGCAGATATTTCATCCCTTTGCTTGCCCCTCCTCGGTGTCCCCCACCCCAGCTGGTGCAGAGGGGGCACCCACTGGGCATGGAATAACCAGGGCAGCCTGGCAGGGTGAGCACAGCTTGGCTTAGGAGTTCCTTAACCAAGGGATGGCTCATGGCTGTGCCCACAGGGATGGGGACAGAAGAGACAGACCTTCCCCGTGGTCCCAAAGCCTTGGCTTGAGGTTTTTGGTGTGCAGACAACTGAAAGGTCTCTCCTCCCTCTCCCCTCTGCAACAGCAATGAATAATAAAACCTGACTCGGCTGGAAGGGCAAGGAAAAAAACAACAATATAGGACATTTCTGGAGATCGTCCTAATCCAGCATCTCGGAGCCAAATGAATCAGCAGCTTCTTATTCTGCCGGCAGGATTAGTCAATGTTCATCCAGGCTCCTGGGAAGTGAGGTGAGGCTCTGCATAGCAAGAAGCCGTGGCGAGGTGGCCACAGGGTGTTGGCTGGTTCATGGAGCCAAGCAAATCCCTCCTTGTAATCCTGCAAACACTGTTGGGATGCACCCACTCGTGCTGGGAGCCACGGGATAGCAGGGAGAAGGGGAGAATGAAAAAATACCTCTAAAAATCTGCAGTGTGGGTGAGGGATGAGGCTGTTGGATGTGGGGGAAAGACTCCAGGCTGGGGCTGTCCCAGGCTGTCAGGGATGTCCCTCATGCCACAGGGACCAGGGTGCCTGGGACCAGGAGCAACATGCCTGGCTGGTTTTCCTGGCTGTTAAAGTGGGTCAAGCAGAAACCCAAGGAGCATCTGAGCTCACCAGCCTTGAGCCAACTATGTGGAAGCTGAATTATTCAGGGCCAGCTTAAAAATTGAAGAGCCCAGCAAAACTCCAGGAGAGCGTAGCCCATGGGACACCCATATCCTTGTCAGGCAGAGGCAGCTCAGCCTGCCCATGCTCAGGGAGCACCTTGGGCATTTTGGGAGGGGGAGACAGCGTTGTTTTGTCTAACAGTGCCCCTGAGGATGGGGAAAGCAGAGAGACAGCACACAGAGAAGTTCACCCTGATGGATTAATCTCCTTGTGCTCCCTGTAGCACTCCAAGCTGTAGCAGTTTCCTTGGGTATCCCAGCAGGGCTCTGTCCCACCTGTAGCTGGAGTAGTTGAATGGGATACCCCCTTGTCCCCTGGGATCTCTTGGCTGTGTGATTTTTGAGAGGAGGCTAAAACTGGGCCCTGATCTTTGCCACCAGGTGTTTGCTTGCTGCACCTCCCCACAGCTTGGAGAGCACCACATCCAACTGGGAGCTGAGATGCTCCCCTCAGCTTGGTTGTCTCTAAAGGACCATCCCTGGTTCTATTCCTGAGGCTTTGGAATGGGGAGAACCGGCTCCTGGGGGGAATCCCTGTGGTGAGTAATGCTGCCTGGCGAGCGCCAGGAAAAGGCGGGTGCACATATGCTTCAGCTCATCCTGCTCTTTTCGTGGAGCACTCGCACTGTCTGGGTGCCAACGGTGGCAGGCACGGCCAGGGAACCCCCACTACACTCACCCCCCCTTATTTTTTTTGCATTTCCAAGGTTCCTGGAAGAGGGTGATGGAGTCTGGTGTAGAGCAAGGGGATGTACCCCAAGGGGAGTGAGGTGCTTTGAGATTTTACAGTGACACCGTGAAATTAGAGATGAACAAATGTGCCAAAGCAAACAGCCAAAAAAACAATCCCCCTTTGCACCAGAGGGCCGAGCTGTGCAGGTGCTCGGCTCAGAGGGGAGCAGGGAAGGCTGAGCCCAGGCTCCAGGCCGTGCCTGGCACAGCAGTCGGGTGCATTTGGAGCCAAACTCCGGCTATTTCAGCCACGGAGAAAAGATGGAAATTTCCACCTGGTCTGTTTTCTTCCCTGTGATGAATTTTCAGGAGACCCTTTCCTCAGCCCCGCTCCCAGCAGAAGGGTGGCTGAGGCAGGGCAGGAGGTTGTGTCTCTAATTTCCTCTGGCAGCAGCGGCAGCAGCCGCAGCAGCACATCCCCAGCCCCACACGCTGATTTACACAACGCAGCGTTTATTGACTGCGAGGACATTGTAATTCACAGCTCGGTGCGGTGCAGCCACGGGAGCAGGGATGGTTCCTCTCCTCCTTCCCTCTGCCTCCATCCTCACACGCTCCGAGGGGGAGAGCCCAGCAAGGGATGGTCCCCCAGGGCTCTCACCCAGTTCTCTGGGAGGGGGCACCTGCTGAGTCCCCCTCTGTGCCTTGCTGCTCCTGGAGAAACCCGATAGCATCAGATCCCCGTGATGGAACCTGCAGCCTGGGCCAGCTCACTCAGCCTGGGAGCGGTGGGGACACCCACTAGGTCCCTGCCTGGGTCACCCTCCTTGGGGACACATGTCCTCTCTGGATGGATATCCACACTGTCCCGTGTTGCTGGTTCCCTTCCTCCTCTGCTTCCATTCCTTGGTTTTGGAGTGGAATAGAGACCCTCTTGGCTGTTTCCTCAAAAAGCTGGGGGATCTCTGTGTTCTGTTAGCCAGAGCTGCAATCCATCCATCCATCCACCCACCCACCCATCCCGCTGTCTGTCCACCCATCCATCCTGATTCCATCAGCTCCTCTTAGACAAAACCCTTGGCAGGGCAAGAATTACCCTCTGCCTGAAAAGCTCATCCCCTCAGTGAAATTACCGGGGCTTCCTTCCTAATTAATCTCTCTTTGCAATTAGCTCCGGACCTCCTAAATCCCTCTAAGGCACCTCTAGCCGGTACCTATAAGCGGTCCCTATAGGCGGTGCTTATAGACCGGGCTATGGGCGTGCATCGGGAAAGCCTCTCCCGCGGCCCCGGGACCTGCGGGGGGGGCTCGGGGGAGGAGCGGGGGGCGGGCGGGAGGCAGACCCGGGGTTGGGGAGGCAGAGCCGGGGGTCGGGAGGCAGAGCCGGGGGTGGGGAGGCAAAGCCGGGGCTGCCCCCGCTCCGCGCCGCCGCCGCAGTCGGTGCCGGCCCCCTCCCGGCGGAGGCTCCGGTATGGCGGGGCCGGGGGCCGGCGGCCGCCGGGGCTGAGCGGGGCGGGCCAGCGCCGGTGCCGCAGAGCCGCCGCGGCGGAGAGAGGTAAGAACCGCCGCGACCTGTTGTGCTCGGCCGGGACCGCCGGGGAAAGGGGGGAAAGGAGAGGGGGAAGCCGCTGCCCCGAGCCCCTGCCCGCCCTGGCCCCGCTGAGCATCTTCCCGGCCCCCCCGAGCATCCTCCGGGCGCGGCCGGGGCCCGCCAGGGGCTTCTCCTTCAGGCCGGGGACGTGGGATACTGAATTCCCCCCGTTAATTGCAACTTCGCCGCTGGCAAGATGTCGGGGGATGCTTTTGCCAGAGCAAAAACCGCTTTTGTGCCCTAACGGGAGGGCTGCGGTGCCCGGGGGTCACGCAGAGCTAGGGGGCAGCGGGACAAGGGCCCCTCTCGGATGAGACCTCCCAGCCCTGCCCGCGATGGAGAAACGCCCTGGCCGCCACACTGGGGCCACAGGGTGTAAATCCATAGGGGCAGACGGATGTAAATCCAGCGGGAGGAGAAAATCCAATTTACGGCAGCGCAGGGATGCTCGGGGGAGCGAGGCGGAGAGTGCCGGAGGCTGGTCCAGCGCCGCGGCTGTGCAGCGCATCCCGCATCCCGCTCTGCTCCTGGCCCCGGGAAGTTTGGGCCACACACAGTCCGTACGAGGCTTTTCCAGCCGGTTTGTTCCTCAGCTGGGATTCCTGCTATGGAAAAACCCTGCAACAGGCTTCCCGGCACCCCGGGAGATGCTTCCCGCTGGGTTTTATTGCCTGGGGTGGCAGCAGGCACAGGAGGGTGCGGGTGAAGGGGATTGCAGACAGCTCCTCTGGGAGCAGCAGGATGGAGCCGTGCCCTGCTGGGTTGTTCTGTTCGCGGTGCTCTGGGGTGGGGGGTCTCGGGGTGAACCCCAGCATGGTGTGGGAGGGGGCCCCCATCCCAGCCCCGCAGCAGCGCCGTGACCCCAGCACTGCTTCAGGGTCGGGGCAGTGCTGTGCACCCGCCCCCGCAGAAAGAGAAGCATTTTGGGCTCCAGGAACTCACTCACAGGGTCTGTGGGCATCACGTTTCCCCCCCGCCTCAGCATCCAACACATCCTGGCAGCTGGAAACCTCTCTGCTCCTGCAAACGCCATGTCTGGCAGGGAAACCAAAGAAATCACTGTCATTGATTTTTCCTTCCTTGCCTGACTCAACCTACTGCCTTGGAGGAGATTTTTTTCACCACCACCACCACTCCTGGATGCCAGGGAGATCTGCAAGGAGATGGGCTGGGGACAGGCAAGGAATTCAGAGCAGCCCTCTGGAGCTGAACCACAGGGATGAACGCTGTTTTGGGTGGCTCTGGTGGGGTCACTGGAGGATGTCAGGTATTTGGAGAGCTCGTTCTGGGATGCGTTCAGCACAGCCCTTCTCAGGGCGTGATGCTGGGGTCTCTGGCAGCTCTTGGAGCAGCTTCATGCTGGCTCTGATCCCTCAAAGAAGCAGATCTAAAAAAAGCAGTGTCAAATCCCATCCCCTCTCTGAAAGCTGCAGGAGTGTGTCTGCCCGACCAGCCCCAGGCACCAGAGATGCTGCAAAGAGCATAAAGCAGAGTAAGTGTGCTTCCTGCAGGGAGCGAGGCTTCCTGAGGCAGCCGGGATCTTCCCCACAGCCGCCTTCCGTGAGTGGTTTCCATCCATTAATTTCTCTAATTGCTTTTGGAAATCACAGTGGCGTTTGTCTTTGGTAGCATCCCAGTGAGGTGCTGAGCCAGGCTGTGCCTCGGGGGTGGCTCGTGTGGGTCCCCCACGCTCACCACTCCAAAGCCAAACTTGTGCTCAGAAGTTCGGTGGATCCCATTTGCCTCGGGGAAATCATCTTTCCAGGTGGAAAAAAACATCAGAACCGCTGAGGTGGAGAAGGCTCAGGGCCACCCACATGCCATTGTCCCTTGCAGACCCCTGGCATCGCTCGGGGGTGACACAGGAGCAGGGTCCCAGCTGTGCACCCCGGGGGTGTCACTGCTCTCCCTCCCTCCCAGGTGGCCAAGATGGGCTCGGTGGGAGCCGAGCGCTTCAAGGAGCTGAGCCCGGCAGCGACGCCCGAGGGGAACGTGGTGATGAGCTTCAGCTTCGACAGCTACCAGCTGGAGGAGGACGAGCTGCAGCGGGGCAGCCAGGCCAAGGGTGTCCTCACCTTCATGGAGCCAGGTGAGGGCAGGCACAGCCCAACCTGACCCGCAGCCAGGAGCCAGGTGCCCTGCTGGTTTCCCACCCACTTGCGAGCTTCCTGGGATGGGTTTAATAGCCACAAATAGTCTGGAATGCCACAATATTGCCCTTTTTTCATCCCTTTTTGTAGCCATCCGAGCCACCAGCACATCCCGTGACAGTGGGCTCTGCAGGCTGGCAAGGAACTGAGGATTGGTGCCCTGGTTCTCCTGCCAGGCTCACCCCCAGCCTGCAGCTTCATCTTTCTCCATGCAGGACTCAGGGACACTCCTGGGATTCACCCCAGCCTTGCTCCACATCCTGAGGCAGCCTTGTCCACCTCCACATCCGCCTTGACCCTTCCTCCACCTTGACTTGTGCTGTCCCTGGCTCTCAGCACGTTTATCTGCAATTAAAACTCACCAGACCCCCAAAGCCCAGATGTTTTCCTGCCTCCTGGGTCTCCACTGAAATGTCTTTATTTAGAGAAGGAACTTCTCAGAGCTGGAGCTGTTTATTTGTACATCTACAGGGAGCTGAGCTGTTTCATTGCCTTAAGGCTGGGGTCTGGACCCAGGAGAGCAGCAGTGCCACTGTCACATCTTTTTCTCTCTTTCCTCTTCTGGGGCAGTTTCTGAGGACCCTGAGCCCCAGGATCGATACCATGGGATTTATTTTGCCATGCTGCTGGCTGGGGTGGGATTTCTCCTGCCCTACAACAGCTTTATCACCGATGTCGATTATCTGCACCATAAATACCCAGGTATGTCTGGAGCAGCTCTTAACACCCCAAACCTGGAGAGAGCTCAATCCCACTTCCAAGGGAGCTAAACTCCTGTCCCCTCATCACCTTCCTCTCCTCAGGGACCTCCATCGTCTTTGACATGAGCCTCACCTACATCCTGGTGGCCTTGGTGGCCGTCATCCTCAACAACGCGCTGGTGGAGCTGCTGAGCTTGCACACCCGGATCTCCGTGGGTGAGTGGGGTCCCTGCACCCCCAGGCAGAGCTGTCCCTGTGCTGTGCCCCTGCCACCACCTCTGTCTCCCCCTCACAGGCTACCTCTTCGCCCTGGGGCCCCTGCTCTTCGTCAGCATCTGTGACGTGTGGCTGGAGCTGTTCAGCCGCAGACAAGCCTACGCCATCAACCTGGTGGCTGTCGGGGTGGTGGCCTTTGGCTGCACAGGTATGTGGCAGAGCTGGGCTGGGACATGGCAGGTAGGGGTGGGAAACAGCCCCATTCCTGAGCCATGGTCTCCTGGGACAACTTCCTCTGGTCCCTATAACGCTCAGGTCCCTGCCCTGTCCCCTCCACCTCTGTCCAGGCATTGTGGGACTGGCCAGGGGTACCAGCACCAAACCACGTATTGGTCACTGACACCACTGATCTGGGCTACCGTGGTGGCATCCCAAACCCCCACACCTGGTGGCCAGTCTGGGTGGGAACAGACGTAGTGGAACATGCAGGGAGGGAAAAAACGGTGCTCGTGCTTTTGGAGCAAGGAGGCTGCTGGAAGGATCAGCTCCCAGTTGGCACAGCACATGGCTTCTCTCTGGGGTTTCTTCCTCCTTCCTGGAGTTTTGGCTGCAGCAATAATCCCTCCTTCTCCCCTCTGTGCATCTCTCCTGAAGTGCAGCAATCCAGCTTCTATGGCTACACGGGGCTGCTGCCCAAGCGCTACACGCAGGGAGTGATGACGGGCGAGAGTAAGTACCCACATCCCACCACAGGGACCTGCACCTTCTCCTGGGGACCCAGTGAGTCACACCTGGGTCCCCACTGGCCCCAGCATAGCCCAGCAGATCAGGGATACCCCAGGGTGCTCCCCAGCAAACCAGGGAGTTCACTGGTTTCTAAGGCATGAAAAGCTGGGGGTGGGGATATCTGCCGGGAGTTTTAGCACCCCAAAATCACTGCTGGTGGCTCCTCTGTACCGGGAAGCATCACATCCACGTGGTGGGGGGTGATGAGGATCCCTGAGCTGGGGTTCAGTGGGGCCCAGCACCGACAGCTCCCCCACACCCCCAGGCACCGCCGGGGTCATCATCTCGCTCAGCCGCATCTTCACCAAGCTGCTGCTGTCCGACGAGAAGGAGAACACCGTCATCTTCTTCTTCATCTCCATCGGCATGGAGCTGACCTGCTTCATCCTCCACCTCCTGGTGAAGCGCACGCGCTTCGTGCGTTACTACACCGACTGCTCCCGCAAGGGCCACCCCGAGAGCCGCGGGGCCACTGACCCCGGCACCGGCTACCGCGTCCACCACGATGTCACCTCCGAGGACGTGCGATTTGTAAGCCAAGGGTGGATTTCCCTGCCGGCCCCTGGGGCTCTTTGTCACTGCACCTCAGCACTGCTGTCCCCTCTCCCCTCATCCAGGAGAACCGGGAGCAGGGGCAGCCGAGCTCCCCCCGGGGCAGCCCCGGCCCCGAAGCTGAGCTGGCTGGGAGTGGCACCTACATGCGCTTCGATGTCCCTCGGCCCAAGATCAAGAGGAGCTGGCCCAGCTTCCGAGGTGAGTGGTGGGCTCGGGGGAAAGTCATGCCCGTGGGGTGGGATGAATGATGGGTGAGTCAGAGTTATGGGGGAGGATCATCCCCCCGGCTGGACAGGGACTTTTGAAAAGGCCATGGAATAGCAGGACAAAGGGAAATGGCTTCAAACTGACAAGAGGACAGGATTAGATGGAATATTTTCAAGAAATTCTTCCCTGTGAAGGTGGTAGGCCCTGGCACAGGCTGCCCTGAGAAACTGTGGCTTCCCCATTCCTGAAAGTGTGCAAGGCCAGGTTGGACAGGGCTTGCAGCAACCTGGGATAGGATAGTGGAAGGTGTCTCTGCCCATGGCAGGGAGTTGGAACTGGATGATATTTAACACTCCCATCCCTAACCATGATTCTATGATCCCTTTCCCAATGATGTGCCCAAAACCATGGGGCAAACTCATCCTTGGAAGGCACCTCTGGGGTCAGACAGAGCTCTCAGGCTCTGCAAGGGGGCCGGGCTGCAGTTTTGGCTGAGCTGTGCTGCCTGTCCCTGGCAGACATGCTGCTCTACCGCTACGTCGTGTCCCGCCTCATCTGGGCCTACATGCTCTCCATCGCCATGACCTACTTCATCACACTGTGCCTCTTTCCCGGGCTGGAGTCAGAGATCCACAACTGCACGCTGGGGGAATGGCTCCCCATCCTCATCATGGCCATCTTCAACCTCTCTGACTTCGTTGGCAAGGTAGGAGAGGCCAGAGCCAGCACAGTGGGGCTCTGCCTGGTTTGGTGTCCTTTTCTAAGCAACGTGGCTCCACCAAGGCTCATCTCCACTCATGGAGGGTATAACCAGTGTGAGGCTGGCACTCACCAGCCAAGGTTGGGTTCCCACAGCAGTCAGTCTTTCCACCATCTCGTCTCCTTGTTGCCCCATTTTGGGCACTGTAGGGCCCTCCTCAGCCTCCTCACCCCCCCCAGCAGAGTCTCTGCCCCTCGCTGCAGATCCTGGCTGCCCTGCCCTACGACTGGAGAGGGACCCACCTCCTCATCTACTCCTGCCTCCGTGTGGTCTTCATCCCCCTCTTCATCATGTGTGTCTACCCCAATGGGCAGCCCACCTTCGGCCACCCCGCCTGGCCCTGCATCTTCTCCCTCCTCATGGGCATCACCAACGGCTACTTCGGCAGCGTCCCCATGATCCTGGCCGCGGGCAAAGTGAGCCCGGAGCAGCGGGAGCTGGCAGGTAGGACCGAGCCCTCCCGGGAATCCCACGTGGTGTCCCAGAGCCCCCTGACAGCCCTTGTCCCTCCCCACAGGGAACACCATGACCGTGTCCTACATGACGGGCTTGACGCTGGGCTCAGCCGTGGCCTATTTTGCCTACAGCCTCACCAGTACCTCCCACAGCTCCTGTTTCTACACTGAAACCTCCAATGGCTCCTTCACCTTGGGGTACTGAGCCCTGGGGCGGGGCAATGGGGACAGGATGGAACCTGCTTCCCACCATGGTCCCCAGTGCCCCACATCCCTCCTCAAACAGGGAGTCTGGAGCCAGAAAGCCACCCCAGCATGGACAAGGACTGGCACCCTGTTGGCACAGGGCTGTGGCATTCCAAAACGGCCTGTGCTGCCCAGCCAGGCACTGTGCAGGGCCACTGCTTGGGGTGACATTCCTCCCACCCCAGGGGACAGTTCTTGTTGCTTTTGGGGGTCTCCCCATCAGCAATGTGCAGCTCTCCAGTGAAGGCTGGGGATCTTCTGTTTGCACCAAGCCATTGACAGGAGGAAGAAAATACTGCCAAATCCCAAAGGGAATAGGACCAGCACTGGGGAGGAGGATAATGGAGGGCTGGTGACAAAGAGGGGCAAGAGAGGAAGGAAACGCTCCTTCAGTCCTGCAGGCTCTGGGAAGGTGGGTCTCGACTTCCATTGATGGTGCTGCAGGTTTTCACCAGGAGTGGCTTGAAATGACAGTCCCTCCCTAAATATGAGAATCACTTCTGATGGTTGGGGAAAAAAGATTTTTTTTTAAAATTGTGTCTTGTTTTACCCTAACTATAACAGAGGCAGGGTCTTGCCTCGCCCCACCCCACACTGTGAATCTGCCCCATGGCAAGGGGTAGAGGGGAGGTCCCAAGGCTACAGCACTGCCAGTGCCAACTGCAGGCCACTGCTGAGCTTCAAGATTTATTGCACAGGACGTAAGTGAAGCTGATTCAATAATTAAACGTCTTTGCAACGATGGCTGATCCTTAGCTGTGCCACTGGCACTGGTGGCACTTGACTGCTGGTGATGGGCTGGGCTGGCAAACACATACAGGGTGGTGCCTGCTGCCTGTCATGTTGGGTCTTGGGGTGCCCCTTGTGCTGCTCCCCATCTTCAGGGCTCCCTTTGTCACCTGAGGTGGTTGAACAGGTCACTGGGTTACACCAAACCCCTGCCAGCCTGCAAACTGCAGCACATGGGAGAGGGAACAGGCCAAGAAGAGCAGAAACCATCAGGAGAAGGTGCCAACACCACGTTTTGGGACCAGCTGCACCTCGCTGTGCCAGCTGGCGGGTGCCACCTCCCAGGGAATCAAGCCCAAGGAGCCACTGAGTGCCAGGCCTGGCCCTGACCCGGCCCCCACAGCACGGGAGGGTCTGGCTGTGCCAAGCTCCCGCCTGTATGAAGTGCAGCTCACACCAAAAAGAGCAAATCCAGCATCTCATCCTCAGCACATGGTGCCCTGAGCATGGTGGCAGGGGGAGGACTCACGCCTCCAGCCCACAGGCCCTGTCAGCAGACACCTCTACTCCAGTGTCCAGTCCTGTCCATCGGTGCCACCATATCACACAGACGGGTTCTCCCCAAAAAGCCACCTGGGTTGTGTCTTTCTCCAGGGCAGGGGCTGAGCCAAAAAGCCATCATTGCCACCAAGGAGAGAAAAACCCTGAGGTCAGGACAAGTGAGACAAAGAAAGATGCTTCGGTGGGTTGCTTTTTTTCAATTAGTTTTTTTTTTTTTTTATGAAAAAAGATCACACGGAGTTCTCCAACAAACAGAATGCCAAAAAAATTGTTTTAAACAAAACATAAACAAAACAAAACAAAAAGACAAAAACCTGGCTCTCCTTTCCTCTCGATTGTCTGAAATATCCTTGTGTTCCATAGAAGGCAGTGGGTTTTAAGTGCTTTCTATTTAACATTAGCATAAAATCTCTCTCGCGCGCTCTCTCTCTCGCTCTTTAAAATATGCTCACACAATTTGCTTCTAGAAGTACAGTACACTTTGAGCGTGGGGGGTGTGCCTGTTCCCAGATCATTTACAATCACAATCCAACAGGAAATAAAAAATAATATTCTAAACGTCAGACTGTGTTCATTTCTGCCGTTGTGGGTTTTTTTCTTTTTTTGTTTTTTATAATTTCATAATTTTTTTCACAGTTTTAAAAAGTTTATATTTATATATATATATTTATATTTATATTTATAATTAAAAAGTTGAATCCATTTAAAGACTTATAATACAGGAGGGCTAAAGAGTCTTTTGGTACATTAAAACTGTACAGGCTAGAACCGTCACTGTCCGCCGTGCCGAGGCGCCGGTGGCCCGGGGTGGAGATGGTACGAGCTCAGCACCATGTGGTTTGTTTAAAGGACGAGGGGTAACTCTGTGGGGCTGTCCCTCACCCCTGAGCCCCAGCCTCCAGTCTCTGGTACGCAGCCAGGGTGGAGAATTTCCAATCTGTCCTTGGCTTAAGCTGGGCCGAGCCGGGCCCCGCTCCGCGTCCCGGCGATCCGTAGTGCGAGTCGGGAGTTGCAAAGATCAGTGCGTCTCTTGGAGTTTTGTTTTAAGTGCAAGGATGGTGCATCGTTCTCAGGTTCTCCTCTGGTGTTCCCTCTCGCCAGGTGTGACCCCGGAGCAGCACTGGTGGTGCTGCAGGTCTGGTGTGTGCCCAAGGGGAGCTCAGCTCCCCCGTGGATGGAGGAAGCTGAACGGTGCAGTCCCTGAGCCCAAGGTGGCAGTGAGGCTCTGGCAGGCACAGCCGGGTTCACACTGTCCCCGCTCCCTCTAAATGATGGGCAAGGCTTCCCAGCAGCTCCACGTCTCAGCACAGGCAACGCATGGTGGGAAAAGCTGGGTGAGGGATCCAGTGGCCTCTGATTTTCTCTCCTCCAAGCACCAAGCAGCAGCTTTTCCCTGTCGTTTCCTGCCCCTTCACTGCACGCTCCAAGACGAGGTCTGTTTGCCACGTGTCACCCCCCCTTGCCACCTGCTTGCTCCCTCCAGCACCTTCGCAGGGCAGAAGGGGTGCAGAGCTGCAGAGGGTTCAGACTGACTGTTCAAGGCAGTGGGAAGGTAGTGTCTCAGACTGGATCTTGGTTTCTCTTCCACCTGGCTCCTCCCAGCCCAGAGGATTCTCTTCTGCCATCTCTGTGCTGGGGCCAGCCCTGCCCTGTCGTGCTCCACACGCTGCCAGAGGGGCCTCCAGGGAAAGGGAACAGCAAAAAGGCGCTGAGAGGATCGAGACGAGGCGCTGAGAGAGACTCATCTCCTTTCTCTTTCACCCTGTCCTTCCTATAAAGGGTCATGCGAAACTAAGCAGGAAAGGAAATCTAAAGGACGGAGAGGAGCGCACACAGAAGGCAAGAGGCTCCTTCCATGTGTGGGTGGCTTCCGAGTTACTGATGGGGAAAAATGACACAAAAGGGATCCCTCCTGCCGGGGGGTCCCGCTGGTGAAATGATCACAAGACCCATGTGCTTTCCTGGACCAAAAGGAGGAAGGGAGAAGTTGGTCAAGTGTCACCTTACTTAAAGCCACTTCCAGAAGAGCCTCGGGGTTCAAGCACCACCACCCCCCCCCCCAACGGCATCTTCCTCAAGTCCTGTAACTGCTTCCCCAACCCCTTTCTTCAGCCTTCTCCTTCCTCCTCGTGTCTCTCGCGCTCTCCTGTCTGTAGTGTGACACAGAAATGAGCATTGAAAGAAACAATCATGTCGTCTGAACAGGCACGTCCTCAGGTTTGTCCCATCCCTTCCCAGGGGGTGGCATGTGTCCCCTGGGCAGTCAGCAGATGACAGGGACCCCGTCAGTGTTGAAGATCATGCCCGTGGTGGGCTCGTAGGTCCCTGCAAGGTAGTAGAGGTCTTCACTGTCTTGGTATTTCTTTGTCTTTAGCATCTGCTCATATTGATCCAGACCAACAACAAGACACTTGTGTGAGATGGTCTGGACATCATTTTCATCCACGTGAGAGGACTGGTAGAGGGCTCTCTGCACAACAGGAACAGAAGGAAGGACGTGGGGGAAAAAAGGAGCCATTAGATCACACAGCATTTACAGCATCATCTTCAGTAAGTAGGAAAAACACTCATCACAAAGCGATAGGACTCTGCTCACACTCAAAAATATCTCACTCACCCCAACAGCCAGCCCGGGGGAAGGACACTGGGAATCTGCACAGACCCATGGACAGCCTGGACAATCTCTCCAGCCCACTGAACCTGAGCCCTGGCTTTCACTTGGCTTCCACTGATGGGAATGCTGCAGCTTCCAAACACAGGTACAGGGAAATACGGAGGCCAGGGGTTTGTCATCCTCACTTCAAGGATGTAAATGCAAAGATGGGTGCTGGATCCCAGCTCCCTGCTCCTCCCCACACCCAGCACCTGCAGCTACTCTCACCCTCCCAGAAATATCCATCCCAAGTCCTGGGCACTGCAGACTTGGCAGCTGAAGCAAAAAGCAAGAGCCAGAGAAGTTTGAGGGGCATTTCCCAGTAGCATTTACTTGTTACAGGGTACCATGCATTCTCTCCCAGCCTTCCCCCAGTCCTACCAACCTCCATAAAGTCCTTCCTCTGGTTGGATGCCTGCAAAGCTGTGGCCAGACTCCTGCCAGATTTCTGATCCCAGCGCTGTGCACAAGAAGAAAAGAGGAAACAGAAGTGAAAACCTGGTGAATTTGTTGTTTTTCCATGTCATCAACTACCGCCCACCACACGTGCTTTTGGAACTTCAACCCTTGCCCACTGCCACTAGGAATAATCCTGCTGTAAACCAGCTGCACACATGTGCAAAATTCAGTGTTTCTGAGCACCAGGCCCATCCTCTTTAAAGACTTGATCTGGCTCTTGACACTCTTTTTGGACCAACGCGTAAGTCTTTATTTCCTAATACAGAGACACCCACCCCTCCCTTCTACAAGGGGCCAACACTGGGCTTGCCTACACCACAGGCAGCCTCCACAAGATGAAAGAATGGGGCTACCTCCTTCAGGGTACCAGTAACAAACTGGGCCTTGGAAACAAAAGGGAGCAAGGAGCTTTGCAACCCTCTCAGCAAAGGAGACCAGCCTACCTTGCCTTCATTGAGTTTCTTCCCAGGGTTGGTTTCTTCTGGGTGATAAAACCATTTGACTCGGACCACCATGTTGTTCCCCCAGGATTCCCACATGCTCTGGATCCTGCCAATGTAGGGCAGGTTGGGGCGGCCAGCAGAGAGGAAAACAGCGCAGTCTCCGATGCGGATGATCTCCTTGCCCCGCACGATGGCCTTGTAGAACAGCTTCCTGGCCTTCCCTTTCATTCCCCGTCTCTGCCAAGAGAGGATCATGCAAGTGGTGAGTCAGGGATCACCTCTATTTTCCATACACACCCTGTCCCGCATGTATCCCTTTGCTGCTGGCACAGTATGCCCACAGGAACTGGGGCACAGAGATACACCATGCAGAACGGCTTCCCCAACACACTGAAAGCCAACCTACATCTCCCTGCAAACTGTACACTTGGCACACCACACCAGCAGCTCCACCACTGCAGGCAAAGGGAAGGGGCACCAGAAGGCAAACCCCAGTGCTGAGTGCCGAGCACTGTGGAGCATTTACCTGCGTGGGCTTCCCAAACCACTTCCAGAGCTGCCGTGCCGGGAGGAAAGCAGCGATCTTGGGCCTGTTCTCCACGGAGGGCAGGCGCTGGCGCTTGGCCAGCTCCTTGGTGGTGGGCAGGTGGATGCCCTCGCGCTTCTTGGGCCGGCTCTTGTTGCTGCTCTGCGGCGGTGCCGGCTGCTGCGCCGCCTGCTGCGCCGGCTGCTGCGCCGCCTGCTTCTGGCTCTGCGGGTGGGAGGATGCCCGGGATTTCCCTGCCTGCTTGGTTTGCTTGGGTGGGAGGGTTTGCTGCACCGAGGAACTCGGCTGGGCCTCGGCTACTTCGTCGTCAGAGCTACAGGAGGAATCTTCGTCCGTAGTGGAGGAGGAAGAAGAGCTGGAGCTTGATGAAGAAGAGGTTGATGAGGTGGAGGAAGAGGAGGAAGATGAAGATGAAGAGGAGCTACTGCTAGAAGAGGAAGAAGAGGAAGAGTTGGAGGAAGAAAGAGGGGTGGACGCTCTTGAGCTGGCTGAGCTGCTGTCCTGGGCTTCCCCTTGATTCTTCTCAGCCTCCTCTTCTCCCTCTGACTCTGAGCTGCTGTCACTGCTGTTGCTCTCAGACTCCTCCACAGCTTCAGGAGCTGCTGCCTTTTCTTCCTGGTCCTTCGAAGCAGCAAGACTCTCTGCTGAGGCATCAAACTTTCCTCCAAAGCTGGCAGGGGAAGGGTCTCCCTCAGCCACCTTGGCTCGGGAAGATTTCTGCTTGCCCTCCACAGTCACAGCAGCAGAATAGCCCAGTCCCAAGATACCCTTCCCATCTCTGCGACTGGCCAGGTTCGAGTCCTCCAGCATCCTCATCGCCTCCTTCATCTTTTTTGTCTTTGGAGACATCACACCCTCATGGTCCAGCTTGATCAAGATTTCATTGTCATGCTTCCTCTGAGCCTTGACCATGGTGCCAAACTCCTGTGTCTCTTCTGTGGGCCGCCCCTTCTTGGCCTTGGCTTTGGACACTGAAGCATCGCTGGAGCCAAAGGCCGCCAGTGTTCCTGGGAGATCACTGTAGGGCTCTGTGCTGAGGATGCTGCCAAACACAGCAGGCTGGTAAGAGGGTTGTGGGGGGCTGTGCAGCTTCGTGGAGATCTTCATTTTGCTGGCTTTTGACCGCTTTTCCTCTGTGGGAGCAGGAGAGCCTCCAGTTGGCAGCGGTTGTGATTTTCGTGACCCCTTCATGCTTGGCTTGCTCAGGCAGGCCGGCTTCTCTGGGACTGAGGAGGTAACAGGTGAAGACTCCACCTGGTCCTTCTCTTCAGGCAAGGCAGCCTCTTCTGCAGAGGAGAGGGAACACAAATGCACAATGTTATCCCTCCAGATGGGCTTTATTAGCTCAGACACAGCCAGACACCAGCGGTGACTGGTCTCTGGCCAAGCATGGCTTGTTCCTGCCTGTTCAGGTACCCCCAAAGGAACACAGGGGGTGCCCTCACTGCTCACTGAACAGCCTGGCCTGGTGCCAGTACTTGTGAGAAGTGATGGACAATGCCCAGGGGTGCTACTTCAACTTCAGGAGAGCCAAACTACAAATCTCCTGCACCTTTGGCCCTATTGACAGCCAGAGAGATGCTCAGCTGAAAAAGGAACTCTGCACCACATCCCTGACTGACAGAAGGAGGCTGTCACAGCACAGGCCAGCTTCCAAGCCAGCCTCCTGTAAACTGGAGCCACAGCAGAGTGAGATGCATGGGTGCTTTGCACTCAAGGAGCGCATCCATTCTCACCCAAATCCTGCTCCAAGCAATAGCCCTAATCGGGGGAGAACAGTGGGGAAGGGAACTGTGCAAGAACTCCCTCAGCTCCAGCAGTGTGGCAACTTACCAGCTTTGGCCTTGACACTGGGCTTTCTCCCTCGCCCTTTGCCCTTTGCCACAGGCTCCTCTGCCCCCAGTGCAGCTCCCTCTTTTCCTTCTCCAGTGTCTTTGCTGGATTTACGGCTACGGCGCTTGGTGCTGGGCACCAAAAGCGCAGGGGAAGGCTCAGCACCTGGAACAGGTCAAAGAGATGTTCAAATGCAGTCAAAAAACACATAAAACAAAGATGTGATATAGTGAAAGTATCCTAACCAAATCTGCATTAGGGACTGGGCCTTTTTCCTTATGGGTGATATCCCATCCTAGCTCTATGTTCTATAATTGATGATGCAATCTTTGTGACTGAAAGTCTGTGAACTTGTCCCAGAACTTGAGAAAAGTGGCCTGAAACTCCATATATGTCAGAGTGGGAAGTGTCTTGCAAAAAACTGAATGGCAAGACTCACACTGGATCTTGTAGTCAGGTGGGAGAAGCCGGATGTGAGACAGTGGGATGCGTCCCGTGTCCCCGTCATCAAACTCTACTGTGATGAGATCACCATCTTCCTCCAGATCCAGGGTTCCTGTGAGATGGGGGAGCAGAAGATGGGATTAGGAACAAAAATCAGAGTACAGACCCCAAAGTAAAAGAAGTGGAGACATGGGGAAAGACAGGGGTGCTGCACCAGCTGCAAAGCCTCCCACTTCACCTTTCCTAGGCTGTGCAGGGAGGGCACAGAAGGCTCACCCTGCAACGGAAAGTCCCTGATAATACTAAACCAGCCCACTCAGTGTGAAATTCCCCATCAGCAGCACTGCTCCAGAACATAATATTTCAATTTGACTTCCCATCTCTCTCCACTATTTCCATCTATTCTTGCAGATACTCACTTCTCTCCTTTCACTGAAATATATATTTTTACCCGCATTTTTTTAACTACTCTCAGCCATCATAAACTGCTGCTTTTCACTTTCTCCAAGAGAAATAAACTGTGTTCTAACCCTCTCTTCTTGCATCAGCACTACTGGTTTACACATGAAAAGTAATTATTCCCTTTTACACAGGTGGTATGACCAAGAGCCCAAAAACAAGCACGGCAGAATTGTCCAGAGACATTCACCAACTTTTTAATGGGATCAGACTGGAGAGTTTTGTGTCAGAGCAAAGTTGTGAGTGTCCAGGTGATTTAGAAACCTCCACAGCCTCAGAAATAATCAACGCCTGGAATAAATTCTCACTTTCTGAAATATATTAAATGTCCTTGATACATTTAAGCTCCTAAATTGCTCAAACCTCTTCCTAAACCTGCAAGATGGTACTTAATCTGCATCATTAATGAGAAGGGCATGACCTGGAAGAGAGAACAGGCTTTGACCTCCAGGACACTCACAGCAGAGCTCAGGGCTTCCCCAGACGAGCCTGACATCCCTGAGGACACACAGGGCTGAGATATCCCTGGTTCAGAGCACAGAGCAGCCAGGGTGGCCTTACCTCGGACAACTGTCCCTGGGTAGAGGCAGCGGTACTGCTGGCTCCAGTAGGCTGCAATCCTCGTGCCCTCGGGCAGGAACCGCACTGAAGGGGGTTTCACATCGATGATCTGCTCAGGGCAAGACGAAGGCAATTACTGACCACCCTGGCACCAGCACAGACCATCCCACCACACCTGGCAAGGAGCAAAGCAGCTCTGGAGAAGGCAAGGGACAGTTTCCCTGCTGGGGAATGGCCTCCTGTGTGCTCACAGGGCCACCTGTGAAGAACCACCCCTGGTGGAGTGCAGGACTAGTGCCTGCTGCCAGTGGGGCAGCTTGGCAATGGGGCAGCGAGCTCACCAAGGGGAGTTCTGCCCACACTGACCATGGGGGGAGGACCAGGGCATCCCTGCAGCTGGAGCAGGAGAGAGCTCCCACCTATCCTCCCCCACCCCAGAACAGGGCATGGGCACTGAGGACAGGCAGCCTTTGGCCCCACATACCGCTTCCTGCAGCAGCTGCTCCAGGCAGTAAATGTGGGGACGGTTTCCCCTCTCGCCCTCCACCACCACCCGGTATCTGAAACACAAAGGCTCGGTCAGACACAGCACATGGGAAACACCACTCCCACCAGGTAACGCCTCCCTCCGAGGATGTGAGAGCACTTAATGAGAGATAATTGGATTTCCCTCAGTGCTGATAAACCAGAGTGAACTCTCCTTCCCTCCCTGCCTGTCAGTCTCTGGGCAGCCAGCTTTACACAACCCCCAAATTGATCCGTGCAGCAGCTCTGTCCCCATTTCCTGGCAGATCCTAGGTGGATATGGCAGCCCCTCAACTCACATGTCTGGCGAATGCACTGTCTTGACATGCCCAGCATAGAGCAGCTTGTCATCCATGGGGATGAGGACACGCAGGCCATCCTTCAGCTCATCCTTGTCAATGATGCAGGAACGGGGAGCTGGGAGGGGTTGGAGCAAGATGAGGATTACAGAGCATCACATGTGGGAAAGGGACAGTGAGAGGAAAAGGAAACTTCAGATTGCCAGCATCACTGTCCCCTCTCTTGATAGTAATAACAAACCAGTAAATGAAAATAGGGCAACTCAAGAGACTGGGCTTCAACTAGATGTCACAGTGAGCTGTGCTAATCAGCACTGAATCAGACTGAATTGACTGAAAAAGTGGTATCTCCACCCCAAAGACTCATGGCTTTAGATGAAGAATGTGCGCAAGAAGTACAGTTGTCCTCTGAGCAGCCCTGGGAAACCTGTAAAATCCTGCCCTTACCTGGTGTGGGTGGCCTTTCAACCAGCATGCTCAGTGGGATGTTCTCATCCTCTGAGAAGCTGCTGTCTTGGTTGGGTTCAAAATCCTCCTCTGCTGCCATGCTCTCCATGAGCTTGCTGACAGCTCCTCCTTTCCCTCGGTTCTGCAAGAGAACAAGCAGCACATCAGCTGGATCACCACAGGAAACAATCTGATCCCATCTCACCTTCCTCCAGCAAAAAAATAACCTGAGAATACTGGGACAATCCTGTCTCCATCCTCAGGAATGTCCATCTCACAAATAGTTAGGTGAGTGCACCCAAACTTTTTGCTGCTTTTATCCCCTTTTATTACCAGCAGTTGACCAAAAGCTACTCCCCACATCCTCACTCTTGGAGGTTGGGAGAGATGTTGTGGAGCTGTAGTTTTGCTCTGCATTCACCACAGTGCTCCTGAGCCTCTGCCTTCACTCAGCAGGCATCAGGCACTGTTACTATGTCTTCTCCAATCTCCATGATCTGTTCCTTACTGTTATACACAGACCATAAGCATCACACAGAAAAATCATGTGAGAAGACAGCACTGTGTGTTATGAGAGATGACAGGCTACAGCAGAAGAGCAGGAACCAGCTGTGACCCAGTGCTGAGCAAGGCTACTCTGTCACCATCTCCTTGGTCCTTGCTGTCCATGTAAGGACAGCTCCCTCCACCCTGTGGCAGCCTTAGAGAAAATCCTGCCTGCTCACTTATTTGGGGGATGAAGGCAAATGAACACCAGATGGTAGCAGCAGGTACTATTTGAGAGTCTCCTTTGGATTTTAGGGTTCTCAAACCAGCTCTTTGCTTACAACATACCCAGCAAAACCTGCACCTCTGTTTTCCCTCCCTCACATTTCAACAGCCCAGGATACAGCAGGGCTCTGCCAGCCACACGCCAGTCCAGCCACACTAGAACCAGCTCCTCACCTCTTTCTTCACCTCCTTGGCTTTCACCTTAGCTTTGCTCTTCTTGGTGGAGCTCAGGGCACTTGCCAGGCTGACCCGAACATCAGAGGGGGAACTGGGGATGCCAGGAGGAGACATAGATGAGGACGAGGAGCAGCAGGGTGTTTCTTTACCCTTCTTCCGCTGCTAAAAATCAAAACAAAACACTTCCATCAGTAAAGAGAAGATTGGTAAAGACCTGGGTCCAAGGAAAGGGAAAAGGTGGAGCAAGGCAGGCTGTGTACAGGTAGGATTGTGTTCAGCCAGCAGTTAGTTCACTGCCCACATCACATCCTCCATCTCCTAGCTCTGCTTTTCATTTGCCTGGCGAGCAACTCCTGCCCATCAAATCTTCCTCCAAAGAGCTCCAAGAAGATCCCAGTTGGTCTCATGTCACAACTAACTTGTCTAACTCTCCCCATCAGTGTTCTTCCATAACACTACCATTACTGAACTGGAGCCAGAGGGAGCTGAGCATTCAGCTCAGATGAAAAGCCAGTAACCCAGAGACTACTGGCACCCCCAGCCAGAGACAGACCTCAGAAGGCACCATATAAAAGATCAATAGCCTTAAGGGCCATTCTGGGGGCCATGGGTCAGCAAGAGGACATGCTCATGCAGAAAGTGGAAGAGAGATTTCACAGGAGTTGTTTTAATGCAGGATCATCAACTTTGGCCACCCAAACAGAATTAATTTGGAGGGTGACAGAATAAGCAGCTCCATTAACACATGACAGGCTTTTATTCCCTGCAAGTCAGATCCAAGTCTGACAGAGCCTCCAGGTGTATACGGGACTGACAAGGGGCAGCCAAAGAAATGCTGAGACAGGACTCAACTCTCTGCCTTAGCAGAGTTAACTGCCCTCCCCTCATCCTCAGCTCCCCAGTCTGGCCAGTACATTCCTCACCTTGCTTAGCTCCTTCCTCTCCTTCCCCTTGCTGCTCTCCTTTTTGGGGCTCATGGGGGCCCCTTTGCCACAGCGCCCAGGTTTGGAGACAGGGGTGGAGCTGGCGGGCGCCGTGGATGTCAGCATGGCCGAGGATGCGGTGGCGTCGTGGAGGAAGATGCGCTCGCTGCGGCGCCGGTTCCACAGGTCATCGTCGCTGGCCTCCAGCCCAAACTCGAAGCTCAGGTCCTTAGGGGATTTAAATTTCTTCAGCTTGCGGCCTTTCTCAGAGCCCAGCTTGGCCTTGTCAGCACTCCCAGATGCGGAGTCAATGCTGCTGGGGGCCTGGCTTGGTGGGAGGCTGCTGGACTCCAGCGGCCCCTTCTTCCCACGCAGCAGCCCTGAAGGAGATTTCTTCCTGATCTTGATTTCACTCTCCGAGTCTGTGTACTCGAACTCTGTCCCTAGGTGCAAAAGATTTAACCATCAGTCAAAGCCCTGCCTGAGCCAAGAGGGGACACATCCTGCTGGAAACTTCTGGGCTCCATGGGAGATGCTGTGCCTGCTCAACAGAGCTCTTGCTTGTTCCTCTTTCCAATCCCCACATCCCTCAGACCTCCATTTCTGAGCCATAAAACACTGTGGAAATTCCCTGGAACTAAGCCTGCCCTGCTCCAAAGCAGAGCCCAACAATTCAGGCAGTGTGGTTCAGTGTGTTCCCTGCCTCCATTTTCTCCCTTCTCCCATAAGCAAAACCCTGCAGGGAAGAGAAAAGATACTTTAACATCATGCCCCTCCTCAAAAAGAAGCTGCTCAGCTGAAACCAAGCATAAACCTCACAAGCTGATCTCCCCTTCCCTCCTGGTTGAGAGCCCTCTCCAGTTTCACCTTTGTTTCAGGAGAACAATGTCTTTTAACAAATGGAATAAACCCATATTTCAAGCTTATTTTTTCCCATTGGCCAACAGACACCACAGATCTCTTTATTGGCTCAAGTAGTCGCCTTTAAAGTCAAGAGAGGTAAATGATCTTTTGTCTGTGGCAAATGGAATTCCCCTCACACTGGCCTCTGCTCAGCACCATGAGCACAGCAGCACCCAGAGGCCTGAAATACTTCAGTAATGCCAAGCTGTTCCGCACCTTCACTGTGTTCCCCTGAACCTGATAAAGGAAAGCAAGATCATGTTTCCAGGGGCAGAAGAGAAACTGAGGCAGCACCTACACACCCAGCAACACAGGCAGGAGGCAGGCAAACAATATTCACATGGGAAAATGAAAATGTACATAGCACAAAGCAAGGAAAGCATCTTCTCTTGGTCCTTCTCTCAAATACACTCACTTTCCCGGGTAAATTCAGTCTGCAGAAAACTGTTCGCATCTTCTACCCAACCCTCTTCCCCTGAGACAGCCCCAGCATGAAAGAAAAAGAGCCAGCATGTCAAAAACAAAGCTGGCAAGGCTCAAAATGAAAAACCCATTGGAAATTAAAACACTCCTTCTCCTCTCTCAGTACTGCATGAGGTAATTTCTAGATGCTTCCAGTTTCAAGGAGGGCAGGTTACAAGACAATAAATTCTTAGCAGAGGCTGTTGGAACAAGTTGGCAAAAGCCTAATATAGCATGGAAACAGTGCTAAAACAAGCCAGGCTCCCGAGAAGGACATCATTTTCCATTCTGAAGCATGCTATAAATTCCATTATCACTTAATAAATATTAATAGAGAATTTATAAATGGAACCCATATAGATCTGTCTGACCAGGAACAATGTCACCAATGGGCACTTGTGCAGCAGGGCATGGGGAGGGGAAGAAATGAAACTCTCAACACATTGAAACTGAGACAGAGGCAGGGTAGAAACCCAGATTCTGGCACTGCAAACACATGAGCAGAGGAAGGAACGCTTGTTTCGAGTCTCACTGGCTCGTTTCTATAAGGAAGCCGATGGGATGGGCTGATGGAAAGAGTTTTTCTTCTGTCTGGGTGTCTGTGCTTCCCTTGGGTATCCAAGATCAGCTGCATTTAGCACAAGCTTCCTTCCCTAAAATTTAACAGCACTTCACTGTCTTCTGCACTCTGTCCACGGGGATGCAGCATCCCACTGCTTGCCTTTGCAGCATGTCTTGCTGAGAACTTGCCAAGCGGGAAAAGAGGAAACTTCTACAAAGTCACAGCTGTCCCTAGGGAAGCCACAGCTGCAGCTGCTAACCTGCCATGTCCGTGGCTGGTTTTCGTTTCCCTATCAGGTCACTTTCTCCACCTTCAGCATCAGGAGCAAGCAGCCAAAGCAAAGAAAGGGCAGTTCAGTGCCTGGGTACACAACCTGCTCTCGCAGCACAGCTGGGACCTCCCAAACCTTCCAGCTTGCCCCATAGCACCACCCCACACCACAGAACTCACCCATCAGGCTCTGCCGCTCCTCCTTCTTCTTTGCCTTCTGCTTGGCCTCCAGCTGGATGATGGAGAGCGGAGGGGGAACGATGGGGCTGGGCATGGCGCTGGCAGCAAACCTGGCCAGAAGGCCCAGGCCACTCTCATCCAGGGCAGGTGATGACAGCCTGTCTGTGCCATCCGTGCCATAATCCTCTGCTTCCTCCTCTTCCTCCTCATCATCATCCTCCTCCTCCTCTGAGCTGGAATCTGGCACGCAGAGAACAGGGAGCCCGTTACAAATCTCACGGAGCTGTGCACCAGCCACATTCCCAACCCGAGCCGCAACTCTCCTGCTGCTCTGTGCCCACCTAAGTGGCACTGAGCCACCCAGGACTGAGCCACAAGATGCTGGCCACGGGCACACACGTGTCCTTGCAGCCATAGAGCCGGTGTCACCCTGCCTGCCACCACCCTGCAAGGACACAGCAGTACAGGGTACGGCAAAGACCCACTCAGGGCAAGGGAGGGAAAAGCAGGGTGTTGGCAGATTTTTAAAAGGATGCCAGGCACCCCTTCCCTACAGCTTTCAGGAGGAATTAAAAGCTTCATTCCTTTGAAAATCCCAACCTGGGAGCTGTGGGATTCCCCTCCCGCCCACCAACACTTCCTCCATAACAAAATCCATCAGTGTAATCAGAACCAGAGATCAGCATGGAAGGGGAATACCAGAGAGCAGCCTGTGCCACGGCAGGAGGCAAGGGGGACACAGGGAGGAGAAGGGGCAGGAAGCAAAAATGCAAAGAGGGGGGAGAAATAATAATTCGAAAGCAATGGATTTGGAATGCATAAGGGAGGAAAGTGTAGGAGACAAGGAGCAGCGTTTGAACACTGCCTCAGAACTCTCTCTGTGCCTTTCATTTCCCTCTCTACAGCTCAGGATAGGGAAGCCCAGCTCAGCATAGGCAGGAAGAGCTGCCCACAGCCAAAATCTAATTCTGGCAGAGAAATCAGCCTCGCTGCCTGCCTCGACTGACACCTGCAGAGCAGTGGGCTGAGGGTTTCCTCTAGGGTGTGCACACAGCAGGTATTTTGGGGGTAGATGCTCTGAGAGTGGCACCTCTCCCTCCCTACAGCGCTTCCCAAGAGTCTGTCAGCAGCTCAGAGGCAATTAATTTTAACAGCATCTCATCCAGTGAGTGCTAGTGAGCAAGCCACTTGACAAATGCACATATACCACACACACACACACACTTATACACACACATATATGAGCACCCAGATCTATAAAAATATATATATTTAACTGCGAAAAGCGGGTCTGGAAAAGATATTTCATTTCTCTTGAAATTGAGAGCTTAAGTAGGATCATTGAGGCTGCTGGAAAATTTCCACCACTAGCAGGAGCCCTGTTCTGAGCCCACTCCCCAGCTCCTACCAGCCACTATCCTTGTGTCTGAAATCCAGCCAAATGAGAAACCATATCCCTTCTAAATGAGCTGGAATGAACATGAAAATCCTTTTCTTTTCACATATGCCCTCTGGGATAGATAAAAACGTCCTCAGCACTTGGTTGCTCAGAAAAAAAAAATACAATAACACAAGTGTTATTTTTCCATGATATTAGAAAGAACAGGAATATAAGAAAACAATGTTCTCATCCTTGTATTTTATCAACTGAGATAACTGGCAGCTTTTTTTGGCTTTTTTTTTAACATGGATGGTTTATCTCTATAGCATACATCTGATAGTCACAGAATACTAATTTTTAACTGCATAAAAACTCCTTCCCCATTTCAATTGCCCAAACTGGTACCTTATGATATAAAAATGCTACTAAACCTACAGTCCTGTAGTCAATACAAGATATCCACAGACCTGTTCACTCCTTGCATAAAAACCACATGCAAAAAAATTTTAAAAATCCACAGCAAATTGGGATCAGATTCCTTCCCCTACCAGAAAATGGGGCACAACTGCTGTTTTTATACCACATTTTGCCAAAAAGAAAACAATTCCAGATGAACTTTATTCTGAGACATGAAAACCACCTGAAAAACAGCAAAACCATGTCTGAGTTCAGTGACACCCTGTGGGGCAGTGAGACCTTCTCCATTCAGACCATCTAGCTCTGAAATTCAGCAATTTTCAGCAAAAACAGGGGGTAAAAAAAAGAAAAAATCAACCTGCACAGTCCCTCATGCCAGACATGAGAGCTGGTTGAGCAGAGTGGCTGAGTGAGCAGCTGGGGAGGAAAATGAGGGGGAAAAAAAGGGAGAAAGTTTGCAGGAAAATAATTCCATGAGCAGTCCAGCCCCATTGGCTTGGCCACAAGTGCCCAGCAGCACCAGCCCTTCAGAGGCATCCAGGTAAAACAGATTTAAAAGCCAGGATGGCAGTGGCTGTTCCTCAGGCTACAGAAAATAACACAATACAGCCAGGTACCTGGTGGTTATTGCAACCTCCTGCTCATACACGGCGTCACACTACAGAAAGACAACTGAAGACAGTCCCTTGTCAGCATTTTTACCACAACACTTATATTTTTATCTGCAGGAGATACAATTTCCAGCCTGAAAATAACCCCATTTTAACACATTCACAGCACAGATCTATCCTCCTCCACCTCTCATGGCGAGGATGGATGTTGCTAACCCCACTCCACATGCACAACACAATCCCTGCTCCTCTTCTTTCTGATTTTCCAAGGGACAAAAAGTAACAAATGAAGCAAAAAGAAGACATTTGGGGCTCTGCTCCAAGCCCACATGCTTCTAAAGTAAGTCCCCAAACTTCTGGCCATGGTGGCAAGTAAGCTGCTGGTGCTCTCTGTCCATCTGTACAGCTCCCTGGAGAGACTGGTGCCTGTATTTAATGGGAAACACGAGTTTTACTCCCACTGTACCCAAAATAGGTGCGGGTTTAAAATTAACTATGCACAGATGCCTTTACACAATTGAAGCCTCAATATTTTTTGTCCTGAAAAGGTGATCTTTAGCTAGCAACGGGGAAAAAACAATTTTTTTAAAAAATCTTTTTTTCCTTCAATCGCAATTCTGTTAACGCCGAGAGAGGGTAAGGTAAAAAATGCTCAAAATATCTTTTTAAAAATAAAGTATCTTTTCTAATTGAAATAAAAACTTTTTTTTAAAAAAATCTTTTCTGACATTTTTAAGAGCATGTATATGTGTGTATATACCCACACACACAATCACACGTGTACATACAACTCCACAGCCAAAACAAACAATACATTCATATTTAAATGCTACTGATGCCAGATAAACTGCAGCCAAAGATTATTTTAATTTTTACCTGCACTGAATTAAAACCCAAACCCACTTAAGAATACTAAGTTTTCTCACTGGTTTTAACAGCTAAGCTGCTGTGGTATTTTACTGTAGGAGAGCAGTAAATGAAGGTTTGTTAATGATGAACAGAAATTGGTTAAGCAATTTGGTTTTTAGAGACTGATGTATGTAACAAGACGGGTTGAGTGGGGTGTGAAGAGGAAAGGCTGGGGAGGGGAGGGAGTAAAAACACACACTTAAAACAGTCATTTCACATTGTAAAAATAAACAGCATGATTTTCTCATAACACCAAGCAGGTCTACAGCATACAAAGCAGGCTAAGTACAGGCAGACTTTAGACAGCTACTGGGTCATTAACATCTGATTTCTGCGATCTGTCCAAATTCTGGAGGTTGCTTATTTTTGAGTGTCCAATTTAAGACTGTACCTTTTTTTTTTTCCAAATAATCCAGTTCTCATCATTGGAAGATTTTTCACCTTCATGTGCTGTGCTGTTGACTCCAGAAGTGCTTATGAAAAATTAAAAAATATTACAACTATCACATGGGAATATGTAGGGAACTGGTTACCCCTTACTGCTTCTTTTTTTTAAATTGGGATAAAATCATCCTCCAAGTCAGGAAAACAAGAACAGAGAAGAAGTTACTAAATTAAAGAAAACAGAGTATGGATGAGGAGGACTTATGGGTTTTAGGTTTCAGAAAGCTCAAGGAATTACCTATCCTGGTGGGCTTTAGCTCACATTAGCAGTTTCCTCTCCAAGGTCACTGGATTAAAAACCACCAGCTTATCAGAATGGCAACGTGATGTTTGGTCAGTAAGAAAGCAGCGTGTCCCCCCTCACCTATGTCAAACCAGATGGCAGAGAACAGGTCTGCAGCTAATCCCACCTTTGACACAGATGCTGCAGGGCCGGGGCCAGGCAATATCCCTGACACGGGGACATTTCTGCACCGTGGTCCAGAAACCTTTGAGGTTTTCATCCTGGACTCATCTGCAAATCCAAATCCTTGCCCTGGCTGGGCTAAGGTGTTCTCCAAAAATAGTTCTGCAAACAGCAAAGCATTTCTGGAGTCCTCAAACACATACACACAACGTGTAAACCTTCCATGTGAGACTCTTCATGGACAGAGGAAAGTTGAAAGCGGACAGCAATCATTTTCAAAAATTAAAATAACCAAGAGAATGCAAAGAGCTACGTGTCATTATTCATGGAGGCAACATCGAAACGTCTGAGGCTGACAGATGACATAAAGAAAAGTTATTTTGCCTACCTACATAACAATGGTCAAGGTTCAGGTTCATGGCTAGTGACCCTCGCTGAGAAGTGTCTGCCCTACAACCAGCCAACCACTTTGCTTCTTTAGTGCAGCGTGAGAGCAAATGCAAGAGACCGACACAGACATTCAAAGCATCATGGATAGGGGCAGGGGTGAAAGGGTTGGTCAAGCAGCTGCAAGGAGAAAGCGAGCACTTCTAGAAAAGCTGAGGTTATTAATCGGTTTAGTATTCAGGGAAAGCCATTAGAAACCCTATTACCCAAATATCCCTTCAAGAAATGCTTCTGACAAAAAAAAAAAAAAAAACCAACAAAAAAAACAACCAAGAAAAAATTTCATTTTCAGGAAAAAAAAACAAATTGAAACCAATTATCCCTTCCCACCTCCCTCTCCCTGCCCACCTCCCACCCTAGGGAGGTTTTGCATGTTTGGTTTCCCCACCATTAAATGACACCCTAGTGAGATTTACAATGCATTTCCCCATTTATTCCAGATTCCCCAACCTCCTCCCGTACCCCCTGCCCTCCCCAGATTTTATCCCATAAAACTGGGATTTTTAGTTTATTTTTCCTAATAAAGCAGACAGGTTACTTGAAAAATAGACAAAGGGACAAGTTACCTCTCTGCTTACCTGGAGCAAAACCAAAAAGCAAACCCAAAACCCCCCTCAAGAACTTGGCACCTAAAAGGGATTGATATCCTCAAAATTTCCAACAGCAGCAAAACAAAGAAAAGATGCAGGAAGGAACAAGGAAGGGAAGAATGGAAGTTAATGCAGACTCTTCATGGAAATGAGGCAATCTCAGCCTTACATAAAATTCACTATCCCCACAACTTTTTGGGTTCTATAAAGAACAATTTTTCTTTTCTTTTTGACACATGTATTTCTTTTTTGGGTTTTCTCTGAAATGCATTGGTAGGTCCAGTCCAGAGCCACATCAAACCAAATCAACATTCTGTATCTTTCTGCCGTGTTTGATAATTTTCTTTTTCTTTTTTTTTTTTTTTTAAGCTTTAATTATCTTTCTTTGGAGGAGGTTGGGTTTGGAGGGAAGAAAAACTAAACAGGTGCACGGAGGAAATTAACATTAAAAAACTCAGAAGAGAAAAATAAAAGGAAAAAGAATCCAAAAAAACAAAAGCCAAACTATGCAGCCCTGTTTTTCAATTAACAGCCCTGAGCAGTGTAAAACACTAAAAGGTTTTTGCTGGGCTACATCCAGCTCTGCCGTGTAACTTAGATAACAACTGGGGATGCTCTTGCTTTGCATTCAGCCCAGCCAAGCTACTTTCTTTTGGGAGCTGAGGGCTCATTAAAATGACCTTTCCCCATGATTATTATTTAATGAGTGCGCTCTAAAACAGAAACCCCTTGTGTCTCTGGAGGAAAAGTCTCAAGTAATCTCTTTTCCCACTGAAGCACTAATGACAGGCTGACAAAAAAAGAGCTGCAAGAAAAAAATTGGGGTGAGGGTGAGGGAGGGAAACTGCAGAGTCAAATTTAATGCAGTAATTGCCACATCCTTGAGCACCGCGGGTTACGTCTGGGCATCTGAAAAAAAACCTACCACCCAAAAAGGCACAAAAACTTGGTATTTACATTTTAAAAAATTAAAAAGAAATATTTCTGGCTGTTAAATACACCCTGCACCCTCCTGCAGCAGCAACAAGGAGTCAGTTCCTCCATGTTTAATGTGCGTGCCTGGAGAGAGTCTATCAGGAAACAAACAGATAAAACCAAACCAAAAATGGGTGAACAAAAAAAAAAAAAAATTAACTTAAAGGGGTTGGGGGAAAGGGGGAAGCCTAGGTTTTATCTGGACAAAGGCAGCAGGGATATTTGAATAATAGAGAGTACCCCAGACTAGGTTAATTCCAGTTCTACTGATGGGGAGTGGGAGCAGGAGGGGGATGCAGAGCAGGATGGAGTGAAGCGGCAACCTAATCGCCTGATAAGAGACACAGCAAGAGAGACAAGGTACACAGGTTTAGTTAAAAATGAACTCGGTATGTTTAATAAAGCTTGGTAAACCAAATTGCAGTACAAACATCAAGTCACACGGCCACACAACAGTACCCCGGTAATTTAAAAAAAAAAAAAAAAAAAAAAAAAAGGACGGGGAAATAAAAAAGAGGAGGAGGGAATAAAAGAAAATGGGGAAAAATAAGGAAAAAAATAAGGAGGGTAAGAAACAAGAGGGGAAAAAGAAAAAAGGAGGAATAAAAGGGGGAAAAAGAGGAAAAAAGGAAAGTAATTAAAAAAGCTCCTTTCAAACTTCGACAAGGCTCATGCCAAAACAAAATAATAATAATTAAAATAATAATAATAAAAGTAATAATAATATAATGGTGGTGGTGGCAGCAAGGAAGGAAGTGAGGTTAAAACTGAAGGGAGGAAGGGAACAGGAAAGCAGGGGACAGGTGGACACTAAAACTTAGTTGATATAAAAGCTCTAAAAGAGCCAGCCAGTAAAAATATCACAACGATACAGATACAAAAAGGATAAAAAAATAACGGCTGGGGTGATAAAGCAGGCTACGCTGCCAAGGACAAAGATGGCCGCCCTGGCTCCGACCATCAAAATGGCTGACCCCGGCCCGCCAGGCCCTCGCCCCTGCCCCGCTCCCACACGGCCGCGGCACGGGCCGCCTTTGGGGGTGCGTTTGCTATAAATTAATAACCTTGATCGAACGAGTCCTCCGAGGAGTCACTGAAGGAAGATCCCGCCTCGGCTTCCCTCAGCAGCAGGCAGAATGGCTGCTTCCGCCCCGCCGCCGCCACCGCCGCCGCCTTGGGCCTCAGCGGCCGCCCGGCCACCACGGCACTGCGCGGGGCCGCCCTGGGGCCGCCGCCCGCCCGGCCGCCCTTCCTGCCCATGGAGCTGTACAGGCCGGGCGGGCGCGGCTTGGCGGAGGACGGGGGCTGCGCTGGCCACTCGTCCCTCAGGGATCCCTCCTCATCCTCCTCCGAGTCCGTATCTGTGGTCAAAGCGGGTGGGAAGAGCGTTACATCGCTGAATGTAACGGTTTGGGGGTTTTTTGGGGGGTTTGGGGATTTTGGTGATACCACTGTCCACCCCTGTTCCATCATAAGCCTTGTGTTCAACAAACACAGAAATTCACGTTTCCTTCTTTCCATCGCAAATGGACATCCTCCACCTCCTTGTCTACCCTTAAGATCCAAGGAGTGCTCTCAGCTTGGCAGCAGAAACATGAAGCGAACATTTCCACTATGAAAATGTCCACTGAAGGCACAGCACTGTCAACAACTGGACCATCAACCTGAATTTGTCTTGGCTATGGTGACACTCAACACTCTTGACCTGAATTTCCTTTCCTACACAAACCAGCTGTCACAGAGGGTTTTCAACACGTGTGGTTGGAGTTGCCAAGAAGGCAGGATGTCTAACTCCAAACACACAGCCCCAGATGCTTCACAGTGTACAAAGGAGCAGGGCCCAAAGCCATCATGGCTTTACAGAGCTGCTAAGCCTTGTGGGCGGTGGGAAGTTATCCAGCCATCCCCTCTGACGAGAGGGACAAGAAGCATATGGTACCCCTGGATGCAATAGGAGTGGGTGTAAATTGTCACCGCCCCATTTGTGGACATGTCCTCATCTCCACAACATTACAGACATTGTGGCATCACTTCCCAACTCTACTGTAATGGGTTGTGGAGAAAAGACAAGAGGAATGGCAAGTTCAGGAGGCTCAAGGCCCAAATACGCAAATTATTTTGGACACCTAATTTTTCTTAAAATTTGTGGGAGTAAGATGGTCAGTTCCCCATTTGGATCTATGCCCAAAGTTTTCAGGACTCCAGGCAGAAAATCTTGAGGTCAGGAGCCAGAAGGATTTGGCACCAGTCCCACTTCTCCTTCTCCACATGAGAAGCCCACCCATCATGGGAGGTGCTGCCATATGCTCGACCTGCCTCCCCAAATTCAGCATGCCTGAGTGACCAAATGACAGGCTGAGGCCCTTCCCTTGAACCTGCACACAGATGAAAAACCAAAGCTGAGCTGAGAGCTGCTGAGAGCTGAGTGACAAAGGAGAACATTCCTACACCAGGAGACTCACTGGACAGTGGTCAGATAGAAGTTCTCTTAGGTCTGGGAGTTTTTGTTCATGAAACCACAGTGCCAAGAATGAGGGCGCTGTAAAAGCTCCCTCTGCCATTCAGCTCCAGCAACAGTCCATCCTTCCTCTTCCCATTAGCTCCAGAGCCCACAGTTTAGGAGACACATGTCTGTCCTTGGGAGTAAAGCACACTCAAGAACAGAACTGCTGGGTAGTGTGTACAGCACAATAAGCCAAAGGCTGTGTTCAAGTCCAGTGGACACAATGACTCCTATTTTGTCATATAAATGGCTAATTTCATGCCAAACATTTGTTCCATTGGAGAGTCACTAGCTCATCTTCCCCATTAGTGAAATTTCCGAACTAGTGTTGCACCAAGAGATGTATTTGTTATGCACACAAACACCCCATAAAGGTTTTAACACGGCTTTAAATAGCTGCAAGCAAAGGGAAAGATGTGTGTGCAAGTGAGCTGAGACCATTACACAACGGTCTCAGACCATAAACTCTGCCCCAGTGCCTGCCTGAACTGTTAAAGACTCTCCTATGTTTGGTTCTACTGTTTTCCCAACACTGTCAGCAATTCAGATTTTTCCTTCTGTAACAGTGGTCAGTTGCTGGAACCTTCACCTCGGGCACACTCGGGGTTCACAAGTAACAATAACCGCACTGATGTGGGGTGGGGACAAACGTTGATGAGACAGATGGGAAGGCTCAGCACAGCCAGCCAGGAAGCAAGCCATGGCACTAAAGGGCAAGAGGATGCTCAGGAACATCAGTGTCACTGGCAGGCTTTTCCTTTCCAACAGATTCCATGGCATAATCCTAAAGTCAAGCCCACTGAACTCAACAAGGACTTCAAAAGTCAACCACCTCCTAGAGAAGAGGCTCCACCTGCTCATCTGACAGGCAGAAGGAGAGTGTCTACTCCCACCAAAAGCAAGAACATGGGTCAACCTCTTTTAAGTGTTTTTCCCCACTGATGATCATTACAATACAGGTCAGGAAGAAACACAGTGATCGTGGCTTCCCCTTGGACAGCAAGATGGGCAGACAGCCCATGCTGACCCCAAAAATGCATCAGCAGCCACTGGGAGGTCACCTTTAATTCATGAGCAAAACCAGACCCATTTGCAAGACCCCTTTCAATAGGCCAGAGACTCCCACCACAACCCCTCCTACAGACAGAAGAGATAAAAAGAGGTTACTTACTATAGGAGTAGCTGCTAACTTCAGATATTGCTGGTGAATGGGAAACCTTGAGCTGATTTTTGACTTTTAACCCCACCTCCATCTTCTTCATTTTGGCAGTCACTTTGTTTTTACCTTCCTTGGTGGTTTTCAGTGACAGGCCCATGTTCTTGGCCAGGCTCTTCTCCTCCTTACTTGGCAGAGCCTCATGGGCTGGGAGGTACCTGCTGCCACCTCCACCGGTTTTGAGCTTTCCCCCAGAGCTGTCAGCAAACTTGAAGGGGGATTTGAGCTTGTCTTGCTTGGTGAGAGACAGGGCCTTGTCAAGCTTGCTGGCCAGCTGCTCCTGATCTGATGGCACCTTCTTCTTTTTGAGCTTTAACTGCCGAGGTGAAGGGAAGAGACAAGGTGAACACAGAGCAGATACTATGGCAGACCTGAGGGATTTTACAAGCCCTCCAAACTGTCCCATGCATGTAGTTAATAAAGCCTCAAGGTAATAGTCTTAGCCCCAGTTGCCCTAACCCACCACAGTTCTAGGGAGGAAGAAGAGGAAGACATAAGCAAACAGTACAGTTTTACTGAGCACTACAAAATTGCAAGATTAACTTAGAATGAATGTTCTTCCAAAAGAAATATGTTCATAGAACAACATACTTTGGAGTCCTTTTTTATCCACACTACCTGGTTTTTAGGGTATGTTTGGGTTGGTTTTACAAGCTTTTCTCTAAATCACAAGGATTAAAAATCCTCTTTACCCAAGACCCAGCCAAATAAATATGGATTTTCACATAATCAACCAGCTCCAGAGGCTGAGATACCAAAAAAACCCAAATACCTCTCAGCATGAGCATCAGCACCACTGCACTACAGCCAGAGCTGTAACATCCCTTTCAGCATTTTCTTGCTTCTTGAAAAAAGCAAATATATTTTACATGTGCTACAGCTAGATAACAGCAGCTCTAACTCACTACTTTGCCTGCATGCATTTGGGATTTCATCAGCAGCTTTAAGCTCCAGTAAATATCTCATTGCCTCAACAGGAGCAGAAGAAAACCCTGCATTTGAAACAGCAAGGTTGTGCTCCCATTCCTCCCTTGCTTTGGGAGGTCCATTCCCCTGTGCTCTCTCTGTAGGCAAAGGGGTGAGACAAGCCTTGCTCTGGATTCAGAGCCAGTGCAGCACTGAAAGCTCTGGCTGGCTCCAAGGCACTTGGCTCTGCCTCCCTCCAAAGAGGTTCAACCTCTGTAAGCCAACATTAGCCCCTCCACTGCACACAATCCTCTCTTGAGGAGCATCTAAACCCATGTGAACTGAAAGCAGACACGGAAAGATCAGGAGTCCAAGCCAACACCGGCAAAGCAGGAAAGAGATGGGCTTTTGGCCCGTGGCTCCATGCTCCCCACGAGGGCACTGACCTCATTTGAGAAGCTGGGAGCTGCATCGTGCTCTTCCCAGCTTGAGTTCTTCCCTTTCATCTTGCTACTGCTGCTCTCCACATCCTCGTCCTCCTCTGGGAGGGCCCCTTTGTGCCTCTTCTTCATGCCCTCACCAGTCTCAGAGTCTTCAGAGAGCAACAAGGACTTGCTCAGTCTGCAAGCCAAGCACAGGATGGGTCAGGGTGGGGGGGGTGCTTTCCTCCCTGTGATCCCCACCAAGCTCAAAAGTGAGGTTAGATGCCTCCTAAGACAGTGGGGATCCTCAGTGGGAGCCAAGGCTACTGTGAAGTGACAGCAGTTTGGACAAGGGTTTCCACCAAACTGGAGAACCAAGGAGCCCTTTGTGCACATTCTTGGCCACCAGGACAGTTGAGGGTGCCTGAAATCAGAGATCTGCAAGGTGTTCTCCAAAAGGAAGTGCTTGGTGTCTTGGTAACAGCCACCAAAAAGTGCCTGATTTGGGACAGAGCAGCAACAGGAAGGACTGACAGCTGAGGTGGCCCTTAAGGTCTTTTGCCACTTGTACTTCCATGAACTCTGTAGGTGCAGAGAGACTCCTGAGGCCCAGGGAGGTGCCTCACTGCCCAGACACTTGCTCTGGCTGCTTTGATATGAACAGGAGGTGGCAAAGAAGTGCCACAATGGGTGACAGAGAGGGACAAAGGCACTGCAAGGATTGGCTTGCTCCAGACTCCAAGTCGGGCCCCTTGTGAAAGGCATTTGTGATCTAAGTCATTGGACTTGCTTTGGGATTTGGGGGGAAAGAAGAGGGTAAATAAACAAGAAAAGAAAATAAAAAATTAAGTAGGTGAGACTATAAGCACATCTTTCCCGGCTCCCCAGCCATCTCCAGTAAATAACTGATGGATGAGCAGTCAGCACCTCAAGATTCCTACCAAGCTTCCATTTCAAGCTCTCATATGCTGCCTCCTTCACACCAAGCCTCCTGGTCAGACCACCACCACAAACCATTGACACTGGACAGCCTCCTCAGCTTCCAGGCATTTCCCCTCTCTCTATCCTTTCTGCTGACCTGCACAGACAGCTAAACCAACACCTAAGGCCCTGGATGCTGGCTGAGGGTGCACCTCCATCTCCCAGAGCAGCCTGCTCCAGCATTCCTGTGATCCAGGGACATGCACAAGCAACACCCTCACACACCCACACATGCACAACTCCTCTGGATGCCTCCAGCCTGTGCAGCCACCCAAACACAAAGAGCAAAACACAGAGCCACCAAGAAGACAGATTTTAAGAAGCATTGGTCAGTGGGAGCTGGGCACCTGACTTTGATTTGCAGTCTTGAAAAGGACATTTGCACAAATATGGAGCACACAGGGTGGTTTGGAAATGCCTTCCCATTGGAGAGGCCATCTACGGTAGGATAGATGGCCAGCAGTGGTGAGATCCAAACAAGAGCAGCTGGACTTGCAAAAGAGAAAGGAGCAGAGTGGAGAATAATCCAGATGCTTGAAAGAGAGATGTCAGGCAAAACCAACTCCCACTGATTCAGGGAACAGAGAGGAAGACAGAAGAAACACAGCAGAAATGTTCTACAAAGTAGATAACCTGGAATAGCCCTGTCCTTCCTGGTTTTGACACCAGCATCCCTGCAACTGGCTCTGCAGCACCTGACTGCACCATCTGCTCTCCTGAAAGCACACGAGGACACACTCCCCAACTCCAAAACCTCACCTACAGCTCCCTGCCAGCCATACCACCTCACACAACTCCACCTGTCCTACCTGCACCCAACACCAGGCACGTGCTCTGCCTGCAGGGAGGGAGGACACTGGCACTGCATTCCCACCATGAGGACAGCGGCCGGGCTGCCAACACAGCGAGCCCCCGCTGCATCCGAGATGCTCTCCCCAAGTCAGACCCTGGCACAGAGACCCTGCCGTGTTCCCGTCTTCCCCAAATTCCAGCCTTACTTTCCACTCTTGCTGTCACTCTTCCCTCTCTCCTTAATGGGTGACAGAGCGCTTGATCCAAGTTTCCTCTTCCTGGGCCTTCCAGGGCCTCTTCTCGCCAAGCTTCTACTTTTCTCGTCATGCTTTTCCCTTTAAAAAAACCACACGCTTCACTGTTAACCAAGGCAACAAAAAAAAAAAAAAAAAGGAAAAAAAACCAACAAAGGAAAAAAAAAGCAAAAGCAAATTTTGCAACCAAAAAGCAAAACAAACAGGGAAAAAAATGAAATAAATCCAAAAAGAAGAAAAAGGGAAAATAATTAAAAGAAAGCAAGCAAGAACGGGAGCCAACCCAGAACCTTCTCCTGCCACCAAACTGCTAAACTGAGCTGCTGAAGCCAAGGTTGTCTCTACCACAGTCTCCCAGCTGCAGTCACCAGTTACCAGGTTGTTGTGTCACATAGCCTAGGAGTGTGCTGTGCAAAGCTCTGGCGGGATGTACCAGGAGGAGAGGAGTGGAGAGGAGGCAGGGAGGGATGGAGGGCAGTTTTCTCTCCCGGGCCGAGAGGCAGTGAAAGTGCCCAGCTGGAAAAAACCAAGACTTGGGTGAGCAGCCTGTGACTTACTCGGAGTCCCTGCGGCGCTGCAGCTTCACCAGCTCCCGCTGCTTCTCCTTGTAGCGCCGCTGCAGCTCCGCCAGCCTCATCCTGTAGTCCAGCTCCATCGCATCCATGTTCTCGATGGCCGACTTGATGGAGTACATCTGGGGTGGGGAGGCAAGAGAGGCTCAGGACACGGCCAGGGGGTGCTCACTGGGTGCCCTGGCAATGGCCAAGGTGTGCAGCCTGGCAGAAATGCCCTTCGTGCTGAGAGGGGAGCAGAGACTCCTTGCCCACCAGCACAGCCCCAGAGTGGTACCCAAGAAAACCAGCAAAGCAAAGATGTTCTTATGCATAGGATGGCATCAGCTCTGAGGGACTGCAACTCTGGAAGAGAACCTGCAGGATAAAATGCTCTTTTACCTTGTTTAAAAAGAGAGATCACAATATCTTGGAATACTTACTTGTTCTGTACAAAATAATTTATCAGTCTTTTCCACAGGGAAGAGTCAGCAAATTAAAAATAAACAAGGAAAAACCCTCCTGGCTACTATTTTTATTTATCCTCTGGCCAAAACAGTAACACACAGGTTCTTCTGGCTTCACATTAAAACACCACTTCAAGGGCTGACGAGGGTCCTGCTGAACCTTGACTAACAAGGGAAGAACCTAAACTGCAGCCCACTGACTCCTGTGCAGCCAGGAATGTGACATGAGGGAGGGAACAACTAGCTTGTTCTGCTGAATGCAGAGGGGCAGCACGAGCCAGCATGAGTCCCCAAACTGGGGCTGGGACAGTGAGTTCTGTGAGTGGGTGCACTGGGGCTTTCCAGGCTCAGCCACACTAAGAGCTACTTACTGGTTCATCTTTCTTCTGCATCCAGCTGTACTTTTTGTTGGGATTCAGCTCTCGAGGCAGCCGGATGGTTTTCAGACTTTCCATTAAGGGGGTGGAAAGTACTTCCATGAGCATGTGGGTGCTGGCAGCCAGCAAACTCTCCAGCGTTGGCCGGACAGGAAAACTCTCTGGACCTGCTGGGAAGGACAGAAAAAAAAGCTACAGAAGATCACATTCCAAGACTGCTTCTCCAGCAGGCACAAGGAGGGGCTGATGGCCCTTTCCTGACTATGGCTGCTCAAGGAGCCCCCCAGCCACCCTTGGCCCCCTCTTGAGATCTCCTGTTGTACTCAGCCATGGTGTAACTGGCAGTTCCCATCACTTCTCACCTCAGGAAGTTACTGGAAGGTGAGATTCTTTTCAGGACCTGCCAAGCTCTTGGAAAGCATCATCTGGAGCTACTGGGGCCTCTGGTGCCAAACCCCAACAGACTGTGGACTCAGTGCCTGCCAGAAGGGTGTTACCCTGGCAGCTCTCAGCAACTGGGGCTCCGTTTCCGCTACGCATACCACAAACTGTCTAGACATGGCGAGGGCCTTTGGAAGGGAGAGCAGTACAAAAGCCACACGTAGCTCAGCCTGTTGCAACAAAAACCCTGGTCCAACCCCATCTTAAGTACCAGCCACTCCTGCAACTCGGAGCAGTGCTCTCCTTGCTTCCTGGGTGAGGCTGCAAGAGATCCCACCTGTGACTCTGCTCCTCTGCCCACATGGAGGGCACAGGGATCATAAGCTGGGAGACTCTGCATGGTCTGAAGTTGACCAGACTCCCTGCTCACAACTTACTTTGCATTTCTTGCTTCCGTTTCTCCAGCTCCATCTCTGCAATTTCACTCAGCAAAGTGATCCCTTGCAGGAAGGAGTGCTCCAGGGTCTGGTCAGTTAACACCTCCACCTTCATCTGGGGTGGAGTGACAGTGGTGGTAGTCAACAAGGAACAAGCCTGAGGCATTTCTGTAGCAGCCACCAACGCATTCATCCCAGCCAGTGGGTCACCCGGCTTGATGTCCAGATCTGGGATTTGGCAAGTGATTGCCTCTTCTGTGTAGGAAGGGATCTCTGGCCCCTGCTCCCCCTCCTCAGGAGGCAGGCTGGGGAACTCCCTCGCCCGGGGCACATCAGCACTCTGCAGCTCCATGGCTACAGAGGCCTCCTCCCGCTGCGGCGTCAAGTCCATCTCCGGTGGCTCACTCTCTGCATGCACGAGCAAACCATCATAGTCCATGTGCATGGAGCAGCTTTCTGCTCCACTCCCGCTCTCTGCCTCAGCCTCTGCTTCTGCAGGACAGGCCACAACCTGGTAAGGAGGTGGGCAGCTCTGGAGGTCTTCCTGGTCCTGCTCCATAGCACCCAGGGTTTCGCCTTGGTGCAACAGGAGATTGCAATTGTCCACATTCTGCACTGGGACGGCTGCAGAGGTGCTGATGTTCAGAGTCCCCATGTCCTGCTCACAGATGCTTTCTTGGCTTTCCTCCATCTGCACCTCTGATTTCACCCTCTCTTCCAAGGATTCCTCTTCTGCTGCTGTTTGGATGGGCTCTAGGATTTTGGACGGAGACAGGTGGATGGGCTTGACCTCTGAGGAAAGGTCCATGTGCTCAGAGCCCTCAGCAGGCAGCGGGACATCAGGAGCCAGCCCATCCGCATCAGATGCTGCAGGGGGCTGCAGGAGGTAGGGATAGTGTCTTCCAAAGGAGGGAGGCAGGGACTGGAACGGGTATCCAGGGGGGATCTCTGCAAGATATCAGAAGGGATAGACTGTGTAATGGCTGGGTCTCCAAAGCACCTTCTCTCTCACTAAGGTATAGAGCTGGTTCCCTTTGCTTCCATCATCTCTGGTCTCAAGCAATAGCTGCTTTGGGTCTCTCCTGACACAGGAGCATCCCAGAGGTCCCTTCTGCACTTTACCAGCACTTTCATGCAACTGGAGAGAGATCTGCCTCCTGCATCCTCTCCCACTGGGATTCCAGCTCTGGAAGAACCAACCCAGGCTTGGTCCAAAGGAAGAGAGAGCCTATAGCCCCAGCCACCCAGGCATCAATCCCAGTCCATCACACCAGCCCTGCTCCTTCCCTCTCCCCTGCCTTTTAGAGGAGCTATGTGGCTTTCCCTAGGGGAAGGGACAGAAGCAGGAAAGAGCCGAGGAGAAAAAGGGAGGCAGGCACAAACACAACGGGACTCTGCCAAAGCAGGGCTCTCTTACCTGGGAACAAGGCCTGATAGGGACCAGCAGCCTCTTTTTCCAGCTCCAGGTCTTTCTTCTCCACGGTCTCGGGCGCCTCTTCCTTTGGAGGGATGGCAGGGGCAGGGGGTGGAGAGGCAGGGGGCGGGCTGGAAGGATGGGAGCTGGGGGTGGCAGGGTAGGAGTAGGCTGGCTGCGAAGGTGGCTCCTCCATCTTTTGGATCACCTCAGCTTTGAGCACAGACACGGGTGAGGCCCTGGGAGAGAGGGGAGGTGGACTCACAGCCTTGCTGTAGGATGTGGAGGCGCTGGGAGACAGCACAGGTGGTTTTCGGTGCACCAGTCCCGGGGCAGAGGAGGAAAGGCCTGATTTGGCACTGTCCAGGCTCCGTTTTGTCACCTTCTCTTCCATATCCACACGCTGCTCGTTTGCCTTCAACCTCTCCTGTGACAAGAACAGAGCAAAACTCAGCACAACATCTGGAAAGTGGCACTGACCAGAACATGGTCTGATCAAAGATGCAGTGGAATAAAAAACGTCCCCCAGTGCAAGACCATTTGAAGACCAATCTGCACTGATCTACAACAGCTTCACTACCAATTCCCAGCTCCAGGAATCATGAGAAGGATGTCTCAGCTTTCATTTGCATCCAAAGTAAACTATTTCTATTTCCGAGCCTTCGGCCTAGCAAGCCCACATGTAAAACGAAGGCTGAGAACCAGAGAATCACTATAAAAATGAATGGGTGTAAAACACCCAAATGAAAGCTCGTGACTTCCAAAACCTTTTCATGAATGGGAACTCTCTCCAGGAGCCAGTGTGACTGCTGCAAGTCCTGCAGCTGCTCCTCTGAGCTGCTCGGGAGGTTTGTTTGGAGGTGACCAGGGATGAAACCACTCAACTATACAGAGACATCCCATGGGAAGGAATCTAGGTCGCACTGCTGCTGCTGGGGAGCTCTTCTGACAGCATTGCTCAACAGCTCTGCACCAAACCCCTCCAAAACCCATTCTAACTGCAGGATACACCAAATGCTTCATATCCCAGAGACCAGGGCAGGATCACTCAATGCATCCATACCCTTGGGACACACTTGCCACACAGTTGCATTTTCTCCCCAGACACTGCAACTTCAGGCTCGTTTCACAGCCAAGCAAGAAGTTCTTGAAAACATACCACGAGCTGGGCACTCCTCTGCAGCTCCATGGCGTGGGCTGCTTGCTGCTGCAGGATGTACAGCTCATGTTGCCTCAGCAGCTGCTGATGGGAGAGCAGCTGGAGCTGGTGAGCATGCTGGAGGGAGCTCCTGGTTGGGGGGTACATAGCAGGCCACAGGGGGGGTGCCCGGTCCATCAGCTCTGCTGTGGAATGAGCAGAGATGCAGTCAAGGAGGCAGCAGGGTAAGGGATGGATAAAGGATTCAGGATCACTCAGGGCAATGGTCTCTACAGTCCCAGAGTGTGAAGGATGCCAAACATTGGGCTGTGCAGAAATACAACCAGAAAACAGATGGGAAAGCATGCTGTGTTCCCCTCTGCAGCCCCAATCTCACCACCCCTGGGCCCTAGGGCCATTGGACTTGCTTTGCTCTCCAGCCCTTGGTTTGACTGCCTATGCTTGAGCCTATGAATAGATTCTCCTACGCAAGGACTCAAACTCTGCAGAGTCCTGCAGAGGATGAAGAGCCACTGCTAAAGATTACATGTTTCCATCTCCAAAACACACCTAAGGAGAGGCCCACTCACACCCACCCTGCAGCTGTGCCTGCTGGTCCCCACAGGTATGTATGCTACTCTCTGGCCCTCTCCAAAGTCTGTTTTCCCCACAGCTGTCAAAGAACAGTCCTTAGGGACAAGCCCACATCCTTACCAAAGTGTGGCAAGTGCTCGCTGGGGATCACAACAAGCTGCCCTGACTGCGGGTCTCTGGCAAACTGGTAGGCAGAAGGGAGAGCTCCCCCCATGGCAGGGGGGAAACCTGGAGTCATGCCCTGGTGCAGGGAAGGGTGACCAAGTCCTGGAAGAAAAAACACCAAAGTCACAACTCAAGGGATGCAAACAGCTCCTACCCACATGAGAAGCCTGCTTGAAACGCCTCCTTCCCTTGTCCCTGAGCTCACTGGGCTCTAGCAACACTTCCCTGTATTTCATTGGTATGAACACCCTCTGGACACTGCTCCCTCCCAGGGCACTCACCGTAGGGATGGCCAGCCAGCCACATGGAGGGGCTCCCTGTCCTGGGGAGCCAGGGGTGGGCTGCCAGGTGTGAAGTGGGGTCTGCAGACCAGCGCCCGGAGCCCGTCAGGGCTGGGCCTCCTGTCACCATCAGGTTGGAGTTCAAACCGTTCGTGGCGCAGCTGGAGGGGTGTATTCGGGCAAAATCTGCCAGCTCCTTGCTTTCTCTGGGGATGGAGGAGGAAAAACAGAAAGTGAGAGACGATCCAAGTAATGGAGGAGCCCAGGAGTATGGACCAGCCTGCAAAACCAGCGTTTGCAAACCAGGGTCAGTCACTCAAGGAGAGCTGTGATGGAGGGGTCATGTATAGAATAAAACATTCCAACTCTCCAGCCCTTTGGAGCAGGCATGGATTTGCAGCTGTCTATTAGGACTGCTCTGCTGAGGACTTAGGATCTGCCTATAGCCCCATGTACCCCACTCAGCATCCCCCTCCACACCAGCAAGTTTGGTGCCAGCACCTACACCAGGATGGATGCAATCTTGTCTCCTCTCTGGACTGGTCATCCCTGAGCTCAGCTTTTGGCACTATGACAAAAGATCTCACCTCCCTCCAAGCCTCACCTGAGCAGCTTCTCCTGATCCCTCTCCAAGCGCCCTGCCAGGAGGTGGCTGTCCCGGTGACGGCTCCTCTCGTCCCCACAGTCATCTTCAGAGCGTCCGTGCCCTAAGAGACAACCCAGCACCATCAGACAGGAGAAATGGTCTGGAGAAAGCTGTCCCCTCTCCTCTGGGAATGCAGCAGAGTACCTGAGAGCCAGTGTACCCAAATACCGGTGTCCCCAAGGATGTTCCAGGTTCAAATCCTGAAAGACCAGGCAAGGCTCTCTGTGTGATCAAGATATTCTCACTAAAACAGTATTCTCCTGGTAGCACCCAAGTGCATATGTTCTGAGGTTCATGTCTCCAAGACATCAACTTGCCCCACCAGGTTGGTTTTCCAGGACAGCACAGCCACCAGCCTGGGAGCAACAGGACCAAAGGGTCCTTTGAAGGACGGTGGCAGATTTCCCATCCCAGCAAGAGTCACGATGCAGCTAAATCCTCCACCAAACCACATAGTCCTGCTTAGTACAATTCAGAGACGGGAAGGATTTTATCTCTGCACTTTCTGATCTTGTAAATCAGTCTGGGAGCACTGAATATGCCTTGAATCCCTGTCCTTCTGCAACAGAACAGAACCAACAATACAAACCCTCACAAAACCAGTGCGCTCCACTCTGCAATTCAACCATTAGCAGGAACCTGCATCCCCCCCGAGACATGCAACAAGAAAGGGTCTGATGAGGCAGGGACACATATGGCAGACGAGGGCAGGAATCCAAAAAGGGGGGCTGGATGTTTGGCTGGAGGAACCACTTGTCCACAATCAGCACAGCTCTTCCAAATACAGGCTGGCACGGGAGCAGCTGCATCTCTGAGAGCTTAGGAGGCACCTCCACAGGAGAGAGCCGCAGAGCCTCACTTGGCTCTGCCAGGACCAGGTATTGGGGTCACTCTTCCCTCTATCCAAGGTCTTCACTCCAGCTGCCTGATTTTAAGCTTGTATTTCCCTAGTTTGTTTGCCTTGCTTCTTTCTTGCATACTCATTTTTCACACCATTCTGCACTATGCTTTGGTGATACAATCCATTCCTAAATCCCAGCCCTGCTTGCAGAGAGCACTCAGCCTCGCAGGATTGCACCCCAGCAGCTCTTCCCAAGATCCTCACTCTCCTGTCTGGATATGGTTTGGCACATGGGAAAACATCTCGGAACATCAAGTCTATTCTGCTGACAGGCAGTCTTTTCAAGGAGAGCTCTAGTGTGTATTTCCACAAACCTGGACAGCCCATGGGTTTTTTGCTGTCAAGTCTCCAATTCCCTCAGCTTTTACTGTCAGAAGGAATCCAGGAACAAGACAACATCTCTCCCAGCTCCTTTCCCCCAGGCTCCTTCCACGAGCTCCAGGCAAAAAACAAAGATGCTTTAAAACCTGGCACACAGCTCTCCCTCCCGAAGGACTTTCCAGGGTCACCACATCTCCCTCACAGCCTGCCAGGACACCACGTGCAGCCCAACCAACCCCAACCAGCCCCTCCTTGACTCACTGAATGATGCCCCACACAGCCTCCCTTGCTTACTTTTACTCCCTAACCTGCACAGCAGGGGGGCTCACAAATCCCTCTGGAGCCCAAACATCTTCCACTGCCTCTCTGCCAGCATTCCCTTTCCAAACCCTAGCCCAGATTTTTCCCCTTTGGAGCCCCTTTTCCTACTTCTTTTCCCCAGACAATGCCCAGCTGTCTATTTGGTGTCAGCAATAAGGAACAATTCCTTGGAGAGCTCACAGCCTCCCTTCCTTCCTTGGCATAAGGTGAGTAGACTCCCACTCCCAGCCTTTCATCAGAAATGCATTATTTTGTTATTTTACCATTGCTCCTCCCTTTCCCATCTACACTCCTTGTGCTCCATTATTTCTAGACGAGCTCATCATATTTTTTCCACCCCCCCCACCCAAACACAAACACTGGAGGACCTCTAATTCCCGCCCAGCCTCCATCCCACCAACAGGACAGTCCCTTTTCTGGACAGAACGATGATTGTCCAGACAGTGAATGATCATTCTGTCTATATATATGAACATGACGCACGGACTGCATAGAAAAATTCAATCAGTTATGCATGGAGGAAAGGCTTAGGTCCGTTCCCTTGACAACCAATGCCCGGTACTAAATACTTGCATTTTACTTGCCAAATACTACAGATTAGCCAACTAAAGCCTGCTTTCTCCTTCTTAAAAGGTCTAAACATTCAAGCACCGTCCACTCAGCGCAAGCAAGCTAATGTTATTAGACGAATATCTCCTGGCACACAAAGGGGGGGCAGCATTTGGGGGGCGAGAGGAGGAGAAAAGCAGTCTTGTCTTCTGTCTGAAAGCCAACTGCATCACTTAGCAACGAGCCCAGAGGCCTGCCAGAATTCAACCCTTGTTTGCAGCCTTTTAGTTCGGCTCAGTAAATTACATTTAACGCAAGCTGGGAGCGTCTGGGACGATTGAACGGCTGAACAAACAGCTCCCTGTGCTGCCCACGAGGTCCTCGGCCAGCACCCGCCTGGCTGTGGGGAGAGATGGGAATGGGGAGAGGGGCTGCTGCCTGAGGGAAGCTGCTTCTTGCCACTGAAGTTTGGGAGAGGGGGGTAAAGGCAGAAAAGTGGGGGAGGCAAGGGCTAAAAATGGAAAGCTGACCGTTGCTCGCCAGCCACTCGCTTTGGCATCGCTCCTTGGCACACCAGAGCCCCGTGCCGGGCAGCCCCCGGGTGTTATCTTGCTATAAAAGCCAAGCAGAGAACCAAAATCTCTCTGGTGCCATCCCCCTCCTGCCAGCACCACGGCTTAAACCAAAATCACGAGATTACAAGACCAGCACAAAGGTGGCTTGAGAGGTTTCTCTGTCACTCCCTTTGCTAATGGATCAAATTCATGGAGCAGGATTATCCCCAGAGGTGGCCAGAGGGGATGGAAGCAGGGACAGCGGACTGACTACCTCTTGCCCAGGGAGTCTTGCTTCCCACTGTGGTTTACACGTCCTTGGCTGGCAAGGGAGACAAACTCAGCTGAAGATGCCAAACTCAGTTCATGGCACACAGCCTGCACTTGGTGGCTTCTCTTCCCAGGGAACAGATCCTCCAGGGAAGCCCTGAGACAAGCCCTAGGGAACCCACCTTTGATGCTGCTGAGAGACAGCGAGCGATCCCGGTCTGCCAAGCTGGGCCCCAGTTTGCTGCTGCTGCTGCTGCTGCTGTTGTCCTTCTGCCGGGCCACAGCCACGGCAATGCCAACAGGCAAGTGCCTCACCTCCACCTCGCCCTGGGAGCCGATGCTCTCACGGCCAAAGGATTTGGCACTCTCAGGTCTCTCAGGGTCCCTCTTTAGTTGCTTTGCAGGCTGCTGCAGCAGCAGCTGCTGCACCTTGGAGGCTCCCAGCTGTGCAGAGTCCAACTTCACGTTGCCCAAACCCCCAAAGGGGCTCTTCTTGCCACAGCTCTGCCGGGAAGCCGTCTCCTTGGCAAAGCTGCCGCTGTATTTGATGAGGCTCTGCATGGCTGAGCCTTCTCCGTGCGAGGCAGGGTGCAGGACATCAGCAGCACCCCGCGAACCCACCACCGAGGAGCGTGGCAAACCGCTGGGGTCCAGGTACACCTTCTTGGCTTCCTCCTCCACTCGGCTGACGTGGTTGTGCTGAGCAGCCAGCACCGCCATCTGCGTGGTGGCAAAGTTGCCCATCTCAAAGGGCTTCCACTTCTGCTCAGGCGGTTTCAGCTGACCGTGGTCCAGGTGCTGCCGGGAAGAGTCCAAAGTGCCATAGACCTTTGCTGCTTCTTTGGAGCTGGATCGCTGGAAGCGCTCCCGCTCGCAGGGGCGATGCTCTGCCTCCGGACTCGGCTTCAGCAAATCCTTGGAGGCCAGGAACTCCCTGCTCTCCGGAGAGCCCAGCCCCGGCCGGTTGAGGAAGGGCTCTGAAGCGACCTGTCTCTTCAGTGCCATGGAGTTTGTCCTGATCACCGAACCCTTCTCTCTCAGAACCTCCATCCTTTTGGCATCACTGTGACAAGAAAAGTCCTGGGACAAGAGTGTGCGGGAGGCATCTGCAAGGCACCGCTCCGTGGGTGACTGCAGCACCCCCACCTTGCCAAGGTCCTTGTCCTTCCCCTTGTTATCACGGGCCTGGGAGGCGATTTGGATGGGCCCGCTCCTCTCGTCGTAGGCTTCGACCGAAGGCACGAAGGTGGGGGCGATTACTTTGTGCTCCCTCCCCAGCTCCTTGGCCGGTGGGAAGATGGTGTACATGCTGGAATGGACGGGCTGCGGAGGGAATGTTGTGGCCGGCGTCATCTTCCCCGTCTGCGAGGGGTGTGGGGATGGACAGCTACAGGAGATGTGCAAAGCGCCCACGGAGGGCACGAGGGGCTCCCCTCGCTTCAGCCGCTCCGCGTGGGCGTGCGCAGAAGGCCTCATGTTCTCATCGTGCCGAGCGGGATCCTTGGCACAGCGGTCCTGCTCGGCACCCAGGACTTTCAGCATGGGGTCCCCGCCACCGTTGCAGTTGCTGAGGGAAGAGCTCTGCAGCGGATTCTTGGACTTGGGTTCCCCACTGCCTGCGCCCCGATTTGGCATGTGCTCGGCCAGGAACGGCGAGAGACGCTCGCCAACCTTCACCGCCTTCTCCACCACGCTCACTTTCCGGTCGCTGTCGGGCTTGGTGTCCTGTGTGAGGTCAACAACGCTGCGGGGTCGGGGCTCCTCCTTCGGCTTGCTCTCCTTCTTGGCAAAGGGCAGGGACAGATCGCTCCGGCATGCTCGCTCCTTCCCGCCGGGGTCTTTCAGGCCTTCTTTCGAGCTCTTGTGCAGCTGCCCAAGGTCCTTTTCCCGGAGCAAAGTGCTCGACGTGTGGCTGCCCACGGTCCTTGAGAGGGGAGGCTGCGGGTGCAAAGCAGACTGGCCTGCATGGCTGGACAGGTAGAATCCATCTGCAAAGTAAAAGCAACCAAAATTATCACAGGCTTGCAAACCCTTCGGTCCTACACAGAGACAGGCAAGAGGTGGCAAACCAGGAAAGAATGGATTTCTAGAATGTCTTAAACAAAGATACCCAGAGCAAAGGAGACTAAGCAGATTCCTCCACGTAGGATGCAAGACAGCCCTGTCTCTGATGCACATTGGGGCCTCAAGGAGGGACCTGGCCAGCTTTCCTACAGGACAGCCACATCCAAAACCTTGGCACTGCTCAGCCCAGGAAACATCCCTGGCTGATGAACCCAAGGCAGTTCCTGCTCTTCACCCCCAACACTCCAGCATCCAGCAGCTCCAGCAGCCAAACAAGCCCAAAGGACAGGGTAAATACCCTGGGGTGAGCGATGGGAAGGGCATACAGGGTCCCAGACTCACCTTTCTGCGACTCAAAGAGGCTGTGCTGTCCCAGCTGGGCCAGGAGCGGACTGCCAGCACTGGGAGGTTCAAGGTGGCTCAGGGGAATGTACGATGGGTAGAGACCGTTAGGCAGATGGGAAAAGCCTGCAGGAAAAGGGAAACAGAAGAGATAAAACATGTTTTATCCCAAGCAGCACGCTGCCTTGGAACGAGCCCCGCAGGAGCACAGACTGTTGTGGCTGTCGGTCCCTCACACGCCAGGAGCGGCGGCGGCGGGGGGGACGCGCGTGGTGACGCACAGCACACGCAGCCCTGGGCAGGGACCCCTGTTCAGGGACCCCAATTCAGGTACTGACCCTCACTGCAGGTCCCCCAGCTCAACCCAGGCACCCTCTGCAGGGCTCCAACTGGAGCATGCTGCTTCCTGAGCAGAGCATGAGGGCTCAGTGACCAAACCACCTGGCTGATAAGATGTTTTATCACAAGTACAGCGACCTGTGGGTAAGGGCACTCCCCAGCGTGCTTCCAGAGCCATGATAAGACCTTCTTGCCAGTACAGCTTTGCCAACACAGCTCATTGCTGCTGCAGGTGCCCAGCACTGGGAACAGGCTTTGGGAAAACACGAGAGCATCCTCCAGAGCAGCTCACAAAAAGCACAGTCTCACCTATCCAAACCCAAAGGAAGGCAAAACAGAGGACAAAGTGTGAAAACCATCCACGAGTTGATACGAAAGCAGCGTATCTTCACAACCCAGCTGCCAGTGGTCTGGATGTCTTGGACATTGAGTCTCCAGCAACACTCTCATGCAAATCATCCTCATCAGCATTTCCTCAGTGAATACAATCACCATAATAGTGGTAATAACACACACTGTTGGCTACAGGCAGCAATTCCTCTCCAACACTGCCACCAAACGACATCCATGCAACACTACAAACCCAACCCTCCACCAGGATCAGCATCCCAGTCCATGCCATCATTTAAAAACTGAGTTAAAGCCATCAGAAAAATCTGAAGGAGCCAGTCAAGCCCTCTGCAACCCTTCTCCCTTCCTCTCAGCCTGCATTAGCAACCAACTTCCCCCAAATTCAACGATCCCACTGAAAGCAACCAGGCAACGAGCTTGTCAGGAGTCCAGCATCCAACTGGCTCAAAACAACATCACACCAAAACCCAAGGGGAGACGGAGAAGTTCAGTCCCCGAAGCCGCACGTGGAGCACCATCTGCGAGAGCTAGTCAATATTTCACATTATTTAGACAGCCAGGATCTCTTTGGCGTACATGTTTGCATCCCGGCATATGTGCCTCACCACCGCAGTGCTCCTGGCCCGCATCCATCGCCCGACAGATCCCACACACCAACCCTCCAGCAGCAGGACATGGGGAGCTGCTGTGCCCGGGATCAGGGAGCTGCTGTGCCCGGGACCAGGGAGTTGCTGTGTCCAGGACCAGGAGAGCTGCTGTGCCCGGGATCAGGGAGCTGCTGTGCCCGGGATCAGGGAGCTGCTGTACCCAGAATCAGGGGAGCTGCTGTGCCCGGGATCAGGGAGCTGCTGTGCCCAGGAGCAGGAAGCTGCTGTGCCCGGGATCAGGGAGCTGCTGTGCCCGTGCAGTTCAACGCAGAGCCCGTTCCCAGCAGGTAAAACCTGCTGTTTAACCCTGAGCACAGCGCTGTGAAATGCCAAGTGCACGCTCACATTCACATCTCTCCTTGGTAACCCCAAAACCTCCACGCTGAAGCACTTCCAAACACCTTTTCTTACTCCAGGGTTGGGTAGAACACAGCTTAGCTTAGCTGTGAGCAGCTCCACTCCACACCATATATGCCTTGGCCGTGTCACTGTCACCGCTCCGGCACGACTGGGCTGGCAACAAGCCAGCATCTGAAGCAGGAGTGACACATTTCCAAGGGAACGTGAGTCCCATCTGGCAGAGCACACGGCTGCAGCATGGCAAAGCTCCTGGAGCACCCCATGCCACACCAGCCTGCAGGCTCCGGCCGCAGACGTCCCCCACGTGAACCCCTTCTCCCAGCCAGACGTCAATCCCAGCTGCAGCTGCTCCAGCAGGAACAAACACCAGCACAGGGAGCACGGCGAGACACATCCCATCCTGCAGACACCACTGTGCACAGATGCCCATGGCATGTCCCCACTTGCACATGCTGCAAGGACATGAAACCACCTGCAGGGCTTCAGGGAAGGGACACACTCCGGCACTGCCAGCAGGCACAGGGACACCTGCACACAGCTTCAGTTACTGATACCTAAAGAGGCGTTTTGGTACCAGTTATATCCCTGGTCCTTTGAGGGCATCTCCCTCCTTTTGGCATCATGTCCTGCCCAGGGATAGCACAGGCTCAGTCCCAGCCCCAAGTGTTCTGGAGCTTCCTCCCCAGTCAGCATCATCACATCCTGCTACAGTCATCCAGCCTCAGCTCGGGGCTGCAGGAGCAGGACAGGGAATGCAAAGTGCCCGAGTTGGGGACAGGTTCAGATGGACAGGTTGGGAATCCTGCAGGGCAGTGCCACCATGCCAGCTGGGAAACAGCAGCAGAACTGAGCTGATGCCACCAGCCAACCCCCAAAACCACCTCACATCAGGCAGCTCTTCCCAGTAACTTCCAGAAGCCCACCAACAGCAGCACTGCTCCTTGGAGAGGCATAAGCCCAGCACAGGAGCTCAAAGCACATTCCAAAGCTCTGCAGGTGGAGAAACTGAGGCACAGGCAGGTGCAATGGCTTGGTGCATCATGCAGCTGACCAGCAGCAAAACCAGAGAACCACCTGAACTCCAGCCTGGGGTCTACCAGCAACACTGTTTTCCCTTGCAAAGTGCCTGAAGAAGCTGCACAGGCTGTATTTACCTGGCTTGTTCCCTGCCAGGAACCAGAGCTGGAGTAGGAAGGAGGAATCTGAACCACAGCTTTCCTGGGGATGAACCTAATGCAAATCCAACCTCGAGCCACTGCCAGAACATCCCTTCCTCCATACAGCCCTCCAGCAGCCACGCTGATGCACATAGCCCAAAACCTGCTGCCCCAGTGCCCTGGGCAGGACCTGGAGGTGAAGCTGCTCCTCCATGTGCTGAGGAGCTGCACTCACAGGAGGCGGCCGCGGGTGAGCCGCTGCCTCCTTGGATCTCCGTGCCAGAAAGTGATGCCAAGGGGAGAAATTCTACCGCAGTGAGCAACGCACAGCTCACCCCAATCATGGGCTTTTGCCAGGAGAAAGGGAGGGGAAAAGGGGAAACCACAGCCATCTCCATCTGCCTGGGGCCAGAGTGTTTGCTGAACCAGCACAAGATCCGCTTTGCCCAGGGACACGCCGACAGGTCTCGGCAGGCTGAGCCACGCTCCTCCAGCCTGATTGCTTGCCCAGAGGCGGTCTGGCACCACAGCACAGGCAGGGAGGTGCGAGTTGGCAACACTGCCAAGCCCAGACTGGCTGTGCCCCCCCTTCCCTGCCAAGTTACACCACGCCAAACACATGCGTGTGCCCATTAGCTCGGCCTCTGACTGCCTGGGAAAGGCACCACCAACACTTCTCTCATGCCAGCAGGGACACACATGATCCAAAGCAGCCCAGCTCTGAGGGTAGAAGGGTTCAGGGCACAGAGACTGTCCCTCAAAACACCTTATCCCTGTGGCCAGCACCCAAAATGCAACCCCTGTGATGCTCCAGCTGCTGCAGTGGATGAGCACACCTATCCTCCTCCTCCCCATCTCCAAGATTATAAAACATATCTGTTTTGCACAATTGAGACATAAATCACTAAGGGCTGTTATTAGAGGAACTTGGCGGGTGCAGATGTGTCAGCCCACTTGAAAACATCTTCTTCATCTTTGCTCAGCTCTCCAAAACGGCACGGGTTCGGGGGAAGAGGTACGGCCTAGGATGACTCACCACCGAGAGGGGATGTGACCGATGAGGAGATGAGATACCAGCAACCACAAACCACACACCAAACGTCTGGAGGCCGGAGGTCACGCTGGGGGAAGCGGGAGGGAAACAGACCCCACGTGCTCAGCCCGCTTGGGGTTGCCAAAGGTCCTTGTGAGAAGGGAGCTGACAGAAAGCACTGCCAGGCAGAGCTGGGAAAAGACAGCAGGCTGCCACTGGTCACCCAGGGTTTTAAACATGTGGTATTTCTCCAACTTGGCCCCTCACACCTCAAGCCTAAAATTCAGTCCCAGCTGGACAAGTCAGTCAAGCCTGGGTTGTGGAAGAGCCAGACAAGAGGAGGGCATGCTGGAAGCAACATGCTGGAACAGAACATTATCTCCCCTGTGGACACAGCTCTGACCAATGAGCCAGGCCACACGCCTGAGGTGACACGGGTGTGTGCCAGCAGTGGGAAAGCTGCTCCACCCCTCCTTGGCTGTAGGTGACCAGCTGGCACCTTCAGCATCCCCACGCTGCCCCCCAACACTTGCTGCCAACATCCTACAGAGGGGACAGCTCACTCGGACACCCATGAAGGGTCAAGGGCAGCAAGTGGGAGCAACACAGAGATACCACTCAATAGGGAATTCACGCTCCCAGTCTGGTTCCCTGCTTCCAAACTAACCAAGAGCGCCAGCACACCAGAGAGAAGCAGCATCCACAAAGCCTCTGCTCTTGAGACAGCTTTCCAATTGGAAATGACCTTTAATCAAGCACAGCTGGACAGCCCTGGTGGCTAGTGTGGGATAACAGGTGGCCATGTGCACTGCTGGCTGCAAAGCACACCCTGAAGCTGAGCCCTGGGCATGAGCCATCCTTGTCTGAGAAGCCACAGCCCTGGCACCGGAAGACCAGTGGCCTCCAGCACACCAGGAGAAGTGAAGAAAGTGTCCCTCATCAGCCCCATCTGCCCGTTACACATTTCTGCACTTATGAAATACTTCCAACCGCCAGCATCTCACCCCATCCTCCCTGGATGGCCATCATATACAGACACATTGCTAGAACTCAGGCTGGCACCACGCAGTGCCCTGCCAGGGGCTGTGGCCACAGAAGAGCCTGAGCTATAAAGCCTGACCCCTTGGACCCTCCAATCTGAGCCCAGCAAGGCTGGGAAACACAGTGGCGAGAATTTGGGTTTATTCCCATGGGATGTTTTGAACTCCTGGCACTCAAGGGAGATTTGCAGCCCGGCTGCAGCCAGTTCTGAGCTGGCTGCTGGGCACAGCACAGAGCAGGAGCTGCAGCCGCCCTTGGCCGGGAGCACAATCACCTCTTCCCCAGTCCAGCTCGCAGTGCCTCACAGCAGCCAACTGGGACAACAGTCCACACCACAAACAGCTGGATAAACGCTTACGTCCTCCCCGGCAGGGAGGGAGGGGAGGAAAGCAGGGAAGGTCCAAGCACAGTGAGTACCTTCCCACCACCAGCAGGATGAACACCACACCAGCTGCCTGTGCTTACCATCATCGGTGCATCCCTTGTCCTCTCCCTGCAGAAGCAGCAGATTCCCAGGAAAGATGTTCAGGGTTCCCCCTCCAGCACACACCTCCCCATCTCTGCCCCGCTCAGCTCGGTGAGGCACAGCCACAGCTATTCCTCATGCACACATTTATGGCTGCAAACAGCTGCGAGCCGGAGTGCTGACAGTGTAAATCTTTGCCACCTCCTCCCCTGCCTGCCGGGGCAGCTCCAGTGACACCCGCGGCACCGGAGCCGCTTTGACTCTGTGCCATGCACGAGACACCAGAGATACGAGCCCTTGAACATGCCAGGCTGAAACCAAAGCCCCCGGATCAGATGTGCCTGGACTCCAGCGTTGGCTGGTCCCCAGCCCCGTCCCCAGTAGCCCCAAGCTGCTGTCACAACCCACCACTCTGCGCCAAAAACCGTCCCAAAAGCCATATTTACACCCCATGCCACGGCACCGGCACTAGCTTCAAAGCCCTAATTTACAGCCTCAATTCTCTGCATCCCCTGAAAGCCTTCGATCCCATCCCCAGGATCCAGAATAGCCAGGGCAATTTAACTCCCCATTTAATCTTCTAAGGGCCCTGGTGAGCACGGAGACAGCATCCTCCGGCGGGGGGTCCACACTCCCAGACTTTGCTGGCTTGAACAGCGCCGTGCCGCTTTCCTTCAGCTGCAAAAATCACCGCCTTAAAAGCCAAGGCGAATTCTCCCTCCAGCTCAGCACAGCTCTCTATTGTTTCTTTTAATTTTATTTTATTCCACGTGGGAATCTGTGTCCAGGCTGTTTTATTTTTAAGTGGCTCTTGCTCAATATTTACTATCGCTCGCAGCTGCGTCAGCACAGGAACACTGAGCGCTCACGCCAGGCTTCCAACCAGCCTTCCTGCAGCCATCCCCCCCGTGCCATGCCTTGATTTTCCTGCCGTGTCACGCTCGTGGTGAATCACCAGCCCCCTACAGCCTCAGGACACTGAAGGGCAGGGTGTGAGCGCAGGGCATGGAGGGGTTCCCTGCTTCCATGGAAAGAAATATCATCAGGCCGAGCCCTGCCGCTCACCTCCTCACCCAGGAGCTGGAACAGCCCCAACAGCCTGGAGATGACAGAGGAGGAGAAATGGGAAGTGGCTCAAGGGATTCAAAATAGAAGGGCTCAAGGGACTGTTGTTCATGCCTGGTTCTGCCCCAACGTCCTGGAGACTTAGTTTCCACTATGCAACAAAACAAAGGCAATCCAAGGCAGGCCAATGCCTCAAGAAAAGGACACCAACAGGACACTCTGAAGATCCCCCACAAGGTCACCCATCAGCTCCCCATTAACAGCATCTCCATGGGGACAGCAAGAAGGCACCCAGGTGGGGACAGGAATCTCTCTGGCAAAGTGAAGGTGGCTTTTCCTCACACTGGAGGGGCCAAGATGGAAACCATCCCAGTGGCACTCTTGACATGACGTGCAGCCAGTCTACTCAGCCTGAAACACGGGGTCTGCAAAGCACTGATCTGGTCCCACGCTAATCCTCACACTCAAACCAGTGTCAACACTCCTGGGTCACTGCCAGCTGCTACAGCAGAAGCTTCTCCCACGTGCCCCCAGCCTGAAATCCCCCACCACGTTGGATGCCTCTCCTTTTCCACTGGCATAATTAAACCTGACACCCCAACAGGGGTCCCCTGAAAGCTCCAGGTTCTCACTACACAACCACACAGCTCTCCTTAAACAGCAAGGAGTTTAAGTGGAGTCTTCGGCTGCACATTTATTAAAATGCTGTACGGAAATTGAAAAAAATAATAATTTAAACTCTCCAACTGATTTGCAGAATCCCCAGGAATGCAGAACCGGGCTGCTAGATTGCAGTCTCTCCTTCCTCTCCTGATTTTCTAGGACAGCATGAAAATGCCTTTGCTCTGGCTCATCCATCATCATGTTGAAGCCACTGGTGTCCAGCACAGGGGTCCTAAGGCTGACTCTGCTCCTGGCACTGGATGCACACTTTCAGTACAGCACAGAAATTTAACCCACCCTATTTTTAAAAATTTTATTATTTTTTTAAATCACCCAAACTCAGTGCAGAAGATGATACAAACAAGTGAGCCCCCCCCAACCCTGAGCCTTGCCCACATGTTTGACCCAGCACCACCCACGCACAGTCCCGTGCCTTCATTAGAAAAGAGCTCGTTACCCTTCGCTGCCAGAGCCGGGAGAGCTACAGCAGCTCGGTGGGGGAGGTTATTGTGGGATGGCACCGGTGCTGGTCCCCACATCACCTGCACCGAGTGCCTGCCAGCAGCAATTAAATCAGCCTTCAAAGAGAGATCCCAGCTTTCCCAGCACCATTAGCCGTGCCCTGGAGGGAACACGGTCTATTTTCAGCCACAATGACTTAAGATCAGGTCACCAGCAGGTTAAATGGGACTGTGCAGCATCATCTCCCTGCCCTCCCATTGAGAAATTAAACACCGCTGTGTGATGGGCAGCACCAGCCCTGGACACACACCAGGCGCCCACAGAAAGGTAAATGCCACCTGTCAGCTCCCCTCCTCTGCTTCCCATCACTGGCCACGGACACCCACTGCCCTGGCTGCCTTACCTCTATGTGGGATGGTGAGTGGGGGCTCACTGCAGGATCACCCCTGGGTTCTTCCCTGCCTGTCCTGTCCAGCACAGTGACAGCTCATGGCCAGAATGGTCTCACCATGCCCAAGGGCAAGGAGTGTTTGTTGGGAGCAGCCTCAGCATCCCCCATCCTGCAAACCCAGGCCTGCACAGTGCCAGAACAGGGCTGCTCATCTCACCCCTTCCTCCCAGTGGCCTCCCCAAACTGGGGACTGCCCCAGGCAACCAGTTCCACCAGGGTTTCACCACAGCCACCAGAGAGGTGGCACCACCCCACAGCAGCTCCATCTGCTCCGCTGGTGAGTCCACCACCGAAACCCAAACAGCCACCCCACCACTAACATCTGGCAGGGAGGTGGCAGCTGGATGTGGGTTTGTTTTGCCTCCCAGGCTCCTGCCAGGCGCAGTCAGCACGAGCTGGGATGACTCAAAGCCCGGGAGACGCAGCCTCCATCGCTGCTTATTTTAAACCCTCTTGTCTGCAAAGCGGCTGCTGTGGCTCAGCACCTCTCGGGGGGCTTTACAAAAGGAGTGGCACTGCAAGGTGAAAATGAGGCACAGCCCCACAGTCAGACCTGGGCACCACATCACCACTGCCTGCGTGCTCAGCAGTCACTGAGCTCAACACAGGGGGCCAGCAGCAAGAGGGGATCGGCTCTGAGGAACACCCCGGGGCTGCAGCAAGGACATTGCCAATGATCCAGAGGAATTCATCAGCTCTGGCTTCATGATTCCCCTTGGATACAGCATAGCCAGGATACATCAAGTGCAAGATGAAGCTGGATGCTCCTGCATATGCTGCTCTGTGTGCCACAGGAGTGAATGCATCCCTCTCCCAGAGCCCAGCACTGACTCAAACAGCATCTGCAGGGACCTAAACCACCCTGGGAAAAATTCAGCGATGGGCTGAAGGCATTTGGGGGTGGAAGAAAGGGATCCACACACGGATCATGATCTCGTAAGACTCTTTTCCTTAGGAAACCAGGCTCAAAAGCTCAGCCTCTGCCAAGTCTCTCCTCTTGACCCCACACTTCGCCTTTTTTCCTTCCACAGGCTCCTGCCCTTCCCACACTCTCCTGAACATCAGCCCATACCACCTCTTCTGCACCAAAAAAAGCACTGAACTGCGAAGCAAAGGTGTGTCTGTGGCCAGCAAACGCCCAGGACCCCACACCTCCCCACTGCTGATAACGGGAGATAAACGCACAGGCAAATATTATGGCAGTGAGGTTTAATTCCTGATGAATTATGCAAATCCGTATTCAAATTGAAGCATAGCCCTTGGGCTCTTGACAAATTGCCAAGCTGGCCCCGATGACACCAAGCAGGGAGGGACGGCCAGCCCTCCATCAGGTGAGGCATTGTATGGGTGCCCTATATATGAACATACACACATAGGTATGTGCTAGCACATCTCAACTTGGGACATCAAGGAGTACCTGCAAGAATGGCTCAAGAGTGACTTTTGCATTTCTCCCTCCTCCTGGCTGCGTTTAGAGGCCACCAAGCTTACGTGTCCTCCACAAGATGGAAGCAGCTTGGGGTGGTGGCGAGATTCAAAGAAGGACAGAAGATAAAATCCACCATGTCCAGGGCTCAGGAGAACAGGCAGCAGAGGGGGGCAGGAAGGGAAAGCCTGATACACTTGTGCCAATATGACTTCGGCCCTGAAGCTGAGGAAAGGAAGATCTGTCCATAAAATAGTCACAGAGAGGGCTCATCTGATGAAAGCAGGAATTTCCGATCCCACACAAACCCCGAACATCCATTAAAAGTAGCAGAAGAATTGCTGCTTTGTGTCACTAATCTCATTAGGGAGAAAGCCCCGCTGCAGTGCTGGGATTGCAAGGGGAAACCCCGGCACGCTGCACACCCCAGGAGCCCGGCACAGTGTGCCCTGCCCATCCCAGCAGAGCCAGGGCTTCCACCAGCACCCCGGTGGCAAGGAAGGCGCCTGCACCCTTCTTTACTCACCCGCCCGGATCTCTACTCGCTGGAGCATTATCCGCTTGGCTTGTGTGTGACACGGCATGTGGGATGTCCCCACGCCCAGCAGAGCAGGACACAAACACCAGGATGACACACACTGTGTGGTGATAACACGGGAGGCTGCTTCATCCACACACAGCAATCGGCACTGCCTGTGAGCAGCACACAGCCCAATCCCTCCAAAACCCTTCCTCCCCAGCACAATGACCACTTCCGTTATTATTGTTAATTTATTTTAAATTACAAATAATTAAACAAAATGTGTTAAAAGCATATTCAAGTCACAGGGAATTCTGCTGAGAAGGGACGGGGGCATGAAGGGAATTAGGGGCAATACATCCAAGTACCGAAGGTAAAAAGGGATCTTTGCTGGCAAGGATGCGTCAGGATAAGATGGATGGAGGCAGAAGCAGGAGCAACCTTTGCAGAAGTTGCCGGGGATACAGCTCCAGAGAGGGAAGGCTGAGTGCCTTAAAATTTCTGTTATTCCTCTAAAAAGACATATTCCCTCCTGAATATTGCTCCTTCCCTTGCTCCGAGCCCACCATGTTTGGCTTGCCTGCCTGCATCCAGTTCCCTCAAAATGGCTCTTTGGCCACTGCTACGCTGGCAATAAAATTTATTCCCAAGGTCACTTCAATCCTTTTGCCACTATTTCAATCTGGCTGGATTTAAACAAAACCCAGCCTCAGACACACTGAGCCCCCCCTTGGCCCCTCCTTTCTGCCCATCACTTCCCTGATTTAGCGATGCCAAACTCTCAACTACCTTTCGCTTCCCATAACCGTCAGCAGCAACAGCTGGAGAGGAAAACGGGAGCATATTGTGCACCCAACAGCTGATCCTGGCGGCGTGGGGAGCGAGCCCAACTGTCGCTGCCGGATCGGGGGCTCCTGCTGCGCGTCCCCCAGCCAGCACCCACGGGGACAGAGCTAAAGGGGCTGTGTGGTTGCCGTCCCGCTGGTGTTTTAAGAGCTGGGGAGAAGCGAACAATAAGCAAAGCAAATAAACAGCAGAGAAGGGACGGCGTCGGTGGGTGCGTCGCGATGCCTGCAGACATCCAGCTGTGCCACCCCGGAGTGAAGCCAGCCAAAAACGCGGGGATGGGAGGAAGCACGGGGAGAAGGAAACCGCCAAATCCTCGTGGCGAGGGTGAGGAGCCACACCAGAGCAGTCCCCTCCCAAACTTTGCTTTTTAAAGAGCATCCCCAGCTGGAAAAGCCAGCGAGAGGCTGTGCAGATGGACACAGCACTGCTCCCTCGCCCCGGCTCCATTGGGTAGGGAATTTGGGGCTGCCCTCGGCTCCTCCACCCTGCCTGCATTTTCAGGTTGTTCAGGGCACACCGTGCTCTCCGTTTCAGCAGCGAGGCTGAACAAAGCATTCCCTTGTCTTCAGCACCTCGAGCAGGCGATGCTGGATCGCGTTACCTAACCCAGACCAACATCTCCTCGTCCCAGCACGGCAGCTTTCGTGTCAGCACATGCCAGGCTGGCCCCGATTCCCTGCACCACCTCCTGCCCGGAGCTTTAACTGGACCAGTTTAGTACACGGTGCAAACACACGGGGCCTTGTTTGGACTCGTCAGGCGCTAACCCCAGCTCGGGGAGGTGATCCGACACCCTCGCGCCGGTCGCAGCCGCGGCCGAACCGCAAAGCGCTCACCTGGAAGGCTGCCATAACGACGTTAATTCCCCTTAACAATGTTCATTTCCATATTCACCAGAAGATGGTGAAATGACAAGATGGGGGGTTATTTACTATATAATTATAAACTAATTTCAGCTTTACCCTGGGTTATCCTAAGAAGGAGATCTAAAATTTCCCTTAAGAAAGCCCTGCTCTGCTAACCACGTCTGCAGTGAGATTAATTCCCAGTGATTTCCATTTCTCCAACAGCTGCTCTGCTAGGAAAGAGTAGGAGCATGTCCCCAACACCAGGGACCTGCCCAGTGCCCCATGCCACCCCCGGCTAGGATTTCTAGTGCCGGCTCATCCTCCAGATCAGATTTTCTCTGGCACACCATCAGTCAGGGACGGGACTCATGGTTTTCCAACCCTACCAAGGAGATTCTGTACCGGGTATGAGGAAAGGCTTGCTCCAAGAGGGAGAAAGGCTGCTAGAAACCACACTAATAAATGACACCTTTACCAGCCTTATGTTACCAGAGGCAGGGACAGACTCCTGCCCGTTCACCTGGGAAGGTGCTGGAAACCCTCACACAGCAGAGGATCCCGCAGGACCTTGCTCCGAGCAAGTTTACGTCACCACATTGGCCCTTGGGCTCTTGTCCATATTCCAACATCCCTACCAGCTACCACTGCTTGGGATGGGAGTACACAGCACCGGCTGGACAGTCCTTCCCACTGCTCCTGAAGGATGGAGATGCCACCCCACAGCCCACCAGGACCTTGGGAAAAATTGCCGGGACATCAGAGAAACACAAGAGCTCAGGCTGGGAGACTCCCAAAAATGCACAAGTCCCTTTTCCACCACCACTGCAGCCCAGACACTGCTCCTGCCTTCCTCACAGCCTACGAGTTGGCCACCAGCCCGAGGGAGCTGCAGGGACATCACTCCATGGCCGAGCACTTCCTCCACCCCCGGGGATGCGGGTGTGAAGAGCAGAGTGTGACGGGACCGAGCACAACATCGCTGCCCAGCACCACCTCCCTGAGCCCCACTGGGACAGGCACACTCCCTGCTCTGCCTGAAAACACGTCCCAAAAAGCATCTCGTTCCACCAGGGCCCCAAGGGAGGGGAAGCATCCTCCCAGCCTGTCCACATTCCTCCCGGTGTTACACCAAGCCCCTGCCCCAAGGAGCCCCCCGAGCTCTGCCCCTCGCACCACCCCCTAGGCAGGGAGGGGGAACCGCGATTTCAAGGGCCATTAAACACCGATGGTATTTTCCTTGCAGCATCAAAACCAAAAAGAGCCGCACCGAACCAAAATCCTGCCGCTGGCCCCGGCACTCCGAAGAACGCAGAGGAGCAGAGCACGGAGCACTGCGGTGCCAAATCCACGCTATCCCGGTCTCTCCATCAGCAAAACGAGCTTAGCACGGATGCAGTCTGATGAGAGAATTGTGCTTCCACTGGCACTGCCGACGGCAAGGCCTCCTGCAAAATCTGCGGGCTCAGCACAAGCACCATTTTGCCATTATAAGGATGGCTACAGAGGGATTTTGCTGGCACAGCAGCGCTGTCCTGGGGGATGGAAGGGTATTTTTATTTCTTTTCCTATGCTCCTACCTGGCCCAGCTGTCTAGAAAACTTCTCCCCGGGCACAGCAGGCCCGGAAGCAAGGACAGTCTCCAATCTGCCTTAAATCCCTGCGTTTGAATGCACATGCTAATGTGAAGTAGGAAAGCAGGGAAACCGAAATCTCTCCCCTCTGTCTGCCCGCTTTCCTTCCAGCCACTGCTCTGGAGCTGGATTTAACACAGTCAGCTCTGCTCATAGCGGCGTGTCCCTTCTCCTAAACACTGAAAAGTGTTTCTGAAGCATATTTTAATGGAAGAGGATGAGCAGCCTTTTATACAAACACATATCTGTTCCTGCAGCTCCCCACCCAAAAAAGGACACCTCAGCACACGGCAAAAATCACATTTTTATTAATTACTATTAATATCATTTTATACTCCGAGAGCCTTTTTTTGATATGGGTGATCCTTGCTCACACACAGCCCCGCTGCTGCCCGGCAGGGACACGGTCCCGGAGCAGCCCTTCACAATCGCGTCTGAGGGAGCCTTTCCCACCTCCCCCAAAACACAGAGCCTGCCAAGAACAACACGTTCCTCTGGGATGGAGCCGAGACCAGGACCCAAAGACAGCGGCGTAGGGAAGAAGCAAAACTATAAACCTCCATATTTTGAGCTGCTGCAGAGCAGAGCGAACCCTTGTTTTAATGGACTCGGCTGCCTCGTTCCATCGATTGCAGCCTTTTTTTAAAGCTACGTTTTCTTCTTAGCAAGCTCCAGGCATGAAATTCCATTGCAAACAGTCGCTATCCCTCTGCAAGGCCCCCTACCCTCCTCAGGGATGGGGAGATGGCGATGCCCACGAGTACAGGGGGGACAGGGAATGGCATCCCCGCATCTCAGCTCCCGCCTCAGCCTCCAGCTCACTCCTCCCTCCATGCGCTTCCAACAAAGGGGCTTCTGTCCCTGTCCCCCCGGCCAGCACAGCAGCGGCCAAAACGCTGCCATGGAGCAGAAATCCCCCAGAGAGGAGCCGAGGGTCCAGGGGTCACTGGACACAGCCCAGGCGCCCGTACTTTGGCGCTGGGGCAGAGCCCGGCTGCCGGAACGAGCAGAAGGTACGGGGAAAAAACAAGGAGTCGCTGCCGGCCATAACTGGATTCTCAAATATGGCCAATCATGCTATTTTTACAGGGGCGTATTTATTTTCGGAGGACGCTGGGACAGATTCAAGAGTCTCTTTCTTCAGCCCGGCGGTATTTAAGGATCGGTTTGAACTGGCTCTATTTAAAGGCTTCGCCTCCTGCCCACTTTTCTTAACCCCTTGCACAAGTCTTTGCGTTCCACCCCTCCTAAAAACAAAACAAACCCCCGAAAAAACACAACAACAACAAAAAAAGCACCAAAACCACACACCAACAGCAGTGCGAACGCAAACCTACAAAGGGCCCCTCGGTAGCAGGAAGCAATCATCATTTCAGGCGATATTGTTAAAGCCGTAAAAAACAACAGCAAAAAAAAATATCCCTGCCTATCCCGCTGCTGTGGTTTAATGGGAGTTTCGGCTGTTAATTGTACAGATCTTTTTAATGGAGTTTAGCCTGACTGGGAATTGCAGCGACAAAGCCGAGCTTTGCGAGGATCGTGCTGGGGAGTGGACGGGGAGACGGGGCACTATTTGAGGTGTAGGGAAAGGGGATTTCAAACAACTCCCAGCAAAAGGAAAATAAAAATAATTTTAAAAACAAAATAAGAACACAATAAAAAAGAATTGGTGGTATCACACACCACACTTCCTCTGTGAGGGGACTCAGATCTGAGGCTTTCTCCCAGTGCAGTAGGAAAGCTCTCAGACGGCATCACGGAGCTTGGTCAGCTTGGAAAGCCCAGAGCTCTGTGCCTCCCTCCTGACCCGCCTGGATTTCAGAAAAGGAAACTTTGGGAGGAGAAATAAAACTTAAAAAAAAAAAAAAAGGAGAAAAATAAAATTACCCAATAAAAAGTAAGAATAATTTTTAAAATACCAAGAGCCCACACTCGGTTTGACTTGAGATTGTCCAGATGAATTTTTGCAGAGATCATATTCTGCTGCAGTAGGAGGTGGAGGAGGGGGGAAAAAATAACCAGGGGGGAAAAAAGGGAGGGAAAAAAAAGACAAAAGGGAAGGAAAAAAGGTGTTTGCCCATGTGCTTGGCTTCATAGCCCCGTTCGCTTTACACTTCTCCTCTTAGCACCTGGGAAATTGGCACTGCCACCTAGTCTAAAACTAATAAATCTTTTTCCCTCGATTCAGGCTGCTTCCTTCTCTGCAGATGTTGGCAATCAGGTTTGCAAATTTCAAAGTCATTCATCCCGGGCGGCTGGGAGAAAAGCAGGTTTATTATTGCAAAACCTGTCACCCTCCCAACGCCTAAAGTAAACTCCGAGTCACCTCTCCACGCCCAGGGGAAAGAAAGCGGAAAAAAAAAATTGAAAATAGAGCCAGAGAGGAAAATCAAACGGTCAGAAATCCCTTGTGTCCTCCCAGGGAAAGAAGAGAGCAGGAGTGTGGGCAGGAGAGTGCGGCAGAGTCCTCCCAGCAGCGCCGGACTCCGCAAGCCGCTGGGAAAGGGAGCTCGAAAAAAGGGAAAAAAATAAAAAGCCTCCAAAAAACAAAAGTAATTTAAACAAATAAACAAAAAGTTGACCGTGGGAAAAAATAAACTACGTATATTTCAGTGTCTTTTTTTTTAATGGAGATGCAGCCGTGGGGCTGCCCGAGGATGAAGCGCATCGAGAAGGGGAGAAAAAATGTAAGGAGAGAGCAGTCACTGCACACTGCATGGAAGTTTTGTTTGCGGGTTCGAAAAAATAAGAATTACGAAGGAAAAAAAAACGGGAAAAAAAAAAGAAAAAACGAAAAACCACCATCAAAACCAGCGGTGGCGGCAGCGCTGCCCGGAGGCAGCGGGATCTCAGCGGGGCTCGGGCTCCACCGGGCAAGAAATCACCAAAAGAGCCCCATTTTACCCCTTTTTCCCAGCCCAGGGATGTTTTTTTTGGCTGTCCGGGAAGCGCAGCGCCAGGCAGCACAGACCCGTCCTCCGCCTCTCCCAGCGCCTCTCCCAGCTTTCCCAAAATCGGATTTATTCCCCGGATTTATTCCGCAGCCGCCGCGACGGGGATTTTCCTCAGTGCCAACAAAACCATACGCTGGAAGGGGAGACTTCTATAGGCTAGGCACGATTTTTCCCCCCTATTCCCCTATTTTTTACTCCATTCCCTTATTTTTCCGCCATCACCCTATTTTTTTTTCGCACTTCTTCCCCATTCCCCTATTTTTTTTCAAACAAATCAAAAACACGCGAAGCAGAAAACACTTGGGGGAAAACACGCGAAAAAGCTGCGAGCGCACAAATATATCATTATCACGACGCTATTTATATATTTTTTTGAGGGGGGGGGGACGGTTAAAGGCAGATCCCGGGTTCGCCGCCCGCGACCGCGGAGGGAAAGGAAAGGACGGAAGGTGCCGAGGGATCCGCGGAGCCTTACCCGGGTGGGAGTGGAGGCTGATGCCCGATGCGAGGAATTTTCCGGGCTGGAGGGCGGCGGGGAGCCCCGCAGCCATGGGCCCGGCGGCGGGGGCCAGGCGGCCGGTGGCTCCCAGGCGGTGGCTCTCCATGGCCAGCCCGGAGAGCAGCGGAGGGGGGCCGTGCACCGAGCGGGGGGGCCCAAAATCTCGGCCATCCATCATCCACTCGCCGGCTTCACGGAGTCTCCCGGATCGCAGTCGATGCCCGCCACCGCCTTCCCGCCCCCCCCCCCGCCCCCCACCCCCCTCCTCCTCCTCCTCCTCCCCCAAAAAATCAGATGGTTTTCAAAAATAAGGCGTCCAAGCGTCCCATGGCGCGGTGCAGGGAGCCAGCCCCGGCGCGGCGGTCTCGGCACTGCCTGCAAAGGAGAAAAGAAGGGGGAGGTGCGGTGAGCCGACATACCCCGACACCCCCCTGCTCACAGCCATCCCTAAAAATACCCCCCAAAACCCACCCTCACCTTCCCGGAGTGGAGGGTAGAGAAGGGAGGAGAAGCGAGGAGCAAAAAATAAAAAAAATCTACGGAATACTTGTGGCAAAAGGCAGGGACAAAAAAACCCTAAGTATTTAAAAATAATATTTTAAGAATTTAAACTTTTTTCCCCCAAAGCAGTTAGATTTGTCACGGCCGTGCCGGGGAGCGCCCGCACCGCAGCCCGGCTCCGGCGGGACCGACCAGCGGGGACGCGGCACCGCGCTTCGCCCCGGAAAACAAACACACAGATCCCAAAACCACAAAAAAAGAAACCCATCCATTCAAATGTTCCTTCTTTTTCTTTTTTTTCTCTTCTTATTTTTTTTTTTTTAGTTCTTTATTTTTTTTTCCCCCTTTTCTTTATTTCTCCCTTGCCGCGGGATCCGGCATTCCTCCCGCAGCCCCGTTTCTCGCCTCTTTCGGAGCTCATTCCCACGGCTCCAAAACACCGACTGCTCTTCTTGTTTGGTCTTTTTTTTTTTTAATTATTTTTCCTTTTCCCAGCGCCGCTTTCACTCGGGAAAACAAAACCTGTATTATCATTTCCCGGCAGAGCGAAAAAAAAAAAAACACCCGAAAAAAACAACAACCCAACCATATATATAAAACTATCTATATTTGTACTTGCAGCCTGATGAAAGGCTACACTCGTCCGCCCTGTTTTGCACCAGGATAGCGAGAAGTAATAAACACTGCGGGGATAAAGTGGAGATTTTTTCCCTCAAATCCTCCCCAAGCGCTACCGGAGCTCCGGGAGCCGCCGCTCCGGCCCCGCCGCCCGTCCCGGCTCCCGGGCGGGAGCTCCAGCGCGACGAAGGGATGGTTAAAAAAAAAAAAAACCAAAACAAAGAAAAAAATAAAGAGGGCAGAAATGCAAAAGTATGCCCCGAAAAATCTCGCTACTTTGCTTTGTTGGGGCTTCTAAAAATTATTTTCGGGTGGATTTTAAAATTAATTAAACCCTGCTTGCGTGGCTGCTCGGGGCGAGCCTCACCCCGGAGGCTGCGGGAGCGGCCGGATTCCGGCTCGAAAGTAATCAATAAAGGGGAAAACGGCTAAAAAGGGGCAAAAAGCGGGAGGGATGTGGCGAAAGGGGGGGGTCGGGTCGAAGTTGGGGGGGGGGGTTTGGGAGATGGGACCGCCGCCCCAGGATCGGGGTGCGGATCCGGGTGCGGGTCCTACCTCGGCGCGGTCAGGCCGCCTGGTCGCGGGGCATGGCGGCGGTGCGGGGCTGGGGCGGGGGGTGCCGGCCCGCCGCCCGGCTCCTCCGCTGCTCCGCTCCGCTCCTCAGGGGCAGCAGCGCGGGAGCGACGCGGTAGCGGCCGCGCCATGGAGCGGCGGGGCCCCGCCGAGCTGCAGCATCGCCTCCACTCACACACACACACACACTCCCACCCCCCCCCCCCCCTTTCTCTTTTCCCGGGCCGGCCCCGCGCGCGCGGCTCGGCGGCGCTTAAGGGAAGAGGAGGGGAAAAAAAAAAAAAAAAAAAAAAAAAGAAAGAAAAAAAGAGAGAGGAATAAAAAAAAAAATTAGGGAGAAAAAAAAATTATTCAAAAAAAAAAAAGGGGAGCGCGAGCGCGGGGCGGGAGGGAGGGAGGGAAAAAACGGGGGAATGGGGGAGGGAAAAAAACGGCGGCGGCGGGGCTATGAAACACGCATTGTTCTCAGCGCGGCTGGGGCGGGCCTGCGGCCTCTCCGCGCCTTCTCATTGGCCGACCGAGCTGTCACTCAGCGGCGGGTAAACAGGCGGCAGTTTCCAGGCCCCCCGCTCGCCCCGCCCCCGGCGCTCCCGCTGCTGTTTCCAGGCTGCCCCCGCGCTCCCGCCCGGAGCGGGCGGGCGGTTGGCGGGGAGCGGCCGCGGGTCCCCCGCTCCGAGCGGGGCCGTGAGGGGGGAGCGCCCCGCGACCCCCTTTATTTATCTGTGGGGGTTAAATCCTTCATCCCGCCCGGGCAGGCCTGAGGGGGAAGTGCCGCCGGGCCCTCTCCCACGGCCCCGCCGCGGACAAAGCGGCCTTTGAGGGCTGGGGGGGAGCGGGGGAGGGTCCCCTGCCCTCCCTACGGGCCCCGCCTCCCCAAAAATTCAAAAATAGGGTGAAAAAGGAGGCTGGGGGAGGAGACACACACATACACACACATACACTGCCCCCTCTCTGGATTTTAAGGGGGGCGGCCCCCCCAGCACTGCTCGCCGGCCACGCCAACTTTTACTTTTCTTTCCTTTTTTTTTTTTCTATTTTTAATTTATTTTTCCCTTTCCCCCTTATTTTTAATGTATTTTTCCCTTTGCGGAGCACAGAGCACTCCGCGGGGAGAAGTGAATGGGGGGGGACACCGATGAACCCCCCCGAACCTCCCAACCCACTCCTCCGCTTCTTAATTAAACAAAAATCGGCTTTCATAGCGAAAAAGGGGAGGAGGGGAAAATCTAATTTAATCCGGTATAAATTAAAAGTAATAATAATAATAAAAGCGTATCCCCCCCCCAACACCCCGCACAGGAGTTTCGAGGCGCCCATCGGGACATGGGCCAGAAACGGGGAGAAACAGCCCCAAAAATCTGCTTATTTTTAAACGTTTCAAGCAAAATCGAGTTTGTCGAAGAGCTCTTACGCTGCTCAAGGCCCTGGTTTAAAGCGAAAATAATAATAATAAATAATAATAATAATAATATATATTTATGTTTTTATTTATATTTAACAGCGAAACTGCGTCAGAGGCGAGGGCTCAAACCCCGCTGCCTCCAAGGGGAGGGCGCTTCTTTTCCCAGTCTCCTTTAGTAAACCAAAAAAAAAAAAAAAAATGAGGGAATTGGGGGTGAGGGGGGGGGAAATATTAATGGTTTGATCGCTTTTATGTGGCTTTAAAAGCATATTTTATAAATGTTTAATGCCTTCACGCCCGGACCTCCCCGCCGCTGTCCCCGGGCCGGGGGGTTGGCATGTCATAAATCAGGGAAATGCTAATAAAAAATAGAAAAAGCAGGCTCGGGCGGGGCAGGGGGGGATGTCCCCCCCCCCCTCTTTGCAACTCCAGCCCTTCCTCCTCCTCCTCCTCCTCCCCTTCCCCCGGCCGGGAGCCATCTTGTACAGCAGCTCCTGGCTGGGGCATCGCTGCTGCAAAAAACCCTCCAAAAAAAAAATAAAAGGAGAGGGGGAAAAAAAAGCCCTTCCCATCTAATATACGCGTTTTTCTAATTATTATTGTTATTGTTATTATTATTATTATTATTATTATTATTATTATTCCCTCTCCGGCGCGGTCCTGCGGGCGCGCCTGTTTTCCCACCGTTTTCCACATGAAATCCCAGCCGCCTTCTTTTCTCCCCATTATTTCCCCCAGTATCACCCCCCCCTCCACCCCAAAAACTCCCGCAGCTGGGGACACACACACACACAACCCCCATGCAATTTTGGGGGGCGGCCGCTCCCACTTCCCCCCCCTCGCAAAGCTTTGCCTCTTTTTAAAAGGCGCTTTCTCCAAATATACGTGTTTTTATTAAAAATAATATCGGGGCGGGGAAGGAAAGGGGAGGGGGGGTTCGGTTTGTCCCAAGAGCAGCCGTACCGCGTTGTGCCCCCCTCCCATTCCCATTCCTATTCCCACCCCCATCCTATTCCCATTCCCGATCCCATTCCCATCCCGATCCCGGTGCCCCGGGCTCCCGGCAGGTTCCCACGGTGCCGCCCGCCCCCGGGCCGCCCCCCGCCCCCCCCGGGGTGGGAGCACCCCCGCCCGCCCTGCGCTCCCAGCTCCGCTCCCTCCGTCTCTCCCCTTGTGCTTTTCCTTTAAGTTTCTTGTATTTTCCCCCCCCCACCATTTATTCTCCATTTTGTTTTGTTTTGGCGTTCCTTCCTGGTTTTGTTTTGTTTTTCTGTTTGTTTTTTTTTTTTCCCATTTCTTCCCCTCCCCGGACGAACGCGAAATTCCCGTGCCGGTCCCCGCGGAGGCGGAGGGGAGCGGGCAGGAGGCAGCGGAGCGATGCGGAGCTCGCAGCCCCCAGCCCCGCACCGGGCACTGCCCCCTCCTCTCCCGGGATGCAGGTAGGACGGGAGGGGAGGGATCTGGGAGTGGGGGGAGCTGGGGGAGGCTCTCTGGAGGCGTGGGAGGCAAAACAAACCCATGCCCCCCACCCCCCAAAGCATCTTCCCCGTTTTGGGGGGTTGCCAAGGTGTAGGGGGTGGGGGACACTCACCCCTTCATTGCCAACCCCGCTCTCGACTTTGCTCCCACAGACTGGGCACAGGCCCTGCTGGATCCCCATCTGCTAGGACCCCCCAAATCCCCCTTTTTTTTTTTTTCCCCACAATAAACCCCCCCGTGCTCCCCATCCTTAGCTGGGGGGTGCTGTGCATCTTTTCCGCCCGCTGTTTTTAACGTGCTTACTACACGTTTTCAGGGTGTTTTTTTTGAGCTATATTTAAAGTGTGCAGTCAGTGGCTGGATTTAGAAATCCAGGCATAAATCACATTAAAACGCGGACGGCAACGATCCCAATGCATCGGCAAAGCTTTGCCCTGATTTCATTCCTTCCCCTCTCATCTTAAAAGCAGAACCGAGTCTGACAGCAGGGTCCCATCCCCCCCAAATAAAACCCTGTAGGGACAGAGGTGTGATTTGAAGGCAAGGGGGGCCCTGCTGGGGTTTATTCCGATGCATCCATGGCGATTTATTTATCGATGGGGGGGCTTGGATAATTCCAGAGCCTGGGGTCTCTCCCCAACCCAGCCCCCGTGCCTGCCATGAAGGAGCTGCCATCCCTGGGGACGGGGCTGTGGAATGTGGGGGGGGTCCCAATGAGGAGATCCCCAGGGAAACGATTTGGGAACTGAGCGAAGAATTTCTGTTTAATGACCAGAACAGCTCGGGATTTCGGTTTTCTCCATAAATCCTGGCTGATTATAACCCCCGTGCTCAGCCTGGCAGGGGGCTTTGCGTGGAGGGGGGAGCCCAAGAAAGAACCCGCACCAGGGGCTGTACCCAGTGCCTGGCAGCAGCTGGAGGCTGCAGCATCCTCACCACCCCAGCCAGAGCAGGGAAGAAGGGAGAGGGACCAGGGGGTGCACAGTGGGTTGGTGCCCTCCTCCCAATTAACAGCAGTTCTCATCCCGCAGCTCTGGGGTTTGTAAAGCCAAACATGTCCCAAAACAGGTTGGTCTCGAGTCCAAGTACAGACTGATGGGTTTTTTTCTCCTTGCCTGGCACAGGAGAGTGGGTATTTATGCACAATCCCACCCTGTTTTCCTGCTCTGCCACCTGTGCGCTCACTTCCACCCCAAATCCCGAGCTGGGACCCCCAGTGCCAGGACCTGCCCCATGCGGGGTGCCCTTTGCTTTCCACAACCTCCAGCAAGCCCCTGCACTGGGTTTTTTTCACAGCTAGACTGGCTCTTGTATACATCAGGCTGGATTTTTTTTTTCCCTTTTACCCAATAATAAGCTTTTTTCGTCCAAGATCGGGGGGGGGAAAAATAGGCAGGGAGGAGGGCTGACATGCACAACCCATAGAGAGCTTTGAGAGGAGTACCAACCCCAAAGCTGTAATTACTGCCTGCGTTTTTTGGCTACAGATCAGCTGCTAAATTGGTTGTAAGGCACGGAAACGGCAGTTACACCTTTCAGCGGAAAAAATGTGGCTTAGTGGAGAAACGTGCATGGGAAACCTCCCCAAAACTGCAGTCCCCATACAACACCCCGCTATTGCACGTTCTGCATTTGGGAATTTAAAACAATCCCCCATCCAGGTGAGCTGAGCTCGAAATGACAAGACCTTCTGCATCAACAGAGTAATTTGGGGATTTTTCCCTTGATCTGTCAGTTAAATCAAAAATACCCTCCTCAATGCAGGACACGAGCGAGAGAGAGGCAGGAGCATGTGCTATTTTGAGGTTCAATATAAAATAGATACCCTTGGCTCCAGCAGTTCTCCATAGCCCAGCCCACTGGAGCTGCAGGTACTTTCGTATGCATACAAAACATTCTAAAATGGAAAATATTCACAGCTGCTCTCGCTGTTTTGACAGGGGGGAAGGAATCGCGGGGCATGTTAAGGAGATATTAAAAGCTGTGGTTTGAAGCTCCTAAAGCATTTACTCAGCGGGAGAGCCAGAGAAAGAAGTTTAGAAGTTAACTGCATACTTGTGTGCCTTTGCTCTGTCCTTCTTAAAATTCACCTCTCCTATCTGCTTCTAATTTAAACAAGCAGAGCCCTCCAGGAACTGGAAAATCCAGATTTGCAGCTTCTCCCGGGGAAAGACGATTTCCTACGTGCCCCCCCAGCGCGAGGGTCCTGCTGAAGGTTAAACTCGTGAGTGCCTTTGGTTTTGCACCAAGTTAATCTCCCCACAAAATAAAAGACTGGGGAAATGCTGGTGAAAACTGCACTGATGTTGCCGGCTGGTCCCTGGCTTGCTCCCGTCCCTCTTCCAGAGCCAGACGTGGATTTCACCACCTCTGCCAGCATTGAATGCTCATCCCCACACCGTGCCCTGGCCTGATTCAGCTTCCCTGCCTGAAAACAGGGTAAACCCATCCACCTCCCCGGGGTACATTACGGTGGCTTAAAATTAACACTCGCAGATGTATTTTCAAATCCCCTCATGAAAGGCATGAGAAGCACTGGGTGTTAGCAGAATAGATCCTTCACCTTTTAACAGCTGTTAATTGCCATTAAAACCAAACCTGCACAGCTTTATTGGAGCAGCATCTGAGTTTCCGTGTCGCGTTGCAAAGCCCGCGTCCGCCCTCGGTCGTGCTCTCCTGCACGTGCCGGCTGCCATGACGAGGTGTGGTGGGTAAATCCTGTCCCACTGGTGGATATCTCACACTTTGGGGCCCTTTGGAGGGTTTCCCGGTGCCAGTTTTTTTTCCTTCGCCGTCCTGCGGGTCGTTGCACCAGCTGCAAGAAGCTCAACGCACCTTCCCTCGCCTCGCAGAAGGGAAGAGGAGGGGATGTGAGACTTGTTCCCAAAAATACCCTGAGGAAGCAAGCAGGAACCTGCCCTCGAGGAACTGGGCCCCTGAAGCTGAATCCGGCCCGCAGCTGCCAGCAAAAGCACGTGCTGTTCTGGGTGTCACAGGGATGGGAATAGCTCTCAGTGACCAGTGTGGAGTAAATCCAAGTCATCACCAGGCAGGGCTGGGGAGAGGCTGCCAGCACTGCTCACTGCCCCATCCGCCAGCTGGGGGGCCCTTCCCTGCTGCTTTTGGGGTTCACTGACCTGATCCTTTCCATGGCATCCCCCCATCGCCCTGCAGCCCCGATCTGGCTGGCAGGCAAGGGAGAAACCCCTGGAGTTCTCCCACTATCCATGAACCCACTGGCTCCTCACACCCCTCACGGGAGCTTCATGCACTCCCAAACATCCAGACCCACCCGGGAGTGCCCTGTGCCACCAAACTGCTGATGCTAAAAGACGTGAGGTGGATTTAGCAAGGTAAGAGGGGAAGAAGCCTCTGTGCCTCCAGCATCTTGTTCCTCTCCCCCTGGATCCAGCACACGGAGGGGGTGTCCAGGGCTGGCTCCCAGGAATATCCCATCTCTTTTCCCATCACCCAGCCCTCTCCGTGGGGGAAGGGGCGGTTGGACAAGACGAGCCCTTTCTGCTCCACAAAGCTCGTCAGCCAGCGGCACAAGGCTTATAATTATTATTTCCCTAAAGAAGAGCCGAGCAGCTATAGACAAAAAAGTCCCCTCTTGTCGGAGCTGGAATTTGATGTCCTAACGACTGTTTTTGTACCGCGCCTGTTAGAGGAAAGAGCTCGGCAGGAGGGGGAAAGAGAGATTTAATTATAGAGCTGCATTGTGATTTTGCACACATAGCTGGCTGTTGTAATCAGGTTACAAGTGTATCTGATTTTCTTCCCTCCCCTCCCTCTTCCTCCTCTTTCTCTTTCTTTTCTTTCTTTTTTTTTTTTTTCCCTCTCCCTTTTTCCCTTAGGAGGTCCAAATTAGTTGCTTATGTTTGGGTGTTGCTTGGGTGAGATGAGCTGTTATTTGCCTTCACTGAAGATCTTGATCAAGCGAACAGTGTTTCCAAAGAACCTCGGCAGATCTTTGCCGGAGGAAGGCAAAGGTTCCCAGCTCCTATAGAAACCTGCTGGGCACTCGCATTCCACCATTCCAGGGCTCCCTTCCCACCATCAAATTAAGGGGAGACACCCATGTATATCTATAAATATATATACATATATACATATATATTTATATACACATATATCTGCCTCCCTCATGCTCCCCACCAAATTCCTTCACATCCAGGATTCCCTCAATAAATTGCTGCACTTGAAGAAGAGATTTACCTTACCTGGGGCAGGAGAAGAGAAAGAGAGGAGACAAGAACCTTTTTAAAAGAAACTTAATATTTTCCCTATCTGAGGCAAGTGATGCCGCACTGGGATTGGGGGCTGTTGTTGGGTTCATTTAGGAATCTATTGTTGTCCATGTGAATTCTTTTTTACATTTCAAATAACAGGATTATTTCCCCAGGGGGTAATATCCTGTAATTTGAACACAATAATGGGAATAAATTACTTACTTAGAACTAATAACGACAGCCTGATTCCAATATATATAGGAACTGTAACAGCTTTGGTTAGTTAAAGTGTAATTGTGTCGACGGATGACATTTTCTTTCAAAGGAATCTGAATGACTTTTAATTAAATTTGCTGGGGGTGGGGAAGAGAGGGAGAGATACACAGGGAGATCTCAGCTGCTGAGGCTGCGGCTGATCCCAGCCTTGGTGCCCCAAGCCCAGCTTTGCCCCAGGCTGGGTGTCAATCCACGGTTGTGGAGTTTAAAGAGCAGGCACAGAACAGAGGAGGAGGAAACCAGCACCAGAGCCCCACAGCCCAGGGATGGTGGGATGGAGGGGGTGGGAAGGATGAGGAGGGCAGTGAGGCTGGAGGGACAGAGGAGATGGGAGGGTGGAGCCCAGCTCATTTCCCAAACTCCAGCCGGGCAGAGGGCACGGCAGTGCCCATATCCTGCCCTGGGGCACACGGAGTTTCCTCTACCTTTGCTGGGAGCCAGAGGAGCTGACAGAGGGCAGGAGGCAGCAGCAGCCAGGCAGGGCAGCTCTGCTGCTCACACTGGAGTCACAGAACCCCAGAATGGTTTGGCTTGAAAGGAATCTAAAAGCTCATCTTGTTCTACCTCCTCACCTGGGCAGGGACACCTTCCACTATCCCAGGTTGCTCCAAGCTCCATCCAACCTGGCCTTGGACACTTTCAGGGATGGGGCAGCCACAGCTTCTCCGGACAACCTGTGCCAGGGCCTCCCCACCCTCACAGGGAAGAATTTCTTCCTTATATTCAATCTAACCCTGCCCTCTGTCAGTGAGAAGCCATTCTCCTTTGTCCTGTCACTCCATGCCCTTATCCAAAGTCCCTCTCCAGCTCCCTTGGAGCCCCTTTAGGCACTGGAAGGCTCCCTGGAGCCTTCTCCTCTCCAAGCTGAGCACCCCCAGCCCAGAATTGTTACCTCAGCCCAAGGGCTCTTCAGGGAAGGCAGCTGTGACGAGGGGGATCTGCAGCAGCAGCTGTGCATCCCAGCTCTTCACCCTCACCCAAAAACCCCCTGCAAGCCCCGGGCTCTGACATCTCCTCACCGCTGCCTTCAGTGCCAACCGCTCCTCAGGTTTATTTCTGAATCAGCAGCACAGGAGCTTCCCTTCAGTGTCAGGAGAAAAAAAAAAAAAAAAGCTTCAGTGTGCAGAAAGCCAAGTTCCTGCCCCGAAATAATCGTGGAGAGGAGCGGCGTGCTGCTGCCAGCGGCTCCAGCCTCCTCCAGGACTCATTTTCCTCTGTTTATCTTGAAAATATTTCTGTGCTGAGGTCCCACCCCGCGCAGCACAGCCCTGCGAGGCCGCCTCCAGCCTGACACACGGCCTCTTGTTTATCCACAGCGAGTTTTACAAATAGCTTATTAAGCCCAGAGGTCTGTTTGCTGGAGGAAAAGCTCACGGAGCAGCTCCTGAAGCCCCTCCCGAGGCTCCTGCCAGCTGTGCCCCTCTCCCAAAATCCCTCTGATATGCATCCAGGGGCTCAGGCCTCTGTGTCTGCTGGGTTTGGGAATTGGTCCTGCTTTGATAAAATTATCAGAGTGTTGCTGATGGGTCTCCCACCACTCTCGCCCTCTCCCTGTTCCCAGGCTGATGTCCCAGATGGGATTTTGGCATGGCACAGGGATGCTGTGGCACTGCTGGCTCTGCTTTATGTGATCCCACAGTGGAGCTGTTGGGAGGTTTTTGCCTTTTGCAAGACCCCCCTGCAAGGGTTGCTGGTTTTGGGGGGGTTGAAGGGGTTTGGGTTGCAAGAAGAATATTTTGAGGGTTGCTGAAAACATGTCCAAAGCCATGAGAGATGAAGACAGTTGGATGCTGTGTATGGTGGTCCTGGAAGGAGCCCAGTGGGACCACGCCTCAGATTCCCTCCTGTGCCTCCGCTGCCCACCTGGCCCTGGGATCCCCAGGAGGGAGCTGGGATGGGGCTTCCATCCCTCAGCAAACAGTGTCAGGGATGTCCCACTGGGCTCGAGCCTGATCGTGGGCACCCCTCTGACCATCAATCCAGTGCCCAAGCACCTCTGTCCCTGCTGTCCCCGCTCTCCCAGGCAGGAACCTGGCTGTGCCCAGTCCCAGCATCCAGCCCCACCCTGGGATGCCCATCCCGGGCATCCCCTCCCCAAGACCCCCTAAACCATCACTCCCAGAGCGTGCAGCCAGGCAGAGCCCTGTAACACAGCAACATTCATAGCCCAGCTGAGGAGATTGAGTTACCTGCCCCTGGAAGAATAAAGGAGGCATTCAGCCATTTTTTTAAAGTCTTTTCCCCTGCCAGGGCCAGACACCGCGGTGACGGTGGCGCACAGAGGCAGGGAAACACGAGCCCTGGCCTCTCCCTCCGAGGGTGACCCCAACCTGCCCCACATCCCCCTCTTCCCCGACCCTTTAACACCCAGGGAGCCACATGCTTTGCTCACCCGTCACGAGCTCCCTTATCTTTTAATAAAACCTTTAAGAGCAGAAGTCAGGCAATGCCGGCACAAAGGCAGCTCAGCCTCCTCCCGGGACATTAATCATTTTCTTTGACACGTTTTGCTAATTAGCCAAAGCGTTTGACTCGACAGGGGAGAAATTGGGGCCTGGGAAAAAAAAAAAAAAAAAGGAAAAAAAAATTAGAAGAAAGGGGAGAGGTGGAAAGAGAGGAAGAAATGGGAGAAGAAGGAGCCGACACCACCCCTGTGTGATCCAGCATCCCTGGGCATCATCTTGCTGGGACAAAACCCAGTCCCAAGCCCATCCCAAGGATTTTGAAGCACCATGAGCTGCAATACATATTTTACCTTCCCCATCCTACCCCTGGTTACCCCAGTAGTGCAGATTGCAGCCATGAAGGGTTATTTGAAACACGCTGTTTGGAGCTTTAACTCGTGGCTTTATCTTTTACACGGCTGTTAATCCTTGGGACACATGTTTCCTATCAGCCCTTGATATTTAACATACAATAAGTGTCTTATTAAATTCCAGGGACTGGCTCCATGCAGACCTCTTCCCCCAGAACCTGTCCTGAGGACAACCCAAAGGCAGATGGGGCACCCCAGCTTGGGCACAGATTTGGGGTGTAGAATGTGTTATAATCATCAGGGAGAGAACTAGAGTAGGGTGAAGGCTCCTCTGTGAAGGAATTCAGCTTTTAAATTGGCTGAGCAGCCACTGCTCCCACACATGAGGAAACCCCTCACAATTTATAAAAATATGTCATTTTTCAGGGTTTTCTGGCAATGCTGTGGTGGCCGGTGAGCCCATCTGGACTAGCTACTGCTTCAGCATGACTTCTTGTTCTAAGTCAGATTCCGTTTTCATAGGACTTGATGTTTTCTGGGGGAGAGATACCATAAAGAGAGCAACTCGCAGTGAATTCCCTGTAATCCACAGCATTCAAAATAGAAAATCCCTTAGAGAAAGCAATGCCTGCTCATCCCTTCCTCCAGCCCAGCATGGCAAAATACTGGCTCCTGTCCCATCCCTGAACATCAGCTCTCCATCCCATCACAGGGAAGGGCAAGGCAGAAAACCACAAGGCACAATCCCCTTTTCTCCACAAAACCCAGTGTAAGAACAACAAAATTGGGTGATACAGCCCCTCACATGTTGTAAGGACACCCCCTGCCCACTGCAACTGTCCCATCCCCATCCATGGATACAAGGGAGCAGGAGCAGCATCCCAGAGCCATGTCAGTCCTTTGGGGAGTGTTAAAAAAACAAATCACAGCTCTTTGCTCCTCTCCAGCACAAGTTTCTCATTGCTGTGGGATGACACACACCACCTCCTCCAAAACAAGGCGCTGTATTATTATTCTGTTTCTAATTTGGGGGTTGTAAATGATTTTCCATGCCAGATTCCAAACTAAACCATCACCCCCTCCTCAAAAAAAAAAAAAAAAAAAAAAATTTGCTGATGTGCTTTCCAGAGAGGGGTGGCATGGTCAGTGCTCTGTGAGGAAAGGGTGAGGTACACAGCAGTGAGCACCACAGAACATCCCTCTCAATGCCTATTTCCAAGAAAAAACATTTCAAAAGAGCCAATTCAGTTAAATACAGAGCTGGCCCAGACTCCTGCTGCAACTGGGTCTGGGATGGGCCAGTCCCACTGGGAAAGGGCTGGGCTCCATCTCTGTCCTCTGAAGGACTTGGAGAAAAAGTGGTGAAAGGTGAATATTTGGGAAGCAGTCTGATGCTGGGAACTTGATGGGAATCAGCATCATTCCCTTTCTGAGTGTTTTAACCCAAATCTACCAATAGATCCTGTTTGCTTCCTACAGGGCATCAAGAAGCCAAGCCACACAGTGAGATCTCACTTCTCCATGTCCTGCCTGGCCTTGGGGACAGTGGGGACACCCAGGACAAGGCTGGGTGAGTCCCCATCACCCCAGGTGGTGCCACAAACCTTGCAGAGAGATCTGGGGGGCCCTGTGCAGCTGGCGGTGCTGGCAGGAGTGTGGAAACCAGCACGCAAGGAGCCGGTGGAAACCCTCCAAACTTCCAACGCCGTTGTATAAGAGCCACTCAAAAATACTAATCCCCAAAAAATTCAACCCTGGGAGCATGACCGGGCTGCCTCCCAGACTCCCAGACGGAGCGTGGCTTGCACACCAGCGCTGCACACATCCAGGGGGGAAAATGCCTTCAGGTGAGCGAGCTCCACAGGAAGGTCGGGGTCCCAGATGTTTTCATACCAACGATCCTTTAAAAAAGACAGACAAGCGAGGCACGGAGGCAGGATCACCCGACATGCCGAGCGCCGCTGCAAAACAAGTGGTTTTTCCATGAGTCACCAGTGGAAAGAGCAGATCAGGCATCCCATGGGTGGGCTTGGCCGGAGCCGGCTGCGCATCCCCGGCACGGCCGGGAGGATGCTGCGGCTGCAGCCCCTCCACCGCTGCTCCCAGCTCTGCCGGGGCTGCTGTGGGGTCTCACCGGGGTGGATTCCATGGAATCCGCAAGCTTCGGGATGCAGGGATGCATCCTGTGGTGCTTGGGTTTTCCAAAACCACCCCCCTTTTCCCCAGCCACTGACATTCCCCGTGGAGACCAAAGTTCGGGGCGACTTCATTGCTCTGCCGCTGTCCCCTAAAACACTCCCGAGGGACTGAGGCAGAAATAAAAATAAATAAAAACATGTGGAAAGAGCGCCCCGAAAAAAAGCGGGTTTGTTTTATCGGTGGCGGGAGGGGGAGAGAGCGATGACAGGCAGCGCAGGAAATCCCCGGGACCGTAAATCCCATCGGGAGCGCATGAAACCAGTGTTTCCTTCCAGGGCTGGGTGGGAGGTTACGGGGAGGGCGGCGGGTGAGGCTCAGGGAATCTGGGCTGGGGTGTTTTGGTGTAAAAAAGGCGGCGATGAAGGAGTTGGTGACGCCCGAGCAGGGATGGGATCGCATTCCCGGGAGGGCTGGAGCTCCGTCCCGGCATCATCACCCGCAGGAGAACAGCAGCCCTGGCTGTGCTGTGGGTACAGAAACGGCACGTACTTGTTGCTGGCCGGGTTTCCTGGCAGTTCCAGGCAGGATTTGGCTGCGCAGGAATTTGGAAGCTGCCTTAAATACAGAGAGAGATGAGAAAAGGCTGGGAGCGACTTTCCGAGCAGAGTTCAGCTGCAAATCCCCGCTCGGCCGCGGCCGCCCTCTCCCGACGCGGCTGCCGGGGATCGCCGCCTCCTCCTCCTCCTCCTCTCTACTACATGGAGGAAGGCTCCTCAGCACCCTCCACACCTTCTCCTCACCCTCCTCAAAAAGCTTCCTTGGCCCCAAAGCCCCTCAGCACCCAATCCTCCTTCTCACCTCATCCCGCTGAGGTGACCCCAGGGGTGGATTGTGCCGCTGTGAAATTCCATAAATTCCCCTGGGCTGCTCTCTCCCCATGGATGTGCCGGCTCAGCCATGGACTGACACCAGGCTTCACTGCCTTACTGCTCGTTTGGGGGGAATCAGGCGGACAAGGATGAAAAAGAGACAAGAGGTTCTGAGTGCTCTAAAAATCAACAGCGAAAATGCAGAGAAATTAAAATTCACCCCCAAAGTCTCCTCTGGATGCTCAGGAATGTGCTCTCCTACCTATGGAGCTTCGGCTGTCCTCATCCAGGGTCGGTGCTGGGGTCATTTCAGCTCCACACCCTTCAGGAGTCCAGCTCTGGCTCTTCACAATCCCAGATCCATTTTCAGGGATTTGCCTGCTTCATCCTGGTTTGTCGTGTTTATGGGAAACTCAGAGTCTGTTAGGAAAAACAAGCCCAGTGCCTGTGATGTCCCTCAGCTTCCCCAGTGACACCCTGGGGTGGGGAGGGTCCTGGTGATGGATGGTACCCAAATCTGCATCACCAAAATTCAGGTTGCACCTTTCCTTGGAGGGCTAAGGAGGAACAGCCAAGCACTTTCCACCCCAGCGATTTTTTATCTCATTTAGGAGAAGGTTTTTAATTACTGGTGCCACTACCCCGTGCACTTTCTGTGTAAACACAGCCCCTCCATGGTGGTTGAAATGGACTGAACTCACACACCTTCCTTAAAGCATCCATTGGGAAAAGCAACGGCCTCGATGTCCTGTCAGAGGGAGGGGGAAGCCCAGGTCCTGGAAATGGGATTTCTGCATGAATAAATATCCTCAGGATATACCAAACCCATCAGCTCTGTGTTTCCCAGCTCTCTCCTCATTCAGGGACAGGGACCAACACAGGAACCTCATACCACAACCCCTCCAACTCCCTGTATTTGTCCTAAAGGGATTTTCCTGCCTTTTTTTCCCTGGCTCAAGCACCATCCTTTCCTACAGCACCTGGGACACAGCAAACACTATTCAACATCTTAGCTAGGTTTAATATATAAATCTTGTAACTCCCAAACTGGAGCTTGCAGGGGAAAAATCAAGTCAGGTGGGAATGAGATCCCAGCCACAGCACTGCCTGGTTTTCAAGCATTTCATTTGGCTTCTTGAGCCTCATTTTGGGGAGCAAACAGCTTTTCCATACTGGGCTGTGTCTTGTGCTGCCTCTCCCGGATGAAGAAACCCTTGAATGTTGTGGAAAGGGCTCAGCTTTGCTTTGGTGAAAAGCTGCTTTCTCAACAAACCTCAAAAAGGAGCTTCAGCAGGAAAAATAGATGGTTTGGGATGGCCAGGGGTGCTCATCTAGGATTCAGGGCTGGATTTGCTCCCCCCTCAGCCCCAGTGTACCCATCAGCCCCCCAAAAAAGCCAGTTTTGCTCATTGCTAATAACTCCCTGCAAAGAGGGGAGGGAAGAAAATTCCCTTCGTGCCCTCACTTATGCAGAGACAAGGAAATGTCGTTAAACTAAACCAAACAAACGAATCCAGAGGCAAAGAGAAAAATCACATTATCCCCAATCATAAATCCTGGAGAGGAGTATTTACAGGCTGAATTGCCAAGTGCATTGGAACTGCAGAGCATCCGAAGAGCAGATAGCCATAAAGGCAGACAACGGCCCTGGAAAAAATGCTTTGATTAGGATCTGGGCAGCATTCAGCCCAGATGTTCATTTGTCAATGGAAGAGGGATGGGGGGGAGGTGAGAAAGGCTTTAAATTAATCTTTACAACTAGAAAGGAGCTTGTAATACACACCATATGGGGAGCAACGTCCTTGGAGCCCCCTCTCCTCCCCCCAGCCCGGCGTGCTCAGAGCCAGGCTGGGACCCTCCAGCCTGAGTGTGTCCTCCCTGTCCCCCCTCCTGTTTCATCCCTGCACCAAACACCCTCTGAGCCCAAACCCATTCCACATGTGCTTTTTTTTCCACTGTGAACAAAACAAACTGCAATTCCTCTTGTAACACCAGATCTCTTTTGTTATTCCCCCCCACTCCCTACTCCAGACCTTGATACCTGCTCCCCTCTCCCTCCAATATCCACATGTGAGGGGTTTTTTTTAACCCTTCCAAGCTGCCAGCAGTGGTGAGGCGGGGGTTGTGTGTGGAGAGGAGGGACAAGGCTGTTTATTAAACGCCAACCATTCAAATTAATTCCCCTAATGGACTCAGCGACATCATGGTGTGCATTTAAATGAACGCTTTGTCATATTTCATAGCCAACCTGCAGCTCTCTGCAGAGCAAACCTGCTGGAAAGCCTGGAACAGCAGCAATGACAGGGACAAACCTACGGAGAGATAAATAAGAATGAAATACAAATCCCAAACCCAACATGGAGGGGGGGAATAGAGAGCCCAGGAAACCCTTGGAAATTTGGGGGTGTGAGACTCCAGGCAGGGCAGAAGGAGCTGTGTGATGGGAGGGGGAGATGCTTTTCCATATGGGAGGGGGAAAAATCCTCTTGCTGCTGGGGCAGGAGGCATCAGGGAACCTTTGGTTGGGATAGGGAATCCTTGCCCAGACCAGCACAAAGCCACTGTGTCCCAGATGGAGTCTGGGCTGTGTTTGCTCCACTGAAGCCCTGGGGAGCCCCACCCCAGCCACGACCAGCCCCAGCACCCCCAGCAAGGAGGGAAATCCGCTCCATCCTGCATCCCCCTGGACCACCAGTGTGGGGATGAGGGTGGAGGAGCCTGGCCAGCATCCCTCCTCACAGCACGGGCTGGGATTCCAAAACCAAACCCCTCCTGGCAAGTGGTGACTGCAGAGCTGAACGCCCCAGCTCCTGGCAGAGCATCCCTGCTGCTCCTGAGTAAACAGTTCTTCCCCCCAGCACCCCTGGGACAGCCACAGGTTACTCACCTTGGCTTCAGCTTCAAGAGCTCCTGGTCTTTTTATCAGCCTGATGGAAAATTGGTGTGTGCACACACAGCTCCCATGCGCAGCACCAGACATTTCCTGCTCCTCTGCTTCCTTTTCTTCCTCCACCTTTAAGAGCTGCACCAGAGATTTCTTTCCACCTTTGAGGGTTCTTCTCCTTTTCTCCATTCTGTTCCAGGCAGCTTCTGTGGGATCTGGAGGATGAGGAGGGGCTGGGGAAATATTGCTGCCCCACTCCTGTTCAGCTCACTGGCATGACCGAGGGTTTTCACACACCATGAGGGCCAAGGGAAGGGGGAATTTTCATGGTCCAGGACAGAGGTGCAGGCAGCAGCCCCAGCCACATGCTGGGCACAGGCAGGAGAGCAGAGGGAGCAGTGAATGCTGCTCCTTCCTTCCAGCCCCACTGCGGGCTGAAGGTCCCTGATTATGGATTGGCCAAAAAACTAAAAATCACAGAATCCCAGAAGGAAAGGATTCCTTCCCAAAGATCATCTCATTCCACCCCCTGCCATGGGCAGGGACACTTTCCACTATCCCAGGTTGCTCCAAGCCCTGTCCAGCCTGGTCTTGAACACCTCCAGGGATGGGGCAGCCACAGCTTCTCTGGGCACCCTGTGCCAGGGCCTCCCCACCCTCACGGGGAAGAATTTCTTCCTAAAATCTAATCTAATCCGGCACTGTTTGCAGAAGGTTCTCATTTAGGGAAACATCTGGACTCAGCACTTCTCCCCCAAAGGGCAGCAAAGGGTTCAGAGGACAGCAGCCCTCATGCTGGGGAGGAAGAAGAGGAGGAAGGAGCCCATTTTCCTCATCCCCCAAGGAGGGGACACAACATATTCACACTTGGTGTCTGTTACCCGGCCTCGAGTGAGCAAGGCACCATCCCCCTGCCAGAGAGAAGGGTGAAAACCCCCTGGAACCCCAGCCAGGAGAGCAGCCCCTCCAGCTCCCAAAGCCACGGGGGCCAAGCAAGTGCTGGCAATGCCCAAGGTCCTCCCAGGGCCAAGGGGACACCTGGGTTTGGCTGCAGGACCCCGTGGATCTGAGGGGACAGGAGGAGCAGGGATGTTTCTGGCCCCTTGGGTGTGTAGGGAAATGGCTCAGAGGGACAGCACACCTGGGGACGTGGCTGGGGTCACAGCACCTGTGACACATGGGGATGTCACTCCTTTTTCCAGGTCCTTCTGGGCCTTTTTCCCGATCGTTCATGGCCCCAGAGCAGGAGCATCCCCCCAGCCAGCAACACCTGGGGTGCAAACAGAATGAGGAAAGGTCCTGTCCCACCCATCCCGGCCAGGGCAGGTCCCCAGGAGCTGGCAGGTCCTGGCTGCAGTGACCCTGGGCTGCAGTGACATCTGCTGGGCTCCCCCCCAGCCCCTCTGGCACTGCACAGCCCGAGCAGGACCCGCTCCCCAGCCCGGGGTCTCCAGCCCCAGTCCCACCCTGATCCCCTCTCCAGCTCCCACCCAGACACCTCCACACCACATCCCTCACCAGCTCCAGGAAAAACCTCCTTTGCATCCCCAGCACCAGGGAAGGGGTCCTGGGGGTGGTCTCGCAGCTCCTGAGGAGACCAAAAACCTGGAAAAAACCGCTTTAAGGGAGAAAATGCACAAATTAGGAGTGGGGGGCAGGGACTGGGGAGGGAGGGGGGAGTTGTTTATCTAGAGCTGATTTTGATTTTTCCTCTTTCAAATATCAGCAGGATGCTGAGCCTCGCCTCGTTATGCAAATAGAAGCAATTAGAGCTCACCCAGGCTCTGCCCACGTGATGGTTTATGGCACTCGCAGAAATCCTTCCTGCTGCATGAGAGGAATAACAACAGCTCCCCGTGCCTGCTCCAGCCCACGGCCAGGGACACGGCAGGGCTGGACAGGGAGCCCCAGAGCTGGGACAGCTCCCCCATCACCACCCCCCGGCCTCCCAAAGTTCTCAAAGGAGGATTTTCCAAAGGAAGAGTTTTTTCCTCTTCCATGGATACACCGACCCTGCCACCAGCAGGTCTCACTGGCTCTTGGGATGTGAGAGGAGGAGGGATGCAGGGGGAAAGCATCACTCCAAAACCTTTTCCCCCACCAAACCACAGAGTCAGTCCCCAGCAGGGCATTGCTTCTCTTTGGCACTCGGGTCCGAGATGTCCTTTGCTAAACTCCAGCAGAAAGAGGCAAAGCAAAACGTCCTAAATTCCCTCAAAAAGCACAGAAAAGTCACCCCCACACCCTCCCCAGTCCCACCTGGGCTGCAGCAGGAGGTTCAGGTGGCTCCATCCCCTTCCAGCACTTCACCTCCCCAGGGCCGTGCACCGGCCTGCAGGGACCAGACACGGAGTGTAAATCAGGCTGGACTCCCATAAATCCATCATCTCCTCCTGATTTACATCCAGGTAGCCAGGAGGATTTACTCCCAGTACCTGCCTTGAGTTTCCCAACCCCAGAGGAGCACAGGGGAAAAAAAAAAAAAGGCTCTTTCAATATTGATCTTGCTCCTAAATCTCTCTTTTTTTTTTTTTCCTTCTTCTTTGGATGCAAATGGAGATTGATGAGCCCGGGCCAGCAGCTCCTCACCTCTGAGGGTCATTTCTCTGTGTTTGCCGGGGGGAGGAATGGGCAGTGGGATCCCACAAGCCCACAGAGGCCATCACCCCCTGATCCACGGGGAGGAGAGAGCTCCCAGCACCTGGCTCAGCCCAGAGGCACTTGCAGGGTGGGATGAGGAACATCCTGATGGATGGAGGGGGTGAAGGACATCACCGTGGATCATTTCACAGGGATATGACATTAAAGCCAGGAATTCTCCAGCCTGCATCCTGCTCTGACTCCATCCCTGCATCAGCAGCTCTATCCAGGGCTCATAGGTTGGAAGAACAGCAAGGAGCCCTTTCCATCTCCCCAAAAATACCCCACTCCATCTCACAGAGGGAGGCAGAGTGTGATCACCACGGAGAGATGGAACTCTGCAGCCACAGGATAGCTTGGGAGTAAGACCCTCATCCTGCAGGACACCCAAAGCTTTAGGAATTACCCAAGCATCCAGCAGAGGCTGCAGGAGCTGGGAAAGGGCTGAGTCAGCACCCAGAGAGTCGCCCCCAGCCAGGCCATTCATCAGGCAAAGGTTGGGATGGAGCTTTTCTTCCATAGCAGGGCCGGGCAAATAATTCATAGCAGATAAATAATTCACCAGGAGTTTATCCGTGCTCTGGCACTGCTGCCTGCGAGCTGTTAGCAATTACCCCGTATTTATCTGTGATGCCGAATTTTTAGGTGAATTATTCAGACAAGACATTGCTGGGCTGAGGAAAAGCCCGGGGAAAGGAGATGATACCTGAAATGACAGGAAAAATCCTCGTCAGGAAGAGTCAGTGGCTGCAGAAAATGTGGTGGTGTTGTGATTATTTAGGGTCTGTGATGCCAGGAGCACCCAGCTCTGGATGGATGCAGAGGAGACCTCGGATTATTGGGGCTCCATCCCCTCCCTTCCCAGCCCAGAGCCCCTGGACATCCCTGTGCTTTCTGTTCCCTACCAGCCAATTCCTCTGCTCAAGGAAGAAGAGACGAAGGAGCAGAATAAATTCAGATTTCTGTGCAGATGAGCGTCTCCTGAATTGCTTTAATGAGGAATCTCCCTGGCTCTCCCAGCTGCAGGCTCCTCCACAGCCACACGTGGTGGGGACACCCACAGGTGTCTTAACTCATCTGGAGCCATCAGCCAAGGCTTGGCCCCCACTGCCTGCAGAGAAACACACAGAGATGGGCTTGGTGGGGAAAAAAATCCTCAATTCAAGCAAAAAAGAAATTTTCTTGAAGGACAAAGCAGTGCTTCCAGCAGGAAATAAGAGCAGCAGCATTGCAGGGACACAGGGAATGTCACAGAGAGGCTTCTCAGCCTCCAGACACTGCTCCTGCTCCAAGGGGAGTTTGGCTCTTCCCTTGCCTGGAGCAGAGGATCCCCACAGCAGTGAGAGCAGCAGCCTCTGGCCCTTCCCCAGGCAGCTCCATCTGCTCTTCATTCCCAGGGGATGAGACTGCTGCAGGAGAAGACTCAAGGCCAGGTTGGACAGGGCTTGGAGCAGCCTGGGGCTTTGAAAGAGATGATCTTGAAGGTCCCTTCCAACCCAAACCGCCTGGGATGCTCTGAAGACTCGGAGCACACAGGGCAGCTCCCCACAGGCACAGCCGTGGATTCCAGGAGTCACCTCCCTTCAACAGGAGGACACCACTGGAAGCGACAGGACCCTAAACCTTGACTCCTGAAAACATCCAGATGGACTGAAGAGTCTAATATCAGAGATAAAACCAAATGCAATCTCACAGCTGGATATTTTAAAGCCCATATTGCGATTTTAAGGGTTTAACTCACATTTATTCCTCACGGTGGTGACTGTCCCAGCAGTGTGACCGAGTGTCCTTGTCCCTTCCCGTGGTGGGAAGCAGAGCTGGCAGCCACTCTGCTGCCTTCCCCGGGCCACTCCAGCTCTGCACAGTGCCCAGGATGTCCCCTGGTGCTATGGTCCCACACACTGCACGAAGCATCCCCGAGCCAGGAGCTTTGGCAAAGTCCCCTCCTCACCCACTGAGGCTTTGCAAGGCTCCTGAATTAACAAAAATTAACAAACCTGTCTCTCCATGAGCCAACTGCTACAGGCTGCGGATCAATGGAACAGGTAATAAAGAAGAAAAACGAAATAAATTTGCATGACTGTTCCCCGAGGGATGTTTTATTCTACAAAAGGAACACATCTCCTCTGGCTGGGCTGAGATCCTCAGCAATACCATTCTTCTGTTTTCTCTTGAATTGCCAGTCATGCATTTTAAATTATCTTTAAAAAGAGAAAGGAGGAAAGTGATTACCTCGGGAGATGCTGACTGGAGGCACAGTCCCACGGGGAAGAAGGAGGTTCCAGACCCCACCAGCTGCTTCCCAGGCTGCCAGAGCCCACCCAAAGGAGGATGAAGCCCACCCAAAGGAGGATGAAGCCCACCCAAAGGAAGATGAAGCCCACAGATTTTCCCCACTGACTGGAAGAGACTCGTGGGTGTCACCTGCTGCCTTCCTCCAGATGCTCCTCACCCTCACCTGGTCCCTGCCAGCTCCCAGGACATTGGAGTGATCCTCAGCATCCTCAGCCATTTCCAGCTCAGCTGAGACAGCCTGTGCAGTCTTGGTGGTTAACCCCTGATATTTCACCCAAATTTGATGACAGAGTGATTTATTACACATGCAGGGGGGACAGCCAGTGTTTCTGGCAGGAGGGGACACGTGGCAGAGGTTTGGGAACAGGGAACAACCCCTGGCTCAGAAATCCAGGAGAGTTTCCTGCTCCCTTCCAAGGCTGCCCAGGGGCCTTCATCACGCTGGGTGGGAAAAACTGGAGGTGGAAAAAGCCCTTGAGCACTGGGAAAGGGAGCCAGTGGCCAGGAATGGTGGTAGGGACACTGGGGACCCCCTGAACACCTCACACCAAACCTCTCCTCAGGCTCTCCAGTCCTTGCTTGGTCTCTGTCCACGGCCTTGGCTGCACCCCCTTTCCCGGGGGTGGAGGACAAGGAACAGAAGGAGCCACAGAAGGATCAGCATCCACCCACCACTGAGCCAGGGACAGCCCAGCTCTTCCCCTTCCCAGGGCCGGGGTGCCCATGAAGAGCTCCCTGAGGCTCCTGCTGATGCCAGAGGGTCCCCTGGGATCTGCTTGGCTGCCTGAGGGCAGCTGGGCTGGGCTGGTGGCAGCTGCAGCCAGGCACTGGCACATAAATTCACCATCCTGAGCCTGAGTGGATCAGGGAGCAGCCCATGGACACGAGGAGTCCTGCCCTGCCCCATCCCACCCCGTCTCTGGCTCACCTGGAATCCCCCACATCAGTGAGAAATGAGGGAGGAATGTGATGGTTCTGGCCCCAGGATCTGCAGAGTTTCTCTGTCAGAGAAGCAAAATGAGGAGTCTGGAGATTTTGGTGCCCTCATCCCTGCCAAGGCTTCCCCCTGTGCCACTGCCAGCCTGGGAGTGACAAGCCAAGGTGCCCAGAGCTCCTGTCCCTGCACAGCCCCAAGGAGAGGATGGGGCACCCCAACACCCCCAGGATGGGGGCAGAGGTACAGACAACAAAGAAGAGCTTTAATACGAAACACAAAACACAGATAGATCCATTCCAGCTGATGTGAGAGGATAGGAAAGGGAGGAGGGAAAAGCAGCAGCTGGGATTTTGGAGAACAATGTGGGGAGAAAGAAGAAAGAGGGAGGAAGATGAGTGCGGTTGGGTCGCCCGTGGCTGTCAGCCCTTTCTGGGGGGAGGGCAGCAGGAAAGTCAGTGATCAGCCAGATCTGAAACCAGACAAAACTATTTCCACATGCCAATAAAACCCAGAGCGTGGAGGGTTTGCAGGGATCTGGGGCCCCCATGCTGCCTCTAAAACAAACCAGAGGGGCTGGGAAGCTCACCCAGGCAGGAGCTGGGACGTGGGAGTGCAGTGATGGCATCTGACCTTTCCTTCCTCATCATCCTCCCCCTCCTTGCCCACTGCAGCTCATCCCTCCTGGCATTGTCTGTATCAAAGGGACACAAGGAAAACAACTGGGCAGTGCAGGCATTGCTCCGTGGGGCTGGTGCTGGTCCTGGGTCTCCCACGTGGGTCACTTGTGACTTAGGTGGGCTCCAGCATGTGGCATTGGGGATTGAAAGGCTGGAAGGATCCCTGCTCCCTCCCAATGCTGGGACTGGGACATTCTCCAGGCCACAGGTGACAGAGACCTGCTCCCACCTGAGTCCCACCGTGCAGTGACCTCGGCTGAGCCTTTGCCTCACCCTGCCTGAGTCACTCAGCTGTGACTCCCCGTGCAGGCACCGGGCCCTGGCCAGAGAGGGAAGCAGCCCTGAGCTGTGATAAATCACATAAATAAAGCACAGCACCCACTGCCCACTCCCAGGCTGTAAATCTGCAGCAGCAGGAACCAGAGCTCTTATCAGGAGGGGCCACATCCCTCCCCAGCCCAGCTCAGCCCTCGTGCTGCCCATGTGGGATTGCCAGGGAGAGGAAGAGGATGCCAGGTTACCCTGAACCACCCCAGCCTTATCAGGCACCACGTTCCCTGCTGAGCTCTGCACCCCACAACTCACTCCCACACTCAGGGGGATCATCACCTCCACGGCCAAGACCCAATTCCTGTCCCTCAGCCTCCAGGAAACATCTTCATCCTCTCCCTTTAGCTCAACAAGCACAGGGGCAGGACAGCTGGAGTGTTTTCCTCTTTGTTGTAAGTGTTTAACAAACCTTGGACACCTCAATCCTATGGGAACATCCTGTTCTCTGGGGAGTACAGCAAACAGAACTGAAGGCATGAACTGAACTCCCTTCCATGGGAGAGGAGGACGTTGAGGAACCAAGGAAAACACCAAGGAAGTTCCTTGGGTACTTTGGAAACCGAGGGGTTCTCCAGGCAGCCTGGAAGTCACTGCCACACACAGCTCCAAGAAAGGCTGCACCCTCATTATGTTAATTAACAGTGGAGAAGGAAATCAAGCACAGGTCTGTTCCCCATCATCCCATTCCACCAAATCCATCGGGCTGCACAGCCTTCCCCGAGGGAAAGGGTGACCAGAGTGACTTACAGAGTGTGGAAATTCCAGGTCTGCTCCCAGCTATCAGAGCAAGGAGATGCTGGGACACCCCTGCATAAGAAAAGCAGATGTGAAACAGAGTGCTCAAAGCAGGGCAGGATCCCATGGCACGGTCACCAGCAATCACAGGAGGGGACAGTGACACCAGAGCCCTGCTATAGATGGAGACACATCCTGATTGGAACAACTGGGCCGAGTCAGAGCCTGATCACAATGAGCTGCTCACACATTTGCTGGCCAGCTGAGCTGTGCTTGTAGGGCAGGGGTAGGATTATGCTGGAAATGGGAACATTCCTCAAAATCATAGCCCCTGATCCCAATGGAGTGGGTCATCCTCCCCATGGCAAATGAGCTCACCAAAGCCAACAAGGCAAAAATTGGTAATGAGAGGTTTGGAGTTTGAAGGTAGCACTGAAAAGCAGGTCCAAGGTGCAGAGAAATGTTATCCTGAGTTTTAAAAGAATAAAATGGGGCAAACATCAGAGCTCCTGCAGGAGGCTGGGGAAAGCCCTGCTCTCTCCACTGCTCTTGGTCCTCTGAGATTTTCTCCTGATCTGTTCCCACCCATAACAAGGTTTTATGATGGCATTAAACTCAATGTTCCCAGCACCTCTGGGAGTGCAGGACCTGCTCAGAAGGGTTATTTCAGCCTGAAGGGCAGATTTACCACAAACAAATCCAAATGGAGAAGCAGCCATGGGGTTTTTACACCTTCTGTCAGAGCCTCCATCATGAGAGGGGCACAACTTGTTCCTTCCCCTCTCTTTTCCCTTTCTTAGTAAATTAAAAATAATGGTGGTAAATGCCTCTTGGCTTTATCCTCTCCCACCAGAGCAGATTCAATTAGCAGCTTTCCTGAGTGGCAGAGGTGTGATTTACTCCCAGAATGGGATGTATTAAGATGCAGGGCAGCAGGAAGTTTCCATCTGCCCCCCAACCAAATTCCCCAACCATTCCCACACTGAGGATCAGATAAGCTCTCCTGCTTCCCTTCCTCATTAATGGGTTTGGGAGGCACAGCCTGTGGTTTTGTTAAAGAAGCCTTGAGGACACATTCACCTGGGAGAGCTCACACCAGATTCCTTCCTTCAGCATCCCTGGGATGCTCTCAACATCCCCCAAAATCACATCAGTGCCCACCAGCTGGGCACAAGGTGCTTCACACCCTGAGCTGGCAGCTGCTGCTGACACCCCAAAACCACCCCAAAACATCCCAAAGGGAATTCCCATGGTAGAGGTGGGAAGCTGAAACCTTAACAGATCCTGTATGAAAGCGGCACCGTGCCCGGTGTGAGGGGCTGCAGCCCCCCTAGAGGACCCCAAACCAAGTTGTTCCCTTTCCACCCACACCCCATCCTCCTGCTGCCCAGGGACTGGCTTCCACATCCCATCCCAGAGCTGAGAGCTCAGTGTGGAACTCCTGCTGCATCCAGGCAGGAGAGAGCCATGCTCCACCACGATGCTCCACACCACTCACACCAAGCCCTCTGCATCCCACGATTCCCATTTGATTCCCCTTTAAAGGGGCTGTAATGCAGCATGTATTTATACTTCAAAACAGCTTGTTTGTGTAATTGCCAAAAAAATGTTAAAAAAAAAAAAAAAAGACACAAAACAGCCCTGCTACAATGACTAATTAGCTCGCTCCTGCCTCGTCCCCTGTAAACAAATGTATTTGTAACCAATTTGCAAGCACTTTGCATAAGGGGCCCAGAACACTCGTGCCTGTTTGATGCATTTTGACATTAATTTGATAATAGCAGCTTAACAAGGAATCCAGGCTCCCCAGCTATAAATATGCTGCTTTTCCACTTCCTTTTATCTGCACAGTGAAATAATGTTTTTCCCCCTGCTGCAATAACCACCATCCAACCCTTTCATGAATGCCCTTTATGTCCTTTAGCATTTTCAAGGCTGCTTTGCTTTTTTTTTTTTTTTCCTCCTGCTGGAGAAAGTAAAAGGGTTTTATTAGTTGTATTTTTAATTCCTGTTCATTGGGAGGGAAGCAGAAGAGAGGATAGTGATGGTGCTCTGATAATGCAGCTTCCAGGAGACAGGGAGGAGAGACTTGTTTGCTCAGAAATACTGCTCCATCCATTTGTTTTCTAGGAAAAAGAAAGCTCATCCTTTTCCTTCTCCACTCACCATGGCTCTCTCACTCCGTGCAAGCCTTCACCACCACACTAAAAACCAAATTCAAGCAGAGTGAAATGGGAATTGGAGCCTGGAGCCCACTCTGATGGCAACCAAAAAGCACAGGAAGGGCTGGATCACAGGGACTGAACCAGGGCTCTAGCTCTGGTACCATCATTCCTCCTCTCCTGGTCCTCCCCAAGACTTTCCACCTCTCCCCATGGTCAGAACCTTATTTTCACACCAGTCCTCCCTTGTGCAGTGCAGGTATCCTCCACCTCTGCCTCATCTGCCAGCCCTTGGGAGAGGCCAGCTCTGGGGCTGGGAAGTACCAAACCCAAAATTAGCACCTTGGAAATTGTCAGCTGCATCCTGTGGCCACAGACATCCTTCAGCCTGGGGGAGTTGAAGCAATCTGGCCTCTCTGCTCCATAGTCCTTTCTCCCCTGCCTCCATGTCGGTACCAGGGATGCACAAACTGCTCCCAAACTCACCTGAGGGGGAAGCTGCACCTGGAGCACACACCCAGAGGACTTCTCCTCCTGCCACCCCATTCCTGGAGACCTCCCAGAGAATGTCCCAGCAGGTGGAAGAACCAGGGCCTTTTGCCCCCTCTTCCTGACATCACTACTCCCTGTGCCCCCCTCATGGCTGTGCAGGTGAGGGCAAACCCAGAAACATCCGAGACATCCAAGCAGAAAATCTCTCCCTGTGCCAAGCTGAGCTCTGCACCCTCAGCATTCCCACACCCCCACACCAGTTCTCCTTCCTGGAAACTGAGTCAGGTCCCTCCTTGCCAAGAGATAAACTGGCAGAGGACATGAGATCAGTACCAAAGGGGGAGAGGGATGCTCTGCACAGGCTATCCCTGCCTTTCCTCCCACCAGTGTTTCATACTGACCACAGCTCTTCCAGCCACTTCCCCCAAGTCCTCCCCTGGGATCATGAATTCCAAAACCCCACAGCAAGTCCCAGCAATAAGATGATGGAGGCTTAGCAGAGTCCAAAAGCACATTTTTTCCTCGGCCTCCTCCCTCCTTATCTCCTTCCTCCCTCCCCTCAAAGCACATTTAGATAAATGTTATTGGAACAATAAAATCCATAACTTAAGCAGAGGAGGGAGGAAAGGAGGGTCTCCACTCCGTGCCTGGGTGAGCAGACCTGCCAGAACAGAAAAACAAGAGAGGAGTGCCCATGATCCCCTCTGGGATAAAACCTTGGATCACTGCAGGCAGATCTCCTCCAGTCCCACCACAAGTCCTGCACAGACTCACTCACCTTTTAAAAAGTGATCACACCCCAGTTCTGAGGCTCTTCTCTATTTCACCTACCTGGGTTGAAGTTGACTTAAGCACATGAGTACATGAGCGGCACCATTTTCCACCAAGCTGCTCCTCTTGTGTGTTTATTTTGTGGATTTTCTTAACTCAAAGAAGGTGCTGAAGCCTGGCTTCCCTGGGTACCACTATCCCTGGGAACAGCAGCACAGAGACAGCTCACCAGGGTGCTGGTGACCAATTTTCTTGAGCATTGATCACACAGATGAGCCCAGGGACTGTGTGGCCCCAGCACACCCATCCCACTCCCCTCCAACCTTTCAGTGTGGGTGGCAATGCCCTTTCAGCCACCACTGCAGAGCTCCAGGATCCAGGGACCAGAGGTGGCAGCCAGAGCAGAAGTGCTGCTGCCAGGGCATGTAAATGGTTTCCTTCACCATGAGCAGCCTCTCCTGCCCACTCCAAACATCCCACTTCACCTTCCTGCAGCCTCACCAGCCCAGCTCAGCTAAATCCATGCAGTCATGGTGCCATTATGGGATTTTGGCCATCCCAGTTCACATTTCACCAGCCCATGGCTTGAGTGGTGCAGGTCCTGTCTGCTGCCCAGGGGCTGGAGCTGTCAGTGAGGTGTGGGTGGTGGCTCAGAGAAATGGACCTTCCTCAAGTCACAGTGAGTCACTGACCCAGGGATAATGGTTACAGAATCCCAGAACAGTTCAGGTTGGAAGGGACCTCAAAGCTCATCTCATTCCAACCCTGCTGCCATGGCAGGGAACCTTCCACTAGACCAGGCAGCTCCAATCCTCACCCGACCCAGCACTGAATGTTCTGTCCCACATCAGCACAGCTCAGCAGTTGGATGCACAGAGATCCAAGGAGAAGCATTTCCTAAACACAGAGAAGCTCCTTCTTTAGCTGAGCCCACAGAACAGCATCCCCAAACCCAGGAGAACAGGGCTGTAACCCCAAAAGTGCTCCTCCCAGCACTCCCAGTGACACTCCACAGCTCCCAGTGCAGCCTGGGGCTGCACCCAGGCACAGCCCTACCCACACACCCCTTACCTGGCAACTCCAAAGTGTTCCCCATGAGAGGGAAATGGGAATCAGGAGGCAAGGAGACAGAGCTGGTTCCAAATGTTTCACTCTTTATTTGAAGTTTTACATGCCACCAGCATACATGAAAGTTGCACATTCAGAATTCGACTCACTACGAGGACAAAGGGCCAGATGCAAACACAAGAGTCAAACGAGCGCACGGACAGAGGAGCCCCAAGCCAGGAGCCTGCAGGGATCTGTGACCAGCCTGTCACCCTGATGGCACTTGGGGTGTCAGAGATGAACCCCCAGCTTTAGAACCACCTCCCTTTGCCATCTCCAGGGTCGTGAGCCGGGTGCTCTCTCCTAGTGTGGCACCGTTCCCTCTCAAGGAGCTGAACAAGCATTTTTGGTAACATCTCTACCAGAACTGAGGGTGTTTGGAGACCAACTGCCCATTTAATGCTTTCCTGAATTCCCCTTTCTATCAATGCCAGCAGTTTTTACAAGGAGAAACAATTTCCACCCGCTGTTTAGAGGGAGAGACGACAGAAATAGGGACTCTTACACTGACATTTTATTTTCAAAGAAAGTTTTGATAGAAAAACATTTTCCCCAGCAGCCTTGGGCAGGGAGTTGCAGCTTCCACTTCAAAGGACAAACTTCAAAAACAAATCCAGTGTCCTAATGGTTTTGTGCTACATTACTTAATTGTCATACAGCTAATTAGCAATGCCTGATTTCACATTCTCTGTACATAGATGAAGTTCACAAAAGAAGGGGCTACTTAAAAGAATAAATAAAACAAGGCACCAGGCAGCCAGGCTCCGACAGCATTAACATAAAACGTTACACTTTACCATTTAAAAAACTGAAATAAAACCCCCATCATGATTAAACCTATATTGATCTGCCTTCCTTCAGATCTCAGAGCTTTGGATCTCTGCAAGGAAGGGGGGAGAACACAACATGGCAAGCAGGGGCTTAGCCTGTGCCTCTGTGTATGTATTTCACCAGAGAGCAGCAGAGATCTTTAAAATTCTAATTATTTCCCTATCACCAAGTAAGATCGGGATCAATAGATGGTACAGACTGACCCCTTTCCTCGAGTGTCAGGGGGAAATTAAAAAAAAAGAAAGGGGAGGGCGAACCGAGAGCGTCAGAGGTCAATGCCACAAAACAATAGATATTGATGTCTCCATTCATTTCAAACAGCGGAAAGGTCAATGCCTCCCTTGCTTCATGTTTTATGGCTGAAATCCTGCTGCTAACAGCAACAATGTTAGTAGTCAGACCTCATCCATCCTTTTTTATTATTATGATTATTTCTAACCAGGTTAGCCATTTTGAAAATTTGACGAAAGCTGGGAGCAGCAGTGGGGGGCTGGGTAGGAGGAGAAGAGGGGAAGCTGCCCTGGAAATTAATGGAAGAGATGGTTTCCATTAGTTTTCAAGTCTCCTTGTCCCCCCACCTGTGCCCTAGTTTGTCCCTCACTGCCCCCTAAAAAATGAAAAGGGCCTGAGGCAACATCCCTTCACTATTAATCATTATTCCCCGTACAACATCCCAATTGGTTTCTATGGAAATGATTCTCCTGCTGGAGTACCCCGGCTGCCTGCGCATCTCAAAGAGGCAGGAGAGCTGCAGTGGAAGCAGATTGGGCTCTGCAACACCCAGCACAGCTCCTGCACTGCTCTCCCAGCTTTGGCTGGACTCTGCTGGGACCAGCCAAGAGGGAACTGCATCCCCCTCAGTCAGGTGAAACAACCCTTCTGCACTGGTTCACTCCACCAGTGACAAAGTCCCAAATTCCTACAGCCCTGCCCTAAAAAAAAGCACTGCTGGAATAAAGGACCCAGCACCTCACATGGACAGTCCCACACATCTGTCCATGGTCCCAGAACTGCCACAGCTCTGAACACCAACGTGAGGGGACAGGTCCTGCTCTGCTCCCAGGATCCCACACACCAGCAGAGGAGACAGTGATGGGAATTGGAGTGAGTGGGGTTGTGTCTCTGCTACTCTCAGTCCACACCAGCCCCGGGTCTGCCCTCTGCTCCCCAGAGAGCAGCTCCTCACCTGCAAGGGAGAGTTCAGCACCTGGGAGCCTCCTCCCCTTCCACAAGTGAGGAAACAGGCCAAGCCTCACAATGTGTGTCCGGCTTCCAGAGTGAGATCCATGACTCCTCTCACTCCCATTTTCTCCTTCTCCCTGACAGAGAAGTGACCACAGTCAGATCTCTCCTGGAGGGAGAGAATGCCACCACACAGCCCCTTCCCCAAACACAGCAGTGGATAAACCACTGCCATCTCCTAAAGAGACCGTGAAATCAGCTTTGCAAACAGCTGAGGAGGCAATCCTTCTACCTACACTCCTAAGAAAACCACAGGGACACAGGTGACTTAGTCCCTCTGAATTCCCCACACCAGTGTCACTCCAGACCCTCCCAGCCTGCAGGAACCAAATGCCACTTTGCCAAACAAGCCTTTGGACATGAGCAGAGCAGAAAATTACATTGAATTTTACACAAGAACAGTACCTGTCCCAGAATATCCTTCTCCTACAGAACCACAGACACCTTGGTGGTGGTCAAAGCAAAGATTGGAGGTCTGCTTTGGAAGGCAGCAAGGAAGAGGCCAGCAGGGACTGGGATCCTGCAGAAGCACTCCCTGTGAGAAGGGCACCTTCTGGAATTGAATTCATTTGTTTTAGACTACGGACAGCAGCATCAGCAGGCTCAGAGTTCACCTCCTTAAATGCTCACAGATAGCAGGAGGGAGATATCTGGGGAGATGAGGACAGACAAAAGGAGAGGGGATTTCATGTTAAATAAAATCCAGGAGCAGAACACCCCTCTCTGCTCCCCTCTCTTCCTCTACAGCTGCCTGCTGGAGCCTGAGTGCTGAGTGGGCTCCGAGTCCCATCCACTGCTCTGCTCAGAACATATGGAGCTGTGTTTAATAGCCCAGCTCTGCCAATTGGGTACTATTAGGGTGGGTTCTTTTCCCAGTGTAAATGTTGCAGAATATAAATTGTAATTAACACCGATGCCAAAATAGCACTTAGAGAAAATAAGCACATTATTAACATCTGGTGAATCCTGCCTGGAGTGCAAAAGCAGCGGAAATTCTCACTCACCATAAGAGGATTTGTAGTAGAGATATCAAGAGTTGGGGAGCTGGGGGTGGAAGGAGATTTTAGCTCTTTATTACTATTTGGGATGCTACCTTTATCACCTGTGGGTGACCTTTCCTAGCCCTGGTTATAATTGGCAGCATCATCTGGACCTGTGACCCACTTGCATGAATACAGATGCCCAAACATCACATCCCTGGCAACAGAATAACAGAACATAAAACATCCCTGGCTGCTGCTCCCATCCAGCAGGACACGAGGCAGGTGGATGTGGATGTGCCAAGCCAAGTGTGCAGCATGTTCCACCAGGTGACTGCAACCCCAAGAGCAAAGGTTTAACACCAGAATGAAGCAGCAGCTGGTTTCTGCACACCATTGCCCCCCAGTCCGGGTTTTCCAGGGAACGGGAAGAGGTGAGTTGGCAGCACTGCCAAGCTCTTGCTGATGCCACAGCGTGTTTATGCAGGGGAAATCCCCGATGAGGGTGGGAATGGCCTCACTCCAACCAAACATGAGGATTCCTTCACAGGACTGAACAGGTCCCCTAAGGCATCAGAGCTGCCTCCACACCCTCTACCTTCCCTCTGCCCTCAGGCCAGCGGCACAAGCAGGACAAAGCAACTTTGCCTGTGCTTCAAACAAGGAGAAATCAGCTTTGCAAACACCCTCTGCCCAGGCCTCACTAGTTATCCTAGAAAAAAACACGGACAAAAAGCAGGCAGAGCTGAAGTTGGCCTGAACTGGAGCAGCAGCTCGTGATTCTGCCAAAAATCACATCTTTAGCGCTAAGGGAGAGAGAAAAGAGAGAAGAGAGGGAGAAGGGGATTCAAACAGGTGAGTAATCTGACAAAAGGTAGAAAGAAGAACCTCATCGGGGAGAGTGGGAGGGAGAACAGTGGCAGGAGCAGGAGAGCAGCTCCTCACACTCAGCTGGACAGAGCTGGAGCTGAGGCAGAGCCTCAAACACTCAGGGAGTGCTTAGAGCTCAGCTGCAGCATTCCCAGGGGAGCAGGAGCTGTGCTGGCTCCCTGGCCTGACAGGGGAAGGGAGAGAGCCTTGAAAAAGACAGCAAACCACCAGGGATTGGTCTCAGCAAGGCACAGACCTGCACTAGCAGAGCCTGACACTTACCTGCTCTTTACTGTAACCTCTCTGAGCACAAGGGTTATCACAGCCTGGTTCAAGATTTACACCTGTGGGGCAGAATTCCAGGCAGGCTCACACGTGGCTGATTGGAAAATAAGGACAGGAAGCCCTCCAAGGCTGGGAGATGCATTTTGTTGTCAAATCTATCCCATCAGACCAGGCTTCCTATGAACACTGAGGGTAGAAGGGCATTTGGGAGAGGGCATCTCGAGTAGAAAATGCTGGCAAGGAGATGGGCACATCATCTTTGGACGACTCTGGGCCTCCCCAGAAAAGCAGAGCTCAACACATTCAGGATTTGGGTGAAGTCAGACAGCTCTGGTCAGCAGCTGCTTTGCAGAAGACAGACCTGGTATGCTACCAAGGAAAATTCTGCCACCCAGACTTGTAGCTCCAGGAATTTGTAACTTGGCTTTTGGTACAGCTGTCTGATGCTTTTAAAAGTGCTCAGTAAATAAGGCAATATGAAAGTGATCCAGACCACTACTGATGCCTGAGGAAGTTCTGTGGAGCAGAGAAGCTGACTGAAATCACACTGTGAAAATACTTCATAACATCTCTAAAATTAGCATGAGCTCAAGGCATGGGATATAAGGACAGAACTGGAACACTACATTCCCATCTACACTGCAAGACAGACTGCATATAAATCAGATCTGAGCCTCAACTTATTCACTGTAGGCACCATCTACCCTAGGACAAGGATTTCCAGAAGAGCTGAGAACTTCTTCCACCAGACCAATGGAAACAGCATCAGCAGGAACATACCATGGTCAAGGTGTAAATGACCATAATTTGTTATTAAAAAATTTAAAAAGAGTCCTTGTGGTACTTCGCAATCAAGAAAACCTTTAAATCTGTGACTGCACGTGTGTGACTACAAATGCCTATTTGTAACATAGAAAAGATGTGATGCACTTCAATTGAGCAACACATTTTTGTGCCTCTGAGCTGGCCTAGGCTTTCTACTTCGCCAAAAACAGACTGAAGCAAAGAATGATTTCCACCAAAACCACAAAGCACACTGCCAACGTACACAGGGGCCCTTGGGACAGACACCAGGGGACACAGGGGAAAGAGCATTGTTAAGTCAGTTTCTCTTACCTTTAACTTCAGTAAAATAACAAAAACAATTCATATTAACCGCAAGGAAACACTCATTAGATTCCACAAGCCTTTGAGACAGGACTTTCAGATGCAAGCAATATCCAATAGATGTTACCCCACTGCAAAGAACCAGCTTTTTTTATTTTGCAATTGCACCTGCATGAAGTGATTGTACAGCATCCAGTGAGGTGGCCAGGAGCCGAGGATGGGAAATCCAGGCCAACAAGAAGCTGCTCCATGAGTTCACACTGACTTGTCCCTTCCATGCTGTGACAGTCACCACCACAAATTGGGAGGTTCCTCAGCCACTCTGCTTTTAAACAAGGTAATTTCATCCAAGTGCCGCATGGGGACATCTCTGATGACCTCTGTCAAGTCCTCGTGAAGCAGAGGGAAAATGACGACGTTTAATGCAGGGCGTTCTGCCTGGAAACTAAATCAGACACAGGTTATTAGCCAAGGAAAAATACCAATTCTCCAGTGCAAGGGAAGGGGATGGCCTGGGTATCGATCATGCAGGATGGGGGCAAGGAAGGGTTGCTCAGAGGAGGCAGGAGGGGCAGCTGGAACTCCCACTCTTCCCTCTCTGTGTCAGCAGGGAGTTCAGGCTGAGTTTGCACCCCTTTGCAGTGAGTCTGCTAAGCTGCCACAAGCTCAAATTGCACCTAAAATCGGGAGGGAGGAAGAAGTTTAAAAAAAAAATTAATAAAAAATAAATCAAGACACGTAGGTATTCTTAGAGGATCTTAGAGATGCCAAGAGCTCTGCCCAAGCTGGGCAAGGTGCTCAGCGATAACAATTTAAACCACCTGCAAACCAGAGGCAAGTTGCAGAGCCATTAGGAAAATCAGGCCAGAGCAATGTCAGGCATTCCCTCGGGGCTGAGCCTGGGATTATCACTTCAGGCTGGGCTGTTCTGCATGCAGAGTCTACACTCTGCAATTAGAGCATAGGCAAGTTTAGAAAGCTCAGATGTGCGGATAAGCATTTAAGTGTGCTCACACTCACACACTGCAGCCTTCTTTTTAATCCAGGCTGTAGAGCAAAGGAAGAGATTTGCAAAAGTTAAAGCAATTAAACAATGTAGAAAGAACCGTACAGAAAAAGCCCAAGTGCCCAGCAGCAAGTACTTTACATGACAGCAACCTGTGAGGAAGAGAAATGATATTACTCAGTGCAGTGTAACAAGAGTTCACTCTTTTAAAGCTGGGGGGGAGGAGGGGTAAAACTGCAGCATAATTACCCTTAAGAGCTGCACCTTAAGATGAAAAAGATTTGTGACTCTTAGTCCTGTGCCACCAAGATGTTTCCTCTGAAGGGTGTGACAAGGACCTGTTCATTATCACTCACAAGGAGGCAGAGTCGCACAGGCAGCACCAGTCCCTGGAGGCTGAACCAAGCTGTGCCGGGTCCAAAGAGAAGCTCTCAGCTCGACAAACTTAGACAGGTGTGTCTGGAAGTTTTCCAGCTCATCTCTAGCTCTGAAATGGCCAGATTTCTGTCAAACAGTGAGGAAAGGCTGGAGATCCAGCTGCTGGAAATAGACATGAAAATCCCAGGTAGCCATATAGCCAGCTGAAGGAAACAATACGAGAGACTGGCATTTCCTGGGAGACAGAAAGGACATTCCCATCCACAAACCATTTGGAGCAGAGCTGCCAAAAACACAGCAGAGAAACTTCCATTCCCAGGCTAGCTGCTCAGCGTTGGTGGGTTGAATTAATTTGCCTGAACCAAAGTAGCTGCAGGAATAAGAATTTCCAGCAACAGAACTACCTGGGGCAATCTTATATCTCTCTGCATCACAGACCTGCCCTTCATGCCTCGTGCCTAAGGGCTGGCAGAAAAGGACACGGCTCCCCCAGCAGATCTGGGGACTTGTGTCAGAGATGTGCAGCTTCTTACTTCCACAGCACTGCTCTCGAGAAATCAACCAGCAAATAACTGCTGATCTGGGAGGCAGCTGGTAAAGTCTGCAGTGAAATCACATAAAATACAGCCAAATGTATCTTTGATAGTCCCTGCTCTGCCTCAGCTCTTCATGTTTCTTATCCAACACCACAGTCCTGCAGAGAAAATCATGTTAATAGACCAAGTTTACTCAAGTTCAGCAAAGGAAGAAACTGCTATCTCCCAAGGGAAAGAAACTGCTTCCTTCTTTGTATATAGACTCTCCCAAATTGGACCTGAGTGCTGCCTTCTTACCAAGTACAAAACTATAGTTTATAAGCAGCCTTTACATGTAGCTATAAAAACAAGAACCCAGACAAGTTTACATGATGAACTGCCACCGAGACAAGTGAAAAACCCCAAAGCAGTAAGTGTCCCTCCTAAAGAGGCTGGGCTTATACCAGGGGTTTGAACTTGTCTTAAAATAAGAGGAAAAAAAAGAAAGCTTTGTGATTTTCTCCCCCCCCCTTCAACAGGAAACTGTATGTTACTGCAAACCTTGTAAATTCCATACCCCAGCAAGTTGACGCCGGAGAATTCTTTCCATGTACAATTTGCGTGATTTAAGGAAAAAAAAAAAATCAAATGCACATGGTTCACTATTATTCTCAGTTAAATGTGCGTGCAAAGCCTCTCCTTTAACTGCCTGTTAAAAAACACCCTGATTTTAACGAGCAGCTGTCATAATGTTAAACTGGGATTAGCAGTTCCCAAAAGCAGCCTCCCTCTGCAATCCATGCTCCTTTAGTCCTTCCCCGGAAGGCAATTCCTTTCTTCATACACCTGTCCAGGTGGGCTAGATTAAGTGAGAGGCACTTAGAGCACTACTTTGAAAGGCCCCAGGCACGGGGAGGAGATAACAAGTAGGGGAAGAGAGTGAGTTAATGAGTTGCAGAACAGCTCCTGTAATCTTCTTGAGGGTTCTTTCCTCATTCCACACCTGGATGGACTTCAAACTCCATCCACCTCTGCAAACGCATGGCTTGTAAAATTAAAACCCGAAGGACAGAGAAGGATGTTGACCTGAGGAGACAAAAGAGCTGCAGTTTCAGACATGAAGCCCTGCTTTTTTTAGGTTTTTTTTTTTTTTCCAAGGGAAAAAAGCCAAGGATATGCTTGTCTGCTCTCCCCTACAAAACCTCCAGACTAAACTCATCATGATTAATTAAATGAAAGCAAGTTTTCTAGGCAACTGACTAGCAGTCCCTTCAAAACAGATCCTTTAATCAGAAACAACTACTGGGATAACAAAGAAAACACCTCCCTCCTCTCACCACATATATTTTCCAGCATAACCTCTGGTCTAGCAGAATCAACACCAAACCAACAACCACCCAGCAGCAATTTCCACAAGGAGGTTTCTGAAGTGTCCTCATGTGGATGTGGACACAGAGCAGACCTGGCCTCAGCAGCCGGTTGGAATCATCCACAGAGCTGGGAGACAAATGGTGAAGCACACCTCGTGTCACAGATTCCTGCTGGCATCAGCAGAGGTACAGCATCTCTCTGCTCTTAGATCTCGATCTGGTTGTAAGTGGATGAAAGGGTTAATGATGCTTTGCTATTTGTCTCCAGAATTCTCCCAGAGCAGGTGTGGACTGGACTCAGTAAGATTATTTTCAAGTGAACAGCTTGGTAAATAGCCTAACACTACGTTCTCAATTACTTCCAACCACTGTGGCAGGATCCAATATGTAGGTCAGGGACAAAGTCAAAAAGAAAGAGAAAAAGTCTAAAGCAAGGCTGCACTTTGATCAGATTTCCTCGATTTTAGCAAGACAAAAGAGTCCCTCCCTGGAATGCAGTTATCTCCTGGCAAACACTGACATGCCTCTCCAGGGAGGACAGTGAGTCCCCAGGAGATTCCACCTGCTGATAGATCCAAAGGGTAGCCCAAAGCCATGGGGAATCTCACCAGCCAGCCTGGAAAAATGGATTATACCCCCCTGCAACCCTGGAAGGTGACAGCCCTCTGCATTAGCTGCTGCTCAAACCTTCTTTACTTGTAAGGAAAGGATAAGGCAGTATTTGGGGCTGAAGAATGTTCTTGCCCTTGAGATTTCCACAGAAACCTAAGGAAAGTCCTAAGCCAAATCAGACATTTCAGCACATCCCACTTCCCTGGCTGGCAGGCAAGGCCCAGGGCTCGCAATGTGGGATAATTAAACACTGCCAACAAAAGCAGCACACAGCAGATGAAGTGAGGAAATGCAGTGTATCACGAATGGACCAAGGGCAGTTCTCTGACCTCCACAAACCAAGCTGAGCTTATGGACAAAGAAGCTCTAGAGAAGGAGAGGAAGGAAGGAAATGAGGAGAAGTTTGATTTGGGGGAACAGAGCACCGTGGAGACAGAGCAGATATGGACTCTGGTTGGCACAACTCGAATGCAAACCAGTCTCTGCTGCAGTCACACACCTTCTCCCCTCTCTGTTTTGACCTTCCCCACAGGCTGATGAGCTGGTTTTGGAGAGGCAAAAGTTTCTCAAGAGCAGAGGTTTCAAACCAACTCACTTTCTGCCCTGTATGCAGCTCTCTCACCTACCTGCACAAAGCCCTGTTAATCCTCTGCAAGGCGCAGCCTGTTTTTACTGGAAGACTTGCTCACACCTCGAAGTTCAAGTGTGGCATCTGTCCTGAAAGCTTCAGCCAGCATACCTGAGCCAGCCTGGAAACTCCCTTCCTGAAGCATGGCACGGTGGAATGGAGGAGGTGCCAGGACAAGCTGGAGCAGCTGGCAGCAGCATGACCCAACATACACACACACACACTTTTCTCATCTTCTCAGGGAAGGCCAGGCAAACACTTAAGATTTGTTCCACTGGCCATGCCCTGACCTCAGTACCAGGGAGCTGCAAAACTTCCCTTGCTTACAGTGACTGCCAAAGAAGCTTCTGCAGAGCATCTTCCAAAGAAGATTTGGCCTCACCAAAGAAACTGTAGGTGGGATTCTCCCAGGCCCCTTCCCCTGGGAGCAGGGAGAACCTTTGCCTCCCACTCATCCCCCAGAAACCTCTCACTGGAGTCCAAACCCTCCCCACACTGACTCCAAAGCAGGTCCATTCTCTAGTGCCATTCTCCCTTCCAGCCCCGTCAGAGTGCCAGTGCTAAGCAGACTTTATTTCCAAACCTCAGAAATGGACTTGAAAAGTTTCCAAGGAAAGGCATTCAGATTCCTCTGGTTGCTCTTAACTCCACACAATGAGATATTTTTGCTATAAAGTGTTTTCCTTCAGGGGTATCTTCCATCCCTTCATGTCTACGTAGACAAACCAACATTCTCCCAAAGCTGCTGATGTTTCCACACTAAGTCACTGCAGTCTCCAACCTGAGACCAAGGGGTGTAGATGGGACTCTGGAAATCACTCACACACATCACTGCCAACTCTCCCATTATCCTCACCGCAGCTTCTTCCTTTGCCACTGTGCTGAGCCACAGGGAATGAGCAATAACACATCAGACTCATCCCGAGCCGAGGCAAATTACATCTCTCTGCTGTGGTTTCCCTGTAAGGCATGAATGGCACTCTGCTACTTCTCCTGTGAACTGAGGCTTGTATCAAACACGCCTGCAGACTGAGGTTCCTACGTTATTTTGCCAGCTGAACTCTGCATCACTCAAATGTGACCGGACAATTAGAGGGGGAGGGAATAAGAACCCAAAGAGCGATGCCAGAGCGCCCAGGACACGTCCTAGGGGAGTGCTCTGCCAGAGCAAGCTGAAAGTTATTTCCTAATCTCTTCCACAAATTAAAAAGCTACTGCAATAACTGCTCAATTAGATTTATTTTACTATGGAAATGCTTTAAAGCTGCAGTTAATGCTTCCGTTCAGCCTTTTACACCCTCATGAAGAGAAAGCACGACAGTGCTATTCCAATATTATTTCTCAGCCAAGAGAGAGAGGACAATCCTTGAAAGTTATTTCATGCACAAACCAATCTGCCCGCTGAGGAAGGTTTCAGAACTGAATTCCTTTCAAAACACACGAGCTGGCAGTTAAAACGAGGCATTTGGGTCAGCCACAGGAATGCATTTAAAGAAGGGGTTTTGTGAGTACCCCCAAAAGAAGATAAATTAATATGGCAAACTGGGGATGGTCCACAAGCCCTGCTGGCTTGTAAAGTATTTAAACCCACCAATAAACAATATTCCTGGTAAAAGCAAAGGTGTCTGTGCCACACCTCGTGCATTCAACCTTTGCCAAGCCCGCCAAGGAATCCTTGGGCAACGCAAACCGACAAGGATGCAGTTTGTTATTCAGTGTGTGACAGAATGATTCAGGGGTTTCCAAGAGCAGGAAACGAAACAGACAATGAAAGCTTGAGCAGGATGCTAATGACTCACTACACCAGCCTGGTGATATATTAAGTCCTCTGCAATCCCACTTGTGCAGGGCTGGAGCCCTCACACGCTGGGGCTGGCAGGGTGGGACCAGCAGCTCTGGGACCAGAAAAGCCAGCAGTGTACAGACAGGGAATTCTTCAAGGTCAGAAGGAAAAGAAGGTGCTGAAGGGATGCAAAACCAGCTTGAAAATCTTGAAAAAGCCCTAGGTGTTCACAGCAGCTTTTTGCAGTGTCAGTAGGACTGCAGCAGTTGGGTGGGCAGCGCTGCAGGACTCGGCTGAATTCAAAGATGATCTCACAATCACTTACTGCCCCTAGAGCCCCTTCCAAGCCCTCTAAGAGTAAAAGGGACCCCCAAGAGGGATTTTCTGAGGCTGAGTCCACAATGAGAATCCAGACAAGCAGAATTTTGCAGGGATATCTAGGGCAAGGGGGAATACTTAGCCCTGAGGTGAGCAAAAATTCATTTGTGATAACTCAGTCCTGTGCTGAACGCCAGGAGAGGGACCGGCACACTCAGCACTTTCCAGTACTCAATTTCAGCCCTGTGCTCCCACCTGGAAGCCCTGTTTCTGCAGCTGAATCCCAGGAGGCTGCTTCATCCCTTCAGCAAGCTCACAGTTCTCACAGCCACACAGGGCCACTGGAATCAGTTTAAAAAAAAGGGAAGATCCAGCCAAGAGTTTCACGTTAAAAAAGGACAAAAACAAGTAAGGGGAAATTTAGGTAATACTACAGAAGACTGAACAAGAAGATCTAATTTAGGCTGAAAGCTCTTCCTAGAAAGTGGCAGGAATCTTATCATGAAAGTCACTTCAAACCAAGCAGTGCTCATACCTCACACAGGCACAAGGCAGGGTAAGTTTGTGTTTCTCTTCCTCTGAGTTTGAATCCCCAGAAGAGTGAGATTGTCCTAAATGAAAAAAAAAATTCTCTGCACTTTCCAGCACTGGGTAGCCCAAGAGTGACCTGAGTCACAGAATCACAGAATTGTTTAGGGTGGAAAAGCCCCCTAAGACCAAAGCCAAGCATTCCCCCAGCACTACCATGGTCACCATTGAACCATGTCCCCAGGTGCCACATCCTCACGGCTTTTAAATCCCTCCAGGGTCAGAGACTCCACCACTGCCCTGGGCAGCTTTTGCCAGTGCTTGAGCACCCTTTTGGTGAAGAAATTGTTCCTAATATCCAACCTAAACCTTACCTGGCACACCTTGAGGTCATTTCCTCTTGTCCTGTTCCCTTGTTCCCTGAAGCAGAGCCTGACATCCCCCTGGCTGCACCCTCCTGTCAGGGAGTTATGGAAAAACAGAAGGGTCCCCTTGAGCCTCCTTTTCTCCAGGCTGAGCACCTTCAACTCCCTCAACTTCTCCCCATGGACTTGTGCTCCAGACCCTTCCCCAGCTCTGTTCTCTTCTCCTGACACACTCCAGCCCCTCAATGCCCTTCCTGAAGTGCTGGGCCCAGAACTGAACGCAGGATTCAAGGTGTGGCCTCACCAGTGCTGAGTTGCTCAGGTGCTTTGCAAAGCCATTTGCTGGAGAGAGGTACCAGTGTGGCTGGGGAACAGGGGCAGAGAGCTCAGAACTGCCACGTCCCCACTCCAACCCCACAGCTCTGGGGAGATGCTGCTCCACAACCCCACACAGACCCAGCCCTCTGCACCATCTCCCAGCAGCTCTCAGACTCTAGGAATTTACAACAGCACTTTTGGGAGACGTGAACAGCTGAGCCCAGCTGCCCACCCAGCACCCCAAAACACTCCAGTTGCACCATGTTTTTTTCCCGTGTATTCCATTTCTATAAATCACAGCTCACCTCTATGCCTTGACACTTTCCCTCTTCTTTATGAAGAATCCCTAATGATGCTGTGTCCTCAGAGGTCTTTTGTTTTGCTTTAGGGTTTTTAAAATTTGTTTGTTTGTTTTTATTTTACTGTAGCTTTCTTGATCTTTTTCCAAGGTGTTTTTCCAAGGACTTCTCACTGGCTTGTATTGTCTGGTGTTGTAGAGTCCTTGAAACCACTAGAATGATAGGAGCTATCTAAACACTTCAGCTAAAACCGACAAAATTCTAAAGGCACACAGCGGAAAATAAAAATCTGTCCTTGAAGCCAAGGGGATATTTGTCAAAGCATTTCCCATCCCCTCTTCCAGCCTGTTTTCTGATGGCAAGGAAAGCACCAGGAAAGCAACTTCTCCTGCACATTTCTGAAGTGCCCTCTAACCACACCATGTAGCTGTGTAAGGCTGAAGTCATCCAAATTCCTTGCCCGCAGGATTTTTGGGGCAGAGACATACCAGCATATAAATACGATTCTTTAGCATGCAGCCCTTAGTAAACGGTGGGACCTTCCATGGGTCACAGCTCCATCTACTGACTCTTCCACAAAATAACACTGTGCAAAAGACGGGGAAAGCTCCTGGAAGGCTCATCCCCTTGGATCAGCCTTTGGACACACGGGTCTGTGCAGGAATTTAGAAACAATCCCAGCACAGCAGCTCAGCCCTAAATGGCAAAGCAAATTTACCTTCTCTGCAAAGAAGCGTTGGCACAGCAGCAGGTCTGGGCTCGTGCCTGAACCTCCAACCACAAGGGCCTCAAATTGTGGTGTTTTAGTGTTTGTGGAATTAATGCTGCAGTGGTTTGAACAGAAGAGTTATTTAAACAGGGACAACATGTGCTTGGAGCTGAGCACTCCAGCAAAGTGGGGTCCAAGCATAAAATGGAAAACATTGTGTTCATTGGATCTGCTGCTATCTGAAGTGTGGCAGCAGCTGAGCACCATGTGATGGGGAAAAAAATATCAATTTACACAGAAACTGAGACTAGACCAACGTCACATGTGAAACCTGAGGAAGATCAGGGAAGTGGATATGGATCACTCAAGCCACATCTCCCACCCTAACCACTACACCCTTCTTATGTGCAGAGAATCTCCCTGAACCACAAAGGAGCTCCCCCCTCCCATTCACACTGAAGGAAAAAGAATAAAGAAAAACACTGCAATGATTTATCTGCCCAGAGGGAAACAATCTTTACAGTCTTTTCTACAGCTCAGAGGAGACCTTGCCCTTGCAAGCCTCCTGTTTGCTGATGAGGCTCCAGATGAGCCCCTTTCTGCTTATTGTGTTTCATTGCAAAAGAGCCAGAACTGAATCAGAGGTTTTAATGACTCAAATACACGAACTAGTTTGTCCCAAATAGCAGCAAACTTCAACCAGAAACTGCTCACCAGAAAGCTGGACACCACAGGGTCTGGTTCAAAGCTGTCACAAGACTAAGAGACACGAGAACAACCTCTCTCCAGGCCAGTGGAACAGAAATACATAATACTAACCTCCTTTTACAGTAAAAAGGGAAAGTCTGAGAAGCAGTTCAGGCTTTAAGCCATTGCTGTGATGCAGCAGATTTAATTCCCAAGCTCCTATCACCACACCCTGTATATTCACCATCTCCCAGTACAATTCCACAGCTGAAACCAGTCTGCTCTCCCCAAATAGGTTCTTACCCAAACTCTCCTGTGCACCCACACTTGTAAAAAGGACTGCCTTGCACTATATTGCATTTTCAAGTCCTCTCAGCTCTACCTTCTGCAGCAAAGTCCTGATACATGCCCAGCCCTGGGTCCTTCCCATTCCCACTCACATTTCTTCTCTTTTTGGAGGCACTGGGAGAATGTGAATCACTTTGGCTCCATCTTGCTGTTCAAAACCATCTCTCTCAGCCTAAACAACACCATCATCACAACCCTAAAACAGGAACTCTGACTCTCAGTGGGGCCTGAGGAATATGGATCAATTGCCCCAGCTCAAGGAAGGGAGCAAACAAAGATTCAAGGTCCAGCCTCTCACCTCCTCTTTCCCACCCACTCCCCATGTTCCACATGCAGCATCCACACACATTCCAAACAAATAGAAAAAAATAAGAATAAATCACCTCATTTCATTCTGGCAACAAGGATAGCTAACTTCCAACTTGCTGCCTGGTGAAAAACTTGGATTAAAGAGACACCAGCTGCACACCCTTAGAGGAAGCCATGCTGTGTGAACTGCAGCCTTACCCACAGGTTTAAGCTCACACACGGATTTCACTGCACATCTCTCTGCCTTGGAGAAGCAGACAAAACGCAGTCAAGAGCAAGTCAATTCCTGACCCCATCCCAAGGCACATTTGTGCAAGGATGAGAATGGAATCGCTGGAGAAGTCACGTGGTTAAAGACTCGCTGATGGCTCGTGGAAGACTCCAGGCTTTGCTTACACATCATTTTCTGTATTTTGTTTCTTCTATTTTATTACTAGAGACAGTTGCATGAGAACAGTATCTTTGTTGCTTAAGAGAGCATCTGCTCCCACTGCTTATCCTCCTCCTGAAGTCATAATCTTATGTGACATCAAAATCGTTTCCAGAGCCACCAATTATAATGTCACAGAGGATTATGACTTCAGGTGTATAATTTGCAGTGGGAGCAGATGCTCTCTTCAGCAAAAAAACCCACAAAACCCAACCTTCAAAAACCCCTGTTTTCATACATGTGTCTCTATTAATAAAATACAAAGCAAGAAAATAAGTTTGACAGCCAGAACTGTAGCTAAATATAAAAATAGTTTTTAACATTTCCACAAGGCATCAGCCGCTCTTTGGAAAGTTCTCAGGGTTTAGGTTATAAAGAGGTAGAGAATGTAGTGAGAATCAGTCCACGACAGAGAAAGAGGGAGGAAAGACTGCAGAATGATGTATTTCTGCTCAGTAAGTGGACATTAAAATTTTGGGCAGCGCTGCAACGACACCTCAGAAGGGAGGGAAAATAAAAAACAGGAACTGCAGATTTCTGGTTCTTTCTAAGGATGCCCAAAGCACAACTGAAATCAACCCAGTAATGTTTTTGCAGATATGAAGCCCTGTGTAAAAACTCAGAGAATCCTTGTCGCATCACAAGGAATTTACTCAGATATTTCCAACAGTCCCTATCCCAGAAGGACACAGAGGCTTTCAGAGGCAGCAACAATCTCAGGAGCAGTTTGGTAGGGAGCTAATATAGTCACAGCCTTCCCTGGATTTGATCCACGGAAACAAGCCAAGTGTAATAAGTTAGTTTGAAGCTGGAGGAAGGCTGGGGGGGAGGAGCACCCTTTAGGATACACTAATAACGCCGTGTGATTTGAAATTTTTATTAGAGCTTAACAGGGCACAGCAACAGTAGGTGACAAAGAAAACAGACTGAAGGCGGGGAAATAGCCTCATAGAAAAAAAAGATAATAATGGAAAGTCTGCTGCATGGGAAATATTTTGTAAGATGACTGCCATTATTAGAAGATTTCCAAATGCCAAGCGTAATTAAAAGCTCTCTTTTCAAATGCAGTTCACGGCTCACACACAAACGTTTCCCACCACGTGAGCCTCAGAACGCTGCAAGGGGCCAAGCAAAATGCCTTTAAGAACTGCCAAACGTGCAAAGGCAGTTTGTACCAATTCTCCCCCCTCACGAGCCCACCGAAGAAAAAACCCTTCACAACAACCCTTTAAAGGCTTTGAATTGCACTGCCAGGGGATTATCAGTAAGTGACATTTACAAGTGATTAGAGGACAGAGAATTATCTTAGTCACTTGTGGGAAAGGAGGAAAGCTTCAAGGTCAAATCTCTCAGTACTTAAAATGTCGGCAGATGTTTTGTTTACACCAAAAGTGTCGTTTGATTTATGATGGAGCTTTGCATCCAGAACTTCAACTCGGCCAGCGGAACTGCAGAGAACACGGGTGGGAATGGAATCAAAAATTCATAAAATACCTTCAAGTATTTCACTGATTCACTCTTATTAAAGTAAGAGGCTGGCTGATGTGCCAAACAGTTACATATTACCTATTAGCTCCTTGGAACAAGAGCTCCAAGCCATATAAACCTTGGCAAGACAGCGGATGGAGATAAATCTCCACCAGCTCCAGAAATCCCACATCCACCCCTTTCCGCACTCACCTCCGGACAATGGACTGCTGGAGATTTTTGCAAACGGTAAGAGATTCTCCCATAAACATGTGGCACATGATGACCTCAAGGCAGCTGGCCATGAATGACATCACTGCGTCAGACTGCAGAGTCCCGCTCCGGGAGACGATGCAAAGGCGCTGGAGAGAGGAGCAGTGACTCAGTGCCTGGAAGAACTGGGCGCCCGCACAGAAGTACGGCTGTTCCAGCCTGCAGGAATCAACAAAAACAACTCAATGGGCGATTCACGCCTGGGATGCTCTCAGACAAGAGGGAAAGACACAGCACATTCATGAGGGGCTGGCAAATGGATCGAGCAGTGCTTCTGAGCCTGAAGGACAAGGGTACAAATAGGCAGAAAGGGCCTAAACTGCAGAATTCTGGCGCCCACAGGGAGTAACCCTGGTTTTGCAAGTTTTCCACAAAGTACGGTGGTAAAACAAGCCTTGGGTCTAAGCAGCAGATCCACTCTGGTCTTAAAAGCACAGCCTGGCTTCTTCTGTATCACCAAGCAGGTGGTGTGGATTTAGGGACCTTCTGCTCCAGTGTACAAACACTGCCCAAACCGGTCATATCTTCAGCTTACTGCCTGGGGAGAAGCAGGCATGAAAAATACACAGTGCACACAGGCTGATGCAGAACTGGGGCCAGCACAGTGACCACAACCAGCCCTGGCAAAGGATCAGAGCTACTGCTCTCCCACAGGAAAAACAACCATCATCAACCCAACCTTTACCTTAAACACCTGGCTCAGGGAAGGGAGACAGGATCCTCTATCACAGTGATCCAGGAGGGAAATAAAATGACACAGTGAAGCCATACCTGGCCAACAAGGGGTCTGTGGTTTAACCAGCAGTATAAATGGGTGATTCCCTCACAGAAACCAGCCTGCAGGGAGCTGAACCTGCTTGAGGCCCGTGCCACCAGGAGAGTTCATCTGCTTAGTGCAGATTTACTACCAGGCTTCAGAGCACTTTGGAATCTCAGTCATTGGGTCAGGAAAGCCAAGAGCTCCAAGAAGGTTAATCCATTAGGTGATAACAAGATGTCGGGCCCAACTTGATCTAGGTAATCTCTGAACAGGCTTTGTAGTATGCAGGGGTATCTCAGCAACTTAATCCTGTTAATTGATAAATTCTGCTTCAGCCTCAGCCTGCAACTGCTGTCGGGTGGCATTGCCTGAAGAGATCCTGAGAGCATATCTGCACTTTGGGTAATAAGTTAAAATTCATATTAAGAGAATGGGCAGCCTTTTCGATTCTTCAACATCATAATTGGGGCACTATAAATTTAGGACAAAGAGCACGGAATCTCCAGGATCGAGGTTTCCAGGTGAATCTCTGGGACACACCGGGCACACCTGCAATGCAGCCCTGCACTCGCTAGATGGCAATGTTGCTTTGGAATAGCCCCTTAAACTAACGTTCCTCAGCCTGGAAAACTGGGAAGGGAAAAAAGGGTGGAAACAGCAGGGAATTAGTCAAATCTAAAGGAAACTACTTTATCAGGAGGAAGTGCTAATTTCTAAAACCAGTTTAAGCCAATATAAAACTTTAGGCTTTACTCAGAGAGGAAGAGTGACAGCTTCCACCCAAATGTAATATAAGGGGACAGCCTTGTTGCAGCCTTTATTCCAGGCTCTGCTCCCATCTCTGTCACTCTTGGCCTCCATTTCAAAGCCACAGGAAGCTACAGGGCGTAGGATGAGCAAAGCAACACTGCACACCCAAACCTCCTTCCCCAGCCCTCAGTTCCTCCATGGCTATTTACTCTCCTCAAGGTTAAAGACACATCCACATAACCCAAGACCTTGAGCAACCGAATTCCCAACAGCTGCCACCCCTTCGATGAGAGACCAGCACACTCCTCCCCCGTTACAAATGGGAAGTGGTGGGAAATGAAAACCCTCCTGAGGTGTTTTAGCCCCCACTGTCTCCCCTCACTATTGCAGTGGATCAAGGACATGCACACAAGCACCAGTCTCAAGTGATGAGCAGTAATTTCAGCCACAGTGACAGAACTGTGACCTTGCTGTCTCAACTGCACAGCATTTTGGAGCTTTGTGAACAAAGGGGGACAATGGGACTGACAGGTTCTGCAGTTTCACTGGAATAGGGTGATTTTGGAAAAAAAAAAGAAGAAAAAACTCATCTCTCTAAAGTGGTAACATTTGTGTTCATATGGATTAGTGCAAGGAAACCATCAGTTTCCTTTCATAAGCACATTGTGGCTACCATGAAGCTCCTTTGTGCTCTCTTTAGGATCAGACCCTTGGTAGGATCCTTTAAATCCTACCAGGAGGAACACCAACGGGACAAACTCTAAATCTGGAATGTTTCCAGTACATTTTAAATAAAAGAAATAAAAAAATAAAGAGGAGAGATTTTCATACAAACCCAAGGCAGACAAATATCTCACTGGACAACTCAAAGAAAACTCTACATTATCTAGACAGTGTAGGAGTCTCTCCATTCCCGGAAATTTAAGAGGTGTGCACGTACACAAAGCCAAAAAGTCAGCAAAGGCATGTAGTATTTAACCAGCTCTGACCAGCTGCTAGCTCCCAAATAAGCAGCATGCACTCTTCCTTATCTAAAAGAAAGGTAGTCACAGCACTTTTTGCTCCTAAAACACTGGTTAAAGGGCATATCCTGAGTCCTCAAGGACAACATGCAATGCCTTCCTATTCTCCATAAGTCAGGAAGGAAAATATCCAGTTTTCAAGACATTGCAGCTACCCTGGACGGGAATACTTTTAATAGTAGCCACAATAAACCACACATCACATATCTGGAGATCCACAAACAAAATGGAAGATGTTCAAGGGCAGCCCCTCACCTGAGATCTCTCAAACACCTGCAGTGTTTCAGCATGTCCATGAGAGCAGACATATAGACCACCTTGCCCATCATGCCCAGGTTGGCCAAGGAAAGAGTCCGCAGGTGCTGGCACTGCAGCCCGATGCTGACAAGCCCAGAGCCCGTGAGAATATTTGGCAGCTGTGCTAAGGTGAGGCTCTGCAGGTAAGTCAATTGGCTAATGGCAGCCACCTCTGAATCCCCCACGCTCTGTGCCCGGACACAGGGAGGCAACGAGTTCCGAATTGCTGGCTCGTTGCGGGGCATGGCAGAGGAGAAACTGGACCCAATTATCTCCAAGGTTTCCAAAAATCGGAGGCTTCCCATCAGAGCCCAAAACACTGAGGACTCGATCTTCTGATTTGCCTGGTCCCCTAAGTTCCTTGGATATGTCGGTATCCCAATCCGAACTTTCTTTCCAAATGTTTGGGGCACCAAATTAGGTGTGGTGGGAGGCTTCTCCACGCTTGCAGCAACATCTGTGATGGAGCAAACTGGTAGTGCCAATGAGAGCAGGTGCTTTAGCCTGGACAGGAGCTGGCACAGGTGGTTCCCTATGCTTTCAGAGCTGTGATGGTGAGCTGCAGAGAGGTTCAGGTGTCTCAGGTTGCAGCAAGACACCACCAGGCTTTCCAGAATGCTGCTGTCAATGTCATCTTCAGCTTTCCGAAACAAGGACTCTGGGGCCAGGCAGTGAACGCAGCCACTAAGATTCAAACTGGTCAGGCTTTTAAGATCCTTCCCACCATTAATGACCCTCTGGATCAGGTGCCCACCAGATAAGGTGCATCGGCTAAAGCTGAAGTAGAAAGGGTTGTTGAACTTCAAGTGTTGCAGGAGCCCAGAGCCATTAATCCAGGCTTTGGGCAGTTGTAAAGCATCCAGACGTACATTTCGGGCCATGGAGTCCAGGAGGTTTTTGGTGGCTCCCGTCTCTGCAAAGCTGCCGGGGGCAGAGATGAGGAAGGCGTGGAGGTTCTCTGGTGTCCGATCACTCAGCACTGCCAAGTACAGCCTCACCACCTCCTGATTGACATAGCCAGGAGCCAGCCTGGCGTAGAAGATGCGGAGGTTCTGGTAATGGGGCACGTTGCTCTCACCCACCATCAGCTGCCCAGACAGCATAAACCCCTCCCTCGAGCGATCGAGGATCTCAAAGTAAAGCAGCAGTTTCTCAAGGCTGGTGCAGCACGGGACGACGCCGTAGGAGGGCGTGTAAAGGGTTTGCTTCAGCTCCGACACACGGCTGAGGGTGGCTTTGCACTCACTGCTCAGCTGGCTGGCATCAAAGCCTGGGTTCACGTCGATGGCCAGGGAGCGCAGGTGCTGCAGCGTGGACAGCATCTTGGAGAGCCGCAGAGAGGTGACGTGGCACCCCGACAGGTTCAGCTTCACCAGGTTCTTGCACCGTGTTACATGGTCGATGGTGGAGCTGGGCAGCCAGTAGCAGCCAGCCATGTTCAGCTGGTAAATCTCCTTTCCAATGTCCCTCATCAGCTGCTTCACTTTGTCTTTGTTAACCTGCACCCAAACAAAACCACAGTCAGTGAGAGATACAGCAATGGTGGGCGCTGACTCCGTTTTCCAGCTGGAGATGGGGATAAGAGTGGTTGGTACTTGGATTATGTGGGGGATTATCACACTGCTGGCAGCTCAGTCTGCCATACTTTGGACTCTAATGATTACACTTCCTTTTGCTTCTGCAGTTCTGTTCAGCAGCGAGAGTGGAAGTGAAAATCACCTCCATTTCCTACCAGCAAAGCTATTTCAGCAGAACTGACTATGTGCTGAAACTCAAATTGAAAGAATGTTTCCATTCTTCTTCATTCTGTTTCCTCTTTTGGAAATGAGCATAGTTGCCTGCACTGGCTGATACAGTTCTCATTGAATATATCACCCTTCCTTCCCAAGCTTTATTTTTGTTATAACATGCACACAATTTCTGGCTTTGACGACTGCATGCCTGACAGCAACATAAACAAGATTTTTTTGCACAACACCACGGAAAACATATTTTGAGAAAATGGTAACTTTACACAATCACAGTTACAAATGGAAGGTCATGTTGACTTTCATTTTAGCTTCCAGAAATATGGAGAAATTAAGTTTTCACTGACAGTATTTTATATAACTAAGGGCACACAGAGCTGTTCTAACAAAGCATTCTGGAAAATAACTGCTTTTATAAAACAGCTTATTGTGTATTTGATTTCAGAGTTCAGGAGCAGTCTATTTATGCATATACACATTGGAAAGTTCTACTTCTTTGTAGGCATTGTTTTTCAGAAGTCAGATTTGTCTTCAGAGCTAACAGAAGAAGCAAGCTACTCTCCCCACCTTATAGTCCTTCTGAAGCAGAACTGTATGTGTTAGACTCTTGTCAAGGCAAAGTGTTGCGAGTTTCCTGCAGGTTCTTCTGACATTCAGGACCAAGTCTGTGCAAGGGACGTAGCTGAGGATGTGCAGAAGGATCTCATCTGAGAATTCCATCAAGTTGACTCCATTGCTTTCCTCCTCACTCTCCTCACTTACGACCTCCTGGTGGGGGAAAAAAAAAGGAAAAAGAAAAGGAGAATACTTCCACTTAGTCTTTCACTGTTGGCTAATATTTCCATTCATTCTACTTACTTTGCAACGGGAAAAGTGACTGTCCATGATCCTTTCCTAAATATATCACAGCAATCTCCTTCTACATCCTTCTTCCAAGCGCCACCCGTTTCAATAACCTTAAGAGTTACATAACCATGCATATATATACATACATATACAGCTATATCTATCTGTTTACACATACAGGCACACACCAACACTGCAGCCCAACATCACCCACAGCTCTTGTGCAACTTTCACACCTTAACGGCGAAACCACAGCCCAAAGCGGCACTAACGCCACGGCAGCTCCTGAGGGCCAGCGGGGCTGCTCGGCTTCAAGGCCCCCGTGAGCGCCCCGGACACACCCGGCGAGGGCGATTCCAGCGCCCTGGCCTTGCTGCCGAGCGCCCTCCCTACCCCGGGAGCCTGGCTCCCCCCCAGCCCCACAGCAGCCCCGGTTACCGGCGCCCCGAGGGGCCGGTGCGGAGGAGAAGGGGAGGGCGAGCTGAGCCCCACAAGCCCCGGCTCACCTCTCCGCAGCGGAACATGGCGGCGGCCGCGCGGTCCCGCCGCAGCCGCCACCGCCCCGCCGGGCCCCGCTCGCAGCGGCCGCGTCCCGGGCTCGCTCCCGCCGGCCCGGCCGCCTCACGGCTCTTCCGGCGCGGCCATGACCCGGTTCCGCGGCAGTGCCCGCCCCGCGCCGCCATCTTGAGCGCGGCGCGGCCCCGGCGCGACGCCATCTTGAGGGCGGCGCCGCCATGGTGGGAGTGGCGGGTCCGTGGTGTCAGACGACGCCGGGATCGTCCCCGTTGGAAAAGAGCCCTGAGCTCATGGAATCTAATCTTTGACCGAACGTCACCGTGTCAACCAGAACAGAGCACTGAGTGCCATGTCCAGGCTTTCCTTAAGCACCTCCAGGGACAGTGACTCCACCACCAGCCTGGGCATCCCCTTCCGATACCTGACAACCCTTTCTGTGAAGAAATGCTTCCTGATGTCCAACCTGACCCTCCCCTGGCACAGCTTAACACCATCGCCTCTCATCCTGCTCGTTTCTCCCTGGGAGCACAGCCTGACCCCCATCTCACTGTCAGGGAGTTGTGGAGAACAAGAAGGTCCCTCCTCATCCTCCTTTTCTCCAGCTGAGCCCCCACAGCTTCCTCAGCTGCTCCTGGTGCTCCAAACCCTTCCTCAGCCCCATTCCCTTCTCTGGACATGCTACAGTGCCTCAATGGCCTTCTTGGATTGAGGGACTGTGGTTACTGCCCTGCAAAGAGAGAGAAAGGACAGCAGCACACACGGAGCTCTTTGGGGAAAAAAGGCCAACTTTATTGTACAGACAGCCCGTATTTAAAGTGTGTTATGTGCAGCTAGGACAGGACAGTAGTTCATTGGACAATTGGGAAAAACATCCCCTGGGACAGCACCTCAGGATGTATCCCACGGGAAAGACACCAGCTGTTAATCTTTATTATGGATTTCACTCTGTTTGTCACCATGTTATCACCCTGGGAGACTGCCTCCCTAACTGAAGCTGCAGTCAGCTTGTCAGCCTGGGAATGGAGCTGAGAGTCAGGAGAAATCCAGGCCTGAAAAGAATTTCCAAGCTGTAATTCCCTGGCTCTCTAAATGTGTGTGTCCACAAGGGACCTGAAACTGAACATAACACTCGAGGTGTGTGTGGCCTCTCCAGTCGTGAGTACAGGGACAGAACCCCCGCCCTGGTCCTGCTGGTCACACTATAGAATACGAGAATGGTTTGGGTTGGAACTGTCAGGAAAAGTAATTCACAAACACCAGAGGTTTATGTCCAAAAAGAAGATAGAGGAGTCCTTTTACTTTATTCAAATAAAGGGAGAGGCCATGGGGCATTCCCCTCAATCTCTCAGATTTTTGGAGGACACAGCCTCTTTTTATCCCAATTTCCCAGCCACATTTCCCTCTCTGTTTCTCCATTGGCTGAGGTACTTGAGAGGTACAGACTTCCCAGAACCCCTGATACCTAAGATTCCCCTCTAATGTATAACGCTCCCTTTTAATTTTTAATTCTTACAGAATTCATGATTTTTCCTCATTGCTTCTTTCATCTTTCAATATCCAATTTCATTCATCAGCAAACCTACAGTTTGTTTGTAAAGGCAAATATCTTTTATCCATTAATTGATCAGTGGAATCCTTCCCATTGTTTCTTTTATCTCTCAGTGCTAGTCTTATCTACCAGCAGACCCACAGCTTGTTTTTAAAGACAAATCCATCATTCCTCTCAGAACTTATATGATCATCTCATTCCAACCCCCTGCCACAGGCAGGGCCACTTTCCACGTTCACAGGTTGCTCCAAGCCCTGTCCAACATGGCCTTGGACACTTCCAGGGATGGGAATGCTCAGGGCAACCAGTGTCAGGGCCTCCCCACCCTCACAGGGAATGATTTCTTCCCAATATCACCATCCTACCCTTCACTGTGACCACAGCCATCACGCACAGCCGTGTCCAAGGGGAGCAGCTGGCTCCAGCAGTGCAGCTCCACATAGTTCCTATCCCAAATCTCAAGTACAGACAGGACCAGAGCGCTGGAATTTCCAGTTACGTGTATGCTTCAGGAATTTTGTTCATAGAAAATGTGTTTTAAAGATGACCCATAAAGGAAGATTAGTAAGTTGCTATTTTCTTCCTGCTTGATTGTTGCCATTTAAGGCCAGGAATTATATTAAGGGTAAATTGGGGGTTTCACTTAGAAATAGCAAGTGCCTCAAGTCTTGATTATGCATTTTGCTTCTAGGCTTGTGAGAGAGCTCTAGAGTCAAAGAGGAAAACCATTTTTAGCTCTTAGATGAGGGAGAACCTCTGTAGAGGATCTGTACCTGCTTTGTTTGTCATGTGTTTCACTTAAATAAAAGGTAATCACAAATTAAATCCGGAGGCCTTTCAGTCAGGACCGACTCGTTTGACATCTGGGAAAAATACCAACCTACCATATTTGCAGTCACCAGGGAAAGCAGAGACCAGGGTGGAGGAGACCTGCATTTCCAATGCAAATTATAAATAAAACCATCAGTGAGTCCCAAAGGCAGAAGGAAAGCCCTGCCCAGAGAGCCAGGGTGGCTGGAGCAGCCGGCATTTAGAGTAGCCATGGGTTCCCTGCAGCCCTGGGGCGTACAGGGACCAGAGAGCAGCTGACAGCCCCGAATAAGTACTGGGAACAGAGAGTGGTGTAAGGGGTTCCTGAGGAGAAATGAGGTTTTGTAAGAGGAGCTGCATTTTGTCTTGTGATCCACCAACTAAACAAGTAGTGTGTTGGTGCAGATCAGACATGGAGGTTGAATGTGAGGCTGAAGCAGACAGTAAAGGAGGGAGGAATTGAACATTACACTGAACTCTGGCATGTCTTTTCACGGCCCTGGGAGGTGGCCAGACAGCGATAGGGGAAACCCTCCTTGCTGTGCCTGACTTCAGGAATGCTTTTCATGTGGCTAGACTTTGGTCATCTTACAACCAATACACATTTTCCTAGCCCAAACAAGGCAGGCACATATCATGCTGTCCCAGCCCAGACGGGCAAACAAGTTAATACCACTGTCAAGATATTTTGCTCTGTATAAAAGAAAATATCTTAATGTTCAAGGCCAGTCTGCCCTGGGGATTTTATGTTTTTTCCTCTGGGAAGTCTTGCCTCAATTCTCTCCTCTGATTCTTCTTAAGACTGATACAGACCAAACACCTTTTTGTCAGCTTGACTAAAGCCCAGCTGGGCTGCAGCAGCCACAGCACTTGGTGTGCTTGGGTGGATTGCTTGCTCCACTGCTGGAAGTGATTCTCAATCCCTGATATGGTTTAATACTGTAAAGCCTGCTAAAGTGGATTACAGGTGGGTATAATGCAAGTCAGGGCAGGCTCCAGGTCAGCAGTCCTGCAAAGAATGACTTCAGAGACCAAGACTGCCCCTTCCCCAAGTGCAGCCAATCCCGTCCCTGAACGGGTACCTTGGAATGGCCATTTTCTAAAGCTGATGCTTTGTATCCTCCAAGGGTACTTCTGCAAGGAGGCCAGCTTAGTTTGAATGCTGTGAGATTCCCTGGGATTTTTGCACACAGCCAGCTGGCACCTCTCCTAGAGAAGCACATGCTCACTAACGAGAGAACAGGACCCTCCCATCCAGGGACTGTTTCTGGTCAACTGTCCCTGACACAGCTGAGAGACAATGAGGCCCTTCAGGGCTAAATCCTGAGAGCTGCAACCATCTTTGCCAAGGACATCACTAATTCCCGGCGGTGGCTTGATTCCATAAGCTGCTCAGGGAGGTGACTTTCCAGGTCATCAGCTAATAGCAGGTGAAGTGCCAGAGACTGTCTCCAGCAGGAGGGAAAGTTGGGAACTCTAAGGGAACAAATGGCGTAAAACAGGTTTGCTCAGCTCCCTTGAGCTGACCCATCTCTCCCGAGGCAGCTACAGGGAGGTAGGAAAGAGCTGAGTGACTTGGGAGGATCTAGAGCTGAGTCCTGCTGTGTCTGCAGCCTGAGAAATCCTGGAACATCACCCTGGCTGAGCCAGACAGGGGGACATGCTCAGTCTGGCCTGTGGGTGGACATATTAAAGCTTCTGGTCTCCCTATAACCCCTGGCTATTTGTGTGCTGGAGAAGAGGAGGAAATAGCCAGAGCACTGATTATTCCCTACACAACTTCTCCTCTGAGTCTAACAAGACCAGAACATGGCTCCTCTACTGCCCTCCCTGACAGGTCTCTCAGCATTTCCCCACTCTGTGAAACAGTGAGGAGTGAATTGAGCCCTCTGAAACTCCAGGCAGAGAAACTGTGATTTAAAAATCCCATCTCTTCCAGCACTTGACATTCCTGAGAGGAAACCTCTCTGGGCTCCCCCATGCTTCGTGCTTGCTGGAGTTAGGAGCAGTGAGTAATGCTTGCAGTTGTCCCTGCCCGGCATCACATTCTTTTCTCCAGCATGTAATGGCCCAGAGGAGGGATAAATGGAGCCTGCAGAGTGGCTGTGCACGCTATGGCCTCACGCTGGAGAGGCATCAAGAAGGGCTGTGGAAGGCTCACCCTCATTTTGCTAAGGGCAAAAACAGCAAATGAAATGGGAAGAAAGGAGAAAAAGCCCTGCAAAGTGTTAACAGCATACCTCAGTTGGCTCTGGAGCATGAAAATCATCCTGACTGCCCTGTGTCCAGCAGCTCTACACAAGTCTCCCTGTGCTCACACCTCTGCCTACCTGAGCTGTTCTCAGCCCCCAGCATTTGGCTGCTCACTGGTTTCTCACCATCACCAGTTTCTTCTGTTCTTTGTGTCTCAGCACATTTTCCCCCAGCAATCAGTGACCATTTCAGAAAAGTCTGAAGAAAGGCACCCCATTTCCCTATTGCTGTCATCTCTCCTTGGCTGCTGGCCTTCTTCCTACCCCACTCCCACCATCTCCCTCTCCAGGAGCTGCCATTGCTTCCTCCTCACCCCATTTCCCCAAGACCTCAGGTTATAAACCCAGATTGGGCCTTGCTCCAACCTGTTTCACCTCCTCTCTTGCAAAGTGGTGCTTCCAGTACTCACCAGCTCAGCCCAGAGTCTGCACCTCCAGCCCTGCCAGGATCTCACTGCACCCAGGAGGGAGCCTGGGGAGATGAAGGGCAGAAACCGGCAGGTCCACCCTGAGTACAGTACCATGCCAGAGCAGGAGCAGGCCAGGAAGAGGATTAAAGAGGAACTAGAGCCTGTTCCCTGCCTTTCATCTGCTTCGAGCATGACACAATCACAGCCATTAGCTCTTCAAAGGCAGGCAAGACTGGCAGAGCCTTGGGAAACTTCCCTCCTGAAAATGCTCCCAAGGTCTGGTCTCCCTGGGCTGGCAACAGTGTTACCTGGCTCAGCTTTTCCTGGTTCCTGACCCAGTAGCCTCAATCCTCTATTTCCTTTCCACAGATGCGACTCCAGCTCTGGGGAACTTGTGGACATTGCTGTAACCCAGTATCTCAGCTTTGTGAGGGTCATCCCTGTTCTTCTCCACAAAACCAGAAAAGTTTTTCTAACAAGGGTGAAGCTTCACAGGTTTGGAAGCTCAAAGGATGGGTACAGAGTCAGTAAACCCAAAACCGTCCTGGCAAAGGCTGGGCTGGAGGCAGGTACCTGCACTGGAGCTGTGTCACCCTGCCAAAGCTTCCTCCTTGCACCTTTTTCCCAGCCCCACCCATGTAGCACTCCAGGTAGCCCTGCTCTCTCTGAAGTCAATTTTTTCCACTTCACAGGAGCTTCTCTTGCTTTCACCCGAAAGCTGCTCCACCCAGCCAGCACACTGCCAGGGCATGAGTCTCCCTACCTGAACCCTGGCCTCCCTCCTAAGGCAAACTGAGAGCAGGACAGGCAAGCTCTGAGACCTAGAACAGGGAGGAGGGACACTGCCCCATGCAGAGCTGCAGACTAGTCAAAGGACCCTTGGTGGAGGGAGAAAGCAGCTGCTTTGGCTTAGTTTTAGCATCAGTCCAGCATGAGACATGAAACTGAGGGAGACACACAGAGCAACATTTGGGAAGGTGAAGCTGAATCCCCCCCATTAAACCCAGCTCCTGTAGTACACACTGGCAGTATCTGGAGAACTCCAGCCCAAGGGAAGCTCGCAGACCCACAGGTTTGGCAGGCTCAGTTCTAGCCCTCTCCGTATCACCCAGAGCCATCTGCCTTGTGCCCTGCAGCACCAGCATCCCCCCAGCCTGATAGCAGAGCTGTGCAGCCTGGCAGGTCGAGATCAGAGCAAGGAGCAACTGTCAAAAAAGGGCATGAAAAGAAAGAAAATGAACAACCAACACCAGTCAAGCCTCTATGGTGTGCACTTTTATTTCAACTGGTCTTAAGTCAGTGTACAGGTAGCCTCTCTCTCCCCCACATACTGGCACCACTTCTCCTAGACCCTGTGGGGGACTGTAAAGCCTTCATTCACATCTATTCACTGGGGAACACAGGCTGCTTGCTTGACAAATCGAAGAGAAAAAGGATCAAGTGTATTTTTTTTTTAAGGCGGAAAGATACAAAAAGACACTTGTCGGGTTACATAATTTACAGACAAGCAATTATAACCTAACACCAGCTGTAACTGGTGGACTCCCTCCGAGCTGGGCTTTGCCTTCACAGAGGCGAGTAACTTCCTGTAACAATGCCTTATAATATTTGGAATGACTATTAAAAAAACCAAAAAAATGTACAATCAAAGTCCTCAGATGCATTGTAGAACTTTGGGGGCGTTCGCTCCGACATGTTTCATTTTAAGACTGCTGCTGACACCTTCACCGTTCCAGTTTTTTAATCCTGAGTCAAGCGCCAAAAAAAAAACAAATAAAGCCATGCCAATCTCGTCTTGTTTTATGCGCATTTATGGGTTTCGTTTCATCACAAGGGTGTGGGTGTTGGTAACAGTCCGGTTTAGAAGCATTTGCGGTGGACAATGGAGGGTCCGGATTCATCGTACTCCTGCTTGCTGATCCACATCTGCTGGAAGGTGGACAGGGAGGCCAGGATGGAGCCTCCGATCCAGACAGAGTATTTGCGCTCAGGTGGGGCAATGATCTGCAGGGAAGAGGAGGAACCAGTCAGACACAGCATCACGCTATGCTCACACAGCCCACGCACGGCCCTGCAAGATGGAGCTCCTAATTCCCTTATCTAACCTTGGCCAAGATACCATGAAGTCCAAACAGGATCAAGACACAACCCCACACACACACCTCCCTCCTCTGCAGCCAGTCTTTACTCTAATCCCATTATTCATGCAGTTGGGTGGGTGCCATCCTGTCCAGCCCAAGGCCATTAAGGCTGTACCAGACAGACATGGTTTCTATCTTTTTGCAGCAGGACTCCAGCATACCACCCTCCACACATGCTGTGTATTTCAGTGCAACAGGGGTGCCGAGATGTTCCCCTAACTCCATCTTACCTTGATTTTCATTGTGCTGGGTGCCAGGGCTGTGATCTCCTTCTGCATCCTGTCAGCAATGCCAGGGTACATTGTGGTACCACCAGACAGCACTGTGTTGGCATACAGGTCCTTACGGATATCCACATCACACTTCATGATGGAGTTGAAGGTAGTTTCATGGATACCACAGGACTCCATACCTGCAAAGCAGCAGAAGTTTCAAGTCAACAAGGGCTCAGAGTCAAGGGAGCCTAAGAAGATACTACAGGCAACCAAGAGACCAGCAGTCCTTTCAGCAGGAAGGCACCACAGAGCCTTGGCTGAGACAGACTCAACACCTCTGCCTATACTGACCCAACTCCCGCAAACAGCTTTAAGCTGTGTAGGAAGTGAGGTTGGCTGGTGGGCAGCACAACCCCTGCTACAGACCAGCAGTAAAATACGGTACCTCACTGCCATGGTCTCCAGGTCACCCTCCACAGAAGGAACATTAAGAGACAACAGAGTGAAAAGTTGGACTTACCCAGGAACGATGGCTGGAACAGGGCCTCGGGGCACCTGAACCTTTCATTGCCAATGGTGATGACCTGGCCATCAGGGAGTTCATAGCTCTTCTCCAGGGAAGAGCTAGAGGCAGCTGTGGCCATCTCCTGCTCGAAATCCAGGGCGACGTAGCACAGCTTCTCCTTGATGTCACGCACGATTTCTCTCTCAGCTGTGGTGGTGAAGCTGTAGCCTCTCTCTGTCAGGATCTTCATGAGGTAGTCCGTCAGGTCACGGCCAGCCAGATCCAGACGGAGGATGGCATGGGGGAGGGCATAGCCTTCGTAGATGGGCACAGTGTGGGTAACACCATCACCAGAGTCCATCACGATACCAGTGGTACGACCAGAGGCATACAGGGACAGCACAGCCTGGATGGCTACATACATGGCTGGGGTGTTGAAGGTCTCAAACATGATCTAGGGAGAGAAAAAGGAGGGGTTGAGTCAACAGCAAAATACAGGGCTCTTGCTACACGTCTATACCAAGTCCATGCAAGTGGTCTTACTTCTGACCCTAGGTAATATGCATCTCTAAACTCCCCCTCAAAGTCCATGCTTATCTCACCTGGTCTCCACCCATGCCTGCCAGGTCAGAGCCTGAGCAGGGACACCACTGCTACAGACCCATCCTCGTATCACAGCAAGGAAGAAAACAAACGCTAAGTAAACTACAGTACAGTCACTCAAGGATTGTAAATGGATTAGCGTGCCTAGTTAGAAACAGCAGTTAGACAAGTTGCTAGTTCAGTCTCAGAGAAAGCCAGCTTAAAAGAGCAAACAAAACCTGTCAAGGTCCAGCAAAGAGGAGACTCAGGTCAGGAAAGGAAAACCCTGTAAAGATGGCAAAAAGGGAGAATAGTGGTGAAGAAAGAGAGAGGACAACATGGAAGAGAGCTGGCCTGCAGCAATTATCTACTGTAGTTCCAAGCTGCAGAGTTCTACACACCTGCGTCATCTTCTCTCTGTTGGCTTTGGGGTTCAGGGGAGCCTCTGTGAGCAGCACAGGGTGCTCCTCAGGGGCTACTCTCAGCTCGTTGTAGAAAGTGTGGTGCCAGATCTTCTCCATGTCATCCCAGTTGGTGACAATACCGTGTTCAATGGGGTACTTCAGGGTCAGGATACCTCTTTTGCTCTGGGCTTCATCACCAACATAGCTGTCTTTCTGACCCATACCAACCATCACACCCTGCAGAACAAAGACCATGTGGTAAGTACAGCTGAAAAGTGGATAACTCCCTTTTCCCAAAGCTAAATCTGCAATTATTGTCCCTCTGCTGTCACATCTCTATCAGGAAAGATATCCAGTCAGCTGCTCCAACACACAGTGCACAAATGCTCTGCAGGAGGCTGCATTCCCCACCAGCTGTGCTGCAGCACAGAGGCCTCTAAGAGTACAAAGCCAAATAAAAGGGCTTCACGCATCTAGGGGAACCACTTCCACCTAAAACTCTTTTGTTAGACAACAAGCACATCCGGCCACCTACCTGATGTCTGGGGCGACCCACGATGGATGGGAAGACAGCACGGGGGGCATCATCCCCGGCAAAACCGGCCTTGCACATACCGGAACCATTGTCAACAACGAGCGCGGCAATATCGTCATCCATGGCTGGCTGCGGGAGGAGAGGAGAGAAGGAGCCATGAGCATCCCCGCTCACACGTCCCGCGGCGGCAGGCGACAAGGGAAGGCGATGGCGGGAAGCGCAGGCGATGCCGCCAAGGCCTTCCCCACCCATTTCCTTCCTGCCGGCGCCGCTCCGCTTCGCCCGGCGCCCGCTAGAGGGGGCGACACCTCCCAGATTTCGGCACTGCGCGGATTTGGGACAAAGGAAGTCCCTGCGCCCTCTCGCATTATTACCATAAAAGGCAATGGATGGAGCGCGCCGCGCCTCGCCCGCCACCGGCTGCCGGGGGGACGGCGGCGGCCACTCCCCGGAGCGGGCGGGCGTGGCGGCCACACCCCAGCGCCCCGCCGTGTGCCGGCCAGCGGGGCTCGACGCCTCCGCACAGCCCCGCCGGACACGCCCGGTGCCCCACCTTGAGCCGGCCGGCGGGGCTCAACACCTCCGCACGGCCCCACCGGACACGCCCGGTGCTCTCTTCAAGAGCCCCGCCATGTGCCGCTCAGCGGGGCTGGATGCGCCCACCCAGCCTAAGGGGTCACGCCCGGTGCCCGCCGTATGCAAGGCACAGCCGGCAGCATCCGAACCCTCTGCATAGTCCCTAAAGCCTCAGCCGGCTCTACAAAGAACCGCAGCAAGACAAGCGCTGGCCACCACGCCCAGCCCACTAGTCAAGCGTGACCGGGGCTCTGCCCCATCGACCGACGGCACCACGGGCGGGATTAAAGCCAGCGTCTTATGCAATTGCCGCCCGCCCAGGCTCAGCGCCGGCGGCTCTAGCCGCGCCGGTGTAATCCGGTGGCGGGGGGGTGGCGGCAGCTGCCGCACATGTGCCGCCCCGCACGGGCAGCTTGGGAAGTGTAGTCGGAGCCGGAGCGGGCAACCCGCCTGCACCTGCGCTCCGGGCACACGGGGAACCCTCCCTGCGCCCCGCAACCCCGCATTGTTCCGATCCAAAGCCTCGCCCCGTGTACGGGGTGCCGCCCCCTCCCCACAAACAACAGCCACCAGGACTATTCATATATGCAGGGAGGGGGGGGCCGCGCCCCTCCTCACGGGGGACAACGCCCCCGGGCCCCGACCCCAGCACGGGCGGCTCCGCGGAGCAGACAAAGCCCCGCGCCCCCCATTCACGCCGCCACTCCCGGGACACAGAAGCCGAGCCGCCCGCTCCCCCCGTCCCCACCAGCAATCCTCTTACGGGGCGGATTAGCCCCATGGGTGGCAGCGACGCGACCCCCCCTTTGCAAGCATCACCCCCAAAACCGGCCCTAAACCGCGGGCTGCGTCTCTGTCCCTTAAAGCGCGGCAGCGCGCTACGGGGCCGCCACCCCGCCAGCGCACAAAGGGCGCGCCGCGTCCCAACAACCCCGGTCACACCGATATTCGTTACAACACCGGCTCATTACTATTCTCATTAACACCATTACTATGCTATCCCCCGTTGATCGCGGTGCCGCTCTCACCTTTGGGGAGTTGGCGCGGTCGGAGCCGGGGCGGGCGCGAGGCGGCGGCGGGAGCGGGGCGCGCGCGCGGTGAGGGCAGGCAGAGCTCGCGGCGGCTCCCGCCCGCCGCCCGCGCGCGCTTTATATCGGGCCGCCGTCGCCGCCGCCTCGCCATAAAAGGAAACTTTCGGAGTGCGCCGCTCCGATTGGCCACGTCTGGACACGCCCCCCAGGCCTCGCCCCGCCCCGCCGCCCCGACAGGGGGGAAGATATTGAGGTGGGGGGGGAACCGTGTGGGGCTGGGGCGGGGGCGCGGCCCCCGGTGTCACTGGGCTGCTGTGGGGACGGGGTTCTGCCTCCTGCCCGCCGCACTCCGGTGCCTCTGTGCAGCCCCCCCACCCCTTCCCCATGTCAACCCTCACACAAAGCCCCGCGGGTGGGGGTCCCGGCCCGTTCGCCCCCTGTCTCTGTGCGGGCCGGGCGGATGCAGCGCTCCTGAGGGAAGGGGGTACGCGGGGGCAGCGCCGTGCGGGATCCCGGGGGTGCTGCTCGCCCTGCCCGCGGCGCTGCCCGGCGCGGGGCACGTGGAGCGCCCGTCACCTGCACCCCTGGGCCGGGCGGGCACCGGTGACCCCGGCCGGGAGCGGGGCGAGCGGGACGCGGGGCCAAGTTCAGTGCTGATGTCAGCAAGCGGCCGCGACAGGCTCCTGCCAGTCGCCACCAGGCCCTCGGCCCTTGGACCCGCCCGGGCAACCGGGAACGCCGCCGGCGCCACCGGGCACTATTAAAGACCGTGTGCCCACGGTGGCTGCGAGACCTGTGAGAAGGGAACGCTCCCCTGGCTCTGGCTCAGGCATCGAGTCAAGCAGGGGACCCTGATTCCCGCTCTCCATCCTGCCCCGTGCTGGCAGGGGACAACACGGGAGCAGTGGTTTGGTCAGATTAGAACAATATTTGTTTCTGTCCTCTAATCCAAACCTTGCTGGAGTAGGAGACGTGGCTGCTCCAGCCCGGGCTGCCTTTCTGCAATTCCTTTCTTGCCATGACCATCCCACCCTGGTCGGGAATAAAGGCGAGGGCAGCGGCCGCAGAGCAGCAGGCAGCAGCAACCAGAGGGCTTTTCGTCTCCAGAGTGTTGTGCGAACACGGACTGATTAATCAAGTTAATTAAGCAGTCCTGTAAGTAAAGTAGCAGCAGCCACTCGCAATCTGTTGCCGGCTGGAAGCACACAGACTTTAGCGTGGGGACCTTGGATGTGTAATCTCAACCGTTTGAAAACAGTAGTGACAGGTGAAAAAAAAAATTCTCTGGAAAAACAAAAAGGCTCAAAATGCGCGTTCTCCATGGGCTATCTCTTGTCCATCATCATAGAGACAGGAGTCAGGCCTGCAGTCAAGGTCTTGCAGGCCACACCAGCAAGCTCTTTGTCATCAGGGAGCTGCAGAAATCACGGTGAGCATGAGGATAGGGCTCCCTCCTCAATCTACCTGTGTGGGTCTTGCTGAAGAGGACCCAGGCATTATTCCCCCCCACTTCATTACTCCTGCTGTGGGGTGAACAAAGGAGAAGAGCAGCAGAAGGAACCTGCAAAAGCTTATTGATGGAGATTTACAATTTCCTGGGGGGGATGGGAGGCAATGGGACACCAGGCATGGATGGGAATACAAGAGAAACCCTTTTCCTTTGGATGGCACCCCCTTCCCTAGCAGTGCCTTATCCTGGTGAAGGTGCCCCAAGATTCAGCACCATGACTGCACCCAGGAGAAGGTAGTACAGAGGGAGAGGAGACCTGTGAGATCTTCTGGGCCACCCCAGGGCCATGCCTTATCCCACAGGGCAGAGATGGCCATGGTGATGGATGTGTGCTGCCAGGCCACTTTGGAATTATGCCATCCCCTCCTCACTGCAGATGGCCACAGTAATAAAGAAGAGATAGCCCAGAAGAGTCCCCACAGGAAGCCCTCGGTGGAAGGAGTCCCAGCCTAGGGCTCCTGCAGGGCCATGCTGGAGCAGAGCTCCCTTTGCCTGGTCATTCCTCTGTCACCTTGATGTGGATCATGCAAGATCTCTCTATCGCAACCTCCCTCGCAGTAAAATGGGAGTCATTGTTGTTAATTACCTGCCTCACGGGGAATTAATTAATGTTTGCATTCCACTCTGAAAAGGCTGATTATTAATTAGAAGATTATACGTCAAATAAGGGGAGCCACAAGGCATGGGTAGAGCTGATGGCCCTCGCAGCTGGGAAGTGTGGTCCACGAATGTGCTGATAAAGCAGGAAAAAGCCCAACAGTACCACCAGGGTGATGGGTTTGGGATGGGGAACCTCAGGTCAAGGCCAGGTGGAGAGGCCACCAGGGCTCATGGGGGTCTTGGGCAGATCGATGGGATGTTCATGAGAGGGGTGGGATGCTGTGCTGTGCTTCATCCCAGTGAGCAGGTTGGGTGGAGCCAGGCTGGGGAGCCACGATGTGAGACAGCGCATTAGGCAGGGAGGGAACTGCCAGGCAATTACTCTTGATTATTGGACTGAATCAGAAGGCAATCAATCTGCCAGCATCCGGAGGGCAGCAGTGCTGGCCTCGTGTCTCCTGGCTTTAGGGGCAGTGAGGTCTGGCCTTGGTGGGACAGCAGGATGTGGCCTCCAGCACATGGCTGGGTGCCACCGCTTCCTCCCAGGCTGAAGACACCTTGAGAGCAAAGCCACCAGTCAGTCACCATGGTCACCACTGTGTGATGGGCCAGGCCAACTCCCTGGCCGTGGCTGGGGCTCTCTTCCCATCTCTTCTGGGATGTTGCAAGAGCTGAGAGAAAAGAAAGGGGAACCAAGCAAAAAGTTTCCCAGCTGTCGTGTTACCTTTGGGTAGACATCACAAGCTCCCAAGTTCCCATGTTTTGCTTCATCTCTCCCTGCTTGTCCTTGGTGCTTGGCTCACACCGACTCTGGACAAAACTATCCGAGGGAGGATCCTCCTGCCCTTCACCAGCTGATATGGCTGGGCTTGAATCGCTGTACTTGTGAGACAACATGTGAGTTCTACTTTCCCCTCCCTTCTCCCAGCCCTTCCCCTAGAGCAGAATCCCTTTGTCCATGCAAGGATGGCATCTGCCACGCTTTTGGGGAGAGGAGGGTCAAGGGGGGAAATATTCCTGGGAGTATTTGGAGTTCAAGCTTTGGCTTGGATTTCTGCACATCCCCTTCAGTGCCAGCTCTTCCATCTCTCACCCTGTCATGTGCTCAGGCCTCCCTTCTCTCCCTCCTGCTGTTGTGACAATGAGAAGAGAGGTAGAAACTTCTAAAACCACCACAGTGTCTTTGAATCACCCTCACACAAAAATCATGGAGGTTTTTTGAAGCACTGCCTTTCCCTTCCCACTCCCCAAGGGGAAGAAGGAAAGGTGCTGACCACATCCCCTGTTTCACAGGCACAGGGACCATCTCAGCACCTTCCTCTTTCAATTTTCTCCTTGCAGCATCAGCTTTAACAGGAATTTGCAGGAGGTAAAATCTAAGCAGGAACCCCAGGCCCTTCACTCTCTTTGGAGATGTTTGGGGGCCTCACTGCAGCCCCCACCTCTCCCTTTATGGGAATATATTCAGCATTAAACCTGAAGCAAAACAGCCCCTGACATTTTCCTGGCTCGCCGCGTTGCATCCCTGATGCCAGCTCATCCCTGACAAGCTGCAGGCTCGACTCTCCCCATTTAAGCATCATTCTCCATTCTCATACTCCCCTCCCCGAGGTTTCTGCTCCTTTGTATTGATCTTTGAGCTCTCTCTGATCTATCAGTCCTTTTGCAGAGAAGACAGCCTTTCCCTTCACAGACCTCCATGCACAAGGGTGTTCTCCCCTGATCTGCTGCATCCGCCTGGATGGGCTAACAGCATCTCTCCCATTCACAAGGAATAAAAATCATTACATTGTATCATGCTGGAAAACTGTGTATATTCACCATTTTCCATTTCCAAGGCACAGACCAACAACCTGTGCCACGTTTTGCCAAGGGTGTTTTAAAGGGCCCAGCCCTGCCCAGGTAGCCAAGGTGGTGGCAGGGCACACGTGCCTGGTTTACAGCCTGCTGACCCTGGTAAGTGGACTTTGCTGGAGGGGTTGAAGATTTTTCTCCACCTATTCCTCCAGCCCTGCCTGTCCTTGCTGCTTCCAGCCTTGTCTCTCCATGCCCCTGTGCCTTTCATTTCATATCCCTGTGCCAGCATTTCCAGATCCTGATGCTGGCCCTGAGGTCCCCCAGCTCACACAGGCAGCAGGAAGCCAAAGCTTCATTCCCAGCCTTGTAGGCAGCCAGGTGAGCCAGTTCCCAGGCTGGCACCCTCTGTCCAGCCCCATCCTGGTGTCCCACAGCCCTGCCACCCTCTCACCCACCCTGGGCTGCACTGGCCTGGCCAGAGCAGAGCAAAGCCCTCCCTTCCCCCACGGCTTAAACGTGCTGCCAGGGCTGTTTTGGTTGACCTTGATAGCAACAGCCTGTGAGGCCCAAGCGTGGAATTGTTTTCAGCCCAAGGTCATTCCACAGCACAGCACGATTACACCGGCACAGCCAGACCCTGAGGCGATGCCAGCTGAGCTCCCATCCCCAGCCCTGCACCCTGGGCATCTCTGGAGTCCACTTCTTCCACAGCAACGGGACAGGTGTAAGCTAAATCCTATGCTGGAACTTCCCTGCAGGGACACAGAGTGGTGGGGCAGCCCTCCCCTCCAGCCAGGCTTGGCATCAGTTTCAGGGGATATTTCCTCTAGCTAAAAACAGAAGGGGAAGAGAAAAAGCTGATTCTCCCTGGGTTTTTCTGCATGTCTCAGCCCTCTGGCCCTGCTCACACCACCCCCATCGCAACCCAAATGCCACTGAATGACCCCTCAGCTGTGATGCACCTCCAAGGGAGTCTTTCCTTCAAGGATGCTCCCTGGGGTTTGGTCACCTGTCCTGGCAAAAGGCTCCCACAGGTGTTACATGGCACTGTGCCGAGCCATACGGTGCATTTTCAACTGCTTCTTAATTACTTTGAGAATTGATTTTTCTTGGTCTCTGATGATAAAGGCAGGGAAGCAGCTGGATGGAGTTTTCTGCTCGTACCGTACCTAGGAAATGAAACAGATCCTGGGCTACCAAAGCATGCCGGGAAATTCACTTTGATCTTTGCTGGGCTAATGGCACTTTCCATCTAGGGGCTTCAAGCCTTTGACAGAGGTGACCTCTCCTACCTTGGAGAGAGTGGGAATAATGCTGCCTTTGTTTTCTGTGTGAGAAGCAGAGGCAGGGAGAGCAGGGATGGCCATTGCCCTCCGTCAGGGTGACTCTCCCACCCGTGCCAGGTGATGTAAAGCACTTGTGACTCTGCAGATAATTCTGGTTTGGGGCATAAACCCCTTTTACCTCCAGCAGCAAGTCACAGGAGTCTGACCACTGTGCTGGTGCTGCTGTGGGTGCACCCAAAGGTGGGGTTCCCCACCCCTCCAATGACCCCAGACCTGCACAAGCTCCTGTCCCTGGAGGCACAGGGATGCTCAGGGAATGAATGGGCGAGGCAGGGTTTGCCCATTCCTAGAAGGAGGGATGCAGAGGAAGCCAGGAACTGCTCTGGGCCCCGTCCCAGCCCCATCCCTGCCCGGGCTGGCCCCCGGCTCTGTTTGCACAGCCGGTGCCGAGCCGTGACGCAAGCGGTTCTCTCCAGGCGGGGACAGTGACGGAGGAGTGGGACCTGCTCTAGTCAATGCCCCATCCACTCCTCCAAGTTTAAATAAACCTTCAGGGGTGAATCAGCACTTACACAGCACTCAGCCCTTTCACAGAGCCACCAGAATTGAGATTCAGTGACTGTCCCTCTCCCCCCATCTTGGAGAGCAGGTGCATGGGAGGAGAGCCAGGTGGTTTCTGTCTGGTGCCCAGCTTGTTTGTGGGTTTGTACCCCAGCTTGTTTGGGGTAACAGTGGGGTGATGCCACTCACGATGGGCTGGCAGTGGGGAAGGAGGGAGCACAGGCTTTCTGCAGGGTGGTGCTGCTCCCAACCAGCCCCTCTGGTCCAGCCCACATCAATATCTGCAGCAAACCTGGGAACAAGCCAGCAAGTTTGCAAATATATCATCCCTCTGATACCATCCTGAGTCCACTCACACTCAGACTGGGCACGGGAGGAAAGCACCACCACAAAGCCCATTTCATTTCCCTCCCAGCTCATTGCCCCCAAAGTTTCCATCACTCACTCAGACCATATTTCCACATGTGCTTTGTTTGGCTCATTTCACACATTCCTGCTGGCAGGTGATAAGATCTCAGGAGAAAGGCAAACCAAAGCCCTGGGTGCCAGGCACTGGCTGTCACTCCCCTGGCTGCCCTGCTCCCTCCTCACCTGCTCTGATCTGGGACTAACAAGATCATATCCATCTTCATTCCACCACAGGTGGGCTGTGGAGTGAAGGTCTGGAAATAGAAATTATGGTGGGACTCAGGTGGCTGAGTGAGTTGTCAGGTTTCCTCCTGCTCCTGAGGAGGACTGCAGGACTCTCTGGTCCCTGTGCCACCCTGGGGTGCCCACTCTGCTGTCCCATGTGGGTGATGCATGCCTGGGTAGGCACTGAGACCCTCTGGAGCTGCAGAGGCATCATCAGCTCTGAGAATATTTGAAAAATGTACTTGAGTGCCTTTAGAACCTCGAGTACCTGCAGGTGGCACTTACTGGAGCAATGGCACAGCCCTCGGGACTCCCTGGTCCAGGTGTCCCCAAGACACCCTTTGCTGGCATTAGCAGGGTGGGGAATGAACAAACCTGTCCCTCCTCCAGCATTTAATAATAAATGAGGTTGTCTTCCACATTCCTGCTCTCTTCCCTTCCCCGTGCCAGAGCCAGAGCAGTGTGGAGTTGCAGAGGTGGCTTCCAGAGCTCCTCCACTGCTGGAGCACAGAACAGCAGAGGAAGCCAAATAGGTACAGAGGCCACCAGGGCCCTGGTCCCGTCACAGAAGGACACAGAGTGGCCACTGTCTTTACAGTTTGGTTTCTCAGCCCAAAGAAGAGGCAAGTCAGCATGCAGAAAAAACAGGGAGTGATTTTCCTATGGGGCTTTGCAGGAGCCCTTTTGGTTCCCAGATCACTGCCCAAGGCTGTGCGAGGGCTGCACAGCACATCTCATTCTCTGGGAACCCTTGTTTTGCAAGAGCTTGGGGCAGATGGGGACAAGCAAGAGGAAGAAAAGCAACCATCTGTGGTGACAGGAATGAGGAAGCCCAGAGTATGGGGCAGCTCCAGCCCCAGCACAGCCTGGGCTCAGTCCTGGCAACAGCCTGGCAGGGCAAAGGGTGTCCCAGCTCCACCCTGGCACTGCTCAGCTTGGGTCCCTCACTCAGGGCTGGATCAATGGGACCAGAGCCTTCTGCTTGGAACCTGCTGCCTCCGGGACCACGAGAGGTTTTGTTCTGCCCATTCAAGACCAGGCACATCACTCCACAGATGAACCCAGACCCCCTTCCTTGGCTCTTTCCTCTGCCGTGGAGATCAGTGAAAGAAGACATGGACAAAGGGATGGTGAGATGTGAGGGTTCTCCCTCCTCCCCCAGAGGACCCACATCTCTGTGGCGACACATTTTAATTAACACTGAGTGGCCGAGGGACCGTCCCAGGCAGCTCTGAGCACAGCCCAGCCTGGGGAAAATCAGCCTTAAATGGCAAAACCTGGCCCTGTCTGCGGTAACCAGCTGGAGCAAGAAGCAGCAGAAACCGGAAACCAGAGAGCAGCTGAGGCCCCCTGCCCCCCTCCATCACTTTGCAAACCTAAATTCACCAGGAATATACCTTAGAAATTATCTTCTCCCTCCTCTGCCCTGTACAAGTGCTGGGGGTGCCCTCCTATGGGATGGGTGCCCTGGATCATCCTGCATCCCTGCTCTTGGGGCAGGCACAGGAAGAGAAAAGGTCTCTGTATTTCCCCTCCCTTGTGCATCAGCTCAAGGAACAATGAGGGACAGGAGCCCCCTCCCCAACCTCCCGTTGTTACTTTTGTTGTTGACTCCCAGCAGATTCCAGGGCATAAATTGCTTCCAAGAGAACTCTCTGTGCTCAGCAGTAAAAACGTTTCTGAGCTCCCCCAGTCTCCATGTACTGGGATAGAGGGAGCTTGGATGCTCGCTCATCAGGGGGATTTTGAGGCCCAGCTGCTGTAAAGGAAAGCCTCAGATCTGTTGGCAACCTGATGTTCTTTTTTGGGTTGTGGACAAGGAGGGTCTCACAGTGCAGGATGAGCCCACCAGTAGCATCAATTTCTTCCCATAAATCACCAGTCCCACTTAAGGAGCTCTGCACTGGTGCCTGGTGTATTGGGAGCTCCCAATACTTGCTTTGGCTGGGTTGTTGGCCAACCCATATTTTTGGGATGAATTTATTCCTTTCACTTGGCCCAATCACATCCTGATAGCAAGCACGCAGTGGGCTGCCAGCAACCTGTTCCTGGCTAATGCTGGGGTGAAGCACAAGGTCCTTCACCCATGGATTCCCATCTCTGGGATGGGACAGAGCTTGGAAAGCAGTGCCATCCCAACGCTGAGATTTGCTGCGTTACCATTTCCCAGCACGTTTCTCCATGAGCACTCTGCCAGCAGACTCATTAGCTGTGACATCTCATTAAAGCAACCATCCTTGGGGGAATTGGCTCACACACAGGAGCTCTGGGATTGGTGTGGCCTTTTTCCTCCCCACCTTCAGACAGGAGAGAGGACAGAGCAGCAGGAGAAGCCCCATCCTTTGGGATACACACAGCAACTCCCCTTGCTGCGAGGGAAAACTGCAAAGGGAAAGTCAGAAGGAGGAGTCTGCACACATCAAAAAGGAATCAGCTCAGCAAAGTCACGACTATTTAAAAACCCCACAGACAGTCCCAGCTCCCATTGAGCCTGGGGAGGAGGTGGCTTTCTCCTGTGCCAGGACCGGTTTCCCAGCTCGCCAGCCCAGTGGGAATGAGGCTTTGCCTGCCAGCCCCGCTCTGTCACAAGGTCCCCACCCTGGCTGGCCAGGGGACAAGGGAGTTGCAGCACCTACAGCCCCTGGACTGGGAGAAGCATGGAAATGGCCTGGAAACTGGCTCCCATCTGATTTCCCCTTCTGTGAGCTTTTTCCAGGTCTTCTGACATTGTTTCCACACTTAAATAAATATGTTTCCAGCCTGGGGTAAGCTCTTCATCAAACAGGGAAGGACCAGCTTCATCTCCCTCTGCTTCAAAAGTCCTGAGCCTTACAGCAAATACAACACAACCACCCTTGGGTGGAGATGTAAATCCCACAATTCAAAGACCAGTTTTAAACAACAAAATGAGGCTGTGGGACACCAACAGAGCTGTCAATTCCTGCAACCATCCAGGATGATTGATTGTCACCGTTAAAGGTCATGCTACCACCACCACTTGGCATCACTTCCGAGCTGCTTCTCACTGCTCAATCTTCCATAAAAAAACACATAAAATCAGGGTCCAAGGACGAAAACACCACAGTCTACATGGGAAGAGTTTCCTTACCTCTATCCCACTTCTCTGCCACTGACAGTCCAGCCCAAGATTTCTGCCATTGGTCACTGTGGCCACGGAGGACAAGTGGTCCCTTCCTCCACACCTTGCCCCATTGTGCCTCCTGTAACTTTTCTCCATCTAGATAAAAGGAAGCAGAGATTTCCTACAGCCCAAGTACTACAGATGCCCAGTATTTTCTAAGCCAGTGGAGGCTTTCCCCAGCCCATCCCAGCTGGCTCTGCAGCTCAGGTCTCCCAGCCCACCTTCACCCTACCTTATTTATAATACTTCACACCTGAGAGGGCTGAGCATGTGCAGCTGAGTGAGGAGAAGAAAAACAAAGATGAAAAAGGGTTTTAAACCCCTTCAGCCTAATTTTTTCAAGACTCAGAGAAGCTCAACCCCTCTCAGCATGAGCCCTTGGTCCTAGCAGGATGTCATTGTCCCTCCAATGCAGACAGCAGAACCAAGCCACAAAAAAAAAAAAGAAAAAAAAAAGACTCCAAGCCCCTACTCCATGGTTTTATTTTTCTGCCAGCAGCTGCCAGGAGGAGTCATGCTGCTCAAGGAGGTCGGAGGGTATTTTTTCCCCATGGATTGCCTTGACCCAGGGTTACATGAGCCCTGCCCTCCAGCCAAACCCATCTGCCAGCAGCCGCAGCCGGGCCGGGTGCCCGCGGGGCTGTGGGGACCTTCCCCTGTCACTGCGTTCCCACAGTCCCAGCCTTCGAAGGTTTCACCTTCTCCCAGGCAGAGCAGTGCTAATGACAAGTGAAGGATGGTGCCACACCTGCACAGAACCATTTTTGGAAGGACACCTGGGGAAGAAATGTTTCCCATGTTTCTGCTCTGTAATTAGCATTAATTACCAGGGCTTGTGAAACCTCTTCCTCATTTACTCCAGGCAGCATCTGACGGAAACTCTGGGAATCCCACATGGCTGAGTCAGCCAGGAGCTGGGGAGGGGTCGATGAGCCCCCACAGGGTGCAGGGATGAGTCCCCAGGGTCCCTCCCTTGGCCCCCGAACGCTTGGGGACAGAATTTTGGCCAGGGAGATGCAGGCCTGGTTAAAACACCAGAAAACAGCTGATATTCATTCATCTCACCCTTCCCCACAAGAGGCCACTGTCCTTCCCCTGCTGGGGGACAACCTGGGACATCCCAGGGCTCAGGGGAGCTTGCATGTACTGCCCTTTAAAGCATGGCAGAGTGGGAGATCCCCAGCAGCACATTCCCTTGGGTGTTTGCCTCTTCCTCAGCTCATTGCTGCCAGCAACACCCCAATGTGTTATTACAGACCGGGGGAAAATCCACCCCAAAAACCTAACCCCAAGCAGCCACTTTGTCACCACCCAATGGCTGAGTACTGCTGCCTGAGTCATTTCTTATTTATTTATTTATTTTTTAATAATATTAATGATTAGAATGAGTCAGGACATTTTGTCATCTAGAGTGGGTTTGGAATCATCTCACCCTGCCCCAGTGACTCCTCAGTGGCCTGGGGCAGGGGACACATCCAGCCTTCCCCCCCAGGGTGGGCTGCTGCAGCCTCACCCCCAAACTGTCAGATTATAGCTTAATAAAAAAAAAAAAAAAAGATAAAACAAGAAGAAAAAAGCCCTTCCCACTTGCAGAACCTGTTTTCTCCCCATCTGCTTGCAGCAGCTCAGGGTGCTCCAGCATCCTGGGGGGACGGGTGACCCCAACCACCACCCTGGGTGGGGGGTCCCAGTGGCACTGGGCATCACGATGGGGATCTCATCCATCTCAGCTTTCCACATAGCATCGTTGCTGTGACCTCCAGGGGTGGTCACAGCTCCCAGCACCACGTGGGACCCCTGTCCCTCCCCAGGGACCCGGGCGTCCCCTCAGCCTCCCATTTGACCTAACCTCCTGTCCATAAATGGAGAGGTTTGAGAGCTGTCCCCGGGGTGGAGGAGGAGGAGAAAAAAGGAGAATAATGCTAAGAATGCAGGACACAGCTGAGGAGCCCAGTCCCAGCCCCTCGACAGGGACTGGGGGCTATGGGACAGCCAGCCTGGCCAAAGCCCAGTCCTGTCCCTGCAAGCCACCCCACTACAGTCGCTGGAAACGTGCTATTTTTGCTTCTCTTTCTCTGCTTTTCTCACCATCTGGGGACTTTCCGAGGCTGGGCTGCCCCGTTTCCATCTCAGCACCATGGAGCAGCTCTGGGGTGCAGAGCTGTGCCCCCACACCCGCGGAGTGTCCCTTTGCAGCAATGTGTCCCCTGGATTGCTGTCACCATGCATGTCCCCGTGCAGATGATGCCTCCACCCCGGCAGCAGTGTCCCCTTCCAGGGAGGTGTCCCCCTGCAGAGACACAGCCCCTTTGACCCTCTCTCTTCACCCCATCACCTGTGGGAAAGCTGCACTGGGATGGATGTGGGATGCAGGGTGGCCTCCGAGGCGGGTGGCACGGAGGGTGCCAGCAGCCACGCGCCCCAGCTGGCACCGCGGGCCGAGCCTCCGCTCGGGGCCAGAGTCCAGCGCCTTAAAATAGAAAGTGAAACATTCGGGTGCCCCGTCCGGATGGGCGAGGGGGGCCCATCCCCGCCTCTACCATCCGAGCGCCGCCCCAATATCTCACCGACCCACCCTGCTCGCCAACCACCCTTTCCCCAACCAGGCAGTGCCCATCCCCAAGGTCAGGGTGGATCCCTTTGGGTTCTCTCGGAGAATTGCTCCAGCGGCTCGCTCAAATCCTCCATAAAAGGAAAAACAGCCAGCAGGTAGCACTGCCAAACTTAGTCATCCCCAGTCCGGCAGCGCTCGCAGCTCCGTCAGCAGCAATTTCCTCTCCGCGCTCCCCTCTGCGCGGGGGGGACAGGGAGGAGCGGCTCTGCCTCGGCCAAAGCCGTGCCCAAAGCTCCGGGCTTGGCCGGGGGTGCTGCCGGACACGCTGCGCTGGGGAGATGCTGCCACGCTCGCAACCGCGATCCGGGGGGGAAATGCACACCCTGGAGAAAACAAAATTTGGCGCCTGGTGCAGTGGTAGCGCTGTTGGTCAGGCGGCAAAATCTCACTTTTTGAAAGAGTTTGTTCCTGAGCACACGTGTGTGGATGTATCTGGGAGCACCTTGAAGCACCTGGAATTTGGTGGGCAAAGCCTGTTTGCTGCACATGAGACAGGTATCACAGAGCCCAGCACTGATACGAGAGACCTCCAGCCCCTCCAGAACGCGGGGACTGGATGCTGGTCCCATCCTGGTGGTAGGATGGCTCCAAGGGTGACCCCCGAGCAGGACATGGGGTATCCCTGAGTCCCACCTCCAGCCCCGGTCTGTCTCGATTTCCCCACGGAGGAAGCAGGGCTGACTGCCTGCTCTGCCCTCGGGTACTTTATTGAGCCTGAGAGGAGTGACCAGGGCCCAGCACAGCTCCTCATCCCGGCAGGATTGCCCACAGCATGGCACAGTCACCCGGGATTGCGTCACAGGCAGCAAACGCCCTGGGGTGTGAGGAAGTGACATCTTCTGCTATCGCCCCAGGAGACAGCCTGGGTGTTGGTCCAGGTGACTGTGTCACCTACACATCCCTGCCACTTCACCAAGGAGACACAGCATCTCTACAAGGTTTGAAGCCTTCTCCCGACCAAGGAGGGCAATCAGACTGGTGGCATCCCCACTGCACGAAGGGGTAAACACCTCAAAACGCTCTCGGGCAGGCTGTGCTCAGCTGGCACCAGCTGTCACAGGGTTTTGTCACTGGGTTTTGCAGACAGGCTGGCTGCCCCGTAAATGATTCACCCCAGCAATAAAAGATTGGAAATGATCTGTTGACGTCTCACAGCACCAAAGGCGCATGCAGGGCTGTGGGGTGTGCAGCGTCCCTGGGGCTGAAGGGAGAGAGAGGTCTGTGTGGGGGCCAGGTGCTCTCCAAGTGACAAAAAATGGTTGAGATGCTGAGAGTGTCATGTGGGGTCTCTCGTCCCTGTGCTGGGTACCACGATGTGGATCAGGCTGTGATGGAGTGACTGGTTACACCAGCGCTTTGTCAGCTCAGTGCAAGGTGAACCAGCCTGAGAGTGCACAAGCTGGAGTCTGCTGTGAGCAGCACCGAGCCTGTGGCTTCACCAGCAGGGATCTGGTACCACTAGGGCCCCCAATTCCCCGTGCTGTGACACCCCCTCCCACCCTGAGCTCAAATCCTGCAGCACCCTCTGCCAGACAGAGCTCTGCTTCGCCTTCCCAAGCCATGCCCAAAAGGAAGCGACTTGTCCGCGGGCAGCACCCCAGGAAGGGATCAGCCACGCTCGGGCGAGGCCGGAGCAGGCGCAGATCCCCACCCTCGCTCCCTCAGCGCTTTGTTCGTCTCCACGGTGTCCGTCCTTGCCGGGATCGCCGGGAGCCGCCCGCCGGTGCCGCTGCAGCGCGCGGCCGCGCGGCTGGGTGGTGCTGTTGGGATGCGCACTGCGCGCGGCGCGCCGGGAGCGCGCACCGGGACCGGGAGCGCCAGGAGCGCGCACAACGAGGTGAACGGAGCACGCGGGATCGCGCACGCCGACACGCAACAAGGGCAGCAAGGGTTCGTGCACGCTGCACACGGGATGGCGAACACCGAGATGCGTGTTGCACGTGGAGTCGTGTATGCCAAGATTCACAGAGCGCGTGGGATCGCGAATGCCAAGATGCACCTTGCACATGGGATCATGCACACTGGGATGGACTCTGCACGTGGGATCCATCATCCACACCAAGGTGGACCCTGCATGCAGGATCCTGCACACCAAGACGGACTCTGCACATGGGATCGTGCACACCAATGCGTGTGCTGCACACGGGATCCTGCACACTGCCCGTGAGAACACACACATGGAGGTGCACATTCATGCATGTGGGGTCACCGTGCCAAGATGCACACGCTGCACATGGGATCGTGCTTGTGGCACACAAGGCCATGCACGGTGAGGTGCACAGGCTGCGTGTGGGGCCACAGGTGAGCCACCCACTGGGATCACACACACTGCATGCAGGATCCATGCTGGATGTAGGATCACGTGTGCTGAGATGCACGTTTCACATGCGATCACACACGTGAGGCCACACACACACCGAGGGTGCAGACTGCACACAGGCACTCCAGGGTGATCCCAACACTCATGGAATCACGGCCCAACACACACACACTGTGCATGGGATTGCACACACCAGCACGCCCGGTGCACAGGGGATTGCAGGCACGTGGGATTGCACACACATCATGCACATTGCAGTGCACACAACCTGCACACGGATTGCTCCTGCCAACACACACAAGGAGCCACAGGCTGCAGTGGATTGTCCACTGACCCCCAGTGCCAAATGTGCTCCCCACCAAAGGCCTTCCCTCATGCTGCGGGGCCACACCCCTGTCACCTGCAGGGACCCTCAGGGTGGCTCTGCACCGTGCCTGCCCCAGGATGCCCAGTCAGTCTCCTGCCCATTTTCGGTGTACACACCCAGGTCCAGGGGCTGCTCTGCTCCACAGGACTCCAACATCAACCACCCATCACCAGGGTGTTCACCCTCCATTTCCAGCTGGGAATGGCTGTGCTTAACTCCATTTGGGGGATGGCAGGAGGGGCTGGGAAGAGGGCTACCAGCACCTTCACTGCAGGGAGGGCTGGAGAGCCCCCCAACCCCGGTCCAGCTGCCCACAGCCGTGGGCCTATCCTGCAGCCGCCGGCTGGATGCCCAGAGCAGGGCCCCTGTGCCGAGGTTTTGGGTTTCAGGGCAGCCCCCCTGCCTGCATTCCTGCCTTCCCAGGGGCCTCTCACAGCCAGCCTGGCCAGAGCCCCCCAGCTCTGATCCCTCCTTGTGGCCATTTGCCCACGGACAAAGCCAGCCTGTCAGCAGTGGGGAGGGAAAGGAGATGTGGGACAGTGGGAATGAGGAGTCAAAAGTTCACCCAAATCTCACTGCCACTGCTTTCACACCAGCAGCCCCCAGGTTTCCTGAGCTGGAGGTTAGATCCAGCCTCTCCTTGCAGAGGACACAGAGAATCATGCAATGCATGCCCAATGGAATTACTCTCAACTCCTCAAGGGACTTCAGATTTTGGGACTTCCCCCCACCTCAGCCACCTCTCCTTGCAGATGCCACAGGAAGAACATCTTCAACTTTTAGCCCAGATGTGGTTTCCCACAGACCAGATGGCAAGCACAGCTGGACTCCCACTGCCTCAGTTTCTCTGTGTGTAGAACTCCCTCCAGCCTCCTACAAGGATGTACAGGAGGCCCAGATACTGAAGGGAGATGGGCATGGGTGAACATAAGGGGATAAATGCAGGGCTGTGAGGACTCCTGGTCTGGGACAACACTCCCTTCTCTCCTGCCTTACAGCAGGTGAGTTTGTGTCGCTGGGACAAGCAGGGCTGGGGGCTGCAGATCCCCCCATCCAAGGGGTTCTGCTGCTGGGAGAGTCTGCAATTCCATGAGAAAATGCAATGGGGAGCAGGATATGAAGTCATCTGGGGACTCAGATCAATTCCTTTCACCACTTCCCACATTTCTCAGCCTGCAGGGTCAGTTAGAGTCCCATTCCCTTCTGCATTCAAAAAAACCCAAAGGGACTACGTGCCACTGGACCAGTACCCGCAGGAATCAAGGAGGGCCAGGTGGGAGGTGCAGGACTAATCCCCAAAGGCCCCGTTCCTAATCCTGACTAATGGACTCTTTTCACCACTGACAATGGAGTTATCCATCTGGAAGGGGATCTCTGGGCCCAGGAAGGCACAGCTGGTGGGGCCAGGGCTGGGCAGGGAGGTTTGGCCCCTCCCCCCAGCTTCAAACCGCTGCTTCCAGCCCCTTTCCTGGCCAAAATCCCACCTCCTCCCTGCAGGTAAAGGTGCAGCTCTGCTGCTGCCCTGCATCCCACCCCACCCTGCCCCAGTACTGCCACCAAGGAGTCAAACAACCTCCCCACCTCCTCTCCAAGTCACAGGCTGTAAAAGCTCTCCTAGCCATCTCAGCCCTTTATAGGGATCCCCCGGGGTATCCCAGCTGGCTCCTATTACTGCTCCTATTACCAATCCCTCATCCTTGAAGAGATGCCCCCTCTGCTCTGGGGGGGTCTCAGGGGGGAATCCCCTGGTCCTGCTGGGGCTTGACCTCGGTTTCTCTCTTTCTTCAGGCTGAGCTTCCCCAGACCCCCTGACCCCACCAGGGGGGATTCGTGCACCTGTGGGTGCAGCCCCTGAGGGGGTCTTGGCATCAGTCCCCTGCAGTCCTGCCATGTCCGTGTCCCCCCCGAATGCTGTGAGAAGCTGAGGAGGTGGCAAACACAAAAACACGAGCTGTCACCTCCTCCTCACCCGCCATCCACAGTGGCTTCATCAGTCCTGTCCCCATTCCTGACATCCCTCCTGCTGTGCTCTGACTCATTTCCAAGGCTTTCCATCCCTCTTATGTTCTCTTTGGGATGTGCTGTGCTCCATCTCAAGGTGAGGATGGAACAACTGTGTGGTGGTGGGTCCTGCCAAAGGTGGGGATCACCATCCAAGCCATGCCCAGACCAGATTTTTTGGGACGCTGCATATCCAGAGAGCAGCTGTGCCTTGGGAATTCAGGCATCAAATGCCTGAACCTTTCCTGACATCCCTTCCTCTGCCCACCAAATCCTTCAGCAGCCCTGGATGAGGCCCTGAGCAGAGGCAAAATCAGACACAGGGCACGGACTGCAGTGGGAAATGTGGATCCGGGCATGACCGAGTGAGGAAATCAGAGCAGAAAGGAGCTGCTGTGGCTCTCTGAGTCACCTGCTCCGCCCGGCGCTGCCGAGCCCGGCCCGGGTTATTTTGGAGCTGCGTGGGAGACGCTGAAACACACTTTCCTCTTCCTGCAAACCCCTCTGTGCTGACTCTGCGCTGCAGCACGGAATTAAAAGTGGGCACAGGCAACAGGGCTGGCACCCTGGGAATCTTCCTCTGGGCCTCCTGCTTGGGGTCTCAGGGCTACAAAAGCCCCAGGGCTCTCCCTTGCTCTGCTTGCAAACTGGGCAAATTTTGTTTTTTCCTGTTTCTCCCCTCCTTTTTTAATTTTTTTTTTTTTTTTTTTTTTTTTAAGGCTAGAAAGCATCCCCTCGTAATCGATTATTTTGTCCCACAGAATGCCCTGTGTCTCTCTGCTCCTGGGCACTTACATAGGATTACAAGAGCCTCGTGTCCCAGCAGAGCCCCCGGGGACCAGGCAGGGCACTGGGTCCAGGACAAAGAGCATCGTCCCCACCACAGAGGTTAATCACTGCTACACAAAAGGTCTTTTAAGCTGTCCTAATAAAATTCCTTCTCCTGCTGGATGAACCAGCCTCCATTCCACCTCCACAGGGTCCTTGGGGGAGACAGAGGAAGGAGCAGGTTTTCGCTTTAGTTTCTGATGATGTAAAAACCACACCACACACAAGAAAATGAGCTGGGGCGGGAAGAGAGAGGTGAATTCCCAGCGCAGAGTGTCCATGTGCACTCATCCACTTCCTTCCTTCATTTGCTGGTGTCCAACGTCCAAACTGCCTGAAACAAGGCGCTTCAAGCATTTCCATCCCTTTTTGCTCTCTGGATGCAAATAAATTAAGTTAAGGGGATAAATCCAGCTAAAAGAGCAGAGCAAGCCACATGACCAGTGCCATGACTGATCCCGATGTCCAGGAAACAGAGGAACATGGCTGAGCCCCCATCATACTCCACCACTGTCCTTGGCTTCCTGAGCAAACCCCCTTGGGGCAGCATCCCAGAGGAAAACATCCCCTGAGCACGATCTGCCTCTCTGAGCCCCTCTCTGAGGGCTGCTCTTTGTTTCCCTGGTGCTGCTGCTTTTTTTTTAAACACAGCCTAATACAATTTTAATGAGGCCGGGGCGCCTGCCAACTGTCGGGAGGGCCATCAGAGAACCTCTGCTGAGCTGGCTGGTGGCATATGGCAATGAGGCCAGGGCAGCCAGGCACCCTGGGGTGTCCCCATGGCCCCCAGCAGCAGCAAGGGACAATCAGGGACCTGGGGAAATGCAGCCTCCAGCCAGGATTTTGTCTGCACTTGGGATTTGTTCCCAGCCTGGTCCAGTGGTCTCTGATCTCAGGGTGGTTTTGGCAGAGCCTTTTATCCCCCTGGAGGACCCGATGGCTGCACAAGGTCACCTCATCCTGCACAAGAGCTCCCATTGTCACCAAGTCTGTCCCACGTGGGGCAGAGGTGGCTGGAGAGATGGTGACCACCAGCACTGCATCCCCAACCTCTGCTGAGCCCCTCCGTGGGCTGAGTGGGCATCTGCACTGTTGGGGGGGGGGGGGCTTCCCAGGCCAGCCTTGGCCATCTCAGTGCCACTGCCACCACCCAGTGGGACATCAGCACCCCCAGGATGGGGCTGTGTGTGCCATGGACACCTGGGTGTCCCAGGGAAAGCACGTGGGTGTCCACTGTGCTGGGGTGAAAACCAACGAGCAGCCCCCTCACAGGGAGCCCCCAAATGTGCTCCATCAAAGAAGAACAAGGAGGGCTCAGGCCAGGCTGGAATCCTTGAATCCAGAGGACAGATGTGCTCCAAAGGAGGGAGCAGGTGACAGCTTTGGACACGCTGTGACACAGCTGCCCCTAAGGGTCTGTGTGCTCTGGAGGGCAGGATGGGGCTGGACACGCAGCCCAAAGCATCCCTGGGGCTGGAGCTGCTGCCTCCACTTGCCCCTTTGCCCGGGGACATCCCCCTCTGCCCTGGCACGTCTCCACTGCCCCCCACATCGGGGACACAGGGCTGAGCAATCCATTGCTTCACCAGACACTGCTGGACACTGCATTTGCTGTCCCTGTCCCCTCTGAGTCCCGTGCACCCCACCCTCCCTGCAGTGTCCGCCTCTGCCTTCCCAGTATCACAAGCTGGAATGAAAATCCCGGGATTGCTCGCAAATTTTGTAGCTGGGCTGCTACAAAAAGTGTCCAGGCAAGCACGGAAATCCCAGGGTGTTTCTGTGCCTGAGGCAGGCAAGACAGCGGTCACTCCATGGCCAGGGCTCCTTTTCTCCCGGCTTTTCTCTTTTGGAGCCGGGATCTCTTTGAAGTCCCAGCGTGAGTGTCACAGCCCCTCCAAGGGGACGTGGCGGCACTCCCTCACTCCGGAGAGCCCTTGTGATGGATGCCGTGTGCCAGGATTGGGTGTCCTGCAGGAGCGGCCGTGGGAGGGCTGGGGGATGACCTCAGAAGCGTTTAGTCACGGTGGCTTGCAAAGATGACGGGAAATGCAATGTACAGAGGGAAACCCAGCGCCTTCCGTACCGCTCCAGCGCACCGGCACGCACGGATGCACTCGGGAGATGAGCTGCGGCTGCTGCCCCCCAAGTCAGCGGGGCACTGGGCACCCTTTGCCACCACAGTGACATGTGGGAAGGTTTCAGACTGTCTTTAGGGCTCTCCCATCCCCCAGGAGCAGAGGGTGCAGGCAGGGCGGGTGCAGGCAGGGTGGGTGCCTGCTCTGGAGGAACAGGATCTGTTGAGCCAGGCAGTGCCATCCATCCACACAGTGCCACCATCCACTAGTGTCACAGTGTCACCCATCCATGCCACAGTGCTGAGCAGTGGGGAGAAAACAGGGTGGGTTTTTCTTTCTCTGCATAATTGCTTTTTTTTTTTTTTTTTTTTTTTTTTGAGGAGAAAAGCTGTTTCTTTCCTGGCCTCATCACCATCTGCCCGTGGCGGCCGGGGAAGGCAGAGCCCAGCAGCTGTGGGTCCGGGCAGCTGCTCAGCCTCATGGCCAGGTCTTAATGCAGGGGGGCTTTGAGCCAGAGCAGCAAAAGGGATTTGCTGGACAAACATGGATCTGCCTCACTGGAGCCTGGGGGAGACCTGTTTCCAGCCCAGACAAGAGGCTGTGGGGGTGGCTCTGGTTGGCAATGGTCTGTCTGGACTTGCAGGGCTGGGCAGCAAGGATGAGCACAGAGCAGGTGTGGCCAAGACTTCCAGGAAAACAAACCCCATCCCAACCTGGCAGCTTTGCCCTGGAGCTGTTGTACCAGTGACCCCTGGGCAAGGGGTGGAGCAGTGGCTCTAACCAGTACAGCCAGTGCAGAACCAGTGCACTCTGAAGGGCCTTGGGAGGTGAGGTTGGGTGCCATCCTGCCCGGGTTGGATGAGCCTGGGGGAATTCTTTGTGCCAGTCCTGAGCTCACACTGTTGTGCCCACACACCCGTGCCCACACTTAGCTCTTCACTTGTCCTGCTTCATCTGGGACAGGGAGTTGAGCTCCCTGATCCAGCTGAAAACCACCCCATCTGTCCTTCCCATCATCCCTCTTCCTCCAGTTTTCTGGTTCTGCACATCACTCCAGCCAGCTTTCCCCATAAGTGCAGGGCTGTGCCTGAGCCAGCTCCAAATCGACCCCTGGAGCTGTGCTCCTACTTACTGGTTTGTGTCCCTGTTATAGAAACAAGAAATGTCCTTGTCCCCAAGGTGCAGTGGGCAGCACCCTTGGGCAGCACAGACAACCCTCTCCAGGCTGAATTCTTCCCAAATCCAGGTCAGCCCTGCTATAAGGGCCACCACTGTATGCACAGCAACACTGTCCACCCACCCCATGAGAAATAGCCCAAAAATGCTCCCCTGTGCAGGGGTGCCACTGTTTTTCTTCTGGATTTGCTGTGGGAATTCAGTTCCCCAGGACCAGGGTGCTCCAGCCCCACTGGTGCCTGGCACAGGGCGCTGGGATGGCTCAGAGATGGCAGGAGGCCACAGCATCCGTCACCCTGCTCCTCATCTGTCCCACAGCTTTGTGGGACAGCTCAGCAGGGACAGAGGGGTGCGGGGGGGGGGGGGGGTCTCACAATGTCCTGGAGTGGGATGGGGATGTACAATCAGAGGGATCCTTGCAGTGCAGGAGAGAGACTTGCAGTTCAAATTCGTGTTGTGCAGTGCAAGGGATGGTCTCATAGTGGGGAGGGTCCTGCAATACTTAGGGAGTCTTGCAATGTGTAGGACCCTGCAATTCAAGGGAGGTCTTACTATGTGTGTTTGGGAGTCCTTCAATTCAAGGGGCCCCTTCCTGGAGGGGTCTTTCCATGCTGAACTAGTGCTGGAGGAGGAAATCCTGCAATTCATGGATGCTCCTGAAATGCAGAGAAAGGTCTTGGGGTCTTCCAGTTTATGGGGAGGTCTTACGTTGCAAGGGGGCTCTTGCTGTGCCTGGGAGTGGTCTTGCCATGAAGTGAAGCTTGCATTGTGTGGGGCTCCTGAAATGCAGGGAGGGGTCTTGCCATGCAGTGGGGTCTCTCAGGGCGGGTATCCCACAATTCAAGGAGGCTCCTGAAATGCATGGAAAGATCCCGTTATACACTGGAGGGGGGGGTCTTACAACGTGGGAGGATCCCGCAATTCACAGGGGCTTTGTCATGTAGGGAAGGGTCCGTGCATGCGGGGGAGTCCCGCAGGAAGGAGGCGGGGATGATGCCCTGAGACTCGGGGGGCTCCTGCCCTGCCGAGGGCCCCGCGGGGGTGCGGAGGGCGGGCGGGGGTCGCGGCGGGGCCCGTCCCCGGCGGGCGGGGGGTGCGGGGGGTGCGGGGGGCGGTGCCGCGGTCCCTGCGCTATAAAGGCGGCGGCGGCGGGGCGGGCGCGGCGGCGGCGCTCGGTGTCGTTCGCTCGGTGTCGTTCGCTCGGTGTCGGTCGGCGGCGGGGCAGGATGACGGCAAACGGGACGGCGGAGCCGGTGCAGATCCAATTCGGGCTGATCAACTGCAGCAACCGGTACCTGACGGCGGAGGCGTTCGGGTTCAAGGTGAACGCCTCGGCCGCCAGCATGAAGAAGAAGCAGATCTGGACGCTGGAGCAGGACGGGGAGGACTCCAGCGCCGTCCTGCTCAAGAGCCACCTGGGCCGGTACCTGGCGGCCGACAAGGACGGGCGGGTGAGCTGCGACAGCGAGGAGCCGGGCCCCGACTGCCGGTTCCTGGTGCTGGCCCACGGCGACGGGCGGTGGTCGCTGCAGTCCGAGCCCCACCGCCGCTTCTTCGGCGGCACCGAGGACCGCCTCTCCTGCTTCGCCCCCGCCGTCTCTGCCGCCGAGAAATGGAGCGTTCACCTGGCCATGCACCCCCAGGCCAACCTCTACAGCCTGGCCCGCAAGCGCTACGCGCACCTGGGGCCCCGCCGCGACGAGCTGGCCGTGGACCGCGACGTGCCGTGGGGCGTGGATGCGCTCATCACCCTCCTGTTCGTGGACCAGCGGTACAGCCTGCAGAGCTGCGACCACCGCCTGCTCCGCAGCGACGGCCGCCTGGTCCCCGCCGCCGAGCCCGGCACCGCCTTCACGCTGGAATTCCGCTGCGGAAAGGTGGCCTTTCGCGACGGGGAGGGCCGCTACCTGGCCCCCTCGGGGCCCAGCGGCACCCTCAAGGCGGGCAAGAGCGCCAAGGTGGGCAAGGACGAGCTGTTCGCGCTGGAGCAGAGCTGTCCGCAGGTCGTGCTGCGAGCCGGCAACGATAGGAATGTCTCCACCCGGCAAGGTACGAGGGGATGGGGGCTGCGGGTGGGGGGAACGGGAGACCTCGGCCGCCCCAGAGTTGCAGGGCTGTAGCCGCCTCGGGGTGTGTTCCTGCATCCCTCGGGTATCAGTTTCCCTCGGGAATCGCCTGCCCCGAGCAGCCGCCTGGATCCCTCCGGCATCGGCATCCATCGGGCATCGCCCGCCCCGAGCAATCCTTGCATCCCTCCGGCATCGCTTCCACTCCATCACCTCAGAATCGCCACCTCGGCGTGGCTCCCCCGCAGCACTGCCCCCAGCCCCCAACATCCGCTGCCTTCCTGCAGCAGCCACCCACAGGGTGCCCCCCTGCATCCCTCTGCCATCGTCTCCCCTGCTCAAACCCCTTCTCACACCCCTCCTCTGAAACCACCATCTCCCCCGGGCACCCCCTGCACCCCTCAGCATGGCTGCCCGCGGTCCCTCCCCCAAACCCCCATCACGATCCCCCCGCATCCCTCCCACATCCCTTCCCCTTCCCCCCTCCCGCATCCCTTCAGCATCGCCTGCCTGGGGGCCCCCATCCCTTCCGCACCCCCATCCCCGCTCCATCGCCTCTGCAGGGCGCCCGGGGGGGGCAGGGATGGCGAGGGGCCTGCCTTGGGGTGCAGGGATGGACAGGGAGGGGGGCTGGGAGGGGGTGGATGGAGTCTTCCGTCGCCGTGAAGGAGGCAGGGCTGTACCCCTCGCCTTCCTTCCTTTGGAGCTCATTGTTCGCCCAACAAAGCCTCCACCAATCTCCCCCTCGCCCGAACACGGCTGAGCCATTTGCCCAGCGCAGCTGGGAGGCTGCGGCTCCCCCCGGGGGGCTCTGGTTTCCCCCGGGGGGCTCTGGTTCCCCCCAGGGGGCTGAGGTTCCCGTGGGTGGGGGGCTGGGAGGCAGCGTTACATAAAGGGCTTTGCCGAAACTCCCGCATCCTGCGCCCACCCGCACAAAGGCAGCCGTCCCTCGCAACCCGCTGCACCGTCCCTGTCCCCTCCACTCGCCAGAGGGGCCGCGGTGCCACCGCCTCGGGGATCCGGTCACATTCAGAGCTCCCCGGACACGTGGAGCCCACGAGTGCCCACCGAGCATCCCAGCCCCGCAGCCAGGGCTCCGAGCTGGTTGCCGGGGGGTCCCTGTTCTGCAGTGCTGGGGATCCCCGCTTTGCTATGCCCGGGGGTCCCCGGTGTGGCCCGGGGGTCCCCGGTGTTGTCCGGGGGTGCCCCGGGGCTCATCGCCGGTGCGCCAGGTCAGGCCGGCGCACGCCGGGTGTGGGATGGGTGCGAGCATGTAGCAAAGCCTGGAGGAACAGTGGGGAATTTTTTCGTGTGTATATCTTATATTTCAAGGTTGCTGCTTAGCCTCGATCCGTGCCTGGGCAGCTCCGTGCGCGGAGCTCCGTGCTGTTCTCCTGTCCGAGGGCAAATCCAGCAAAGCAGCCCATTAAAAATTAAATAATAAAATCTGCCAAGATGGGCAGTGGGGATGGTTTCCCCAGGCATGGGGATTTGGGGAAGAGGAGGAGAGGATGGCGGTGGCGGGAGGATGGCGGGAGGATGGCGGGAGGCTGCCGCAGCGCCGTGGGGGAAGGGCTGCTGCAGCCCTTTGTCACCAGAGATGGGGAAACCAGATGTGGGGAGAGATGTGAGGGACGGAGCGGTGGCGGTGGGGGACCCGTGGTGGCGGGAGACCCCATGGAGCGGGTGGGAATGCTGCTGGCTGACCCTCCGGCTTTGTCTAATTCGGAAAGGATGGGGGAGCAGGAAGGGGGGGACCAAATCTCCCCAGCAACAGAGGGCTCTGGGCTGTGCCCGGCCCCTTTCCAAGCAAAATACAGCGGGAAGGGCCGCGCTGGGGCTGCACATCCTCGCTCGAGTCCGTTTTGGCTGGAGAAGCCGTTTCCACCCGGTTTATCCTTCCCGATGGCAGTGGAAGGCTGGGAGCCGCCGCTTTCTGGGGCTCATCCTCCTCCCATTGTGAAAGCGCCGTGTCCCAGCGTTACCAAGAAGGCAGCAGAAACAGCCGTCGGAGGAAGCGGCTCCAGACAGCCTTTCCCCCGCCGAGCTGATAAGCGCCGTGCTGCTGGCAGATGCTCCCATGGCCCCTGGGGATGGGGGATCTGGGATGCGGGCAGGGGGCGGCTGCAGCTCGGCACAGCCTCGTGGGAAAAGGCAGCTTGGTCCTGTGTGGAGACAAGGAGGGAGCAGGGACGGCAGTGGCTGTGCCCCCTCTGCCCCATGGGAGGAGCAGGGATGGGTCCATGGGGTTCTTCTGTGGTTCCCTTGGCTGGGACCCAGCTTTGGAACAGTGTTGTTCCACCAGTGCCAAGTCAGCTCCTGGCTTGGCGTCTCCTCCCTGTCCCGGGAATGGCCGGTGCCGGCAGCCCCTGCACACCGGGGACGACGACACAAACACCCCCGGGCCAGCAAGGGATGGGTGCCAGCCTTTTCTCTGCTCCGGCACAGGAGCTGGGGCTATCCCTGGCACCTCTCCCCTGCCCCAGCAGGACAGGATCCTCGCGTTCCCCGAGAGTTCCCATCTCCCGTTTGCACCTCAAAGCGAGCGGAGCCGGGCGCTGCCAGCGGCGAGCAGCCTCCTCCCCGCTCAATGGCTCCTTTCTAGCCCGGCTGCGGCAACAAAGAGCCCTTTGTGGGCGCGGGGGTCCCGGGGACAGAGCTCTGGCGTCCTCCGCGCTGGTCCCCTGCCAGCCCCCCGCCCAGCCGAGGTGTGCCCCTGCCCCCCACCCGCCTGGAGGAGAGGGTGGGCTGGCTCGGGAGGGAGGAATTCCAGGAAATGGGATCTGGGGAGGAGGGCGAGCGAGCGCAGCGGTGAAGGGAGCGCGCCTGGACGTGCCGTGTTGGCAGTGGGGAGCTGTGCCTTGGGGCCAGGACCCCTCCCGGCATGGGCTGAGCCGGATTTCAAACCCCCGGTTCATCTCGGTGCCACGGCAAGGCAGGAAAATGCGGCTCCAGGGCAGGGGGCACGAAGGCTTGGATGTAGATTTTCGTCTGGAGATGCCAAGTGGCCTGTTGACACTCGGGGGATACCACAAAGCCACAGGAAATCCACAGGGAAGGAGGGGTGGGTTTTTCAGGAAATTCATGTTTCACCCCTTCCCGTGACCCCTTTGCAGAGCTGCACCCTCAGCAGAGAAGCTGCTGGCTCCTCGTGCTCCAGGCTGTTGGATTTAGACAAAAGCCAGTCTGGATTTCTGCAGGGGTGCAGTGTAAGCCCAGCTGAAGGGCAGGGAGGGGGCAGGAGGAGTCTCTGAGCACGTGTGGGTGCAGTGCTGGGTGGAGGTGCCAGAGCCCACAGGGAGCCCAGACCCGACCTGTGCTGGCAGCACTGGGAGCAGCATCCCAGTCCCATCCTGAAATCCTGCCCCGCTGCCCTGGGGGCTCTGCTGGGCGCTGCCTGCTCTCCTTCCGTGGGGCAATCCAGGCAATCCGGGCTCGGCTGTTTCCAGCTGGAACCGTGCGGTTTTTGAAAGGAGAGTTGGAAGGTGGGAAAGGTGCTCCTTCCTCTCCATGGAGCTCATCCTGCTGGCTCTCACCAGCATCCCAGGACTGCTCATGGGAGAGATTCTGTGTGAGCTGAGCACAGAAGGGAAACTTTTCTACATATCCTGAATGCCCTCACGCTGGGTCTGCAATCCCCCATGTGTGGAGGTCAACAGAGCTACAACAAACTCTGCTCCTTCAGAGGGAGAAGCCCGGCTCTGGGGGAGGTACAGGAACGCGTGTGCTTGCTCTGGGATGGCCACAGCCCTCCTGGTACATCCACAGCCATGGCTGGACAGCAGCGAGGGCTCCAGCATCACTCCTGCAAACCCACCAGCCTGGAAACCTTGGCAGCCAAGGACCTGGGGAGCCTTTCCAGCTCTCTAAGCACCTCAAGCCCAGGGACTCGGCACTAAGAAACCCTGGGGTGACAACATGCCTCACGTCCCCAACCTCAGCATTGTCCCCAAGATCCATGTGGCAGACAGAGTTGGAGGACATCTCATGCCAGGAATTTTGGGGTGTGCAGGCGTAACTCCACCTCCCCCCCAAAAAGAACCGCTGTTTTCTCGGCCCCCTCCCCCTCCAGCTGTAATTAGCAGCTTCGTCAAGGTCAGGAAGAGCAGTGCCCGCTCCAGACTGTGAATTTACCAAGAGCGTTAATTAATCCGTGATTGCAGTGGGAGCGGCCGGGCCGGGCGCTGCGGCTCCACAGCAGGGGATGGCTGTGGGGACAGCCTGTCCTCCCCCGCGGGGACATCTCCGAGGGACCCACCATGTCCTGCAGCCCGTGCTTCCTGCAGTTTCCCCCATCCCGCCCGGCTGCAGCCCCCACTCTCCAGCTCCAGCGCAGTTCCAGCCCTTTGAAGGCTCCTCCTGCCCCAGCCGGGGCCGCATTCCTTTGTGCTGAGTCGCTGTAACCCAACCCCAGGCTGCTTTTGGGGAGGGGGCGTGGGAGACCCTCCTGCTGCCGGGTCCTTCCAGGCAGAGGGGAAAGTCAAAGCTCCGTGCAGGGAGAGTGTGGAAAATGTGCTGGCAGGGAGGTGTGTGCCCTGTGCTCCACGCCAGGGGTCTCTGGGGAGAGGGAGCAGTGTTTGGAGGCTCCTGGCACTCCCTGTCCTGTCTCCAGCCCGTCCTGTGGCACACAGCATCCCCCTGGCTCTGCCCAGCCTGGTCCCTGCAGGTCACTGAGTTCTTCCCAGAAAAGTCAGTGAAGGGAAGCACCAACCCCACTCCTCCCCCACAAACCACAGGGACCCACAGCTCTCACAAGTTTGGGGGGCCCAGGGGTGCTGCCAGCCTTGAGGGATGGGCTGTGTCCCCCAGGGTCACCTCCCCACAGCCCAGCCTCTCCGTGAGCCCCTGCAGAGCCCCTCTCTCTCCGTTTTACAGCCCTGGATTGGGGCTGGAGCTGCCTGGCGCCGGGATGCAAAATCAAAACCAAATGTTCCCACAACCACCAGCTCAGCCTCTGGCAGTGCTGGGAGGCGGTGACTGAGAGCCGAGGACGTGGCCAGTGGGGCTGGGCTGGTGGCCATCAGCACCCAGTGCCCCCTGTGCTGCCCAAATACCCTGGGGAGAGGAGCATCAGGGTGGCTGCGTGTCCATCAGGAGAGTCATGGGATCCCAGAATGGTTGGGTTGGGAGGGGTCGTGGGCAGGAACGCCTTCCACCAGACTGGGCTGTTCCAAGCCCCATCCAACCCGACCCTGAACACTTCCAGGGATGGGAACTGCAGGAGGTGCTGGAGGGTGCCTGGTGAGAGGGGGGATGCTGTGAACAGGTGGAAGCCACAGGCCAGTGGGGATGTGGGGGATAAGATTATGGTCAACAAAATGAAACCTTCAAAACCTGATCCCTCTGGGAACAAAGCCTGATCCCTTTGGGAACAAAGCCTGGTCCCTTTGGGAAAGGTGGGTGATGGATATGCAAAGCAGAGGCTGCTCCTGGGTATTGGGATGGGGCCTGACTGGAGACAGGGCTGGGTGATGTGGAGCCCCAGGGAGCTGCAGGACAGCTGGGTGCAGCTGCTGGGACGTCCTGGTGGCTTCCCAGAGCAGCAGGGCCACCAAGACTGCAGTCCCTGAAGCCCTTCCAGTGACTGTGTACAGCACTACTTGAAATCCCAGCAGCCCAGAAACTGGGATACATCGTGGGGGTGTGAGGGCCTGAACATGTGGCCAGCCCCCACCTCCCTCAGCTGCTCCTCATCAGATTTGTGCTCCAGACCCTTCCCCAGCTCTGTTTCCCTTCTCTGGACATGCTCCAGCATCTCCATGTCTTTACTTTATTGGAAGGAGCAGACCTAGACAGAATGTGGACTTGGAGCCTTTGCACCCCTGCAGCAGGGAGGGATGCAGGTGTGTTTGGCTCTGGAGAATTCATCCAGTCCCACTAAACTCCCATTTCACTGAGCTCAGTATTGGGGCTGAGCTCTGCACCTCAGCTCCCTCCCCAAGACCCAGCACAGAGCTCGGCCATTGCCTTTGGCTACAGCTCGTGGCTTGCATCCCCAAAGTGTTTTTAGGCTGAAATCCACCAAGCTGGAGAGCTCTGGAGCAGTTTTGGCCCCGCTAGCCCTGACTAAGCAGGTTTGCTTGGGCTCAGGGCCTGAGGTGGATGCACACGTGGCTGGCAGTGGCCCAGGGCTGTGGCTGGTGGCCACAGGGCCAGCTGCATCCACCTCTGCATGGAAATGCTGTCTCTGGCCCCTTGGGTGCAGGGATGGGCCATCCTGGCTGACAGAGCTGGGGGACAGGCTGGTGTGAAGATTTTGGAGAGTCAGGGAAAGGCTTGGCTGCCCTGAGGCTTTGCTGAGCCTCCTGTCCCTGCACACCTCACTGCCCCAGCATGATGTGAAAATTGTGGATGAAAAACGTTGCCATGGTCTTTAAACATGCCATGAGCTGGGATTCATGGGTGCTGCAGTGGCCTCTGCTAATGGACTGAGTAACCTGGCTGCCACCTTTGGGAAAAACTGCAGCCCTTTTCCTTATAAAATATCTGTGTTGGTCTTTGCTCCATTGTGATGGAGCTGCTGAGGCAAGAGTGGAAGCTCATGGCTGCCCATCCCTTGTTCAGGACCTTAACACCAAATAACCAAATGAAAACCTCGATTTGAACCCCAAATGCCAGAGGGGAGATCCATGTGAGGGATTTGGGAGCCACCAAAGCTCACCCAGGAAGCAGGAGCCCCTCTCAGTTGGGTTTCCTGCACCTGGACCTGCTGGGGGTGGGTTGTGGTCCCACCCCCCATCTCCATCTGTCTCTGGTCTGTAGGGATGGACCTTTCGGCCAACCAGGACGAGGAGGGTGACCAGGAGACCTACCAGCTGGAGATCAACAAGGACACCAAGAAATGCGCCTTCCGCACCTACACGGGGAAGTACTGGACCCTCACCTCCAACGGGGGCATCCAGTCCACTGCCTCCACAAAGTGAGTCCCCTGTCCCAGGCGCTGCCTGGGCTTCAGAGCAGCCTCTGCATCTCTCAGGGGAATTCTAGGGGGTTTTCCAGCTTGGGTGCTCATCCCAAACGCTTCCCAGCAGAGGCAGTGCATTTTCAGAAAGGCAGGGATGGGTCGGGGCTTGCCGCCCACGATGCTCTGCAAGTCCCTGGGGCCACATAATCCTTCCCGGCCGGCTGGGGCTGTCGAAATGCTTTGCCCTGCAGTTCAACCCTGAGAGCCAGGCGGAAACCCCAAAAGTGCCTTTGGCTGCCTGCCTGCCTCCTGCCCGCGGGGCGAGGGCTTCCCAGCGGGATGGCCACCACAACACAGTTCATCCTGCAAAAACAGATCGAATCAGGCTCTGCTGATCCAGCCAGGGCCCTTTCCAAGCCAGCAGGGTGGCAGTGGCAGGGTCCCCCTCCATCACAGCCCGCTGACTGTCCTCTCTGCCCCACAGGAACGCCAGCTGCTACTTTGACATCGAGTGGTGCGACAAACGCATCACCCTGAAAGCTGCCAATGGCAAATACGTGACAGCAAAGAAGAACGGGCAGCTGGCAGCCTCCATGGAGACAGCGGGTAAGGGACCCCTGGGGACCCCACACCGGGGCAGCAGGGGATGAAAAACGTCCCCCCAGAGCCAGGCTCTTCTTCCAAGCGATGCTCAGGCAATAAGTTCACTAAGTGATTGTTTGAGATGGGGTGGGTGAGAAAAGGGTGAGGGACACGGCCCCTGCTCCTCACTGCTGCCTGCCAGCTTTGGGGTCTGGCTCTGTGCCCCCCTGGCTGCTCTGACAGCCCCTTCCCCTCGGTGCAGGCGAGACGGAGCATTTCGTGATGAAGCTGATCAACAGGCCCATCATCGTCCTGCGCGGCGAGCACGGCTTCATCGGCTGCCGCAAGGTCACCGGCACCCTGGACTCCAACCGCTCCTCCTACGACGTCTTCCAGCTGGAGTTCAACGATGGGGCCTACAACATCAAGGGTGAGTGCCCAGGGTGGCTGTGAGCTGGGGGGTGGTGGCCTTTGGGGTCCCCATGGTGGCTCATGAGGCCACTGTGTCCCCTGTCCTGCAGATACCACTGGGAAGTACTGGATGGTGGGGAACGAGTCATCCGTCACCAGCAGCAGCGACACCCCCGTGGACTTCTTTTTTGAGTTCTGCGACTATAACAAAGTGGCCATCAAAATCAATGGCAAATACCTGAAGGGCGACCACGCCGGGGTGCTCAAGGCATCGGCCGACACCATCGACGCCTCCACCCTCTGGGAATATTAATGCACTTTAGGGTACCTCCCGTTGCCAACTTCTCTTCCCCTTCCTGTCCTCTTTTCCTTTGGGTTCTGTTTCTCCTCTCTGTAACAGGATTTTCAGACTGGCTTGCCCTTCCCTCCTGCCATACAGTTGGTGCGTTATGTGGGAGGTGGATCTCCATAAATCCCTGTAAGAACTGAAAAAGTGGTGGGGCTGCCTGCCTATAGCTTTGTAGAGGGGTCTGTCTCTATCCTCCCATCCCTCCAGGTTTGCTGGGCTTGGAAATGGCTGTATCTCCCTCCTGGCCCTGAGCATCACCTTAGGTAGTTTATTTTCCTCTCCTCGATTAAAAAAAGGGAATAAGATCACCTCTGTGCTCGCTTCTGCCATATCAGCACTGGCAGAGCCTCAGACTGTGCTGCCAGTGTCCCCTGCAGCATCCATCCTGTCCTGCCCTGCTGCAGTCAGGGGTGCAGTGATGGTGCTGGGCTCAGCTGGCTCAGCTGGCTGGTCCCAGCAGCTTCTCTCCCCTCCTGGACTGTGGGGCAGGTTTATCGCCAGCTGAGCTGTAAGAGGTGACCTTACATATCACAGCATCCCTGGGGATGGGGCTGGCGTGTGCCAGCACATCCCTGTGGAAGGGTCAGCAAGCTGCCCCTCCCCAAACACCTGGAAATGATTCTTTAGGGTGATCCTGTCTGGAAAGCCTCAGCCTTTCATCTCATGGAGCCCCATGCTCCTCCTGTCCCTCCACCCCTCCTTGTGCTTTTGGCTCTGGAGGAGCATCCCAGACCCTGATGGTGGGTCCAGCCTGCCCCGAGGCTGGTCCTGCTGCTGTGCCTGGAGGGGAGGGCGTGGGGGGACACAGAGCCAGCCTGTGACAGGGTGGGGGCTTCATCCAGCCCATCTCTGGTGGGCTTTGGGCTTTTGGCTGGCTGACGGGATCTCCCTGGGGCAGTGGCTGGAAGCATAAACTGCAGATTTTGGTTTACAGAATAGAAAAGTTCCTTAGCAAACTTTGCACAGTGGTATTTGCTCAGTACCTTTGATGTTGTTTTTTTCTCTCTCGTAAAATACTGGAACAGTGAAGCGAATCACTGAACACCTAATGCTGAATTAGGAAGCGCCCGCTCCCGCGGGCACCCCGAGGGGGCAGCTCCTGGTCCCACCACCCCCAGGGCACCTGGGCTGGGCTCTCATGAATTGCAACCCTACTGGAAAAGGAAAAAAGAAAAAAAAAGACCAAAACAGTATTTTTGTTAGTCTCTATTTATATATGCTCTCCATGGCACTGTGTGACCAGCTGTTGTCTGTACTAGGTCTGCATTAGAGTTTTAATGCCGTCTGTAATGGGTGATGCTGCGTGTTCCTTAGGGTGTTGAAAGGCACTTTATCCTTTGGGGCCTTCCCAGGGCCGGTATCTGCTCCCTACAAACACACCAAGGAGCCTTTTTCCTGCGTGGGCCCCCTCTGCAGAGGGGCAGTGCTGGTCCCACCCCACGCCAAGGGTGCTCTCGGCATCGCTGCCGTGCCAAACCAGGGCCGGTCCCTTCTGCCGGAGGCCAGGCAGGGGCTCGTCAGCCTTAAAGCCATGAGGAGGGACCCCCCTCCACAGGAGCTCGGTGCTAAATTCAGCTGGGAGAACGAGCAGCTGTCCCCAGGCAAGGGGACAACTCTGGGCTGGGGTCCCTGGCGGGTGCAGGGGATCCTGGCTGGGACTCTACCTCGGCTCTGCGCTCACATCCCGGGGCTGGTCGCGCCCCCCGGCACCACCTGGGACCACGCTGCCCCTCCAAGGAGCGAGTGTCTCGCAGCCCTGTGTGACCCTGTGACTTGACACACACTCTCGCTGGCCTTCACCCCCTCCCCGTGTCACCTCCTCCCCATCTCCGTCAAGGTCCCAACCATGTAATTCCTGCTCTGGCTTCTCCCGTGTGACACTAGGTCAAACATCTCTCCTGTTTCCTCTTATCGGGTGTCGTGACTCTCTGAAAACATCTCACTCTGAAAATTTAAGTTTTGGGTTTGTTTGGTTTTTTTTAATTATTATTATTTTTTTGTAAGTGCCATTTGTATAACTTAAAAAGAAAAATAGCTTCAAATGGAGAAAGATGAATTAAAAAATAAAACCTGCATTCGGATTCAACCTGGTGTGTGGTCTGTTTGGGCTACAACAGCCTTTTAATGAGGAAAGAGCCTGAGTGTGGAGATTTGGGGTGGTGGAGCCTTTGTCTGACAAAAGTTGAGCTGGTTGTAGGGAGTTGAGGAGATGGTGGGAAGGGAATGGTGACTAAGAGGCTCCAAAGAGGGGTAAAGCCAAAGCCAGCTGGAGGCTGGGTCACCTCTGGAGATGCTCAGAACAGCCTGAGGCCACTGAGCCCAGGGACATCGGGATGGGTGACCCATGGATGAGTCAGAACCATCTCATCTGCAAACCAGCTCTGCTGCCCTCGCAGCCAGGAGCAAAGCTGGGCCCCCACAGAGCTTTTTCCCTGCATTCAGGTGTTTCACCCCCATAGGATGGCCCAGATGGGAAGGAGGAGCCCTGGGATGGGGGGGTTTGGGTGCATGGTTGGTTGGGGGTCAGCAATCAGCCTCCTTTATTCGGGGATGTGGAAAAGGGCAAGGTAAAGGACTAAAGAGGGAAGGGAAGCCCAGCACAACCCAGGTCTTGTCAAAGGGGTCAGGATGTGCCCCCAGCCCTCCCAAAACAACTGAAACCAGCCCTAAAACTCAACCAACAGCACCTGCACTAAGAGCAGCCAGAGCTTCCCTGCCCATCACCACCACAGCCTGGCCGGGCACTGACAGGCTCCTGTTTCCTGGGGAAATCTAAAACTGGTTGGAAAAAGCCAAGTTTAGGACAGGAGGGGCTGCCCGGCTCCCCCCAGGCACACAACCCAGGGGGACAGGGGGACGGCATTGCCCAGAGGGACCTTCACCATCAGATGGGGGGGATGAGCCCTGCAAGGGCCAAAGGAAGGAAGGAAGGAAGGAAGGAAGGATGTGCAGTCCTGACTATACAAACAGGGAGAAATCAGGGCAGTGCAGGAAATGCTGAGCAGCTCATCTGTGTGTGCAAACCTGGCTGTGACACCAGACTGTGACACAGCTCTGCCAGGGGGTGCCCAGCCAGGGCAGGGGCTCTGGAGCTGCAGGAAGGACTCTCCCCATTCCCCTCTCCCCAGCTGCCACCACACATTCCCCTTTTTCCCCTCCAGGCTGGATTCTGCATTTACCATCATTCACCACCACGCCAGCAAGAGGGGAAATCCCCTCAGCCTTTCCCCCATCCCAGTTTCCATTTAAAGGAGTGACTGGAAACCATTTTCTATCCCATCCAGTTTTTTTCTCTGGCGCACATGCACCAGGTTAAGCTGTTCCAGGAGAGTCAAATGGGTTTTTGCCTTGTAACCTGGGGAGTTTCCACTGGCACAGGCTGGGATCTGGCCCCACTCCCTGGCATTGTCCCAGCACCAGGCTGGCACAGGCAGGATGGGAGGACAAGGTCATGGCTATAAGAAAAGTACACAAGTGAAAGCCAGAGTGCACAAATTTATTTACAAAAATTCAAATTACAATATAATACAGGAACTTTTTACACACAGAATATTAGAACTGTTTACCACCAGAAGGTAAAGAAAAATATTTTTTGGTTTTTTCTCCTTTTTTTTTTTTTAATAAACCACCTATTTATTTTCAGCTATTGTTATACAAAGTTGCAGAACATGCACATCTTTACAGGTCTTTCTTTTTTGTTTTAATACAACGTTTTGCTAAGTGCAAATACTAAGTTTCTCTCTCCACCTTTAAGGCAAGTAAATGGGACACTGCAATTAGCTGTAAGAAGTACCTGTTATGGGATCAGCCTGGGCACAGCAACCTCTTCATTGCCTTCAAAATCTTTAAACAAGTGGTTCCAAAGACTGTGGGTCAGGAGGGAAAGTGGGATGCAGGAGTAAGAGACCAAGTCAAGGCTGGATTGGGTGGCTCAGAAAGTTTTGGGCTTTTCTCTTTTTTTTTTAATAAATTGACACAGATTCAGAAACAACTTGAGATCTCCTGGGTTAGAAGGGGGAAGCAGCCACGTGCTTGGGCTGCAAGTTTTGGGTGCCATGGGTGTCTCCCTGGGGAGAGGAGCAGTGCTGGGCATGGTGTACCTGCACATCACAGACCAGGCACTGATTTATCCTCTCCTGGACATAGATAAGCCCTTGGCTTTGGGAGGGGACATCGGGAACTCTCTCTTCCCTCTGTATCCTCCAGGTTCCTCCAGGTTCCTCCAGGACCATGACAGCTGTGCCAGGGCAGCAGTGACCCCAATGGATCACAGTCCCCAACCCCCCCTTGCCACCTCTGCTGACACTTCTCCAGCCCCTCTGCTCCACATCCACACTTCCCTCTGCCAAGGCTCTGTTCTTCATGCCCACACATCCCTGGACATACACCAAAAGATGGGACTGGACCACCACTTTTTGCTGGATGACCATCCTAGTTCCTTCATGGTTTGGGCCACTGGCTGAGCAGCTGAGCTGTGCCTCCCCTCCACTGCCTGATCCTTCCTGTACTCACCAGGCAGGGCAAATGCCTTGGAGAGTCTGGAGGGCTCATCCAAACCAGCCCTTGAGCTCAGAAAACCTCAGCTATTAAACAAACAGGATTCCCTTTCCATAAGGAAGCCACCACAGCTTCTTCTGACCTGGGTCTGTTCTCTCAGCAGCTGCTGTGACAAAGCCCTCCCGGTCCAAATCCAACAGGATTCCTGCTCCTGCCTGCTGCAGGAATCAGTCAGTGCAAGGCAGGAGTGAAACTTGGTCAAAGCCCAGCTGAGCAGCAAGTGATAAAGCTCCTGCAGCCCCTAGACTGCTGCCAGGAATAAACTCATTCAAAATAAAAAATTCCAGCAGCAAGGGAACAGCAGTTGGTTATTAATGCCAGAGAGGCCACGGCACAGAGGAGCGCTCCACAGGGAATGTTCGACCCACAGGCAAGGGGAAGAACACTCAGCTCCAAAAGGGATGCAAGTCCCCCTGTCTGGGAGACTCTCCTGGGGAGGACAGGCCCCAGATGCTGTCCCAGGCCCCTGTGCAGGAGCATCCCTCTGACACCCCGTGCCCAGTGCTCCCTGCACACCCGAGGGGATCGGGGTCCCGGGATGCTGCACGTGGGGCTTTGGCAGAAGCTGTGAGGTGGAGACAGGGAATTTTACCTGAAAAAACAAATAAACTCACAAAACACCTGGATGCTGAAATACAGGGGGGAGTGACAAGAGGGGAAATGCACCCAGAGAGTTCCCAGCAGGACAGAACAGGATGAAGGCCAGAACAAAACATTTGGAGAACAACAGCACAACTGGGCTGCTAAAAGCCAGCCCAACATTCCTAGGAAAAGGGATTTTTTCCACTCCAACCATTTTCTTTTCTAGATGGGGCCTGTACCAGACAGAACAGCCAAGGGCTGTGGAGAAAGGGCTTCGTGCCACCCTCCTCCCACAGCCCAGCACTGCACCCCCCACTTCTCACAAGGAAATTTTGCTTTTCCCTCACTTTCTAAGCCTAGCAATACTCAGGTTTAACTTTTAACACGCTTCTCCAAAGCCAATTAAGCTGACACACGCATTTTCATGAGTTATTTGGTGCTGTGGAAGCAGCCAGCTTCCTGCAGCATGGGGCTCCAGCTGCCCATTGGGTTGGGAGCCCCCATACCCAATCTCTCACAAATGGCTGCAGCTACGGGGAACAATCCCAATTTTCCTACTACAGGACACATCACTGCCTACACATCTATCCGGGTGTTTCCCAGGCAGTTTTTGCAATAAAGGGCACAGCTTTGGCTCCAGGTGGTTCCAGCAGCTGCCTAAGCACTGCTGCCAGGAGCTGGGGGAGGTTTGGGACACCAGATGAGAACAGCAAAGCAAAGGCCACATTTCAGAAGCTGAGGGGCACACACCTTTGGGGGGAAAAAACTGAGCCCTTCAAAGGGGGCAAGTTCAGTCCAGCCAAAGATTTGGGTGCCCAAATCTCCTGCCAGTTCCTAACACCCCCAAACAGAACATGGCTCTGGGTTTCCTACCAAGATCTCAGCAATGGGACGGCTGCTGCAGCCCCTCGCTCTGCCTGGAGAATGAGGAACACTAAAAATGCTACATTGACTTGCTTTTGAGCAATTTATTTCTGCTGAGAGGTGCCAGCAGGATGCAAGGATGCTGGAGAACACAGGAACCCCAGGCCTGAGCCTCACCACAGGCAGGAGGCTGGGGCAGCTGCCTGCTGTTACCTCACTCCTGAAGGTCTTATACTTACTCAGATGCCAAATGTCTCCTCCCATCCCCCAAGACTCACTTTGCTGCTCTGGCCAGCAGGAAGACAGGAGTTTTGGAAATTCCCCAAGGAACTGCTGTCTCCCTGTGTTCCACAAAGTCTCACTTTTCCTCCCAACAGCTGCCTGAACAGGCTTTGCCAAAACAAAACATCTGGATGCCCAGCTCAGGGGGGAACTCCACCCCTGGGAAATGTAGCACCAAACCCTGTTGCAGCACAGGTTGAAAAAGTTGGATTGGTTTGGAGAAGCCCTAGAGAGGGTGCAGTGCAGGGACACAGAGTCCCCTGGCTGCTGGCTAAAGCCCAGAGGGGCTGGAGTGGGGAGGGGGTGACATTATGGGGTGGCTTTGCCCTGTGGTGACTCTGCCAAGCGCTGTGGGGGGCAGGTCAGAACCGGTGCCGGGGCTGAGGGCCAAAGTGCATAGGCAGGTTGTGCTCCAGCTGCACGTTGATCTGGGGAAAGTCAAAGTTCACCCTCATGTTGGGCAGGGGGGGCACGTAGGGAGCGGGGATGGGGCCGATGTTGAGGGGGATGTTGTTGTACATGGGGCGCACGGGGGGCAGAGGGAACGGGGGGTGCACGAAGGGGTACGGGGCCATCCGGGGCTGGTGGAAGTTCTGAGGAACCGGCCTGGGGATGACTTCGATCCTCTGCATCTTCTCCATGGGCTTTTCCACGGGAGGCCCGATGCGCTTGAAGCTGTTCTCTGCACGGGGAGGAGAGCACACAGCAGTCACCCCACTGTGCCCTCCCCAGCACATTGCACAGCATCACTGCTGGCCCTTGCTCCAGGAGCTCCCCAGCCTGGCTCCTTTCACCACCGTCACCCCACAAAGGGAGAACATTTCCTTCTGTGGGACCTGTACCCCCATGGCACAGCTCAGAGGTGCCCCTCAGCTGCTTTGCCAAGCAGAGACATCCACAACACTGGTGTCACACGAGAACTGGACACAAATCTTGTGCTTGCTCACAATCCCAGCAACAGCACTTTAAAAACAGACCAGCTCCCAGGAGGAACAGGATCCAGTGAAGGTCCAGAGACCCATCAGTAGCTGGGAACCCTGGGCTGTCCCATCATCCATCCTCTGTCTGATCCTGACAGTGAACTTACCCCCATTCTTCTTCCTTTGCTCCTCTTCAGCCTCCTTCTGAATCTCATGAATTATCTTCTCATCATCCTCCTAGAAACCAAGGAATACCAAGAATCAGTACGATAACTCCTGCTGCAGCAGCTTTCTGTTCTCTCCATGCTGCTTTTCTTTTCAGCACATTTTCACAGGGAAAAACCAAAAAAGACTAATTTGGCTGAATTGTCCTCTTTTGGGGCTGGCCTAGATTTACCCAAAAGCAAAGCTGTGATGGGAGAACTGCAGCAGCACAATAACCTAACACTCTATGGAGTATGACCAAGATGCTTGGATCAGCTTTCCAGGGAGATCAGCACTAAAATTCATTGACTTGATGGAAACCAGAGAACTGCGACCCAGCTCCACCCCTCTGAAGAGCTGTTAATCTTTTTAATGGCAATAGTCTATTAAATATTTACATTATCCTACCACTTGTAGAGTTTTTGGCCCAACAGCTGGAATTAACACAACCTAAATCCTGGCTCTAGTAGCTAAATGGTGCCATTTAGATCTTATCTGTAACTCTGAGAAGGGCATAAATCGAAATATGTTTCTTTAATGTCTGTCTAGAGGTTATAGCAAGAATATTCAGGGCTGCTGCTCACTGAGAACATAAGGACAAGCCAGAAGTTGAAATTGTCCTTCTGCCTCTCATCACCTTCAGTTCTCTTAACTCAAAGGAGTATCAGTAAGATCCAACGATGCAATGAAGCCTCAGGTGAGTTTCTGCATTGTCTGTGGGGATGAAACCAAACCTGGAGATTTCAGGGAGAGCAGCCAAACCTCCAGGACAGTGTTTGGAACCCTGAACCCCAAGTACTCCACAAAGCACAAGACTCTGTTTTAGTCACTCTAATTTCAGTACTGCCAAAACACAGAAATTTCTTCCTGAGCACTCTTAACGTGAAAAATATCCTTTATTTTGAAGAGTGCTCTGGAACTAAATCCAAAATATGCTACATGCATGCAGCTACACTGAAATGATTTTAAGCTTCTCAGTCCCCAGCTGACAGTCCTGCACATGTACAGCCTGGAAAGCTTATGGAGAATCCCCTCCTCCACCACCAGATAAGGTTTCCCTGGGAGACTGAAGTTATCTTAATGTGCAGAAAGCCAAAAACTCAATACTTCCCTCCCTTTTATTATTCTGTGAGTCAATGGTTAAAATTAAGACTTTCCAGGAGATGCTTTTTTTTTTTTTTCCCCCAAGCAGGCTGCTTGCATGGGCTGTTAATTTCAGCCTATCTATCTCCATAAAAGCTGCTGAAGAATGGCTCTTCTGAGCCTCTATGGAATGCCTAACTACCCCCCAGGTATCAGTTTTCCTCCCTGGAAAACCACCTGGGCATGCTCCACAGGCAACCAAACAACCCCTGCTCTTTTGCTGCCCCAGCAGTGCTCTCAAAACTTGGTTTTGAGCTTTAAGACTTCATTTTTTTCTTCTTCCTTCTCAGACTGTATTTTGCAATGCTGTTGAAAATGGACACAGCCACCACTCCCATTTTGTTGCCACTTACTAGAGAAGATGCACCTGAAGGTTTTTGTGACAAGAAATGTATTTTAAGATCAGCTGAGCAAGATCACCCAGTATCTCCTTTCCTCACACAAAGGATAAACCTCACTTTAAAGCCTAGAAATGTGCCCTTTAACTTAACAAAATGCTTTTACTTTGTGATTACAGAGTAAACTCTTCCCTGGCATGGATTCCCAGAGCAGCTGTGGCTGCCCCTGGATCCCTGGAAGTGCCCAAGGCCAGGCTGGACAGGGCTTGGAGCAACCTGGGACAGTGGAAAGTGCCCCTGCCATGGCAGGAGGTGGAACAAGATGAGCTTTAAAGTCCTTTCCAAATAAACAAAAAAAATCTATGATTAATCCTGTGAAGTGGTGCTTCCCCTTCCTGTCACCACCCCAATGCAGCTCTGGTCAGTCCTGCCCAGAACTGGACACATCAAAGACAACTTTACCAGACCCTCCATCCTTCCAGTTTAAACTGCAGCTGACCTCCCTCTAATGGGGCTGGACACATCCATCTGCCCTGGGGCTGGAGCCAGCTGCACTCACCCAAGGTGATGCTGGATTCGATTACTGCAGCTCCCAGAGCACCAGGGGAAACAGGGAACAGCAAACCCCATCTGCCAGACCTCCAAACTGACCCCTAGAGCTCCCTAGGACAACATAAAACACATCCCCCCAAAGTGCAGCAGCCACAGACCCCCACTCAGCTCCAGCCCCTCGGGGGTCCAAGAGGGGCAGAGCTCACAGCACACCCTGCATTGAAAACCTGCCAGGAACAGACCTGCATCAGGATGACGAGTTCCTGACTAGCTCTGAAACCACAAATCACAGCAGAGCCACAACAAACCACATCTCCAAGAACAGAACTTATCAGCCCTGTTGCTTCTCTGCTGATAAAAGTGTATTTTCCCATTGGAAAGTTAAGAAGTGCTTACACTTAATCCCACATACCAAGACTTGGAATTTTTTTTTTTTTTGCACCAGTATTTCTGAAAGACTGGTATCCATTAATATAAAAAGAACTAAAAAAATACACTGCACAATAAGCACCTTCCTACTTAAGAGGCTGACATTAAATTTGGCAAATGATGAATACCTGCAGTATTTAGGAAAGATCCACGTCCCAGATGGAACAAAGGAATTGACGATATGTAAACAGCAAGATAATTTTAGGATGTTCTGAAAGAAAGCTGATGCCACAAGTTCTGCCTAATACATATTGTGTATTAGGTCAGAATTAAAAAAAAAAAACCCAACAAACAAGTCCTGGTGCTATTTTAGTGAATCTTGCAAAACACTTCTAATTCTTTGGAAGCAAAGGCTGTTTTTTAATACCACAGTAATTAGAAAGATGACAGATTCATCGAGGGGTAAAGCACCCACACCAAAAATTAAGATTTCATTAGCACACTTATGGCTGGTTTTGTGGTGAGAAACCTTTTAACATCACATGGGGTGGAGGCTGCAGAAGGATTTCAAAAGCTCCTTGTGTCCATTTCCCTGAGTGGGTTCAAGTCCCTTAATAAAGGATTAGATTATAATTTTAATGGCCTGTTCACAGGCTGTGTGGATTGAAGGCATTTATCTTGTCAAGTTAACAGTCATCTTCCTGTCAGCTGCCTTGCCTACAGCAAGACAAAAAAAAAAAAGAAAAAGAAAAAAAAGAAGAAAACAAGAAAAAAAGCAACCTCCCAACCCTGGGGGGGAGGGTCTCAGCACTGGGCAGTTTTTTTAGCAAAGAGGTAACTTCGATTTTCTGCCGAAGAGGAAATGCAGGGCAAGGCTACAACGCGGCCCTTCCCCACACTCTGCTGCATCACGGGAGAAGGGAGGTGTCAAGAGGAAAATGCAAAGGATCTCTGAGATGCATTCACCCTTTTTATCTGCAGAAAGCAGACGTGGTCATTAGCAGCTGCTGTGTTTTCAAGCGACAAAACGGGACCAAGCTTTGCCCCAGACTCGGCAGTGGGATGCTCTTCGCAGCCCATCCCGTAGCCAAGGAAAACAAAGGCTCATCCCCGGCCAGTGTGGGAGCCTGGCCTTGCCATCCCCCACCTGGGAAAGGCTCTGGCACGGAGGAAGCTTTTCCTTTCAGCCCTCTCCCATTGAATCCAGGGAATGCGGCGAGCACGGAGCCAATCACAGCGGCACGGATGCCTCGGTCTGTGGCTGGATTAGCCGGGGAGCAGGGCTGGGGTGCTGTGAGAGGCACCTTTTCATGGCAGGGAGGCCTGGTACAACAATGCTGCTGCAGAGGAGCCTCACCCAGCATCCACACAGGGCCCTGCCACAAGCGGGAAGAGCTGCTGGAGAAAAACTGCCCTTGGGAATGAGAAAACACAGCAGCAAAGGAGATAAAAGCTCAGCAAGTCACATAGAGACAATCTCCCCCCAAATAAAACCTCCTCTGCCCAGAACAAAAGTGCCATCCAGGGAGCTTTTGAAAGCTCTGTTTTTATCTCCTGCGCTTCTCGTTATCTTTAATTATTAAGTGTCACCGGGAAGCGGCTGCCGCCTCCTGAAAAGAGGGAAAACAAGAGTCCTGGTACCTATTTCTGGGCTCTTAACCCCTCCTCTACTTTAGAAAGTGCTTCAGCACCGCTGCCTCCCCCTTTCTGCCTCTTTACTGCTTTTTTTCTTTCCACGTACGTGTGGCCGCAGCCGTTCCTAATAAACTTGAAATGATTTTTCACGACGGAGGCTTCCAAAGGACTAAGGGGTTTTGTTTCAAATCATTCCCAGATCAGCTGCGGAGAGCCTGAGCAAGAACAGGCATGGGCTGTCTCCAGCGTGCTCCTCCATGCAGCAGGAAGCAGGGATAAAAGCAGGCTGTGTTGTAACTGGAACAGGGCATCCGCAGCGCTGCAGGAAAAGGGGGGCCGCGATGGGGACGAAGCGCTCGCCGGCGTTCAAGAAATGCAGAGTTATTTTAGCAACAGGCATTCCCTATCGATGGCTTTCTGTGAATTCCCTGCATTCACCATATGCTTATGATTGAGGCATTTTATAGCAGTTAAAAAAACCCCCAAACCCACCACAAACCCCACATCCTAAATTCAGGGGAGCTTCCCCCCCCGCTTCCAAATCCTAAAGGCAGCATTGTGCACTTCATGCATTTCCTCGATGCATTTGAAGTTTTACACAGTCTTCTCTCAACATCATCTTTTTATAACACCAGAAGGAGGGATAATTGCAAACACCTCATGATGATTAGTCTTCTGCTTTGAACTTTAATGATGGGCCTTTGGGAGGGTTTTAAGAGTTTACTGAAAACATCTTAAAACTTTAAAGGCAAAAAAAGCCTCTGTGCAATATTACTGATAGGCCAAAGATGAGTATTACATTCAAAACAATACATTTGAGAGCAGAACCTGGTTTACCGAAACAGCCAGAATGCATTAATCATATTGCATCCCAGGATTTGCAAAAACTGGATGAAATGCACACAAGCAGCCTTAGGTTTGCTACAGATATTTAGAAATCAGGACAAACACAGCCCCTGCAACCCAGAGCCAATTAGCAGAACGATAAAATTTCCTGAGCTGGGAGGGATCCACAAGAATCATCAAATCCAATCCCTGGCTCTGCACAGGACGCCCAACAATCCCACCCTGTGCCTGGTGCTGTCCAAATGCTCCTGGAGCTCTGAATGGTCACAGTGGGGCTGTGCCCATTCCCTGGGGAGCCTCTTCAGTGCTCCAGCATCCTCTGGGAGAAGAACCTTTCCCTGGAATCCAACCTGAACGGCCCTGACACAGCTCCAGCCATTCCCTGGGTCCTGCTCCTGCTCACGAGGAGCTGAGACTGGAGCTGCCCCTAAGGAGGAGCTGCAGCCCACGATGAATCTCCCCTCCAGCTGAACAAGCCAAAGAGCCTCAGCCACTCCTCACACAGCCTCCCCTCAAGGCCCTCCACCATCTCTCCTCTGGATGCTTTCTAACAGCTTTATTCCCACTGCTCCCTGCCGAGCTTTGTCTCTGGCAATGTTGCATCAGCCCCTCCTGCAGCTCCCGCAGAGCAGAGCCCGCATGGACTGGGGGACACGAGGACATTTTTTGGCCGAGCAGCTGCCTAGGAAGGGCTCCTGGCACCTCCTACAGGGGTGCAGGGCACCAATTAGCTCCAGAAGAAATGCAGGGATTCAACAGTTCCTGCCTGGCCCCCCTGGAAGCTGCTTACCACAGCATGGTTGCAGCTTGTCTCAGAGCCAGCAAATATTGCACCAATACTTTTAAATCAGACTCCAGCCTGATTACAGCTTAGGGACAAGATTTTAACTAACCTTTAATTATGGGAAATTTTGAAGCCTCTGCTTTACTCTCTCAAGATCATTTGAGACAAAGACTAACAGATGCTGCCATTCCTAGAGGACTGTCTTTAATTTGTTTTTGACCCAAGCTAATGAATAGGTTTACTTATACTTTCACGAGAATTGTTTCAGACTGGGAAAACATTAAACATTTGCAAAAGAACAAAGGTTCCTTATTTTAAAGAAAACTGAATTATGCTGTAAATAATAGGGATTTAGACTCAAACCAGATCCTTCTAAGTTCATGCCTTGGATGGACGTTATTCCTGGTAAAGGACAGAACTCTACTGATGCAATGATCTTTTTTAAATCTCCATGTCAAGACTCATTCTGTTTCCCTCTTCACATCTACCAGGCTAACTCCTGTTTCCATATGAGAGCACAGATCACCCTGGAGGGGTTGGGTTGGTGTCCCTACATCCCTTATGAGGGAGGACCATGCACACAGGTACCCACCATCATTGCAGCTTCAAGCCAACACTTGAGTTTTGTGTTACTCTTTGCACTGCAGCAAGGACAGTCACCCAGCTTCACCTCCCCAGCCCACCAGCACTCCATCATCCAAAAAATTATTAAATAATAAGAGCAGGCAGTGCCAGCTCTGTGCTGACAGTGGGAAATTTTTCTTTGCCACAACATTGGTTAATTAGAGAGGTGGAAAGGGCCTGGTGACAGTGGCCTCTTTGTGCTGCTTATTTATTTATTTATTTGAAAGTACAGTATGAGCTTTTTTGAGAGGCCTCATGTTTTCTCTGGCTCTGAACAAATGCCATCCCCCAGCACAATCAGCAGCCTGACAGGAACAACGGATGCCAGCACTGCCGAGCCCTGAATCGCATCCTGCTGGAAAAGGAGGAGGAGTGGGACAGGAATCCAAGAAACTCAGAACCAGGTGTCAGAAACGCTACAGGGGTGCCTGCAAGGAGGTGTCTGTGTGTAGTTTAACAGCTCACATTGACAGGATAATTCAGAGAATAAAAGCAGGCAAGCAGAAGATTTGGAAGCTTATGCTGGTTGTGACATTGCTGGGAGATCCCCAAGAGCCTGGAGGTAGAAGGGAGAGATTTAGAGTGGCTTTTCCCTGGCTCTGTGCAGAGGCAGGATAGTGCACATTCCCAGCAGACAGAGGGCTGGGAATAGCCTGGAAAGCTGCAGAGACCCAAGACAAAGAACCACTAGGAAAAAGGAAGTTCAGGCAAACCCTGGGAAGGCAGATCCACATTCATGTTGCTCTACAGCTTTGCTACAATCAGGAAATTCAACTCCTGCTCCTTCCAACATTCCTGGATTTACAGTATTGAAGACCTCTGTTTACACAGACTTACTTGCTGCAGCAAGTTTTCCCAAGGCTGTCACAGATACGAGCTGTATTAAATTACTACAGCTTTTCTCACAGCTCACTCCACACTTCAGCTCTCCCTCTGCAGCTGTTGACAACAGCCCTGAGAATGGACCCAACTACAACTCTGGGCTTGCAGACAGTTTTCTGATGGGTCAATCTCTGTGACAGCCTCATTGAGAATTCACAGCCAGCAGTCAGATCATCTGGGCACCAAAACCACAACACCCCTTGCCTCCAGATGTCAAGCCATGCCAAGACCATCTCAGCTGCAAAAGCAGGAATGGGTCCCAATAATCCCAATGCTGGCTACTGCGCCTGCTGCCAGCATTTGCTCCCCACCAGCTCCTTCCACAAGCCTTGCTCTCCAGAAGAGCACTCAGAGCACTGCCAGCCAAAGCCCTCATCTGACAGGAGCCGATTTTCCCTAAAGCAACGCCAGCTCCTTCCAAGCTGTGGTGAGATGTGACTCTGTGCTGTTGCAGGATCCCAGTGTGGTTTTTTAGCTGCCTTGGGAAAGGTAAAAATTGTGCTGGCTAACACATTTTCCCCCACTGGAACGTGTGTATTTCAACACGCCGGTGTGGATGCTGATTGAAACTGGGCTGAGAATCATTCACAAAAACCCTTTGTTACTTACTGTGGGGTCAGTCCAGAGGGAGCACTTGGCACAGTCCTGGCAGGGTGCCCCAGGAGAGCGGGGGTGCTGGCAGAAGTGGTCGTAGCCGTTGATGGCAGCCCTGCAGAGGTAGCACATCTGGGCGCCGCAGCGGCACGACATGCGGTTACAGCCCTCCGACTTGATCAGCCCCGTCCCACACTTGTGGCATTTCCTAATCCGGGCAGCTGTCATCTTCTCCTCTCTGCAAGACGAGGGAGAATTAGCAAGGGGGTGTTTGCACTCACCAGACTGTGATAAAATTACTGTTACACTACCCCAGTGAGGCTTTAACCCCCTCCTCTTTCCTCCGATCCCATCCACAAGTCCATTGCTGTTCCAAGCAAGTCTGGGCTCAGCTCCACTTGGAGCCAGCCCACGACAACTCCAGAACAAAATAAGTGAGAAAAAGTCAATCACTGGCTGCATGCTGCAGCCCTGATCCTGGTTTCCATGAGAGCCAAAGCACCAGGCTCTGGCTTGAGAGGAATTTGAGATGCAAGTTCAAGGGCCAAAGGGCAATGGATGCTTGAGCTGGCTGAAGGAAAACACAGCCAAGGAGATAAAGTTCAGGAAAAGCAAACATTTGGCTGTCACCTCAAGCTTTTATGTTTGCCTGTTGCTCTGGCTACATAGTTGCCGTGACCATATTGTTCTTCTCCAAGCCTGGCTGCTATGCTTCAGATTTACTTAGTGTTTGTTAAATTTAAATCAGTAACTGAAAAATAATCACATGTTTCCCCATAGAGGCCTTCTCTTTTCTCTAAGATTCCCTACACACATTTTGCAGAGGTTATTGCTTTAGGTCTAAGGGATGGGATTTCATCTAACAGAGCACAAGTGGGAATCCAGGACAAAGCTCAATCCTTGTTCCCAAAGGACACCCTGGCAGGGACACACGCTCCAGCACAGGCTCAGCTCACAGCAAGACTATTTTGGCACAGAAATGAAGAAAGGCTCAGTCATTTAATTAAAAGACTTGAGAATATAAATTATCATCCTGAGGGCCAATTTTCTGACCACTGGAGATCACGTTACACTTTAATTCACAACCTAGAAGTGAAATTTGATGACAGTAGAGCAAAGCCAGCGTGTTTTCATGGAGGGAAGCACAATTCTTCTGACACTGAGGAAGGATCATCCTTAGCCAGGCATCTCCACCCAGCTGCTTCAGTGCATCTGCAAAGTTAACAAATGTTTGGGAGATGGCAGGGAGGTATTTTTGAGGACCACAGCAGCGAACCAGGCTACAGCACAGCCCCACAAACTGCTCCATCAGCACAACGAGGGAGCAGGGAATGGTGAGGTGGGAACTTCCCAGCCTTGCAGACACCCAGGGTTCCCACACAGCTATACCCAGCACGACCTGCACCCAGGCATGTGGAGATGTGCTAAAAATAGACACAAAAACCCAACTTGAGAGTGACTTTCCTCGGAGCTGCAGCTGCTCTTCCCTCCGCCACTCAACAGGATGCTGTCGATGCAGATTTTTTTTTTTGGAAACTTTGAGCAAGGCAGGAAGTTTAGCCTGAACTCCAGCTGGGTTTCCCTTTCCTTATGCAGGGCTTCAAAAGGAAGTTTTTATTGTATTGAGGCAGCTAGACTCATCTATCCACAGACACAATCTGCTGAAGGTTCTGAAACAGTTGTTTTTTTTTTTCCTTATTAGGGACATGACAACTCATTCCTCCTCCCTCTCATCCCTCTTTCCTACAGGGAAAGGATCAGCAGAGAAAAAAAGTCATATCAAATCTGTAAAGATTTTGTTCTGAATTAGGGACTGTGGGACGAGCAAGCAGCAGTCATTCAAATCCCAGTGGTGGAGCTTTCCAACCTCTACTCATGCCAGACAGACTCTAAATCAGAGAGGAAGGGATTGGGCAACGTGGGCAAGTCCCACTTGGCTGCACCAGACATTTAGCTCCATGGATGAAAATCCCCTTGTTTCCTAAAGGCAGAGGATTTTGTCATTTACTGTAGGTAAGAGAGAAATCAAACTGTAAAATATCTTAGGGTAACAGGCAGGATTTACAGCTACATATTTCAAAATGTGACTGCACTTTGTAACAGTTCCTACAAACTGGTTAGAAACAGGCAAAAGCTTCTGGAGGAAAACACATCCTCTCCCACAAAGCAGCAGCTGAGCAAACAGTGCAGGTCTCCACTCCAGATTTTCAAAGGGTAGTAACGACTGACTGTGACTCAATCCACTCCTCTGCCTCCCTCCCTTCTCCCCCCAGCAATGCTAATGGGGGTTTCTCACCTTGGAGAAGGACCAGGTGCCAGCCTGCAGACACTGGGCCAGCCAGAGGAGCAGGCTGGGCTGGTGACAACTTTCCCACGTTCTCAAATTGCCAGCTGGATCTGCTGCCAAGTATCTTTCACAGACAGAAATCCCATCCTGGGAGCCGTCTGACCCCTGAGCTCTGCCATCCCTGAGACCTTCCTGGGGAAGGCAGTGACAGCCAGCAGAAACTGAGGGACAAGGTGCTGTGATTCCCAGCTCATCCTCCTCCCTGTTTTCCCCTGGTTGTACAGTCTCACTTACATGGATGTCCTGTATTTGATGTCATCCTTCTCAGCCAGCTGCTCACAGGTGAGATTCATGTGCTCCTTCCACAGCCCCTGGCACTTCCGACACGTTTCCTGAGGGGATAACAAACATTAAAAGAAGATAAGAAAAAAGACCCAGCACACCAGTAACAGTTTTAAGAATTGTAAAAATTCCCCCATCAAGCTGCAGGTTCTCAGGTGAGGGTGGGGCTGGCAGGATGGTACAGTGGTCTGCAGGTTTGTCCTCCGTTGGAGACCAAAGGCCACAGATAATGGGAGCCAAAGGTCTTTGAAGGCACAAGAAAATAGATATAAAATAAATCCATAAATCCTAATCACCTAAAACCATGGGACAGCGACCAGGTCCACCAGTCACCACCCAGAGGAGACTGCAGAGGCAAAAATGTGGTGCCAAAGGACATCAAGTTCATCTGTTTCCTGACCAAAACTCTTCACCTTCATATAGAGTTCTAATTCCACCATTGATGGAAACCCTGTAGGTTACATCAAAACCTCAGCTTCACCAGGCACACAAGCAAATATAGATATATATTGTTTTGCAAAATCTCATAAAATAAATTATTAAACAGCTGAAAAACACAGAATGTGGACAAACATCAATAAAACTGAGGTGGAGTATAAATAAATATTTACAAACTTAACCAGAATAGCTGGACTAAACTTAGAGCAAGTGGCTGAACTCTCTTGTTCTTCAAATTATTTAGCAACAAGGCTCTAATCCAAGACTGCATGGAGCAGGATTGCTGTGGAGGCACAACTGAGAAGGGAGCTTGGACCAACTCTAGGGACAGAGCTGATTTTTTTCAGTTGGCTGGCCAAAGAAAACAATTCTGTTTTGGGTCAAACAAGAGATTTTCCTTTAATTTGAGGAAGATTAAAAAACATCTAGACCAGACTTGAAAAAAGTACATGTTTTACGATCCAACTGTTTAATCTTCAGGATGGCTGGACTCTTAGCTCCAACCTTCCCCCTGGCAGGAAAACCCATCGGGCTATGCAGCATCCTTTTCCCCTGCACACCAGAAAAGGTCCCAAAAGAGATTTGCCCAGCCCTGGTCTCACTATCAGCAAAATATGACCACTGTAGAGACACATCTTACTTGATTGCATTACCTTCATTTTATTTTAATGAAGAAATTGGACGTTTATGTGAGATATGAAAGAAGAAAATGCTTCAAGACACACGTAGGCAGCAACACTCTTTTGATCGTGAATCAGACAAACAGGATGAAGGCCAAAGCTTCCAAGGAAGCCACCCTAGGAGGGGGGATGCAAAATGGGGCCTTGTTTGTATCTGTGCTCGCTGGGAGATGCCCAACTGCTCGTGCTTTCATCTGGAGAATGAAAGGCTCCTGGGCGTGGCTGGGGAGCCGGACGTGTTTGCAGACAGCAGGGTAAGGGCTGGAGCAAACGGGGAGCCAAGCCTGTGACTGCATCCCAAAACTCAGCAGAGGATTTTGTGATCACTCACCTTGCAAATGCACCCCTTGGCAGGCAGGCACTGGTTTTAAGGGGCAGTAAATGCCTCGGGTTCTATTGATTCTCATGAATCATTCATCACACCCTGCGTTTTCCTGCTAAAGCTGTTAAAACAGGCACCATTTTGTGTGCATTTTTGGCAGGCCACATCTGGCTGCTGGCGGCACAGGAGGATCAGACTTGGAGCTGTTCACACACCTCCATGAGGACCCACCTTCCCCTTTATTCCCAACACCTGGCCACATGCCATTCTGAGATCAAAAGTGCCTTAGGTTGGTTTTTTTTTATGTACACCAAGGGTTAAAAAGAGCCCTGTTACAACAGAACCGCTTCCACACGCCAGCAACAGAGATTTAACAGCTTTTTGCCAGGAGGGCTGGCACATTTTCCAGCCAGGAGCCTGCTATTCCCAATTACTTAACTCCAGGAGCCTCCTCTGCTGCCCAAACGATGTCCTGCTGAAGCAGATGGTGCCACTTAGACCCTGATCCCAAGTCATTGCCTTTCGCTCCTGCCTCCAGCCTGGTGGCTATTGGAAACAATGCTCTCCCTGGAGCCCAGGCTGCTGTTATTTGCCAAACAGTTGTCTCCTGCACTCAGGAGAAGAGATTTCTGTGCAGGCAAGGAGAAAGGGAAGAGGCATGGCCGTGTGGATTCCTGGGATGGCACGACAGGAGGTATCTGGCTCCCCGTGTGACTGCGGCACAGCTGTGCACATTTCTGGGATCCCTCCCAAGTTGTGCTGTCCTCAAGGAGCTGCAAACCCACAGGCAGCTGTGCCTGTGCCAATGCACCCCATGAAGGGGACAGTCCTGTGGTTTCCTGACTCCCGAGTGTCACCTGGTGCTGCCTCTGGCTGAGCCACGTCCTCTCCATGGCAGCCCTGGGAATATGCACCACACACGTGTCATTAGCAGATTCTGTTGTGATTTTTCCCCTTATTCTACCCAAAACAATAGCACATTGTTGGATCCCTTCACACAGAACTGGGAAGGAAGCCCATGGTTCAGACAACATCTACTGCTCTGGTACCACAACTGAGATCACAGCCCTTGCCCAGGAAAAGTGACCTTTTTAAATTTCTGCTGAGTCAAACCCAACCCAATTGGCCAATGAGAGTTTTGCACATCTCACACAACGACAATTCTGAACTCTACACTTTCCTGAAGTAAAGGGTTCCTTTACTTCAGAACCAGCCCTTTGTTTGATAATGGAAGATACTCTCCCATTACCATATGAATTAACCTAAACACACAGTGGAATAGCTGATTTTTTGCAACCAACCTAGATTATTTCCATGGGAAGAGCAGCATTTGCACCAAGACTGGCTACAGCAATATAAGGCACCACCTAAACCCACAGAGGGAACAAGCTCTTCCCAGTCCTGAAATCACCTACTCCACGTGTAGTGCCAAAAAGCAACTCAGTCCACCAAAACAAAGATCCTTCCCAACTTCTTCAGCACTTGGTCCCTTAGCAAATCCTGCTGTGCTCAGGTAGGGGCACTTGTGTTTTACCTTGAACAGCACTTCAGCTGAATGCATTATTTCTGGATGCTGAGAATTCCACATGCTCTCCTGCCTTCTCCCAGCCCACTCCTCTTCAAAGGCAGGTACAGATAAGGCAGCTCACGCTTTAGGTGCTGAAGAAGTCCTGGCATTAGCAAACGGCTCCAAACCAGGCATGAAGACAGGAGATTAAGAATCTGCTGCCTGTTACATCTGCCCCAGCTTGGCAGGCAGCCTGGGACAGTCCATGACTGCTGCCCAGGGCCAGGGAGGATGTGATGGAGAGGGTGTTTAATGGCACCCTGTAATCTCCTCACTGTACATCTGTTAGAGGCAGTGGCTCTGCTTCCTCTCGCTGCCTGCCAGGAAGCAGCCGGGATTAACACAAACATGTTTGGGTTCAGGAGGATCCTTTGTTCCCAGGGTCAGTGGTGGATGTGCAGCTTTCTGTGCTCAGGGCCAGCCTGGCCAAGGGTGGACACTCTGCTTTTAGTGTGGGCAGCACAATCCTTCAACACCCTTGTTAATTGTCCCAGCACTAAATGAAGGTGGCAGGAAGTGTTTTATATGAATTTACCACTTTCCTCAGCACTTTTGCTGGTACTTCCAATGGATGCTACAGTTTTAAACACAACCCAGACTTTTTCTCCACTCTACCATCAACTAAAAATAACTCTCCAAAATCCATCCCACTCAGCAGGGGGGAAAAAAATCCCAAGTAGTCAACTTTTCCTTGCCAGTCTCCACATTCTCTTGGCCACAGTAACAGAAATCACTTTTCCCAATTGCAATCTAAACAAATGCCACATGGACAAAAACATCAGATGATCCTCACAGATCCCAGCCCGACTGCCCACGGCATTCCCGCTTGTGCCGTAGGAGTTTACACAGAGCCATTTACTGACTGAGCAAAATGCAGGCAGGGTGGGGGAAAACTCGACTTAAACAACAACAGGCGATGGCCCCGGCTGTCGTCACCGCCCTCAGCTCCCAGTGGTGGCTCCGAGCTCCTCTCAGCTCTCCATATGCCGGGTAATTAAATCCTTGTGCTGCCACGATTCCCTGCATCCCCCAGGAAGGGCGAGGTGCACGCTCCAGCGGTCTCTGCCCGTGGCACACGTGGGGATGTTGGCCGAGAGGGAGGTGAGGCAGCCTGGGACAGAGCCACAGTGATTGATTCGCTGCTTCCTGCTGCTCTTGGACATGCAATAGCACAGGCTGACCCCAAAACAGGCCAAGCTTTACCCAAAAGCAGATGTGAATGCAAGTGCCTCAGAACAGCACCTCAGGGCCAGGCTGTACTGTGCTGCTTTAATTAAAGAGCTGCAATTCCCAACCAGATGAGTTAATGGGAAAACAAAGAACCACAGAGTCTTCCTCCCCACAAAGTCTCACTGTCCATAAAGCTGCACTGACCTTCGCTAAAAATTGATGCAGAAGTGGCTAAATGAATCCAACCTTTAAGCATGGATAAGCTCTCATGAACACACGCCTTCAGGGCTGTTTCTGGGATTTCCTATCTGTTAAGCTGGGATAAAGAGGTTATAATCCAGCCCAAGACAATCCATTTGGGTAAGAGACCCCTCTTTAGAGATGTACAAACACCCAGCACCACAGATCCCTGACTGCCCAGTGCAGGGAAAGCTCCTCCCAGCGTGAATTGCTGTGGCAACATTCTGGTCCTGGAGCCGCACACAACGGGCATGACGGGCAGCAGGTACCAACCCCAAACACTAAATCCAGGCAGGGCGGATAAAGGAATGCCGTGCCTTGGGTGGGTGATGGAGCAAGGCCTTTGCTGGGAGGACACCCGTGGGTTTGCGGGTTTGGAGCTCCCCCGGGAGCACGGCTGTTCCCCAGGCAGCGCTGCCGCTCAGCGGCCGCTGCTCACACAGCAGGGACCCAGAGCAGGAAAGGGAAACTGCGGAAAAACGGAGGTTTCCTCTCCTGAGCACGGCCCCGAGTCCTTCTGCAAGGGGAGAGGTCACAGGGAGAAATAAAGCAAAGGCACAAGCTTGGATTAGGGCTGTAAGGATGTGCCAAGGCATACAAATAGAGACCTAGGAGTGACTGGGATTGAAAGCTGGATGAGGCAAACATACATTTATATCCAAAACCCACCAAGAATCATAGAACAGAATCATAATTATTAAGATTGGAAAAGATCTCCATCGAGTCCAATCTTTAAGAAGAGTGATTAAAGCATTTTTATAGCCATATATTAAACTCCATTACAAAAAATAATGACCCAAACCCCTATCTTCTGTTTTGCCAGTTCTTGTTGAGCATATTTTAGTCCTACCCCATCTCTGAGATACTGGAGATACTCAATACCCTTTTCCTTCCAGTCTCGTTCCCATGAAGGTTTGCGTCATCTGTGTCAAAATCTCAGAACCAGAAATGTGTGGTAATTCCCACCTCTTGCCTAAGTCACTAGGATTATCTCATATCTGTAATTCAGAAGTTTCTGAAACACACAGACCAAACCAAAACAAACTTTTCCCTCCCCAGACTTTGACTTTAAAAGGCCAGAACAGCTGCTGGTGTGGGTGAAGTGGTTAGAGACCTATGAGGCAAAAATATCTGCAGCTTCACACAAGAAGTGCTGCTCAGCATCACAGACCCTGTGGCTGACCAGAGGTGGAAACAGCAGTAGCTCAAGAAATTACTCCTTGATCTCACACTCAGGGTAATCTGAGTATGAGAAACAGCTCTTTCATGGAGAAAGGTCATGTTTAATTTGAACTTGAACAAAACTATGTTTTTTTTCATTTTCTGGAATGTTTATAAAGAAGTATGTTTGTTTCAAAGCTACTTTCTCTCAAGCTCCAGGGCTGTGAGAAATACATCAAAAGGTGCAGGCAGCAGGTTGGCTGCAGAAAAGAACATTGGAGTATTTGCATCACACATCCATCACACCAGGATGCCTTCCCCTGAGCTGAGGAACAAGTGTTTCTCACAAGGATAAGCTCTCCTCACCAAAATGATGGTTTTGGGTTTTTTTTCAAAAGCTAGTCCTCAGCCCTGAGCAGACTGGTGTCACACAGAGCATCTCTCCAGATCAGCCTGCTTGGAAATCTGGGTACAGGGGGGACTGTGACATACCCAGACCAACCCAAGTCCACCTGCAGTGCAGGTAGAGGAAAACATTGCTTGGCCACTTTAGAAAGGCAAGTTAAATATATCCTGGGACCTCACACCGACTGTGTTGGCTGAATCACTATACCTGAGGTCATATCCCTCCTTCCCAGGGAAAAAATTAAGAGGAACCCAGTACATACTACTGGAAGCACATCTGTAGCTGTCAAGCACAGCTTTGAGATCTGTTGCACTGATTGCAGATAACAGCTACTGCCTTCCCAGCCAAGGTAAATAATTAAATACTAGCAGAGGAGTTCAAAGCCTCAGCAGCTGCCCCTCCTGCCCTCCCCCAGTGCACATTCCCGTACTCAATTCAGCAGAGCAGATCCAGGAGGTTATCCACATAATCCCCTGCACAATCTCACAGAAAAAGGGATGCTGCTTCCAATAGCTGCAACACCAAGTGATGAAATCTGACTGTGGAAGTGGTGGAAACAATAGAGATCTCGGGAGAGGCACAGATTCAGAGTTCAAGACAAGCAACTTGATTTTTAAAGGATAACTCCGGAAGGTCACCCACGGGTTGCACCCAAGGATGCCAAGAAGGCAAAGGCTAACAAAAGCAAGGTATCTCATTTGCAGAGCTACCTGCTAACGATGCATTGTGAGACTGAGAGGAGGAACAATTACTGAAGTTAATTTTGAAACTTCCCTCTTACACCACCACACGACAAACAAATTCCTCCATCGCCCCACCCCAGACACAAACCCCTACCCTTTGGGTGGCAGAACCTGGAGAGAGCCTCCTCCAGACTGGTCCTATTTTTTCTGTATTTTTTTTTCTCCCCCTACAGTTTCCCAGATTTTATTATAACACAAAAAGATCAGCAAGAGGAACTCTGTTAGAGATGTCCTTTCCTCCATCAAAAATTGCATGGAGACCCAGGTTTATGTAACACACCTACAACACATTTTAAGGAGTCTCTGCAATATAGCAATTTTGATGGTAATTTAGCAGCATTAACACATCTTGTTTTCAATTTAGAGCCTTTTAAATTGCAATCTCTACCTAAACAGAAGTTCACACTCCAGATCATCACAACCCCAGCAAGGGATGGGGGAAGGTGAACTGATGCTGGTAAACAGCTTTGGTCTGGGTACAAATCCACCCTCAGATACTGGGCAAGCACAGCTTGTGTTGCCTGGGAAATGAAACCCAAATGAGAGAAAACCCCCAAAGTGAGGCATTTCTAGCTTTAAACAGGCCAGAGTAAACAAAAAATAAACAAAAAAAAATGTTGGGGAATGAGCAAGGATCGAGAAAATAGACAGCAAAGGGATAACTGGCCTTCTTGAAAACTCAGGAATTCAGATGATTTACTGCTTTAATGCCTGTGTGCTTCAGTTATTTCTTACCCACTGCTCCCCACATGAGCACTGTGCAGACAAGACACGTTTACACCCCTGAACTGAACCACAGGGCAGCCAGCCCTATAACTGTAATATTTATAGGAACAATATTTACCACAGAGGTATGAAATTGGCTCTGTGAACTGCTAACCTTCATCTTGCACCTTCACCAAGGTGACACTGAGTCACCTGTGGCTCATTTGCTGTGTTTAAAAAAGGCAGTGGAGAAACTAGCACCTATGTCCCTGTAGCAGCCTGCTGAGACCTCTGAAAAAACCAAAATAACCGAGCAGTGCCACGTGGTGAAAGAGTTCACACCTGAGCTCCAGTGCAGAAATGCATTGAATTTCCTCCTGCAGCATAAAACCTGTTATTTTGTACAGGTATTTGAATGACAATAACTAAATACATCAAGCAGACAAGTATACAACAAAACAAGTCAGAAGACTGATCAGGGAAATAGATGTGCTGGCAACTTGCTGATTCCTCTTCCAGAGCCCCAGAGTAATGTTCCCATTCCCTCCTGTACTTAAAGCACCCACCAGCTGAGCCTGGGTTTCTGTTTGGTGCAAAAATGGTGAAAAAAACCCTCAAACCCACCATCTGTGAGTGTTTTTTTAAGTTCTGCTAAGGTTATTTGGTCCTGCATGACGCAAAGTGCCTTCCCAAGGCTGCAGGGAGCAGAGGGACACTGGGAATGACCCACCAGCCCCACAAGGAGCCAGGCAGAAAGGCCAGAGCCACCTAAGGCCACCGAGCCAAGGGGCTACTGACCCCAGAGCAGCCTAATCTTGACCAAAGCAGCCTTAACTCCTGTGGGGGGGACGGGCAGGTTAATGGAGCAGTGCTGCAATGTCCTGCCAAACGAGGGTAATTCAGGACACATTTTGTCTTCTAAGTAGAAAAAACTGTTTAACCTGTAATTTAATTTGCAGCTAAGTCATATAATCCCTTTCAATTCGCTTTTTTATTAGTCGCGGAAAAAACGCGGGGCTTGGAAACCCTTTGGAGCAAGAGAAGAAAATCACCTCAGATCTGCAGACATTGAAGCTGAGCTGAGTTAGCAACTCCAAAGGGAGCCTCTGCACCTGCAGCAGCTCTGAACAACAGCTGCTAATGCAGCAAGACAAGCTGAGCTCTGCACAGCCACGTGAGACCAGGCAGGAGGCCGGGAAAAAGAGGCCAGGAACAACTCCTGGAAGCCCTGCAAGGTCTGTGGGTTCCCAGAGCTGTGCAGGACACAGCCCTACACAACAGGGGTGAGACTGGAACAGCACCCTGCAACCTCGGCATTGTGAAATGCCCAGTGAGAAGTTCCCTTTCTGCTACGCTCACAAACACCCATCGGCCAGACCGGTTCCCCTCTTCTCCTGCATGAGCACGGGGGTAATTAAGCATGCTGCTCAACGATTTGCATGGCATGACTTGTCTACAAAGCAGAGATGTCGCAAGCCTGTTATCTATAAAAGCAGAAAAAAACCCCTCAAAACCCCTCAAAAGCACAAGTCACCTCAGATCTCCAGAGATCTGTTTGAGACACAGCTCATTCCCAAGCAGCAACAGTAATTTCTGCCATGACCCAATGACAACAGCAAAACAAATTGGAATATTTCATGCTGTACTGCTGATAATTCAGTTTTGAGGGGAGAATCCTTGATTCAGGAGAAAGCCATCCTAACACCCCAGGCCACAGAGGAATGATGCTCCTGGTGCAAGATGAGGGTCCACTGGTCACTCTCCTCCTACACCCATACAGAAGGAAAAAATACAAGAACTGCAAGTACAGAGAGCGTTGGCATGGCTGGACATAAAGTAAGGATCAAAACTGCTGTTGTGGGGTTACATTATCCAAAGGGTGGATTATTAAACTATGCTGTACATGCAGTCCCTCTGAAAGGATTAAGTCCAACACCCTCACAGGGGTATGAGCCAGACAAGAACGCAGAGAGTGGGATACCCTGAAATTAAATCAACCATTTTGGCAGCACAAGTGAGGTATTTAGACACAGACCGGTTTCAGCCATTTCCCCAGCCCCAGAGCAACTTCCAGATCCTGTTCTCATTTTCCCAGGATGTCTATTGTAAAGACAAGGATAGGAAGGAAAAAAGAAAAAAGCATGATCACAAACACACCACCATTAAAACAGAGTTGAAGAATATGCGGATGCTACTGAAAACCACTTCCAAAGTGGTTCCCCAGCATGTGGGGAAGCATTTAGCTCCTGCTGACCAGTTTGTGACCCTGGGGAAGAGGCTTTCCATGGCAGCAAACCCTACTGTCAATCAGCAAGGAATGGAAACATCTTTCTCCAAGAGAGAAGTCCCAACTGCAACCCCTGCAACCGGACACTTGTGATCTAGTGAGGGGTGGCTGGAATGAAACAATCCCAGGATCATCACAAAAGACTCTCCTAACCAGTTACTGGGATTTTTTTTGTCTCTCAAGTGCCATATAAGAACCAAAAATAAAGTGTCAGCCAATAGGTTTTGCATGGAAGAAACATGAGCTGTACCACTTAAAAAAGGAGCAGTTTAACCGATGCCAAATGAGCCATTTGCAATAACCTCGTGAAACAGGATATGAAGCACTTTTAGCAAGAAACAGGAGATTGACTTTATTAGAAAAATTCTTTTAAGGTTCGAAATTCATCAAACCATTTGTAGCCAGGGATGATTTGTAAAAGACATTATTGGCTGACAAAGCTGGCTTTTGGCTGTCTGAGCCATCAGCAATTACCACCTAGAGGGACATTACCTGTTCTCAGCTAATGACTGACACCAGTGCCAAACATCAGGCACAGACATTAACTGGGGTACAAAATGGCTCTTCAGGGTTCAGGAAGAAAACTATTCTGAGACATCCATAAGAAGCCAAGACATTTCACTTGGTGTAAAGGAGATTGTAGAGAAGAAGTGTGTATTGTTCTCCTATGCTTATCTAGACTCAATCAGAGTTATCTAAACTCAATCAGACACTGAAAACCATTTTGGGTTTGGACCAGACAAACCTCTCCCCATGAAATTAAGGAGAGTCACAATTCCTAACTGCTGTCTTAAGCAACAAGACTGAAAATCTAAAACAAACCCATCACCTCAGGGTCGATGTTGTAACTTGGTTTATTTTAGCCTAGAATTTGCTATGTTGCAAATGCCATCCCCACCCAATGGGCTCTGGTAAGACCAGCCCCTTCCTCCTGCCCGACTTCTCTCTTCCCACTTCTGACCCAGGATTTTATTGCAAAGGGAAACCAGGCTTATTGGCCATAAAAGGAAAAGACCCATTTGTCACATTTCTGTGGAGGGGAGTCAGCTAAGAGGAACTTCAGTGACTTCCTTAAAACTCCGGAAACACCAGAGGCCACTGCCGTCCCCCTTATAAGGATTAAAGGGCTTTTCTCCCGCTTCCCTCAGGGATGCACGTGGGCACCAGCACAGTGGAGGAGCACAGATGGCTCATTCTGAAGAAGGACAAAAGGGAAGGGAAGGCAAAGGAGAAAAAAGCAGCAGCAAACAGGCATTTAGGGAGTTCTGCTCCCCTGCTCTCCGAGGGCAATGCTGATGCACCCTTTTCCTTGATGACCCAATGTTCCTTTCCATGCGATCCTACTGATGCATCAGCTGGAATTAACAAGCTGAAAATTTCATTTACATCAAGAATGAGTTTGGCCTTTTAGTTGTGGCATGTTTGTGTTTGCTTAACAAACCTCTAGGTTTCTTCCATCAGATATTATTATATACTCCCCTTATTTTTTGATTGAGCATACCCTTAGGTTGAATTCCTGACCTCAACTATGGGTATGCTCAATCAAAAAATAAGGGGAATTGGAAGTGATTTCATTCAGGAACATTAACTTTGCTTTTTTTAAATGAAAAAGCATTATTTTATATTTACATCACTAACCACAGCCACACTTAAACTCACTTAACACACAGATGAAGGCAAGATGTCCCTGCACTGAAAATCACTTGCCAGCAGCACACTGGACTTCATATTTCAGATATATCAACAAGAAAAGCTGACAGGACAATTTTATTTTTGTTTCACTTTCAGAATCACATGAAACAATGCAGCAGTATTGGGTGGAAACCACAAAACCTTTTGAGCCCAGAAGTAAAAGTTAACCTGAGATTGCCAGGTCTTAACAGCACAATGGTGCTTGGGGAGAAAAGTCAGTGCAATGCTCACAGGGCATCTTAAAATCCCAAAACATCACTTATTGTAGTTTTGTAGGTTTTTTTGGGGGAGGAGCTTTTTATTTCTGAGGAAACTACATGGCTGGAGCTTCAAAATTTTAGGGTAAGCCAAGGAATCACGGCTTTGTAGTTACAGTGGCTCCACATGCATGAATGGTGCCTCCTCCCTTCCCAGCACCAGCCTCTTAAACCAAAAGAGTTCCAGTCAGAAAGGAAAACCAAACAACACAAAATGTCCTCTTCCCCTTTACATCAAAGAAAATACTGCTCTGTCCCACACCAGACCTTAGAACAAACTGTTTCACTCAGCAAGTCCCACTAGTAGAGCATATTCCAGTATTTATCTTCAAATTCATCCATCCATGTTCAGGTACATCAGCTGAATCTTTGGTAACACATTCTACAACCCAGGATCTTTGTGCAAGGGTTTGGTGTGGTGCCTTAGATGCTGCCCCAGCAGCCAGACAAAGACCCTCAACCCTCTCCCCTTTTTTTAATACATAAACACTATTGCTTGACTTCCCAGGGGCAAAAAGAGGATATATTATAACAGGAAACACAAAAACTTCACTTTCTGGTTTTGACCACCAACCTAGAACCTCTCCCTTGGAAGAGCAGCTTTTCAGGAGTAGCTTGAAAAACACCCTGGCTTACAGCAGTCTTGTTACAGAACAGGAGAAAATTCCCCCTCCACAAATCACACTAAACCACCAAAATAAATACAGGTCAGGGATGCATCACCCAGCTCCAGGCTGCAAGCCTTCTTTAGGTGTATTGTTTAAAACATTTTTATTAAATCTCTAAATCTGATTTTTACTCCCTACAGTTGGGCCACTTGGGTCCCACTGCTAAACCTGAGGCTGATGCTCCCTTGCCAGCAAGCCAGTGGCCTGTGTTACTTATCCCAACAACTTCCAGTGCCAATTTATTTTACAAAGCAAGACCCTCAGCAGAGATCTTACTCAGGAAAAAAGAGAAAAAACAAAAAAACCCAAGCAGGTATAACATCTGACTTTACTGCTCTCGAATGCAAAACCCCACAAGCCCCATTTGACACGAGGCTCCCAAAAATAACTCATCCTTAAAAAAGTCTGGTTATTTTTATACAGTCACAAGAATCACTGGATTGCTTCTAATTATCCCATCCTTCCTTGGAATGTCTATTTGTGCTCAACACAACTGGCTGTGACATCAGTGGAATCATAACACATCCTAAATTACAGGCAACTGGGTAAGTTTAGTTTCACCTTGTGAACAGTTTTGAGAGAGTGACAGTTTAAAAAGGCCCATTTTACTGTGATCTTTGGAGTCTGTGTTAAAAAGGTACCAGTTCAAAGTAGAAACAGATTTTACACTGGTCATGACTGAAAACAAAACCTGTCTGTAACAAGGATTCACAGCAGGATTAGAAATGTTCCACCTAAACAGGATCAGCAGGCAGATTCCTAAAAAACCCCTAGAGCAGGACTAATATATTGGACTTCTCGTCTTTCCTGTAAATACATCCTTACAGCCCCTGGCTCCCAGGGAAACAGTGACTTTGCTCCAGAGAGTGCTAACAGGAATGTACTGGAGGCACAACAGAAACATGGAGATAGTGCAGATGGACAATGCCCACCATTCCAGCTGGAGCCTCATGGGACCCAGGCTATCACTGCACGCTCCCTGAGCCTCCTGTGGTGCAGTCAGCACTCAGCTGTTACTGGAATTCATTACTGCACTTCCAAATATTTGCAAGGAAAACTTTCTAGACGCTTATTCATAGGAGGCCTGGCTCCTGCCTCATTTTCTTAATGCTCCTCCACACCCTGAGGGGAAGAACATTTCCAGAATTAGTATCTACAGCCCCATCTTCTCTTCCCAAGCTGTACCTCAAAGCTAGAACTCACACTATATCTTTCTGCTATTATTTAACACTATTTTTTCCCCACCTCACACCATCTTTCTGCTATTGTTTCACACTATTTTTTTCCTCCTTTAAAAACGTGATGCTTTTATCTGAAGAGTCATCCATTGCAATTTGTATTGTCATGGCAACAGGACTCCCTCCCCTGCCCAAAGCCCATCCCCAGGCTCACTGTGCTCATTACCAGACTGGCAGGCAGCAGCACCCTGCATACAGATGAACCTCTCAACATGGGCTGCTCTCCCTGCAGCTGGACTGACACAGCTCCTGCTATGGGGTTATGGTTGCACCAAAAGAAGGGAAAGAGTCTTCCTAAGTCAAATTTCCTCTATTCAAAGAAATAAGCTTCACTCGAGGCGTTTTTGTTGTACACACATTTTTGTTGTGCTGGTTCAAATGAAGAGAAGGTTTACAACCTGTGTGAGCAGTGCAATAAAAAATAATATTTAGGGCAGGTGTAAGAAGGTTTTCTTAAGGCAGCTTGGACATACTGGTAAAGAAAAAGAGGAAGGTTGTTCCACAAAGGAACACAGCCAAGAACAGGGCTCTGGAGCCCCCTTATGGCAGCTCGCTCAGAGCAGAATTCCCTGTTTGCCTCGCACTGTCTGTAAGGACAAGGATGCAGTGCCACTAAGGGTGGGAAACATCACCTTCAGGCTTTGATCACACAAATGTTAAAACCCCACACTTCCAGCTCCTTCAGTGGTCCTGCTGGGTGTGCAAAGACTGGACAAGCCCCACTTTTACAGTGGGACAGAAGACACTGAGACCAATCTCCTCTACAGCTGAAGTGCTGCTTCAGCAACAGAAACACATTTAAAAAAACCAACAAATTCACTGCTCAGTGCTAACAACGGCTCCATGGGGATGTCAGGCTGACCAGTGCCATGCAGAAAGGCCAAATTGGTTTCATACCAACATTTTTTGACTTCTCCAAGCCAATAAGTTCTGACAGAGCCACAGAGCTCAGTTCCAAAATCCCTGCCCAGCAGCCACTCAGGGAGCACATTGTGAGGAGGGGGCTCACCTAAAGCTGGAAGAGCTGCTGGGCTCTGAAGGGGTTACAGAGATTCAACAGCAGGGAAATATTTATGGAGAAAAGATGCTGAGCTGTGCATGTTTTCCAGGCTGGAGATGGTTTTAATTTACCTCTTGCAAAGGCTGTGATTATTTGCTGCTGGTTTTTGTTGAAAGCAGCTATTCGAGGCTCACCTACTCCCTCTGGTGTCACAGCTCTGCAGCAGAGCCAGAACAAAACACCCCCTAAACTCACACAAACTACAAGGAATCCTGCTTTTTTTTTTTCCCCCTCTAGAAAAGAGGAAGCCATATTTACAAGCATTATTGATTATCTTTTCCAGGCACAAAGCAGTCTTTGACTACAGCACGCTAAGGACAGTACAGACATCTCCTAGAGCTTAGGGCTACAGCCAGGAGTAGATTTCTTTTCCAGCTCTTCCTTCAGAGACTGGTCTCTGCCTGGCTTGAGCTCAACTGCAGCATCCACACTCCTCACTAGATTTTCCTATAGTTCTGGTCAGCATTGACATGCTTGTGTTAAAGTATTAGTTTAGATATTTTTATGAGATGTTTTAAAACTGAGGAAGTATCCTCAGCATTACAAGACTGGAGTCAGGCACTCAATCCTCCTGGGACTAGCTATACACTGTGGGAGGAAGCTGCATCTCACCAGCTCTCTCATATCACTCCATGAACTCCAAGAATCTGCACAGCCCCATAGACAAAAGGGATCAAATTTTCACCATGGTTAAAAACTGCCACCTCCCAACCAGTGCTGCTTCCCCAGGCATTTCCCAGATGTCACCCTGCTGCACGGCTCTTCTGCTTCCTTCTTCTCAGCCTGCTCCTCCTCTTCTTTGTCCTTATGTTTCTTGTGTTTTCTTTCACTACTGAGCTGCCATAGCGCTGAGGAGAACAAACACGGCTCCTTATCCCCCCCTTTTTCATTTGTAGCTGCTTCTCTCCCCATGCCACTTGGGAATCTTGCATCCTCTCCTGCATTATCTGCCCCATGCCTCTTCCCTAAGCTTGCAGCAACTTACCCAGCCTGGCAGAATCCCTCCTCAGCCCACGTGAACAAGGTTTCCAAGCTCTCCTCATAAAGCATCTACTCCACATTCTCTGATTAATACATACCTTGAAGGGAACCATAAATATTTGCCTGGATTTTCTGTTAATCTTGCTCTGACACAGCTATTAGGATTACTGGAGTGTGGGTTGATAAGCAATGGGGTGAGTGCTGGAGTGTTTCGGGAGATGACAGCAACATCTTGCTGTATTTCACTGATGTCGATGCCTTGGTGACCTGCACTAATCCACTTGGAAAATTACTATGAGAGAACAAAGAGTCTTAAAATATGAAGCTGAGGGAGGTGGAGTGCTGCAAAGAGAAGTTTATTTCCAGACCATATATTTTCTAAATATATGCATAAACATCTGTATCCAGCGCTAAGTGGAGAAACACAAAAAGAAATGAGCAGAGAATAACCCAGAGCAGGACCTCCCCTCACACCCATATCCACATGCACTGGTCCAGCAGGAGAAATCCAGGAGCCCTAATTTATAGCATAACCTTTCTCTCAGTACACACACACACACAGAACAATTACCCTCAGCCTGAACAACAGCCATTTAACCAAGCACCATACAAAAAACAAAGGCTGTTTTGCAGAGTACAGGTCAAAAGCAGAGTTTTGGATGCAGTGATGCCCTACAACCCTTTTCACACAGCTCTCCTACACCTGAATATTAAAATGCTGCTTAGCTCCTTCACCAGCATAATTAGTATGACCCAGTGTAGGGTCAGTAGAGTCCATCTAGACCTGTGCTGTTTGGAGGGCAAGGAGGAAGCTCCTTATGGACAGGACAGGAATGCTGCTCCTCACACTGCTCCCTATGGGCTAAGGACTTTACCTAATAGCTCTCTCTAAATTCTTCTTTGAATTTGCACTGTGGCCTTTGAATCACACGTGTTCTGAGGTTGTCTCTCCCCTGGCAGCACCAATAAATACACCACAGGATTCCCAGGGGAGTGTTACCTACTGAATCCAGGCTCCCATTCCCTGCAGTCCCTCAGCTCCATGGCTCTCAGTCAGCCACATGTTCACACCTAGGCTGGCTCAGCCTGGCCAATCTAGCTGAATCACAGCTGGAAATGTTTGGGCTGCAGACTAATGATGTTACAGCAATAGATTTCAACTCAGAATGAGCCAAAAGTGACCATTAAACAGGGTGTCCTACAAAAGCATCTATTCTTTTTATTCCATTTACAACTAAGTCTAAAGTCTTCCCCTTCCCCCTTCTCCATCAGGATCTCCAACTTGATCCAAAAGCTCCAAGATGACTCAAAGCACGAGTTTTCAGCCAGCTCTGCCTTTTAGACTTTTAATACTATCTTCTCATTATCTGTTACATTTAAAATGTTACACACATCTCTGGAGGTGTACCCTGACAGACTCATCAAGTGATCTCAACATTTCTCCTCAGAGACTTAGCTTTAACATCTTACTGTGTGTAAGGCAGCTTTCTAGACTGCAGAGAATAACTTTAAACTTTTTCTAAGGGTCTTCTACCTTCCTGTCATTCTTGACTAAGAACCAGAACAAAACACTTGGTGTCACTAATGTCATAATATAAAGAAAATGTGATCTGACTCCATATGCCCAACATGTGAGTGCAAGGACTACAACAGCTTTCCTGGTAATTGGCACTGCTTGCTTTCACTTCTCCATAGTGATGAGGTACTTCAGAAAAATGATCCAGTCCAAATTTTTGGGATTGCATGTCATCAAACCCACAGAGAATGGCAAGAAGGTTTACTGATACTGCAAAGGCACTCTGAGCAGAAAGCAATCTGGAGTAACACATGCAAGCAGATCACGGGAATTTTGCATATTCCTGACAAGCAGCTGTAATGATTCCATGTGGGAGACAAGTCAGAGGACTGTCAGAGCATCTCAGTCTACTTTGGTATGGCTGCAGAGTTGCACAATTCATTACACATAAGAACAGTCCACCCAATGCACTGAGTAAATGCCTTTTAGTTTTACATAACCAAATCAGCCAGGCCAGCCTTTCCCCCACACCCTGGAGCTCCCCAGTGCCTCTGGGCTGTTTATCCAATCTCCCAGGCAAGGGAAAAATTAGAGAAGGGGTGTCCAGGAACAGCAGGAGAGTGTGTATGTGCAGGCACCCAGACTAATACCAACACTCACTTTTGCAGATACTTCCTGGGCACTAGAGATGGCAGATATCCCATTTCTCTAGGAAAAAAAAAAGCTGAAGAATAACCCCTGATTTCAGAGTAACAACTGATCAGTGTCTTAGCCATGGCAACTTGCCACCTATAAACGGATGCAGGCAAGGGATAACATGTCTCTTATTCAGCAGCTACTTCATTCCCATTTAACTTTCAGAGCTCACAGGAGGGAACAGAAAAACCAACAGCTACAGCTAATGCACAGCAGCTCTTGCCTCATCAGGAATCTCATTCCTGCTCACAGCTGGACCTTGAGGCTGCCCCTTGCAGTGACAGAGATTGGAGCCAACTGCAGTGTGAGAGCACTGCTACACACATGGCTGCTCCCAAGCATTGCCCCCTGGTAGGAGCCACCCTTGCTGGCATCAAGATACCTCATTTATACAACGTGTTTGAATTTATCTCCATATGGAGGTAAGGCACAGGGAAAGTAATTGCAAGTGTCACAGCAATATGTGAGATCCAGTGTCAGACAAGGGACCTGATCTGTGTTTGGTGAGGGCTCAGGGCTTCTACCTCGTCCTCAGGGGATTCCCTGCATTTTTCCATTGTTTTTACTCATTTGCACACCTTGAGTTCACTGAAGTGCTTGGACCAGGAAAGGAAATATATCCCAGAATAGTGAGGGTTGCTGCTCCAAGCCCCATCCAGTCTGGCCATGGACACTTCCAGGGATGAGGAATCCACAACTTCCCTGGGCAAATATAATTATATCCAGGATATTGCAGTGCTTGTTTTTTTTATATCAGGGGTCAGCCTGGACTAGGTAAAGGGTGCTTTGCTTTCAGAGACCAGCTCAAACCAGCTGTGTTAAGTCTCCTGTGCAGAACACGGTTTAGTCTGGCAGATGGAGATGCTAAGTGAGACTCATTAATCTGTTAGCACTTTCACCCACCCACCAAAATCCCAGTGGTCTGAAGTCATGGTTTTCTGACATATCCAGAAATCTATAGCTTATACAACAGCTGCAACCAGAATGAAATTCCAGGAAGAAAAAAAATGTTTCATTTAACTACATGGGTAGGTAGGTCAAAATTATTTAAAGGATCTCAGAGTATAAGAAGTTTGTGTCTGAAAGTATCTGCATGCTAGTTTGTGGCACAAAACTGAAAAAGGCAACTAATAGCTCCTGCAAAGCACCTGTTCTTCACCCTGCACACCTGAAACACCACAAAGGGTTAAATCTACAGGACAACAAAACCCTCCAAAAGAAAAGCTTTTCTTAAAAAACAACCCCAGTTGTTAGCTGCAGAGAGAACAGCTACAAAACCAACTCTTGTTCACATAACCTCATCTCATTATCCTCTACCCCAGACACAGAACAGTGAAGACCAAGGCTCTAAACAACAAATAAAGCTCAGAAGTTGGCAAGCCGTGTTCAGGGCTGGCTGGTGCTGTGCCTATCTCCATATCTAGAAAGGTTCAATGTGCTCATTCTGGGAGGCCAAGAAAAACTAAATATAGTAGCAGGCTACCATGCAAACACCCAACCTGGCACAGCTTCCAGCTACCTGAAAAATCCATCCCTCTCCCTGCAGGCCGCTCCGATAGCTGCGATCCTTTCCCTTCTTTGGGGAGAACGTGCTGTAAGGAGGCACTTTCAGGTTTTACTTACACGGATAATTGCACAAACAAACTAAAAGGATGGAGGTAATGCAATAACAGCACTGATACTTCTCACTCAGGGGATCATGTAGCTCTTTCAGATTGGGGTTTTTATTAAGCCTGACATCCGCTCGCAAATAGGAGGGAGCATCCTCCCCTCACGTGTCAGGAGCCAAGTCCTCGAACAGCAACAGCCTCTAAGAGCAGAGGCACCATCCAAGAGCATCTGCTTTGTTTTAACCTCTGCCCTTAAAGGAGGACCCAGAAAGGAAAAAAAAGCCCAAACCCTTTAAGCTGCAGACTGGCTCTGTTGGTGCATATGAGGTTTTCAATCAGAAAAAGCCTCGGGGAGAGCTGCTCACCTCTCGGCTTCTGAATGGCATCAGGGATGTTGTGTTTCAAGCTGCAACCCTGAAGACAGACCCCAATTTTGACCAGGCTTTGAGATTTAGCTTAAAGGCATGCATGCCCCCTACACACAAAAAAAATGAGGTCAAAGAAGCTTCTTTTGAAAAAATAAATAGAGCAATAAAGCATTCTTTCAGATTGGCTTCACAGGGGATAAATCACTGAACAAATACAGCCATCTTATCTTGTTGGCAAATGGCACATTACAGCATCCAGCTTCACAGAAATGCTCTGCTTGGTCGAAGAGCAAACTGATTTCTCATTGTCCTGGAAAATGCTGCTCTTTACTTTTTACAAGACTTGTTTGTTTTTAAAAGAAACACATGATCTCTAAGCAGTGCCAAGCCTGCTTTGCCTCCTGCCCCTCGACGCTTTCCTGGATGCCTCAGGACTTCCTAGCAACCTCAGAGCAGAAACACGATCCATCTCCTCTGACCAGGAAGACAACTTGTTTAAAATGGCATCCCAACAATCTCCTGGCTGCCCTCCTGGCATTCCCCACATGGATGGGATGCAGCAACCACAGGATTCCATGAACAACACAGTGAAGGAGGTGAGGCAGGCAGGGCTCTCACAGTACATCGAGGTAAAGCTTTCCCCAGACCTTCCATTTTTAGCCTCTTTGTCCTTTCTAAAAATCAAACACGGACACTAAAGGACACCCAGTGAGGAACAAGAGCTCATGGGTGGTTACAGAACCATCCCTGGCTGTGGCATCCAACAGCAGCGATGCCTGTCCAGCATTTTGGCACTGATTTATGACAAGTGTACTTGCCTTTCCATTAGGCACAGCTCTCTCAGTTGACCCCTGGGCTCTGAGAGGCTGCCTCGATATTAAACTCCCATCGGCTTTCAGTCCCGCTGACCTCATCCCCAAAACTCGCTGCCATGTTTTACATCAGCCAGGGCCGAGGCATTCCATTAATGCTCCCCTGGCTCAGGGAAACATCTGCTCTGTTTACAGTGGGAGCAGCACAGAGACCACTTAAAGCATCACCTTTGCTCCCCCAGCCCACAGCAGGAGGAGCAGCCGTGCACGGGGCGGGCCCTGGAGCTCCCGACCCTGGGCACTCCAACCTGGCCATTAGTTATTCAACAGGGCAGAGGGCACTCACAACATCAAGGCACACGAGAGGTGTTGGGGAGCAGCAAAGAAGGTGGGTTCTTCCAGGCCAGAAGTGCAATTTTGAGAGAGGAATTCATGCTGAGCCTAGCTGAAGATGAGCTGGCTGACTGGAAATGAGGATGGGTGAAAGAATGACAGAAAATGATAAAGTTTTTTAAATCCAAGTAGTTTTACAGGCTGAGGCAGAGACTGAATGGATGTGGATGGTTAATGGTCCATTTTAATCAAATGTGCACCTCCAGGCTGCTGCTAGGTGCTAAAGCCACCCTCACATCCCCCCAGCTCCATGACCAGGGCAGAGGTCCCTGCAGGGTGGTTTATCCAACAGGGAGGGACAGGATATCTTCCTGAAAGCAAAGCACAGTTCACCCAAAACAATCCCCCCAAAAGCACTGCAGGAACCACCACAGACACCACAGCTTAGCTGCAGCCACCTGGGAGCTCTGAAATACCTGTTCAGGCAGGGGATGCTTATCTATCACTACTGCTGCTGGAGGCTTAGGGCAAGTCTCCACCAGATCAAGGGATCTTACTACATATTTTCACAAGAATTTCTGACAGCTAAGACCTCCAAAAGGCAAACCCCAAACACTCATTGCTGCTGTTGTTCCAGTGTTAGGTGTGCATTAAATTAACCCCCAATGCCTTCTGCTGCTGCTGGAAGCTTCCTTTACTGTTAAGCACCCAGTCAAGGCTACAGCTGCTAATGAGCCCATTAGGACACAGAAACTTACAGCAGCCTTGGAATATCCAACAGCCACTGCCACAATAGAGGCCTAGCACACCACACACAGGGCATTCAGCAAAGGGACATCAGCTTTTGTCACAATGAAGTCAGGAACAGGTTTTTCCCATCACTGGTCATCTCAACAGTCCATGAATTTGCTGCATTTTAGATTTTTGCCTTGCCCTCTGACAGAGCTTGGATTATGAACTCACACAAAAAGACCCTGACATTCACAGAGGGCTTACACCACTATTCCAACGCCCCTATAAAAAAAAGCAACAACCCCCCAAACCACCCTTTTAAAATTTTTTAATTTGAAACTGCATATTAATGAAGCCTGGTTTGGTTAGGGTTGTGCCATGCAATTTGTTGACTTAACCCTACCAATCCTGAATGCAATGACAGGTATTGAAGAGGGAAAAGAATAAAAATTGTATTTGCTTGTGACCTTCTACAATACATTAGGGAAGACTGACACAAGCTACACAAACACTCCCTGTTTTTCAGCTCAATCCCAGTGTCCAAAGTATCAGCAGGTCACAGCTTTGCCAATTCTACTACAAAGCTGAATCACTGACTTAAGGGTTTTTATCTAGTCCCCTTTCAACCAAAAAGATGAAAAATCAGTCAAAGGGGAAGAAGCTGGCACTGAATGAGACAAATCATATTGTCCCTTTCTGGCTCCTTAATTCACATGTTAGGGGACAGCCACAGCTGGGAATTTCAATCTCTGGAGCAATTAAAGAAAATTAAATTCAGGGAATGAGGCCTTATGCACTCAAAGCTTCATTAACCCTCTTGCCTTTTAATTAAATACGTGAACATGAAATTTTGGACAGAATACTTGCCTCACTGACAATGCTCAATTTCAGTGGCAAATCAGTACTTACCTTTTTTTTTTTTTAAAAAAAAAAGTACACTGGGATTGTAAACTCTAGACCTCTCCAGCTTCACAATGGCTTTATTAAATACAGTAGAAATTATTGCCTATCACCAGCTCCCACTTCATGGGAACGTCTGCTCTCCCTCAAATGCAGCAGCAAAGCTCTGCTTTGGGCTTGCTTCAAGATAACAGACAGCCCCACCAACACCACGGATAAAACATGAGCCAGGATTTAAGAGCCCTACACTTATGATCAGTAAGAGAAATAAAGTTGGTGAGCTATAGCAGGATGGGTTTTACAGCCCATGGAGCAGAGATTAGAGCAGCCAGCCTCTCTTTTAAATACTGCTCATCCTTACAAAAGGCTCAGGCAGGCGCCGAAGGCGGAGTGTGACTAGGACAGTTTAAGGGATAATCTTTGAAAGGGGATATTGTCAAGTCTGCCCAGCCTAAATATCAGGCTGGCTTTGTGTGAGTTACCATCTGACTCGTGAGGGAGTCACGCTGCTCCTGCACTGGCCTCCCGCCTTCCTGGGAATGGCAATGAAGCAGATTTGAGCTCGTGGGGATGCGCGACCGCCCGGCAGGGACCGAGCTCCGACTGCTTTGATGCTTCCCTGCATCCATGCAGAGCAGGGGCTCCCAGCTGACACAGGGACAGCCACAATTCTGGGACCAGCAGCAGGGACAGGGAAGACACACATGGTCCCTTCGTTGTCTCCAAGAGACTTGTCGGGAATCTGTCACCTCGAGCCAGACATTTCACCCAGAGATGTGCTCTCAGCACTAGCAACAAAGTTATGCCTCTGGGAGGGATCAGCCTTCAGTTTGTCTATTTTCTTTGTAAGCATGTTTTTGGGAGAGGGATTTGTCTTTAGCAGCACACACTGATCAGTTCGGGTTTGTAGCTTACTGCTGACCTCGGCATTTTTGCTGTTTTGACTATTCCAAAGACGATGGCGTGCGTTTAGGGATGACCTTCTCCGCCTGTCACTTACCATAAGAGTCGATACATTTTACAGCCAATGACACTCCCATCTTCACACGTGCCCCCCCTCAAGGGGAAAGCTAACACAACAGACAACTGTTCACACAAGGCCTCCAAGGGATGCCAGATTCCCAAGCGGATGCTTTGCCCAATTGAGTGAAGAGGCACAGCTCCATTAACCAGAAGCAGGCAATTCCTCATGCCCAATATTCACAGGTTAATTGCTGCATCCCTAAAATAATGTTCTGGTTTAATAGCAGCCGTATTCTCTCACATGGAGCAGAGTGAGCTGTTTGCTGCTGTAGGATGCCCTTGGTGCTACCAAGGACAATCTGAACGCACCGAGCATGTCAGGCTCTCACTGAATGCAAAAATAAATGCAGCCACTTTGCTTCCTCAGCCTTTGACACCAACAGGGGAAGGGGCTTCCTGCTACAGCAATGAGGAGCACGTGAATTTTGTGATGCTTGAATTGCTGCCAGGCAGAACACAACCCATCACTCCATTTCTCTGCTGCTGGAAATTACAGCTCCATTAACCCTTCTCTGTGTGTGAGATGTTTTTCCCATCTGCATACGGCAAACAAGCAAAGAGGATGTGCATGGTAAGTGTGCACAGGTGTGCTCCAGGGTGAAGGAGGCATTTCCAATGCAAATCTGCCTATACAAACAGTTCTGATGCTATCATTTTATGATGACAACATTTCCTGACCCAGTTTCTATCTTGTTCCCCATTCCTCTGCTACAAGTAGTAATTAGTAATGTCAGTGTTCTGGCTGAATTGCTACAGTCCATTAATAATGCAAGAGTAGTAACAGAGAGAGAGCAGAAGAAAAGAGCTTGAAGGTTAAAAGCAATAAGAGAATGCATTTTGGGGGACATTGGAAGGGGAGAGGAGAAGAGGAGGAGAATTGCTGGCCTACTGAGATTATAAACCATACACTTCAAAACATATTCTTTTCAGGTGGAAGTGGTGGGTGAATCAGTCATGGCTAATTAGAGGATAATATGCAAATAGGAATGACACACAGAGGTGATTTTTACTACATTAGAAGTAAACTTGTGTTTCACCTTCCCTTTGCCCCTCCAAACCCACTGCCTCACCACCTGGTGTTCCCATTTCTCCGTTACTCATGTTCCAGAGGCCAGCAGGAACCTGGGATCACACACATGACACACACTGAAGTTTCCTCTCTGCAGAGACCAGCCTGTACCTGCCCATCTACAGCCAAACCTTTAATGCCACTAATCCATCTGCTCCAGGCACACCTTAACCCCAGGCTCTGCTGAAGCTGTTTAGGACATGTACTATGAACCTAAAATAGAGCTGGGCTTGAATAGGTAACCCAGCATTTCCCTGGGCTTCCAAGGCTTGGGAATCTTCTCCAACTGACAGCAGCTCCCTCAAGAGCACAGCTTCACCCCCACCTAAGGCACACAATCCTCCTCATGGCACTGAACAAAGCTGCTGGAACTGCATCCTCAACTGCATCACTTGGGAACTTGTTTTTTTCCTTTTATTTTCTCCTTTTCCTGCTAAGCCCAGCATAGAACCAAAAGCAATAAGGGAGCCTATAGGTTTGGTGATGATTCCTTGGCTGATCCAACTGCTGAATGAAAACTCACATGAAGAGTGGAAGGGCTGAAGTGTCTCTACATGCCAGGAAGGTGGCTGGTTTGGGGATGACTCTGGTCCAACAGTGAAAAGCACAGATCTTCAGCAGGAAGATTTGTAAAACAATTGAACTCTACTCTGAAAGGTCTTCTCTCCTGTTTGGCGTTTACAGCTTCCTGTATGGTACCAGGCCTCTTGTGAGTGATGTGCAAAGCAACACATGCTCTTTCCATTACCTGAAATCACACACATCACTCCCTCTTGAAACACATATTTCAATAAATCAAGCTTATCAATGTTATAATTTAAGTGCAGCACAGATCATTCTGATACTTAAGAGAACTACTCCAAAGTCCTCCAGCACAAAGGGCTTGGATGACTACCCAGAAACATAAAAACCCAGCAGGCTCATTGAGATAAACTCATGGAAGAATGGCAAAGGAAGAAAAAAAAAATAAAAAGGAAAGATCAGCTTCAGAACTGCATGGTGTTTTGGGCCTTTCAAGTATCACTTCCTCTGTGGAGAGGAAGTGAGAGGAGCTGGAGGTTCTCAGATACAAACAGCTTCCCCTCCATGACAATGAGAGAAAAGGATGGGTGTTTTTAAAAAGGAAAAAAAAAAGAAAAAAAGAAAAAAGAAAAAAGGAAAGCAGGCCAGCCCTGAACACACTGTGACCAAATTAGGAAACAAACTCCACTGACAGCCTCCAGAATGGCCATCGTCTGCAGCAGCCTTGTGTTAGCTCAGGAAGTCTGATGACTGTGTCATCTGCTGCAATCTGTTTATGTGCAAACAGAAAGGAGAAGCAAAACACCTCCCCACACTCCCTGGGCAAGGCGAGGCCACCTCAGGCTCCGGCCCGGGGAGTCATCAGTGCCCTGACTCGATGCTATTCCAAACCTCTGCTGCTGACTCACGGCCCTCCAAAGAGAACTCTGTCCTGGAAGCACTAAGGTACAGCAAAATGAGGTGTAGGGGGTTTTTTAAGTGCATTTTTTAAGTGGTTAGCTGTGGCAGATGAAGCTGAGGTTAGAGATCAGTGATTACTACGACAGGAATGTGAGGGGGAGGAAAGAGAAGGAAGATACAACTTCTTGAGTAAGGTCAGAATAATGTTTTTAATTTGCCTTGGGAACAGCCTTTTTCCATCCCCTCCAACATCCATTTCCACTGCAGCAGCAAAATGATAACCCTGCTCCAACACTCTGCAAATACACTAGGCAGGGTTTTAACCTTAAATTGCTGTGGAAAGGACCTGAACCGAGCTCACAGCATTTCCAGGAACTCTCAGTGGCACTGCTACCCTGTTATGGGAACAGACAAGTGACTGAGCAAAGTTGCTTCACTGTTTTAAAAACCAAACAAATGAAGGAATCTGAACACTCTGGTCCATACAGAGATTGAAGATTTCTCCCTGATGTTAGGGTGACCATGGTACATTACTCCCACTCTTGTCTGCATGAGGTGGAAGAAAACCTTCTTGTCCTTTTCATTTTCAAAGGGATTGAGGAAAAAAAGGCAAAAGCTGCCAGCAGGTCTCAGCCACAGCACAACTGCAGCTTTCAGGGTCCTTTCAGCCCCAGGAGTTTGGCTATGAGGGCACTCCACCAATTCTCCACATTCAAAGCAGCCAACAGTCTTTCACAACCCACTCAGGGTGCTCTTATCCAATTCCTCATGGAATCCATCACTTGTCTCCAAATCCAGTTATCATAAACCAGAACTGACCACAGGTGTGCTGCTTCTCTCACTGTTCCCTTTGCCTAAATAGTTGTAGGTTCCCTGTGCCCAGGGACAAAAGGCTAAACAAGATGCTGAAGCTTAAATTTCCATCTCCACATGAAGTTGTACTCAGCTTATTACTTCTGAACCTTTCCCCAGCAAAGGACAAAGCTATGAATGGAAGGCAGCACTGCTACCTCATATGGACCTGACACAGAGGCACTCACTGGTCAGTGAACAGCCTTTTCAATTGGCTTTTTACTGACTGCATATTGCTGTACAAGGCAGAAAGCAAGCACAGGAGTAAGCTTTGTTACTCAAAATTGCACTGACTTGCACAGTCCATTTTTAAAGGGACTAGTTTAAGTTCCTGCTTTCAGCAGCTTTTTTTTTTTTTCCCTGCAAGAGACAGATACCCCATTTAATCTGACCTCTTTCCTCAGGTCCATTTCCAGGCTGGGCCTCACCCTCTCCTCCTCTGTCAGACTCATTTATCAAGTGAAGCATTTCCACATACCACTGCATAAATAGACTTGACCTTGTTAAAGCAGCAGCAGCACCTGAGCTCCCACTGATGGAGTCTCTCCACCCCACGACAGCAATTAACCCAGCCCACTCCTACCCTCTTACCAGGTGGGGTATTCTCAGAGCTTTTGCAATCCTTTCCTATGTGTCTCAAAGGATGACAATTTGGCAAGCAGTGATTTGAGGCTGATTATTTTATCTTCTTCTTAGGAAAGGGGCATTTAGGACTAACTTACTGCTGGCACCACTCAGTTCTTGCAACTGCTCCTGCCCAATCCAACCACACAGCAAAAACCAAGGTGTAAGAGAGTACCCCTGGCATATGGCTATCCTTTGTTCCCCGTGCAGTTTCCTCCCAGGATAAGCAGCTTTCCCAGCCTAAATCTGGGGATGAGAAGATCTCCCAACTCTCAGCACTCCCCAAGCAACTCTAACCCTCCCTGCCTCGACAGGACGGCCCACGTGGCTCAGCGCACAGGCTCGTCCTGCACGGGACTGTACTTTAAAGGTCTGTTCTACCACGAGCTCTCTGCTGTTATCTATGTCCCTTTCGAACCCGGCAATAAAACCTGCTGGGGCGTTATCTGCTGCCTACAATCACCTCAACCCCACCTTCGACCTTGGTCCCTCCCTCCGGCCCATCCCTTTGCGGAGATAGGGAATGAGGCGCGCTCCGATAGCATCGCGCTCGCCCTGCCTGCGGCTCGGCACCGGCACCGCCGCTGCTGCACAGCTGCCGTGTCCTTTTATGGAAGAAAAATGAAAATCGCCTGCCCAGCCGTGGAGAGCCTGAGCCGGGCTGAGCCGAGCTGACAGACGGAAACTCGCCATTTGTTGTGGTTTTGGCACCGAGAGCACCCAGAGAGTTCCCATGTGTGCTGCAAGTTGAAAAAGGGCGCAGCCGAGAGCTCCGGAACAGGAGGTGTCAGGGATGCAGCGCTCAGGAGGAAGATGGCAGAGCCATGGAAAGATGGCTTAGAGAATTCTGTTGACATGGACACGTGGGAGACAGGTCTGCACATCCGAGTGGACACAGGCACGAGTGGTCCATTCCAAAACCCTATCCCCTGGAAGTGTTCAAGGCCAGGCTGGATAGAGCCCTAAGCAACCTGGTCTAGTGGAAGATGTCCCTGCCCATGGTGATGGGGTGAAAATGAATGGTCTATAAGGGTCCTTTCAACCCAAACCATTCTGTAGCTCTATGAATGACACGTAACAATGTCATCCACGCCACGTTTCCTTCTCTTCCTTGTCCCAACAAATTTTCTTAAGAGACACGGGAGGATGGGAATTTAAACACAGGAACTGGGACTTGAGGTCATTGCCACCAAGAAGAAATTAGAGAGGGGTCTGCCACGGCAAATGCCACCTTCCACTCTGCTCTGTACTAAAGCTGTGGGGCTAAGATCCAAGCAACAAACAAATCCAAATAAACAGGCTCAGGGAAAAACAAACGGATAATAGCAATAAGAATGTCTGAACAGAGAATGAGATGGGGCCACGGGACTTTCAAAATGTTTGCGCTGCTGTCAGGAAGCTGAATGAGACAGCAGACTTCAACAGCTGGGAAAACATGTTGCAAAACAAGGAGAATTAAGTAATTCTCCATATGTATATCCTACTCTGAGGCATTCTGGACAAGCTCAGTTTCTCCAACCAGGACAATCTTTTTTTCCATGTTGCACACGCACCCTGCCAACTATAAATCCTGATACAGTATAAACCTAAACCCACAGCACATCTGGAGTTGGGCAGGGCAGCTCTGGGCAACATGGCCCAGCCTTTAGCACAGAAGTAATGGGCCTTGTTGTATGTGTTGGATGACATCCTTGGACAGCTGTGTCATCCTGAACACATCCCCTGCTGCTGGGTGCTGGATTACACAAACACTTCCCCCTGCACTCTATAAAACACTCCTAACCGGATCATGGCCCCGTTACCCACCTCTGAACCACAAGCAGCTGCATGTGCCTTGCTGCACCAGGTACAGAGATCACGGGTATCACAGCATCCCCCTCACCTCCTTCTGCAACTTCAGGTCTTGTTGATCAAGCAACAATTTATTTCAGCGAGACCACTCCTCTCAGAGCCATGCAAACTGCAATTCATACTCGTTACCAGTGGTGCTGGTGCCCTGCTAAGAGTGACCGTGTTCAGGCACAGCTCGGTGCAAGTTTAAACCTGTCTCACTTCCAGCAGAAAATTAAGGCTAAAAGCAGCTGAGTGCATCTGTTCCCAGCCAGCACCTCCAAATCAATCCTGAGACACAGAGCAGCTTAAAAAGGCGTGCCCTGAAACACCAAGTTTCAGTGCTGCTAATTAAAACGTGAGGACTGCTGGTGGCCTGAGAGCCTAAGCTGAAGATGAAAAGCAAAAGAGCAGAGATTTTATCCATCTGAGAAGGGCACATCAATGCTCAAGGCAGTCCCCAAACCCACCGTGGATACACAAGAATGGCAGCTACCCAGGCCAAGGGCAATGCCATCCTATACCATGCAGCCACATGCCATCACCTCTTACATCCAGCCAGCACTGAGCTAGACAACTAGGTACCATAAAGCAATAAAAATTCCATGCTGTGAAAAGGAGTTTTAAGGAAAAGTGTTGGAAATGCAAGTCCCTGCAATGTGGCCTGGCTATGAAACGAGTGCTGGGGGTTTCAAGCTCTCACTGCTCCGTGCATGCATTATTTCCATGGCAACAGCAGCTTTCAGCTCCCCATCTCTTGCTGGCTGAAAGCCCTGCAGTGCTTTGTGCTGAGACTGCAAAGAAGGGAAACCATCTCCCTCTCCCACAACACGGCGCCAGGGACGGCAGCAGCAGCTGGGAACAAAAGCCTTGTCTTCAACATTGTGGGGTCTTGGGAGGAGGGAGGCTGAGCAGAGAGGATGGACTTCCTTCTCTGCTGGAGAACAGCACTTCCCCCACCATGCAGAAGTGCACTCACACTCACCAGCACTACAGAACAACCCAAAACTGGCAATTGTGGTAAAACAAGGAAAGGCACATGTTGCTGGTTGAGTTGTGCAGTGCTGGGAGGAGAAATGTGCATCCTTAGAGATGAGAAATTTGAGCACTGCTTCCATGCAGGGATCTCTCCAAGATGGAGGCTGAACAAGCAGCCTGGAAAACCCTCCTGTCACCAGGAAGCCTGGCTCCATGTGCAGTCAGCAGCTTATTCTGAGTGAAAGCTGCCTCTGCCCCAGCACCAGCTCAGACTGCACACCCTCAGAATGCATCCACAGGGTCGCTCAGACAACACTTTTCCTTGGCTAAGCTTTTCCTCCACCCTGCTGTTTGTCATATTAAGATTCAAGGCCTGGTCACCTAACCAGGAGCCAAACTTGATGCCACACAGCTGGAGCCACAGTGGCTCTGGCAGATGGTGCCAGCTCATCTGCATGCTCCCGGTGCAGCCGGGCACTCACAGGAGGCAGGACAGCTCCGCCTACTGCTCAGGTTACAATTAGCTACGTCTTGGTCCCTGCAGGGTGCAAGTGACTGGAACTACAGGTGAGATGCACAAGCAGTGACCTGGGTACGTGTAGAGCTCTTATTGTTGAGCCCAGCATACAGACACACAGCCAAAGTGAAGGCTTCCAGCTGGTTCACATCACTTGTTCCACAAGGTATCCATAGCTGGCTCAAATATGAATGAGCCTCCTTGCAAGATTTAATGGAAACCCTGAGGGTATCAGCACAAACTCCCAAAGCCACACAAAGGATCCAGGTGATGGAGCACAGGGTTACAAGTCCACCATCTGGTCCTCCTCTCCCCACCCTCAAAGAGGTCTGAGATTTTGGGAGAGACACGTTTTGACCTTCCCTTTTCCACACTTCCCCTTGCTTTAGGTTCAGCTGTGTGAGTGCAGTCCTTCCAAGCAGAGAGGGACTCCTTCCAGGATCAGTCATCACCACCACCAAGTCTGCCAGAGGCACTGCTAGCAAAGCCAATGCATCCTCTCCAACCTCTGTGGAGTTCCCTAGATTAGCCCTTTCCTCCCTTAAGGCAACCATTTCCTGCAAGCAAGAGCATTAACTGAAATCCTTTATTCTGGAGAGAGAGGAGATAGCAGGAATATGAAGAACCACTGCAGCTGATGCTGTGAGACACCACATCCTGCTATCCAAATTCCTCACCCTCGACTTCAAATCCTAAAGTCGTTAAAGACTTCTAAGAAGAGCACAAAGCTACTCAGCAGATTTTCAGCTAATGAATCAACACAAGCTGTCCAGGAAACTAGAAATCCAGCCCACTGGAATGTTGTAACCCCAGGAAGGGGGGGAACAGGCAGTATACTAGGAAGGAAATGAAACAGCAAAGCAGTAGGAAAGGAACATCTCAGCACTGATCCCTCTTATCACAGCTACTCTGCAGCATTACACATTTTAGAGAAAAAGCAACTTCAATTCAATTTGCCCATTGAAGGGTTCATGCTTTTCAAGCCCAAATTCTGTTCTGTAGTGCTGACATACGTACATTTTGAAAACAACTCGGCTTTTGCAAAAACAGTTAGAAAAAAACTGAGATTTAAGCGTGAATCAACATTGCCACCTAGTGCCTAGCAAGTCTCCTTGCTCCAGTACTGGGACAATCCATCGACACTACATTCCCTTCCCCATTGGGAAGAGTAGATGTTAACAAAACCTATCTGGAGATCAGGATCTAAAATGGAATTGTGCATAATTCATCAACAGCTTTCTGCCTCGAAATAAGTTCAATTTTCGCACTGCAAAGTTCAGTGCTGGCAACTTCAACTTCTCCAGACAACCAAATTTAACCTTCTATTAACTTCTCAATAAAGGCAAAAGGTGATCCCACATCAATGAGAGAACCCAAAGCTCTGGCAGCTACAAGTGTAAGGTTAATGTCCTCAGGAGGAATTTCAGTGATTAGCAGCAATCTCAGATCTCATGAGAATTCACTGTTGTGGCTACAGTGATTCAAGAGGCCTTGTAGCTTCCTACCAAGCACTGATCCTGCCCTGCCTTGCTGGCACCAGATGGAAGCAGGATCCTGCATGTGCTCACAAGACTGGGAAATATTTCTGTGCTTCTGTTTCTCCCCAGAACTGATGGTGCAGAAGCAGCAAGTTTTCCCCATTCCATCCCCCTACTTGGCCTGACGATTTTCCTGTTATGACCATTAGCAACTGGGGAGAGCACAAAGATCTGCCTCTTGTGGCTGACATTTCAGCCAGCTCTTTCAACAAGTTTTTTTGTCACTTTCAACTGACTCTGTATTCCAGCTATCCCATAAAAAAATGCAGATACCAATTCACTCAAACATAGCATATAAGGCTGTTCCAGCTCATTCTCCACAAGTTTTGTTAGATATAAGATTAGAATTTGGTTTTGACTTAAACAACACCCAGTTCCATGTTCAAGCAGAACATTTCAGTATATACAAGACAGCAACCTCTGACACCTGTAGGCTTTGGTAGCCAACATCTTCCAAGAAAAGACAGGACTCCTGCTCTCTTTTATCAACAGTGCCCTGAAATTCACCTGTCCAGGCACCCAATTTCATAGAAGATCAGCAGGATCCAGAAAACCCTTGGCCTGCTGCCCTATGCAGTCACATGAGATGCTGCTACTAGGAAGGGTGAGGTGTCCTCCCAAGTTCTCCTGCCCAACACTCCAGAAGAGACCAAATGTCAAGTAATCCCCAATTACCTTTCTGCAGCGGGGATTGGGGCAGCTGAACCTCTTCACATCACTGTCCAGGAGAGCTGGGAAGTTACAGAAGGGACACCTAAAGCCCAAAACAAGATACCATTAATGCAGAGTGCCAAACATAGCTTTGCTGAAAGCTGATTTAGTCAAATAGCTGCATGGAAGTTGCTAAGGCTGCCAACCCAATGCCTGTTGCCAGGATGTGCTGACTGTTGCCTTTTCTGCTCATATTTCTTCAATCACTTCCCCGTTTGCAATCAAAATATTATATGCTCAGCACTGCTTTTGACCATGTAATTTAGTGGATCAGCACAGAGCTGGCAAGCAAGTCTTGAGGGAGACAAATCTATTGAATTTTAATCTGCTCCTAGTCAAAAGCAGAATAAAAACAGACCTGGGAAGGCAGAAGTCTGAATTTATAACCCAGCTCTTTAAAAGCTACCTATCTCAGAGTCAGCACAAACGGGGGGTTTCAGGGAACAATTTTCCACAGCAGTAAGTGCAGCATTCTCTGTGGGACACTCACCTGACGAGCTCATCTGCACAGGCAGCAGCCACCTCCTCCTCAGCCTTCCGCTCGTAGTATTTGCAGAGGATGTTCTCTGGAAGCACTTTCTCCAGCTCACTGGTGGGGAAGGAACACGTGCAACTGCCTTCCATGCAGCTGAGCTCTGACTGGGGTTGGAATAAAAACTCAGGTTCAGTATGACATTAACAAAAAGCAACTTAGGATGGAGAATATTTCCAAGCAAGTCAGTGCAGAGCCTTGCTCAGCCACAGTAAGAACTAAAGTCAGCAGATCTCAGAATCCCTTGGGTTTTGAGACTTTACAAATCATCCAGTTCTAACCCCCTGCCATGGGCAGGGACAGCTTCCACTATCCCAGCTTGGAGCAAGCCCTACCCAACTTAGCCTTGAACACTTCTAGGGATGGGGCATCTGCGACTTCTGTGGGCAACCTGTTGCCCCATAACAATTTTTTTTCCCCCAATACCTCATCTAAATCTACCTGACTGCCAGATAATGGGTTCACTATGGAAAGAACAAGCCTAATTAAACAAATCAGGCCTCAAAAAACACTGGGCAGGAAGATGCTGTTGCCAGCTAGGATCACAATTCACTCCAAGTCCACTGTGACAATATATCAGGCCATTATTATTGTTCAGTCTCTGCTGAGAACCAGCACTTATATGCTAGTTCTTATCAATAAAGTCACATAAAATACAGCTGCCAGTTTATACATTTACATGAAATAGATCCCAGAGTACAACAGCAACCCACAGTTTGAGCATCATATCTTGAGGCAAAGGAGCAGACACACTTCAGATCAGGTTAATGACTTGTTTATAGCTCAGCTAAGTACCAGGATAATTATTAGCTAAATCAGAGACTAAGGAGGTTAGCAGTATAGAGGAACCAACCCCCCAATTAAGTTGGGATGACAGTGATATAATTATGAAGGTCAAGCACTCTTAGGTAGGAGACAGGCCAAGTCAGACATAAGTGTTCTCTGTGCAGATACCACTGGTTTATTTAATAGAAAATAAAAGCCAAACAAGTTGTTGTTTTACTATAAACATCGCAGACAGTTTTCTTAATAATCAAAATGCTAAGCATAGAGAAAAAAAAAAAAAAAGGTTAGTAACCCTGAAATCCTGTGCAAAGATCACACTGTGAAGTTGTTGGCTTCACTTGATGGCGAGACTGACTTGGATTTGCTGGGAAGTGCAGTTACATCTGTTTTAAGCAACAACACTACACAAACAGCAATGTCATCTCCCAACAGCAATGACCCATTTCCCCCTCTGTCCACTTGTGAAATTCTTACCTTCCCAGAGCCAAAAACTGCCTCCTGAGCATATTTAATTAGGCACTCCTTGCAGAACAAGTGACCATCTGCACACTGAGTCAACTCTTCAAAGGCAAACTCCCCGTAGCAGCAGCGGCACTCGATCATCTGCCCATCCTGCAGCCACCAGAGGAATCCACATCAAAACATCAACAGCCATAGCAACACACACACACACAACTGCAAGCCAGAAAAATCTGCCAGCATTAATCCTAAAAAACAGCTACAGATATACACCATTCCATTAGACATCCTATGTGGTGGTCCAGATTCCCTAAGTGCAACCAGAAACTCAGTTTTAAGCCACTGTGTATCTATCTACATGTTCTGCTTGACAGGTTCCAAAAAGCTACAGAACATGCAGAGATTATTAATTTTTAGCTCATTGGGAGAGAAACATCTTGGGTTTGGGAAGCTGCAGTCACAAGGAAGCAGCTTGAGGGTACACACCACTCTTATGGGGAAAACCAAGATTCAGATCTGTTACTCTCTAAAGGAACATTTACCATCTGCCTGGGCAGATCCTGTCTTGGCCTCTTAACTGTAGGGGTGGAAAAGTTTGCCACTGCTAAAAAGCAAGAATAGCCCACTTTTCCAAAGTTTGAAAAGGAAATGAGCATTGAAACCAAAATGTAATGCACAGCTGCTAAACTGTTCTCTACATTTTCTCTGAAGCAGAAGGGCTGATTTTCAGGTTTTTAAAGAATTCTTTTTGCAAACAAGGAAGGCCTTCCCACTGGCCAAGCTCCAACCACAGTGGATCTATTTTATATAGCTGTAATGGCAAGAACAAGAGCAAACCTGATGCTGTTCTATTGCACTGTTTGTTCTGAGCACTGAAGATACAAGCTGAATTACTACAGATCATTACATGCATCAATACTGTTTGCTGGCCTCAGCTCCTGTCTACCTTTCCTAAAAGGCAGCCAACACACATTACATAGGTTTTGCCAGCTCTGCAAAAGCAGCACAGGGAAATTCAGCTTCACAAAAGCTCCATTCCAGAGCTAAAAGAATCTGTGATGGAGGAAGTGCAAAACAGTGTCTGTGTGTAAGCTGAACTCAACTTATACCATTATAGATACTGACCTTCTGATACTGCTCCTCATTCATCTGCAGAGCCAGGAGGAAGTCTGCATGCTGCAAAAGACATGTGCATCTGTATTTACAGAATAGATAAAGCAATTTTCCAAACTCGCCACTCATTTACATTATCTCAGGACTCACAAACCACCATAAAAGGCTCACTGTCTGCTTGTAACATCACTCAGCCCATCCCTCCAATCCATTAAGCTATTTATGATTCAGCTAAAACAGATGGGAGAAGCAAAGGCAGCAAGAACAAAGAAGGAAATTCTGTGTTGTGGAGGGCTGCTGGTTCAGGTTTCCATGGGCAGAGATGATCTCACCCAATGGGCCCCTCCAGAGAACATGAGCTTTTTGTTTCAAAGGAGACCTTATCCATCTGCCTAAGAGACAAGGATCTTTAAGGAGCTACTTTAGAAAGAACTGTGGGTGCAGAGCTGTGAGTTCAGTCTTTCCTCAGCCTAGGAGAGGAAGACAACACAGCAGTGGGTGTTGTAGGTTCTGCTCCAAAAACACCCAGTTCTCAGCACAGGACAAACTGCTCTGGAGCCAGAGGACTGGCAGCCTGGGGAAGGCAGAGTGAGTGGACACACTGCCTTGGGCCTGGCCATTACTCACCACCAACACCCAGCTGCAATTACAAGCCCTAAAGCAGCAGAGAAGCCTGCTAACAATTAGAGGAAAGAGTTAATTAGTGGAGTTTTCACCACTTCATAGCAAAAAAGCCCCTGCAGAATGGTGTTTGCACAAGCAGCAGCTGCATATTTAAGTAAATATTAAATTCTGTGCTTGGCTTCTTTCCTTTAAAATTGAGTTACTTGGGAAGAGACATATGTGCTAACAGGTAGGGAAGGGGAAAACATAGTTATTCAATATTTGGTTCAGTGTTCGAATTTTTGTAAGAGACAGATTTTTCATGTTTAGGGCCAAAACTCTGACAGTTGTTGAAGATTTGCACATGATCAAAGCAGCTCCTATCACTCACCTCTGCCATCTCTTTCACTTTCTGCTCATAGAATTCCTGCTCCAGTAGCACTGGTGGGAGCAGGGAGAGCTTGTCATAGGTCCTCCAGTGCCGTCTCTTGTTCTCCAGGAAGAACATGCGCTTCTCAATTTTCACATCCCCTGAAGGAGAGTTAAAAGCTCAATAAAAAGGGGATGGAGCAGACAGAACAAAGCTTAAATCCTTCTTCCTCCATACACCACCAGCTGCAGACGTTCAGCAGCTCACACAGCACTTTACCAAGCAGAGGTGCTAATGAAGAGCATCTCCAAAACAGACACCAATGACAGAAACTCAGCTCTTTTGGGACCACATCCCCTTTCAAGAGTTGCTTTCTGCTGCAAGCCAGTTCTGCTTACAATAACGATGCAGAGAGCACAATACACAGAGCTTGGCATTTACCTTGCTCAAATTTGAAGTCTATATATGAATATTGATTCATTTCTTTCCTCCTTTTTCGTTTCCCACTGGTTTCGGGAGACAGCTCCTGCCACTTTTTGATAGCATCTGAAAAGGCCTAGAAAACGACAAAAAAAATCTTAAATCCTGTGCCTGGAAGAAAGCAGGAGCACTTAATTCAAGCTGAAGCACAGTACAAACATGGGCATAGGACTGATCCAAACTGGAAAGCCAAACACTCCAAAGAGAGGCAAATATAAATCTTTCCCCTGCTCACTTGTTGCTTTGTGCACTCTAAGTAATTATTCCATAAAAACAAAGCAGGTGAATGATACTTCATAACAGCTCAGCTGCTAATATCAGAGTGGGAACCAGATGTATTAAACAGAGCTGGTTTGGCTTATTTTTTTATTGCTGGGTTTGGCTCATTGTTTAAAAAGGTGAAGTTCAAATACTCAGTGCTCAAACAGTCAAGCAAACAGACAAGAAGTTTTGTTTTAGTTAAATCCTGGAACAGTAGAGAAAGAAGCTCAAGCAAGGGCAAACCAGAGGAGCAGACCTAAGTCAAAAACTTGAACCCACACTGATATTCAGTTTGCTGAGACCTCAAACAAGTGTCTTTGCAGGTCCATGACAGTGAAACTCTTCTATAAGGAATACAGGACTCATGCCACGAGTCATAATAAGACAAAACAGGACAGTAATACTCAGGCTGCTTCTTAATTCCATGCAGTCAGTTAACCAGCAGCAGCAGTTAAATGTTTTAAGATTTAACTAAATGTCAGGGTTTTATTGGCAATTACACTGCACTTCAGTGGCGACATACAGGAACACTTCTCAGTTTAATGCATCACCCACCATGAGCCAGCTCATGTTTCCCAGCTCTCCTATTAGGGAAAGTAAAAACTTCCTGCAGCATTTTGTCTGGCCAATAAATTTTGAAAATCTCTACTAAATGGATTAAAACTTCTTTAAAGGAAAGGAAGATTATTATAAAACCCATAACCACAGAGCAGCTGGTACAGTAAGGCCAAAGCTATCACAGTGCTCTCTGCAGACATGGGAGATAAGCCCAGTAAAAAAAACCAGATTTGAACTGGAGCACCTTTCGTGTGATTGCATAGTGTCCCTTGAGCTCGTGCAGTGCCCACTTGATGTCCTGGCTGCTCAGCATTTTGAAGTCTGCCATGAGGAGATCAGCTGCCTGAATAAAGCACCGCTGGTCAAGGGGGGCAAGTTTGGAAAAGTCAAAGTAGTCCACTTTAGGCACCTAAGGAGAAATGAAAAAAGATTAAAAAGCTGCTATAAATACACACAGATGGCTCCCTCAGTGATCAGGACATTCTGCAAAACCACCCAAAATTCAGAGTATGTGGCACTCAACTCTGAGCACCTTAGCACAGTGTGGGTGCAAAGCCTACTGGCCCAGGCCCCTCTGCAGGTGACCTGCACAAGGTAAAATGTAGTTTAAAACCGTGGCGTGTGGCTGCCTGAGACAGCAAGGAGAAGAAATATTTAGGTTACTATGAAGAGTGAACAACTTCATTAGCTCAAGGTAGAGAGATGCTTCCAAGAGTAGAAAAAGGTATTCAACACCTCTCTCAGGCCACAAAGCTATTTCAATATCCTCAAAGCAGCTCAGAGATATTTTTTTTAGTGGATGTTTTAAAACAAAATCAAGCATCTGCAGGGAGATTTGCAGTTAGGAGGCTGCAAGGCAATGCCTAAAGGCCTCACAAGAGAGGCCCGAGGGCCAAGGCTACTTCAAGTGACAGAATGATTGTGGAATTCTTGTCTCAGTTATCAAAATGAACACTTGAGATGGGGCAGTGACAGGCAGGCAGGGCAGAGGGGCTCGCTGGAGGCAAAGGAGCAGACACTGTGCAGCTCTGGCACAGCCAAACAGGAAAGGCTTGGAAGTCATCTTGCAAGCAACTAATTATTGCTATTTAACACGGCCTTACACATACCCAGAGGCCTCCTGTGAAAGGCAGGCTCAGTCAAGCACTCTGCAAACACACACTAATCAAAGCAGACACGCCAAGGTCCACTCAGGCTGAACAGACTGCCCAGAGGCAGCAGGAGATGTGGATACTCTCACTTGCCTTTGTCTCATCTTGGCTGGCGAGCAGGCTGCTGCTGGGGTTTAAAACCACTCTGCCTTCCTTCTTTGGGTAATCTGGATTTTCCAGAAGAAAGTTACAAAGTCTGCAAAAATAAATATAGTTACTTCGGGGTTGGGGAGGTCAGGTTCATTCCTCATTTGTTCAATTTTTAGTATCTTATAATTACGGGGTCACAGCCAAAGCCTGCCCTGTAAGGACCAAGGGTGGTCCTTGGACTAGAGCAAACTGCAAGTAAGTGACTGAGAATTAAATGAAAAATAATCAGCTGTGTGGCTGCAGAAGGAAAAGCACATAGGTTTGTCTTTCAACAATGAAGTTTACATACATGAAGCTTGTATGGATGAGCTACTAATCATCCATGGAAAAAAACAGCACAGAAATTCCTACAAAACCCATGAAAGGGTCACGTCTTCCTCAACAAACTGTAACAGATTCAAACTTGAATCAAAGCCTCCATTCTCAGTCTACCTTCACATTAGAGCAGACAGAGCAACCTGGTTTAGTGGAAGGTGTCCCTGACCACGGCAGAGAGGCTGGAACTAGGTGATTTTTAATGCCTTTTCCAAACCAAATTATTCTGTGATTCCACGATTAAAGCAGAGACAAAATCACGTTTAAGATGTGTGTCTCCGTGGAATACAAACTCTGAATACAGGTTTCATTATAACAATGCTTGCAATCACAGCAGCATTACCCAAATTCCACTAGAAACTGGTCTGGTGAGAACAGCACTTAGAAAATAACCACTAAAATCGCGGAAAATTTGCCTAATAGCCTGTAAATGCAGCATATCCGATGTCCTACCACAAACAATTGCAACTGTCAGGTAAGTGTAGTTTAACTGAGTATTTTAGCTTAGAAAAGGCTCAGCAAGGGGTTTTTCAAATGCCCCACTGGTGGAGAGGCACAAACACTCCGGAAACCCTTCTGAAAGGGCAGCCTGAATCAGGCTCCCACAGCTTTTTCTCAATCCTCACCGAGCAGCTGTGCTGGCTGGGGCAAGTAACACAACCTGTTCCTCAGTTTCCCCAGCTGCAGAATAAGATCCTTCTGAAAAGAGCCAGGACAAGCAATTAACATTTGTAAAACTATTGGAATGAGAAGGTGCTAGGCTGCAGCAAAGACATAATTGCAGCTAATTTACATTCCTGATGTCAGAAATCAGTCCCTAATTAAGAAATCTGAACTGGCTTGAAGCATTAACCCACTATCAAGGCACGATTACTTTAGCTCTGCTTTCACATTCAAAGCAGGGGCATTTCTTTTTGTTTAATCAGGTATTGACATATTGAGCCAGAAGCTTTTGACTGACTGTGAATGCTCCTGCACACAAAAGCTGAATAGATGATACCCTGCTAAGAGGGGCTCCCACATCTTATCTTTCACATCAGTTGAAAGTTTTAAGAAGATCATTTCAGGGGAAAACAACAAATATCTTGGCACTGAGCATTTAATAGCTTCCAGCTCCCACCTCCTGCCATCCCTTTGGTAAAAGATAACTGTTTTAATCCAACAAAACAGAAACTTCAAGGAGCTCAGATCGTGGCTCTGAGGAGAGGATTTCAGCTGGGGAATGGCCAGGGTACATTTGAACTATCCTGCATGTTGCCATTTCAACGCTGAGGATTTTGGGGGATGTTGACCTCCAGTGTGTGACAATTAGTTAAGTGGGTCCTGGCGCTCAGCACACCCACACTCACGGCACTGTTCATTAATATCTGCACCACAGGACACAGAGCTGGTTAAAAGCCTCACCCCTGCCCAAAACCACTCACCCTTAGTTATTATATTTCAAGCCTGATTCAGCTTGACACACCATGGAGATCAAAAAGACCCTGCCAGCGAGGCTGACCAGTGCTTTGACCCATTTGTTCTCAAACAAAAGCTGCAGTGACAACTCAAAAGACGGTTTGGTTAAAGGAATAAAAATATGGAGAAGAAATCTTTATCATCCAGTAAGTGGGTAATGCACCGCTGAGCAGACACTGTAGCTGGCCTACAGGGAAGCCTGGAAGCACCTTTTCATCTCACTGGCTCTGTGGCACACAATGGGAGAGAAGAGATTTCGGGAGCAAAAAGGGAAGGAGCACATTAAGACCGACAGAAGCCAATAGTGGGATTTAATTCCATCAGGCTTCGCTAAATCCCCCCAGGACACAAACCTGAGTTTTTTCACACAATCTGGAAGGGTCCTGTAGCCAGATGCACAACTTCAAGAGCCCGAGTGCCCCAAGGAATGGCTCTGCTTGTCTTCTGTATTCCCACCACAACCATCCACCCTGAGGTGCACCCAGTCCATTGTGTGGGCACCCCAAAGCTGCTCCACCACTGCAGGGAAAGTACTTCTGAAAGACCAGAAAGAAGTTCTAGTCTATTGACCTCCTAACCAAGAAGCCCTACTTGGGACACACAGCTCCACAGCTCAGGCAAAACAGAATAGGAAATCTGTGCCCAATGGATGGATCATCCTTAGTTTCTCACCAGTTAATTTATTTATAATGACTAAATCTAAGCCTCACGCACTTAAATGCTGCTTAATTAGTGCCTTAGTTAGCTGGAAAGGGCATTTGATTTATACAAATGAATACTCTGGAAACCAACACCTATTCCTCATTCTTGGATCACACAGCAACCAGTTTGGACATGCTGGAGATAACAGACAGTTGCAGAGAGAGAAAGAGAGGCCACCAAGCATCAGACACCAGTCACAAACGATTTACTTCAAACCATGTCCCCTCGGTGCTGCTGGTGCCAGCACACGCAATCCTTCTCTCCTCAGCTCTACCCACGAGGGCAGGGAGATGATGCAACTCAGCACCAAGGTTAATCACTTTTTCCAAAAAACTTTTGATTCTAACATGACTGACTCCCAGAAATCTCCAGCATGATGAACATAAAGACATTCCTGAGCTGTTAATGCAACTTGGAAAGTAAGTCCTCGCATTCGTTTCCCTCTCCTTTTATTCAACATTTTCTTGATCACGTTTCTGCTCAGTTTGACCAAAATCAGTCCCTCATCAGATCTCCAGAACCAATCCTACCAGCCCTTAAATGTGTTTGCTCTATTCTGCCCCTAAAAAGTGATAATTCAAACAGCATCACTGCTACTTGAGCAAGAAAACAGGATAAAAGCCAACACCATGACACTAAATAATGGACTCCAAGCCAGGGTCAGCTTTACCTGGAAAAGTGCAAAAACAAGTGAAATGAAGGAGGGAACAATTTCCTCCAACTCAAAACTCACCAACCCTTCTCCATACTATGTTTTATAGCAGTCACCTTAATACCTTGATCCTGACACTCACCCTTTTTAAGAGCCCTAGTAATAGGTAAGACAAAACTATATGCAGTATCTTTAAATAAGTAAATGATCTTAAAAGCAGAGAAGCTACAGCACAACAGAACCAGAAAGGACTTAAAACCAGCTCTATTAGAAGTACAAAAAAAAGAATCTGTGCTCTTTGGCACTATCAAAGCAGTGCTGAAGCCCCAGCCTGGATGTACTCTAAAGCAGCATCCCTGGCAGGTGGGGACATGGGAAAGTGCTGCAGTTGTATGACACACAGTGGTTTTTACACTTACACATTTAAGTCATAGCAGTTCTTGAGGATGATTAATTCTTCTATATATTCCTTCTTCACATCTGGGAATCTTGCTTCCTATAGTAGGAAAAGCTAAAGGTTATGTAGGTATTAGAGAATAATAACAGACGTAGCACCTAGGACAGGGATTTACATGTAATTAACCAACAATCCTGAGACTCGGGGCACTATGGTCAAGAGATCATTTATAGCCATCCAGCCTTGCTCCACAGGATGGCTGCTAACAACTCTTTATCAATGAACAGTGAGGGCAGGGATGTGAAAAGCCAGTGGCCTAATGAGAGCTTCAGGCTCAGTAGGAATGAACTACAAGGCAAGGAAAGGGAATATTTACCTTCAGCATGAGCATTGAGGAGCTCCAGATTATGTGCTGAAATACAACATTCCAAAGCAAAAGGAAATAAACCAACAACGTGCACACCCTCCCAATGAACCCAGACACACCAGCAGTGAGAGCAGAACAGACAACAAACCTTTATGGTATTTCTGTGAAGGCTCTCCCAGTGTTTGCTGCTCTCTTTGGGGTTTCTGTACAGGTATTGCAACCATGTGGCATTTTGCTTTGCAAGACAAGACTGGTCAGGGTTGTCAAGTAACCCTGACAATGCAAGAGCCTCTTACCCATCTCAAAGGCACTGATCAACGAGGTCTCACTTCGAAAGAACTGAATTTTTTTTTGACTGCTACTTAAAATATTTTCCTCAACTCCAGTTTTCCCAAGTAGAATTAGATATGGGATGTGGAGAGAAGACTTGGAGTGGAAAATACAGACACGTAAGAATATGTCTGTTTGCAAGGAAAAAATACTCAAAAAGCCATTAAGAGAGAGCCTTCCTCCCTAGCAATCAAGGGGAGGGGTGTGTGCAAACATTACACACATGAATCACCCCATTTTTATTTGGCTTTGTTTATCATATATCCACCATGCTGGCTAAGCTGCTGAATGTAGCAAAGGATAAGGAGTGTCCTTGGTGGTTGTTGTCCCTCATGCTAAGCTTCACACATGGAGCATGTGGAGTTTACATACACAAGTCCTCATGGTGCTTATCCAGCTACTCCTTGGTGGTGCTGCTGCTTGGAAATCCTCCCTGCAAGGGCAACTCTTACCTCTGGCCACCACGGTAACATCTGCACGGGCATGGGCCAAACTCCTGCAGGAAAGGCAGCTGAAAGCTGTCCTGACTCTCGGCCATGTATCTCTAAAACTTTTCTACTGCATCCTGTATCCCTCTGCCATTGTTCAGTATCCCAGATTTGCTTATCTAGCTTTATATCTAATCCTAAACCAGTGTTGGGCTAGGAATCAACCAGACAAAACCACACCAGCAGATCCAAAAGGGCCTTCCAGTGAACAGATACAGATTATTTCACGTTAAATGAAAATTTTCCAAGACAGTTCATCACATGCTCCTCACCTGGTGCACAGCTGAGTCTCAGCCAAAGCAAAGACCATTTTTTGCAGCTGCGTGTTCTGAGCATGTGAGACTCTACACACCTTGAAAAACCTGTCTGAAAACATCAGGCACACAGGAGGCAGAGGAGCCCTGGGAATACTTACTGTCTCTCTGATGAGCAGCGCAGTGAGGTCCTGCTCCTGCCCAGCAGCTCCCTGCTCTGGCACATCCCCCGAGCCAAGTTCGTGCGAGCCCTGTGCGGGGAAGGCGGGCCCTGGCTGCTCGTTGTCCCTCCCCGCCGCCTGAACCGATTCCTCGGGGGGATGTGCCGGCTGCGGGGAGGCAGGGCCTGGAATCCCGTCCTGCTGTGGCTCTGGCCGGGGGAAGGCTGGTCCAGGAGGAGCCTTCTCTCCATACGCCCTCAAAGATCCCGGGTCTGCCTCTGGCTGCCCTTGCTGAGGAGCAAAACCATTCACTACAGCCCGTGGCTCATCCTCTGGCGGTGGGAAGTGCCAGGGTTCCAGCTGCCTGTTCTCCTGGATCTTCCCCTGCTCTGTGGTAGTTTTAGCAGCTATTCCTTCAAGTTTCTGCTCTGGCTCCAAGCTCTTTCCTTGCCGTTCCCGAGCTTTCATCCTTTCCTCCTGTTGTGGAAGGTCTGCATTCTCCAGACTAATGGTTTCTGTGTTATCAGCAGGCTGTGGACTCCTCTTGATCAGTGGCAGCAAACTTGGGCCAGGCTCCTGGTTACCTGTGAGTTCAGAGCTGGGGCCATTCAGCTCAGACGGTCCAGGCTGCTGCAGTGCAATGTCCACACTCTCATCCCTGCTTGGTCCAGCACTGCTCTCCACCATGAGGTTATTCCCATTTCCCTGACAGAGCACAGCTGAATGCTGCTCTTCCTGCAGGTCTGTGCTCAAAGGCCCCACAGCACTTCTAGATCCTCCTTCTCCCACAGTGTCTGCACCCTGCCATGGAGCAGCAGGTCTGATGACATTGGGACGCAGAGGCTGCTGACGCTTTGGGGTCTGAAAAGGACACCAACAAGAGAAAGTGGGAATTCTTGTCTACATGTCAGAATCCTTGCTCCAGATACTTCTGCATCTAAGAAAACTTCTGATGGGAAACTGATAAACAGTCTGTTCAGCAAGATGCTTAATAAAGCACAGAACTGCAACCCACATATCTGCCTCATCAGCCTGTCCCTAGGTGCTAGGAGAACCTTTGGCAGAACTGGGGATGCACAGGACTTTCAAAATGGAATAATTGCCTAAGCTCACCTCAGTACCCACTTCCCTTCCAGTAAAACAGTCAGAGGGAAGAACTAACTGATGACATATTTGTGTTCTCACCAATTTATTTAAACAGGCAGGAACCAAAGCTCCAAACATTAATCTCTGGCCTTGTTCTTGCCTCTAGCAGACAGACTGCTGTATGCCAACAGAGCCTGAGTGTTCTCTGCTGCTGTTTTCAACTAAGAAGCAGAAAGGTCAGCTTTGCAACCCATTTTCTCAGAGCTTCTGGTTAATTTAACAAGAAAGTGGAATATATTCTTAATATAAGATAGATATGAAATGGTGCCTGAAACAGCCCAACATGAATGCAAATAGCATAGAGGAATATAAAGCATACAAAGTACATAGATAAACAAGGCATGGTTTGAAAACACCTTCAATGGAAGACCAAGTCCTCTTGCAAAGCATTCCACCTTGCTGGGTTCACACAGACAACTTTATGGGAGCTACAACCATCATGAAGTAGAACTTAAACTACACAATGCAGTTCCACAGTCTGGTTCTCTCCTCCTGTGCCCAAAATATGACTAAATTAAGCTGGCAAAATGCCATCATTTCACTGTTATTTCTGACATCCTAAGCAGATTGCTATAACCAGGCAGGACTCAGAGGAATGCACCAGGTATTTGCACAATACAGGCCATGAATACAGCACAGCAGCTACAACAATGAAATATTACCTCTGCTAAGATGACTATATCATCATCATCATCTTCCTCAGTCTGCTGCTTTTCTGGTATTTCCAGCAACAAAGGCAATTCTTCATCTGAGGAATCTGATATCGTGATAAGACTTTCATCTCTGTGGTTTATCCAGTCTGCAGAACAGTAAGTAAAGTTAAAGTTAGTTCTCGGCTCAAGGTAAATAACTGGAATTACAGGGCACCTGTAGCTCTGAAACATCTGAGAAAGCAGTTTTCCCATTTGCACCGCAGGAAGAAGCATTCAGAGGTCACCAATTCCTCTGCAAGGCATTGTTACAGGTACTCCTGCATCCCTCAGCCTCCAGCAAAACACCTGCACAGCTTCAGCTCATCACAACAGCACTGCAGGGACAGCCACTGACACTCACAAAGAACCTCCTACCCCAAACTCCAGCACAAGTCAAGTTGCTGCAAAAGTTATTACAAACAAGATATGTAGGGAATACTTCTGCAGAGAAATCTTGAACTTCCAGTACCTCAGGGACATTGCATTTTCTTTGTTAAAGTGCAGTGCATTCTAGCAGAGAGATAAGGGTCTTTGTGCAATTTAGCCTCCTCTGAAAGAGTGAGACTTTGCAGGAGTACCTTATGCAGGGCTGAGATAAGGCCTGTGGCTGTGGGTGCAGAAGATATCCTGCTATTAGATGACAACCTTGTGCCTGAAGGTTTGTCAAGAATGGAATATAGATGCTACTCAACACAGCTACTGGAACACCAGAGAGATCCAAGGCAGAAATAGAGGGTTTCTGTACTGCACAGAGAACATACAACTATGCTTTCCCTAAAATCTGACACGTTTTGGCTTATTTTTTAGCATGAGTGTTCATTTATCACCTTTCAGGCATACAGAGAAAGCCTCATTTTGAATTCCACTCTTGAGGGAATGGGTGCCAATGCATACAGCCCTATGAGGGCATGAATTTAGGGTCACCCTGTCTCCTATGGGGTTCTCAGAAGGATGAATTCTCCTTGGATCTGCTGAAACACCTCTACACAGTGATCCCAAGGAGTCAGCAATCTCCCTTCAGGCAGTACAACATGAGAAAGACAAGAGCCAAATATTTTGCATGCCTGCATAACATGAAAGAGTTTCTGTAGGTGGCTAAGTCAGTGTAACAGAGAAGTGTGTGATATGACAGAACAGACCTCCAGCAGTTCCCTGGAAGTTCAGTGTCTGTGAATCCTGCTGCTCAGCAGGAATTTCACAAGAGTGTTTTGGAAACAGGCACACATCAGTACTCACCTCTCCCTCTGTGATTGCTGAAGCTGTTCAAGTTAATCACTTCTTCATTCCCACCTCTCTCTGCCATTTTAAACAGCTGCACCCCAGAGTGTCAATGCCCCAACATGGCAGTCAGGCTCACATGAGGAACTGGAAGGTAAAATAAAACCACAAGGGAGTCAGCCAAACTCAGATTCACCTTAAGGGGCTTTTTCCAAGATTTAGCTGCTGGGGGTTTTCCTGGCTCTCCCAACAGTCTCTCTACATGAGTATTTTTCTGTACCCCCATCCCAGGACCTGAAATGAGATATGTTTGTTATCTTGTGTTCCAACAGTTAAGACAGTCGACTGAAGAGTGAAATTAGGCCTGAGAAGCCTCTCCAGAGGAGCTATGCAATTACAGAAAAGGAGGAGAGATGCAGTTCTACCAAACAGGACTCAAACCCTTCCAATATGTGGATTTTCTCTTGTTTCCAACCAAAATCCAGTGCACCAGCCCACACAGTGGTGCTTCTGCCACCATCAGCTGGTGAGAGGGGCAAAATCCCCTTGACTGAGCTGTCCCAGGGCATCCCCACATCCACCTGCATCTCACATCCCCCAGACAACGTCACTACAACCATCCTGTCACACTGAAATGCCAGGGAAGTCACACACAGCCAACAGGGACACCACCATCCCAGCCTGAATTCCCTGAGTGCTGCCAAGCTGAGGCACAACTTCAGAGCCACCAGAGATGCTCCAAGCTCACTTCCACAGCCCCCACATTACTGGTGTGTCAGAAGGAAGCTGCACCCCAGGCAGAGCAGTGTCAATGTGTGGTTTGTGCCTGCACTGTGAACCAGCACAGGAACATTCCAGAGAACACTTCCTTATCACCATCTGCTCTTTTAAAGAAGAGATTTCCTTGATTTACAGCGAGGATTTGGTACAAATTCCAGGAAACACCATCTGCTCTCACACCAAAAGGAGAGCATGACAGGAATCAGGTTCCTTCACGGGACTGGGCTTTTTGGAACTAAACTTTGCAATCCCCACCTGTTCTCAGAGAGGCACAATGAATTGGCCAGAGGCTCCCAAACAGGATTAGGGGGCCAGAGGAATCACTGCAAACTAAACAGGAGGTTTCCATTTTATGCTCTGTCAGCTTATAGCTCTCCATTCCCACTATCACAGAAAGGCTGAACACATACAGGAACTCCAGGCACAGTTTGATCACTGGAAGGAGAAAAGAGGATTTTTTTTTTCTTATTGGAAAGTATTCATCTCCTTATTGCAGTACAGAGGAATCTGTACTATTAAATATTTCCTGACATATAAGCTGGAAGAAAATGGTGGGTCTGCTATAAAATCCTGTTTGCTAGTACACAAGAGCAGTATAAATTCCCCTTCAGTAATTCTACTTAACTTCCTCTGCTGGGAACAGGATTTGCAGCTAGGACAGTAAAATGAAGAAATGAATTCAGATGCACAAGAGACAATAATAAAAATTTAAATATATAATTTAGCACTCAGAAAAGCCCAGCAGCACGGGCTTAGTGCCTCAGGGAACCTTCTTCAGAGGGAACCTCCAGCATAAAGATTTCAAGGCTTGCTTACAAACAGCCACATTCACCTGATCCCTCATCTGGTCATGGTCCAATTTTGAGTGGGAAATTGGATGAGGGAACAGCAAGAGGCCTCTTCTAACCAACATTACCACAAATATGCAACTACCCCTGTATTTGAGCCCTGATACCTCAGCAGCACATCCTAATTCCAGTAAGCAGCTCTGAAATTATCATGAGCATACTGGTGTTTGAAAACACCCGAAAAACAAGATTTTGGGGGTGTTTCCTCTAGATTCTTCATCTTCTGCCTTATAAGGAGAAATAAATACTTGCCAGAATGGCATGAAAGGGCTGTTCCACCATCACAGGCAGGTGCTGGAGCTGCAGCTCAGGAGCTGGGTCACTGTAAGTGCATTTGGTGCAAATCCTGGCCTTTCTAAAAGGTCACATCCACATTATTACAGCTGTATTCTCCCTGGTACTTGTGAAGAGCAATCACCTAGCCCTGCAGAGCACTTTGCCATCCTTAGCTGTCTGACTCCTTTAGCAAATAGAATCAATTCACTTCTTGCCATTTAAAAGGTGGAGAAACAGAAGCAGGGATAGGCTCAGTGTGGCCAAGGTTGCCAAGCAAACACAGCAAAGGATCACTCAGACTGACTGGGGAGGAACAAGGACATTTGGGAGAGCCACAAATCAGCCCTTGCAGCATCAAGTGGTGCAGACAGGGGCTGGACAGGTGTCTGCTCAGATCTGCTCCAAGCAAAGCTGAGTGGTTGGACATTTCTCCCCTCCAGGGACTCGTGGTGCATTAGCAGGGCTCACTACTTCATGGTGGGGTGACACTGCAAATGCTCAGCACAGCCACAAAAAAAAAAAAAAAAAAAAAAAGGTCCTCCCAAATAGTTCAAATAGCACTATCCTGTCCAGTGCTGGCTAAACCCCAGCTGCTCAGATCCAAGAATGATGGATAAACCAGAAGACTAAGGTTATATTTTCTACAGGCGACTCTGGTTCCTGTAGAGAGGAACTTCAGCAGAGAGAAAGAGGCACAGGGAATAATCTGAAATTAAATTTAGGATTAAAAAAAAAAAACCAAAAACTATCTGCACTTCCATACAAGAAAGTGTGCACACATCATCAGAAGACTCAGTGGTTTAAAAGCAGGAATATAATAAATAGCATTAACTCAAATACACAGTCAAGGCAACAACAAAAAAAGCCAAGGCCGGAAAGAACTGGCAATTCTTCCTACTTCAAAATAGATTGAATAAAACCCCAAGTAGCTTAATAAAGCCCTGCTTTGAGGGTAAAAGCCAAGCTTCCACCAAGAGCTAGCAATTCATTTTGTCAATACTCAATACAGAGCTGGAGTTTAAACAAATATCCATAAGCATGGGCCAGTTCCATCTAGTGGCATGAATAAGAAGTTTATTCATGTTTATAGCACCAGGCCGCCAAGAATGTTAAGTAACAAGATCAAAGCCACCCTGGGGTCTTGCCCTACATAAACAATAATAAAAAAGCAAGGAAGACAGATGGAAAGAAGCTATTCCATACCACCTCAGTGATTTCAGTGCCTATTTATAGGCAAAGAATAAGGCTACCTATAAGCAGGCTCCAACATGCCCATCAGCTTTTCTGTAATACAGTCAAGAACAAGAAACTAGAACTGTTTTAACAGCAAAGCAGTCAGATAAACACTTTGCAACCTTTTCTTCTTTTCTTAAAAGGTTCCCACCTGCACCACAGCACATCAAGCTGGATTTTGGACTTGAATCCCTCCAGCAGTATCTAAGTGACACAAAATTCTCACCATGACTTCTAAGACATCTCACTTGTGCAGTGAGGACCCACCACACTGAAGACTTGGTCCCACCCTGTTTCACCTCTGTGTTATTCCATGTCCTCATAACTCAGTCACAGAATATCTTGAGTTGGAAGGGACCCACGAGGATCAGACTCCAACTCCTGGCCCTGCACAGGACATCCCAACAATCCCAGCCCGTGCCTGAGAGCAGTGACCAAACACTCCTGGAGCTCTGGGAGCCTTGGGGCTGTGCCCATTCCTTAGAGAGCCTGGTCAGTGCCTCACCACCCTCTGACACAGCACACCCAAGTTGTTTCACCGTGCAGACAATAAAATCCTCCCCATTATGGTTTTTCCTGCAGTGAATTGAGAGAAGAATGCATTAACAGAACAGCTACCAGGAAAACCAGAGCCCACCAGAGACTTGGGGCTAACAGTTCTCTGAACTGACAAGGCCTCAGACTGACAGCTCAGGTCACAGTGACTTCCCAGACAAGCTCCTCAGACATGCAAAAATATCATCCACAAAACCACTGCTTCCAGCCACTACTGTGAGGTAAGGGATCAGCTGCTACGAGGTGAGGCAGGTCTCAGGAGCACACAGAATGCTTACACAAGAATTTCCAAAACCCATTCAAAATCTTTTTAAACACTACATGACATATTTTTAGCTTAACCTAAAAATAGCCCCCATCGGTGCTGTGCATATATTTAATCTCCTGGTTTATGAAGGCGTTTCTGGACTGCAGTAACTGGAGCAGAACTCAAATCTGCTCCCTCCACCCCACATTTGTGCTGTGATGAGCTTCTTCAGATGGTGCTGGAATTTAAACTGACAGTCAAGGGGAGACTCCCCCCTTCTCACCACAGTGTAATGTATTTTCCCCCCTACTTACAGCATTTGAAATCTTGAACTCCCACATACCCAAGATGGGACCAAACTCAAAGTGCTCTTGTCTGGCTCCAGCTCAAGGCAACAGGACTAGACAGAAAGCAGGGGAGGTAAGAACTGAGATCCCAAATGAACAAGGGGGAGGGAAAGAAAAAAAAAAGAAAAAAAAAAGAGCAACTTGAAAGGATGTCAGCAACATCAGATCACTGTGTTCTAGCCTCTCCCCCACACAGAACACCACTGTTGCTCACCTACACTGACAGAAGAGCATCAACTCCTACTTTGTGCCTGCGGGCAGCAAACGTGCCTGCTGGTAGCCTGCGAGCAAGGTGAATTTCTGGCTCATTTCAAGCTGCTAAAACAAGCTACTTAAATAATGCAGGGCTTGTGACAGCCACCAAAATGAAAAGCTAAAAATTCAGTCCTTAAAAAAATTTAAAAAAAGCACAACAGAAGGGAAATATATACGAGCCTGACTTACTGTCAAGCATTTCACTGAAACATTTCAAAGGGTTCACCATTTGCTGGGGGCTGCTTCTTGTAACGGGCACTGAGCAAAAGCAGGGAGAGTTTAATAGTGGCTGATCGTGTTAAGCAGCATCATCCCAAGTGAAAATTAGAAATCTCCTGATCATAAGCCCAACAAAAACTGCTGGGCACAAACAAATCCTATTTGCTATGCACAAGGCAGTTACTGCCACTGCCTCACACCCTGCAAAGGGACAGAGCCAGAGGTCAACACGTGGGGCTGCAGCAGAGCTCCTGCCAGGTTTGCTCAGTTCCAAGCCTGGGAAAACTGGAAAAAGCATTGATTCCAGCCCTAAAGCCTTACCCTGGCCTCTGAAGGCAGGAGCGTGTGGGCAGTGGCTCACAGCAAAGAGCACCTGGTTTCCAGCAGCACAACCTGCTACAGGTATTGGCCAAAAGCTCCTCTCAGGGGCAGACTTATGACAAGAGCTCTGCCAATTTTGGACCCATAGCATGTGCTGAAGAGAAACAACAAACCTGAAGATAATTTAATAACAAAACTGGCTGCTGAGCTATAAATTATTCCCAAAGTGTTTCCCACATTAGCAGCTAGCTTGGTTTACCACATGATTTTAAACACATACACTCTCTGAGAAGGGGAAGACAGGATTCCTGAGATGTGAGACAAATCAAGGAACAGAAACTGAAACAAACAATAAAAAGAGCCAGGTGAAAATTTCTAGGGCAAAAAGCCACAGAACTGGTTTCACCACACCAAAACATAAGACAATACAAGAAGTGTTTTGTGGCAAGTAAATCCAACCTGAATTTTCACCTGACAGACAAGACACCCAACACACATTTCAGAAAGTATCCCAGCAGAGCAGCCACTATTTCCAAAACCACACCAGCCTGCAACTGGGTCCAGCAGCTCCAGGGCAGGTCCTGAATGAAGATGGAAAGGAGGAATGAATCTGGCAGCAATCACAGCTTCCAGTTGCTTCCCTAAAGTTCCTCACCCTCTCTTACCCAAGGAGAAAAGCCCTGAAGGGAGTGATGCCCTTTCCTCCCCCTGGTAACTGCAGAGTCACGAGTGTGACAAGAGCACATCAGGAGATGCTCCAAAAAGGGAGGCTACAGATTAACACAGGACAGGCTACATGTCCCTGTCACTGCTCCAGACCAATGAAAATTGCTTACTCAGGAGCAATCAAGAGCAGATATTTAGAGATTACTTGGCTTCAAATCCCCAACTAGATTTTTCCCCATTTTCTAGGCCCGCTCAGGACTTACAGGAAACATCTTGGCTGTCTGTACATCACAAGACTTCTCATCAACCTTACTTGCAGTACATTTCATCAAGGTCACAGTATCATAATTATTAAATATAATTGTTTGAGGTATCCAATCACTATTTTTATCTGAAACACAAAGTACAAGAGGAAAGAAAGGTGCCCAGTTTTACCTAATTCACCTAACAGCTCCCACATACATTGGCACCAGTTTTCCTTCCTAAACCTGCCAAATATTTGCATTTCCCAAGCAAAATATCTGCTCTGTGAGCTACTCTCTAAAATGTAAGACTGTTTTAAAACAGCTGCATTCATTTTCCAAACTGGGCAACTCAAATGAAAGTTTCCCATTCCTTTGAGCTATTCCCAGTAATTGGCATCAAGGTCAACTTCTGGACATTTCAGTGTCTTCCCATGACCCCCATTAGTCCCTCTGCCAAATAACAGGGCTCCATATCATCCCATCTCCCTGACCAGCATAAGATCCTCGTTTTGATGCCTGCAAAAAAACACTCTCTGCACAAGAGGTGGAAATCTTTGGATTTGCCATTCCCTCTCCTCCCATCCAATTGAGTCCTGGAAAAAAGTTAAATCTACAAATTCTAGTTGGAAAGGAGAGTTAATACCATTACCTTGTGCAGCTCCTTTTAAGAGTGAAGTGAGAAGTCAAGGTTTTGAGGAAGTAAGAGGTGTCCCTGGAGGTAGTTCCTCTAAAAGGGAAGCACTCTGCCTACCACAGACTTCTGGCATGTGCAAGATCATCCCCTAAATCCAAAAGCTCCCTCCCACATCACAAACACAGGTGTCAGCTTGGCATTTCATGTTTATACAACAATTCAGATACCAGCAGCTCAGCACCTGGCTACAGATCTACATACAAACCCAGCCTATCTCCCAAGCCATCATTTAGAAGAACTGATTTATTCTGATTTTGTGCTATGAGGGTGGGGATGAAGGGAAGAGCATGTGAAACCACGTGATTTGCAGCTCTGCTGCTTCCAGAGTGAGTTTTACTTCCAGTTTCTTTTCTCTGAACTCATATGCCCTTTCCCTTCCAGGGAAGGGCCAGGGGCTGCTTTGATCAGCTCCAAGATTCAGACACCAGTGGGTTTTAAAGACTCTAAAAGTGGGTTTGGACTCCACAAACCCCCAGGTGCTGCACATACCTGCCATAGCTCCACACAGCATTGATTGCAGCTGCCTTCTCCATAAACCCAGCAGTCACATGGAAAAGAGCAGGAGAAATGCCCTGTGAGCACCAGGATATATAGCAGAGTGCTCCTCTGTTACTTGTATTTCATAGATCTCTCCAGGAAAAAGGAAAGAGCATCTCCTCTCCAAATCCTCAGTAGTTTTCCTACTTTTTTCTTTTCTTTTTTAAGGGATCCTGAATGCCACTTTAAAGAGCTTAACAGAACAAAGAAATCCAAGTGCAATCTTTTAAGTAGTTATTTAACAAGTTGGATGAATGTCTTCAGGAGCATTCAGGTTCCCATCTCAGCACTGTTTTCACTGGAGAGGAAACAGAACTAAGGGATTTAAGGCTGCTGGGACAGGCAGTGGCACTGACATTCACACTGATGAGCAACCAGCAGCCTGCTCAGCTCACAGCCCTGTGTGCAGGGACACAGAGCAGGGAGAACCAGGATGCACACTAGCAGCAAACTGCTGGGAAAAGCAGCAGTGAGGGATAAGTAGACCAAAACCAAGGCGGCCAGAAAGCAAAGTCAAGTTTAGTTCCAGTGGCAGCCAGAGGATTTGAAGGAACTGATGGGCTCTGATGGCATCCTGGATGTTGAGCAGCTGCCCATCACACAGACTCAGGAAACCACCTAAGCTGCACTCCAGAAAAAATTACAAGCATAATACACCATCAGGAAAAAATGTGGAAGGAAAGGGGGTATTTTTGTATTTTATTTTAAATGTGACCTCAACTTATCACAAAAAAACTTTGCTTTCAAGCAGAGCACACCTCACCTCATTCACAAAGCTGCTGACAACACAAAAGCTGAGACTTGACCTTGAGGTGCACACAGGGAAAAAATGTGACTTACTGCAGCAGCCCACCTTGGCAAAAAGAAGGTCTCTGTCAATCTGCACAGCACTTTCAGAACTACAGACTTAAAAGCCTGCCACCAACCCTTCCAGGTGTCAAACATCCCAGAGTGAGGGACTTCCAAAAAGAATGACTCCACAGGTCACATACCCTGGTTACAACAGCCCTGCCTTTTTTTAGGGCCACATTAAGCATCTGCACTTGCCACAATTCCAAAGGTCAGTGGCCAGAAGCTGTGGCTTCATGCTCAGAAGGGTTTCACCTCAATACCTGTAAAGGATAGTCATGTTCCCATACCACAGCTTGTTTCCTTCTCTCACACTGAGCTCCTCCAGCATTTCTTACAGCTTTGAAAGGAAATGCCCTGGAAAATGTTTTTGTAGGATTCAGATCAGGTACCCTCCACATATCCAGTGTGGTACAATTGGGAGAACCGAATTAAGGTGGAAAAATAAACTGCAAGAAGGGGGAAGATCTTAAACTGCAGCTTAAGCTGATACAGCCAGTCTGTCCCTAACACTCAAACTACACGTGCTCCTACTGCAAGGTCAGGCACTTTGAAAGGTGTTTTTACACAATCAATTAAGGGTTTAAATATGAACAAGAGCCAGTTTAGAGCCAGACTGGGCCAACAGGCCAAGCTAACAGTGATAAGTCTTAAATGGCCTTAACTACTGAGAGTAAAATACTGACAGAAACCTTTTAAGACAGGTGCCAACACCTGAGCAACAAATCCATGCTCTACACCAATTTCTGCTGGAAAGAGTAAAAAATAAGCTGCCTCTTGCACCCAACAACTGCTGCAGGAGGAGCACTGCCACAGAAGAACTGCATCTACCTCCTTACTGCTCTAGCACCACAGATGACCACTTGACATTTTCCAAGATTTTCCAGACAGCAACAGCCTTTGGAAAACTGGGTTTAGTTTTGTTTACAGCCACGTGTAGCCTTGTGGCCAAGTCCAGCCCAGCAAACTCTCAGCAGTGAAAACCCAGGGCAGCCTTCCAGGCTCATGACAGTTGTCCAGCCTGACTTCATCCATGTCACGTGGCAGTGGCCACTGTGGAGTTCGAGTATGTTAAAGTAGCAGAAAAGCAAAGAGGCTGCATTTGAGGTAAGTACCACTATATCAGAACAGAAAACAGTGACATTAGATGGTGGCTGGATTTAGAGATGCTCCACATCCAGCATGAATCCCTTCTGAGACTACTGAAGTTCACAAATGAATGAATTATAAGCTAAAGAGGGAGTAAAGAAGAGCTGCACATTAATTCTCCACATCCATAGTCCTGAAGATTAACAAAACTGTCCAGTACCCACTAATCCCAAGGCAAACAAACATTTCACAGACACAGGACTACAAAAACCACCACAGGCCACAGCCAGGAGGTTACACAGGCTGCACTCAGAGCAGTTGCTAAGGACAGACTGTTTCAGGCAGTGAATCCTGTGCCCACCCTTGGTCAACACACTCGTGTCCAACACCGGGTGAGTCCTCACAGTGGAACAGAAATTCTCTTCCTGGGTGTTGCAATATCAGACAGTTTATTTAACCACCTGGGCTGGTGGGTCAGTAAAAGCAGCCACAAACTGCTAAATAAACACTGAGCTGAGGAGCACTCTCCAGATACTGTGTGTTGCAGCCACTGGGAGCTGGGCTGTGCTAGTCCTGGCAGATCCAAGGGCACCTCCCAGTTGATACACAATGAAGCCTGCTCCACTACAAAAGGATTCTGCTTTAACAATCTACAGAGAACTATTTACATTAGCCAAGCTACTGCTCCCAGGTCTTGCTCATCCGTAGCTGGAAATCCCAGCAGCACGGGAGGCATTAAAAGCCCTACCCTGCTGGTTTCCTGAAAGGAAAAAAGAGCTGCTTTTCCTGCCTCTCCATTATGCTACTGCTGTCATCTCCCTCAAATTGCATTTCAGCACATGACAGCAGAGCAGGGAGAGGAGGAAAGTCCTCAGCAGCATCGTGGCTGTGCTGCAGGGAGCTGTCAGCACTGCTGTCTCTTCCCTCTGCCAAACCCCTGAAATGTGTTTGCCCAACAGAGCTTGTACTTGCCAGGGGTACATGGGCCACTGCTCCTTCCAAGACTGGCCTTCAAGCAAAAATCATCTCCAAGAAGCATCAGGGGGAGGTTTTCCTTCCCCCTCCATCACACAGAAATGCATCATGTCTTTGGGATGGGATTTGGAAGAAGTGTAAATCTATTCCTCACTCTGGTTTTGCAAGGGCTGCAAAAAGCCAAACCCTGCCTGCTTTCCTGCAAGGAATAACAGGAGCAGTGCCCACAGCTTGGTAAGAACACGTCAGTCTGGATAAAACAGTACAGGAGACTTGTGCAAGGAGTGCTTGGGAGAAAATGTATTACCTGAGGCCATTTTTCATTCTTATATTCACCCAAACAGAGAATCCAGCTAGGGCAGACCCCAACCACCTCGTACTGCAAAGCAGCATCACGTGATGCCTGAACAGATCCCATCCAAATGTTTCTCTGAATAATGCCAACAGGAGCTTGGCCTCCCTGCAGGGGAGAGCAGGCTGAGGGTGAGCAACACCACGCTTGGCCTCCGAGGACTGAAAATATTTCGGGTCACCCTGACACCCACAAACACTCCCAGTTTTATTTCAGCTCATCAACTTGGCTTCTCTTTACAAGGGGCAACCACAGCCTCCAAAACTCACCCTGGGAGCAGCTGGGCATCACCAGCATCAGCACAGGAGTGGGGCTCCCTAAAGCCAGAGAAGAAGGCACACATTTAAATTAAATTCCCGCTGACCTGGGTCAGGAACACTGCGAGGTGACATCGTGGCTCGGGGTAGCAGCTGCCCCGCAGTGAAATCTTTCCCTAAAGCCCAATGCTTTTTCCACTTAATCAGGCACTGACAGTTCCCCTCATGAACACAGGGAGGGAACCACAGCAGGGTTGGTAATTAGGAGAGAGGTGTCATTCAGAAGGAATCTCATTTTCCATGATATTATTCCCATGAATTAAGCTTTCTCAAGGATCGTTACAAATTTAAAACCTGCAAGCCCTTAAGCACCAACCCAGAGGAAAAACATCACTCCCGAGATAGTCCAAAATAAACCTGAAATTCTATAAAAGTGACATGAAGGCTGCTGAGAATGAGATTATCCCAGCTCAGTGAGACACTCATTATCTCTCATCTTTGGCAAGGATAACTTATTCAAGCCACCAGGACACTAAGTAGTTTTCCCCCCACCTCTTTTTCCGTTTGCTCTGCCTATCCCTCCCCGATTTCCCACTTCCAGTAACCTGCTAAAAACTACTCTGGAGTATTGTTGAGCAGCCCGTTATTCAGCTCCATTTCAAATACAGAAACTCCCAGCCTGTACACAAATGACCTTTTCTCCTGGGCTGCTACTGGGAGACAGTTGCTGTCCCCAGGCAGTTGTGTGTTTCACACCTTCTGCTGTATTTAAAAAGGCACCTACCCCACTGGGATAGATCCTACTGAGAGTAATCCCAGTTACATGAAGCAGCTTGAAACTCCACCATCACTTCAGTGCACACACAGGCTTTGGAGGCTATCAATGCCTCATCTTTAAGTAGTTACAATAATATCCAAATTCAGTAATTTAAAGGGAGTCTTAAAATATCCCCAGATCTAATCCATCTGCAAAAAAAACCAAAAAACAAAAAAAACCAAAACCACCCTCAAAGTTCCAATGAGAGGAATTAGTGGTGCAGTTCTGACTGTCCCAGAAAGAATGCAGCCAGTGGCAAGCCCCAACACTCAGCACCGCCGGTGCTCAGACACAGTAGACCACTCACAATGGCTTTAGAAAGATACAAACAAAAATAAGACACCCATTCCAAATTAATGAATGGGAGCTTCTTCCAACAGGCACTAAACAACACCCGAAGGGCTCCACGTCTCTTGCACTTGTGTTTGTGCTACTCAGCTCCTGGCCCCGGGAATGCTTCCTGTCTCTCTCCAGCTGCGCCAGAACTGCGTGTTTGCCCCACCTATTCTTGCCACCGGACTTTTCAGTGATTTGTGCTTTGAAATTGGACACAAGTCTCGCCAGAGGCAGGAACGCCCACTGCATTCTCAGGCAGACAAAGCACTGGTCTACCCCGGAATTTGGACTTCCGAGGCAGCTCCTGGAACTCCAGCCCAGGAACAGGCTGCCAGCACCCAGCTGGAATCCAGACTGTACCTTATCACCACTAACACCTGCTCCAAGTGTTCTTCTAGGAACTGCTGTTCATACCCTGACTGCCTGCAGCCAGGCCAACCAGAAGGAAAACATCCTAGGAAGCAAGAAAAAGAGATGGAAGAAAGCCTGTTACCACCATCAGCACCTCTAAGCAGGCTGAATGTCTACAGATCTTCGGGAAATCTGTCTGAGTTCCTTCCCAAGTCTTGGTGTTCCAGGCACAAACTCCTGTCAAGATGATTGTTTATTAACATCCAGTCACACCACAAAGACACCCAGCACATGAAATCTATTAACGTGTTTACAATTGCAGAAGGCCTGATGTAAGGCAGTGGAATTTTTTGCACAGAATTCATCTTAGAAATTAAAAGCACATATTAAAGCTGTATATCCCACAGTTTTGGAATTAAAAGCTGTTCCTGGAATCCTACTAGTCCCAAATGAAATAGGTTCTACCACACAGTTTGAGCTGCACATTCCTATGGCCCTGCACCTGTTCAGGGATGTACCAGAACCTGCTCGAGATTTGGCTCTGCAGAATAATGGGTCTCAGATTTCCTGCCTCATCTTCCAAACAGCTTGCTGGAGGAAAAGCCCTCATGCCATCCCCTGAAAGCAGGAGAGGCCACCCTAGCTGAGCATGCACAGGCCAGTCTAAATGCCTGACGGGGGACACTTGCCTTTCCCTTCACTGCTACCACCAGAAACCTGCAACAACTCCAAAGTGCATCAGGTGGGAGAGCAGAGATTGTTAAGAAAGAGGAATCAACCTCCACAGAGACAGAACAGAGAAACAGACATCTGCCCATAGGTCTTAGGACCAGGACTGGCTCTGCCTTTCAGCCACCAAGCACAGAGATTCCCTCTAGAACTGCTGCCTGAAGCAAAGCAAGAGCCTGCTGTTCCACAGGGAAAGAAACACAAGAGGGAATGCTCTGAAAAGCACATGGACATCAAGCTTCAGTCCCTCAGCATCATGCCTGGACTATGGAAATGAAAGTGCACAGCAGCAACATCAGCTTTTCTCTTTCAAAGCATCAGAGGTCTCAGGACAGTAACCAAACCATAAGAATCTGAAGAGAAACATCAATGACTGAACTTATTTGGATGAAAACTATTCTAAGCATCTGTCAGTTAGATTCTAAAGTAAGGTATTGGAGGACACTCAAATACAACACTCCAGGAGATAAAGCACAGGTGAGATGAAAGGAAAAACCCCCTGGGCTGGGCTCACAGGTGAAAGCAGCCGTGATCCACCCAGGACTCCAGCCAGCACAGCTGTCAAGCCAGGGACACACGAGATGACTCTTTAAGCCAATCTACATTTTGCCCGCCCCAAAGCACTGCCCCGGGTGAGCTCACACTCCTCTCTTCATACACTGGAGTTCCCCACAGCTCTTCAGCCTCAGAAGACTTCGGTGGGATCCCCACCTGCCTCCAGCCACCTGGGGGAACAAAGTCAGCTCCAGCGGCAGAAAAACTCATTACATAAACGCAGTGTACATTAACACTTCCAGGCTGTGCTCTGTCTACCATGCCAGGCCGGCACTTGGATCAATAGAGAAGGGAAAGAAGAGGAGTATCTCTTACACTGATCCCTCAGCTCCGAGGACAGCTGTGTTTAGGGTTTCTTGCCTGCAGCGGCTCCCACAGCAGATGCCTGAAATGTCGAGATGTCCCAACGGCACCGAGTGCTCCCACACTGAACAGGGGTCAGAAGAGAACAATCTTTTACCCTCCTCTCCCACGAGCTCCGGCGCCAGGTTATCCCCGACCACAAACACCCGGCCCGGGGTACCCGGGACAGCCGTGAGGAGCCCCCGGAGAGCAGCGCCTGCCCCCGCGTGTCCCTCGGGCCTGCGGGGGGACGCAGAGGCGGTGCACGGAGGTGAAGGGACCCCCGGGAAGGGGGAGAAGGGACTGGCCCTGAGGAGATGGAGGGCGAAGAGAAAGGACCCAGTCCTAAGGGGAGCTGGAGGGGGAGGGGGTGTCCCCGATCCGGAGGCAAAGCGAGGAGGAAGGACTCGGCCCTAAATTAAAGCGGAGGGGTACAGGAGAACGGAGACGACGACGCGGGGGACCCGTCCCTGAAGGGAAGCGCTGGAGGGGGAACGACCTGTCCCTGAGGGGAAGAGAAGGGAAGGACCGGCCCTGAAGGGAAGCGCTGGAGGGGGAACGACCTGTCCCTGAGGGGAAGAGAAGGGAAGGACCGGCCCTGAAGGGACGCGGGGGAAGTGGAACGGACACCGGGCCCTGAGGGGACGCGAGGAGAGGGGGGTGAACGACCCGTCCCTGAGGACAGGCCCCAGCCGGGAGCAGCGCCCGACCCTGCAGCGAGGGGTCCGGCGAGGCCCAGAGACGCCTCGGGGCGGCCCTTGTGTCCGTCGGGCCGCAGGGCTGTCCCGGCACTCACCGGCTCCACGGGACGGAGGGATCACCCCGGCACTCACCGGCCCCGCCGCCCCTCCGGCCCCGCTTCATTTAACCGCCGCTTCCGCCCGGCCCGCGCCACGTGACCGCGCCGCCCCGCACCATAGAGACACAGCGAGGGAGGGACAGAGCGGCGCGGGGGCACGAGCGGCGCGGACGGGCCCGGCCCGGCGAACCTACCATAGAGAGAGGGGGCGGTGAGGCAGCGCCGCGCCACGCCCCCTGCCGGGCGGGCGGTGTTCCCGTGGGGAGGGGGCGTGGTCAGGGCTGCACGTGTGTGCGGGGCGGGGCCCGGCGGGGACTGAACTTTTTGGGGTGCTCGGCATTGGGGGGGTCCCGGACCCCTGCGCGGGACCCACCCTGTCCCCCGCAGCTCTGGGTGCTCGGGGAGGTCAAGGGAGTGACGGGGACACCGCGTTTGCAGCGGGGGATGTCCTGCAGGAAGAGCCGAAAATTGAACTTGAGGGATTTAAGTGACTTAAGCCAAGCTGCCAGAAAAGGAGACAGCCGATCCATTGAGCTCCGCAAGATTTCCTAAGAGAAATGGGAAAGTTTTAATTGCGTTTTCAAGAGGTTCGCGTCATAGAGAAGTCCTGGAGCGGCCCCACTACAGCACAGCCCACCCACTGGAGCAGGCTACAGGGATCCTCCTTTCTCTTAGCACCAAAAGGAAAGCAGAAATCAGGAAAACGTCACAAAAAGTAGCTATGAAAGAAAACAGCAGTGACAGTGTTTGACAGAGCACTGAAGGACTGACATGATTTCCTGATCCAGGTAATAAAATTACTCAGTCCTCCTGACACGAGTGGACAACAGCAGCTCCCCGGTCATTTGTTCATATTGTGAAATTACTCAGAGAATAAAGAGCATTTTATTTCTGCTCCCTCCTTTTTAATTTATTTATTAAACCAAATTACGGCCAGAAGAAACCCCAGCTTTCAGCATCAGGGAGGGAATGCACTGAGCACCATCCTCAGACTTGCTCCTGTCCTTCTCCACTGGCAAAGCAGCAGTAATTAGGAAAAAACCTCAAACAAACCAAAACCAACAAAAAAAAAAAAAAAACAAACAGGAAAGCAAGGATTCATCAACACTAGTGAATTTTTCTCCAGCTTTCATTAAGGGGAAGATTATAATTTCTTTCTCCAAACCGAGGTTTTGGGAAAATATCAGGACAAATAAGATAAGAAGGAAAAAAGATTAAAGTGAATTAATGAAACAAAGTGTTCTCCCCTGCAGAGGAGGACTTTCATCTGAGCAATCCACATAAATCTGTTAAGTCAGTTGTATTTCAATACTTTGTCCACTCTTTTCCTCTGATTCCCATAAATACTGTAACAAACAAAACAGTGGCTACCAAGAGTTTAAAGTTGTGAGTTTATTGCATATGTAACAAAAATGAACATGACCTCCTGGGTCCAGCCTACTATACAATCACTGTTTATTCCAGCTGGTTCCATAACCACATTAAATAGAACTAGTATTTTTTTAAATACTTTGATTTAGACATAAAATGAAACATTAGTGTACAACTTCCACAAAATAAATCTGCAATAAAAACAGTGGGAAGAATAACAAGGATAGCAGCAATACTTAAACATGACATTACAAAATAATAAATTAAAAAAATACATTATAAAGTGGTTGAGGAACAACAACAACAACAACAAAAAAAATTAACAGATTAAAACCAGATCCATACTGCGTTTCTGGGAATTTGCTGTGCCACATGGCCCCGAACCTGGGCACTGGCTCCAGAGGGCCCAGTGGCTGGATCAGTAATTTACAAAATCTGTTGGATTTTACAACCACCTCGACTTGAACTGAGGACAAACTGCTGAGCGAGCGCCGATGGCACCGTGTGGAGCTTCGAGCAGCCTTTTTGGAGCAGGGTCTTGTCTAACATAATGCCCAAGTGAACACTCACACCCATCCTACAGGCTCGTTTCCTCCCGGTGGAACACACGAGCAGAGTGGTGGTTTCCTACATCCCTGAGCGTAGAGTAGAGGCAGAGGAGCAGTGTCAGGGCACTGCTGATGGGGTTTGCCGTGGGACAGGAACGACAGACACGCTGTACCTTCGATTTCCTTCGGGTCAGATCCAAGAGTATCCGCGCACAAGGTGGAACGTGGAATGACAAAATGAACACGGGACTCCATGGTATTCTTTGGGCAAGTCTGAGAAGTAACAACCAAGTTCAAGTGCTGGCAGACCGAGTGGGAATGGACATACAAATTCACACAGCTGAGGTTATCCCAGACCTCTGAGAGCCACTGGCTCAAGCCACGCTAACTCCTGTTGGCATTTTGTCCTTGCCTGGCCATGGCTCCATGGCTCCAAAGCCATTCTACCTCGCTTCTTGCTGTTCCTCCATCCACCCAAGCTTTAAGGCCTGCCTCAAATGCATGTACAGAACAAGACAAAAATGTCTTTTTCGTCACTGAAGTGGCACAAAATTGCAAAGACAACACGACGGGAGAGGTGGTGAAGTTGTTGAAAAGAGAACTGAAATAATTTAAAAGACAGTGCCCTATTCTCGTTACTGTCAGCACGGAGGAGGTACCTTGACAAGGGCTTTTAAATACAGCAAAAAACAGACGGACTTTCCAAAACAACAATCCTTGCCTATTCTTATTTTGTGCATTCAATAAAACACTGACCTAGCAAAGACATTAGGAACTATCTTATGTCAACTGGGTCGTTGACATAAAGCTACTTGACCTATAGATCTCCAAATCAGGGGCCTTTCCCTTCACCTTGCTTGGTTTGTACTGAGCCAGTTGTGCTGCAGGTGTGACAGGATTTTTATTAGGGGTGGGCTTTAGTATCTGGGTTTGGGTTTTAACACTTTTTTTTAGGGAAAAATCCACATAAGACTGCATGCAAAGCTTTTGGGCAATAATCCATTTTGCATTTTTCCTATCTGACTGGTTTATTGCACATTCAAACGTACTGAAAGGATGAAATACACTCTATGAACAGCTTTGACTTCAAAGCAATTTGGAAAATCTAGGTTTGTGGAGACTCTGCTACTCAGCCCGGGTCTGTAGGGATGCTGTCTGCCAACTGTTGCACATCCCAACAACCAGAATTGCAGAAACTGGTCTCCAAGTGCCAAAAGATCCCTACAGAACATGGGGCTGAACATGCCTCTCCTATACAGTCCTGCAGGATGAGCATCTTTAGCCACCCTGTGCAAATCTCACAATATGGTACAATTTTACACCTCTAATGAGACTCCTGACAACAAATCACGAATTATGGTCAATGGCAAAAAGAAAACCACAAACAAAAAAAAAAACAGAGAAAGATGCCAGGGTTTTGACAAGTGTCTACTTTCTGTCCTATCACAGTTTAAAGCTATTACCAAATTCAAATTAAAAAAAGAAGACAAAATAGAAGTATTCCAGTAGACATCTCCTAAGGACAGTCTCTTACATACAGCTGAATTTCAATGCACTATTCCATAGACATAACATCTGTTAAGTGTTTCAGTCATGAATCTCTCTAAAAATCAGGTTTGCCAAAGGAAAAAAAAATCCTATACAAACAAGTCTGCTTAAGTTTAGACATATTTGATAGATAACTGGGTCTCTCTGAAGCCATGTTATTTGTTAACATCCTGGTGTGCAAACTGGAAAAAATGTTAGCGATTCAGTGTCTTAGGTTACAATGTAAGATGTAACCAAAAGTCTGTATTCTATCACCATCTGTTAAAAACAAGTGGGGCATTGTTCTTATCTCTTCCCTTATCTTGTTCTTATCTGTTCTCCTTGTCTATATGACACACCCCTGATAACTCCCTCCAGGGGGATATCTTCTGTTAATGGCCCATCAAGCCTCACTGCATGACTCATAAAATTAAATCATCCCATTGTGAGATGCTCCGCCCAGCAGGAGGAGCCAAGCATTCCTACCTGGATAGAACCTGAGCTTTGGAACACCACAGTAGCCTTTACCTACTGCATTCCCAGAGGACAAGAGCTCCACAACCAGCACTGGACCTTCAGAGGAAGAGCAAACCCTTCTACAGGATCACTGCTTCAAGGGACTCCAGGAGGACTGCAGCCACCACTCACTCAGACTGTCACCACCCCCTGACCAACAGGGTGTCAGCTCCTGTCCTGACTCTCTCCTCAGCTCGCCATGGCATCAGGCAGTGGGACAAAGACCCTGGACTTCCGTCGGAAATGGGACAAGGACGAATACGAGAAACTGGCAGAGAAGCGGCTCGCAGAGGAGAGGGAAAGGAAAGATGGCAAACCAGCTCAGCCTGTCAAAAGAGAACTTCTGCGGCCCCGAGACTACAAAGTGGACCTGGAATCCAAGCTGGGCAAAACCATTTTCATCACCAAAACTACCCCTCAGTCAGAGATGGGAGGGTATTACTGTAACATATGTGACTGTGTGCTGAAAGATTCCGTTAACTTCTTGGATCATATCAATGGCAAAAAACACCAGAGGAATCTGGGCATGTCCATGCGGGTGGAGCGCTCCACACTGGACCAGGTGAAGAAACGCTTTGAAGTGAACAAAAAGAAGATGGAGGAGAAGAAGAAGGACTATAACTTTGAGGAGAGGATGAAGGAACTACATGAGGAGGAGGAGAAGGCCAAATCCTACAAGAAGATGAAGCAGAGAGAGAAGAAAAGGCGGGCAGAGGAAGATTTGACCTTTGAAGAGAATGATGAAATGGCAGCTGTGATGGGTTTCTCTGGTTTTGCCTCAACAAAAAAAAACCACTGAGCAGCTCCAGACTCTCCTCTTTCTCTACAGGGAACTCTGGATAACATCTCCCAGCAGAAGTTGGCTGGAAGAGTTGGAAAACAATTCCATGCTCTACCTGTGCTGCAGATCAAGCTCTGCCCCTCATTAGTTTCCCTTTTCCTTCTGTGTACTAGGCCTGGCTGCTCAGCTGCACTATGGCTGTGTGTGAGCAGGGAAGTGCTCTGTTGGGTACCCTTTTTTGTCAATAAAGTACAGTCATTCTGCACAGGTGGTCTGGTTCCTTTCCTTTTGTGTTTTATGCTATAATTTCAGTATCTTTAGGGTAGGGGAGAAATTTTTCCCCACAACTGGTCTAGGATAGAGCCAATGGAAAAAAGGTGTGTACAGTTTGCCAGAAACAAATGGGGCGTTTTATTGGGCCCATGATGCCTCTGGTCATCAGGGACAAGATGCAATGTACTGATGGGCTCGTGGCTGAGGGGTGGACTTGACCACGGACAGCATCTCACAGGTCACCCACAGCTCTGAGACCTGTGCTGTATCAAACAGGCCAAGAGGGGGAAGCCCCTGTGGTGTGGTGGATGATGGTCAGAGTATAGGTATGGGGAAGCCTGGAAAATTGGCTACATCATCCTTCCCCAAACCTGCCAGGGCAAGCACTATGTGCTGACCATGGTGGAAGCCACCACTGGATGGTTGAAGACCTACCCTGTGCTTCACACTACCCCATAACACCATCTTGGGCCTGGAAAAGCAAGTGCTGTGGATATAAGGCACCCCTGAGAGAACTGAGTCAGACAATGGGACCCATTTCAAGAATAACCTTACAAACACCTGGGCCAGAGAACATGGCATTGAATGGATTTATCATATCTCTTATCATGCACCAGCTGCTAGGAAAAGTTAAATGGTGCAACAGACAACTCAAGACTACCCTAAAGGCACTTGGCAGGGGGACCTTCAAAAATTGGGAAGTGAATTTAGCAAAGGCCACCTGGATGGTCCATCCAGGGTCCATGAATTGAACTGGTCCTGCCCAGTCCAAAGCCTTGCACACAGTTGATGGAGATAAACTCCCTGTGGTACACATGGAAGGTATTTTAGGAAAGACTGTTTGGATTAGTCCCATCTCAGGCAAAAGCAAACTCATCTGTGTTTTTGCTCAAGGACCTGATTACACTTGGTGGGTAATGCAGACAGATGGGAAAACCCATTGTGTATCATAGGGAGACTTAATCTTAAGCGAGAACTGTGTGTAAGGTTTCATTGTATATACACATAAAAGCAGAGTTTAAAGAGGGTGTTGATTTGAGTATGATGCAGATGGTAACAGAATAAGGGTTAGATAATGTCTCAGGTTACAATGTAAGATGTAACCAAAAGTCTGTATCCTATCACCATCTGTTAAAAACAAGTGGGGCATTATTCTTATCTCTTCCAGGACACATCCCTGATATATCCCTCCAGGAGTTATCTTCTGTTAATGGCCCATCAAACCTCACTGCATGACTCATAAAATTACATCATCCCATTGTGAGATGCTCCGCCCAGCAGGAGGAGCCAAGCATTCCTACCTGGATAGAACCTGAGCTTTGGAACACCACAGTAGCCTTTACCTACTGCATTCCCAGAGGACAAGAGCTCCACAACCACCACTGGACCTTCAGAGGAAGAGCAAACCCTTCACTGCTTCAAGGGAAGCACATCTATCACTCCAGGACTGCAGCCACCACTCACTCAGACTGCCACCACCCCCTGACCAACAGGGTGTCAGCTCCTGTCCTGACTGTCAGTTTAAGCCAGTGTTTCTGTATTACTGCCTGGTTATATATACTAGCAAAGAACCTATTCCTATTTCTCCTATCTTTGCCTGAAAGCCCCGTAATTTCAAAATTATAGTAATTTGGAGGGAAGGGGGTTACATTTTCCATTACAAGGGAGGCTCCTGCCTTCCTTAGCAGACACCTCTGTTTCAAACCAAGACATTCAGGTATTGGATTTGCTTTTGTTTCCCCTGTGTTAGAGAACAAACGTTTTAATATTAGTTTCAGATATTGGAAAAAATAGCCTTATATGGCTCTCTGGAGAAAGTTTCATCCCTACAGAACTGAAGTCATAAATTCTTCCAATAGCTTTCTGTAACATTTAGAATGTATTCACTATATAGTTCCCTTTTACCTCAATCTCCAAATAAACCTTTCCCAAGGCCAAAAAATTTGAAGCAGGAGTTTGCACTGTTAACTTGACTTTTAGTGATTTCCATGTGAGTCTTAGGATTTAAAGTCACACAAACACATCTTGAGTAAAACAGTGGCACAGAAATCACAGCTTTGGGATTGAATGCATTTTTATCCTCTGTCTCCTCCTCACAAGGCTTCTCTGCAAGGTACTTACATCTGAACAAACTATGGAAAGTAATTCTGCAGGAGGAAAGAACTGTTTTCACGTGCAAAACAATTAGATTTCAGCCAGGACAACCAAAAAGAAGTCACACAATACCGTTTAAGCTGTCCCAGATTCCTTCACTTTTCTCAAGGTGAGCCACAGCTTTCACTGGGAGCTTCCTGCTAAGGCAGAACTTGGATTTCTTTACCTTTCAGTTAAGTGTTCATATGGAGGTATTTTCTGCTAGAAGTTTACTTTTTAAATAGATGTTTAAAATGTGCAATGCAATTTCTGGTGCCAGTCAGACACTCTGCACCTGCTGGACTCTACAAAGGCTCAAGCTTGATTTAAGACAGACTAACCAGGTGCACCTACCAGTTGCAAGTCCTCAGTAAATTAAGCTCATTCTCAAATACACTTTGATTCTCCTATTAAAAAAGCCCCACAGGTCACTGACCCTATCACAATATGTGTTACAAATCTAGCAGAATATCCTGTGTAACCAAAGCCAAATGCTGAACTTGGCTGCATTTCGTTTCAGGGGGGATGGAAGAAGAGGGAAGGGGTTATTGTAACAAAGGGGAGAAAATAGAGTTGGGAACCACCAAGAAAAGCCCCGACCCTCCCCCCTAATCCACCAGCATCGGAAGGGAAACAGCCCCATCTCTAAGTTGTCAGAGTTCAGATGTTTCAGACAGCTTAGCAGGAAGTTCACAGCAAGCTTCTTCTAGCTTTTGATTTGGTGGTCCATGAGCTAGCATCTGTTTCCTTTGGTTGCTTTTTCATTCCACAGCAAACCCACACGTCTCTTCCACAGCTGTCAACAGCTTCTCATAAAGCTTCTCGTATGACTCATAAGGCGGAATGTCGATCCGGTTAAAGCTGCAGGGAAAGGAACAAAACACTGATGGATCACAAGTGCTCATTGGGGGAAAAATGTAAAGAAGCTACATATAGATAGAAATTGTAAAAGCTCTCAGCTGCCTCAGTGGCCAAAGGAGACAAGATGAAAACAACTATTTCTACAGCAGGAATGCACAGCTTAATAGGGCAGTGTTTGGGATGAGGAGGAGGAAGAGGCAGATGCAGGAGACTTGCAAAGAAAAAGCAACACATCAGGCAGGCCCATTCCCTGCCCTGCCTGAAGACAGTCTGCTGCTGCTGACACCATTTCCTGCCTCTGATGGAGTGAGATTTCTGTGCAAGGGTTCAGGCTGTGCCTATACTGCACCAACAGCATGAGCTTCCAACATCCGACATCTGACAACGCTTCTTTGTAATAAAGAAATGAAGAAATAAACTTACAAACATCACACTACCCAGAATAATCACCTCTGGTATAAATGAAAACTACAGATAGTAGAGGACAAGTCAAGCTTTAAGAAAAGCAAATTATTTTGCTGGCTGCAGAGTACAGATATACCCAAGCTAACAGAGCACACTTGGAGTCATGTGTATCATATGCTTAACCCCTGCTCAGGACAAACAGAGATGACTCCTTTAAATCAAGACAAAGGGAGAGGAAGCAGAGTGTTTCCATCTTACCAAGTGTGGGCTTTTGGAAGGTTGTCTGTGTTTGCATCTATTAAATGGATGGTAAACAGTCTGGGTCCTGCAGCGCCTGTAGAACCTTAGACAGACATTCTAGTTAATGCACTTCAACAAAGCATCATTCACACACACGCATTTTGCTGCACATAAAAAGGCAAGAGAGGAAATTACAGTTCCAGCTGCAAGCCTAAGTATGTCCTAGGCTAAATCTGTCGAGATATTTGCAGCTGATGAAAGGGATGGCAGAATAGATAGGGCTGTTTGTGACAATCATTTGATAGACTGGTATTTTGGAAAGCTTCTAAATTTGATATTAATGAAAGCTGCACCATCAAAAATGAAAATATGTAAGTGCATTAAGGTTTTCCTTGTAAAACAGAACTAGTATTTTAATTTTGAACATCAATTTACTGTCAGCCAACAAATGGAATGTGATCAGCAGATCACAACAGCCAAGGACACTGCCACATTTTTGATAAAGACCTGCAATTTTCAGAAATTTGCTTTAAAGCCTAATGGTTTGTTGCCAAACACTGAGGGGAATACAATTCTTACATGAAAAAGTTCTTTAGTCAGCCATATATCCCTGTGCATATTTGCACAGAATGATTTGAACCTCAGAGCACAGAGCTGTAGGAGACTGACGAGCCAAAATTGACAGCAGTCAAAGCACTGCACAATAACAGATTTACCAGCTTCCATCACTATCAGCAACAGCCAAAGTGTTCAGCAGCAGCTGAGCTGCTGACAAATGTAAAACTGCTCTCAGGCACTAAAGTTTTCAAGTGCTTGACTTATCCAGTAATATGCTGATATTTTACAAGGGGCCTGTAAATACCACACCACTTTTATCTCTTTCTCCAACCACAGATTAACTCAGCCTCCCCATCAGTCACCTTGTAAAGCCTTGAAACCTTGAAGTGGGACACGAGTCGAGCCCGTCACGAACTGCAGCAGCCTTGCCCTTCTTTCCTCATCAAACGTTTCCACTGCTTGCCAGAACCACTTGACGATGTTGCTGTCAGCCATGCAGTGCTTTAGGCGGGTGTTGGACTTCCAGTCATTCAGGTCTATCTTATCCAGGCCTCCTATGATCAGCTGTTAAAGGATTAGGAAGTGCTTTAAAGCTCAGAGTAATTTCAGTTTTGCAGTTATGAACAAACATCCAACCACGTCAGGAAGCCTGGCATTGTTTAGGTGCTTCTCCCTTTTACCTTTTTGGTAACATTCCAAACCAGTACAGAACTGGCAGTAAATGTCTCCAGACTGGCTGCAGTGAAACTAACCCCAAGCAGTGCTTTACCAGCATTAGAACTTTCACACAAGTAACTAAGAGTCAGAAGCCCATGCAAGACTTGCTTTATTAAATCTGTGCTCCCTGGAAGGTACAGCCTGTCTTTAGGAGGGCACAGCACTGATCTGGAAAAAGGCTGTGGCACAGCATCATTGTGCTGCTGCAGGACTGTCCTAGAGGTGCCACTACCAGTGACAATGGAATCCTGTTCAGCTTATGGGAACATCTGAGCTGCTTTGTTGTTCCACAATAAACTACAGAAACTTTTCATCTGTTTTTTGACCCCATTTGTGAGAATCTCTGACACAGACCAGACATATCACTTCAACCTCTATTCCAGATGACACCAGGTTGTAAAATACTGTAAAAGGAAGTTGCTGCTGGCCATGCATTTAACCACCTCCTCTGGTAACAACAAATAACTGGCACTGAGGGAACTTCACCCCTCAAAACAAAACGTGTGTCGTGTTTTAAATTTCCATAAAATTCCACAGCAAGGATCCAATTGCTGAGAGCTGCCCTTTAGCAGCTGCCTTGTTGTGCCAGCAAGATAGCACCCACTCACACCTGCTCCTATCATTAGGGGAGTTGTGACTGTTCTGACATGGAAGGTATTGAAATATTTAATGGATTTTTAAAATCTACCTTTTTAAGGAAATGGAATGCAAGAACTTTGTGGGATTAGCTAAAATGCATGACTGACTAGCACAAAGCTAGTGCTTTCTATACCACAAATGATGAATATTCTACAGGCTGTCTTATTTTTTCTAGGAAGCAAAACCAGAGGAAAAATTGCTGTAACAGCAATTCACTTTGAACTATTTTAAGGAGTAGCTTTCTGCACCTCAGGATTTGATAAAAAGACAAATTAATTTCTTTTCTATATGCTCAACTCTTCTACTTCTGTAAAACAATTCCTGTGTGCAAACAGGAACAGCCATGCATGAAAAGTTACTGGACAAAACAGGTTGTGGGGTAAATAGCATGTCTGGTCTTGCCAACAATTCCTCAAACCTGCAGTGTTTTCTCCTTCTCAGACCACCTGTCTTGAGCTTTAGTCCTTGGATAGACATCATGGTATATTTGTCCTTCCCTGTTTAAGTAGCCCTCTCAATAACATCAACCCAAAGAATGTCTAGAATAAAACTAAAAGGATTAAGTTAAACAAATACTCAGCTTTCTGGTAAATAAAATGGAGTAAGTTTTGTGTTTGCTTGTTTTTTAAATCAGTGCTTGACTGTGGATCAAACATATTACAGAACAATAATTCACGTGGATAAAACATACCTCAAGTTCCTTCTGGTCAAAAGGCTTAAGGAGGTGTTGAGGAATAAGTTCATTAAAACCTTTCTGCAGAGCCAGGAACTGAGCCTCTATTCCTCTCATGAAGCGCCAGTTCACATACAACCTGCAGGGGAGAAGGACAAAGTCAGGGGTGATGAACTGGACAGCACTGGGATTTTGACAGCAGACTTGGAAAATGCTCTTTTTGCAGAGGACCTTGTTTTTAATGCACACATTTTGTATTATGAAATAAGTGCTTATCCATTCATTTTCCCATCAACAATTAATTATTGCACCATCAATGGAAAAACCGAAGTACATTCAGAACTTCATCTTCCAGGTCTCCCAGTGAAAACATTCCTGTCATTTATGAGTCAGGAGTTCCCACCCAAAACACTTCCTTAGTTTCACTATATACAAAAATTCTGTGTACTACCCTCTTCCCACTACATTTGCAGGACATATTTCTGTTTGCAATACCTGACATATTCCTTCTTGTTCTCCTCTGTCACTGGAATATTCCTGCCATTTGGTTTGAGTTCATGCTGTAAAATCCTCCCGAAGGCATTGTGTTCAACACAGAACGTATGGTCCAGGACTGGTGTGATATCATTCTCTCTGCAAATGAACAGAGGCTAAACTCAGTATTTTGGGCATTTTGGTAACTCTCAGTGGTGATGCTGACAGTTATTTGAACACCTGGGTCTTCAGGCTAATCCTTAGTTACCACCTGCACTTCACACACTAGAGGAATATTGCCACCATCACCAATTTCTGTATGGTTTGGTGCATGTTGAAGAGCCTGATCAGATATGGGATATTCATCAAATTCTAATAGAACTCAAGATACTGGATAAAACACTATATACAGACACACACATATTTATATATATACACCCAGCAAGAATCTGATCTGCTGTCATGTATCTGTGAAGCAGAGAAGAGATCATACGTAGCAAACTTCATCATCAGTAACTTCTTTAAATACAAAATTCAAAACAGCATTTAGGAAAAGAAATTGAGATAATGCAAAGAAGTTCTGAAGAGTCCCAAAGCTACACTGAATGCTGGATCTTGTTCTGTAAGCATACAGAAGCCCAAATTATTTCCATTTATTTTCATTTTAATCAGAGTTGACTTTCTTTTGAAGAAGGCTGTACTTCCCCTCAGACCTCTACCCTGAGTTTAGATTTTGATACTGTGATATTCTATCACACCCATGCAACCTTTAATGATTCAGTATCTACTGTATGGCAAGGAGAGATTGCAATGAGAACTTTTCCTCAAATACCTTTGATATATTAAGAATAGTTTAATAACTTTGTACAGACTGCCACCATAAAAAGATTTTTGCAAACTCTTTGTCTAAAGCATCTCACTACTGCCAACAAACTCTACCCCATTTTCTCTAGTGAGATGATTGCTAAATTCAGTACTTACAAGATCCAGACTAAACTTTTGTGTAATTCTGGGTCAACAGATTCCAGATCCGAGAGCTGGATGGGCTTCCCCAGCAGCTGTTTGTAAAAGGGGACTGTGAACCCCCCGTTGATATAGTGTCCATGGAACACAGCCAAACCCATGATCCGACCAACAAAATGGAAATAAGACAAATGGTCCTGCAGGGAGAGAGGAGAATCAGCCTTGGGAACACACTGACATCTTGTGGCACCCTCGGTGGTTCATTCAGTGTGAGTTACCTGCAGCCCTCGGGGCAAGAGCAGCCACCACTTTTCCTCACAACATAACCAAAACCAAAGCATTTAATGATTAAAAAACTTGAACAAATCTCTGTGCATCACCTGATTAATAAATTGGATTCCAGTCTCTAGACCTCTCAAAGGGAAAAACTTGGAAAAAGAAAATCCCTGTGAAACCTCCAGAATCCAAGAAGATGAGGACTCCAAAGAAAGTATCTTATTCTTCATTTAACCATCCAAATGTATCTACTTTTGAGGAAGCAGTGTGCTTGTTTCCTTCATTTCTTTCACGTTCCTTTTAAACTAACTTGAAAGCTGAGGTGTAAATCCTATGACATTCTTCCAATCCACCTCCCTCATCTTCCAGTGCAAATGTCAGGAAATGTCATGTCAGGAAGAATTCCCTCTACTAATACAGAACTGCTGCATCAATACAAATCCTCCAGTAAGAGAAAAAGCAAGCACAGGAGCGTAGTGAGAAAGGGCAAGCAAGGGATCCATCCCCAAAAGTCATGGCGTGGCACTGCTGGGAATGTAATGCTGTGTGTACAACCACCCCTGCTCACAGTGAAGATGAATTTCATCTGTCTTGTCTCCTCAGAATCACTGTGCAAACCAATCAGTACTGAGGAGTCTCAAAGAAATCAGATATTTATCAAAAGCTATCACGTTTTTAATTTCTGAACAAAACCCCTCTGCTTCTTACTGTATAAATTTAAGACTTTAACACCTTATTCTAATTTACTCTGCAGTTTAGACTCCTTTGTGGAAGAACAGCTGTAAGAAACTGCAGAAGACATCTCCTAAAATAGGAATATTGCTGAGAAATTAGTACTTACAGGATTGATAGAAGAGTCTGGATTGATTTGCAGCATATAAATATTATCTGTGGAGTACTGGAAAAGTCCATAGTAGGGATTCAACATTTCATGGCACAGTAAATACAACCACTCTCTGCAAAAAAACCCCAAACAAATTTAGAAGAGTGCAACTTGCACTTAAGTTTTAGACAACACAATTATTCTGATTGATCAGTTATGGAATGCTTATTTCAAAATCAGATCTTCTCGTGCTGCCCTCCATTTGTAGACCAAAAGGGTGTGATTAACAGCCCACAATGTCCTACTCTACTCAGGGCAGACTTGGTTTAGTTTAGAAGCACTGAAGGGATTAACATCAATTAGAGAAGCTACAGCAAGCTGTTAGACAATGCCATCAACTAATTGAGTCTGAAAAAGTCACACTTCCAAAAAAATCCTGCCTTTGTACAGAGTTCAGTATTTGGAGCCTATGAGATCTGCTTCTCAGCCTGTACAGTATTAAGAAATATTAAAAAAAATCTGTTGATTAGAATGAACAATTAGAATCACTGGGGATCTTCAGAAAAGCTGTTATTCTGCCAGCCTGGTGACTGCTTTCAGCAGAGGCCAGAAGGGACAGAGAACAAGTGCATCAAAAGGAGGGGTTGGGTAAATTCTCTCACCTTGTGTAACACACAAGGACAGGAGCAGAACTAAAGCTATTTCTGACCTCCCAGGTTACCATGACAAATACCCCTTTGTTGTTAAATCTCGACACCCTTCCCAGGTCCAAAATATTCAGAGAGAAATATCAATTGTAATGCTTGGAAGTGGAGCTGTACTGATCTGGAAGAGTCAGTTGCAACTAATGGGCAATTATGAAAGGCATCAGGGCAACAGGATGTGACAGTGGAGACACCCAAGGTTGCCACGGGTAAGGCAGCTCAGAATGTTTCAGGTTCTTTCCTTTGTCCAGGGATTGAGCACTGAAAGACACATAAGTGGGCAGCTTTTGTGGATTTGAGAAATTTCTCCCTGAATTTACACAACTCTGAGCCACCACAAAGGTATTTTTTCAGTGATGCTACAATCAGCTTCTGAATTTCAGATCTGATGCCACCCACAGGGAATTATTGTCATTTTTAAGAGGTAGGCAAGTCCTCGCTAAAATTTTCGCTTTTGTTTAGGATTAGTTCACCTCCACTCCTGCTCCAACGGATCAGAGAACTCTCCTGAATGCAGCTGAGACATAAAAAAAAGGAATCCCTACCCTCCTACAATCCATTTGTGGGAAATCAGAGAGGTGTGTTTAACAAAACCATTCCTGTGATCTGGATCTGACTTCAGGGTCTATACACTCCCTGAGAGACCTCACAATTTGAGTTGATCACACTTTCATAACTTGCAGTGGGATGACTGTTAAATCACAAGCTTCCACTTTCCAACCTACCATATAAAGAGTGAAGCTACAGCCACTGTCTATAAACTAGACCAGAAATAATTAACACATACCATTAACAGGTAACTTGAAAGGGGATGGTATCAACCATGGGGCACTTAAAGGGCAATTTTATATTAAAGAGGTGTCAGAAAACCCCCAAAATCTCACCTTGCTACTCCTCCATAGTCCAGGCCTTCCTCTCCTCGGAATTTCACCATAAGCCTCTTTTTCAAGTCCTTTGGCCTCATCTTCATTATCTGACGATAGGATTCCTGTACGTGCATTTGCACAATTAGCTATTTTATTTCCTTCCTATAATTAAGTCTATTAAGATTTCTCTAATACTGTAATTAAGATTTCTGCATTTCTGTAATACACAGATTGTTACTGAACTACAGAAAACATGACTCTATTCGAGTGCTATTCTGAAGCAAATTGCAATGACAACTCCGTAATGTGGTGGGTGCCTGTGAAGTTGTTATAATCACTGATCAGTTTCACTTAACTCTTCAGGGACAAAAGCTGCTGTTAGCAGTAAAAAAATATCAAATACCTCAAATATTTCCTCTCTGGATACTTCAATGCGACAGTGACCAGCCTGAGGTTGCTGAAGAGAGAGCTCATGTCTAAGAACTTTCAACTTTTGTACCAAGTCTCTTTCATATCTCTGTGCAGGCAACTCCTCACCCTCTTCCAATGATCCCTCATTTGGAGCTGGTAGAGGCTGCTGGCTGGGCTCTTTTAGCTGGCATTGATGGCTTGGAGAAAAAAAGGACAATATTTATTCTGGACACATAACAAGAAGGAACATGTAAAAGAATGATGGAAGAAATGATTAAGCTTCTCTAAGAGGAACATGTAGTGAAATGTGTATTCAGCTGGACACTTCTGTACCATCATTACACTAAATTCAGGGATGTAAGGAACACAGAAACTTCAAGAGTTTCAGCATTTTGAACTGTTTTTATATGTGGAAGGCTCTGGAGCATGATCACTGATCTTCTCCCACACAGAGAGAACTTTCAAGAGTGCACCATGGAAGGAGATCTCTAACGGAACCAAAACCAGCTTTATAAAGGGAACTAACAACTGCAACTGATTTTATTCCAGCTCCATGTCAAATGAGGCTGGGGATTCCTGACACAGTAAAAATATTGCATCTATGGCTGTTAAGAGAGAAAGATACATTTGTCCCAAATAGTTGCAGCTTTATACACTCAACTATCCTTATCCATCAGTGCTTTATTTGGGCTGTAGAGAAATTATGTTTTAGATACAGAGCCAGCCTGGCTGGCTTCAAGCTCAGGAAAAAGTCTGGTCTTGGGCACAAGCAGAACTGGCAGGCTGCTGCCAGGGTCAGTTCCTCAACAGTTCAGCTGCCTTTCCATGATGCAGAGCCTGAGCTTATTAAATCCTGCTAAACCCAAACTGGCCGTGCACAGCACCCACTGAGCAGACTCCAGCTGCCTTTCTGTCCCCTTTGTCTGGAGCTCAAGGGAGCATGAAGTTAGTCCAGATCCAGAAGAGCCAGCACAGAGCTAGAACTGCTCATCCAGACAGACATGAGCTGGCTGCTGGGGAACCCCTGCCAGACTTTCTACCCACAACCCAGCAATTCCAGAACTGTGCAGAGCAGAGTAAAAACCCCTCTGAAGAGTCTCAGCAAAAAACTTAGATAAAACCAGCACTGAGAACCAATGCTTGGACCCTGACTACAGCACTGGCTGCATCTGTTCCCCATTTATCATTCGAGGTTTCAGCCCCTCAGGACTCCCAGACCTGACAGGAATTGTTTATCAGGCAAAGCTCTTACTTCATGATGTGATGTAGTCGTGGATCTGTGAATTGTGTGGTTCTGTTGTTATGATCTACAAAATATATTCTTCCTGAAACTGTACTTCTGACTTCCCAGCCTGGAGGCAAAGGTCCCAGTTCATCACAATTCACACTGTTAAGGTCTCTAAAGTGAAAAACAAACAAGATGTTAATGCATATCTGCAGTTAAGCAACCAAATATTGAGATAACTTAAAAAAATTAAAATCACGTCTTTAATTAGGTTAAGGTTAGAATCCTGGCTATTTGACTGAAAAACCACTGAGAGTAAGGCTTTAGCAACACATTCACTCACCCCTTTCATCCTGGATAAATTTCAGGTATTACTTTAAGAGCTGCTAAAGGCAGTCACTCATTTCCAGGCAGTGTCTGAATTCAGTACATAAAATGTATTTACACCTAAAAAGATTGAAAATACCTAAGGCTCCAGCCACCTAACTGAGGAAAACACCAAGAGTGGCAAGAAAAGGAAGGAAGGAAGGAAACCTAAAGACTATTTTTAGGCACAAATCTATTGTTAAGTAAAGTATTCTTTAGACAGCTGGCATGGATTCAGGGTTGAAGACATCACTCTATGCAATTCCTCACCTAAATCTAACCAAGCAACATTTGCATAAATGAGTTAGTTGAGAGGCTTTAGAAAGGTGGAAATGCTGAAGGTGCCTTAGTGTCACAGTGAGTATAAGCCAAGGGGACACACAGGCAGACAGACAAGCCCTTGCTAGGCTCCTTAAAGGAGATTATGGTTGGGACCATTTGCTGTGATCAGCTGTGCACCTGAAAGTCCTGCACAGATTTGATTACAGCAAGTTTTAACCTACATCTCTGCCTCATGCCAAGGTTAGGTTTTTGCACCACAAGCTGGTAGCACAAAAGTCACCTTCAACTAAAATAGGTGTGACCTGTGACTCACAAGACACTGCAGTGTCCATTTCCGTGGCTGCTCCTGAAATCCTGGCTCAAGGATTTGGGGAAAGGAGCAGCAGCACAGTTCATTAGGGTGACCAGCATCACTTGAAGAAGACAAAAGGCTTTGGGCACACAAGCCTGACATGACTGACACAAATGAACAATCACTGTCATTTCTTCTTCCAACAATACCAGCTAATCTAAAATCAGCTATTTTCTCTCTCTCTCAGCTTTATTTTTCATTTCCTTCCATACACTGAGCTTTTATCACCACTTTTGTCTGCAATACTTTATATCCTTTTTCTAATATCCTGTAGCACATTCCTGTATTATCCAGGCAGTGCAGCAGCTGAGAGTTACAAACTTCACTCTTGAATCTGGTGTGCAGGTGGCCCATGAAACAGCCCAGATTCAGAGCTACTCAGGAAGAGCACCAGACCTTACTCACAAAGACCTGGATTAACTGCAGGTTAACGTTTAAAGAGGCTTTACTAAATTAATCATGTGAAGGATTCAAATTTTCTAGCTGCAAATCACTGGCCTAAAGCATAAAAAAACCTCAAATAATTTCAAGGTTAAAGATAACAAGTAATCTCTCCTTCAGTTATACACAAGTGAGTACTAATAAATCAAAAGTTACAAGTTGAATACTCAAAAAACAATTATTTTAAGAAAAAAGTCCATTTTTTCTTCAATTTGCAGTCCGAACTGTTTTCATACCAAAAAAATGTAGGTAAGATTCAGAAATTTCTATCTTCACCAAAAACAGCCACATCAACATTTTAGGAAGAATTTGTCACACAGGAATTCCTGAAGGGCTACATTTCTTTTTTTTTTTGCTTTTTGTTTTACATGATTCACAAGTAAATAATGCTTTCTTTCAAAAAGAGTAATCCTTAATATTTGATGAAAAGGTAACTAGAAACATCCCAAATTATTCCTCTACTGGGAGCTCTCCCTTTAAATTCATACAGGCCATTTCATAGATCTTTGTTCTTATAAATCCAGCATCCTGCCACACAAATACACATCAACCCCCCCTGACTTTTAATTATAAATATATACCTTGGTATCCTTGGGTCATGCCATGTGCTCACTCCAGTCTGTGTGTGCAAAAAATAAACCTGTCCCTGTACCGTTGTTCTTTGCTCTGTTAAAAAGCAAGGAAGATTATTCTAAATTACAAACCTTAAAAAAAAATCCAGATAAATAGTTAGAATATTTTCCTCCTAGGAGAAAGTACTGGAGTCATCACACTGATCTCTTGCAACACAGACTGTTTTGTCCTTGACAAATTTACTCTGACTACACATCTCAACATTCATTGGAAACTCACAGATCCATGCACCAGCATGTTTTAGTTTGTATTTTCATTGTTAGATTTTGAGACAATCCAAACCCCCAAACTAGATTTCTTTACTCCTAGATTTGGTGTGCTCTTTCCTGAGGTTTAAATTCTCCTTAATCTCATCCTCCCTAATCTTCTGTACTATTGGTTTCTTTGTTGCTTTTATATATTTTCCTGATCTTTTCTCAAATGTGGGCTCAAACCTACACAACATGCCAAGGGGGAAAGAAAAAATAGCATTACTGCTCTAGTTTAAAGAGCTCTTTACATTCGTTCTCCCTAGATACACAGCCAAGATTAGCAGAGAATTTTCTGTAACAGCATCATACCACAACCTCATATTTAATTTACCATCAACCCCTCAGTGTATCCTGGCGTAGCCAACTGCTAATTAGCCAATCTCAAACTCCCATCTGCACTTAAGTTCCTTTTCCAGAAGGCAGAACGAGATGCACGTGGACGCTGCTTGTTCCAACAGGCAAAAAAAAAAAAAAAAACCCAAAACCACCTCCACGGATTAAAAAAAGGGGAGAAATTCTTCGTGACGTCTTCGGATAAACGAAACCCTTTGCAGTTTGGCAGCTGTGGGACACTCACCATAGCCCTCGGGTAGCTCAGGTGACTGGTGGCCGTGGGGCCTGTTCTGAGGTGTCTGGACATGAGCTCTGAGCTCGGGGGTGCGGAGGCGCTGGGCCTGCAGCCTCTGCTCGTGGCTGGGAGACTCCGGGAAGCGGCAGCCGCCTCCTCCCGCCGCTCCCGTCGTGTCCGTGTACGGCGCCGGCTCCTCCATGAAGCAGCTCAGGGGCCTCCCCGGGCCGGAATCTTCATAAACCGTTCTGAAAATGGGGAAACTTCAAGAGTTTCCATCACGAGAGAAGTGAATGCAGAAATGACTTTTTCTCTCACCCCACAGCTTTGAGTATTGCAACTTTTAACCCAAGAGGTGCCGTTTTTCTGAAGGTTTTTATACTCAAATTTCTCGGCATTGGTAACAACAACAACAACAAAAAATCAAGTCTTAACCAAATTTAGCCTAATAACCTTACTGCCTCATACACATTCCCAGAAAATACAGTAGTCACACTGATACTTAAGTTTCTAATGTTAGTTACAGTCTTTCCACACAAAAACCATTTTTCTAATTAAGTGTGAAGAAAACAATCCTTACCCTTCATTCTCCAAAAGTCCTCTGCAGTCTACTACAGAACCTCCTGTGCCTATTCTGTCCCGTGTCTGTAAACTGACTGAAAAAAAACCCCACAAATTCAGGTCAATAAAACAAAAACTGCAATCTTAAAAACAGCAAAAAGCAAAAAAATCCACATTTATACAGGGTAAAATACTAAGGAAAGTTCTATCCTACACACAAGAACACATTACCTACCAAAATTCCTTCTATTCTCTTAAAGTATAACTAATTTTTTAAAAAGCAGAAGAGAAACCAGAGGGTCATCCCCTCAAAACTTGAGTTTATTTCTGTAAATGTCTAGCATGTCAAGTTCTACATCTGGGTTTCATGAGGATACAGAAAGGGAAGCTGGAAATAAATTGTTCACCACTAGATGTCACCTTAGGGTGAGAATTTGGAGTTCGCCAAATATATTTATGTATCACTGAAAAGCTGGGGTTGGGTGGGGGCAGTAAAACGTGGGGTAAATTTGCTGTAAAATGAGCATGGCCTTATTGAAATTTGGAAATGGCTTGCATGAGTCAAAGGTATCAAACCAGCAACTTGTAAATTGTCTTTTAACTCCTCCAGATCCTTTTTTAACACCTAAGATTCCCTCTGCCTGTCACCTTGCCCAAATGCATCATTTCACAGTGACATTCACCCTTCCAGAGATGCAGCAGAAGCCTTGCCAGATGCATTCCCTGTTTTTAATGTTGTTTCCCATCATCAACTGAGAGGAAACAAACTCCTGCATAGGAGTATAATTAAAATTTTCAGGTTATGTAATTTAATCCCTGTAAAATAAGAAGAAACAGCCCAGAACAGGCAGAGAAGCAGTGACTAGAGGAGTTTTTCTCTATGGATATTTACCCAGCAGATGGAATTGAGCAGGGATCATTCTTACCCACTATTTGGCCTCGGACAGCATCGGTGTCTGTGGGGTTGAGTTTGCATAGATCCAAACGCTGGTCTGCAAAGGAGAATTGGAAAAAAAATCACCCCTGGGAAAAGCTGGGTGGGAACACTATCCACTACTCGGGTACAAGGTATGGAGGGCTCTTGGTCACACCAGGGAGGAATTGCTCTTACATCCAGTATCTTTTAGCCTGCTGATGGCATTGGAGAGCAGTCGGACACACCCCAGGAAGCCAGCTCCCTGTTTCTTATGGATTTTTTTATGGTTCCATACACTGATGGTTATGGAATCTGTTTTCCCAACGTATCTAGAAAGATACATATTAAAAGAGTAATTTTAGAAATAATAACCTCTTTTTACTCCACAGAACTGATGCTGTAATTGGTACAAATTCTGACACATTTTAGTACATTGGTCATGCCTCTTTATTATAAATACACAAGTGCTTATGCCCAAAATGCTGTTATTAATGAATTACTGCACAGTGATTTCACACAGCATGGGAAATTGATATTGCTGCAGCATGAATTTAACTACAGCCAGCCTCATTAAAAGCTAAACAACAAGTCGATTAACGTACAAAACTTCAAAATTTATGGTTCTAACAACTTGAAGAAAATAAATCATTCCAACAAGGACAATTTTCTGTAAAAGCTGGATGGCACTGCTCCAGGAGGGCTCACTAAGCCCTTGTGCTGTGTACCTGCCACACAAATATCTCCAAATTCAAACACCTAAAAGCAAAGTACCACTCCTTTATTAACAAGGATTTTCTTCTTGAAAAAAAAAAAAAAAAAAACCTGAAAGGGCAAGGTTAGGTGGGATATTAGGAAGAAATTCTTCCCTGCGAGGGTGGGGAGGCCCTGGCACAGGTTGTCCAGAGAAGCTGTGGCTGCCCCTGGATCCCTGGAAGAGTCCAAGGCCAGGCTGGGAGCAACCTGATCCTAGTGGAAGGTGTCCCTGACCATGGCAGGGGTTTAGAACTGGATGATCTTTAAGGTCCCTTCCAACCAAATTGTTCTGAGATTCTATGAAATGTGACTCTCATTGCTAACACAAAATGAAGTTGCAGGGCCAACCCTGCACTATTTGTTTAGCAGACAAATCTCTGGAATACTGTTTATTTATGATCTTACAACCACTCACAGATCGTAATGCTGGTTCCATTTGGGGTCCAACGTGTTCTTCACAGTGTCAGTGGAATGGCACTGACCCGACCCATCCACAACTATTTTAGCAAATGGGTCAGGAAGTCCTGTGGAAAGGAAAAGGTGCTGTTAAAACAGTCTTTTGTTTTGCTGTTTCCAAGACAATGCCATTAGAAGCTCTCCCTTCAAGAAAGGACAGTTGTCATTATCCTAAAGGTATTTTAGTAAATCCTGTGTTTGGGGTGGATGCTCAGCACAGAGCTGTGGGCACCAGCCTGCCTGTAGTACCATCAGTCAGATTTTCAGCTGGAATTTGTGAGCCCTCAGTGTTTCCAACCCTGAAGTCCACACAATCCACAACCCAGAGTAACGTGTGCTCCTGCAGGAATGCAGTGCAAATGACACACGGGGATGAGCCTCCACAGTAATGCACCATCTCCAAATAAATCTGATTAATCCAGAGCAGAAAGTTACACAATTAGGACATACTTACTGAAGAAATCTTTCTTTGCGAGATTCTTGGCACATAATACTGCAAAACAAAAAAGCAGATAAAGAAATCTTAAAACTGTAAAAAAGAAGCATTCTGGTAATCATATCAGCTAAAATAATACCTGATCATAATTCATAAAAAAACCCCTAAATATTAAATGTGAGCATTGTTTTCTTTATCTGCAATTGGAATATTTACATATAAATTTGGCTTTATATTTGCTGTTTTAATTTTTGTTACAACACATAGAAGATTTAATGAACATCCCTTTGCATTAAAATCTCCTAATTTTCTTTACTTCACGTTTACACAAGTGCTAAATCAGATTTTTTTGCTGTTTCAGAATCCATCCATTTTAGAACAGGGCTAAAATTGTTTTTTTCTGAACAAAGAGCAGCTCCTGGAAGAGAGCTCTTCACTGAGTCCCATCAAATGCAGTGCAACCTCCTGCTCCTTGCACACAAAGTGTGGATACATGGTGAAACAAAGCATGGCAGGAATTCTGCAACAGCAGAAGCAATCTGTAAATACACAAAGATTTGGGGATAAATATTCTCACTCAGGAGAAAAATAAATATACCGAAAAAAAAGATCTGCATCAAGATGTTTTCCTTTGAAAGGGCCACAAATGAGACATCGTTTCCCTCTCTCCAATTCTACTCACCAGCACAGCAGTTTAAGAAAAAATTAGATCAGGAAACTCACATCAATCTCCATTTCTACCAAGTGTATTACCAGCTACAAGTCTAATTTTGCTTTTCCATAAGGGCTGCTCAGTAGGATCTCAGCAATCCAAGTTGTTTAGTATCCATTAAACTCTTCCAACAGGCCAGGAAAAACAACTCCAGAGCCAAAGAGGAAAATAAAGGAACTCTAACTTATCTCAAACTAAGATCCAAGAAAGGAAGGCAACTATAAAAGACCTAATTACTGTTGAGGGAGTCTCCTTCCCCAGCGGGAAAAAAAGAAATCTTTCAGCATGAGAATGAAGGCTCAGAAGAGAATCAATGGCCAATTCCCCAGGTATGGACCATTTCCCCTTCTCATCTCCATCTCCTCTTCTTCCTAACCTACCCTCAGTCTCACTGTAATTCTATACTGGGGAAAGGGGAGGTGCAAAGGAACAAATACTTTATTTATTTATTTTTATACATTTCTACTAGAATTACACGTCTCAGCTCCAGAGAAACATTCCCTAAGTAACACAGACAGAAAAATCTGCCTCACCTCACGTGTCAAGCAAACAGATCAAAGAAATTCACTATTTAACCCAGAAGCTCGTGGAAAAAAATACACAAGTCCTCCCTTTTAGTAATAATTAAAACAGCCACACCAGGAAAGTATTTTTAGAATGGATTAAAAATTACTTATTTCTTACACTGGCAAACTGTATAATCAGAGAAAGCTTCTCTTGTATTTTTTTTAACAACTGACCAAAGAGAGAAGTGTGCAGGACTATGGCAATTCAATTTGAAACAACACAGGATTAGAGAATCACCATCCTGTGCTCTGTGGAAGCATGACAGAGCAACCTTTAATTTCCTTTTCCTGTTGCAAGTGTTTCAGAGGAAAAACTAGTCAAGAAAGAGAGACTAAGTACAAGTAGAATCAGAACTTGAGCATGCTAATACCAGCCAAAAGGAATTCTGAAGTTCCTGTGAGATTTTAAAAATCAAATAACTCTATGTTGCCATCCCCAGTTTTAATAATAATTTATTGGGCTAGAGAAGGATGACATCTGTAACTTTCTGCATATGGTCTGTCCATATAATTATTACCTTTATTCTGTATTTCAGGTGTGCTTTCGAAACAGCAGCTTAAATTTCTAAAGCTATTATTGAAGCATTATATTTTTCATCTAACTCTTTTCCCTTTGCCCCAGCCTCTCAGTCTACAGTAGATGAGCACAGCTGCCAATTTTCCACTCACAGCCTGTGAAACCCTCAATTTTCAGTTGCAAAAATTATTACTCTTTCTTGTAAGAAAAATATTGGCACAAAAGCTAATAGCTGAAATAAACCTTTATGGAGCAATCTCCAGAATCAGGCTGCCCGAGATGGACCATTGGCTCTGTTCCACTATTTGCATGTTAAACCCACTAGAGCAAAAAATATTTGCAAGAGCTGTATCACTTAAAAGCCACAGATTTCTAAATTCCAGTAAAAAAACAGGTGGCAAAGGTCAGCAACGGGAGGCTTGGATGTGAATCCATGCCAGCAGCAGAGCAGACAGCCCCTCCCTGCTGTGCAAAGCTGGGACTGTGCCACATTTCCTTCTTAAACACATCATCTCCAACGGGAGAGGACCTGATGGCTGCTACTCCAAGCCCCAAATTCATGGACTTGGGTAGGTTTAGCTACAAAGGCTGAAAAAGTTATTAATTTTATCCTTGGTTCAGAGAGGGTTTAGGAGAATGAGACAGACCCCAAGCTCTTTGCCCAGGCTTTGCCCAAATCCTCACTTTGCCCATTTTCCAAAGTGCTTTTTCTTTTAGTTTTTCTTGCTTTTAAACAAGAAAGGTTCTGGGCTTGTCAGCAGGAGTGATCTCCCTGCATTTATTGCAACATTACAAAAGGTACTAATTCTCCTGACTTGGGTATTTACATTCTGCCTCCTCAAAGTCAACCAACTTGTTTCAGCCTGACACAGGATTTGTTTATGCTCCGCTCCCAATTGTTGCACAGCTCTGAAGAACTTCTTTTTTTAAAACAACAGATCCCAAACAACACCGAAACAATGTCTTTACATCTAGATTATAATATTTATAAAGGGATGGGAATGTTTTTTTAAGTACCTGACATTATTGAGGTAATTTCAAAGGCCAAATTAGCCAGCTGGGAGAAGTGCTAGTGTGAAAGCATATTTGGCAGGAGGTGAAGAAAGGACGGGCCTTAGACAAAGTCAGTATTCACCCTGGGGATGTAACTTGAGTGAGCTGAGAGGTTCCTCTGCCAGGCCCTGGTTGTCCACCCTGCCTCCAAACAGAAATGAATCATCTGCTGTGGTTCAGGAGGTGCCACAGGAGCAGGACTGGTACAGTGAGGAGAGCACAGAGTGGCACCAGTGTCTGAACAACCCAGCTGAGAATTGCATCAGAAAGCTGCTAATTCACCCCGAGACACCATCCTGCAGCAAGGGCAGCATTGCAGGGAGGCACAGAAAAACAGGCTGGGAGAGGAACCATTTCAAACATTCCCAAGTAAACACAGCCTGAGCCTGCATCAGCACCAGATTTATTCACATACACCACAGAATGTCTCAGCTTGGAAGGGACCCATAAGGATCACAGAGTCCAGCTCCCAACACACCCCATCCCATTGCACACTGCTAAGATGTTACAAGTGTTTCCAGCTGCACAGTGTACAAAGGACACAGTTTCCTGAGGGGTAAAGAAAAGTAAATAAAGTAAGAGATGAGAATATTTCATAGGCCCAGCCTGTACCAATGCAAAACAGTAGGCAAATGTGCACCTGGGACTGCATTCACTCACACTTTGCAAGTTAAAGGTAGGAGCCTCCATGCTCAAATTAAGGACCTTTACATGTAGATATGATCTGAGCTAACCATGGCCTTCAATTTAGTATCCAAGTTAATTTTGGAGACAAGACAAACCAGCAGTATGTCCACATCTTCCTTAGGAAAGGTGAGTGGGGGGAGGTCACAGCGAACCATGCAAACTCTTTCAGCCATCTCTGGCCTTCCCTTGGATATTCCAGGTTAATTATTTATGCTTGTACAAACAGACAGCCAGATTCCAGGATACATTCGTTTTACTTTGTGACAGAAGATAAACACAGGCCAGCAGGCTGATGGCGTAGAAAGGACTTCACTTAATATTTCCTTTGTACAGACCATCTTTAATCACAGAGATATCCAGCACAATCATTACAAGCACCACAGGCTGGTTGGTTTGTTCTAAGATAGAAGCAAAGAAGAACAATGAGACTTTGGAATATAAAGCAATAAAGATCTTGAAATAAAATGAAACTGAAGTTACTGCACGCAACTGGAAAATGAAGAAGGCTGCAAAGCAGGTCAAACTTGAGGCATTCAAGTAATAGAAATATCTCTGCTAATGCCTCAAAGTCTGCATAGGTTTTGACTTGTGAACTTGGTAGCCTGTGTTGGAGGTGGCCCAGCAGGACAGTCCCCTGTGTGTGCCAGCTCACAGCCTGGTTTCCACAGCAGAAATCCCACCATTCTGAAAAACAGTTTTGAGAAGGCTGCATGGTAAAAATAATGTGCATGAAGTGGAAAAAAGCTTCCCCGCAAAAGGAAAAAAGAAAGCAAACATCAGCTATTCACCACATGCTGCTCCAACACCCCAAAGTTCAATTAAAATCTTTGCTGAATCTCTCATGTGAAATCATGTCTCGTCCAAACAGTTCCATGGATTTTGGAAAATACTCTCAACACCACAAGCCACCCCTTCTGAGCTGCCCTGAGGAACGACTCTGCTTACTGTTGTGTTCTCTGCACATAACCTTAAATGAGACTTCACTGCAGATAAGGTCTGGTTTTATTTCTACTACCAGACAACTCGTGAAGGTTTTACATGTCTGGCTTTTTTAAGGATGACAATAACTTATATGTGGTGGGGTACAAAAAATTGGTTTTATGGGAAAGGAAAGATGGCTGAAGTGTGTAAAAGTGCAGTTTCTCTACAGCTAGCCACATCACTGAACTGAAATACACCACTTTACTCACAAATTGCACTTTAAATTGTCACCACAAAGGCCAAGGTTTCTATTCTAGTCATTTTTTTGTTTGCTTTAGGAATACTTTTGGTCTTTCTCTTCGTCTGCTCCAGACTGAAATGTATGAATCCAGACGGTTTTAACTTCTCAGTAACCGAACCCGAACTGCTGCAGGGCCTGCAAGCACAAAGAGATAAACAAACCCACAGCCTTCCCTTACATTTGCCAAATAAGCCAATTAGCTGTATGGAACTAATTTCATCCTGACATGCACCCTGAGTGGCCTTCACTAACGATCTCAGCATTGTGGTGCCAATGAGATTTGCAATGTGAGACACAAACCAACCAAAAGCCCCCGAGAGCCCTCCGAATTCAGGCCCTGCATTCATGCCCTGACACTGGAAGGCTCTGCCTGAACTCATGCTAAACCAGACCTTGACTACCAGATTAAAGCAAGGCTTCATTATAAAACCCTCCATTCTCAGAATCACTAGAGTTGATACATGAACCCTTTTTGTGGCCCTTTTGTGTAGGCTGCAGTAAAAATCAAAGCCTCTTTTCAAGGCATGATCTTCTCGTGGGTTGGAACTTGGCTTTGTGTAGCCAGTTGCAAACAGTAGACAACTTTGAAGAGATCATCAAAAAACCACACACCCAGAAAAAGCCATTTTTATTAGTCCATTAACATGTCATTAAAGTATCTACTTAGCGAGGAATCAAAATTCCATCCTACCTAAGCAGAAACCAGTCACGAATGAGAGGCAGTTCTACTGCAAACAAAACCTAGTTGACAAAACACAAGAGCTTCATCTCCGTTCCTAGGAATTACTCAAACTGAAAAAGTCTCCAGCAATAAGTCTTCACATACAACCAGCAAGGGCTGACTTAGCCCTCAACAATATAAATAATTGAAAAACCCAGCACAGGGCTATTGGAAGAACAAGACTCATTAAATTCCTTTTTAACTGAGACTGTGTGCAGCACAAGACCAGTAAAGCAAGTTTAAAAATTAACTGACTGAGAAACACTGAAGAGTTATGGAATCAGCTGAAGAACTTTGCAGGGATAAAAAAGGGAGATCAATAGTGAGTTGAATTCATGCTGATGTAGAGATGAGAAAGGCACACAAATCAGAGGTGGGAATGAGCTTATCAATTATTCCTCATACTAACTTTTCCTCTTTCTTCTTCCCCCTCTGCTCACCCCTAACAAGTACCTGAGATAAAGGTTACCTCTCAGATTAAATCTTTCATTAAATCTCAGCTATTGCTCAGTTTTCTTCCCACTTTGCAATGACTCCCTCTAATCCAGGCCAAGAGCCTTGACATACAGTTCCCAACTTCTTAGACAGACATAAACCCCGAATATCCCCAAATGCTTGAGTCTTACAGATACACCCTCACATCTGAAAGCAGAAGTTCCCCATGGGATTTATCTGTCCCATGTGCCACTCAAATTGTACTTCCACGGGTGCTTTTTCTTTTAAAGTTTATTTTTTAGGGTAAACCTTTCATAGACTGCTGTTTCACCACCTTCAGCTAATTTTTTTCTTGGCCCTGCAGTGGTTGCTCAGATGTAGGAAATACAGCCAGAGATGCTGGGGCAAGAGTGAGACCCTAGCTGATGACATCTCCTCTGTCACCAGGTGCCCTTGAAGCTCTGTCTTCCCTCATATCCCCTCCACTTTCTCTTTGCTGACTGTCTCCAAACACGTCCAAAGCACAACCAGTTTCTGTGAGAACTGGAATTTAAGAGCTAAGTCAGTTATAACTATCACCATTTTACAGCCATTCTCAAGAACACCCCATCATTTCCACAGCTTTACCAGGAAATATGTTAACAGAACATAATGTAATTTATACCCACTGTATGGTTTCTAAAACTCAGTCATCCACCCCCACCAATAATTCTGCCAGGACCACAGCCAAGTGGGACAGTAATTTTGTAAGGAGAGATTTCTCAAATTCAGTCAAGTTTTTGCTTTGTTAAAGTGTCCTCAAACAGTCTCTTGATTCCCTGAAAACAAAGGATACACTCAGGCTTCAGCTACAGCATCAGCTTCTGTATAACTAGTAAGATACAGGAATATCTGTAAAAACCTCAAAATTGCTGTTAGGACCACACAGAATAATATGCTTTACTCAGGGCGAATATAACCTTTTAGCTGAGAGCTAAACAAAACTATTTCAACGAAAAAATTCCTGCTGGAAATACAAAATGGACTTTTCATTTACTCCACACTTCACTGTGCAAGTTACAGTTGCTGGGATCAACACAGCTCTGGAATTCTTCCCTCATCCAAATCTTTTGCATCTCTAACCACATGCACTTGCATTGAATAATTCATATTTCCAAGCAAGTGGTGTCTACACAGACAGACTTAACTGCACACCTTGCACATTCTTGTGCTCACACTTTGGATCAGACATAACGTGAGCTGTGCAACATCATCACCAAAATAAAGCTAAAAACACACCAGGAAACTATGTGGCTCAATTCTCTTAAATTGCACTAAAACTTAGGAATAAATCCATGCTGAAATCTCAATACTTTGCTTTCATAGTTACCCAAGCACCGCAAAAGCATCTGGAAAAAAATTCCTAAAGCATGAAAAACATGTTCCTCCACCCACATGCACTCATAACTCAGATTCCAAACCGAATTTTACTAAGATCACCAAAAATATTTTGTACTTTTAACATCATAGAGGTTTCAAAGCACCTTTTCCAAATCCCTAAAAAAGTCAGCACCTAACAGGACCCTGTTCTCATCCCAGCATTGCTCACAACAGGTCTCAGGTAGAGCTGGGGACTGAGTTCAGACCCAGCCCTAATCCCAGAGTCCCAGTAACAAAAGGTCCTTTCTAGAAATCCTATCCTAATGTTCAGATGTATGAATTTGTTTATCTGGAAAATGTGAAGTAAATTACAAATGAAATATAGAAAATAAACCCTGAATGCTTTCGATATAGCTGAGGCATAAATGAGGTATGAAATAGCTGACACTCCTGTAGTGGAGATCAGTGCCTGTGCTCAGTCAGCATTTCAGGGAGGTGTGTTTCATTTAAGGTGTCTCTGATCTTCACTTTCATAAGTTCAAGGTATAAAGCCTTAAATGCCTTATTTTCATTACCAAAAAGAAGCCTAGAAGGACTCTCCCGTGCAGCTGATCATTTGCTTACTAATTCAGCACATAAAAGGCTTTTCCAATAAATATTATGTTCACTATAAAACACAGAAATTTAGATTCTCCTCCTCCCCAGATATTCTCTCTGGGGCTACCCAGACCACTACTACAACTGCCTATTTTATAAGCAGTTTGTGAGATTCAAGTTACAAGTATGTTTCTGTACTAACAGCAGCATTTTTTCCCAACAAAACACCATCCAATTAATGGACTTCGAGTTTTTACAAGCCATTCATTTCCTAATTCCATGAAGAAAACCTGCACAACTGCTCTCTGCCGCTTTATAAAGGAGGAGAAAGTGCAGAAGAAGAGACCAAAACCAGAAGCAACGCATTTGCGGGTGCTTAACTGAGCACTGCAATTAGCACAATGCACAAGAACTCACACCAATTAAACCAGACCCAGCCTTGGGGTCCTGTCCACAGAAAAAAAACACTTTTGAAATGTCAGGAACACAATACACAACTTTTGTACTTTTTAAGGCAGTACGATCTCCAGCTCAATATATAAATATTGCCTTGCCTCAGAAGAGCTGCTTGTTATGCAGAAAGCAGAAAGGAGCCTGACCTGCTGCTGCAGAACACGTGAAACCTGTGAAAGAAGAAACCTTGGTAGAGAAAATCTTGGCAAAGTTTGAGTAGATATAGCCAAGCAACAGTTCAATAGGAAAACACTGAATTTTTGTCAAACAGCGAAAGGTCTACAACTTCCAAGCTAAAACGAAGCAGATTTCTCAGTTTAAAACATAAAACATATGTTTTGTATCTCCAAAGAGTGGCTGGTATTTACATTCCTTCACATATAGGTAGTGTCAGTATTTCAACAAAGTAATTTGAATGTTAAGCACTATTGTAAAGGAAGAAAAAAAATGTAATTTAACACATTCTCAATCTCAATTTAAAACAGAGATTTGTTTCTCCAGCAAAACCAGTGTTTGATTTCTTTGATATCTTACTGCAATTAAATAAGGTATAAAATCAACTTTACAGGAACAAAGGTTTCCAATTGGGGTATTTTAATAAACAGTACAAAATTAATGTCTGGTTTTCATCAAGTGCTAAGCAGATTGCTCAAAAGCAAGAACATTGTTATTCAAAAAATTAATGGCGTGAAGTTATGTGTAAGTTGTAAACTATGTAAACTATTAGTTCATCCCATGGGGCTTAGATGTATCAGTAAAAGAGTTGGAGTTAAACAATCCACATGGAACGTTGCCTTAGTGCTCAATACACAGCTTTGGCTCTGGACTGCTCAGCTCAGTGTAAAACTGAAGCTTCCTTGTGAACCAAGAGCAGGAAGCTGGCAAGAGAATCACTTCAGTGACCCAGGAAGCTGCTGATGTTGAGATTAACTTCCAGCAAAATGAAGGAAAAGGGAAAAAAATCCCCATTTTAAAAACATTGAAAATACAAACCAACAAATTTTGCCAGAGTTATTTTTAGAAGTTCATAAATAAAAGTATAAAAACACTGATGACCACTGTGGTCACAATGTTCAAGAATCCACATTTCGTCATTCATATTGAAACACTGAATGACGGATTTTCAATACAGAAATTCCACAGGCTACTAGGTACATAGAAAGTAAAAACCTCAGAACACTGTAGGGAGCCTAACTTATTTCAGTGTAACCCAGACTAATTTTGCATTTCTTTAATAACTGGAAATCTTGTAACAAGCAGTTGTTCAAAATCTATTGCAAAGTATAACACTTACCAAGCACCTCTTCTGGCAGTACTAACTTCAGTAACTGCTACCAGGACGAATTCCAGCAGGTACTGGATGACTTTTCAAGAGGCACAGTCAACACCTCAAATTTTTTTGCAAGCAAATGAAAAGCATTCTTTCTTTCAAGTAAGGCATCAGCACTGTATCACGGCTTTACCACCACATACCTCAGGTTAACAAATGCCTCAGAAACTTTCCCTGATTTCCAGCACATCTCACTGTTTTCCATGCTTGGATTTTAACTGAGGTATGCTAAGTGCTTTTTGGCATGTTTGGATAGAAACATAAAAAGCCTCAAGTCTTGTCAGGTAAAGCTTTTCAAAGCCATGGGCCTTGCTGCCAAAGAAACTTTTACATGCTCTTACAGCTTTTGCCTTCCTTATTCTCAGACCTGCTGTTTGCTTAGCAGGATGGTAACACACACGACATGGAGCAGCTCTTTCTAAACTGACACAGAGCGAGCACTGACTTAAAAATCAGGGCACTGAAAGTCCATATTCACTAAAGAGTTAAGGGAGCACAAAAGCCCAGAGCCGTGAGTTCATTTTGTTCTAGGCGACTTAGAGAGTGACCAGCCAAAAACTGAACCAGCTGGAATTCATTCCCAAGTACTTCTTTCTTCCCAGAGCTCCCTGGGCTGTCGTTATCAACCTGAGGATAACAAACATATGGATCATCAAGATGGAGCTGGTGCTGGAAAGAAGTGGCAGAGCCTAATGGCCCATAATAAATGAAGTCTTGATCCTAACTTGGATCTTAGTACTGAGGTATAAACGCTTTTAATGTCTTAGGGGGAAAACTGCCCCCACTAGATGGAATTAAAACATTCCACTGACTTCTCTTCTTGATGCTTTCCTTGTTACCAGCTCTTGCACACATCTATTTTTGTCTTCATTACCATTCCATATTCAAATTAGATCCATCAGATTCCAGACGATTCAAGAGGCATGTGCACAAAATTGGGAAAAATGACACCGTGACCATCCGGGTAAAATTTTTTAAAAATAATTCAGGCTGATTAAGTGCTGAGCTACAAAATGGAACAATTACTTTAATTTCCTATATAAAGGCTAAAATAAAGGTGCGAAGTTTGAAAACAGGAAGAGAGAAGAAAAACTGTGTTCACCCAAATTAAATTCTTGGCATCCTTTCTCATTTTGAATCGGGTACATTAGCTGTTCTACAATATTGTTTTTAACTCCTGGAAATTTTTTCTATCTCCAGTATCTTGTTTTGTGATTACTCAGCCCTTTATAATACCTTCCAACATCCACCCAAGAGGCTACAAATCGCTCTCCACTCTCTTTATGTCTATTTTTTAATTTGTTCAGAGAACACAGCTCAAACTCTCCTTGTTTACAAATGAAAAACCCAAATCAGCCCCAAACACCCGTGTTCGTGGAGGGCACCAAGGCTCAAAGGTGAGCAGCCACCTGGACACCTGCCAGGGAATCAGCTTATCTGGGCTTATTAGCCCAGGCCTTGTGCCAGCCCTGCTGAACCCAGGAGGGATGAGAGGAGGTGACAGTGGTGGCACTGGGGAAGGAGGGGGACTGCAAGTGGATGTGCAGGAATAAGGAAGCTGTGGCAGAGGCAACGGGACAGAAACGAGGCTTGTTCCAAAAAAAGACCACAATTACAGAGGTATTAATAGCTTTGTGAAGCCAAATTTTTATCATTCATTCACCTACTTTTGTTCTTTTATTAATCCCAGGATTGAATCATTGTTTTTTTTTCCTACAGGACATTTGTATAACTGTCGTAGGCAAAACATCCCTAAGCAATAAACTTTCCAAGGAATTAGTATGAAAGCTTTTATGTAGAGGAAGAAAATCTGATTTATTAACCAGCCCCATTTAAAAACTACAATGAGAGAATGATGTGTAAGGGACTTTTTTTGGTGCTGCCATTGTTACAGGATAAGTCTTGTCCACGAGAAGCACGTAGACACACTCCCTTCCAATCCACCTAATCACCTATTAGTCACACAAGTGGTAAATCCCTAAAATCACTTTGGCCCGGGCCATGCAAACGCTGGATGAACTGAGTTGCATCAGTTCTCATCTGATTTCCTGGCAGTGAGCTGCACGTGACTGCTGCTGTGCCTGAGGAAATGTGGGTCAATCCGTGTGCATCCCGGTGCTGAATGTGCATGCTCTCGAGGGACACACAGCTCTGTGACTCAGGAGCACCGGGCTAGCAGGAAGGAGATTAGTGCAGGGCTGGGGCATTCACACAGCACTGCCCATCCTCTGGCATGGGATCTCAGAGCACTCCAGAACCCCCTCAGAAAAATGCTCCATCCAAAATGTTCAAATGATGGAGAAGGCTGTCAGGCACCTGGCATGACAGCAGCCACCAAAAGGAAACTACTTCCTTCAGAAGTAATTAATCACCCGTGGTGTTTGGGTGTGAACACCCAGATCTCACAGCCTGTGTCTCTCGGCTGAGCAGCAGTGAGATGGACAAACAAACAGTGCTGCTGCTGTGGAGCTGGGGGCTTGCAGCAGGATTCCTCCCAGGACATGCCCTTGCTGGATGTGGTTAACCAATAACCTCGGGGTAGCACCCCCTTCTTCCAAACCTGATCTCAAATCAGTACCAAAGTTCAGCAGATCCCTGTTCTATCTGTGTTATTGCTCTCTTACACAAGCAAAGCCACCCCTCCTCACTTTAGGTATTTTAAGCAAAATGTCTCATTCTTGTGTGACCTAAGGCAGGCACAAAACTGGGAGCTGAATGGCACCAAACAGGACTCTATGAAAAGAAGGCTTTTTTTCCAAATAAAGCTGTATCAGCCTATGTGTTACTCCCTTGTTCTAATCATATAGGCCAGCATCTATTTAAACTGCCAAGATAATGACTTCAAATTTGATCAATAGTCTCTGTTTATTCAGCCAAGTGCTACTGACAGTCACCAGGGATGAACAACAAAACAAACACACTGGTCAGAGCCAATCCCTGGTTGAGCAAGAAAATCCAATCTGTGATGGCAAACACCCTTCGATTGGATGGGGAGGTGGGGAGGGAGGTCTGTAGCCCACGGACATGGACACAGCCCCTCTCCTCTGTGCCCACGAAACATTTATCCACATTATTCTGCTAACAGCTCGTGAGCTGAGTGCACTCAAGCAGAATTAACAGCACAGAGTGGCTCCAACTCTTACTGTGTGCCATTGTAGCTATGCTAAAATATTTCCATTTGCTGTCAGATTAAGCATGGCAGGACATGACAACAAGAGGATGTCACCGAGCCTTTGGACCATAAGCAGTGACTTCCCTCACTGTCACCTTATCCACTCCAGAAGGAAATTTCCTTTGGAGAAGCTTCAAGAAAGACTGGCATCATATTCTTGAAAGCAGGACAAAAAAGTCCTTGATGAATCTCCAGCCAAAAGATGCAAGGAATGTTTTAGTTACAGACTGGCTGCAGAGAGCAAAATAAAAATAGCGTTTAGAATGAAAACAGATAAGTAGAGCATGCATAGCATTCTAGCACAGATTTTTATTTCAAAATAAACATTTTTATTGCAAAATCAGTTTCTCAACAGTGGCTTAACAACAATATATGTGGACCTTCCTCCCTTGGGCAATTTTTATTAACAACTTGCAAGCTACTCACTAAAGGAACCTCCTTTTCAAATCCCAAGTGAATCTGCAGTCACAAAGACTGGGATCTGGGTGAAAATGTTTTAGTGCATTATTCCAACCAGGATGTTTGGTCATAATTTTTTCTACATTATACATTCATCACTTTGCCTGTCAACAGCACCTGTTTGCCATTTTCCTTGTACAAAATGTCAGTGTCCATTATATCAATAAATTACAATCCCACTACTGCTCTGAGATACCTTGATCAAAGGTATTACATAAATAAACTGGAGCTTGAAGGAAAAAATAAGATGCCTCTTCCTATAAAACCTTAATGCATATTCAGACACAGGATTTTATGCAAGTGACACCACTCGGTCGCAGGATCCTGCAAAAAAAATATGAAGAAAGTTCTCTTAAACAAAAAGCTCTTTATCAAACTACTATATTAGCACATCCAAAGCCCAGAACTTAATATCTAAAAAACCCAGTACATGAGGACAGCTGGTTCACTCAAAGCCTAAGACGTTTGCTTTCCATTTTAAATTGATTAAATAGATTGAATACATTACATTTTGCATGGATGGTTAACAGTGCTAATATTCCAGACAAAATGAAATGCTGTATGAGGAAAATTCTCACTAGGGCTACCTCCCCCTGGATATATTGCTTGCTCTCACAGTAATTTAGTATAACGGAGGCCTAACAATTTCACTGAACAGGATTACAAAAACAGCTCTTCACAGTTCATGGCACAGAAGCTCCCAGAAATAACAATTTCTTCACTACCCTCTCCACACAGGGAATGCACTTGAAAAACAGGCTGACACTTGCTTTGTGGGAATCATAAAATAATATAATGTCGGTTGCTTTGTTTTTATGAAGAAGGTGCTTCTTGTTTATCAAACAGTGGAGATGTGAAAAGCCAGCCTTTTATTTGCATTCATATCACTGAGAGGACTCACACACCTCAGAATCGGATATTGGCCAAGCACGGAATGACAAACTACTGATAAACCCAAAAGAGCAAATTTTAATAAAAAATTTCCACGAGTGAAAAACCTTTAAACACCATTTCACTCCTTACTCCAATAAGCTATGTGGCACTAATTTGAAGTGATAGTGCTGTTCTTTTAATTAAAAAATGCCAGTAGGAGGTTGATGCAGTGGCTGGTGCTGGAAGCGACGTGCTCACAGGGCGCAGCTTTTGTGTGAGGAATTAAGGCACAATTTCAGCTGGGTGAAAAGGCAAAACAAAACCCCTAAATCCAAACAAACATATAGGGAGTGTTATTACAGGTGCTTGATAAAGTCATCTGGATGTTTGACTCAGAGAATGTTAAATTCTGGGGGGGGAAAAAAAAAGGCAACAAAACCCTCAAACACTCTCACTGCAGTTCATGAATCTTGGTTTACCTGTAGGTGTGTGGGACTTAATTCAAGTATGTCCCTTCCCTTCCTACCTCAGAGCTCCTCTTTCATTTTCTCTCTTTGCTCCTTCCACATCTCTTGTGCACAGGGCTGGGACCAGGACCACTCTGCCAGACCATGTGAGGATGGATTTGCTCTCCCCAGGCTCCTCATCTCCATGAGTCTTGAGCCCTGCTATGCTTAATGTCTCTGCCTTTATCAAATTTGACTGAAGTCAGATGAAAAGCCAAAACTTAGTTAGAGGAGAATGACAGGTGAGATCCCTTTTCAGCCTGGTAATTTTTCAGTCTGGAAAAAAAGATTAAGCTTGTCCTGTAAGTTTATCCATCAGCCTGACGGTCAAATAAGGCAGCACTTTATCCTGAAAAGTGCAGACAGCTTCCACATTCCAGGTTTCACTGCTGATTTGTGAAACACCAAAAGGCTAAAAATCTGATTATTCCACAAGAAATCCTCACAAAAATATTTGCTGAATCGTTTCCCCCTTGGTCTTGCAACATCTTAATTCCAACAGCCCAGATGAGGCCAGCAACCACATCCAGGGCATAAAAGAAGAGCTCTACACTGGCATCTGGGAGCACAACAATCCTTAAAACCAGCTCCTCCTGATACAGCCTCCCCGGGGAAGGAACATCCCAGAAACAAGCAGGACATTTTGCTTTTACTTGGCATATGGAGCAGCAAAGTCAGTTTATCCAAAAGCTTCTGGTATATTTACTCACCACTCCTACAATGACTATTTCAATCACGTTTACACTACCAGCATCATCTCAAACATCACAGATAAATCTGTTTTCTTCGGCTGTTTCAAAGTCTGTTTTCTCTCTGCACACTTGCAGGATTTACATCCTAAGGCAATGAGAAAAAAACCTGTTACTACTTTCCAACTGGGCTTTATTTTCTTTCCCCCCACCCCTTTCTATCAAAAATAGCTCTCATCTACGTTCTAGTTCAATTTGGAAGTAGCACATGCAGACTTGATAAGCATCCTGCAAAGGAAATGCCTTGGATTGCAGACTACTTACAACACATTTTCCCAAGCAACTTCTTATAAATCCCATTTGATGGCTGGTTTGCTAATTTCTATTGAAGCTTATCAAAACATTATTTGTAACAAGTCAAATTACTTGTGTGATTGCAGAAATAAAAAAAAATATATATAAAAGAAATGACTGTGACTAGAAGTCCAAGCCAAGCTGCTGGGTTATACTGAAGTGTTATTTATCCTGTTACCAGACAGACCTGGAACTCCAAGGAGGTATTTAATTTTAAACTAAAGAACACAACACAGAAAAGCACCTCCTGACATGGTTCTGTTTGCCAAAGTCTCCTTCTAGATCTCTTTCTAGGGCTGCTGACAGCACAATTATTGGAGCTGATTCCATTACCCTCAGCAGATCCAGGGGTTGCAGGCCAGTGTTGGGCTACAAGGTTGTCTCACATAGAGCTCAATAAATGGGCACAGACACATTAATTAATACGTCTTGGAAGAAGTCTATTAACATTAAATTCCCTAAAATTCTTGGAAAGAAGGAATAAAAGATGTAGGTGTTCCCCATGGCACATTAGCTGTACACATAGCATGCTATATTTAGTTAATTATTGCCCAATATGCAGAAGTCACTCTTATAAAGAGCCAGACACTTATTCCTACGCCCTGGGCTTTTCCAGAGGCAAATTTAATGTTGGATTATTGAATGAATGTCAGGATCTCTGGGAAAAGATGAGAGATTTAAATCTGAGTGTGGTTACATCACAGAACTTGGTTACATCACACAATTACCAAGTTGTATAAAGTCATTAAAGCCTGAGTTGAGCACTGAAGCCCTTCTCTGACTCCAGAACATTCAGAGGCTGATGGACCACGCTGAGTTTCACAGCTGAACCACTCCCTGGCACCTTCTGGCTTCCCTAAGTTCCCTTCTGCCTTTTAACCTCATCTCATCTTGTTTCACCACTCATCTGTGCAAGGGGGACCTCAGCAGGAGTATTTTCACTCTGGTTAAAAACAATTTCAGGGGTGGGTTAAATGCATCAGCTGATCACAGCCTAAAAACGCTTTACATAAGGGATAGCTGGGAGATGAAAAATTAGAGACACAGCAATTCCCTGCCAATTCCAAAAGCCACAACATTTCAGGCTTTTTTTTTTTTTACTAAGCCATTTCTGCTCTCTCTGATCTGCTCAGTAGGGTATTTACAGACACATGAGATACATGCCCACTGCAGTACTTAATGTGGCCATTACCTGTCTGCAGATGTTTTTAAGAAAGAGATATGAGAGACACTGCTCGGAATTCCTTGGAATATAAAGCACTGAAATAAGTATCACTTCAAGAGCCCAGAAAATTCACCCCATTTCTCTTTCAAAGGCTGACATCAGACCTTTAGCTTATGCTCACCCACACAACTGCAAACCCAAAGTTTACCAAATGGAATGGATTCTCTTCCCATTAACATTAAAGGAGCAACAATGAGGTATCTGCTAATTAGACTTACACTTGTAAAATATGATGTTTTAATTCTGAGTTAAAGTGAAGTTCCTACATGCTTATAAAAATGTCTGCACATGGAAAAGGAACCAAAACACATCAGCTGCAGGAAAAAGAACAAGGATTTCCTGGGAAATGCATCAATCACTGCAAGTCTGAATCAAATTGAAATTCTTCATTTTTCTAAATTCTACCCTTGTGTAGTCAAAAAATTATCTTAAAGCAACAGTACAACCCACATACTCAGCTCATTTTCAGTCTGGAGTTTTGGGGTATTTTTTTCCTTTTGCTCTTCAGGAAAACTGAGCACATGTGTTTCTAAAGATGTTTCCTTTCCAATAAACTTTTCAGGTCATGCACCCCATGTACTAAAGAATGTGAAAACACTGACCACAGGGATTGAATTTTCTGCTGCAATGTCCGGTTGGCTTTGGGGGTGCAACACAGACCAAATCTGGCATGCAAAAAAAAAAGGTCAGGGCCATGAAAAAAGAAAGTCCAGACTGATGTGAAGAGTTGCCAAAATAAATAAATCATTTTCCAGTATAAATAAGAAAGGCAACTATCTTCAGCGTTTTAACCTTTATTTTCAGGAGAAAACTACAAAGGAGAGCTTTTAATATTGTCCTGGAAATATAAGGGAGATAAATTAGAAGCCTAGAATTTAACACGTGCAAATTTAATTTCTATTTTGTGACGTAAACAAGATATGGAAACTTTAAATTGATAAATACATAACCATTTTATTTTAGTCTAATTATTAGAGGAAATGGGCAGATATTTAAGGAAGACAAAACTGTAAACATATTAAAAGGTCAACGAAACCGCTATTTTTCCTAATTCACTCATCCAAAAATGCCATTTTACTCCAAATAATGAAATGTATCTATAAAGATCTCATCAACTTGAGGAAAAAAGATCGAATCCTATCAAAAGTATTTCTTTTCCTGCTACTGGTTACCTATGAAAGCAAAAACTCCTGCAAGAGAAGGATAATAGCAGGTTCCCTATGAAAGAAAAAGAAACACATTTTATTTTCTTCAGCAAACCACCTTCACAATGACTTGGCAAAGAAATATCCACCATTCAAAAAAACCAACCACGGGTAAAAGTGCACATCAGTGAGGACATTCAGGGACACTCGGCACTCCTGGAGTACAGCAGGCAGTGCAGTGGTCAATAATCTTTGAAGTCGATGGTGTGCTTTAACGCTGCCCTTCAGCCTCAGGAGCCAGGACCCCGAGGGTAAAATGGGAAGCTGGTACAAAGTCCAATTCCACAGGATTTTCCATTGTTTCTTACTGTTTAGGAGTTTAACCCATCTGAACTGCTCCATCCCACAAGGACCCAGGAGCAGGCCCGGGAGCCGCTGCTGTGCCAAGGACAATTCCCTCCAGCTGTGGTGAGGTGAGCACAGCTGGAACGGCTGCCTGCAGCATGGCCAATCACCAGCAGGGATTGTGCATTATTTTTCCATTACTCCTAAACAATAATGGATTGTTTTACCCACAAACAGATGAACAAACCTTCCATTTAAATACTTTCTGTTAAGTTGTATTAGTATGCGGAATAGTGCCCATATCCTCCAAAAAAAACCCAAAAAAAACCCAGGGAAGAGGATTTTTTTCCGGGGGAGGGGAAGAAGAGTAAAGCAGGCTCTGCCAGCTTTATCTATCTATGCTGGGAATTGGGTAGCCTTGGGGATTTTTGCCTGCTGTGCTTAGTGTCCTTGACAACAAGCCAGTTTGAATTTTGGCCTTTAACTTGACAAAAATGACTTACTGAAGAGGAAGGCATCAGGCTATTACAGCCCTGTGGAGAGATTCTTTCTGAAACAGCATGGATGCTTACTCTGCCAATTCAACTAGAGCATCATCACATTTATCATCCTACACCCCCAAATATTCACCATGTCACTGCCAGTTCATAAGAGAATATGACAAAGAAAAAGTTCCATCGTTTCTGCTATGTTCTCCAATTATATTTTATGACTTTCCCAGACACGGAAAACTGTAAAATATCCCCAGGGATCCCCTCTCACAAATTACTGAATTTCCTCTTAAACCCATGTGAAACAAAGTTTAAAAACATGTAGCATCTTAACGGTAATTGACCTACTGCCTCACTTAGCAAACATATATGCAGCTTTATTCTCTTATTACATTAATACTTACACAAATTATTTTAAATTGAGATACAGACGCTTGCTGTGTGGTTTAAGAAATTGCTAATGTCTCTTCTGATTTTCTCTCCCAAAAACTCCCAACACATGACATGCATACACCTGAGCTTTTCAATGTTCAGCACCTCAGTCTAAATCCTAGAGCTAGAACTTGCACAGGGAAGCTGAATTTGCACTGAAGCAGCTGAAATGAGAGCACAGATTTTCTTCCGCCAGCTTTCTCACGGCAGGTGACAAAGTTTTGGCAATGAGGGTCAGCAGACCAGGAAGGAGATAACATCTTGAGTTAGTGCAGCAGTATTGCAGGAACTCATTTGTAAGCACCTGAAACATCACAATGTCAGAGCAGCAGCTTCCTCACCACCAGCCATAATATGAATGCTCCGTGTCAGCTGCCCACAGGCTTAACTGCAGCCCTGCCAACAGACGTGGCAGAGAACGTGAGACGATATCCAGGTGGAAAAAGCTGGAAGTGGCTCAGCTGTAGTGCTGTCCTCACAGAGGTACCCTGGGATGGCAAAGCATCCAGGACCATAGCAAGACCTCAGTGAAGACATTCCCTAAAAGCTGAGCAGATACACAACACAGTGGTTGTTGTCAGCCTCGGGACTCGAGATCGCACAGACTCCTGTCTGCCCTGACAACTGTGGGCACAGCAAAGAACAAACCATTTGCAGTAACAGTTTATTTCACTCTGGAAGACTAAATCAGCATCTGCTTCCATGAAAAACATGAAAAATATCAAAGCTTTCAGTGATATTCCAGATTTTAGTCCTTCTCAGAATAATACTTTGACTATTTCCAGAGGAATAATAATAGAGAAACTTAACAACAACAAAAAAGATTCCATTCCAAACAGGGGAAAAGATGGCAGATGGAACATCTCTTCCAGCCTTTTTTTTTTCTTTTCTTATTTTTCTCCTCACTCAAGTCTTACATGAATTGCTCTGCTGGGTACATACCTAAACTTCACACCCAACCAACTGATTTATCCCCATCTTATCCAAACCATTCTGCTCTATCCTGCTGCCTCCACCAAGACAGTCCAAACCAACACAGCACTGAGTAGTTGACTCAAGAACCATAAATAGCAGCAAGTAATCTAACCAGATTAATCCAGCTCTAAGCATGGCAACTGGACTGGCTTCAAGGTGTGCAGGTAAAACCAGGTAAACCTCCAAAAACCACACACATGGATGGTATTTCCATGATGTACTTCTCCATTCTGTGACCCATCAAGCAAACCTCCAGCCAGCTCAGGAACAACTGAGGGGGCTCGCTGATCTTTATTTACAGTGGCAATTTTAGCAGCCTTGGAGCTGCTGTCAGTAAAGTTCCTCTACCCAGCACACAGAAAATCGTGGTATAAGAGCAACCTCCTCACTGAGAAATTCAACACTGCTTGTATTTCCCTGGAGTTGATGATTAATTTTGAAATACAAACAGAAAAGATGATGCTACAAAATCTTAGAAATGTGATAAAGCTGTTTCAAGAAACGGATGAGAAAACTGTTCTTAGACTGGTGGGCAGTATGGAATAAAAAGAAATCACGAACTGCACAACCACATCCCAAATTGCATTTCTTTATATGAAGACATTCAATTTGACAAAAGAAAGTTTCAAGTCAGGAATAAAGTAGTTATTGTTTCTACTTTCCCCGCCTGAGGGGGATATTCAAACAAACTCTTTTTGGTGATTTAATTTACTTCCACCAGGACAATGGTGCTGGCACAGCTTTGACTTACTGGGAGAAGCAAAAAAGGAGACTTGGTCCCCATAGCCTGCCCAGAGGAAAAGGCTGCTCTTTGGATTCCCACTCTGGCAGCCCCAAAATGTCAGCTGTGCTCTGCACTTCCTCCTGTGAAAGCAAGATTTTATTTTCTTTAATTTCTCCAGAGTTACATGCCCCAAGCCTCTTTGCCATTCCTATCCATAGGGTTCTGAACAGCCACGAATTTACCTTCACAAAAACGCTGCTGCTTCCCAAGGCAAATGGGGAAGGGAGGCAGAAGGAGATTAAGTGCCTTGCTCAGCATCACACAGGAAATCTGTGGCCAAGCTCCACACTCCAATCACAGCCAGGGCCCCGCTCCCAGCAGACGTGAGGAAGAGAAAATCCTTACGAGAAGAAAATAACGAGACACGGATTTCGACACACTCCCAGATTACCACAATAAATACATTTGGAGCTACCCAAGTGCTGCTTCCCACCGTGTCCCCCATGGCACAAAGCTGGCTCGATATTAAATACCAACTGCCAGGGAGGCTGGGATGAGCAGCCAGCTCTTCCTGCCTTCCTGCCCCAGTGCTCTTCACCTGGAACCCACTGGTCCTGATGCCCAACCATAAAACTACAGCCAGCCCATGATGTATTTACCATGTCTGACTGAGAGATCCTTACACAGACATTCATTGTTCCTGAACATGGGACAGGAAAGTGGCCAGGTCACCAATATTAGTGTTGCTATTGATCAGTCAGTTAACTCTGCTGCACTCATCAATACAATAGCCATGAAAGGGAAGTAAAACATCCTGACATTTGGGACACACTTTAGTCTGTGCCTTTGTGACAATCCTAAGTGAACATTGCTCTAATGACAACATAATGTTTTATCTTCTACTTGCAGTCACTGTGTTCTTTTATGGATTCCTTAAATTACAAATGCATAAAGTCCCAAAGCCACTCATTTACCAGCTACTAACTGGCCAGGCTTTGTGGCTGTGGCTTCCCTGAACTGGCTGACTACACTGAACTGGAAGTGTGTGCATGACACTCTCTGTGTCACTTCTCTCTTCCCCTTTCTTTGCCACTGCTAAGCACAACCACCTTCCTTACACGAATCAAATTTGTCACCTACAAATCCCCTCTGGCTCCTTTCTCACCTCACAGCAACCACCTGCTTCATCATCAGCTTCCTCACTCCTTCCTGATGTTTCTGACACCTCAATTTCTTACCCCTCACATCTGGGAGGATTCTCACCTACACCCGCCTTCCAAAACTGCCACCATGAGCAGCCCAGCACCTTCCTAGGCCAAGTTTCCAAGAAGGAATTGAGAACTCTGAACCACTGTGAAGTGAGGTGCTTGGAGATGATTATTTGGATCCTCCTGTTACACCAACTCTGGCTTCTCTGTTAAAGAAACTGCTGTGCCCTCAGCCCTCAACAAGGCCACCTGACCGTGTATGTGAGATCCTCCCCCTCCCCTGCTCCAGCTAGGAAGTGATCCATAAAGTAAAACTTCCCTCAGGTTCCACGATGGCCCCAGAAGCCAGCTAGCTCTTAACACCTCAGCTGAGACCCGCTGAAAAAGCACGGTTTTCACCAGTGCTTGTGGGTGATATGAGTGTGAGCAAGGCATGTGTAAGCCTTGGGATGATGAACCCTTTGGAACTTCCCCAGGGAGCAGCAGCAAACAAAGGTTTCAGAGAAGCACAAGGGTGAAAACGGGACACGTGCTCTGTGAAGGTCTCCTGGCCTGTGGATCGTGTTCCTCCTTGACCCAGCAGACCCTGAGCACATCTGCAAGGACGTGCACTCACAGGATCACTTCATTTTTCCATCCTTGTGTTGGTAATTTCGCCACTGCTGCACTGCCCTGATGACAGCACAGATAGGAAGAGAGCACAGATTTAATGGGAAGTTTTCTCTCACTTTGCCTAGAACTGTTCCAAGGAGCAAGAGACGAGGCCAGAGTATCTCTGGCTCTTGCATCACCAGCTGGGGTAAAGACTTTAGTGGAAAGAAGAGGAGAAACTGAGATATGACAGGAGATTAGCATATTTGAGATCCACAGGCCACAAAGTCATTTTAACCTGTCATGCAACTCATTGTTACATCGAGGTTTTTAGTATTTCTGCACAGGGTGCATTATTTGATATTTTACTTCATCACAATTTGCATTAGGCTAGGACTGACTGAGAGACCACTTCTGGTAATCATCAGAGGATTGAGAACTTTTGGATATATTCACATAAATAACCCCAACACTCTGCTAATACAAATACCTTTACAACAGATGAGGAAAAAATTATGTCTTTAAAATTATCTCTTCAAAAAAATCACAGGAGATTCAACCACTGCTCCCTTGCCATTCACCCTGTGATGCTCACACGAGTCCCAAGTGGTATTTACACTGTTATTTTCAGTACTGCTAAACTTCAATGGTGCCTAATCACAGGAAACACAATGCAGGTAGTAAATCATAACAAACGAGGTCTTCTGTCTTGATTTAAATGTGCTCAAATCTCCCAATAGCCAAGGAGATGAGAAAACAACAGCCAGGCTGGCTGCAGCTATTTGAAACAGGTAAGTCAGCACCCCAGCCCCAGCCAAGCCAAGAACTCGGCATTGCCCAACAATTCCAGAGCTAAAGCTCTCCCAGAGCAATTTATTTGTTGATTAAATACAGTAATTTTTGTCACATCACCCAGGTTTCCTGCTTGTAAAAACAGAAGATGTGTTTGAGCAAGCAGGAGATTTCTTCAATACAGTTTAAAAATGGGGAGTAATAAAAAATAAATCTACCAAGTTGCTCAATAAACTGAAACTTCAGCCTGTTCCAGGAAACGTTCCCAGCTCAGAGCAAAGACTAGCGTATGGTAAAAGTAAAAAAGCATTTTGCTGCAGTATTCAGCCTTTAAAATTAAACTCAACAGCTTCTCTCTGTTATTTAAATGATCTCCTCCAGCTCAAAAGGGCTATGACCATGGCCTAAGTCATTTAATTCACATTTTTATTGACTGACTTGCATAAAAATAAGCCACATTAAGGACTGAGCTGACATTTGGTATACATCACCACAAAACTCATTTCAGATCAAACATCATTCATACAACCTAAAAATATTTCCAGCCTTCTCCCATCCAAGAAAAGGATTTTCAGATTTACATTATCCTCACAAACTTTGGTCTTCTGAAGCACATGCAGTGCAGAATCAAAGGATTAAAAGAACACCAGGATTTTTATTTTTTGATGATCTGCCTCTGAGTGTGTTAGGTGCCAGGAGCAAGTTAACCTGTAACTGCAGTTTCACCAGCACCGTTTTCTCATTATTTGCTATTGTTTTATGCACCCACACACAGCAGATCCCTCTCCAGGGATCAATTCCGGTCACCCAGAGCAGCACTGGGGCTTCTCCAGCCCAAGTGACCTCCAAGCATCCACTTGTTGCCTTTGAAAGACTAGACTGGACCTTATTTTTTAATAATTCACACGGCAGTCTCAACAAGCAGGAACCGTGTCTCTTCCCATTAAAGAAGCAGGCTCGGCATCGACCAGAGCAGCTTCCAAAAGACTTAATCCAGATCTTTCAGGGTCCAACACAAATTGGTTTGTCCATCCACAAACCCTCCAGAGGCCTCACATGGAGGCAGGACAGACACAGCTCTGCGTGTCACCTCCTGCACGGGGCAGGAACTTCCAAAGTTGAATGTCACAATGTGCCAGGTGAGAAACAAGTCGAGAGGAAGGAGGGAAAATTTAAAAAAAAAAACCACACTGGAAAAAAAAAAAAAAAAGAACCCAGCTAAAAGCAACTAAATGGGTATTTTCTCATTAGCAACTGAGTTATCCTCCTTGGCACACAGGAGGTTGGGGGGGTTGTTAATTAAAGTGAAGCAAGGCAAATTATGAAAGGCTTTGCTGAAAGCCAGTCTGTGGGAGAGGTGGCCCTGAGAATCCTCCTGGGAAAGGTGGAGAGGAGACCCCATGAAGGGGTAGGGTGGTCTGGGGGGGTGGAAGGGGGGCACAGGGATACCCCCATGGGGAAGGAAACAGGGGAAACCCTGGGAAAGGGCTGGGAAGAGGGCAAGGTGTCACAGGGATGCCCACAGACAGGGAAGGTGCAGAAGAGACAGAGACCCCAGGAAGGGGGGCAGGGGTGTCACAGGGAACTCCCCCCACTGGGAGGGTGCAGAAGAGACCCCACAAAGGGGAAAAATGCAGGGGAGAGTTATCAACAGGGATCCCCCCATCGGGAAGAGTGCAGAAGGAACCTCATTTAGGGTCAGGGTGCTGGAGGGGATGGTGACTGTCATCTTCCACGGGGGAAGGTGCAGGAAAGACCCCAGAAAGAAGCAGCTTACCCTGACCTGCTGGAAAACGAGGGGCAGACAGTGACAAACCCCCGCCTTCATCAAATTCACGTCACCCCAAGGGGGCTCAAGCACCCCACGCCGGAGGGGCGGGAAAAAATATAAATAAACAAAAGCACAGAGAGGCTCCGTCGGGTCACAGAGGTAGAAGCGGAACAGAAAAACGGTGGATAAAAGTTAAGCAACGCTGGGAGCTCGGGCCCGGCCGCCCCTCCCCTCACAGCCAGGCCGGGGAGGGGGCGAAGGCGCCAGGGGAGGGAAGGGGACCCCGGGCCCAGCCGTGGATGTGCGGCCACACACACACCGTGCCGCGGCCGCCCCGTTACCTGTGAGGCGGATCTTGATGCTGGATCCGTTCCGGCGGGTACCGGGATTCGACATCGCGCCTGGAGGAGGAGGAGGAGGAGAAGGAGGAGGAGGCGGCGGCGGCGCCGAGCTCAACCGGCGGCCCCACGCAGCCCCGCCATGCGAGCCCGCCTGCTCCTCACGATGCCGGGGATTCCCGGGCCAGCGTTCCGGCGGCCGCCGCAGGCTCCGCTCCCTCAGCCGCCGCCTCAGCCGCTGCCGCCGACGCGCCCGCCCGGCCCGGCCCGGCCGCGGAGAACCGTGGCCACGCCCCTGCCACGCCCCCGCGCACAACGGAGGGCCGTGACGTCAGCGCGCAGAGCGGCGTGGCCGCGTCCGGACGCCATGAGGAGAAGGTCGGGACAGGGAAGGTCGGGGAGTGGCGCATGCGCAGGAGGAGTCGGGGGAGCGCCCCCTGGCGAAGGGAGAGGTGGGGGGGAACAGAGGGGGAATTAGGGAATAGGAACAGGATTGGGATGGGAGAATGGGAGAAGGATTGGGGAATAGGGGGAATTAGGGAATAGGAGTGGGATGGGGGAATGGGGGAGAATAGGATTGGGATGGGGAAATGGGGGAGTGGGAGAAGGAGGAGTGGGATGGGGGCATAGGAGGAATTAGGGAATAGGAGGATTTAGGGAAGAGGAGTAGGATGGGGGAAGAGGGGAAAAAGAATGGGATAGAGGCAAGAGGAGAATATGAGTGAATAGTGGGGAATAGAGCAAAACAGGAGTGAGATGTGGGAAATAAAGGGGAATGGAGATGCCTGGAGAATGGCATAGGGGAGAATAGAGGTGGAATGGGGAAATAGGAGTGCCTAGGGCTGTCTTGGGATGAAAGGGGGCAAACAGGGGCACGTGAGGATGGATAGGTGATCTCAGGGTGGAACAGATGAAAGGCAGCCTGAGGGTGACAAGGATGCCTGGGGTTGGCATGGGGGTGAACAGGGGCTCTCACAGTGGCACAGATGTATGGAGGGGGCACAGGTGTGCCTGAAGGCAGCACTGGAATGTAAAGCAGTCTTAATTTGGGGCAAGCACCACTATAGGCAGTGTCTTTTCCATCCCCAGCAACGGAGCAGCACCTTCTCCCTGTCTACACTTTCCTGATGGGAGGGTGCCAGGTGGGGAATGGACTCCTCTCACAAGTGACAACACAAAGGAAACAGCCCTGGGTTGTGCCAGGGTTAGAAATTAGGAAAGATTCCTTCACTGGTCAAGCACTGATGGGCTGCTCGGGGCAGCAGTGGAGTCCCCACTCCTGAAAATGCTCAGAGGAGTAGAGGTGGCACTGAAGGGGTAGTGGGCTGATAGAAGTCAGTGGACGATCCTGGAGGTCTTTTCCAGCCTGAATGATCCTCCACCTGCTCCTCTGGGGCCAGGACAGGGGAGGTTCTAATTAGAAAAAAACCTACTTTTTTGAGCATATCTAGAGGGAGGTCGAGCTGCCCTGAGGAAGCCCAGCAGCATTTCCCCAGCACTGGTGGCCCTGGATGCCCCATCCCACAGGGAGAAGGGGATGCCTCCCCTGGCCCAGAGCTCCAATTGCTGCTCCTGTGCCTGGGGCTGGCAGGGAGCAGGGGAGGGCAAGCAGCTGCCTGCAGGTTGCTCACACACCCACAGAGCAGCCTTGGGGATCCTCCAGGCACTGGGCCCAGCTCTCCAGCTGCCAGGGCAGACAGCAGCCACATCCCAACACTCTTTCTGCAAGGGGCACTTTGTCCTGGCCCCTGCTTTCACAGCAATATTTTATTGTAAGTTACATGGATGGAAAGAAGACGTTGTAACAGCACCAAGCAGAGGTAGGAAAAAGAATCCAAGAGATTTCCCATTTCTCTTTTGATCCTGCTTTTTTAAAATCAGAGCATCAGCAAAGAGCAGCCATACAGGGCAGCCCTGCAAGGCCATGGGAAAAGCCAGCTGGGATAGTCCACACAGGAGCACAGTCCAGAACCAGGGCAGCACACAGGCCCCAGCTCAGCCTCTCACACTCCTCACATTTGTTTCACCCAGGGAACTGTGGCCATTCCCAGGTGCTCCATCAGTCCTGGCAGCAGCAGGAAGCCCACAGAGCCCAGGCAGCACCAGCCCTGGTTCAAGTCTCTGTTCAGACAGTGCTGGATCATGTTTTTAAGTCCACAGTTCTGGGTGGAAGGAATACTTGGCATTTCATCATACTCCAGTATTTGAATATTTAATAAGCGATACTCAACCCTGCTACCCATAACTGAGGCTGCACAGCTCCTCCCAGAGAAGACATTTACTACCAACTCCCTTTTCCCTGGGTGGCCTGCAGGAAAAATGCATAAATCCTCTGATGAACAGATCCAGGGCAGAGGAAGAGTCTCTGTTTCCTGAAAAGATTTTCCCTCCAGATTAAGCTGGCTGTCACATCACCTCCTACTGCACCTGAGGAAACAGAGCCTTGAACCCACCCAGGATCACTTTGAAGAGCCAAACCCCCCAAAACAGAGAGGGAAAGCTGCTCCCTCATCCTGCCTTAAGTAAAGCCTTGGAGATTGGGGAGGGAGCTGCTGGGACCCATCAAACACTGCAAGGATGGAGCAATGGCCAAGCAGCTTGTTGAGAATCCACAGCACAAAATCTTTGTGCCATGGGCTCAGCTCCATCCTCCCCTTCTGCTGGGACCACCCTTGGAGGGCTTGGAGAGGAGAACAAGAGCCAGGGACACACCATGGAAACCTGAAATACAGGTCCTTGGAATGAGAGGGCAGAGCCAGATCGATGGGCTCCGGGCTGATGGATGGCAGCAGGGAAGCTGCAGCAGAGGTGAATCATTGCTCCTGCACTGCTTCCAACAACTTTCCTTCCAAAGGACCAGCACTTACTCAACAGCTCCCACAGCCACACTCCAAAGCTTCCAGGTGAAATAACACAGCAAGGACACAGACCCTCCCAGCCCTGGCTCAGCTCCTTTCCCACAGCACTGATGGTGCCTGCAGAAGGGTGAAACTTCTCAAACAATTTTTTAGAGCTACTTCAGCCACTCCAAGTCAAACCTAAAAGGTTTCAGCACAAGGATTTGGTGGCAGGATGCTGCTCTCCTGCAGTTTAATGTGCTTAGAAGAAAGATTCCACCTGAAAAAGGTGCCCAGGGGATCCAACACACTCCTACAAGGCCTTGAGATGCTATTGGAAAAAAACAAGCCATGTCTTTTGCAACAGCAACTTAAAGGAGGGAAATAATTAAAGGCAAGAGGTACAAAGCCAAAAGTGCAATTTATTAATAAATTTCAGAAGTAAAAAGGCTCAGCATCTCTGCTCCTCATGGTTTGGATGTCTGAGCTCTTCCAAGGTACCTCCACCCACCAGCTTAGTGCTGTGTTGTGCTTCATCTTCAGAAGTTGAAGTCTTGCTTCTTCACTGAGAAATCATAGAGCCCATCTTGGCCAGTCTGGGGCTCCAGGTCTGTATTCTCCTAGGAGGAAAATTATAACAATCACTTATAGGGTCTGCATTTGAATAAACCTCTAAGCTTTTTACAGCTCCTCTGTTTTTTTTCTTGTTTCTAAAAATTCAGCTGTTAAGCCCAGCTTGGCTGTAACAGAACTCCTGGTGACCAGGACAAGCCTTGCTGCTCCTTGCAGCACCCTGAAGCTGCAGTGTCCCTGCAGCCCACACACAAAAGCAGCCAAGCCTTTGGGCTCAGACACCAGAAGCAAAAGGAAAAAAAAAAAAAAAAGTGGCTGCAGTGGTAGAGCTCATTGAAATTAAATGGCCTGCTTGGAACAGCAGTGAGCCAGGACTGCTGAGGGAGATGTTCCCCTGGCATCCAGCCCCTCCAGCAGGGGCTGGTGTCAAGAACTTCCTCCACACCCTCTCACAGGGACACCCCACAGACCCTGCTCTGGCAAAGGACTAAACCAGATCTTTGCCCCCTGCTGCAGCTCACACCCAAACTGAGCCACAGCTCCAAGGCCTGCCAGTCCTCTAAGCCTCTTCCCTGATGTTTTCCCATCTGCAAGTGTAAGGATAGGACAAAATATGGCACCTGTGACAGTCATTGGACTCTTTCAGCTCCTGGCTGGTGTCCCATCCTCTTTTTCCAAAGATTCCTTACCAAGAGAAGGGTCAAGTAATCCAAATGTAACCTGAGCACTGTTATCAGCTGAGTAGGAGGCTGCCATTCATAGTGACAAGCCAGCTCAGCTCTGAAGGAGGAAACTTCTCCACATTTGGTATTCATATCAGTAACTGCAGTAACTCCAGCTGATGCCAGTTTAAATTCCAGCAGCAAGATACTATCAAGGCATCTATGTCTGTTGTGCAACTCATTGGCTGGCAGCTTGGAGCTTTTAGAGACCTTTAAAAGCAGCTGAAAGAAGCTGCAAGGACAACTCTGGTCATGTGGAAGTCTTCTCCAAAAACCTCTTTCAGTATCCTTAAACTCTGTGCTTCATTCCAGTGTGCAATTGCTTCACATTTTCAAGTGAGAAACAGTAAGGGCTCACATACCTCACCAGAAAAGTATTTCTCTATGATGCCCAGGGCAGCTTTGTAGACCATGTCATTCTCATGGTTTTGCAATTCCTCAATTTTCTCCAGACCATCAAGTTCTTCCACCAGCAGGCACAACTTCTCTGTCTCTCCCAGCTTCTCAGCTGCCTGTTATATTGGAAAGCCAGGCAGGAAAATAGAACATCAGTAAGAGGTCTGATATGGTCTTTCCTGTAATTACAACCATGATCTACAAGTCAAAGGCTCACAGTCCCTGAATTTATGGTCCCTTCCTGATGCCAGGGATGTGACTGGTGCCTGTGGAATATCAGTCTCTACTGGGGGCTACCAGCCAAGCCAGTGAGCAGGGGATGAAGAGCAACACTTTGGGAACTTAATCTTGCCAAGCCCTTTAGACAACCCAAGGGTATCCAAGAAAAATTTAGACAACATGAAGTCTCTCCTACTCCAAAAATAAACAGTCACTGTTCTAACCACACAATGTGAGTATTTGTCTCACTCTCTGCTGCTCTTTGGGAGAAGGAAGTCAAAACATGAGATCTTATCAGGAAGAAATTCAAAATTGGCATCCAGGATGAGCAGATCTCACCAAGAAGAGATTTGAAATGGTGTCCAGGATGACCAGGATGGTTTTGCTGTCCTTGGCCAAGAGCAGGTTGAGCAGAGGTCTGAGGACCCCGGAACGGACGAGCTCCACCACCTGATCCACTGTTCCTCCAGTGGTGAAGTTGGCCACTACCCACACAGCCTCCTTCTGAGCCTTGAAGTCACCCTGAAAAGCAGCACAGCAAAGGCATTCCCAAGCTTTAGTATCCCTCTAGGATCAGTGTGAGGTGAGGATAACATTTCCCTTACACTCAGCTTGGGCTGATCCCTTTCCCAGCCCCTTGGGTGATGCACAGACACCTGCAGCAGCTCCAGGATGTGCTTCCATGCAGGTGTACTGACAAATCAGAGCGCTCAGGCTGTCCCAAGGATCTCAACAGCTCTGAAACAGCCTGTTCAGGAGGCTCTGGGGCCAAGTGCTCCACAAATGAGCCATCCCAGGCCTCTTGAACCCCACTGTTCTCCTGCAGCAGCACCGTGCCCATCCCTTACCCTGTCAAGCAGCTCCACCAAAGGTGGCAGTAACCCACAGGTGATGATCTGTTGGATCTGCTGGGAAGGCCCTGCTGCAATGTTGCTGAGGGTCCAGGCTGCTTCCTTCTGGATCACTGGCTTCATGTGCCTCAGCAGCCGGGGCAGGACAGCCAGGACACCGGCGTCAATGGCTTCCTGGGTCTGCTGGTCTGTGCCTGTGACCACATTCCCGATGGCACGGAGGGCTGGAGTCTAGACAGAGATTAGAGGAGATGAGGACAGTTCTTACCTCGAGGGATACATGACAGAAAGCCCAGCAAGATCCTCCTGTAAGTGCTTGATCCTTCACTCAAAGAGAGCATTGTGGGTGATGGTTGTTTATTTACAGCCTCGTCATCCCTCGTTTGCTCTAAGCAGCTTTAGAGTCTCTATCCAGCCTCAGCCAGCAGAGCAGAGCAGTGGCTTGACAGGCAGGCAGTTCTGCAGGCTGAGGGGACAGCACAGCTGTCATACAGAACAAGGGCACATGTCTTCCCTCTACTCAGACCTTTCTACATTAAATGGACCAGAGGGCAGAGACTGCTGATTGTTCCCTACCATAACAATCAAATCTGGGCTGTCCATGAGCTCCACAAGCCTTGGGAGAATCCCTGTCTCCACCACAACCTGGATGCGATCATTGCTGCCATCAGTCAGGTAGGAAACAGCCCAGCAGGAGTCAGAGATGACATCCTTGTCATCGTGCTGCAGGAGGATGAGGAGGACTGGCAGAATCTTCTGCACAGCATGCAAGGGAGGGCAGGGGTTCTTGTTCCTGCACAGGTTTGACAGCGTCCAGGTGATGTTCCTCAGGAACCCAACCTGAAACACAAAGCAGGTGTAAGATCCTCGCTGCTCCCAAGAGCCTCTGAGTCTGTGTGATCCTGTGAAGGTTCTTACACCAGAGACAGAACAGTGGGGCCAGAACCATTGCAGAAGAGCAGAGACAAAACACAAAGCAGCAGCAGGAAGCTTGAAAGGCAAGTTCAGCCCTTCCACATACATATGCAAGTCTGCCTCACACCAGTTTCATCTTCCTCCTAGCCTGAGATAGTCAGAGCTGGGTAAGAAAGCCAAGGATGGAAGAGATCACATTGACTTGGAGTGTCTGCTTGGCATCCCCAGCTTTGTGCATAGGCAGGGCCACAAAAGCAGTTTAGAGCATGGTTACAGTTAGTTTGTTGTGTACAAGGCAGACAGTGGACTTCACCCATCACCCAAGGGATTAAGGGCTGTTAAGTCAGGAAAATGAAGGTTATTTACTGGAGTTGCAGGTGACACCAGAGCCAGCAGGGGAGGAATCACATCACGAGCAATAAGAGCATCCCTGTAGAGAGGGCCATCCCCTGGACAAATAAAAAGGGTTGGTCACTGCATCTGCCCAAGTCACAAGACATTCAACATCAAAGAACAATCAGATCTGCAGGGCCAGGGCTAGGTGACCCACCAGCCACACACCATTAGGCATTTCCAGGTGGGAAGGATTTACTGGGCAGACTGAAGTGCCAGGCATGACCCATTCTGTTGTCCCTATGGTGACATTAGTGAGTTAAACCACCCCAGCAGGACAGAGTCTTGCCCTTGGCTTTGGCCAAAATCCTCTTGCAGGGCCAGCACAGGATCTCAAAGGCTGCCAGGCAACATTAAGGGGATGAAAAGTTATGGGGTTCAGTAGAGGCAGCAGCTAGGAGACAAAGCTGCAGGGAGCAGAGCACCAATACTTTATCTCCCCAGCAGAATCACAGAATATTTCAAGTTGGAAGGAGCCCAGAGGGATCATCAAGTCCCTGGCTCAGTCAGGGACCTCCAAACACCCCTCGTGGTGCCCTCACCTGCAATGTTGCCCAGGGCCCACACTGACTGCTCGCTGATGTGCATGTGTGGGGAGGACAGCAGGGAGATGAAGGCTGGGATGGCCCCTCCCTCCACCACGGCCCTGGTGTGCTCCGAGGTGCCAGAGGCAATGTTGGTCAGTGCCCAGGCTGCCTCAAACTGCAGGGCAGGATTGTCAGCACGGCCCAGGAATTCCACCATCCTTGGGATGATCCCCAGCTCGATGATCTGATTAATAGGGGGGTCCTTGTGCCTGGACAGAATTCTCCTGTGAGAGAGGACACAGCACAGCCAGCCATGAGGAGCCCTGCATGGTGCCACCATAGCCCTGTGTTCAGGCACAAGGATGTGGCTTCCAGGGAAAGCACTGATGGTTCAGCATCCCACCACAACAAACCCTCAGCAGAGGGCTTGCCATACAGAGGGAAGACACCCCTAAAGATGCTGAAGCAGGAGCAGGGTGTCTGTTGGAAATAAAGCCCTGACATCCTCACAGCCATACTCCTTGGGAATGGTGCTGGTCCCAGAGCACTGGTAAAGCAGTTTGAGCCAGCCAAGGAAGCACCAGCAGGGATGCAGCCTCTGCTGGACCCTCAGGAGACACCCCTGCTGCCAGCTGGGTGATGATGGTACCCTGTGGTCCTTCATGTCCCCACCCTTGTGGGGACAGCCCTGCTCAGCACTGACCCTTTACAGAGCCAGGCTCCCCAGTCCTTGTCCTGCCCAAGCATCTGACTCGATTTCTTGTGGGATCCAGCATAATTCCTGGCACAGCACAGCCAACCCCTTGGTTGGGTTCACACAGGACTGTGAGCCAGGCACAGCACACAGGCCACAGAACAGGCACAGCTGAGACTGCCAAGGGCAGTTTGGGTTACCAGGCTCCTTCTCCCTTTGCCATCTCTCTAGAGAGCTCCTCAAACAGGAACTCGCAGCCTTTTGCCCCCAGGTGTGTACCTGGTGGCCTGGGTGGCAAGCAGCTGCAGCTGGGTGTCTTCCCCTTTCACGGCTTCCACGATCTCCTCCAAGGATGGCTGAATAATCTGTGTCACAGGGGATGATTCAGAGTCAGCCGGGACTCCCTCCGTTTAATCTCGCACTCAATCAGCCGTCTAGACCCGGCTCAGTCACCACTTCATATCTAAGCGCTGTCTATTCTTTATGCAACACAGTTTCGAGATGAGGCAGAGCAAGAGAATCCACAAAAGCCTTCAAGGCAACTAATGCTTGTAATCAAGCAGTGAAAGAGTCACTGACACCATAATGGGCCTGCAAGCTCAGTAATTACCCTTGGCTGTGCAGGGAGCCAGACAGGAGCAGGTCCCAGCGAGCCAGAGCACCAGCCTGTTCTACCTGCCATCAAGGGAGGCCAGCAGGACATCACCATGACAAACTGCACAGAGGAAGGCCAGGCAGTCTGACACCCTCCCCAGCACTGGGCATGGAGATCGGGAATGGCACAAGTCACCCCGAGTGGAGCTGGTAGTGGCCCAAGTGGGAGATGGTTCCTGCTGCACTGATCCTGCCCAGGTGCAGAGCACCAAGCACTCACCACCTCATCTGCTCTGTCTTGTCCCAGACAGGGATTGTCCTCCTTCAGGTGAATGGAAATGTTTCTGCGTTTCAGGATCTGCTCCTCCTTCTTGGCCTTTCTCAGCTCAATGCTCACCTCCACCCTCTGCCTCCTCAGGGTCTGGGGGAAGAAGAACATCATCCTACTCACATCTGCATTGCCCCATTGCCCAGGGAGCTCATCCCTGCAGCCCTCTGCCCCACGTTTCCCACAGGAGCAGTGCAGAGCCAGCATCTCCTCACTGTGGCCTGGAGGTGATGCAGGAGATGGGACAGAGGGAACCTTTCCCTCAGTGCCTCCCAAGGACATGGGCTGCTGGATGAGCCAGCAACCAGTGGGTGTTTTCAAAAGTAGATTTTCTGAACCTGAAGGGTTTGTCTCATCTCTTCACCTCATCTCCTCTACTGGCTTAAATCAAACTGACAGATCCTACATCTGACATCCCATTCCAGCCCCAACTCTGCAGGGGAAAGCTCAGCTGAGATATTTCCTTTCCCCAGCCCACAGCCACGCACCCAAAACTCATCTCCCTTGCCCATGCCACCACGGCTCCTTTTGCAGCCCAGCCAGCCCCACAGCACATCCCAAAAGCCACCCAAACATCCCAGCTGAAGGTATCCAGAGCCATTCCCCTGCTCCCTCACACAGGCAGACTTAGGGCCACAGACCCTGAGAAGCCTCTCCATCAGCTCCTGCCAACAGTGGGCTCTGCTGGGGCCCAAAATGCTGCCACAGGCAGGTGGGTACTCACAGTTTCATCCTTGCCTTTGTTCTTGAACAACTTCATGTGCTGGCTGTGCTTCCTGACCGGCATCTTGGCAGAGTTGAGAGAGGTGCTGGACACCCCTGCGTGCTCTTGGGGGTCAGCACAGAGCAGGGTCAGGTCACAGACACCCAACAACGTCCCCCACCAGCCACTGAGGGGGCTGGGACCCCCCACTCCCACCAGCAGCCTGGGCCACACATTCCACCCCACACTTCCAGCAAGGGAGACACAGGAGAGCCCCTGCCCCAAGTAGGGCTTGGCAGGATCCTCACACACTGCAGCTGAGCCACTGAGCTAAATACAAGCACAAACCAGCACTTAATGTCAGGCTAGAAAAATTACAGCTGCTGCACTCCCAGGAGGAAGCCAGACAGACACCCCTTGGTGATAGCAACACCCCATTCCTCCAGCCCTGATCCTGGGGATTTCACATTTGCTGTGATGCACAACCCAAGCCTGGAAAGGCCTCTTGCCTCCAAAAGGAACAGCTCAAGGTCTAATTTAAGGACACACAGCCACATCCAAGCCTCTCTCACTCCACCACAGAGCCCAACCTGGCTTCCTCCATCTGCACCCCCAACTACAAGAGACCCACAGTCACATGCAGGGACACAAAGTGACCAAGTTCAGCTGACGAAAGAGTTCTGGAAACCTAGCAAGGAGTACAGGCTGCAAACATCATGAAATATGGACAGATAAAATAAATTTCTGAGCACCTCCTAGCAAAAGCCAGAGATATACACACAAATAAACCAAGACCTGGCTTTCAGACAGCTTTTATCAGAAAAACAAGACTTCCAGAGATATTTGCAGAGCAGACACCATCATGGAACCCCTAAACTCAGGTTGTGCATCAACACACTCAGGGGCTGATCCCACACAGATGGTGCCTCCTCTCCTCCCCTCCAGGCTTGCAGCCAACACCTGCAGCTCAGAGCAGTTTCCAAGGGCTCCCTCACACCATCCTTTAAAGTTCAAGGTTTTAGTGGTTTTTCCATCCTCTCTCTCCCTGTTTCCTATTCCAGTAACCAAGGCCAGGCACCAGCAGCATCAGCTCTTATCCCACACATCCAGCTGCAGACCTGCTCCAGCTTCCAAAACGGTCAGGCTGAGCCACCCTCAATCCAACAGCCCCCACAGCCTTAATCCTGACACTCAGACCTCAAAGTCTGCTCCAGCCTCTCTTCCTCCGACACAGCCAAACACCCCAGAAAACCTCTTCTTTTGGGGGAGCTTTCTCCACCCCATCCCAGCCCGCAGAAGGGCACAACAACCCCCCGACCCCAGCCCAGCAGCAGAGCCAGCACAGCCCCAAACAGCCAGGAACCTCATAGTGGGGTACAAGAGACTCAACAACCACACATCACCCCAAAGGCACAGAAAAACCCTCTTACCCTAACTCTGCCTCATGTACCACTACCCTCAGCTGCCTCTTTTATTTCCCCCAAAAGGCCACGTACCCCCCCAGCTCCCCTCCACCATTGGCTCTTCCCAGGACAGCCCCCCATTACCTTCACCTGCTCGCTCACCTGGATGAGGATTGTGGTGGTTCTCTTCTTGTCTGGGTACTCAACCCCCAAATCTTCTCCATACATTTATGCTTTGCCAGTTTTGGCCTTGTTTTTGACCAAGACCCTTTGTGGGTGATGCCAGCCTGTATCTGCACAGTGTCCTGGACTGTGGGGAACAGTTTGGGCTCTGCCACCCCATCACTGTGCAGGGCACAGGCACTCTGGGGTGCCCCATTTTTTTTCTAGCTTGTGGGGGGTGCTGCAGGCCATGAGAGCATCTCTTCCAGTCAGTGGTGCCCAGGACCAGGGAGCCAGGCAGAATCAGCTGCACAGAGGTTGCAAGTGAGCCAAGACAGGATTAAGCAACTTGGAGCATCATCAGGCACTGAGCTGCTGGCTGGCACAGGAGGGAGGTGGCAAGGAGAGAAACCCAGCAGGAACCCATTATCTCCATGAGTCCTTTAGCTTTTGGCCAGGAGCTGCTGGGCAGCTCACAAACTGCTGTGTTCTGTGCCCATGACAGTCCCCATCAGTCAAGAGATATTTTCATTTATGGAGCCCTTGCCCCAGTCGTGCTCTGGCCAACAGGGACAGCAGCTCCCTGACCCCCAAGTAACCAGTGCAGCAGGGCTTGGCTGCAGCACTGGGGGCAGTTCTGGGGACCCTGGGGTGCTGAAAACGTCCTGGCTTGGCACCCTCTCTATACCACCACCCTTTTCAGCAAAGCCCCATAAAACCCTCTTGGTGTGTGCAGGGGTGCCAGCCCAGCCCAGCTGATGGGGAAGGGAGGAGCAGTGTTTCCCACATGGGTAGGGAAAACAGCAATTGAAATATTTAATTAGAACCTGGCTTTAAACTACTTGATATCTTTTCCTATGAGGGAGATGGAGAGCAAAGACACTCAGAGCTGCAGGAAGGTGATGCTGGGATGCAGGTGAGAACAGCAGCCACCACTGGGGTCTGCACCCTCCACACCCCTGGGCCTCTGCACCGTCCAGCTGTGCACACAGAGCCATTCCAATCAAATTATAGGAATTTAGGGTACAACTAGTATTGCCCAGCATGCAAATACCTATGGGGACATGCTGTGCAATACCCTGGCTGCTCTAAGTCCTGGATTCAAGTCCTGGGGTCACACCAATTCTGCATTTCAAGGCAAATAAAAAAGAGCTGTACACAGCTTTATATGGAAGGTGATAGGGGAGGTTTGAGAAAAGACCTTCAGATAAATCTGTTGTTTGTAGGCATTAAAAAGCCAGTTGTGCTAATCCTGGCTGCTGTGATTTTAAGCTTCAAGTGCCACTGGTTGCATTATCTAGTTTCTTGGCTGCTTGAGACAGGAAAATTACATTTCAATTGCTTTCTAATTCAACTTAATCTGGTGCAAAAGTTAGCGTGCACCCTCTAATTTTGTTTTCTGAGAGGTTTGTTTCCACTAATTCCTAATCAGCCAACACTAAATCAAAACAGGCCTGGCTCAAGCTGAAATAGAGGAGTCCTTGCAACCTTGCCAAGCAATTTAATTAAATTGGCTTAAAATCACACCCCAAGGTAAGTGGGGGCAGCCTCCTGCACATGCCAGCCCCCAGATTTTGGTCCCCTGCCTGGAGAGCTCTCACCCAAGGTGCTGGAGGATCTGAGTGTGAAAAAAGGCTGGGAGAAGTTCATGGTTATCCTGGGCTGCTCTTTTTCTACCTGCTCTTTCTATTCCCTCTCCACCTGCCAAGCACAATCAGCCCCATCCTGTTCAGTTCCCTGTCACTTCTAGCGCACAGGGGAGAGGATGGGGAGAGAAAAACACGTGTAATGGATGAACATCCCTCTCCTTGTCCTTCACTCTGCTCCCTGATGTCATGAGAGGTGGCACTGCCATGCAATCGACCCCAGGAGCAGGCTGAGGATGAGGGGGGTGGATTTGAACCCATGCTGAGGACACAGAGAGATCAATATTTGCCAAATGGGGAAGGGAATAACCACTGGAGGAAAGAAAAGTTTTGGGTTTCAGCATAATAAGAAGGTATCACAGCTAATGGAGAGGAAAGAAGATAAAACCCTAAATCTACATGACAGTGTCCCCTGAGCTCAGCTTTGTGTGCTCAAGCTGAAAATCCACATTGTGACAGGTATGAGAAGCTGTGGTTCCAGTGTAGGGTTTTTTTTGAGGCTGTTCCTCACTCTACCACCCTTCACCCCATCACTGCACCTCAGTGGGGCTCAGACTGGGGTAGATTTGAAAACACTCATTTTAAGCCCTGAGAGAAAAGTCCTGATTTCTTCTCCTGTGTTTTTCAAGTTTCTTGCATGGATTTACCCTCACTGCCAGGGGAGAAAGGTACAGGTCAGAGAAGGTGTCAGTGTGTGGCATCACTGTGGTGGGGAGAGACAAGGCAGGAACACCCTGGGTCCATCCTGGGGTGCTGCACAGGCACAGCAGCTGGTTGGAGCAACCCCTCTGTGAGAGGAGAGCCTCAGCTGGTGGAAGGGGAGCAGAGGGAGGGGTCCCTGCCAGCCCCCAAATGGCTGCTCTCACACAGCATCCTCTCTGCCAGCAACAGCACAGTTCCATTAAATGAACAGCAACAAATTAATTTTGCTTATTAGTTACACTAACACCAAGGCAATATCCATGTGGGTTCCTGAAACAGCTGATGATGTAACTGCTGGTGGATTACAGAATCGTGATATATCCTGAGCTGGAAGGGACCCACAAGGATCAGAGTCCAGCTCCTGGCCCTGCACAGACACCCAACAATCCCACCCTGTGCCTGGCAGCTCTGGCAGCCTCGGGGCCGTGCCCATTCCCTGGGGAGTCTGGGCAGTGCCCAGCACCCTCTGGGGGAAGAACCTTTCCCTGATATCCAGCCTCAATCTCCCTGACACAGCTTCATGCCTTCCTGGATGTGTGGCATTCCTAAATGTGGCAGGGATGGAGCCTGGAAATTCCTCCTTTTTCAGCTGGGATCCATCCTCCTGGCACACAATCTGTGAGGGAGGCAGTGCTCACTCCACTGGTCCCTCCTGGGGTGGCAGAGGTTGGGCAGCTTGTGACCTCTCCAGCAGCAGCAGCAGCTCCTTGTCAGAGCTGTTGTTGTTGCTGTTGCAGCCACCACGGGCGGGATCGGAGCCGCTTTGTGCCAGGCACGGAACAAGCACGGAATAATGACAGCCCCCATCTGCTCCAGCCTGTCTAATCAGGACATGCAGAAGGTGGGAGAAGGGATTTATTGTTATCTCTGCCTTACTGCTGAGCCAGAGGCGAAGCCGAGCACTGCAGCTGGATTTTCTGAGGCTGAAGGTTCAGTTTGAGGTTTCCTTTTATTGAGTGGAGCAGCCTCAAAAACGTGGTGCTGCTTTTCTGCCCCTGTTCCTCTGCAGCCAGGGAACCATGGGGATGTGTCAGTTCAGAGAATCATGAAATTGTTTGGGTTGGAAAGGACCCTAAAGCTCGTCACATTCCCTCCCCTGCCATGGCAGGGACACCTTCCACTATCCCAGGCTGCTCCAAGACCTGTCCAACCTGGCCTTGGACACTTGCAGGGATCCAGGAGCAGCCACAGCTTCTCTGGGCACCCTGTGCCAGGGCCTCCCCACCCTCACAGGGAAAAATTTCCTCTCAATATCCCATCTAACCTTGCCCTCTGGCAGTGGGAAGCCATTCCCCCTTGTTCTGTCCCTCCAGGCCCTTGTCCAAAATCCCTCTCCAGCTCTCCTGGAGCCCCTTTAGGCTCTGGAAGGAGCTCTCAGGTCTCCCTGGAGTCTCATCTTCTCCAGGCTGAACAGCTCTGTCAGCCCATCTCCTTGGGAGAGAAAAGAAGGAGGAGGAGGAAAGAAGTATGGTTTTCCATCATTTCAGTTGAAATAGCTCCTGCTGTGGCTGTGGGACTCTGTGGTGCTTTTCAAGGCAAAGTGTTCTTCGGGTTCTTTTTCCAGCCAAAAAATGGGATCAGTCTGAAATGTAGGCGCTGAAAAACAAAAGTGAAAGGAATAATATTGACATCTTACAGAAGAGATCTGTAGTTATTGATAAAGAGACCTAGGAGAGTTAGGAATTCCCTGGGAATCAAGGGAAAGGGGATTTGTGTGCAGGAAGACAGCTTGTGGAGTGTAACACCAACTGATTATCCCATCAGCTGGGCTGGGAGCTCCTGCTGAGCTATCAGAGTGTTGGGAAGGGGAAGAGCAGCAGGGCTCTGTGAGTTGTGGGAGCTCATTCCCACTTCCCAAAGGCAGCTGTTTGTGTCCATTCCACTGTAAGTGGATGCCCCAGAAAACCAGGGCAGCCCTGGAGCGCCTGTAACTCCACACCAGGCTGAACGTTAAGGAACTAATTTTAACTTCTGAGCATCCTCCTTTCTGCCAGCCACGGAGGGATTAGAGTAACAGTTTTTGAAATTATTTAAAAATAACATCAGACTTAATCAGAGTTATTTATTAAATCCATTATCCTCTGTCAGTTATGGGACACTGATTCAGCTGTAGAAACTATAATCACCTATGGCCAAAATCTTACTTTTTTTTTCCTTAGCAGGGCTCAGCAATAATTATTCCTTTAGTCCCTGACTCTGTAACTCAAGGAAGTGAAACAGAAATCTATAGTGCTTTTGGGGATGAGGCATAATGGAGTGATGAAGAAACCTTGGAATTAATCAAAAACCCACATAATTTTGCATAAATCATGCAATTGTGCCTTGCTCCACAGCACCTACAGGAGAAAGGCTAAGGTGCTCTCTAAAGGAGTGGAGTGCAGGAAGGAGAAACTCCATGAAAACACCAGAAAATCCATATAAATCATGGGGGTTTGAGGCTCTGGAAGCCTCTTTACTGTCAGGAGTCCATGTGCAGCTTAATTAGAGGAGTGGATGAGTTTTCCTGCTGCCAGACGCTGCTCACCTTGCTCCAGTGCCTCCCATTATCCCAGCTGAGGACAGCATTTCAACAGAAATTAGTGTCTTTGTTTAAAATGTGTATTCAGGGGCCTTCCTCTGAAAGCCATGGTTAGGAAATGCTAAAAAGAGGATTGGACATGCATATTTCCCCTGATCCAAGAGCTGCAGGTAATTTTTGCTAAGCCCAGAGGTTCTTCTCTGTTGCAGCTGCTTCCCATCTCACACACACTGATTTGGGAATGAGCTTTTGGGGAGCTCCCCTGGTAATTCCATCTCCTTGTGCCACCTCCTTCGTGCCACTCCACTGCTCCGAGGCCTGTCCTGGAAATGTGACAGTGTAATAAATTTAATATAAAAATGTAAGCCAAATTCTGCACCACCCACCCATGCCCTGGGCTGATCTCATAGCGTGGGCAGCAGAGGGGGGGGGATTCTGCACCTCAGCTTTGCTTTCTGAGACCCCCCTTGGGACAGTGCTGCCAGCCCTGGGGCATCCCTCTTCCCAAGGATGAGGAGCTGCTGGAGTGAGCCCCGAGGATGCCACAGAGATGCTCCAAGGGCTGCTCTGGAGCTGGGCTGGGAAAGCTGGGGGCGTTCACCTGGAAAGGAGAAGACTCCAGGGAGACCTGAGAGCCCCTTCCAGTGCCTAAAAGGGCTCTGAGAGCTGGAGAGGGATTTTGGACACAGGATGGAGGGACAGGACAAGGGGGAATGGCTTCCCACTGACAGAGGGCAGGGTTAACTGGGATATTAGGAAGGAATTCTTCCCTGTGAGGGTGGAGAGGACCTGGAACAGGGTGCCCAGAGAAGCTGTGGCTGCTCCTGGATCCCTGCAAGTGTCCAAGGCCAGGTTGGATGGAGCTTAGAGCAACCTGGGATAGTGGAAGGTGTCCCTGCCTATGGCAGGGGATGAAAAGAGATGAGCTTTAGGGTCCTCCAACCAAACAATTTCATGATTCTCTGATTCTGTAATTCATTGCATTGGGTGCTACAACTGTAAATGTAACACTGAAAAGTTGGATACCAGGAAGACTGACTTGAACTTTGCTTTCCTGTGTGTATCCTTCCCTGAAGCTTTTGATCACAATGCACAGGCTGTCTCCTGCAGGATCTGTGACTCACTGAGCACCTGGTGGGATTTGAAAGGCCTTGGCATTGTCCCCATCAGACCCTCTGTGCCCCATGAGCAGTGATCTGCCCTTGTTTGGTTAGAGCCTGGTCGTGTCTCTGTGGAGACAACATCCCTGCAGCCCTCACAGGAATACACTGATCCTCCCCAAGCAAGAACAGACAACAGCTGAGAATGAGGTTGCAGCTTTCATTATTTTTTAAATGACTAATAAATGTAAAAACATCTTGCAGTCTCCCGAGGCAGATCTTTATATAACCCTGTGATCCTTCAGCAGGGCTTTCCAATCCAGATTCCATTCCTCCCCAAACCACCAGAGATCAGTTTGCTTCTGCTGCTGAAATGCAACCCCAAAATGCAGCATCCAAGCTGAGTTCCATGTTATTCCAAGGCTTGTCACAATAGCACAAAGGCTGAGGCTCTCTAACCAGCAGTCATAAATGGTTTTGTACTCCCTATTCCTCACGTTGTCCTCCTCCATTTACACCTTCCTTCTTTTTAATTGAGAACGGCACTATGGACAGCCTGGAATCCCTGGAAGCACTGAGGAAGAGACAAGGGCCTTTCTTATGTGTGGTCTGTTGGAGAGGTGGAATGCAGATAAATACAGGAAATTCTTCCCTGAGAGGGTGGGGAGGCCCTGGCACAGGGTGCCCAGAGAAGCTGTGGCTTCCCCATCCCTGGAATGTTCAAGGACAGGCTGGACAGGGCTTGGAGCAACCTGGGATAGTGGAAGGTGTCCCTGCCATGGCAGGGGGTGGAAGGAGATGAGCTTTAAGGTTCTTTCCAACCCAAACCATTCTGAGCTTCTACATGGGCTGACCTGCCTTAATCTGAAGGCCATTTTCCAACCTGAAAGAGAATTATTCTCCACATCCCTTCAGGCAAGAGGGCTGGACTCTCAGTCTCACTTTAACGTGATGAAGGAATCTGTGTCAGGGCAAGAAAATGAGCCCACACCAAAGGCAAACATCCTGCTCAGCAGACAACTCCCTCCACAGCCCGTGGTCTGCAGGCTTTGCTGTTCGCTGCTATCGGGACACGTCACTCCCCAATCTCTCCTCTATTCTCTGAGGGAACCTTCCAGCCCCCCTTCCCAGATAATGTAATCATGAGGGACATGGCTGGCCGAAGCAGCTGCAGCCCAGCCTGCTGTCCCAGCAGGTTTGAGTGTGGTGATGTGCTGGAGCAGAGTGTGGCCAGCGAGGTACAGGACAGGGCCTGGGCTCTGGACACAGCCACAGCATCATTAAACCCAGCGAGAGGCATCCTTGGAAGCAGAAATCAGCTTGGCTGAGTCCTGGCCCTTGCTGATGTGTCTATGAGCTGAGTGGGCCAGCAGCTATTTCAGGTTTACCATTCTGCCTTGGATCACTGCATGGAGAGATCCAATAGCTGCCTTTGCAGCTCTCTCCTCCTGTGTGGTTAAAACATTTATTTTTCCTCGTTACACATGAGCAAACAGGTCAGAACCCGTTATTTATTTGATGCATTTCATCCTTCTCTAAGATGTTGGGCTGAGAACTGTTTACAATCTTCATTCACAGATTCAAGGTTTGAAATAATTGCCTAAAAAAGCCCAGAAAATATGTCTTGCTCCAGAGAGATTCCTGAGGAGTTAATCACAGTTCTCAGCGTTCAGAACTCTGGCTGGTCATGGTTTCTGTGGTATTATTCTGCTCCTGACGGGACATGCTGAGTTCCTCGAATCAGATTTTCAGGGTGAATAGTCAGTTACAAATTCAAAAGGTGGGTGTAACATGAACTCTCTAATTTTCACCTCAAAGCAGTTGTTTATCTGAATCTTCCTGCTTGGAAACTCAATCCCAAGCGTGTTCACCCACAACACCCACAATGGCAATCCTGGCAGGGTAACCACATCCCAAACGCTCCAGCTGAGGCAAATATAGCAGAGAAATACTTAGGGCTGATACAGGAGCTGTTGTCTTTCATGTCTTTCAGGGCAGCTCATACCCACTGAGTGACTGAAACATGCAGGATGGCAACACAACAACAGCTTTATCCTCTCTGCTTGCAGCAAACACACAGGGTTTATTCATCATAAACATGGGGCACAGAAATGATTTTAAAATGAAACTTCAGTTCCATCACCAGCGTGGCTGCTCCTGCCAAGGGTTCAGCCTGAGGTTTGCCTGTCAAAGATCAGGTCTGATGAAATCTGCTGTTCCACCTTGGCAAGAAAATACAGCCAAGGATGTGACTTTGCACAGAAGTTTCTTTAGATGGTCTTTCTATTTCAGCCTCTTGTCCCCTACTCCCCAGCAGCTGAGTTTATATAACACCTCACAAGGCAAGACAAGAAGAAATTGCCACAAAACAAAACATTATTTGATGTCTCCTGATGGATTAAAACTTCCCAATCAGGCTCCCAGCATTACCACCCCTCCTGGACTTAGGGATAAGGAATGTGTTGTCTCTTTTAAAATGTAATTGCTGGTTCAGGCCCTTTGGAAGCTCTGAAAGAGCATGGCCAGCCCTTGCAAACACACACCTTCCAGGACCTTTAACCTGGTAGGTACCTGCTGTGTGTGCTGGCTGGGAAGAGGTGTGGGATGGAGAGCAGGAAGGGCCATGTGGCAGCAATGGGAGGCAGAGAGAGAAGAGGATGGTGCCTGCAGGTGTGAGTGGAACACATCTGGATTTATATTCACTGGTTTACATCAGGTAGACTCAAAGTCACAGGTATTTTAACCATAAGTTTATTAAATGCCACGTGATCTTGAGGAAATGAAATCTCAGAGTTTTAACTCACCCCCAGCTGTTGGCATGGCCTTACCCATTCCTTGATTTTTGGGTCTACATTTACACCTAAGCTTTTAAAAAGGTCACTCCTTCTGGCTTCAGACTGAAAGGTCAGAACAAAATAGACTTTTTGTAGGCAGATTGTCTGCCAAAAAGCAGGCTGACACTGGGTGGACAACTCTGAAGGTCTAAGTTGTCGTCATGTCCTGCCTCAGATTCACCAGCTGTGAAAGGACAATGAAGTATAAAGAATTTAAATTTCCAGAAGAGTCTGAGCCCTACACCCAAGAAAATCTGTTTGATGCAAGTGTGAGCTATTTTGTGTCATAGGTTTATTTTCTGGAGGCGTTTAACATTTCCTTGATCTGGTTCAGGGACCACGTTAGTCCCTGTGTTTCAGGGACGTGATGGATCAAGTGCAGACCTGAGCCAGGGCTCAAATATACATTGCAAATCCAGGCATCTGACCCAGGCAGCCCACAGATTTAGCTGTGTAGATCGAGAGGGGAAATGATTGCTGAGTTGTTACATTCCTTATCTCTGCCTGATCTCAGCGGAAATGGACGGAGGAAATTTCTCCTTCCTGCTCGGCGGGTGAAATTCACCCCAGAGCAGCAGATTGCAGCCGAGGGTGTCACATCAGGATCTTCTGGAGCCGGGAAACTGGTTTCCAAGGGCACAGCCCTGCTGCTTCGGAGTCCTTGCACACATGTATTTTTAGCCCATCAAGGTTTTCAGGAGGATGTTGGGGAAATGAGATCACCAGGACAGCCAGGGCCATTGCTGCCTCCGACAGTGCCATGCTGTCGTGACTGCAGTGGCCTCTAAACCCAGACCTTGGTGGCCAGAAGTCCCCTCCCCAGCCCAGGGGCTTCTCCCGCTGTGCCCATCCTGACTCCTGAGCCGGCTGAGTCACCAGGCTGGCGCCCAGCATTGCTTGGGGCTGCACAAGTGGGATGGAGAGCAGCCCTCGGCCTGGGCAGTGTGTCCCTGCTGCCAAAGAAAGCCACAGCACAGCCCCTGTTCCCTTTAATCATAGGAATGATGAAATCAGCTTCGCCTCTGCAGGGAGCAGCGAGTCGGGCAGGTAGGGCTGGTCCCTGGGGGCACATCTTTGGCTGCTGGACACGGACACAGCGCTCACCATCAGCTGGTGCAGATGTGTGGGTGGGGGAAGGAAAACTGCCTGCAGTGTGGGACACAGTCTGCTGTCCCAAAAAATGCAAAGCCTTGGGACATGAGTCACGCCCTTGATCTCCCCTGCTCCCTCCTCTGGAATGGCTTTGCCACAGCAAATGATGAACCAGGTCCTCCCTTTCAGTTTTCTCTAAACCCTCATCCAAAAATTTCCTTCATCAGAATTGGTCCAATAGTTTTCAGAAGAAAAAAAAGATGAGAGAAAAGCCCCCCGTTCTCAGCCATAGGCAGGTTCCCAGTGGCCTGGCTCTAGTGAGGAAAGCTGAAGAGAAAGTGGGAATATTCTTTCTATTTTGACCCAGTCAATCTCTTGTTTTCTGACCTCTCTTAGGAGCTACCCACTCATATTTGGGATCCTCCTTCTGCTGCAGGTTCCTACTGAACTGGAAGGTATCACTGGTGTAAAGAGGACACCACCACAGGAAATTCCATGTTTCTTCAATCTGCTTCTCAACAATGTAGGAAACACTGTTGTCCTTCTGTTTTCCTTCTAGTTTTACTTTCTATCCAAAAGAGAAGCCAAAATGACTGATGGTTATAAGGAAGAGGCTCTCCTCCTGGGTCTGCCTGAGAAAGAGAAATCTGAGGCTGTGAACAAGCCCTGGGACAGATTTTTCCTTCTGGGTGAAGAGAAGGAGTTTCCTTGTTAAAAGTAAATGGCAAAACATCAGAATGTTTGAGTTCTCTGCGTTCCTTTGCCCTCTCTACAAATTAATTCCCTGCACTTCTTTTTGCCCATTCATAAAACAAGGGGGAATCTATCTGTGGCTGCAATGAATCCACACCCACAGAGACCTCTGGGGGTTCCCAGGTGATCTGGAAGTGGGAATAAATAGCAGTGGGAGGAATAATCACAGTGTTTGCAGAGAGCGTGGAGATTCCTGAGAGAACAGTGCTGTAGAGCAGCCTCGGGGATCCTCAGCCAGGTGGGATTTCCCAGCACTTTATTTCCTGCCACCTGCACAACCAAAGCACAATAAAAAGTGTTTTATCTGGGTAAAATATTGTGAAGAGCAGGTTATTCAAATAATGAAGGACACATAAGCATCAATAATCAGGGAGGGAGACCCAGTCTTTTTTGTCATAATAGCAAGGAGGAAAGTTGTTTGGCATCAACTAGAAAGAATTCCATCACACTGACAGCAGCTCCTCTCCTCTCCTCTCCTCTCCTCTCCTCTCCTCTCCTCTCCTCTCCTCTCCTCTCCTCTCCCCCTCTCCTCTCCTCTCCTCTCCTCTCCTCTCCTCTCCTCTCCTCTCCTCTCCTCTCCTCTCCTCTCCTCTCCTCTCCTCTCCTCTCCTCTCCTCTCCTCTCCTCTCCTCTCCTCTCCTCTCCTCTCCTCTCACATTTACTTTTTCTTCTTTCCTGTTTCTTTGTTCTTCTTTTTCATCTCCCCTCAGACTCTGCTGTGGGGGTCAGTAAAACAATTCTGAATTGAAATACAAGGACAGCAGCTACATTTGGCCATGCAGCAGAAATCCTGTTATTCAAGCCCCGTGGGATTCCTTCGGTGGTTTCCTATTCCTCCTTCCAGCTTCCTCACTACCAGACCTCTGGATTGTCAAGTCCCAGCTTGTCCCTGCGCGCCTGTTTCCTCCTCCACAACTTCTCCCCCCAGGCTCTCCCTATCCCACACGCATTCCTAGCCTGTCTTATGCTGCCCTCTATCCTTGGAATAACCTTCCTCCTACTCCAACAACAAACCTCATTTCTCTTTCCCAGCTTTCTGCCTGCACATCCCAGCCTCGCCCGACCATTCCCTGCGGGAATTCAATCCTGGAATACCCCAAACCCTCTTCCCTACAACACTGAAGTACTAAACCCTGCAGTGCATTTAGCATTTGGTGCTCCTTCTTGGAGCTGGGATTAGCCAGACTCCGTCTGTCCCAAATCCACAGGGCTGGACCCCTGTGGAGAGCCCCTGGCAGGGCAGGACCCCAATGGAATTCCTGCTCACAGCGGTAATTCAGCTTTTCCTGGCAGCTGACTGACAGAAAATCTATTCCCCGGCTGGGTTTGGGTGGTGAGAGGTCACTGTGCTCAAAGCCCAAGGCTTCTGCATTGAGCATCCTGCTGCTTTTTGCAGGAATCTCTGGAAGATCAGGTCATCCAGATGAATCCTCTTCTGGAGACCCTTAATAATGCTAAAAATAGGAGGAAGAGCAATTCCTTCCATTTGTAAGTAGCAGCCTTTCACTGGTAGGTCACTGTAGATCATATAAAGATCTTTCTTCAGGAAAAAATAAAACCAAAACGATCTTAAAAGGCTTCCTCAAGCAGTAAAGTTAATTTATATTTACTAACACTTCCCACTGAGCAGTATTTGTTCCTATTTTCTTGAACTGAGTTTGTCACTTTCGCTTTGCCTTCCTATTTTTAGGTGTCAAATAAAAAAATAATTTTGAACAACCCCTCCAATCAATGCCCTTTCAACTGATCACCGCTGCAAAGATTCGAAATGCAGATTATTTTTAATTTTACAGATTTTTAAAGATTATTTTGCAGATTTTCTGCAGTTTATTTTTAATTTTGGAGTTCTTAGTGAACATGTAAAACACGGGGAGCTTCAACTGAAGCCTCACTCCTGCTTCTGTATGCTACATACTTCTGCCATATGCTGCAGAGAAAGGAGGATTTCTTTAAGCTCTAATACAGAATCCAAGAAGAAAGAAGGTTTTTTTATAGATCTGATCTTTGAAAAGATTAAATTTCCTCTCACTGACTTGCAAATTTGCCCCTACAGGCATCTCTGTCTGTCCCTGATGAACACTCAGAACCTCTCAGCTACTTTCTGTTTTCCTACCGATATTGCAATCTTGATTAACAGACTCATCTTTTATTTTCTCATCCAGGGCAAATTTATCTGAATTCACTGTGGTGGCACAGGGAGGCTGGCTGGGGCTAACACTGGGAGTTGTAAGTAAGCAGATAATTCTCCATATTAACTTCACTTTGGATTTTTTCTTGTGTTGAATGGGCCCTGTTTTGATTAAATCAGACACAAGAGCAAATCTGAAATGAATTCTGTGAACTGGAGGGATCTGCACTGCTGTAAATTAAACCAAACTCTGTCTCCTCCTCTACAGTGAAGTTACACGTTTTAGATGATGACAAATTTATTTCCTCTTTCTTTACTTGCCTGTGAGACTCTGTGCACACAAAAAGGACACGATGCCTTCCCCAAAGCTGCACATTTTTCACTCCATGATTATATTGCAACCATTACTAACACTCATCAGCACAACACTGTAATTGTCTTGCAACCAAGACTCTAAAAATAGCTCTGCAGGGAAGGTGCATTGTTCTGTGCTTGCACACGTGCATCCAACACTAAATTGAGAGCCACAAATCTCAGCTCTCAAGGTGAAAAGACCTCACCACGTTTCCTGACTAAAGCCCTTCAACACACAGAAAAAGGAGAGAGGAAACATATGGACCAGTCATTCTTTAATGTGGGATTGTCTGTATCCCTCTGACTTTCAACTCATCTCAGATTTGCATCACACCCATCCATATGTTGGATTTGCCTCTGTGGACAGTTCAAGGCCAAGGCAGGTTGAGGTTGTTTCCTGGCAGGTTTCAGCCTCTTCCTGCCTGCTATGGCCACACCTTTGCTGGGCAGGCAGCAGCACTGGCCAAGGTCCTCCTGCACCTTGGCTGGAGCTCTGTGGGCAGAAGGGACTGTGGGTCCTCCCCAGAGTCACTTGGACTAACCAAAATTGGCAATAAACGTGATTTGAGTAAACATAAATCACAGCAGATTTATGTGGACAGAAAACTCCAGCTGAGAGGGAAGGATGAAAATGCCCAGGCAGGATCTCCTGGTGATTTGCTATCCCTGTGGGGATTTTGGATTGGATTGATGCAGTGAGGTCTAGAGGAGGATGGGCTTTGTGGAGACCAAAAGCCAAACTGTGTTAGAGCCTGGCAGAAGGCATGGACAGAGTGATTACAGGGTACAAACCACCTTCTCCAGACTTCTTCACTGAAACAAAGAGCAGTGTAAGGACACCATTCACAGGACAACCTTACAAACCATGCACTGGCAATTCAGAGGGTGCTCAGAAGCAAGATGAGTTATTCTGGAAAGTTGTTCCTGAACCCAACAATGACATAACTGGACAAGCAATGGCATTTTCTGCCTCTCTTTCACTTGCTGTTAAAATATTTGTACTAAAACTTGTGTCAGTGGGAACATGGTGAAGGTTAAAGGCATGCTCTGGGAGCATCACTGAAGGATGCTGTGGCTCTTACTGCACTCACAGGATTGCCAAAGGATATTGGTGAAATACTGCATTCAATGGTATCAAAAGCAAAATTGTCATTGACATCCACAGGGCTGTGACTTTTCAATCTCTGGCTGCTGGATACATCTGGATATGTTCCCCTCTGTGTTCCATGTCTGGAGCAGTCACATGTCATTTCTCAGGAATGAGCCAAGAGATATTATAATTTCTTCCTTGAACTTACTGGTACAGCACTTTGTGTGTGTTATTCACTGCCTTTAATGCTCACATTCCTGCTCAATCCTCTGTTTCTAGGATAAAAAGCCTACTCACCACAACTGTGCTTGGTCAGAGATTGAAATAGGTTCTCTGCAGTGGGGGGTTGTTATTAATTATCCAGGAAGAAGAGGATTACAAGTGACTTTTCCTTAGGCAGGCCATAGTGAGAAAGGAAAGTTGTCTTCTCTTATCTTGATCCATGCATGGTGAGGTCCCCCTTGATCTGGCAGGGCTGCCATGAAGGTAAAAATGATCATTTTCAAACTGAAGTGTTGAGCTGCTTCATGCTAATTGCTTGAATCTCCTCAGGACAGGGAAGACAGCCAGGACAAGCTTTTCAATACTCTTCAAAAGGTTTGGGTGTTCAATTCCACTTACTTTGACATGGCTGCTATGTCAAAATCTCCTAGGCACCCTGAGCAATTCATCACACTGAGGGCTTTTTTTGTGAATCACTCAAAACACGTTCAGGAATTGAAACCCAGAAGAACATTCAGTCTCCTGTCCAAAACCTGCTTGTTATGATGGCAATGTTACCTGATGGCAACTGTGTAATTACCTCTTGGTCTGCCTCTTGCTGCAGAAACTTCTGCTTATGCTCAATCCTAATTTTTAGCACCGGGTGCATCAAGGTGTGATCACAGCAAAAAACCACAGATGATGGGTAAAGGCCACTTCTCACTGGAGAAACATCAGTGAAAGTGGAAATACAGCAAACAGGATGCTCCCCCCCAGGTTGAGCTTCCTGTAGGAATAAAATTCAGCTTCTTCAACCTGAGGATAAATAAGCAACTGAGGTGCAGCTGGGACAGCTTGAAGATTTGTTCAATTGTCTGTGAGCTGAATCCTGAAGATAAAATATCTGCTCCAGGGCAAATGAGGGTGATGTAGGAGTGTCTGGTTAACATTCAGTGGCCGGGGTTTGCAGGACTTCAGACGAGCTGTAACAGGGTTTGTTTGAAGCCTGAAAACTGACAGATCTGAAAGCTGTGGCAGAGACCACAGGTTAAAACCTGCTCATTTCGCATACATGTGTAATCTCAAGGAGCAGCTTTTGTGAGGAGAAGACTTGACCCTTTGTCTAGTTTTGACACATATTTTCCTTTTTAATATCATTTTGAAGAGTATCTGTTGCTGAGCAGAGCTTATTGGAAATATCTGCTGTCTTCTGAGACTATTATTATAAGCAGGACTTGAGCTACAGAGAGATCAAACAGTCTCCAGCTGCTGAACTTCCAGTGCCCTTTCCAGCAGCTGTTGGTATTTTACAGCTCCCAGGATTTATACATTGCAAACAAGCCTTTTGTACAAAGCAGATATGATTTTCATAGGCCACAAAGACAGTCTCAAATCATGGCTCACAAGTAACACACTGCAAGATTCTCTGGTGTGTTTGGAGCTGTGCACTCTCCCTGCTCTGGGCAGGATGGGAGAGCAAAGCACATTTCTGGTCTGATGGGACCTGGCTGCTCAAATCTCAGTGGATGGAAAATTATTTTAGATATTTGACACCATGGCCTGGCTTCCAGCTTATGGTGCAGACTAAGGATTCCCTTGTGAGGGTCTGTGTCCCTTCTGTCCTTTGATGTCCTGGGCTCTGGTCCAGAAGAAGAGACTTCTGACTTGGGATGTCATGGAGAAATTCAACCAGAAGCCAAGGAGGATCAGGCAGAGGTGCACAACATGGACCTGGGTTGAGATCTCATGCTTGGTGACACAAACCAGGACACAGTGTGCTATGAGCTCAGCCAGCTCGCTGAGATTGGAAAAGCTGCTAAAACCAGACTCTTGTTTCTGGGGAATACAGAATGACCTTAAACAGCACGTTGTTTTTGTTTTTTTTTTTAATGAACAGATGTGCTATTGAGAGTCAGAGCTGGCATCCACAGCTGCCACAGAGTCTAGCAGATGGCAGAGCTCTCAGCTAAGGACCTGATCCTGCTTTGTCCAACAGCCCTGCCTTGCTGGTGAGTTTGGAGCCATGGTGGAGCACAGGCACAGACCCTGCAGAGCTTACAGGAGCCCAGGGGCAGCAGCACCTTGATGAGGTATTATTGCTGTGCTCCAGCCAGGCAGCCCTGCTGAACAGTGTGTGTGTGTGAAGGGATGGAGCTGAGAGCTGCTTCCCTTCTGTCCTTCCCAGTTTGTTCCCAGCAGGTCTGGGAAGCATTTTGCTGAGAATGCAGCAAGGGAATGGGGACAATGAGGGATTTCCTCCCTGTTATTTAAATTAACATGTTCACCTTTCCTCCAACAGTGGCTGACCAAGTTACTCAGCTGCAGTCTGGAGAGTTCCAGTGGGGTCACCACCAGGCCCAGGGGAAAAGCAGGGAACAAGCTGGAGTGGAAGAGCATCCTCTCAGCATCATAGTGCCAGAATGGAGGATTTGGCCAGCAGGTCACTGGTGGCCATCAGAGGCTGCCACTGTAACAGCCCCAGGGCAAATCACCCAACGGCCTCAAGCCTAAGGGAGGAGAAGGGGAACATCAGCACAGCCAGTGCAGAGCAGTTCTGTTTCTGCCCTTCTCTAACCCTGTAAGCTGGAACGTGCTCTTGGCAAAGTCAGAGATGAGCCCAAGCCCTCTGCAGGAATAGATCACCCCCAACTTCCATGGGTTTTTCACCTACAGCAACACTGGGAAAAGTACAAGCTTGTCCCAAATTAATGTGTGCCTGTTGCCATAAAGGCAGAGGTGGCTCTGCCATACAGAAATGTGCACCTCAGAAATCCTTTCCAGTCACAATTAGTTGAAAACTGATTATGCAAATGTCTGACCTGTAATGCCATAGTTGAGCATTTTAATGCACAAAGAACAGCAAGGCTGTTCCATGACTCCCCAACATGTTGCCACTGGCTTTGATTAAAAATATAATCCTTACTATATTCTGAAAAGGAACAAACCCCCAGAAACTCATGGCTTGTTTCTAGTAACACAGAGCTGTAGGAAAGCTACCTCAAAGGCACATCAACCAAAGATTAAATCAAGTTTTGCTTCCCTTGCCTGCGTGTTGCTGAAGAGCCAGAGCCCTGCAGCTCACTGCAGCCTGTCTCGCCTTTCCTGGAGGCTGTGCCTCGCCTCTCTGCTGTGCTGTCACACAGCCATGCTAATGCTTAGCAGCAGGAACAGTATTTAAGCATATTATCAAACTCCACCAGTTATTCATATACTCCACTGCACAGACACACTGACAAAACATGATCAGAGCATGAATCACAGGCCCTTTGGTCTATCTTTTTTACACTCAGCAACTATCTCCTTTCTTTGCTAGCAAGCAGGTTTCTGAAGGTGACATTTGACTGTGCCAAAATATGTTCTGATTGTGCTTGGTTATAGCAGCCTATAAGCCACATTGTCCTCTCTGTCAGTGCATCAAAGTATGAGCCCAAAAGGTAAAAATATAATCTCTCCACAACATGCTTTCCTTTGGCAATGCTGCAGAATCATTTATTCAGGGCAAATGGGTTTTCCATGGAAAGGACCCCCTGTGAGGACTGAGACTCTAAGGATTGCTTTAATGCTATTCCCACACTAGCATTAACTAATTTCCTTTCCCTGTACCCACAGGCAGGATTTCTCCCTCTCTCTGCACGGGTTACCAATCATAAATCTGCTTTCTCATGCACTACCAGGCTGTTCTCTTGCTGTATCTGAACTGGTCATGCCTTTCCTCCCCTGCTCCCTTCCAGGTGTGATACAGCATCTTAAGATGGTAACAGAAGAAGAAGGATCCCACCAAGCAGTGGTGGATTTGCTTCAGAAATCCAGTGTGTCCTGCTCTGGATGCTCCTTAAAGCAGAGGAGGCTGCAGGTAGAGTGAAAATCAGGTTACAATCAATTCTGTCAGCTCGATGTGTCAGCACACAAAAGTCACCGGTTCTGGTGCCCAGTGCTTCCCCACTGTTCTTTTGTGGAAGGGATAAAACCTGTTACTGTAACACTCCCTTCACCCAGGTGACAGCCTGTGTCTGCCCCTGTGTCCTTCTCTTCTGTGCTGAAAGACAATCTTGCTCTGACCTTGAAATTTCTGCCCCTCCAGCACGGGAGGCAGACAGTGCGCTCCGGGAAGGCACCACGAGCGCTGCTCCAGAAACATTCCTGCACAGATGGAAGCGTGAGCGCAGCCCTGGATTAATGACAGGCTACATAATCTCCCCCTGGCGCTCAGTGGCCTTCTGCTGCCCAGACAAATGTCAGGTTTCGATCAACCAGAAAAACCCGCTGCCTACCAGGACTGTCGTCAGCTCAGCCCAGCACTTCGCTGTTGAGAGGTGAATGGGAGAGATGGAGAAACTGCTTTTCAGATTTTGAGCTGTCAAATGGACAGGGCTGCATCTTACATCTACTCCCTGCTTGTGGAATTCCATCTTGGGCTTTGCTAAGCTGATAAAGCAGCATAAAAGGGGAGACTGACTCTTGAGATGCAGTCCAGCACCCGGAGGATGTGATGTTTCTTTCTGAGGCCGCTGTCACAGCACTTCCAGTAACTCTCAGGAGTGCAAGAAACAGGACAGGAAAGCTCCAAAGAATCCTGTTAGTATTTTGCCTTGAAAGTCACAAATGAAAATGGGAAATACATTACAGGGGAAGGTTTGTGTTACTTTTCTGTGTATCCAAAGCTAATGCCAGTTGATATGGGGCTATGATTCCAGCTGGGAAATGCAAATGACTTTATAAACCAGAAAGTTTTCTCTCTTCAGCCTTGGTAACTCCTGTTAGTTCTTTCACTCCACTCTTCTTTATCTCATTCCAGAAGCAGCTGGACTGAGGGTTGCTTTGCACAGCAGATCCCTGTATTTCACCCATTGCATTGCTCCAAAAGCATTCAAAGAGTCTGGTGCAGCAATCCTCAGGCAAAGCACACAGTGCCTCCTGCACAAGCTGGGGCTGGCTGAGCAGATCCTCATTCAGCAATGAAAGAGTTTGGGTCATCCCTTCACAGGTTGCCTCGTGCCCAAGGGAATGTCAGGCTGAGAGACACTTCCAAGTGCCAGGGCCAGAGACAGGATGTCTAAGAAACCTCTCATTTTGTGAGAGAAGCACAAAGAATTAGGAAATACACGACCTGGAGCTAGACAAATCGGCACCATTTTTTATTGGGCTGTATTGCCTCCTGGGACCCTTTGTTTTTGTTGGTTTTTTGGCTTTTTTTCTTGCAGGATAATCACAGAAACAGGGAGTTGCAGAGGAGGAAGAGCAGCATGAGTTTTCACCTATGACATATATAATAAAGTGGAAGGGCAAGTAATGGAAAGCAGTGAACAGCAAATAAATGTGCTATGAAGAGGCAGTTACTCGTGTTGTTTGAATTCCAACACCATTACTGAATGCACATCTTTCACTTGCAGATGTCAGAGGTCTGCATCCTGTGCAGGGATCCTGTCCCTGACGGGAAATCACAGGAATGGCTAGAAATGACTGCTTCCACTGCTTCTGCTTCTTCCAAGAGCTTTCCCATGTAGGAATATCCCCAGGCTTCCTTACAGCAATATTTCAGTGCCTGTGGGGCTGGGAAGATACCCCAGAGAAGATCTTAGGCAGTGATGTGGATTCTGCAATGCTGCTGAGTTCTTCTATCATTATACCTTCCTTCCATGTTAGATACCAAAACCTGAATCCCAGCTTGATCTCTGCAGGGTTTGTGGCCAATAAGAAGGCACCAGAGTTGCTGCTTGGCATTCCTGACCCGGGGGAAAAGGAGTGGAGAATTGGATATCAAATTTGGTCATTTACTCCAACCAAACTGGGCTGACTAAACTGATGGCAGTTATGACTCAGGATGCCTTTGGTGTAGATTGAGCTGCAGAGTCTGAGTTTCTACAGCAACCCAATTCCTCATGCATATAACATTCTCTCTTACACACGCTCTTGAAACTGACTTTTAATCAGACAGTTCAGTTAATAAAATGCAAATGAAGTGCACCTTCAGCTATGTGATAAATCTCACTTGCTCTTTACTATTCCTTAGTCAGGCAAAAATCCTACTAACTGATCATTTATCCAATTTAAGACTGGAAAGTAAAATGTAGAGAGATTGTTGTAGTCATCTAATATTAGCAGCATGCATCATTAATTTTGCACATATGTTTTTGTCATAACATAATGAAGTAGCTATTGTAACAGCCACGCAGAAGGGAGCATTCTGTTCTTTCCAAGAACCTAAAATCTGCATTTCCCAACATTTATAATAATTACACAATAGTCATCACTCCTCCAAACTACTCTATCCTTAAATTTCAACTTATGGATGGAGATCACTGCCTCAGTATTACTTTAAAACCAACAGCTGCAAGATCACTACTATTATTTTTCATTATTACTCAAACCATTTAGTGCATTTCCTGTCACAGGACAGCACAAGGTGTATTTTAGTTTTATCAAGGACAAAACCTCTACCCCTGCAGTTGTTTCTAAGCCCCACATATTCTGTTTGCCCCAGGCTTGGCAATTCAGAGGAATGGCCACAAGTTTCTGCAGCTGCTTTTCTGGGATAAATTAAACATTAGGGTGAGGAAAATAAACTGAGGTTGTCCTGTTCTGCAGAATTAAACAGTGGCAATTACAGGCAATAAGAACCTAGGGATGTCTGGACAGGAAAGATAAGAGCTGGGAGAAAAAGTAACAGCCATGTTCACTTGGAGACACTGAGAAAGTCAGTGACTTTCTTGTTAATTATTGATAGGGCAAGGGGCCTGAATAATTTCTTTCCAAATCAATGCCAGAAAAGTTAGTAAATGGAGAAAATCCTGAAATCTGAGTCTATGCCTGCTGCCTCTAAGGAGTGGAAAGAGAATGTCTTCAAACTTCAAGGCCTGGATTTCCCACTTCTCAAACCAGCACAGGGAGGAGGGGTGAGGATATGAATATGGGAATACAAGATTTCACCATTCATTAAAATTTAAAAGTTGAAACAAAGATGTTTGGTTCACTTCTCTTAAGCAGGACCACACAGCCATCACAAAGGGGCACTTCCAGCTCAGAGTCTCTTCACTTAGGCCCAGGATGGACAAATCAGTTGGGTTTCTGGTAAGAGGGGAAAGAAAGTGCTGACCAACATATACAAGTTTAAGTGAAACAAAAAATTTTAAAGCCAATTTCCCACATATGGTTGAACCAAAACCTGCCTTTTCATCTGGGTACATCCCTTCCCAGCTCCAGTGTGAGCCAAATGAAGCTCCACAGCCTTAGAAAGTAAAAGCTTTCAAAGGGTTCTGGTCCCATTTGGACTGGTGTGAATCTAGATCATGGTAAGAATCATTCTGCATTTATATCAGTTCAGAATTTGGCATACAGTCCTGATTTCTGTGCTGGCACACAGATCTGCTCCTGTGCTCCATAACAACCTTTTCTAGGAGCTGTATTACTCACACCAGAGATATGAAACTCTGCACGAAACAGGCATTTCAGGAAACACCAGGGCTCCCGCTGGTATGCAAACCCCTCTAGGATCTGATAATAAAATGACCACCTCAGGGCTTTCAGGAACCATTATAATAGAAATTGATTGTTTTGGGAACCTCATTGCTTGAATTCCCCAATTCCAGGTGAAGCTGCTGCTGAATGTGGCCCTGCAGGAGGAGGAGATGTAACTGAAGGAATGGGAGGTGAAAAGAATCATGTCAAAGACTTAGGAGCTCAGAGAAAACACAAATGATCAGAGCAGCTGACAAGCCACCCTGAGCCAGGAGAAGGATGACCTCCCCATCCAACTGCAGGCTATTATCCACAAGGAATGGTTAAAGGCTCAGGATTCATCGAGGCAGGGCATCAGCTCCCCCAGGTGACTCAGAAGAGGCTCCTTTTCAGAATATGGAATGAATAAAGAGCACGTGGGGTTGATGCATGAGCTTCACAGGCAGCTTGACTGTAACTCAAAGTCCTTAGATAACAAAGGAGACTGAAAAGCCCCCTGGTTAAAACAAAAGAGCTGCTGTCACACGTCTCAACCAAGTTCTGTCCCTGGTCCAACACTGATATTCAGTATGAGCCACAGAAAGTTGGGATGGCATCTTACTGAAGTGCAAACTCTTTTTTAGGAACCTGTGTGTGCACAAATAGATTTTTTGATGCTTAACCTTAAGAAGCTGTGGCCTGAGTCACAGAGATCAACTGTCACACAGGCATGTTAAAGGAATCTTATTAGCAGCCTTTCATAGGATGATCACTGGATTCCCACCCCTTCATTAGGAACAAGGGAACCTGTTGGATGCTGAGGAATCCCTGGCCCAAACGATGAAATGAAGGATGGGCCTCCCGAGGCAGCTCCTGGGTGTGAAGGAGCCGACAGGAGGGCCAGCAAGTGGGCACTGGAGGATTAGCTCAGCCATTTGAAATGGCACTTGGAAGGGCTGGAGAGTACCCTGGCTAAAAACAAGAAGGAGAAGTGGGTATGATGTATAACAAGAGGTTTTTTCTGCCTTATTCTTCAGGGAAATGAACCCAGCCAACCATTACAGCTCTTCCACTCAGAGCACCTTTTGGGATGATCAGATTTACTCAGTTCATCTCCCCCACAGTTTCTTATATTGTCTTCTAGCATCTCATACAACCTGGGATGGATTTAATTATTCACTTCATCCTCCCACCTGATAGCAATAGTCATTTCACAGGAATTTTAGGGATCTCTCTACATAAAGACATTGTATTTCCTTGACATTCTTTATTAATTAGACCCACTTTTACATAACAATACTGGTAGGCCTCTGCTTATAAATGCCTCCCTCTGCAGCCATGTAACTCCTTTCCATCCAGCCTTGGGGAACACTTCTCCCTCTCCTGTACCTGAATTGTTTTTTATTTAATGTAATTGGAGAAGTTTTAAATCTGCACCAGAGCAGCCATGTGGCTGTCTGCTGCTTCTTCTGAAGTCAGTGTTAACTTCCACAGGATGTTAAACTCACAGATGCCTCATATGCTTCAGAATTTATTAACTGAATCTCAGATTCCATCTAAAGAAGCACAAGTTTCCAGTGACATTTTGTCCTGCTGCTGCTAACGGCTTGTGTGATCCACAAAAACCTTTTCCTGTCTGCAGGCATTAGACCACAGGGTTCAAACTTAGATCTCTCTGCTCGGAATGACTCAGTCACTAAATGCCAAAAGGAGAAGAGGGCTTTGGAGGGAGTTCACCAGGCAGAAATAACCGTTTCATTTTTCTTTATTCTCTCCCATTCTCATTCTTCTAGTCTGGGGAAAGGGGAAAAAAAAACCCCATTGTCTACTTTGTTCAATGCTGTGAGACTCCAGCATGCTGCACAAACAGGAAGGGGCTGTGTTTTTCTAGGTATTAACTCATGGCAGTACACTGAAGTGTTGCCAACTTGTGTCAATGCCCAAAGGAGTGTGTGAATTCTGAGGGCAAGCAGGATGCTTTGGGAAGAGTCACTGCTGGACTGAGCTCCCATGGGACCACTGGAAACCACACACAGAGCTCAGGCTGCTCTCCAGAAGCACCTCAGATGAATTCTTTGGGTTTTCAGTCTGTTGCCAGGACAGGGTTTAGCTTCTCACTCAACTCTGTGCACAAGTCTTGGCCTGTCCCTTCTTGGAAAGCTGCAAGGTGAGGAGGACAAGGTGAGGATAACAGGGTGAACCACCTGCCCAAGAACAGCAGCCAAGCTGCACTCAAATACCTGAGGTGAGGTGCAGTTGCCACAGTCTCTATTTGAGATGACCCTCTTTGCTCTGGTTTCTACATGTTGGGCCCTTCTGATAAACATAATCTGTATGTTTGCTGTGGCTGCCCCATCCCTGGAATGTTCAGGGCCAGCTTGGACAAGGCTTGGAGCAACCTGGGATAGTGGAAGGTGTCCCTGCCCATGGCAGGGGGCTGGAATGAGATGGTCTTTAAGTCCCTTCCAACCCAATCATTCCATGATCCTATGATTTTATACTTGTTACAATGTCTTTTTTCATACTTATTCCCCATTTTTCAACTAGCTGAAGGACAACTCTGAAGAAGAAAATCCACATAAGATGAAAAAGGCTCATCCTAAAGCAGAGCATGACCTCAAAATGACAACTGCCAACCTCAACGAGATGAAATGAGTGAAACTTGGAAGATGTTCTAAGGAATTGTCATGGTTTAATGTGTCAGTTGGAATTTCCCAGGGTACAAAATCTTACTGGGTGCAGTTGTGCTATGTCACAGCTCTGACAGCATCAGCTACAGCTGAAAAGTCCCTTGACCAAAAATTCACTGGGAAAATCCACAGTCATCCCAGATCTCTTCAGCATTAAGCCAATGACAAGCATAAATACAGTTCAGTAATTCAGGCAGAATCAGAAATACAAGATTTTGTTTCCTAAGTCTTTCTCTGACTCATTGTCTGATATTTGTAATTCATCTTCCACGCTCACCCACATATAAAATGTGTATAATCACTGGGAAGTTATGAGGCTTAAATGATTCATGTTTATGTAAGGCCTTCTGATCCTCAGATAAAAACTGTTTTAGAATTGCAAAATATTATCACAAATTAGAACTTTATTTTAGTGTCACTATTGACTACTTCAGTGATGGGTCTGCCAGCACTGCTCTGAGAAACCTCCCCTTAGAAATTAACTTCCTGGAATACAAATATCCAACTCTATATTATCCAAACCACTAATTTACCTAGTTAATGAGCTAAGTAGCAAAGGCAATGTGTACATTCCTTAATGCATACTGCAAGCTTTGCTAATTCAAATTTTCCACAGGGAATACAAGATCCTTGTGCTTCAGAGCAAGGCCACCAGGACACTTAAGTGACAGAAGAAAAATTAAGTGTTTTAGTCCTTCAGAGCTGCAAACAGGTTCAGCTTCCCTGCCTGCTTGAGCCTTTCAGTGCAGACCAGTTAATGATGGGGTAAGAGGAGTTTTCACAAAGGAAAAAGGGACTTAAGTGCTCTGCAAGTCCCACTAGGGAGACAGGACACTAAATCTCAGCTGTTCACTACAGAGTAGAAACACTAATTTGGTTTAATTCATTTGCTGTAACATCCTACCTTTGCTACCCCACAACAGGCAGCTTGTGCAGCTTTGACTTTTTGATAAGACTGAGTTGGCATAAAAGATTAACACAGCCCTTTAAACCTACCCTGTTAAAATGGAGTCTGGAGCCTATCACTCTTTAAACCCTTAAATAACAGAACCAGCTGAGATCTAGTATTTATTTTTTTTCCCAGACAGACGCTGATGTTTTTTCCTACAGCAGATTCTGACTTCTCTATGAGCTTGTGAAACCCCTGGGCTTGGAAACATTTGCCTTTTAGTTTCCAGTGACTGAACAGTTCAGCCAGCTCTGAATCCAGCTTGTCTTGTGTACTATTCACTCACTGGAAACTCCACTGCAAAGTCTGGGGAACTGTGTGCTCACTGCAGATCTCCTGCTGTGCTGCTCTGACCAGGAGAAAGGTGATGTGTTCCAGGATCCTCCTCAGGCAGTCAGCAAAGATGTCTGATGGACCTTTCCATGGACTCTACTGCCCTCCAAGGCACTGTCCCTCTCACTCTGGAAGGAAAGGTGGTAAATCAAACAAGAAATGAGGCCACAGTTCACAGGATGTGCAGTTACCGTTCTGAATTCAAATATTTATTTCATCCAACTATTTCAATATTCAAATATTTAACTAAACACTCAGCATTTCAACAAAGACATGACACACAGACCTAGATTGCAGCTATTTCTATGAACAAGCCTCTATTTCCCTCAAGTAATCAAATCAGCTCGATCAGATTCCTGAAGGCCAAATTCCAACATCATACAGGAAGCCAACCATGCTGCAGATAACATCAGCTGTCTGCTGAGACACCTGGCCAGGCATTCCTGCTTTCTTGGCTCAGTATTCCCAGCCACAGATCTCTCCCAGGAAATAAAATTCAGTCGAGCTGACAAACATATAGAGAAGGGAGTGAAGAAATTAAGATTCTTGTCCACATTCCCACAAATTTCTCTCACATCTCCTGCTCACAGACACTGCTGTGCTCATATGTGTATTCCAGTCACTCCAGACAGTGAAGAGCTGGAAGAAGACCTGGAAGCTGAGGCTATATTTGAATAGAATGCTCTGAACATGTTCTAATGACTAATAAAAGTTGATAGCATCAATAATAAGGAACATTTCCGTTTCAATTTACTTTAGAAATGTGAGCTGATTAAATCTCATCCATATCAGGAGATAGGTCCATGTTGTCAGACACCTTGCAAGAGGGAAAACAGGCAGAGGAGCTTGTCCAATGGCACAGAAAGCAGCAAGGTCACTTCAGGCTGGGCAGGGCCACAGGAAGAACACAGTTGCCATGGCTGGGATAGCAGAGCTCATGGAGATGCTCCAGAGTGAAAGCAAAGCTGGAGATGGACAAACAGCTCATGAAGGCAGAAATGGGTAGAATGGAATCTCGACAAAAGTCCAGGGGAATTCCTCACCAAACCAATGCAGCCACAGGTGCAGCCACGAGTGCAAAGCAGGATCCAGCTCACCAGTGGGAGCTGCTGATGCCAGGAAGCAGCTGTTGGCAGCTGATGCTGAGCACTGCTCATCCTGGCTGATGGAGCAGGCATTCCCTCACAAGGTTAGGACACTCTGCACTCCCCCAGGCTACTGCAGTCATCCCAGTGCAATTACCAACTGGAATAAACTGAGTTTGCCAGGGAGGGAGGATATCTTGGCCCTTGAAGCCTTACTCAGCATCATATGACTGACCTCTCTCTTCCAGCTGAGCTCCCATGCTCATGTTCACCGGCTGGAAGATAACCTGGCTGAGGCCAATGCCCAGCTGGCTGCAGTGGAGGAGAGCCAAGCTGAAATAAAGCCATCAGGCTCCAAGGTAAACTCGTTGACAGCTTTGTGCAATGTTACCTCCCTTGGATCCCTCTCTATCCCGACATTTCATCCAGCTCTGGCAGCCCTGCCCTGTCTCCTCTTGCAGATCTGCCCAATCCTTCTCTCTCACTCCAGTCTCATTGAATTAGTTCCTCTCCTGCTTCTTTATTCAGTTATTGCACAGCCAAAACCAGCCAGCTGAGTTGAGAGCTCCAGGAAGCTCAGAGCAGGCCTAACCAGACTGTCCACTAAAGATTTCTCTCACCTTGCATGCAGATGACTTGAGGAGGCAGCTGGATGAGGAGCCCAAGGTGCTGGGGAGCACCAGCTGCCTGCAGAGGCTGCTGCTGTCATGGGTCATGGCACTGCCTGCTCCTTTGAACGTTGTCCACTTCAGAGTAACAAATCTGTTGTGTTTGCCCTCACAAAGGAGAACTTTCTCATCCAAGTTAATGTCTGGGCTTGTCAGCAGCTGATCTTGGAGGGGCTGTGGGGAACATGAGCCTTGTATATATAGGGAAATAAGATTGGAGTCTGCCATGAGCTGGCAGCAGAGCAGAACACAGAGAGCCTCATTATCCATCCACTGTCCATTCAGTGGATTGTGCAGCAGTTTATTTGCAGAGATCACAAAAGTCTGGCTCAAAATACATCAACATTTCATCTCCCTGTCTGACACCTGTGTGTTGGAAATTTTTGCTTATCTCCAAAAAGTAATTCTAGTGCTGCACCTGTATATCACCAGTCTGGCAAGGATTCTGTGTTCAGAACAATCACCAAATGGGTTTACTGTCATAATTCTTTGAAACACTGTTTGACAGCAAACAGTGATGGTGACAAGCCAAGTTCTGTTTTCAGTTGTATGAGCTCAATTCAATTCACTGCAATATAGCAAAAAACAGGTAAAGAAAAAATAAAACCTTGGCTCCTGAACAGGAAGATATTTTGAAGGCTGAGATGTTTCTAGATGGTCCAGAACTGAGTGGTTCAAGTGCAACTTGTGCTACCTTGAGTCCTGCACTCTGCTGTGGGAGCCCAGACAACACTGAGCAAGATTTGGACCTGATGAAAGAGCAGCTGGAAGAAGAGGAGAAAAGCAAAGCTGAACTGCAGTTCAGCTCTCTAAACTCAACACTAAAGTCACAGTCTGGAGGAGCAAATAGAGGATTGATGACATTGATAGAAGCAAAAGCTGGAAGAAACCAAGTGAGCACTCAGCTTTCAGGGAGTCTGGGGCTTAGGGCAGCCTCATTATTTAGTTTGGCTGCTGAGTCACAGCTTATGGATGTGATCTGTTGGGATGTAATTTGGTAAGAGAGAAAGCAAAGGGCTCCAGCCAAGAGAAGGAAAATAATACTTGCAATAACAGAGACTATTGAGACATAACATTGGTACAGTGACAACAGAAAACAAACCTTTCTGATTAAGGCTTGAATTTGGGTAGGCTTTTTTAATTTCAACAGGGCTTTATTCTTCCATTAGCCCTACAAAAGCCACTGTAATTTCCTAAGGATAAAGCAAACACCAAAATTTTTACAATCTGTTTTCTGAGACTGCTGCCAAGTTACCATCTTCTCCCTGGTGAAAACAGTGATGGTGTTCAGTGGGTGAGGGCTGCTGATTCCACCATTCTTCAACTCCATGAACTACTCACCAGGATATTCCTGCTATCTTTCCTTCAGGACAAAGTTGGCTGTGAGGCTCTGGAAGCAGAGGAGACAATGGGATTGGTCCAAGCCTGGGCTGCCAACATGGAGAAAACCAAGCAGAGGCTTCAGAATGGAGTGGAGAAATCCACTGTTGACTTGAGAAGGCCAGAAATCCATCCAGGAGTGTGCTCAGCCTGACCACCAAGATCTAAGCCCTGGTCCCTGAGGCTCTGGGAGTCTTTCTGTTAACTCAGGTCAGCTTTGATCCAATCCCTTATTTCTTAAGGTCTCTCTGTTAAATGTCAAGCAATCGGTATGGCCATGAGAAGCAAGGTTAAGACTTCTCACATCAAGAGAAAACCCAGATGAGAGCCACAGCTAATTCCTGGGAGCACACAGCATGCTTCTCATAAGCTCATTAGCTGACTTCCAGAAACAAGAGTACAGCTAAAGCAAAAGCTCTCCTTTACTGCAAGGCAAGGTATTCATCTTCCTTTAAAGGATAATGATATCCTGCTTTGAACTTTGCAGTGTTGCAGTACTGGTGGGTTGGCCACTGGTTATTAACTACCAAACTCAAAGCAGACCTAAACAACACAGTTTAAACATCAGCTCCTTCATTAAATTAGTATTTCTACTCTTGCTCATGAGCATGAATAGTAGTGCAACTGTGGGATATTTGAATAAAAATGTTACTTAAAATAGGCACAAAGGCTGCTCCAAATCCACTGAAGTCCTTGGGTACCTGCCAATGCCTGCACTTGGCTTTAGAACAGATCCCAAGAGCCGAAAATCCCACATACAGCATTGCATTACTGGGCTGAAAAAATCTGTTTCCCCATCCCTTCCTTTAATGAAGCAGTTCTTTATTCTATGGTTCCTGTGGTGTGCTTGTCACCATGGTATCTGAACACATGTGTGGATCATAAGGATATGTAGAATATTTGTGATTAAAAGCTCCTAGGAAAGAAAAATGTACCTTTATTCTTTCCTTTCATGACAAGCAGTTAAACAGTCTAAAATAGTCTTGAATAACATCTTGTTTGTAACTGAATCTGCTTTGAAATAGAAAAAGTCACACTGATCAACCCAGGCAATTACCAACAGCACATCTGCACAAGGAACATCTGAAGTGGAAAACATTTGCTCCACAGCAGCATCATTATAACCACAGGAGCTAGGATGACTATCACACTGATGGGAACTGGGTGATCTTGTTAAATTCCTAATGGTGAGGAAAGACAGCCTCATAAACATTTTAATCATCCATTCAGAGTGACCAAGAGAAAAGCTGCCAGCCTTTAGAATGGCTGCCAATTTAACTGTGACTGCCTGGCAGGACATGCAGAGAAGTGAAGTGTGAAGAAAACTTGTGTCCAGTGAATGCTTGGCTTTATTTTTCCAGGCCGATTCTGCTTGTATTGCTCTGGACAAGAAGCACAGAGCCTTTGGTAAGAGATGCTAAAGGAATGGCAAAAAAAAGGGCAAAGAGCTGCAGGTTGAAGCAAATTCACAGAAGGAATGTACACAACTGAAAATGTAGATTTTAAGGCTGCTCATGAAGAATCCTTGGAGCACCTGGAATTTATGAAGAAAGAGAACAAGACCATTAAGGTTAAGTACTGGTTTGATGTACAAAAATTCTGCACATCATAAGTTCCTTGATTTCTACTGAATGATCTCTTAGTGTGTCTTCCAGCACCAATTCCACTTTCCTTATTGCTAGCAGTGCTTTCAGATTCTGAGGACATTAATTTGGTGCTATAAAAGAGGCTGCAGTGCCAGTTCTGACTACCAACATCCTCTAATTCTGAGCAATTCACCTGGGGGGCTGCTAACAACAGCCATCTTTACCCTGGGAAGATGACATCCCCTTTAACCTCTGTGCAGAGGATTCAGCATCTCCAGCAATCAGTTCAGAGCAAATCAGACTCCTCTCAATCTCCCGTTGTCATCCCTTCTCCCTACCGGCTCTTCAGTGATACCAGTTCACCCCCAAGCCCCCTCTTTTTTTACACTTGTATAAATTACAGAAATTGATCTCTTACAGGAGGCTGGAAGACCACAAACATTTAGAAGATGCTACAATCTGCTGTCCTTGTGTCCAAGAGAAAACAGTGATGGCATTTCCTGGGCTCTCCCCACAACCCTTTGCTCCAGCCTCCATCAGCTGGCAGAGAGCCCCTCTCTGCTGCAGGGAGATGATGTGGTGTCCTGTTCCCATTTTGTGAAAGCAACCATCTGAAAGGGGGAAAGGGGAAGGCTGGATAAAAACTGGGGAAAAATCCTCTTTATTTAGTGCACTTCATTCTTCCATCTCTGTGAACACACACAGCTAGCAGGGCTCATTCAGAAATCCAGGATAATATTTAGCAATGAAAGAAAAGGGCAGGTGACAAAGTGACTGAAACCATTTCATGCTATTTCCAGTCAAAGGATTTGTCTGGTGCACTCAGTAAAGCTCATAGTCCTGAAATAAACCTACTACATGAAATATCTGTTTTCTTCCCTAGAGGAAATTAAGGATCTAATCAATCAGCTGAGGAAGGGAGGGAAGAACAGTCAGGAGCTGCAAAGGGTGAGGCTGGAGATTGAGAAGGACAAACTGCAGGTGGCACTGGAGGAAGCAGAGTCTTCCTTGGAGGTATCAATGCTGCAGATGTGAGAGATTCCTGCCAGCCTGGTGCCTGCTGCCCACATACCACCAGATGGATTTTGCATTTCTAACTGGATGGATTTTGTATGTATAATCACGTAGGCCTTAATTACATTATGTACATAATAAGGCTGCAGCATGGAGGTTTTAAGATAGACATTAAGAAAGTCTGACAATCATTAAGGGAAATGACTGCTTGGACCAGATTGTCTGAGGTTACAGTCTCTGTTATTGGAAGTTAAATGCAGTCTGGTTCCACATCAAGTGGGACTGGTTAGGCAGGAGGTTATCCAGATTTTAGGTAGTACATTTTTAGGATGACCTCTTGAAATCTCTGCAACCCTGCTTTAAAAGAAGGTATTTGTGAATGGCTCAGTACAAAGTCCTGGTATCTCAGTTTTAACAGATTTGAAAAGTTACTATATTTTTATGACTTGGTGGGCAATAATTTGATACAAGGGCTGGATCAGACTCAAGATAACAGACTGCTGTACCATATGCTTCACTGGAGTCCACAGAAACACTCACCAGCATGCAATTGAGTCTCTGCAGGCGAGTCTGGAGACTGAAGTGAAGGGGAGTGCTGAAGATCTCTGCCTGGAAATTATGGACACTGACCTGATCAGAATGGAAATGCAGCTGGATTGTGCCAGCAGGAACAACAGTGAGCTTGTCCAGACCTGAAAAAAACTGCAACAGAATGGCCAGGTAAACTGGAGAGGCTGAATGCAGCTCCTGGATGGAAAATAACTCCAGTTCAATTTTATACTTAAGCAAAAAAGCAGTAGATTATGTGCTCTTGTTCAGAGAGAAATCTTGAAAACATGGAGAATGTGCATTCAAAAACCCTGGTTCTCCCACTCAAACCAATTTCCATCTGCAGTAGTTTCAACAAATCTTACACAAGACAAGCATTACTATCAGATTTTGTCAAACTGAAAACCCAAGAACTATTTATATGTAATTAAACCAAAAAAGTTCTGTGTTTAAAAGAAGTTGTGATTGCTGTTTGAATAGGATAGCCAAGAAATGGACTGGAAACTAACAGAGATGTAAAACTAGAGAGCTTCCTTCAGCTTTTCATTGCTAAATTAAAACTAAGTAAGTGAATTAGTAAAAAGCTGTCTCTTTGTTGGAATAAAGTGATACAACTGCTGCCAAAAATCCAATTCTAGTAACTTAAAGACTAGCAACAAAGATTCTATCTCCCTATACACATCTATACACATACACAGACTCAAACCTAACTTGTGCTCAGTTACATCAGCCTCAATCAGAAACAATTCTCTTAAAGTGTGGCTACAATAAGAGGCAAACATGATGCTGAGAGAGCTGGGGTTTTCATGGGGTTTGGTTTTAACTTTTGCTTTTTCAAAAAAAAAAATCTGGCATCACTTTAAAGAGCTTTTCAGCATCCTCTCCCTTCATTATTTACATTCATCTTTCACCTGCTTTCAGGACCTTGGGATCCAAAGGGATGAGGATGCTCCCAGCATGAGGAGCTGCAGGAGCTGTAAATGCTGCCTCTGCCCAGCTCAGAGAGAGCTGGAAGAAGTGCAGGCTGACCTGGAGGGCAGTGAGCACTCTGGAAAACTCTAGGAGCAAGCAGAGGTCGTGGAGATGAACTCAGTGTCCAAGAACAGAGAAAATAAAACTATTTGTGCAACAGCTACCTCATCAGAGAGTTTATGTGTGTGTGTGGTTTAACATTAAATCTTAACTCTGGGTAAGAAATGCAGGATTAGGCAAATAATGCATAAATATCAGTGGTCTATAAGACAAGTCTGATAACTCTATCAGTCTGATAACTGATAGCTCAGTTTTTAAAAATATTACACTCATAGCAGGATTTTCACAAAAACACCATCTTGGCCAAGCTTTACTCCTAGCAAGGCTTATGAAGAGACTTTTAACAAATTTGGTAGAACAGTTAAGACACTGCTGAGGGAAAAGCCACCCTGAAATGGACAGCATAAAATTCTGCCTCCATTGAAAGCAGAGTTTTACAGTTGTTTCCATGGTGCTTGGATTTCTTCCATGGACTGTAGCCCCCCAGTGAGATCCATTGTAGTGAAATTCGAAGCCTCCTTGCATTACAGATTGCAGAATGAAATAACATACCTGCCACTTCAGCTCCTGCACAGATTTATGAAGTCACTTTAACATTCACCATTAGAGTCTGCAGGGCTTTTCCATCAAGACCACCCATGATAACATTTCCAAGGAGAAGAGTGTAACTTCTGGAAAGGACTGATAATCCAAGAAGCACTTCTCAGCTGCAATTATGGGACATTGGTCATAAAAACTGACTCATAAATGTGGCTTTTATTCGAATAGGATAAAAAATACAACCAATACATTCTGCTCCAATTGACCGATAATAAAAGGATACATTTGAAGCAGGTGAGCTGCTATCTCCATACCAAATTGGGGTTTAAAACTTATTTGTTATATAAAAGCCACACAGCACTGAAGTTGTGCAGCATTCTGGAACAGTGTGGCACATTTACATGATGTTGTTTTGCTGAAGAGCAGCCTTTGTTACTAGAATGCTATTTTTCTATTAAAGCCTTTGGAGCTCTCCTTCCATAGAGTGTTTTTATTACTATTATTATTATTATTTTTACAGCAGCAACAACAACAGTCCTCCAATGATTCATATCAGTAAACAGTAAGCACTAAATGAGCTGTGGGGTTCATATTTTCCATGAGATAAAAAGACACATCCATACCATAAACTGAGAGAGCAGAGACTATGTTTGTTGAGAAAGCAATCAAATACAGCTTCAGTCAGGTCTAAAGCCAGCTGCTGCTACTGTAGCAGAGCTTTGAAATAAATAATATTGGTATATAAACTCAAATCCAACAGAAATTCAGAAAAATGGATGCGGATTTCAGGCCTTGGTAAACAACAGGGTCTGTTTCTGCCTCAGAGGTGTATCATTGCATCAGTCACAAATCATCCCTGGCAGCTGAATGGAAGAGAGGAGCAGATAAGGATGATGTTTTGGGTCTCTAAGACTTCTTTCTGCCCTCTAAAATCATTTTGTTTACTATTAACTGAAAGCTGGGGCCTGACCTTCAACACATTGCTAACGAGCACGAGGAAATCATCAGCAAGCACTGAGGAGGTGATGAGGGAGCAAAGAAAGCTGTGGCTGATGTAAGTCACCTCCCCACCTTTCTGCCCTTTATGGTGGTAGCTGGAAACTTTCAGGTATACATTCCATTATTTCTCTCCAGTGCTGATTTGAAAGCAGTGTTAATAATAGATGTCAGCACTTGCACTGTTTTTTATGATCCTGAAAGGCAGCATGCATGTTAGCTCACTGATTGCAGCCTGGCAGAATTAATCCACAAAAGAAGAAATTCACTTTCACTCTGCCTCCCTGGTAATCTGCATCACAGATGGCACCCTGAGGAATTCCTCCATTTCCTCTTGATTTGTCCTTTCTTTCACTTATTACACAACTCCACTCCTCACACCTATCAGCCCTCCAACAAAGAGTAGGCTGGGTTCCCTCTCCAGCGAGTCAGTGGCATTTGGAATTGGCAGAGGGGAGCAGAGCTGCCAGCACTGAGCAGATTGCTCCTTTGGCACTGTGCTGACAACTGGCACTTCCCAAATATCACAGCTAGCTGGGGATTTAATGCACAGCATTTCCTCCCAGACTGACACTGAGCCTTCTGCCACCTTTGTGCTTTCTGCTACTGCATGCTCAGACAATGTCTTCACCCTCCACCTACAGCACACGCTCAGCCACCTTCTTTTCTCTGGAGAGTGGAAATAAAAGCTTGAAGTGTCATTAGAATCAAAACTACTGATTTAATAACAGGTGGGGATAACAACTTTGACTAGTCCAGTGGTTCAAAGCAAGCACCCCACCACCTGGTTTATGGTATGATCTAGAGTCATCCAAAATGTCAGGGATTACTCCAATGATTTCAGTGAGCTCTGGATCCAGCCTTCAGAAAGGCAGCCTGTGATACACAATAAAATTAAAGATATGGCAAAATTGCTCAGAAAGTAACACACATTTCAAATCTACATATCCTAGCTTTCCATGATCTGTATAAATAGCTGTGCTCTCAATCTGTTTCATACTTTCCTCACAGGCTTCCTGTGTGGCAAAAGATCTGTGTCAAGAGCAGGATCACTATGTGCACCTGGAAAAGATTAAGAACAACTATTAAATTGCAATAAAAGACCTGTAAGTCAAGATGGAATAGGCAGAATGGTTAGCCCCGAGAGGAGGAGAAAAAAAACTCCATTATAAAACTCCAGGGTAAGAAAAACATGCACAAATATATTGGAAAGATTATTTCAACATAGCAGCTATGAAACTCTTTCCTGCACCTGAGCTTCCACATTCAGCACAAATACCTGAAAAGGAACATTTTCATTTAACAACTTATATGTCCCAAAGGGAATGCACTAATTCAAGGAAATCCAGGCTAGGCAGAAAAGCTGCATGTGGGATACTCTGAACTCACTGGAGCACAAGGGAATTTCAGCACTTTGCACCCCATGCAGAACTCATCCATCAGAATCTTTATGGTGCCTGAATGCAGCAGTAACAAGCCACTGGTCTCAGCAGCTGATCTACACCCACAAAGGAGAATTTGGAAGGTGTGCTGTCATCAGCAGCATGACTTTAATTTTTCAGCTGCAACAAAACTCTAGACCACAAATAACTTCAAATTCCTGGGGTAGACACCATTGTCCTAATTCTGACCCTCAAAATGGCACATCAAGTGTGCTTCTCCTCCTCTTCAGATGAAGGAACTGGAAACAGCCAGACACCAAAGAGAAACACTGTGTGCAGACTGAAAACTCTGCACAACAACAAGAGGTCTCTAAAGGAGCTGGTCTTCCACAAAAAAATGGCTGTAAAACCAACCAGATGGGATAGATGCAGAATAAACTGTAAATGAGGAGGCTGTAGCTCACTGTTTTATCACTTGGGAGTTTGATGGGATGATTCTCACAGGTCCCCTCCAGCTTGATGTGTTCTGTGATCACACAATGGCACCTGGTGCACACCAGGGGCACTTTCTCTCTCCAGACATGCTCTGCAGGAAGCACACATTCCATTCGTACTGGCAGCATCCCTAGACATTGGGCCTTTGTAGACTTGGATGCCCCATCTGAGACAGTCCCTGGAATGTGTGCATCAGTCTCCACAAAGGATTGCTCTCCTCTGCCTTCTCTGCAGCCACTTCCTGCTCTCAAGCATAGTCTCTGATATGTGCACAGACATGAACACATAGTTTATAAAATACTTATTAACTACCACTCTTCAGGGTCATGCACACAAATATCAGACATATTCCAGGTCAACCTCTCCCAGTGCAAAGATCTCTCTTGTTAAATCAAAGCATTTCTGGTACAGGAACAGAGCCTGGCCAATTAAAGGAAGTCCATACACAAAGTGGAAGATGTGGGGGGAGAGAGAGATGGGATGGCTGCATTGGCTCTGAACAAACTGCACAGCAGGCACTGTGTCTCAGGCTTGGTTTCCTGGGGAGGTTATCCAAGGCCTCAATTCTCTTCCTCTGTGCCAGTGGCTCAGGGAAGCTGGAGCTTGAGTGTTTGAATCCACCTGCCATGAATTTATTAGAGCAGAAAAGGGTGTGGGATGGAGATGAGGAAAACAAAGGTGTGTTCTCAACAGCAGCTGACTCATGCAGCTCCCTGCAAAAGGGAACACAGATATTCCACAAGTCTCTTTGGGCACAAAGGTACTCCTGGAACAGCTAATGGATGGTACAGATGTTTTCACTAATGGTAAAACAGAAAGGGAAAAGGAGCAGGATCCTTCTACTCCCCAAATGGATGCACAGTAAGGGCTAAACCTTTTCTTAAAAGAATAGAAGACAGAAGAAGTGAAAGAATCTGCAGACAAAGGAATTATCTGTGTGTTAGACTCAAAACCTTGCAAATAATACATCCCTGGTATATCTGGAATGATGGAACACATCCAACACTATGTGAAGGATCTGTGCTAACAGATTGAAGATTTTTCAAGTCAAGGATCCAGGTCATGCAAATAATTCCTCTCATCAACAGCCTTTATTAATAGTCTAATTAAGGTTTACTGTATGGGGAAAAACTTGTATTTTTCACAGTGAGAAAGCAGAACATTGTATTCTGCTCAAACTCAAGATGTAAGGCATTGCAACAGGAGGGTAGAGAGCACAGAAAGAGCAAATTCAAATGAGCTGAGAGGCAAAAACAGCTCCTGTGGCAATGCACACCTAGAATGCACCCAAAGCATGACTTTCCATCCCCAATTACCTGTTTGTGTATCTAACAGCCTGCTTCCAGAAGATCTCTTTTTGACTAGCTGCTACCCTGAAGCTGAATGAAGATGTCCCAGCTTAAATCTTTTTTTCATATATACCTTAAGGTCAGATTGCATCAAAACCACTTTCACTAAGATCAGTTCAGCCTTGCCTGTGGGGCTTTAATCTCCAAAACATCGTCCTCATTCCTGGATTAGCACAGTGCAATTGTATCAGCACTACAGCAGGAGCAGTGGTGGAAAATTCTTGGGGAGGCTTCATTGGAGACAAGGTCTTAGCTTTTAATGCTTAAAATCTCTGCAGAGCTCCTCATTTAGATGCTCTCCCTCCATCTGGTGAAAGTCATTTTGTAAACATAAAACCGTACTTAAAATGTAATTTTGTTGCTGTTACGTAACTCTACTCGTCCTAGTTGTGTGTCTTTAATCCCTCCTGCAGCTGAGGCAGTTTCGTTGTGGAACCAGTAAGGGCTGCACTGATGACACAGGCACAGAGCCACAGGACCACTGACAGAATCCATCTCACCTCCTTCCTGAACACAAGACCTTGTATTGCACTTTTGCCATCCTGACAAATATTTCGGATCCATTCTGAAAAACTTCTCAGAGCAGCCCTACATCCTGTCAAATCAGTTCCTAACACAAGGCTTCACTACTTCAAAGTAGTCACTGGCAATTTTTTCCCCAGATCTGCCTTGTTGTTATCTCAGCTTATGACTTCTCACCCTACCCTGTGGACATAGAGAACAAATTGTTCCTCTCCTCAGAGCAGCAGCCTTTCATCTATTCAAAGACTAAGCACATCTTCCCTCAGTTTTCTGTGCTCTCAACAGGCTCAGCCAAAGTTATGTGTTCACAGACCCTGATCATTATTGCCACCCTTTTGTCCAAATCATCCACTTTTCTCTGGTGCACAGGACTTTAATGCTCTTCTAAAGCAGCTCAGCAGAGCAGGATTCCTCTGCGTGTGTTGCTTGGATTTTCTTACCCACATAGGCCTGTGTGGTGTTTACCTCACCTGCAAAAGGATATTTTTTGTTCCTCTTCAGCTTTTGACCCTCCACCCTCCCCTGCAGCACAGCCACCTGCCCTATTCCCAGTGGTGTAAATCTGCAGCTGATGGTGTTGAAGTGAACAGCAGTGCACCTGCTGCTCAACCACATCCCATTTTTACCACAGAGTTCCCATTTTGAATCCTGGTTCTGCCACTGTGTTTATTCTGAACTTGATCTCAGCTTCAGATGCAGTAATTGCATTATTGCATCACAGATGAGTAATGCACAGGTAATTCCCTGTACAAGCACTGATATTAAGAACTTCTTCCCTCAACCAGTTTTGCAAGTCCTATAGAGCAGTATCATCTAGACTGGTTTCCCAGTTTATTATTAGAATATCCTGCAAGCCACTGTCAGAAACTCTACTAAAAATCAAGATATATGACATACATTGCTTCACCCTTATCTGCAATCCTTGTTATGCTGCCAGAAGAGGAAATTAGATTGGCTCAATTCATTCCTGACAAAGCCATACTGGCCAGCATTCACCTTCTTTTTTTCCTTTGAGATGCTTATAAATTGTTTATTTTCTCTCAGACTTGAAATTAAACTCACTACTCTATTTCTCCTCGGTATATCAGGGAGTCTCTTATCGCTCCCCATTCTTCCAGACTCTTTTGTTTATTGTTGTATAAAATCTCACAAGTTTGAAGGAGACAAACCATGAGACCCCCAAAGAGGAGGCAATTCCCCAACAGGATTAAGAGTAGGGTAAATTATTGCTCATGAACTTATTTTGATATTGCAATTCTCAATCATAGAATCATGGAATGGTTTTGGTTGGAAGGCATCTTAAAGATCATCCAGTTCCAACCCCTCTGCCATAGCAGGGACACTTTCCACTATCCCAGGTTGCTCCAAGCCCTGTCCAACCTGGCCTTGGACACTTCCAGGGATGCCACAGCTTCTCTGGGAATCTGTGCCAGGGCCTCCCCACCCTCATAGTGAAGAATTTCTCCCCAATATCCCATCTAACCCTGCCCTCTTCCAGTTTGAAGCCATTCCCCCTTGTCCTGTCCCTCCATCCTTTGAACAAAGTCCCTCTCCAGCTCTCCTGGAGTCCCTTTATGCACTGGAAGAGGCTCTAAGGTCTCCCTGGATCTTCTCTTCTCCAGGCTGAACATCCCCAGCTCACCCAGCCTGGCTCCAGAGCAGCCCTGTCCCCCCCAGTGACAGATTTCCCTGCAGAAGGGACAGTGTGGCCAGCAGGACCAGGGCAGTGATCGTCCCCCTGTACCAGCATTGGTGATGCCACACCTTGAGTGCTGTGCTCAGTTTTGGGTCTCTCATTTCAAAAAGGACATTGAGGTGCTGGAGCCTGTCCAGAGGAGGGCAAAAGGCTCAGGAAAGGTCTAGGAAACCTTATGAGCCAGGGCTGAGGGAACTGGGTTTGGTTTGTCTCAAGGAGACTCAGTGTGGAATTATTTGCTCTCATTTTTGTGGCATTTTGTCTCTATTATATCACTGCAGTACAGATTCTCTGTGATGTATTCTGTAGGACGGGTTACAGTGTTACTGTTTGGGACTCCAATCTCATGTATGTGTCCAGCACTGTGGCACCTCTGTATTTTGGGAATCATCTGTAGGAACAATCAATAAGCACACCTTTGTTTCTTTCTCCTCAGAGAAACAACCGGGCAGGGGGAAATACTTTCCTTTTCCCCAGGTTTTCTTCCTTTGTTCTACAGGCTGACTACAGCAGCAGAGCTGAAAGGAATGTGCATTGAGTGGGATCCAGCCTCTTCCACCGTGCCTGCAGTGAGAGGACTGAAGGAAACGGCCTTGAGGCACTGGAGAGCCAGGTCAGATGCTGTAATTTTTTTTTTTTTTTTCACTGTTTGGGTGGTCAGACATTGGAACAGCTGGTGGAGTCACCACTGAAGGCGTTCAAAAGGCGCTCGGGCGATGTGGTTGAGGGTTCAGAGCGGCACAAGGGGTGCACTGACAGTGGAATTTTATGACCTTAAAGGCGTTTCCTCACCTTCTCAGCTCCCGCACTCGCAGCCGGCGCTGCCCCGCCCTGAGGGGCCGCGCATGCGCAGCTCCGCCCTTTGTGTGGGTCGGGCGGCGGCGCAGGCGCCGTGCGTGTTTCCTGCCGCCCGTGTCCGAGCCGGGCCCGCTCGGCCTCTGCCGCCGCCGGAGCGGAGTCGCGTTGACTGCCCAGAGTCCGCGAGTCCCGCTCCGCCCCCGCCGCCTCAGGTGAGTCCCGGCCACGGCAGCGATGGGCGGCGTGGGCGGGGGAGAACCTGCGGGCCCGCCGGTGTGAGGGGAGGGCGGGGGGGAGGCAGCGCAGCATCGCTGCCCCGAGGGGTTGGGGACGCCCTGCTGAGGGTGAGGCGATGGGCGCCGCTCGCTCCTTCGCCCTGAGGGGCCGGGAGAGGCGCGGTTGTGGGGGTGCTCCCCATTTCCCCCGCTGTACACCTCCATTTCCCCCGCTGTGCCCCTCACGGCCGTGCCCCTGTGTTGGCAGGGCCGCAGCCCACGGTCCATCAATCCGTGCCCATCCCGAGGCTTTATCCTGCTAACGGTGCCTTGTGGCAGGAGGTGCCCGAGGGGAGCCTCCCCCCTGGGAAATCCGCGCTGAGTGACTCGGGAGGCAGTGACAGTGTGGGAGGCTGTCCTTCCTTCATCGCAGGTGCTTCGCTTCCAGGTGTTTGCAAGTGGTGTAGGTGTTCCGAGAATAGGCAAGGATTAAAAAGATCCTTTTCTCGCTGTCACACATTCAGTCTTCACTTCTGAGTCCGTGTCCCGGCTGGTTGTCCAGGGATGGGCTTTCACCACATATTTCTCACCCCGCTGAGAGGTGACAGCAGCTGAGTCCTGTTCATCCCAACCTCGATCCTTTCAGGCCTTGTACTGAAAGAACTGCTCTGGAAAGGTGCAAGATTTCCCTTTCTTCTCCATTTTAAAATACTTTATTGAAACTCAAAGTCAGTTGCTTTCCATTTGCAATAAATCTCAGGGAGAGCTGCATTAAGTACTTGGTAACAAAGCCATAGTAGTATCTTCCCCATGTGAGATTCTGAGGTTGGATGACAGGAAGGCACTGAGGTTATTAATTTGTCAAAATCATAAAGCCAGCAGCAATTTTCCTTAGTGAAGTATGAGTTGGATTTTGTCTGTGTATTAGTAAGGAATAAATATAACTGGAAAACTTCTTTAAAATTTGTCTTCCCAAAGAAAATATCACTGTACCTATCAGGAGACAGAAATAGCACTGCTTTTTGAGGTTATCATCATTGTTGTGTTCTGTGGGTTTGTAACTAAACAAAAAAAAAGTCACTTGTAGCCAGTTACGGAGCTCAAGTAAATCAGTCAATGGGAAGGAATGGACCATACAACTTTGGGTTGGTATTGGGAACAGCAAAATAAAAATAGCTGAACTAGGAGGTAGGGTGGGACCATATTTTATATGTAATGCCAATCTCTGAATAAAATACTACAGTTGTATTAGAAAGTATTTCAAAATAGCTGCATTCCTTGGGGAGAGGAGACTGGATATTTTTACATTTTATTTCGGAAAGAGTAGCAAAGGCTGAGCATTCCTTGTTGGTGGAACAGCTCTTGAACTTTTTCTGTATATGGAAATGTGCTGCTACTGAATGTTGGCAGGAGCTAAAGCAAGATCCTGGAAAAAGCACTTTGCACTTGTGTTTTGCTTATATTCACACGTGGGATCTCAAATGATGGATGTCCAAGGGCAGAGGTAACCCAGATTACGGCAACATTTTCACGTTAACAAATAGTAATTAATTATTTTGTCTAGGACTGTGTGTATTTAGTACTACATTTGGTTGGTACAATGTGATTATTATAAGAACCGTGAAAATCGTGCTGGTTAAAATTGTGAGCTGGACTAAAAGGTCGTATTGTTAAAAATTGTATTTCAAGTACATTTGAAAAATGCACCCATAATTTGCATATTTTTAGAATAACAGTGCTCGATTTCTTTAAACAAAAAACTAAATAAAATAGAAGGTCTCTCCAGTTACTTGCATTGATGAAATACTCTCTCACCTCTGCTCCAAGATTCAGCACTTTCAAGGTATTTGTTAAACTGGTGGTGTGATAGTAATTCCTGAGGCTCTGTGAGAGCATACTCATCCTTCTTTCACTCCTAAGTTTCTGTTGGATTGCCATTCATTTCCTGTTTGCTTCCAAATTCCTACCTTGTCCTGAAGTCTCCACCCTCTGCTAACATGGCCATACTTGGGTATGTTGTAATTCCAGGCTCTAATGGGTGTGGATGTCTTGGAATGACATCACGGAGATAGTTCTTTTAATATGGATATGTGGGGGTAAAAATGCTTTGATCCATCAAGCAGTGATAAATTGCTGTGGAAATTAGTGGAATATACAAAAGGAACTGACAAATCCAAGTTGGATGTGTTGAACTGTGCACATTTTTATTATTACAGGTGACCTTGAGGTTTTTATGGTGTTACCTTCCATCCATTTATTCTGCTCTGGTTAATACAGCACATAGAATACTATATTTTCATACTGAAAATATTTTGATGTCTAAAATATTTTAATTTCAAAAATATACTATTCCATGTCTTGTATTAACCAAAGGCAGCATAAATGGATGGAAGATAATATAATAAAAGCATTTTAAACAATCTTGGGTCTGCAGATGGATTTGCCTCCAAATTGCAGATTTTCAGCACTAGCTCTTGTAACAGGCCTAAGTTTCAAAAGTAGGTATTTTGCCTTTTTTAAACAAAATACTCACAAACTAAAATGATTCTGCTTGGTTTAGTGTTTGAGTTTCATGGGGCAGAAGCCTGATTATCAAACGGTTCCATGCTAGAATTAGCTAATTAGTAATTTCTTCAAATTAATTATTAATTTTAGTAATTTTTTCCCTAGGATACATATAAATGGTTTTATCAAATAATATATCAGCAGATCACAGTTACACATCAGTTTGGCTTCCTGAGAAAAATATTTTGTTACAGTGCTGCCTGTGAGCCTGGGTACAAGTCAAGCTTTAGAATCAGTTCACTGAGCTTTGTCCTAGATATTTATTTTTTTAAATTACTCTATTTCCATAATAAAATTAATAAGTTTATTGGATTTCTTGAGGACCTGCTCTCTTGTCCATGATGATACACAAAGAAACAAGTGTATCTGGCTTTTAGGGCAATTGCAATTGGCTAACATGAGCAGAACAATGAAAATCCATCATCTACTGAAAATATCTGGGGGTGTGACACAGGCAGCTCTTGAGCAGCCTTATATTTATTAATTCCATTTATTAAGTTGTGATCTGTAAATAAATTGAAACACTGCATTGAAAGATGCTCGATAAATGTTGAAGGTTAACTTTGTTTTATTAATTCTCTCATTTTGAAGCGTTTCCTTTTCAATTTTACACCTTTCAGCCTTTTCACTTTTTCCAACCTAGGAATCTGTGCAACTCGGAATGTCTCTGCACCAGTTCCTGCTGGAGCCAATCACCTGCCATGCCTGGAACAGAGACCGTACTCGTAAGTAATAAATTCATTTCCATTTTTCATTTCTTTTTTTTTTTTTTTTTTTTTTTTTTTTCAATTGCTGATTTCTTTCTGCTGTCAGTTTTTGATCTTGTGATGTTCTTGGTCACGTTTAGGGAAGGGATGATCAGATAAATAGTTCCACCTGTTAAATGTTCTACTTGTGATCCAAAAAACACATGTCTTCCAAATCTGAGCTTTTCTAAACCTATTGCTGGAACTCTGGCACAGGAGGTAATTGAGTCTTCCTGGTGTTCCACAAAGCTTTGCCTCTTGGCCAAGTTTTCTATGTAATGTGGATTGTTGTGTTCCAAATGTGTTGTCTTCCTGTGCAGAGTTCTCATGACCATGGTATGGGTACAGATATCAAACTGCCAGAGGGCAGGGTTAGATGGGATTTTGGGAAGAAATTCTTCCCTGTGAGGCTGGGGAGGTCCCTGGATCCCTGGAAGTGTCCAAGGCCAGGTTGGACATTAGGGCTTGAAGCAACCTGGGATAGTGGAAGGTGTCCCTGCTCATGGCAGGGGATTGGAACTGGATGATCTTTAAGATGCCTCCAACCCAAACCATTCCATGATTCTCTGTCCATAATTATTGGAGATTTTCCAGGGATTTTGGCCCTTCTCAAATTTGTGAATAGAGGTTTTAGATTGGAAAAGTCTTTCCAAATATAGCATTTGCTATTAAAAAGCCTTCTGTACAATTGGATTGTTTTATTTTTCTTTCAAGAGATTGCCATTAGCCCTAATAACCATGAAGTGCACATCTACAAGAAGAGTGGGAACCAGTGGGTGAAGGCTCATGAGCTGAAGGAACACAATGGACACATTACAGGTGAGTTTGGGCTGAGCCAGACATGAAGTTTTCCAGCCCCTCCTGTTTTCCTCAGTTGAGATTCTGAGCAGGAAATCTGCAAGTGTTGAGTAAATAGATCTTTTTATAGGTTGGCATTCCCACTCAGAGAGAGCCTTGCAGCACTTTTCTGAACTGCATGCAGTGAATGTTAGGAAGAAAAGCTCTATCTCATTTCCAGACATTTCAGTGGAGTTACTGAGCCATTTGTTCTTATCTATGGCTTATTTTTCATCCCTAATGACATAATGAGAACACATTCTCAGTCTACTGAAGTAATCTGGTTGTGTCACAGTGATGCATGCTGCTCTCTTTCAAGTGCTAGGACTAAAATTTCATCAAGTATACGACTGTAGCATTGCTTTGTGCTTTCCAACAACAATAAATACCCTTTTTTAGGGACTGTATAAACATTTGAAGTGGTCAGTCCTGGACTTAGACCATCAGTGAGCATATCTATTTCAGGCCCAGAGTATCTGTATATCCACAATGAAAATTAAGAAGAGCTGCCACGTTGAGTCACAAGGTGTTATTTTAAAAAATGTGATTATCCTGTGGCAGTCTTTTATATTACTGGGTTTTTTTTCCATGGTGATGTTTTTAAAAGGACTTTATTCTCTTAAGGAAATGAATATAATTTATAGAAGCACTTGCCCAAAGCAGCAAATTCTGTTCTCAGCTCACTAATGGGCAGAAGTATTTGTCCAAAAGCATTTTGTAGGAACTTTATTCAATTTTTCCAATTCTTGCTGTCCAAGAGTACAACAGTCCCTGCTTCTTTGTGAAGAATCACTTGAGCTGCATTTCCAAATGAGCTGTGTCCCCCACAAGACATTTTACTTGTACCTGTAAGTGTTAGAAGCCAAATATTCATGACTTGGGAAAAGAGCTCTCCCTGTTTTCCTGCACGGTGTGCACCTTTGGAATACAAAGTGCTGTGGTGATTGTAAAGAGTGGAGTTAAGCTGTGGTCACACGCAGGAGATCCACTGATCAAACTGCTTGTAACCCCTGACAGGAATGAGTCAGCTGCTGCCACTCCAGCTCCTGATCACAGGGGACAAGGTCCTTCTCTGACCCGGGTTTGTGGTGAGCTGCCTCTACTCACTCACAGGAAGAGCTTTCTTCACTCTCTTGGCTTAGTTTTCTGCTAAGATAAAAATCTGAACTTGGCATAATTCAGAACAGCACCAGGGCTGGTGAGAGGAGGTGGTGGGCAGGAGAAGGAAAGAGAGGTAGGATGGCCCCTCTTTCAAAGGCAGTGCTAGAGCTCCTGTAACTGTAATTTCTGACGACCAAGCTCTTCACATTTTAAGCATGAATCTATTTTGAAGTAAAAAATATATGAATAATATGATAACATTAGTACAAATTCTTTCCACAGCTTTTATCCCACTTTCAGTTTGGGAGCTTAAGAGATGTTTTTAATACTGAATGTAATAATGGAAAACCACTGAGATATAATTTGTGGCAGGAGAGTTGAGGACTGTGTCCCAAAGGGTGCTACAGAAAAGATGAAAAATAATATTCCCATAAGACTTTCCAGTTGGGAACATCCTTCATTGCCTAGGAGGAGAAAGAAGCAATGACAGCCTTATCAAAGGTTTTATTTTATTCTTTGAGTTAGTTTTGGGGGTTTTTTTGTTGGTAAACTTTTCTTGTGGCTCAGCTTAAATAGGCATGGAAAAAATGTAAGGATTGTGTCAATACATAAAGATTGATAGTGTCTAACCAAAAAGCCCTGTTATCTAAACTTTAGATCATGGCTGCAGTCTGGCAGCAAGCACAAAATATTGTTAGAGGTCGTGCAGTTTTAGAATTGCTGAGTTTCAGCTGTTGAGGGGGATCTTGCAGAAGCCCGAGGTTTGGAGGGTGCTGGTGGACAGGCCGTGGCCGGTCTGCAGAGCTCCACCTGTTGGCCAGCCCTCGGAGCTTCCTCAGGCAGCAAATCACTGGGATCTGGGAATTTGAAATCTGCAGTTTTGGTGAAAGCTAGAGGGAGAAACAAGTATCCCTAACAGCTTGAAATAGCTCCTGGAGAATGAGATGAAGGGGAACGACATAAGAGTAATAACTGTCTGAGTGATCAGGAACTGCAGTGACTGGGCAAGGAGGAATGGCTTCAGACTGAAAGAGGGGAAGTTTAGGTTAGATATTTGGCAAAATTCTTCCTTGTGAGAGTGGTGAAGTCCTGGGTTAGATTGCCTAGAAAAGCTGAGGCTGCCCCTGGATCCCTGGAAGTCTCCAAGGCCAGGTTGGATGGGGCTTGGAGCAGCCTGGGATAGTGAATGGGAGTTAACACAGAGTTGGAACTGGATGATCTCTAAGGTCCTTTCCACCCCAAACCATTCTGGGATTCTGTAACAGAGTGCTGTGAGGTGATATCTCTTTTACCTTGTAAAGCAAACACCACGAAGGGAAAACGAATTTTTGTGAACTCTTCACTTGCAGGTATTGACTGGGCTCCCAAAAGCGACCGCATCGTGACGTGCGGCGCCGACCGCAACGCCTACGTGTGGAGCCAGAAGGACGGCGTGTGGAAACCCACCCTCGTCATCCTCAGGATCAACCGCGCCGCCACCTTCGTCAAGTGGTCTCCCTTGGAGAACAAATTTGCTGTGGGAAGTGGAGCTCGACTCATATCTGTGTGCTACTTTGAGTCTGAAAATGACTGGTGAGCTGTTTTGGTGGCTTTAAGGTCTGCATGGGAAAGCTGAAGCTCTTTAGTGCTGGTGACTGGGTTAGTGTTTTACTAATTCCTGAAATATTCAGGAGATGAGGGATGGTCTCATCAGTTCTTTTTGTGGACTTCAGCATCTGGGGGAAAAGGTTCTCTCTCCTTCACTTTGCTGTAGCACCTAAAGGCCTTTGACTTTGCCTATTTTCAGGCAGTACAAGTTGGCGTGGATGTGTCCTGCCTGACTGCCATAAACATATGTTGCTTTTCTAAAAGTGCAAGAATTTCTGCAGAGTAAAGATTTCATTGCTACAACTATATGGTTGAAAAAAGATAAATGTTTCCTTCCCCCTCTTCATGCCGGAATGAATGAAGAAATCTTCACTCAAGTCTTTCTTCCATGTCCATCATTTTGGGTCATTTCTTGTCATTAGAGGTTTGAATCTGTCACATCTCCAGATCTGTTAGAAGATGCTTGGGCTTGTCCTCGACCTGTTCTGCATTTTGTCATGTACTTTTATCACAGTTTATAGATTTCACATAGAAATATCACAAAGATATTTGCACCATTAACATTTTTCTCATTTTAGCATCTAGGCTTAATGCTTCTGATCTTCTCCCTTTGTAGCTGCATGTGTTGGAGCTACATTAGCTGTATCATCTGTAGCTGAAATCAGTGTGTGGAGTATCTCTTATTTTGGGTTGCATAAGCAGGCACAAAAACACACAGGTGTCCTGTGTGCAGTCTGCCATGTGGAGATGAAAAACAATGACACAATCTGCAAAATACATTTTGAAGATTGTTTTGGACTTTTATGCCTTCCAGCCTATTCACTTATCAATATTTTTTCTCTTCCTCATTTGTCTGCAAAAGAATCAAGACTCCCATATGCTAAAGAAATATAATTTGTAAATTGTGAGCCTTAGAACTTGTGCCTGATGGAAGCAAAATCAAAGAAAAAGCACTATCATCCCAAAGGCCATCAAGTGAATAATAGATTTCATTACAAGTTTGTAAATACTTCAGATAAACCAAATCTGCTGAGACATATTTAGGCCACTGTTGATGCATTCAGCAGCAGGACCATTTTGCACTGCACATAATTGAGATGAATGCACTGGTTGGGTCATTGGCAGTCCCCCCATTTTCTTGTTGTGTTTTATAGTTATTGTATTTTTAAACGGTAGAAAAGTCAATAGGCAAGAGATGTGACTATAAAACTTGGAAGGACTGGAGGACTTGTACTTGGTGATCCATGAAAACAGTGCTGCTTAGCTCAGTGTCACAGTCACAGCTGACCTCGTGTTCACTGGGGGAAGAGACCTGGCAATTCCTGTGCAAAATTCACATCAACGACTTCCATCTGATGCATTATAAAAATTAGATTGACTGGAAATAGGACTTAGCTGAGGAGGTACATATTTAATGAGTGTGTTCGTAATATTTGAAAGTCTAATTAAGCTAACCATAAGGTTCACAGATTACACAAGAGAATGTGAAAGACTTGGACATGAAGTTTTTTCCAAAACTGATGTGTTTAGTCATTGACAAAGAGTTGATCTTTTTGAGGAGTGCTTCATGGATTTGTGGGAATCAGGTAAAATATATTCATATAAATTTTATGTCCTATTTTGGTTTGGTTTTATTTTAGGTGGGTGAGCAAACACATTAAAAAGCCCATTCGTTCCACTGTCCTCAGCCTGGACTGGCACCCCAACAATGTCCTGCTGGCTGCAGGATCCTGTGACTTCAAGTGCAGGTGAGAAACTCAAGCATTTATCTACTGTTTGGGTTACTGGATCAAATCAGTAGCTTGAGCATGTTGATCAGGTAGTTGCACTTGCTATTAAAATAAAAGGTGGCTCATTGTGTGCTGTTGTTGGTACCAAAGTAAAATATCCAGCTTGAGAAACGTTGGCTTTGTTGCTGTTGTGTCCTGACTTTGGACAGCCAGCCTGGATGTGCTGAGGGACACAGCTGAATTTGGGGAATTGGCAGGTTCCTTCTAGCATTTAGGCTCAGAGCTGGTCATTAGGCTGAAGTTGGATTGACAGGTGTCATTTTGTAGAACACCAGCACTGCTAGTTAGAGTTTAAAAAGCAATATCCTAATGATGCAGTTCCAAAATTCAAAGTAGCTGGCCATTTCCAAAGGTGTTGTCCCATCTTTTTGTTCCCCGAGTTCCTTGTTTCCTCCCCTTTGCCTGTGGGGAGCAGAGTCAAGGAATTGATCCACCTGCAACTCAACACAGAAGAGATTTTAGAAGAGATAGAAGGGATTTTTTTGAAGACCATTAAAAAATATAAAAAAAAGGCTGTTAAACTCAGATTGGCTGAGAGATGGATGAAGGAGACTTTGCAAGTGATTGTGAAATTACAGGGTGAGGGATGGATCCTGCAAACTGCCCTGTGCTGAGTGATTGGGGTCACTGCAGGAGAGTCTGCAGGGCCCGACTTGAATCCACATTGACTTAATCACTTGTACCTTGAACGATAATGAAGGCTTCTTTTCTTAAATTCTTTATGTAATAGGGCAATTTTAAAGCTTCAAAGTGTGTACTAAAAATGACTAAGGAGGAGTGGGAGGGGGAGGTGGGACTGACTATTACATTCCTTATTTCAGAATGAAACCCTTGCATCTAAACCCCCTCCTTTGAAAGCTTTTCATGTAAGGAGAGATGTTAAATGGAAGCTGGGAAAGAGAGGGGAGATTTCTCTCCCCTTTGATGCCTTATTTCCAGTTTTAATTAGATAAATATATATATTCACTTCCTGTCACAAAACAGGTGATATGAAACAGAAGCAGCTACTTTTCACATTTAGAATTTTTTAAATTTGATTTCATAAAGGATCTCAGGACTTTGACATAGGTCACTTGAAATTTGTGTGTATGTGTGTCCAACCCAAACCATTCTGGGATTCTAGGATGGTGTTTCTTCCCCCAAACCGTGAAAAACTATTCTCTTTATAAATGATGAGTACAGATCTTTAGAATTCCAGTTCTCCCTTCAGTTCCATATTAAAAAAAATAAAGATACCTGAAGTGTGCACCTGTTCTGATGGAAATTAGGAAACAGATCTGCCAGAGCCACTGCCCCGTAATAAACAGCTAAGTGGGAAACATTTTGGGGAAGGAATGGAGGGCGGGAGCTGCAAATTGCTGGATATTCAGCAGAGTTTTTTGGTGCTTGGCCAAGAAAAATGAGCTCACTTTATATTTATCTGAAATATATATATATATATCTATAGCTACAAGCACCACATAAGTATGATTTTATGTTCTTGCCGAAGGAATGAAAGTCATTTCCCAACATTCTTTGAAGGCTGGGGCCTTAAGCTGAGGTGATTTTGGTTTTAAAAGACAGGGAGACTTTAATAAGGGTAAAGACTTCTTATATTTTTAACAGTTAAATTCAAGGTCTTCCCTACTTAGGTATGATTTTCCTGCCTTGTGTCAAAGGCTGTTGCTTTTAACATCTTGTCCTACTTCCATACATTAAGAGACCATCCTTTTAGGTGGCTCTATAAAATTTGGTTTTTTAAAGGATTATCGTTAGATTATATTTAAACTGATAGAGCCAAATATATATCCATACTTAATTCCCTGAAAATCTGTACCTAATATAGCTTCAGTTAAACCCTTCTCATTCCAAATGAGAAGCTTTATTAAAATAAGCTGAATTTAGGTACCTTTGGAAGTGCTTACCCCACAAACACAAAAGATATAAAAAACAGGGAAGGGGGAGCTACATTTCCTTAAACTCACTATAAAATAATTCCTGTTTGTGTGTGACTGCAACCATGAATATTTGATCATAGTTTTTCATTTATACTGATTTTTTTTTCCCTCTGGTAGTAGCATGGTGTAGCTGCCTTGCTCCTCCTGTTCAATGGACTCAAATCCTATGGTTGTGACGTCCCATTAAATTCCATGGTAACAGTCAAGAACACCATATTGTGGCATGTCTGAATCATGCAGAAGGAATTTGATGAAAGGAGGAGGCTTTCTATTTAAACATATCTTGAAAATTTTAGTGCTGGGAGAAAAAAAAACCTATAAAAACATTGCAGTATTTCAGGTTTTCAAGGCATTTTTGCAATAATGAGCTGGAAGAAGGTGGCTCAGAGCTCCTTTGCTGGCATTAGAACATCACATTTCTTTGAAATCCTGCTAAAATGGGAATGTTCTTAAAAAGTGGGTAATTTTGTAGGTGTTTGTATTAGCTTCTAATTATACAGTGCCATTCCTGGGTTTTCTCTAACTGAAGGATCGACTCAGGAGAGCTGTTAGCACCGCAAAAGGATGAAAGGGAAATCTTGGCACAGGGGAAAATGCACTGACAACGTGTATTTTTGTGCCATCTTCTGGAAAAAAGGGAAAGGACTGCAAGAACAGCCTTTATGACAAACCTGTGTGCTTTACACCCTTCGTGCTGCTGCTTCCGGGCTTGTTTACAGACACCAAAATATTTTATTTTGGGAGAACCGGGACACATCTCCCCTCTTCCAACATGAAACGCATCCCATGCTCCCAGGAGCTTTGTCCTCTCTTTTTTCACACCAAAATCTTTTTATTTGCAGGGTGTTCTCTGCTTACATTAAGGAAGTGGATGAAAAGCCAGCCAGCACTCCCTGGGGCTCCAAGATGCCTTTTGGGCAGCTGATGTCAGAATTCGGGGGCGCGGGCAGCGGAGGGTGGGTGCACAGCGTGAGCTTCTCCGCCAGTGGCAACCGCCTGGCCTGGGTCAGCCATGACAGCACTGTGTCAGTGGCTGATGCCTCCAAAAACATGATGTGAGTATCCCCCCCGTGCTGATATCATGAGCCTGATGGTCCTGAAAGGTCTTTTCCAACCTTAATGATTCCGTGATTCTGTGTGGGATGTCGGGCTCACAAGCTCGTGCCTCTGTTGCCTGTTTTACTGTGGATTCCAGGAGAGTCTTTGAGGCTTGTGTAAATAGAAATACTCTATAAATAAAGTTGTTTCTGTGAATTTTACATTATATAATAAAACTTCTTTGTAAGAATCCTTCAGTGGATTCTTACAAAGAATTTAAAGATTCTTCCCCAAAATTTATTTTTGGGGAAAAAGGAGACATTTGGGAAAAAAAGGTGCGTTCCACTGAGTCACCAGGGAACCAATATTTCCTTTTCCAAAACATTATTTGCAATACAAAGTATTCCCAATTCAAAGAGAATCCAGAAACATGTTTACTCCTTAACTAAGATCCCATCCCCAACCAGGATCTGGAAAATAAGTTGTTCATTAAATATTAATTCCAACCTCTGTCCTTAGGATGATGTTGATGCAAGGTTTCAACTTGTATCTTGCAGTCCAAAATATTTTACTGACAGTTGCTCCTACTGCTCCTTCTCTTGATCTGCATAACTTTGCAGTGTCCTTGGCATTCCAGCCAGGAAGGATGAGATTCTCCATATGTTTTGGTAACAGAAGTCTCTGGGGTCATTCAGGCATTGCTGGAATTCATTTTGAATTGTGGTTCTGATCACTGCTGTTGTACAAGTACCTGGCAGGGAATATGATCATTATAAAGTGTTTTAAAATTCTCTTTATTTATCATTAAATTGAAGAAGTTGAATTTAAAAAAAGTTAAATTAAATGAACATCAAGGCTTTTTTCCTCTGCAAAGATGTCAAGCATCAAAACTTCAAGTATTTTTTATATTCAAATGAAATTAATATCTTCATCAATGCAGACGTTTTTGGGGGTATTCCTTTTAAACTCTTGGCCCTTTTTACACACAATTTTGGTAACGTTAGCCTTTCACCTGGAATATTTCGTTTTGTTATAAATCTTCCAGCACACTTTCATTAGGCTGTAACTTTTCATTACAAATTACAACCTTCTGTTGTCACCACAGGACAGCCGAGCTACCCTGACTTTTCCAACCATCCTTGTGTGGGAACGGTGCCTATTTTTTGTTAGAGCCGAAAATGAGAGGTTTCAGTGAGTCCCTCTAACAAATGTCCTTGTGCTCAGGGTTTCGCAGCTGAAAACAGAATTCCTCCCACTCCTGAGCGTGTCCTTTGTCTCTGAGAACAGCGTGGTGGCAGCTGTAAGTGTCTGCTATTTCCTCCTTTGTCGTGTTTTGGAGGGGGAGGAAACCCCATATTTTGCACAGTTAGTAATAATAATAATAAACGAGCTCTGCCCTGGTGTCAGTGTTTGGGAGTGCTGGGCATTCCCAAGGGCAGGGTGGGAATGTTAAGGTGGTGTTTCCTGACGGGTTTTTCCTTGCAGGGCCACGACTGCTGCCCCATGCTCTTCAACTGTGACGACCGTGGCTTGCTGAGCTTCGTTTCCAAACTCGACATTCCCAAACAGAGCATCCAGCGCAACATCTCCGCCATGGAGCGCTTCCGGAACATGGATAAAAGAGCCACCACGGAAGATCGTAACACCACCCTGGAGACACTGCACCAAAACAGTATCACGTGAGTGTCCTGCTGCCAGGAGCAGGCCAGGGAATGTTCTCCATGCCCCCAGTGGGTTTCCCAGGCTGCTCTGCAAACACTCAGGTTTGCTGTAGCTGGTGTAGCTGGCGTCTCTTTTTCCTTGTAGTCTTTGCCCAGCAGCTCTCTGTTTCTGGGATTTATGTGCTGGTGAAGTTAATCATTGACGTGGCTACAGCTGTTTGTTCGTGGTTAATGTGTTGTGTACCTTGGACACAGCTTATCAAACATGTGGGTAGTTCCCAAGAGGCTGGTGGCACTGTGCAAAATCCAGTCAGCAAAGTCTACCTGACATTCACATCCCAACTTCCTATTTAGTATGTTACTGCCATGTGTATTTATCGATTATGTATCATTGTTTTCAGACTGAAAGAAGGGAAATTTAGGTTAAACATGCCAAAAAATCTGTCTCTTGTGAGGGTGAGGAGGCCCTGGCACAGATTGCCCAGAGAAGCTGTGGCTGCTCCACCCCTGGAAGCTTTCAAGGCCACGTTGGAACAACCTGAGTAGTGGAAAGTGTCTCTCCCTATAGCAGGGAGTGGGTCTGGGTGAACTTTAAGGTCCCTTTCACCCCAAACCATTCCACGATTCCGTTAATCAAAAGGGTTCATTCAATTTAATTAGGTAAAATATCTTCACATTAAAAAAAACGTGTGTGATCCCAGAGGATGTTGAGCAATTTCTCTTTATTCAAGGAAAACATTTAGTCTCACTAAACCATTAAAGAACTTTCAGCATCTTTTTCTTGGCTTATTTCTCTGAGGCATTCTACCAAGAATCTAGTGTAGGCTCTACTATAGTCATGTCTCCATCTGAAAGAGTAGGAGTAGAATTCAACCCAAATTTCCCAGTTTTCTGGCTCTCTGGAATGGGTGTTGGAGCTCTCACTGTCTGTTTGCAGCCAAGTGTCTATTTATGAGATAGACAAACGGGATTGTCGGAAATTCTGCACCACCGGCATCGATGGAGCAATGACCATCTGGGATTTTAAGGTAAAAATGTGCTTTCACTATCATGTTTATGTGAACTAGCTGGGGTGGTGGGTTTTTTTATTTTCTCTCTAGTCTCAACTCCTGGGGCTCAGCCCCAAGCCAGGTTTTAGTAGCAGCAGGAAATCCAGACTGGAGTATCCAAAACCTTTAGTGAAGTCCATAAAAAAATGGATCCAAGTATCTGCATAAATGCAGATGCAGTTTGTTAAGCAGATGGTGCTAATACAGACTTACTTTTTTAATGGAATTACTTAATGTCCCTGTAGGAATCCCCTTAATTCTTCCACTCTCCAGCCTCAGCTACAGCTGGGCTGGAAGAATTCATACAACACAACCCCTGCCTCTTCCTTCTCCCATCCCATGGGACTCTGCACATTGTTCTGTTGCAGAACATGGTCCTGTCCTCAAGGAGTAAGAAGTTGTCTCTAACAGTTGGAAAACACAATCTTGAAAATCCTAAAAGGATGTATTAATATCCGTGCTTGCTTTGCTCAGGCCTGGCCAACAGAGGGCCCTGTTGGTCTTCCCAAAATGGATATGGGATCTGATTTAGGGAAAGAAGAGATTGTCTCTGTTCTGTGGTGCCAGAGTGCTCTGGTGGGGACAGGAGTCAAACAAGAAGTGGAGATGATCTCTAAGCTGCTTTAGTGCAGTTTCAGATCTGTATCATTGGCCTGTAGATGCCTGAGTTTGAAAGGAATTACTGTTGTGGTCTCTGGATCTTGCTTTAGGAAGAAATCTTCCTAATTTCTCCACAGGAGAAATTCTTTCCTGTGAGAATGGTGAGGCCCTGGCACAGGGTGCCCAGAGAAGCTGTGGCTGCCCCTGGATCCCTGGAAGTGTCCCAGGCCAGGTTGGACAGGGCTTGGAGCAAGCTGGGATAGTGGAAAGTGTCCCTGGCCATGGCAGGGGCTGGAACAAAATTATCTTTAAGGTCTCTTCCAACCCAAACCATTCTGGAATTCTGACTCAGTATAATTTCAAATATTCATAGTTTTTACTTGGTTTTTTTAACACTTACACTGAATTATTCAACCCAAGCTACAGCAGCAGATTGTAATCACGATTTTTTTTTTTCTCTCCTTCAAGACTTTAGAGTCCTCCATCCAAGGGCTACGAATCATGTGAAGATGGATTTCTGTGATCTAGCAGGACAAACTGCTTGACAGAACGCAGCTCCCACATCTGCACAAACCTGAAAAGGGAGGAGGAGGAAGGTGAAATATTTGGAAACACTGAGAAAATACAGCTTGGCAGATTTTCTTTTGAATCTAAATTTGGTGAATTGTGTTGGTTTCAAAATCAGCTGTGATTGTTCTTTTTTTTTTTTTTTTTGGTTGGTTGTTTCATTCCATTCTTTACCAAAGCTGCTCCTTAAGTAGTTTATTGCAGGAAGTTATGAATCACTAACTTAAAAGGGGAATTTTATGTAAATTGTCTGCTAGAAATAATAATAATAATAAAAAAGAGAAAAACTGATTATTTGTTTTGATGATTATTGATTAAAAAAGGGCTGTTAAGGAAATTGGGAGAGAGAGTGGGGAAAACCCTGCACTGATATTTTATGGCCTTAAAATAGGAGAGGTTCATCTTAACTGAAAGGTTCTAAAGTTGACAGACCTGGAGTTCTGATGATCTGGATGTGAAGATTCAGATGAGCTTACCAGGGAAATTCTTCCCTTGAGGTGATGATTTTGGAGGATGAATGATTTTATCCTACTTCATTCTGTGTGCCTTGAATTTAATTCATAACAACAGCAAATTAACCTGAATGTCTTTTTTTGTTGTCTGCTCAGTGGGTCATATTTTTCCAAAAGTGAGTGACCAGAATTATTTGTAGTTGCTTTGGGATTGGTCCCAAGGCTGCTCCCCTGTGCCCAGGGGACAGGATGGAAAGATCTGTGTGGAAGGTGAGACAAAAGTCTGCTGAGCCTTGTCTGGGAAAGACAGATTAAAAGCAAATCACTTTGTAAGTCCATGAAACTTCAAGGCTGGGGAATCACAACCTCTGGAGGTGTTCAAGGAACAGCTGGATATGGCACTCATATGGTTGGCAAGGTGGGGATTGGTCACAGGTTGGACTTGATGGAGGTTTTTTTCCACCCTCAGTGGTTCTGGGGTTCTGTGTCCTTTAAAGCTGAGCTCTCAACCTGTAAAATCCTGTGTTTATAACGGCTGGTGGGCAAATGAAGCTCCAGCCAGAGGTGTCAGCGTGGTCTGGCTTCTGTGCTGATCCTTTGTCCCCAGGTACCTTTTGCAGTTCAGCTCCAGCCTCAGGAGCTCATGGAGGCATTTGCACACAATTTATTCACAGGGTGTAGCTCCTCCTCCCTGTGCTGCTGCACTGCTGTGCTCTGAGGGGATTAGCTGGCTCATGGCATTGCTTTGCAAAACTTAAGATGGTCATTTCTGCAGAAAATGCAGAAGTGTCTTTAAAAAAACCTCAATGACTAAATTTACCACTTCCTCTGGAACCTGACTTGTTTCATACCCTGTTCGTTTCTCAGCTGGGTGGGGGTGAAAGGGGAGGGTGGAAGATGAACTCTGAGTGGCAGCCACTGTTCTCCATCACAGAGCTGGATCTTTCTCTGGTTTCCTTGTGTCTCCCACCTTCTCCCCTGGCAGTCAGGCTTGGCTTTGCAATTTCTCTTCTAAACATACAATAATGTTTAATTTCTTGCAGTCAGGGGATCAGGATGGGTAGTATGGCTGGGATGGATGGGCTGGGGAGCAGGGAATACTCACTGGAGCCTGCCTGCAACACCCCCCCAAAACAATCACTGCTGCTCATCGTTGCACTGCCCCAACCCCAGAGAAAACCCCACCAGAAGTGTCCTCAGCGTCTCTGCAGTGGGACAGTTCCTCTACAACCTTTTTGAGGATGTGACGTGCTGTGGGGGCAGGAGGATCTTCCCACTTCAAAAACAGAAGAGAAAGCAGGTGAAGGGTTTGGGCAAACATGAACTGAGTGTGGCAGAGGCCTAGCAGGGCAGAGCCTCCATCCCTGACTTCCACAGTGCCAGATTTTCTCCCCATGGAGCCTTGGAGAGTCACAAGCAGTGGAGGCAGCTCATGGCATTTGTTAGCACAGGCCCAAGCAGGAACAGCCTGGAGATGGGAGCAAGGAGGAAAGGGCATGGCAGGCAAGCGAGGAACAGGCATCACACTGTCCCCTCCCTTCCCTTAGTGATGTACCCCAAATCCTCCTGCAGAAGTTAAAACTGACCCACACTTCAATCCCATCTCTGCCTGCGAGACATCTCGGGATCTCTGCAGGGCTCATGGCAACACACATGGAATGAAGCCCAGCTATGGATGAGGATGAGGAGCGAGGGGCTGCGTGCTCTGTGCCCCCCTTTTACCTACAGCTGACCCCTCCCGTGGGGATCGATTCTGCAGCTCAGGCAGTTCCAGGTTATTGTATCCCTGAATTCCAGGTTATTGTATCCAAATCCTGCAGCTGAGAAGAGATCCTGCCCTGGCTGCACGGGACCCCAGCGTGCTGCTGTCCCACTGCTGCGACATCACTCACAGGGGGAAGGGGTGAGTGCATCCAGGCGGGGATGGGATTAAAATTATTTGCTCTGAAGCAGGAGGTGATAAAACCAGAGATCCGGATGTCTGGTGCGTGGGGATACAGGCACGGTGCCCGCAGCCAGCCTGGGACCGGGTCCCACTGGGCTCTGTGGGATGCAGGAACGAGCAGCAGCTGCTGCCGAGGGCGGCCGGATCCAGGCTCCGCGGGGTCCTGCGGATCCCCCCGGCCGTGGGAGGCGATGCCGACGGGCGTCTCGCCCCTCGTGGGCTCCAGGCACGGCTGTTCCCCGGCGGGGGCCAGCACAGGCATCGGAGAGTCCCCATCCCTCCAAAACGCATCGGGGGCCGGGGGTGAACAGAGGCAGGGAGACGGCGGGGATCCTTCCCTTCTCTTCTCCTGGCTCTGTCCTTCCCTGAAGCACCCAGGGCGAGTTGCCCACGCCCCACCGAGAGCATCCCGGGGCCGGGTTCCGTCCACGTGCGGCGGTGCCGGAGCGGCCTGGCCCGCAGGCACAGGGGCAGGGCGGCCGCTGAGCTGCTCTGCGCTCCCCCAACGCCCACGTAAGGAAGTGGTTGCATTTCTCGGAGAGGAAAAGGGAAGTCAGGCAGCCTCGGCGGGGCAGGCACAGCTCCCGCCGCTCGCTCCGGGCTCCGTTCGTGTCGACTGCCCAGAGTCCATGAACGAGCCCCGCCGTCCAGGAACCGAGCCCAGCCCGCGCTGCCCGGCAAGGTAAGGACGGGCAGGCAGCTCTGCCACCCTGCCAGGACCTGCGGCTGTCCCTGTCACCGCTGCTGGCGCTCACACCCTGCTCCAGGGTTCGGGGGGACTCCCGGGCTGGGGCAGGGGGGTGCAGGCAGCCGCTCGCCCCCGGCGACTTTGGCTGTCGCTGCGTTTCGGGTGTTTGGGGGTTTTACCCCGGCTTTTTCAGCAAGTTTGAAGGTTGTTTTCTTTTTCTCTTTTCTGCGGTCTGACAGCTCTGGGGGCGGGGGGGGGGGGTGTGGAAAGAGTCCCCCTGTGGGGGTCCCGTCGGGGTTGGTGCCGGCAGAGGCAGAGCTGTCGCAATTTGTCCTCTCCTCCTCGGGATCAGCTGCTTCCCGCTTTGCTCGGGGCGAGGAAGAGGAGGGTCAGAGCCGCCCTCGTCTACCCTGGGACGGGGGTGTCCCCTCAGGGCCAGGCTGGTTCATGGGGCACCCCCCACCAGCACTGGGGTCTGAGGACGGGTGTCCCCAACCTGGCTGGCAGAGCACGGCGGGGGGTGACACCTTCAGCTGCCGCAGGGAGCAGAGCAGCTCCCGGGGGTCGGAATTGGGGTCTTGGTGGCGCAGGGGTCCAGGGGAGAGTTTCAGGGGCTCACAGCTCCCAGCAGGATCCTCACTGGGTGCAAACCCTCCTCCCGCCACCCCTCCAGGCTCGTAAAAACCCAAACTCCGGTTCCTCTGCTGTGTGGCTTCCTCCCGGGACTGGGAGGAGCCCCCGGCACTCGGCTCTGCCAAGGTTTGGTTATCTCCTCCGAGGATGTTTCCGAACTGCTTGGACTGGCCGGGGCGATAACGGAGCTGATCCAGCTCCCAATCCCGCCCTGTCTGGCCTTCGGAAAATTCCCATTTTCCTCCCTCGAGAGACCCTGGGTTGTGGGAGGGATTGGGGGGATGTAACCACAGCTCCTCTGATGCTCTTCCCAGCTGGGGAAGGGGCTGCGGAGCGGGAGCAGGACTCAGCCAGCGGGGAACTGGCTGCAAAGGGGCTGTGGGGAAATAAAACCTCACCCGCTTCAGAGAGCAGCCAAGGCCCTCGCAGCCCTCTCTCCTTCCCGTGTCTGGCAAAGGTTTCCGTCCCTGGCACGGCAGCTGAACTCATCCCTTCGGGATGATGGCACTCAGCGAGGGAGCAGCAAGGACCCCAGGAAGGGAGGTTTATGCCTCTGAGCTCCCAAACCACCTGGAAAAAGAAAAAGTATTGCTGTTTTCTTAGTGTAGAAGCCAGAAAGAGCCTCGGTGAGCTTCCTCCCATCCCTCCTCCAGGGAGCCCTTTCAGCTGAGTGCCTATTTCAGCCAAATCCCTTTTCCACACATTTTTCCCCTCCTGTTCTCTTGCAATGCCGACAGCAGTGTCCCTGTCGCTGCTGATTTTGTCCATCCCTCGTGGTGCTGCTCCATCCCCAGGGCTCGAGGCAGAGGCTCGTGGTGGCAGCAGCTTTGTACCGTCCTTGGGACACGCTGTGCTGCATCCCAGGGGGATCGGTGGGGCTGGATGGGGCAGCTGCCTCCTCATCCATGCCCATGTCCTTGGCCAGGGGCTGTGTGACAGCAGGGCACATCCCTGCATCAGCACTGGAATTTCTCCACATGCAGAAGGCAGGTGATGGAGCTCCTCAGATTTTATTTTCCCCCGCCCAGGGATGGAGCTTTGCTACGAGAGACTTCTTTCCTTCCCCTGTAACGTTTTTAGCTGCCAAAGAAAACGGGACGTGTTCAGGAGTTCCCAAAATAGCCGAGAGCAGGCTGTGAGTAATTCTCCGGTCTGCCACGCCCTGGCGAGGTGTTTCCCTCCATCCCTGCAGGGTGGGCAAGGGGCTGTGACGCTGCTCGAGCCCTTCCCGGTTCCGTGGCACCTGGAGGGGCCTTTGGGGCAAACCGCTCCAACCCATGACAATTGGGGACCAGCAGGAATGGTGGGAGTTCAGCCAGGAGAAGGAATTGGTCCTGAGAGCTGAGCACTGATGGGATGGGATGGAAGTGCCTCCATGGGGCTTTTTGGCTCTTCTTGAATGAGAGGTGTGGAAGGAGTGAGTGGATCTGGCCCTGTGGGGGTGGAGAGAGGAGATGCTGCCCGTGGTGGGACCCCAGGGGTGCACATGGGGCTGCTGGCACCAGGGTCCCTGTGTGCCCAGCCAGCTCCTGCCCAGCAAATTCCAGCCAGCAAGGTTTAAAAGTTCCTGGAAATGGACAGTTTCTAAGCTTGGAAATCCTCAGGAAAATCCTCTCCATAGCAGAGGATTTTGTGGGCTGCAACACAGGACTGATCCAAGTGGGAGGGATCATTCTGTGGGGCTGGGAGCTGGGATCTTGTCCTGTGGCTGCAGCAGCGTGTCCTGACAGCCTGGGGGGTCTGTCCCTGTCCCCAGCCTGTGAGCCATGGCCTACCACAGCTTCCTGCTGGAGCCCATCAGCTGCCATGCCTGGAACAAGGACCGCACCCGTGAGTACCCCTGGGGCACCCCGAAATTCCCAAGGACCTCCCCGGGCTATCCTGGCTGAATATCCCCTTGGGAGCGATGCCCCGGGACGGGCCGAGCTGGGCTGGGGCTGGGTTTTGGGGAGCAGATCGGGGGGCTGGGACAGCCACATTCCCTGTGTCCCCCGGTCCCCCTGCCGGGACAGAGCCTGGCACAGCGGTGCCAGCGCAGTGCCCGGCCCCGAGGCACCGGCAGGGAGGGACGGACACGGAGCAGAGCCGGGTGATTCACGGCCGATGGCATTTCCCGACCGCGGCCCGGGGGATGTGGGAGAACAAAAAGGGCTTTCTCTGCTGCGCGGGGCAGGCGGGGCGGGATGGGGCTGGATTTGGGAGCTGTGCCCCCGCAGCCGTCCCGTTCCATCCCATCCTATCCCATCCTGTCCTGTCTTATCCCACCAGCCCCATGGGACCACACTGCAGGGAAGGGACGACACTGGGCTGAGGGGTTCGGGGTTCTCCCTTCCCATAGAGACAATTTGCAGCATCAGGGCAGCGCAGGACCAGGGCTGGGGGGCTTGGTGGGGACCTGGAGCCCAGGTAAGGGTGGGTGGGTGCCGGTTGTGACCCAGGGGGGGCTTTGCCCTGGCCACTGTCACCCCCAGAGATCGCCCTGTGCCCCAACAACCACGAGGTTCACATCTACCGCAAGGATGGGGCCAAGTGGAGCAAAGTCCACGAGCTGAAGGAGCACAACGGGCAGGTGACAGGTGAGTCCTGGCTGGCAGAGGGGACAGGGACACGAAGGGTGGGTGGGCCTATCCCTGCCCGTGGCACTGGCACCCAGTGGATGGGGGTTGTGCAGGGGTGGAGGAGAATGGGGCAGGTTGTGTCCAGCTGAAGGCAACCTGGGATGGGATGGGATGGGATAAGGTGGAGGGAAGGAAGGAGGGATGGGAAGAGATATGGATGGATGGATGGATGGATGGATGGATGGATGGATGGATGGATGGGAGAAATGGGGTCAGATGGATTGGGATGATGTGGGATGGATGGGAAGGGAAGGGATGGGGTAGGGAGGAATGAAGGATGGATGGATGATGGATATACAGGACAGATGGGTTCTGATGGAATGGAATGGTGAAGGAGACATGGGGAGGGATGGGGTGGAATGGGATGGATGAAAGGGATGGGCTGGGATGGGTTGACATGGAATGCTTTGAGGTAGGAGGGATGGGAAGGGACGATGTGTGGGGCAAAGAGGAACTGTGGAGCAGAGACCACCCAGAACAACCTTCAGCCAACCCCCAGCCCCGAGTGCCACCTCCCCATTCCCATTCCTGTGGCTCCCTGGGCCACCATCATCCCCCTCTGCCTTCCAGGCATCGACTGGGCCCCTGAGAGCAACCGGCTGGTGACGTGTGGGACCGACCGCAACGCCTACGTGTGGACCCTCAAGGGCAACGTCTGGAAGCCCACCCTGGTCATCCTGCGCATCAACCGCGCCGCTCGCTGCGTCAAGTGGTCCCCCAGGGAGAACAAATTCGCTGTGGGCAGCGGCTCCCGCCTCATCTCCATCTGCTACTTCGAGCAGGAGAACGACTGGTGAGGCTGTGGCATGGCCCTGGTGGGAAAAAGAAGGGGGATGGATGGATGGATGGATGGATGGATGGATGGATGGATGGATGGATGGATGGATGGATGGATGGATGGATGGATGGGGAAATAAGACCGGAGGAGACGGAGTTGCAGACAGGTGGGAAAACAGAGGGACTCCCCATGCCCAAGCTGCTGCTGCAGGACTGTGGCCCAGGGCAGCTCCTGGGGCACTTGGAGCCCTGACCAACATCAGCCAGCTCCCTAAAATCCCAGGGGGCTGTAGGGACAGTGATGCTGCCTCTCTGCTGCCACCCCCTCTCCATACAGGTGGGTTTGCAAGCACATCAAGAAGCCCATCCGCTCGACAGTGCTCAGCCTCGACTGGCACCCCAACAACGTCCTCCTGGCTGCTGGCTCCTGTGACTTCAAGTGCAGGTGAGGAGCAGGGATTGGGTCACTGGGGGACTTGAGGAAGGGGGATCCCCAAGAATGGGTGGGGGGGCAGGCTTCACCTGGGTGCTGTTTGGAGCAGGGAGTGGAGCACAGGGGAGATGCAGGGAGGTCTGGGCACCATCCCAGGGATACAGCACCCATGGGAGGTGGGAGGGCACCCCACAGGCTCTGCCAGGGAAACTGAGTCACATAATTGAGGCAAGGGGCAGGAATGAAGGTGGCACAGGTCCTGCATCCAGGGACACACAACATGGATCTTCCCCCCCAGGATCTTCTCAGCCTATATCAAGGAGGTGGAGGAGAGGCCCAGCCCCACGCCCTGGGGCTCCAAGATGCCCTTTGGGGAGCTGATGTTCGAGTCGAGCAGCAGCTGTGGGTGGGTGCACAGCATCTGCTTCTCAGCCAGTGGCTCCCGTGTGGCCTGGGTGAGCCATGACAGCACCCTGTGCCTCGCTGATGCTGGCAAGAAGATGGCGTAAGCAGGGCTGGGGACAGGGGGGGCTCGGGGGGACTGGGAGAGGCTGTGCTGGGGATGGCAGCAGGGGTTGACCCCCAAACTAACACAGGGATGGAGGTATCTGGCTTGGGTTGGGCCAAGAGCAATCCCAGAGTGTCCCTGCTTGTGGGTGGGGGAGATGGAACGGTTCAGCCTCAAAGGCTGGGTTATCCCTGGAGCATCCCTGGGCATCTCTGAGCATCTATGAGTATCCCCTGAGCATCTCTGTACTTGGGTGGGGGAGGTAGAGGGGTTCAGCCTCAGGAGCTGGGATAGCCCTGGAGCAGCCCTGGTATCCTTGAGCATCAGTGGAATATTTCTGAGTATCTCTGCCCGTCTCTGAGTATCCCTGTACATGGGTGTGGGACATCGAGGGCTCAGCCCCAGGAGCTGGGACACCCCTGGAACATCCCCAGATCACCAGGGGTGGAGGAGCTGTGCCAGTCTCAGCACTGAGGCTGAAGCTCAGCTCATTGTTCTCACCTGGCAGTGTTGCCTCCCTGTGCACTGAGACCCTGCCCCTGCTCGCTGTCACCTTCATCACTGAGAACAGCCTGGTGGCCGCGGTGAGTGCTGGGGACACGGGCTGGCTGCTGTGGCTGGAGCTGCCTGGAAGGTGCTGAGCAGGCCAGGTTTGTTCCCCAGGGCCACGACTGCTGCCCCATGCTGTTCACCTACGAGGAGAGCCAGGGCACCCTGACCTTTGGGGGGAAGTTGGATGTCCCCAAGCAGAGCTCCCAGCGTGGCCTCACCGCCCGTGAGCGCTTCCAGAACCTGGACAAGAAAGCGAGCTCGGACACGGCCAACGCCACCCTGGACACCCTGCACAAGAACAGCATCAGGTGTGGGCTGGGGTGAGGAGGGACAGACTTGGGGTCACCTCGGGGTGATGATCCCTGAGCATCCCCTGAGTGTGCTGCTGTCCAGCCCAGGAGCTGGGACAGCTCTGGAGAATCCTTAGATATCCCCAGAATGTCCCTGAGCATCCCTAGATGTGGGAGGGAGAGGCTGAGGCTCCAGCACCAGGAGCTGTGACGGCCCTGGGTATCCCTGAGTTTCCCAGGGTATTGCCAAGCATCCCTGGGTATGCTCAGAGCATCCTTGCATATGGGAAGGGGAGATAGATAAGTCTGGTCTCAAAAGCTGGGACAGTCCTGAAGCATCCCTGGGTATCCCCAAGCATCCCTGTCTATCCCCAGTGCCTTCCTGCACTGGTGGGGCAGATGAAGGGGTCCAGCCCCACTCCCAGCCCTGGCTGCCAGGCAGCTCCAAGGGCTCAGCACTGATTCCTGCTCCCTCTTTGCACCCACAGCCAGATCTCAGTGCTGGCAGGAGGGAAGGACAAGTGTTCCCAGTTCTGTACCACGGGGATGGACGGGGGCATGAGCATCTGGGATGTCAAGGTAAGGAATCCCCATGGACCCCTCAGGCATTGAACTATCTTCCCTCCTTTCAGCTCCCCAACCACCTCCAGTTTCTCTGGGAAGCAAGGAGCTGATGAACACCCTCCTGTTTCATTTCAGAGCCTGGAGTCGGCACTGAAGGATCTCAAGATCAAATGAAGGAGCCATCTGGGAAGGGCATCCCGGCTTCCAGCTGCCCCTGCTCTGCCTGCTGCCCTCTGCCACCCTCACCCCGTGCCACACAACCCAGCCACGATGCCACCAGTGCCTGTCCCCGCTGCCAGCCAGCCCTGGTGGCTGTTTCCAGACAAAGAAAACCATTTTTCTTACTATTTTTGTTACCATCCTTCCCGATGCTGGTCATACATTGCTTGGAAAAATTGCAAATAAAGGATTTTCCTGGATAAATCAAAATGGGGGGGTGTTTTCTGCACTTTTTAGAACTAGTTCAGTACAAACACAGGTGTGATCAGGGCAGATCACAGCGCTGTGCCACATCTCACCGTGGGTGGTCATGTCCTTTCTGCCACCGGTGCTGAGGGGAAATTGGGATTGTGGGGATAAGGGGAATGTCACTTTTCCTTTCCCTGCTTCAGCACCATTTCAAAACAGGATTTGTGTTAGGGAAAAGGGAGGGGAGAGGATGGAAGTGGCCAGGAGCACAGGTTTCCCATTCTCTGAGTTCCTTGGTAAAGTCCCACCAGGTGGGCAATTCCCAAACCTGGAGCCAGCTCAGAGACCTTGAGCTGCCCAACTAATCCTGGGCCTTCCCATTGCCTGGGAAGGCAGCACTGGCTGGCAGAGGGACAGTGACACTCCAGTTCTGCTCCAGCCCTCAGCTAGTGGGAAGTGTTACTTGGAGAAGATTTTTCCACCCTTTTCCATGTGTTCACAAACCTCAACCCTCTCCCCCCGTGGCTCCTGCCCTGCTTCCTCCCAGGCATCAGCCCAAAAACTCCCCCTGTCCTGCCCTATCCACCTCCCTGTGCTCCAAGGATCACCCAAACTTCCCCTGGCAGGCTGTCCCCACTTCAGTCCCTCCCTCTTGGAGCTGACAGCACAGGCACCTCTCCTGGCAGCACTTGCTCATCTTCCACAGCTCCCTGAGGACATTTCCTAATCCCAAATCTTGGCTTGGTCTGAGCTGTGGTTTGAGCCAGCAGCTCACTGTGACATTCCCCGGGGTCACAGTCCTGTGTCACACCCTTGTGCCCAAGTCCCTGCAGCCAGGCATGGCCAGGGCGACATGGAACAAATCCCATTTGTCACCCTTCATCCCCACAGCTGCAACCCCTCTCCCAGTGACTTCCAGTGCTCCAAGCCGTGGGGCTGGATCTCCTCCAGCCTTTGGGAAGTGAGTCTGGGAAGCTCTGGTGTCCCTGAACAGCCCCCTGGGGCACAGCAGGCTGGAGCATCTCCCCTCCAGAGCCATCTGAGAGGTGACAGTGCAGTGACTGCCCTTCTGACAGGGGACTAGGCCAGACAGTGGCCTGAGGGTAATTGTTTCCTCCACCGTGGTAAACAGATTGTGCAAGACATCCATGAGAATCAGCAGGAAAAGCTTTTTCCCTCCAGGCTGTGTGTGCTGACTGAGCTCCTGAACCCAAACTCCACACCACAACCAGCAGCCCCCAGCTGTGCCTCCCCCCCCCACACACCAGGCCACAGCAGTTCTGATAACTTACAGTTTAATCAGCCAAATATACAAGTTCTCTTGGTGGTTTTTAAACTTGATCTTTTTTTTTTTTTCTTTTTGGTTTTTATTTTCCATCTGAATCTGACACAATAAATGTTGTTTGCTTTTCTCCTTTAAACAAAGGATGATGTGGTTAAAAACTGGCACTATCCCTAATAAGGAGGAGAAAAAGAAAATGAAGAGGAGGGAAAAGGGGAGACTGGCTGCAAGAAAGGAGGGATGAATCTGGGAAGGAACAGCACTCCAGATGTCCATGAAGTCAGGCTCCCAGCTTATACTGCAACGCCCTGCAGCAAAATTTGATGGGCTCTTTGCCAACTGGATTCCTCAGATACATTTTCCTTTGGGATTTCAAACCAAGTCAGTTCCCCACCCCATGCCCCACCCCATAACGACCCCACAATCTATTTTCTTGCAATCTAGTATTTGAAGCACCTCCCCTCCCACACAGCTCCCTCCCACCCTGCCCCCCTCCCACCGTCTACGACTTCTTGATCCTAAAAACAGCAAAAACATTCATGTTTCTGAACTGTTACAGGGAAATTGCTGTCCAGCACAGCTCTGCACTGCAGAGAGCAGCTGCCCCTAACCCCAAATGGAAATCTGTGCCAGGATGAGGACAAACACATCGTCAGTGTCTCTTGGAGGTGGAGGTGAGGTCAATGCTGCAGGACACCCTGCGTGGCATCGATGGAAGGCGACACGGCAGAGCTCCCGGCAGGACCAGGCACAGTTCCCTGGTGTTTCCTCCTCTTGCATGGCCTGTGCTTACTTGTTAAGGGATAGTGACTGCAGTCTTTTACCTGCCATGGCCGCTTCGTCTTTTGCTGGGGAGGAAAACAAGAGAGTTTCATCATTTCATGGTGCAGATGAGGGACTGGGGGTGGATTGGCAGCCCCAGGGATCAGAATCCTGCCAGTTGGGTAATGGAAAAAATCCCATCCTTCCCACCAATTTCTCAGAGGTAAGAGGCACAGCTCCTCTTGTATGTTCCCTTTTATCCCTGGCCTCTCTTCAGGTGTCCACAAATCACCAAATTTCTCTGTGGAAGCCACCAAGGAGCCATGTTCAGATTTTTTGGTCATACCTCCTAGGGAAAGGCCAGGAAGGGAAGGAGTGCTGTGAACTCCCTGGGCACTTCAGATCCCCACATGCAGAGCAAATAAATCACCCAGCACAGGGAGCCTGCTAAGCCCCCAAACTGGAGCCAGCATTGCCTGGGAGGCAGGGGACAGGATGGGTATCAAAGGCAATGCCCTCCTCTCTTTCCCTGCTCTGGCATCGAAGTTCTTGTTTATACAGCAAGAACTTTATGAGAGGGAAACAGCTGAGCCTGGCTTTGCTGAGGGGAGTTGATGACACTCAGCAACAGCACACAGGCTCAGATGAGGGGTGTGTGACTCTTTGCACTACAGCCATGGCATGGAGAGGTAGGAGAATATGATTCATTATTCTCTAACCTTTTCTTTCTTCTTCTTTCTTTCTGGCAGCTTCTTCCCTTTGCTTCCGAATGATGGCTAATCGGGCAAGGTCTGCCTTGGCTTGCTCTGTTTTCCCAGCTAGGTGCATTTTCATGTATCTTTCTTTAGCCTTTTGCTTCTCTATTTCCTCTCTGCCCAAAGAAAACACACCAGTCACCAGAGTATCCAGGCAAGCCCACAGGAACAGGCAGAGTGGGGCTTTCCAACCAGGAAAAACCCCTAAACTGAGGGTCCTTCACCACTTTTCAAGCACAGGTTCTGTCTATTTGCAGGGTTTGAACAGGGATGAGGTGAGGGACTGCTTCTACCTTGCTTCAGCTAAATAAGAACACAGACAAGCAAGGAGGTCAAATGAATAAGCCTCACACCACAAGAACTGTGACATCTTTTTCCCAGCCTTACTCTCAAAGGTGTCCTTCTGCTGAAGCAATCTATCCCAAATAAAAAAGATTAAACCCTCCTTTCCAAACCTCACCATTGCTAAATGAAACTAGAAGATCAGACTTTGATTTTCGGGTTATTCATCTGCCCAGATAAATATTTCACCACAATATCTGGAATATGGGAAATTGCTACCTGTCACCAGTGCACGTTCTGCAGCAAGATTAAAGTGGATCCAAGGCAACCTCTGGTTAATGGACTTCTGTTCTGATTTTTGGCATAAAACCAGAAAATGAATGGCCTAAATCTCTTTCAGGGCAGTATGATTTCAGGGTTTCAGTTAGGTCTGACTTTTGATGTAAAACCTTAGGAAAGGAATGGCCTAAATCCCTTTCTCTCAGAGCACCAGGGCAGGCTCCAGGATAGCCACAGCTGCTCCCAGAGGACAGACAACTCCTGTGAATTTTCTAAGGAACTACATTTTGAAGCACAGCCAGCCCAGTCTGCTGTTGCTCAGTGCCTGCTTTAGGCAGTAACACTCTTTTAAGAGCCTCCCTAAAACAGTGACACAGAGCAGGGGAAACACCTCCCTGCATCAAGCAAGGCTGAAATTGCAGGGGGGCAGCAGGGAACTCACCTCTCTCGTCGTGAGAGCTCCTTGGGTCCATCCAGGTCCAGCTGAGTGACTTTTTTGGTTGTCTGAATGACACGGTTGGGGTTCTCTATGTCTATCAACCCCTCCACTCCTTTGCGCTTTTGCTGCAGGTCAAGAACAAGAGGAGGAACCTCAGAGGTTGAGGAGCTCTCACACCCAGCTCTGGTTGTACCAGAGCTCCCCAAAAGCACAAGTCAAGATTTTACTACTCATTTATGACTCAAAGCACCCTCAGCCTTTTTAAAAATCTTGCCTTTGTACTTCATTTGTAAATAATCACAAGTTTTTATTCTGAGGGCAAAATGCTGTCAAGTGAGCGTTTTTTGGCTTCTATAAGTAGTTCTATGAAAAATGCACTCTAGGTAGCTCTGCTCAGAATCCAGAGTGTGCATCTTCCCCCAAGCCCAAGTATTAGGTGTATTAAGTGCCCTGAGGATGCAGTACCTGATAATCCTCATCATCTTCATCACTCTCATCCGAATCTAAAGATTTCTTCTCCTTTTTAGGGTCCCCTGTTGCTCCTTCACCTCCTTCTTCTTGCTCCTCCTCTTCCTACAAAATCAGAGGAAATTAGAGGAAATGTATGTCACTAAAAATCCCAAATCCAGCTCTTCAATGAGATTTTGGAGGGATGAGAGACAGCTCTGAGCACTGGTGCTCTTGATGTGGCCTTGTGCCACCAAGGGGGTTTGGTGTCACAGAATGAGAGCTCCTCCTCAGCAACAGCATCACCTCCAAACAAATCTGGCACTTTACTTTCCCCACATGAAAGCTCTCCAGAAGAATTTTGGCCTGGGTTTCCAGTGCACACAACCTCAGACACTGGAAACCACGTGGATGCAGCTTAGAGCTGGAAACCATCCTGAATCTGCATAAATAAAAACACCTAAAGGAGAAAAGTGACAACCATCAACCAGAACATTCTTATCCAAAGAATTGCAGCCTTTTAAGTTTCCACCAGCCAGAAACCTGGGAATTAATTTCTGAATCATAAGAAGAACTAGCATAGGTGTGAACAGCTTGTTTCACATTACCAACATCTCTCATCAAGCAACCCACAAAGTGGATGAGCAAGGAACAGTCAGAGGAGTAATTTTGTTAATTGTAGAGGGCTTTTTTAAGCTTTCCTTAATAAATCGATGTTAGATGTAATCATCACTATGTGATATGGGTTATAACCAAAAAAAAAAAAAAAAAAAAAATCACTCTCAAAGAGCAGTTCTCTGGTTTACTGTGAAACAAGACACATATTTCAAGTGGGTCCTGCTTTTCTGTTCCATTTCCAGTCAGTATTTTTATTACAAACATGGAAGCAGAGAACACTTACACAGTTTGTGAATGACATCACACTAGTAGGAGTTGGAATTATTTTGGAAAACAGGATGAGACTCATAAGTGGTTTCAGAATGTGGAAATATGGCATAAAACCAAGAGGTGGAATCAGAAACTAACCAAGAGGAGTTACACTTTGGAAGAAGAAATCTAACACAAAGCTGGAAGATGTGGCTAAGCAGCAAACCAAACAATCATGTCGAGTTCCAGCTGGGCAAAACATTAAAAAGGACTCAATGCTATGGCTCAGAACTGCTTGAGAGAGTCATCTCAGAGGTATTCATCAGCATTTCCTATATAGGGTGTAATTATCCTCCTGTGGTCAGTGAGGCCTCAGCTGGAATTGTGTATTTGGGCTGAGGCAGCACCTTCAGACAGTCACAGAAAAATATTATGAGTGTCACCAGAGCTGTGAGAAACTTGGAAGGAAGAGAGAAAGAGCCCCAAAAAGCAGCCAAGACTTTTATGACAGCAGTCAGGTCATGGTGGAAGTGGGGGGAGCTGTTACAGTCCAGTGCTGGGGCACAGAAATAAACCCAAAAGAGGCCCCACACCAGAAAAATCTGTTATCTCTCCCTACAAGTCAGAGGCAAACACAAAAATCATGTGTACAGGAAGAAGTCAAAGGAGTTTGGTTCATAAATCTACAATTGAAAGAGGGCAAATACAGTAATTTCAACATGTCAAGATGTGGCTCTTGTTCTCTACAGTCAAGCTGCAGAACAAATGAGCTGACACTGGAGACTGGAATGATGAAATATGGGGAGAAAAGATCCCCAGAGCTGCTGTGTAACCAGCTCCTCCATCCTTTAACCTTCAAGTGCTGCCCTGGGTGGTCTCCCAGGCCTCAGGAATCAGACTGGGTGACACCCTGGAGTCTCTCCAGCTGGAGATATTTGGGATCCATACTGTGATCACAGCTGGAATGATCTGCAGCACTTGGCTAAGCTGCCATTGCTCCTGAACAGAGAATAACCAGGCTGGATAAGGCAGGAATTAGGACAGAAAACGCACAAAGGAACAAACACATACCCTTGCCTTTTGCTTTTCTGCTTGGAGCTGGGCATCAATCTCCTCAGGACTCGTGTACTGCCTTGCTCGGCCTTTGTGGCCTCCTTTTCTACCTGCACAAAATAATAAAAATAACAAATGGTTGAGTGGTAACTTCCAGAAAGGTCTGTTCCTCCTGCAGTACTCTCTGGATTTTAGGTGTAGATAAGATAAAACAGCTTCTCTGATAGACCCTAAACAATAAAACCCCGCATTGAACTGGGTGAAATGCTCCAAGATTTTTAGGTGAGATGCAGAGAGAATTTGGATTACTGATATCACCCTTCCCTGCCTGTGCTTGTGGCCTCTCCAATTCCCTTCCCAGGCTGGCAAGGGACACTCAGTCCCACAGCAGATCCCAGTTTCCTGCACAGGAGGAATCACAGTGTGTTCCTGCGGTTACAACCAACATTCCAACAAGCTTGGCTCCTTAACCCCTCCCACTGTGCCAGGAGAAAATAGGAAGCTAATTGGACAAAAGCTTTGGGAATTACAATGGGAGCTGAAGAACTAAAAGGAGCCTCCATGTTTTACTGCTTTATGAGGAAAAATAAAAACAAGCTCCAGGAACCAAGAAGGGGAGTCGCTGTGGCTGGCACTGCCCCAAGTACTGCTGATTAATGAACTGCTGAAGCCATTAATGCTTCCTTCCAGCCACTGCTCTTGTTATGTTCTTCCAGCCCAGAGAATTGAGAAGCAAGTTGGATAGAGCCAATCTACAGCCTTGAGTGAGGGAGACTGGCAAAAAGAAAACAAGTCTGGCAAGGCAGCTCTCTGCTACTGCAGGACTCCTGAAATCCCATGGAAGGAGCAGGAAACACTGGATCTCCCTCATCCTCCCCACTTCACCTGCCCAGGACAGTGGGAACCTTACAGTGATGGGGAGGGATGAGGGATCATCCCTCCCTCCTTGGCACAGTGTGAGATCCACGGGAGATCTGCCACTGCTCTCTCACTGTGTGCTGCTGGACTGGGAGGCACTGGGAGCTGCAGAGATCCAACATTTTCTGACCAATTCTCCTGGCTCAGCACAGACAAACTCTCACAATGCCTTAGTTCTGTCCCAAAACCCCACTGTGAAGCTTTACAGAAACCCCTGAGGTATTTTTCCAAAAGAAATGGGGAAGTGCAGATTCTCCTCGCTGGATTCAGCTAGGGAAGCTGATGGGCTCTCAAATCCTAAGCACAACCAAAAGCTTTGCTGCAGCCAGACAGGTGTTTGCTGTTTGCCTGTTCCCAGCCATCCCACGTGGGAACACTGACACCCTCTGGAAGATCTGCAACGGGAATGCTCCTGGGAAGACATTACCTCACTGCCCAGCTCATGACATCACCCCAAAGGGAACAACAGTGACATCTGTGGGATACCAAGCTCCAAATAACCAAACTGTGCTCCCAGCCTGGCCAGGGCCAGGCTCCTCATCCAGCTGCTCCAGAATTCCACACTGGGCTCAGGACCAAGGAACACAAACTGCTCATTACTGCAAATAAACAGTGGTGATAAGGGGAGAGAAGCAACTAAAGAGAAACTACCTTGCATTAAAAGCCTAAAAAGAAGCAAACGGAAGAATGAAGCCCATGGGAGATCAGCACAGTGCAGGGATGGGGCTCTGCTCCCACAAGGAGATCAAACCTCACATCAGACATGGGGAGCTGGTTTGACACCTGCCACTGATCAGCTCCGTGCCTCAGTTTCCCCATCTGAAAACAGGGAAAACACTTCTTTTCCATCTCTTTAAAACAGAACCACCTGCAGGTTTCATCTGCAGCCAAGCCCAGTGGTGAACAGGCAGGCCCACATTCACACATCTTCATCTTTAAACAGCTTAATTAAGAAGTTCAGATGAAAGAGAATGGAATGATATTGATAGAATATCTTCTTTTTAAAATCAAAGTATTAGGGGGGATAAAAAAGAAATTAATCGGAAATAATCCTGTAAAAAATTTATTAGTAGCTTATTAATGCCCCTCCCTTTTATATCAACAGCGAGTGCCAAAATCTACTTCTCTGCCAACAATCCAGCAACTGTCACTGACTTCGGGGAAAATTAAGACCTCTCTTGTTCCAAAAAGCAAAAGGTTTGAATCAAACATTTAAATCTCTACAATGAAATAAAGAGCAGGAAATCCTGAAGTTACACGGCATTTAAATATGAAAAATGGGGTTATAACCCACCACGGTTCTTTGCCTTCATAAAAACCATAAAAGCCTCAGCCCCATCTCCCTGTCACTAGGCAAATGGAGCCAAAATGAAGTGGTTAAATAAAATCTAAGCAAGGAATCAGTTTGGTGCTAAAGGCTGGGAAATGCTGATGAAATAAAGCGCAGCAAACTGCAGGGAAGAGGAATGAGGAGGGCTGGTGTGTGACCGGGGTTTGCAACAGCCAATTATGCAGATGGTGCATGTGGAGAAGGTTCTGGGTGGATCCCGCTGACAGCCCGGCAGTGCCTCATCCCCGCTCCTGAATCACACGAGGAGCAAGTCGGTGCCCGCTCCGGAACACCCAAAACGCGGCGCTGCCGGAGCCACATCAAAGGAGCCGCGTTTGGAGCCCCTGAACCCCCCGGGCCGGGCCGCCCCCCGCGCCCGCTCGGCTCCCCCGGGCCTCCGGCGCGGCTGCACCCACCTCCCCGGGGCTCCCCGAGCCCCACGCCCCGTCCCAGGGGAACCGGCCGCGGTTCCCGTTCCAGCAGGAGCACATGGAGCCCAGCCCGGCCCCACGGCGGCCCGGACACCCCCGGAGCTGCTGCGCTGCCGCGGAGCGGGGCACAGAACGGGCCCCGGCTCGGAGAAGGGCGGGGGGAACGCGCCGTCACTCGGGGGGCGAGGCACCCCCAGAACCCGGTGGGGGAAAGAGAACCCGAGACCTCGCAAAGCCCAACCACGGCCACGGGGCCGCCGCTGAGGGGGAAAGGGATCCCCGCAGGCTCCCGCAAGGCCGCGGAGAGCGGGGAGAACGGACCCGCCGCGGCATCTTCACAGCCGGGGGCGAACACGAGCCCTGCCCGCGCCGGGGCCGGGCGGCCCACACACCCCCTCAGCCCCCTCCTCTCTGTCCCCCGTTTCCCCTCCCCGCCGCCGTTCCCCGCGGGGGAACCTTCGGCCCGGCCCGGCCCCCACCACCTTTCGGCATCGCGGCGATGGCGGCACGGCCCCCCCGGCCCGAGCGGCGCCCGGAACCGGAACCGCCCCCACGCCAGGCCCCCGCCGCTGGGCTGCCCTCAGCGCCGCCGCTCCCGGTGCTCCCGGTGGTCCCGCGGGGGCGGCGGCGAGCGGGGTCGGTTCCCCCCGGGGGTTCCTCTCCTGTCTCGGAGCGGCGCCGCGGGCGGGGGGCAGCGTTTTGGTCAGGCAGCGTGAAGGGCAGCCCAGGGGGCGGGGCCACGGGCGGTGCGGCTGCGAGAGGCCCCCGGGTGACGGCGGCGGCGGCGCGACGGGAGCGGGCGGTGAGCGGGGCCGGGACCGGGACCAAGACCGAGATCGGGACAGAGACAGGGATCAGGGTCGGGACCAGGATGGGGACCAGGATGGGGACCAGGACCAGGACCGGGATCGGGATCGGGATCGGGATCGGGATCAGAACAGGAATCAGAACCAGGACCTGCGGCCTCCCTTCACGCCGCAGGGTTCCGCTGTGGGGCTCTGTTGGGGCCGGGCCGGGCAGTCTCTGTATCACCGGGATCTGACCGGAGTTGTCACCTCAGAGAAGGAGTGGCTGCCGTGCTTTGCTGAGGAGAAAAACTGACTTATCGTGCAGCAGTCACGGACCTTTCACCTCTTTCACGAGCTCCGTAAAGCTCATTTTTATCCTTGTAGTAGAAAATGGGAAGGGGGTACATAACCTTAGGAGAAATATATCTGACAGCTGTTTTCCTTTCGTTTTTCCCAGTGATTCTGAGGAAGTGCTGGCAGTTCCTTTGGCCTTTTGCCCCTCTAGTTCCCGAGGCAATGCCAAAAGTGAAGAGGAGCAGGAAGCCTCCCCCGGATGGCTGGGAGCTGATTGAGCCCACACTGGACGAGCTGGATCAGAAGATGAGAGAAGGTGAGTGGGTGTTCTCAGGGATGAGACCCCAAAACAAGCTCACAAGAGCTCCTTCATGAATACTTTTTTTCTGTCTCTGCCTCCAGTGGTGCACATTGATCCTGGGTCGTGCTGGTCCCTAATTTTGGGGTTATGGAGTACAGAGCTTTGGTTACAGCTAGTTTAGGGATGAAGCTCACAGATGTGTGGAGGAACTGGTTGTTCCTGTCTATGTTGTTGCTGTGGGCATGAAGTCACCCCCGATTCCATTTGTGGGTTGTCATCCCATTACCACTGGTTTTATATCCTAAACGAGCTGTTCCAGGTCAGGTCCCTCTCATTTGAGTCTCCTCCCGTTAATCTCAGTCTTATCCCTGTCACATATTAAAGTTAGGAATGTTCTTGGTTCATTGCAAAGTGATTGAGGGGAGCACTTGGTCACCTGGTGTTTGTGTTCCCTCCCAGCGGAGACGGAGCCGCACGAAGGGAAGAGGAAAGTGGAGTCGCTCTGGCCCATCTTCAGGATCCACCACCAGAAAACACGTTACATCTTTGATCTCTTCTACAAGAGAAAAGCAATCAGCAGAGGTGAGGAGGGCAAAGGCTTTACCTGGGGAAGGGGAGAACTGGAGTGAGTGAGTGAGTGAGGTGTTCACCTGTGGATGCCACTGAACTGGGAGCTGGTGGGAGCTGGTTTCTGGGGAAGGAGGATGGAGGGAAGGCTTGGCAGCTGCCTGGCTTTACCTGCTGGTTACTACAGCTGGTAACTCCTGATAGTGAGACTTGTGACAGTGTCTGCTCCTCCCCAGAGCTCTATGAGTACTGCATCAAGGAAGGCTATGCTGACAAAAACCTGATTGCCAAGTGGAAGAAGCAGGGCTATGAGAACCTCTGCTGCCTACGCTGCATCCAGACTCGGGACACCAACTTTGGGACCAACTGCATCTGCAGGGTCCCCAAAAGCAAGCTGGAAGTGGTGAGTCTCCAGCTTGTTCTCTGCTCTGTAGTACTGTTCTGACTTCACCCAGCTCGTGGACAGCAGAGGGGGTAGTGCTGCTCTTCTTGGTAATTTCCTGTGCCTTTGCTGGTAGAATCAGTGTACAGTTGGTGCTAAAGTTACTGTCAGCTTTGGCATTCGTTTAAAGTTGTTAAAAGTATGGGAAATAACACCAAATTGTGGAAACTCTTCCTACCTAGAGCCATTCCCTGCCTCAAGGTCTGAGCCTGCTGCTCTGGCTGTGGCTTGGCTGTAACACCCTCCTCATGTTTGTTTTTCAGGGCAGAATCATTGAGTGCACTCACTGTGGATGCAGAGGCTGCTCTGGGTGAAGCCTTTTGCCATCAAACTTGTTTTTTGAACTCTGAGGGATATCTTCCTCTTCCTCCTCAATGGACTATGAGTGCAATTACAGCCACTTTCTGTGATGGGATATTTCTGTATAATAATTAAAGCAGCAGCATGATCACCTGGATTGTGCATAAATGGGGGGGCTTTGGAGTAGGGTTTTGTGTAGCCATTTATTTTAAAATAAAGCTTGACTACCTGAGGGTGGTGTGATCTTCTGGTGAAACATTCCTATGCCCCTCTTCTGTTGCATGTGTTCAGGGTGCTTGAACGTTGCAGTGCACATTGTGAGCTGCTCTGGGTTTTTTTCTCAACTAAATCAATTTAAAAGGCTGTGTAGAAAGGAAATACAAATGTCTAGTCTGAGTTCTTCCCTGACCACGTGCATTTCACTGGAATTCTCTGCTGAGGTTTGTAACCTGGAATTAATGCACAGATCCCTTCAGGAATGCCAGCAGTCTAGAGACTTAGAGGTCACGTGTGAAGTGACAGGACACAGACAAAAACCAGCACTGAGCTAAACCCCTGTTAAATCTGATTTTGCTTCTTCTTTGTTTTGCACAGGGCTTGCTAAACTACAGCCCCTCTGGTCCTTGGCAGTTGAAGGAAATTCACTGAAAATGTATTTTCTCCTCAAAACAAAAGGAAATATTTTATTATGTAACTATTGCAAGAACTGGGGGTTGGGGATACACAAAGCAACTTTACTACGTGCCAGTTTAAAGAAGCAAGTCATGCGTCTTCCTTGTTCTGGAAGAACTTGAAACTTCAGCATCCTGCTTCCTTTTCCTGCACAGCCTCTGCCTTGCTGTCCTGCCCCCCAGGCTTTGCTGTCCTGTACTTGGCCCAGGGGTGGGGGGTCTCCTCTCCAGCCATAACTTTTAACCACCGATAGTAGTAGCCACGGAAACCATCAATCTTCTCCAGGTATGGGTTTTTGTATTTATACTGCAAAGAGAAAGCCAACAGAACAAGTTTCCATTAGATGAGAGCTCACTTCAGCACCAGCCTGCAAGAGCTACAAGAGAAGAAAGAGATCAAGTAATAGTTAGCCAGACCAGACAGACCCAAAGGAAACTCAAACAGACAATCATATTTATGATTCCCCTCCCTTGCTGGTGTTCTCTGTGATGCCTTCACAGCCTGGCAGTCCTGGCTCCTTACCCTGTCAAATTTGGGAGGGTACCGTGCTGCGAACTCCAGCTGCCGGATGATCACTTCATTGGGAGGCACCTGGTTATTCCTCATGTCCCGCAGGATCTCCGTGAGGTAACTGTAATCCAGCTGCCTCACAGCAGCAGCAATAAGGGTGCTGTAGATGTACTTGTTGGGAGTTATTCCAGACCTCTGGAAAGAACAAATACTACAGTTAAACAAGTTTATCTGCTGTCTAGTACAGGACTTGCAGAAGGAAAAGACAGAGGCACTTTTTACACACGGAGCACAGCTCTCATCACAGGACCTGTGAAGCAGCTTGTGCAGTGCCAGCACAGACTACCTGAGCTCCATCTGCTCTGGAGCTGCATGTTTTTGGGAAAAAACCACTCGACACAAAAACCTCAGCAGGTCTTTTAAAAGCATTAACACTGCACTTTGCTTCTTCCTGCAGCACAGACCCCAGGCAGCAGAGGATTTTTCTTTGATTACCTTCAAATCTGAGAGCAGCTGCAGTCCATCCTGCTGTTTGTGGCAGGCAATTGCCAAGTTACAAAATGTCTGGAGGTTAGGTGACAGTCCCCTCTTCACCAGAGCTGGCAGCACACTCTGCAAGATACAAGTGTTGGCATCACTCCCCAAAAATTCTTACTGTAGCTTTCCAGTCAGGGAGCTTGATGTGCTAAAACAGAATCCATAAATGCTTAGAAATTAACCCAAGCACCACCTTGTGGGAAGTGGTGTGAGATCCAGTTTCTACTGTGGACAGAGAAATGGATCTCAGCAAAAGAGAGGCCTGAGAACAAGAAGGTGGTGATGGGGCTGGTTCTGAGGTTTTTCTCTCACCTTTGCTCCCTCCAGGTCTCCCTGTTTACTTCTCTTCCTCATTAAAGTGTTAAAGAAGGTCACATCTACTTTTACTTTATGATCATCCAGCAGTGCCAGCAAAGAGGACTCTGAGGGGCTTTGGGGTTCCACCAGCTCAGCCAGTAACGTGAACGTTTTAATATTGGGCTCTGCATTGTCCTCTTTCATCTTTTTCAAGAATCCCTCCACATCCCCCATCAGAGCCAGTCTATGGGATGGTGTGGCCACTGTCCCCAGGGAAACCACAGCTGTGTCAGCCATCCTGGAATCCAACAAGTTGGGCAGATTGCAGAAAGGCAACTTTTGGCTTAGGTGTGGCTGTTTCCGTTCCATCTCACTCTGGGCTCTCCTCACCAAGGCTCCAGTCCTGCTTTGAGTGACACTGGGGCTGTCAGGAGCAGTTGGTTCTGCTTCAGCCTGACCCACATCTTTATTTTGTTGCTGGATCCGTTCCTCGGGCTGCACCAAAGTCTCCTGAAATAATTGCTTCTCCATAGCTTCCACATCCAGCTGGACAGCAGCACTCTCTGATCCCTTCTTCCTCTGATTTTTCACCTTTTCCTTCCGCCTGCCAGGTGGCAGCTTTAGCTGAGGTGAGTTCTCAGGGGGACTGAGCAGGAGTTGAGAGGCCACAGTGGGATTACCAATCCCACAGTCTCTGGCTGCACGCAGCATCAGGTTGTAGGTGTGGCTGTCGGCCTTTATTCCCAATTTATTCATTTGTTGCCAAACCTGAAAAGGGGAAATGGATATTAAATAACAGGAGTATCTCTAGCAGCCTCTAAGTACATCTTTTAATGGGATCTGTGTGAGGAGTGAATTTACAGCATGACAAGGACAATGACCTTCAGCTGGAGAGCCCTGTGAGATGATCCAGGGTTATTTACCAGCACAGGAGGTGTCCTGAGCAAAGTCTGGTTTTCAGGATTTATGCTAGGAGGAGCTGAACTCCTCCCATTTCACCACCCCACTGCTTTCCATGTGTAACAAGGTGATGAATTATAACAGTTACAGAGCAGCAGCAGCACTTTCCCCCTCTCAGAACACAAGGACAAACCTGCAAGGCAAATCGGAAGCCGTTTTCACTGTCTTTTATGCAGCTCATGAGAAGGAAGCTGAAAGTCTCAGCTGTGAGGACATGGCCCTTCTGCACAATTTCCTGAAAAGAGCAGAGAGAGCATTCCTGGTTACCCTGTGTGGTAAAGCTCAAATACCACTGTCATTAGAGGCAACAAGTTTTGGGCACACCCAGCCAGTTTTAAAGCTAAAACTGCTTCCTTTTGATAATTAAGCTTAGAGTTTGGCACATACAATTTCACTGTCTGACGATAAGGATCAATTAAATATAAACACATGATCTGTAATTATCTCTGCTGGAAATGCAATTAAAGCCCGATGGAATGTGACAACTTCCAGGAGCTTTAACCACAGCACAGAATAGGTTTAATAGGAGAAAAGCAACCCATTTACCTTGAGTACATCCAAGCACATCCTAAGGTCTGAGCAGAGGGCACAGACCTTCAGCAGGGCGTGGTAGGTGATGAGGTTCAGCTCCTCGTTTTTGCTCTGCAGCTGCTGCCGCAGTTTCAGGGCACTCTGTAGCCCTGAGTCCTTCCACGGAGACTCAGCACAAGCATTGAACAGGGCTGTGTAAGTGGCCTCTGTGGGGATTAACCCTCGTTTTTTCATCTAAAGGAAGAGAAGAAGGATCTGAACTCACCTTTTTGCATAAGGACAGCTTGGATTTTTTAACTTATTCTTAAGAGTTTCAGGCTAAGGATGTGTCAACACTAACACAAAGGCATTTTGGAGACAAAGTAACATGACTGAATGCTATGCTTGAAATGCTTTTAGTTTAGAAAATGCTTTGAAGTCAAACCTACATCACTGTAGAGCCTGAATGCCTTTTTCACGTAGCCAACCCTGCCACAGCCACCAATGAGAACGGTGTAATTGCTTTCTTCTGGCTGGACACGCTCCTCCTTCAGCATCTGCACCTCAAACAGCTCCAGAGCCTCTGCCAGCTACAAGGATGAGAAAAATCCATCACGAGTCAGCAAGAGAATCAACAGGTATTAATATATGCAGCTGTGGGCAGATTGTAGTGAGAGTCCTACAAAGTCTGGGGTTCCTCACAAGAAGGCTGGAGAGGGTCTTTGGACAAGGGCATGTGGAAACAGGATAGGGGGAATGGTTTTAAGCTGACAGAGGGGAGATTTAGGTTAGATATTGGGAAGAAATCCTTTACTGTGAGGGTGGTGATGCCCTGGCACAAGTCGCCCAGAGAAGCTGTGGCTGCCCCTGGATCCCTGAAAGTGTTCAAGGCCAGGCTGGACGGGGCTTGGAACAACCTGGGATAGTGGAAGGTGTTCTCGCCCATGGCAGAGGATGGAACTGGACGATCTTTAAGGTCTCTTCCATCCCAAACTGTTTTATTGTTTCTGCAAGAAATTCTTATTTTAATTCTTTCTCTAAAGATACCAAGTGATAGAGACTGGCCGGAACTGCACATTTCATCAGTGCTATTAAAAACAAGAGAAGAGCTGGGCTCAAACCTTGTCCTCTTTGATAAGGGCCTTGCACCGTAGGAAGTACCAGTATGGAGTGTTCTTAGGGCCACGTCGAGGTTTTCTTTCTGGTTCTTCTTCTCCTTCTTCCTGAAGCTTTAAATCCCGAAAGTGCGCTCTGGTTTTGTGGTAATATTTTCTAGAGGAAAATTTATCAGACAGCGTCCCGAACTCCACACCTTCATCATCATCATCATCATCATCATCATCCTTCTGCTCCTCGGTAGCTCCAGCGGAGCTGCCAGCACTGATCTCTCTCGGGTCGCTGCCGGGCAGTTTGCAGGAGGCCTGGGAAGTGCTGCACGTTCTCCAGCCCGGCAGCGGGCCCTGGCCTGGGGGCCGGGATAGGAGCGGTGCCTGCCCGGATCCAATCCCGGGGGCTGCGCACCGCGCCCGTAGCACAGCAGGGGAGGCGTAGCGGCACCAGCGGGGGACGAGGAGCCGCAGGGAGCCCATGATGTGCCCCCTGTCCCCGGAAGGGAGCGGGTGCGGAGCAGGCACGGAACCGGGATCGGAACTGAACCCGAACACGACTCCGGCCCCGCTCGCACCGTCCCCCCTCACGCCGGCCCTGACCCACGGCGCCTGCGCGCACGGAAGGGGCGTGTCCCTAGCCGTCTCTGATTGGCCGGAGCGCGCGCGCTGCCCGCCGGGCGGTGGCTCCCCATCCGCTGATTGGCTGGAGCGCGCGCGCTGCCCGCCGGGCGGCCGTGCCCGCCGTGGGTCCCGTCATTCCGCGGGCGGGCGGCGCGGGGCGGCCACGGGGCTGCCGCCGCCGCCTCCCCTCATTGCAGGCGCTGCCGGCGCGGAGCGGAGCGGGCCGGGCCGGGCCCGCCCGGGCCCGCCCGGCCGCCGCCACCAACACCGCCACCATTCCGCCCCTACCTTCCCGTTGCCGGCGGCCCCCAGCTGCCACCATGCAAGAGCTCATCGCCAGCGTGGACCACATCACGTTCGACCTGGAGCTGGCCGTGGAGCAGCAGCTGGGGGCACAGCCGCTCCCCTTCCCTGGCATGGACAGTGCGTGTGGGCTCTCTCCTCCGCGGGTGCTCGGGCTGGGGCCATGGGGCCGAGGAGGGTGGGCTGCGCTTGGCAGGGCCGAGGTGACTGAGAGGTTTCCAGGGATCTGAGCGTCTTCCTCAGGTCCTAACCATAGATCTACCCAATTTCTGCTTTCCCCGTGATGTTTCTGTCGTAACCCAGATGTTTTTCTTTTCTTCTTAGTGAAATCTGTACTTACTGCCAGCCAGGCTGGAAAACGAAAGTTGAGATGTTACCGTGAATAAACATCACTCTCCTGCACAGTACTTTATATTTCCTTTTTCATTCCCTTTTGGTAGATAAAGCATATCGATGGGAAGAGTCATCATCTTTAGGTCTATCCTTGATTGACTCTAAATCTTTTCCTTCATTCTGACACAAACTCAGGACATTCATAGTTTGCTGAATTTTTCTGGGCTGCTAAACTTGTATTTAACTCCCTTGAATGTTCCTCTTCGTCAGGATCAGCAAGGGATAACATGTTAATGGTTGTTTCAGGCAGTTGTGGTAAAGAAATATAAGACTTTTAATACCATGACTACAAATACAGGGTTCAGGAGTTGGACTTCGATGATCCCTGTAGATCCCATCCAGTTCAGGATATTCTGTGATATGACTGATTTAACAGCAGAAGAAAATCCAGCTGAGAAGTTAAATAGCTGAAAAGCAAACCAAGCAACTCCAAATCTGCAAATTCCTTTTGGTGTCACTCTAGAAGAAAACAGATATTTTTGAGCACCAGGCTTTATCAAGGAACTGCTGAAGGAAAGCAAATTCCCCAAACCAAAATGTTACTTTCCTCTTGATGCTGGAGATCAGATTTTCTTTCTAGGACAGGAAACATTGTAGAAGTTGCCATGAAGCTTTATTAAAACAAATAATGTTTCTTTGTTCTCTCCACAGAATCGGGCGCAGCTGTCTGTGAGTTTTTTTTAAAGGCGGCATGTGGAAAAGGCAAGTTGTGTGGAATATTGGAAAAGGCAATTATTCTCACAGGTTGGGGGTTGAAAACAGATTTTCCAGCACTGCTCACAGTGCTCTGTTTTATAAAGCTGAGGGGATAACCTAGATAGAAGAGAAAACTGAAGTATGTTGGAATATTTGCAGCAATCGGGAAATAATAGTATTTTTAAAGGAAGCTGGGAAGTCAATAAGTAAAGGTGCTGTTAAAGGAAGGTTTGAACTCGCCACAAGCAGACTTTGCTGTGGATCTGCTGTGGTTTGTAGTTACCAGGATTAAGAGCTGGAGACTTTGCTGTGTGTTGTTGTGAAGCTCATCACAAGACTATTTTGGAACTCCTTGTTTTGCTGTTATCACTTAAGGCTGAAATCATAGGTGATGTCTTCTGAAACCCCTCTTGCAGAGGGGTTGCTGTTGCTCTGTGTGACATATTTAAATTGGTTTTTTTCCCCCTTCTCCTTGCCCCACCCATCTCTCCACAGGAGGCATGTGCCCATTCCGACACATCAGTGGGGAAAAGACAGTTGTTTGTAAACACTGGCTACGAGGACTGTGCAAAAAGGGAGACCAGTGCGAGTTCCTGCACGAGTATGACATGACCAAGATGCCTGAGTGTTACTTCTACTCCAAATTTGGTAAGTAGCTCCTGCTTAGATTTCCTTGCAGATGTGGGAGTCTGAAGAAGGTCCCTCCTCAGAGCATTGCATTCTTCTGTTTCTGATGTTAGATTGACATTTTTCCTTATCTGCTTCATCTTATTATCCACATAAATTTGTGATGTATTGTAGATGTCTTCACTTGAGTGCTTGTCCCTTGCAGGAAGAGGGGGGAAACTGCTGTTTTTACTGCTTTTTTTTTTGCCTTAAGTTCATTTTTTGCGGGTATGAGATGAGTAGGCTGAACAGCTGGTCTTTGCATGACTCTGATTTTGGGGAGCTGATGAGCAGCAGAGGGCATGGTGGTGCCAAACTTTTGTGCACTTGCTTTCCAGCTCTGGAGATCTGGACATAATGAGGCAACTTGGTGCCAGAAACTTACAGTCTTGTAGGTTTCCTTGGATTGAGGTTAGTGTGCAATCTGTAGTTTCTCCACACTTCTGGTGCACTAAATATTTGGGTTTTGTTACCACGACTGCTCTTTCTAATTTAGTTCCCTCGTTGTTTTTAAAAACACAAATAATCCAGTCAGGTAGAACTTGGCTCACCAGGGTGAGTCCTTGGAGCTCTCCATGGAGGTTAAGGCAGGCAGTGAGACTGTTCTGCTTGAACTTACAAATGTTGGTAACAGCTCTGTGGGAGCTACACGATCCAGGTGATGTTTTGAGAGTCATTTTGATCTCAAACCTGCAACAATTGACTGAGAAGTGTGTTTGCCTTTGGTGCAGGGGAATGCAGTAACAAGGAATGCCCATTCTTGCATATTGACCCGGAGTCGAAGATCAAAGACTGTCCCTGGTATGACAGAGGCTTCTGTAAACACGGTATGTGCCTCCCACAGTTGCTGTTCCTGTGGCTGGAGATCAAGGGGGGAGTGTTGCTGTTCCATCCTTGCATGATCTGCTGGTGGATGTGCTGGGATGTGCTGGGATGTGGATGTTTGGAATGTGAACTGCTGAGCTTTGTGTTGCAGGTCCCCTCTGCAGGCATCGGCACACTCGGAGAGTCATTTGTGTGAATTACCTGGTAGGATTCTGTCCAGAGGGGCCTGCCTGTAAATTCATGCAGTGAGTATGCTCCAGGCCTGCCCTGCAGCCTTGTGTTTCCCTTGTGGTCTGGTACATGTTAAATGAGGGTGCTCCCGTGCTTCCCAATGGTTTGGAGATTTGCCAGTGTTTAGTTGGGCCAAATTTTTACTGATTTGAAGATGGAGAAAGTATTTACAAAAGCATGCAGTGACAGGACAAGGGAGAAGGGTTTCAAGCTGAAAGTAAGGTTTAGATTAGGCATTAGAAAAAAAATCCTTCCCTGTGAGGGTGGGGAGGTCCTGGCACAGGTTGCCCAGATAAGCTGTGACTGCTCCATCCCTGAAAGTGTCCAAGGCCAGGTTGGATGGAGCTTGGAGCAACCTGGCAGTGTAAAGTGTTCCTGCCTGTGGCAGGGGGGTTGGAACTGTATGAACTTTGAGATTCCTTCCAACCCAAACCAGTCTGTGATATGGGGCAGGGCCTCTCCAGGAAGTTCCCAGTAAGAGTGGCATGGTGATTAGGTGCCATCAGTGCAGTGGAATCACATGGATTTACATTCCAGAAGGCAGAGGGATATGCTACACATATGTAAAGAGAAGTGGGGAGGGGGAGGTCTGTTTCCTGTGAGCCAGATTTAACTGGCTGAATGTTTTGTTGTTTGGAGTTACTTGACTGAGCTGATGATAAAATGTTGGCATATGATTTGAGAATCAATTTTCTTGTTTCCATCTAAACCAGCCCTCGGTTTGAACTGCCAATGGGAACCACAGAGCAACCACCACTGCCTCAGCCAACACAAACACAGCAAAAGGTACCCTGATCCCCTGCCTCCCCACACAGCCACCCTCAAACCTTTCCCACACTGCTTTAAAATAGAATAGGTTGTCAAGTGGTCAAAATTGGGCACCCAGCCTCTTGGGTCTGGAAGGAAGAATTAAGCAGTGAGCGACTCTGAGTGCCATTATAGTGATGAAACCCCACAATTGTTCCAGCTTCACAGGGAGATCATGTCACAGAACACTCCCACGCTACACAGAGGCACATCTTATGTGGTTGTGCAGCAGTCTGCCAGGTTTTGTAATCAGGGTGACATCCCTCTGTGATGGCAATGATATTTTAGCAGCTTAAACCTACTCTCCAAATCTGCTTTCCAGAGAAAAACAGGATCACTGGGCTTTGTAAGGCTCAGTGCTTGATTTCTTCTCTCTGGTGCTCCAGCTGGTAGAGCACCCACACACAGATTTGGAGGAAAATTGATCATTTGACATATGGGGTGCTCTTTTCCCTTCTTAACAAAACAAAAACCACAGAGATCTTTATCCTGGATGCACTTAACGAGTCAGAAATCTTCTCCTACCCAACAGAGGACACCCCAAGTCATTGGAGTCATGCAATCTCAAAATAACAACAGTGGCAACAGAGGACCCCGGCCGTTGGAGCAGGTCACCTGCTACAAGGTAATGCAGAGAGGAGGGCTGAGGAGGGAAAGCAAAAGGCTTTTTCACAGTGTGAAAAGGTTCATGAATTCTGAGCTCTGCTCAATATTCATTGTGTGGTGCCTGGATGCAGCTGTGGGAATTGGCTTTGAGTTCTGAGGTTGCTGCCTTGCTAATCCTGGACTTGCTGGGACAGTGACAAATTCTGTAGGACTTTGCTGTCTGCTAATAAACAGGAAAACCCTGCTCCAAAGAAAGAAGGGAGACTGCCAAGCTGCACATTTCAAAATAAGAGTTAATAGCAATTTTTTGTCTCATAAGCTGATTTGCTTACACTGGTGGGTGTAGATTCTCTCCTGTTTCCTGGAAGGTCATTGAAAGTAACAGAAATTAGGTTTGCAAAGCCTGCTCAGTGTTTCAGCTATAAATGCACCCTGTGGTGTCAAACCAAGGAATGAGTTGTTCACCTTGGTTGCTCACTGAGGAGCACGAGGGAAATTTGGACACAATCAAGTTTCCATCTCCTTATTTTTCCACAAAAGCCCCAGTCACTAGAAAAGGACAAAGAATCTTCCTGTCCCTTTAGCCCTGACAGTTACAATATTTTACAGGTCAACTCTGAGCCTTAGGTGCTTGTTTGGGTGAAAATCACAGTGATTGGACAAGGATATTAAATTGCTGCATCCATTTCACTGTAAACTTTTAATAGCTGCCTATTTTATCTGCAAGTAGATTACAGATCTGGAGAAGGCTGTTGCACCAGATACTGGCATTTCTCTGTGTTTGAGTAGCTTTAAGATGCAAAGTCACGAATCTGTGACTTTCTCAAGTTCAGAGGTGCTTTTCTCTGTTTATTCATGAAGATCAGGAGAGTCTCCATGGATATGGTGCATATCAGATGGAGTAGAATGAGAGGCTGAAATCCTCCTTGTGTGCTGAGGGTTCTCTCCTTTGAAATGCCTGAGAATAACATGGCATCAGGTTACTCCCAGCATAGAAGCAGCTTTTGCTCCAAGGAGTGGTAGCAGGCCATAAATCCTGTCCCTCCTGACACCCTGTTTCTCTTCACCTGCTAAATGCTGCATTTTCCATGTGTGGAAAAGCTCCCAAATGGCAGCAGTTGCTGGGTGCATTAAGAAAGGCAGCTAGGAGGAAAAAAGCTGGAACTCTGCAGTAATTCCTGTCTCTCTTTCTCTTTCAGTGTGGTGAAAAAGGTCATTATGCCAACAGATGCACCAAAGGACACCTGGCCTTTCTCAGTGGACAGTGAAGGAGCAGCAGGAGGGTGCAAGGGAGCTGTTACCACTGAGGAAAGGTTTCTGCCTAGCACAATGTCTGGAGCTATTAATCAGGTTGTTTTTTTAATGCCATTACTGAAAGAACTGGTCAGAGGCTGGCTGCTGCTAAGCAACATTTTTGTAACTGTCCCTAACTTTTTTAAGTTTTAACCTTTTTAAAATCGATTTTGGCCTCCGCCTGTTTTCATTGAGCCCTTATGAAAGGTAGATCTAAAAGCCAGTAGATAAACCAAGCCCTTACTGGTGCAGCACTCCACGTAAACACATCTTAGGCCACTGTTTCTTTAAAGTATTTTCCTTCTGCCACTTCTCTATGGAGAATCTGCAGCGTTTCAGCCCTCCCTGTGGAAGCAGGAAGACTGACTGGGAAAACTTAAACACTTGCAATGCCTTCTCCTCAGTGACGAAGCAGGGATTCTGCTGTCCTGTAGCTCTTCAAAGTCCTGTTTCCAGGTCAGCCTGGTGAGCTTGTCCTGGTGGCTGACAAAACCCCCTCACGTACATCAGGCAGTAAAACCCGTGTCCACTTGCTTTGTTTCTGTGCTTCTTGCTGTACTGAAGGTTAGAAATCAAATCTTCTGGGAGAGAACTGATCAAGGGGAAAATAAATTGGCATCTCTCTGGTTAGGCACAGTAAGGAACAATGATTATAGGAAAGCTGCATCTGTGCTCAGTTTCCACTTGTAGAAAGGAGGGAAATGAGCACGGCTTGGAGTAGGAATAGAAGAGCCTTGTCTCAGCCCCCATCATCCAGCTCACACTGAACAGGTATTCCCACACTCTAGAGACCAGGAAGTGGAGCTGTATATTCTTATGGAACACTGCTTTTAAAGTGTTGGTAGAGAGCAGTTTGTTTTTTTTTTTCAACCCAAACCCCATTTATTTTGAGATGACTATTTCAAAAGGGCCAATGACAAAATGTGAATTAAAAGAAAAAAATTACCCTCAATGTGAACCTTATTGATTCTACCCCATCTCTTCATTTGCTGCCTGCCTTTATACTTTGTTTTTATTGAAATGTACTGATGGCAAAAGCTGGCTGTGAATTTATTTTTCTTTAAGAGCAAGGTAAATGTGGCTGGATTAAGAGAAGTGACCAGAGCCTGTGTTGGTGTCAATGACTGCAGTTATTTCACTGTGGAAGTTTCAAGTCTGAAGTCACAGACACTTTCATAACACTCTGTGCCCCTCTCAGACTGAGCTGTGTGATCTATATGTAACTGTGCATGTAGGAACTAAAACACTTGTGTTTGATCACCTTCCCTATGGAGTTAGGAGTTTTTGGACTTCAGTACCAATTTTCCAACACTGAAAGCCTTCCTGTAACCACCGAAGATCTTGGGAGATTCTTCATGTCCCTCACGAAGTGTTTTTCACTCCCTGCTGCTCAGACAAGGATGGTTCAGGTGGGCAGCAGTGCCCAGCTCCAGGTGCTGCTGTGACTGTGGGGCATGAGGAAGGCTCAGAGCTCAGGCCAAACTCACAGCTGCTCCTTTAAGCTGCATTTAAGTCAAGAAGGAAAGTTTTCCTTTTCTTTATTTTGATGGAAATTTTGGGTTATCTGAGGCAGTGAAAGATGGAGAGTTGCAGGCCTGTCTCATCTCAGACAGTGCTCTGCAATGATGGAAAACTGCCAAAACACCTCCAGTCCCTGGTGACAGCCTGACTGAGAACCAGGAACAGCAACAGGGCACACAAATCTCAGATAGTGTTTCAACTCAAAACACATCCTCTCAGCCCCTTGTCCAGCCTGTCCCTAATGGCCAGGAATAAGCAATCCAATGCTATCCTTTTTATCAAACAGGAATCAGTTGCCAACAGTTCCCTCAGTTCATAATACAACCCAATGAGCAGCTGCTTTCCCTCTGAGCTTACCCTGAGGGGTGAAACTCTCAGAAGACAAATTTATTTGCACAGTACAATTAACAACTCAATTAGGAGAGTGTCAGCTCAGGAAATGTAAAGTGTATGCACTTTATTATTGGTCACAAGAGTACAGATTTAATATCCACAACTGTAATGTCTTCTGTCAGGGTAGCTGTGCCAGGAGCTGCACCTTCACCTTCTGAGGGTGTTTCAGTGGTATTTCCTCCTGCGGTCGTGCTCTGCAAGCAAAGCACAACAAGTTAATTCTGCTGAACTCACAAGAAAAGAAACCCATCACACCTGAAATTACAGGCAAGAAAGAACTGTGAAAAACCCCTGAGCATGTCTTTTCTAAGTGCTATCAGGTCAGACAGGCACCAAGGTCTAAACTTTCTTCATTGCCAAGAAAATACTCAGTAAGCATTCAAGTCTTCTACAGCTAAAAGAAGTTTGTTTGCCACCAATCCTTCATTTTATTTCTAAAAGCAGACCAGCTAATTGTTTTTATTCCCCAGGCAACCTTCCAAGCTGCCCTGCACACACTCAGCCATGGTTTTTACTTACTGACGTGGCTGTAGCTCCACATGTAGCTGAGGACAATATACCCAGCCAGCACCATGGAGATACCCCCGAGGCCCCCCTTCCTCACATTGATGTATTTGTTGTAGTATCTGGTGTAACCTGTGGAGGAGGAAAAACTTTCAGAGCAGCCAGATGAGTTGTGTGTTACCCTGTGAGAGAAAGAAGCAGCCTGGATTCACAAAACTTCAGGAAATTGGTTCTAATGAAACGTCTCAAGGTTTCAGAAGCAAGGCTGAGAGGAGGCAACCTGTGTTACTTGAGCAAGGTGACCCCAAGTTAATAGACCTAAGCCTTAAAAAAAAAAAACCAAAACAACCAAAAGGGAAAAAAAACCCATTTTTCATTTTCCCTAAATATTGTCACTTTAATGAGCTTAAGCTGCTTTGGAATTACCTAACTCTTCCATACATTATATAGATGCACACATGTATTATCAAAGGCAGACACTTGCATTTGACATTCTGTGTTTAAATCTACCTGAATACATTTGTTCCTACAGCAAATGACATTGATCCCAAGTGATCCATACGAGCTCTGTCACCTCTTTACCATCTATAGGGATCAACTGCCTTTTAATAATTTTTTTTTTTACTTTGGATGTTGTGAAACCCCAGGATTTTCAGCCAACGGGTTCAGGACTAAGGGCACCCCATTTCCCCTTTATAAAAAGAAGGAATACTGAGAACAAACATCAGGTGGAAAAAGCCCACACGAGAAATAAATTTACAGATGAAAAACGAGATGTTACAGGAGAAACTGCCCTAGCAAGGCGAAATTAGCCATGGAGCAGCCCCTGCGCTGCCAGACCCCCCCCAGGCAACATCGACTCCAGCAGCCAGGAATTCTTGTTTGCTACTCTCCCTGGCTCCGTGAGGAGAAGGAATCAGGGACCCGCACCCTTCGGGCCTCCCCGCAGCCCCCTCACCTCTTTGCATGGCCCCCAAGATGCCGCTGGGGGTGAAGTCCCTCATGGCCAGCCAGGTGCCCAGCTGGCCCAGCTTCACGTCCATCAGCTTCGTGTCCTTGAGGAGAACTGCAGCAGGGAGAGGGAGAGAGCCCGGTCAGCGCGGGGCTGAGGGAGGGAGGGGGACAACGCGGTCACCTTGATCCCCCCACACTCACCCGGCGGCTGCGCCATCTTGATGTGCCCGGAAGGGACGGGCCGCGGGGGCTCATGGGAGGAGGGAAGGGCGGGAACCCGGGCTGTGGGCGGGGAGGGACTGGCGCCATGTTGGGCGTGTCACGGCGCCATGTTGGGTGTGTCACGGCCCCTCAGGAGGGACCACGGCGGTCCCGGTGTCGCCTTGAGCCCTGGGACAAGACCAAGGCTTGTCCAGCCTGTCCCAGGGACAGGACAAGGATTAATGGGCAGTAATTGGAAGTGGGGGAAATTTAGATAAGATATACAGAAATAATTCCTCCCTCTAAGGGTGGTGAGGCCCTGGCACAGGCTGCCCAGAGAAGCTGTGGCTGCCTCATCCCTGGGAGTGTCCAAGGAGCAATGTGATCTTATGGAAGGTGAAGGTGTTCCTGCCCATGGCAGAGAGTTGGAACTAGATGATCTTTAAGGTTCTCCCAATCCCTTAACATTCCATGATTCTGTGATTTCCTCTCTGGAAGCCAATTCCCCAGTGGGGGCTGCACACACTGCCCCAGGTGCACACTGCCCCAGGCACTGCCAGCCTGCCAGAGGGCTGAGCCACCTGTGGGATTTTCCCTTCATTTCCAGTCCAGCAGGTCGCTTCATCAGCTGTACCATTCTTCAGGGGATGGTAAACAACTCCTGAGCATGTCCTGCAATCCCCCAGGGCAGCGCCTCGCACCGTCCCACGTTACAGGGTATCAGGTGCCCTCCTTGCAGTGTTTCAGATGGTGAGAAAATATAGAAAAATTCACAACTTGTCATCGGCATCTTCACACGTCTCCATCAGCAATCTTGCTGATGTCCCACAAATGAACCTTTTCCAGTGTGTTCCTAAGTTGCAGCTCTAACATGGTAAATATGCGCTCACAGACATTATATACTGCAACATACATTGAAATTGTCACTTATTGTACTGTAGGAAGTCCCTTTTCAGTGCCCACCGAGGACTTTTCCCTGTGGGAATACTTTGTTCTACTCCAGCTCCACTGGAAGGGTGTCAAAGGCAAAAGAGGAGGCTGGGTTGGGGTATATGATATAAATAAACCCGCATAACCAGAGTGCTGGAGCAGTTAATGTGCAAATAAAGATAAATTTTACCTTCCCGAAACAGGAATTCCAGAATATTCCGAGCTGGAAGGGACTCAGAAGGATCAGAGATGAACTCCTGGCTCTGCACAGAACAGCCTGTGCATCCCTGAGAGTTGTCCAAACACACCTGGAGCTCTGGCAGCCTGGGGGCTGTGACCATTTCCAGGGGAGCCTGATCAGTGCCCCAGCACCCTCTGCGGGAAGAACCTTTTACTGATAATCCCTCTGACATTCCAGCCATTCCCTTGAGTCTTGTCCCTGGTCACAGAGAGCAGAGGTTGGAGCTGCCCTGGAGGAGCTGCAGCCCTCGATGAATCTCCTCCAGCAGAACAAACCAAGTCACCTCAACCACTCCGTGTTTTGCTTCTCCTCTAGACCCTTCCCCATCTTCGTAGCCCTCCTTTAAATTGCTTTACATCTTGTATTATGGTGCCCAAAACTGCATCCAGAACTTGAGGTGTGACTGCACCAGCTCAGAGCAAAACGGGAAAGAGCCACCCAGATTTATTTCCTTTTCCCCAGAGCCTTTCTGGGGGTTCGGGCCCACCCTGAGCACACCTGCAGCCCTGGGTGGTGGCACCAGGTGTGACTCCAGCAGGTGTCACTCGCAGGCAGCGGCTGCGGCTGATGGTCCCCGCGTAGTGACCTCTAGAGGCTTCAAATCCTCTCCTGCAGGTTCATAGCAGTGTCAGGGTTTGTTGTTGTTTATTGTGCTGAAGCTGAAAAGCAAAGCGCTGCAGCGCTAAACAGGGAGCAGCCGTTTCCCCGCTGCTCCTGACAGGTCAAACAGCACCCCGGGATTCCTGGATATGAAATCTCCATCCCACAGAGGACTGGTAGAGCGGATCAACGATGAAAACTGAATTAAGGACGCTGAAAGGAGCCCACAGGGCTCCTACATAAACACTAATCTCTGCAGCTTTTACTTCTCTTAGCTCACAGAGTCTTATTCCATACTCCTCCCTCCTGCCACTGCAGGATTCTTGGAGTCTGCGGGGTTATGTTACCTGGTATTACATGAGGCGAGGGACTTGTGCTGTCTGAAAATATATGGAACTGTGTCACACATCAGAGGCTGGTCTCCATGTCTAGCTTCACCTTCTATTTTATCAAAATTAATTTATTTACATTGAGTACTTATATAGCATAGCATAACATAACATAATGTAACATTAACATAACATAACATAACATAACATAACATAATAACATATAAAAAAAAGGCAGAAGGAATACATTGCTACCTGATTTTTCAGTTTTTTTTTTTCCTTATTAAAAGAAAGTAAGATTAGGAAAGTATAGTGCGTCTGATCACCTGAAGAAAGGGTTCCAAATTTAGACCCTGCTAAATGAGTTTAAAATCCTCTTATTAAATTATCCTTTATTTTATTATTGGACTTTACCGGTAACTGTCATTTTATGGCTGAAGTGTCCCCTGATGAACTACTCTGTGCCCTTTTTACTGTACTTGCAGAAAATCATGCTCCAAACTTGTTTCCCTCATTCTTGCACGGCAACCTATTGTTTTAAATAGGATTACTCATGCAAGGCAGATTAATTCACCTACAGGAAGAAAGCCAGTGGCGGGGGCCTCGTTTTAAGGAGTTCCCTGCAGAGTAGAAGAGCACATAAAGCTGCTCCAACTGCTTATAGCAAGATCTGGGGAAATTTGGATTGTCACGGTAAGAGTGGAAATCCTTAATGAGTATCCATCTCCAATGCAATTAGAGGCACCAGTGAGTCAAGCCTTGGCCAGAGCTGCCCATGCTGGCAAGGTGAGAGGAACAGGGCTGTTCTCTTTATGCCACCTTAACCTGACCCAGCAGGAAGAGTGGAATGGTACAGATGTGCAGGAGGTTTTGCTGCACATTTCCTGCTTTTGGCCTCTGCTGCTGGCCAAAACTCAGAGTCTTGTTGGTTGATCCAGATGGGAGGATCTGTGACAAAGAAAGGTGTTTCTGATGTGTTTCAGTTTGCTTACAAGAATTCTTGCAGCCCTTCTTTCCCGACCACAGAACTCACACTCTGACAGCCAGTTGCCTTGCTTAGAGCTCCACATCTGCTGCAGGCAGCAATGTGACCCCAAATCCTTGTACTCAATCCAGGTCTTATATCAGTGATTGTTCAGGCTCTTTGAAGTTTCCGTTCTCTGCTTGTTTCCATACTCTGTCTTTCTGTCTCTTCCTCCACCTGAACTGTAGCATCCACATGTAACCTGTTTTCCTTTTAAAATCCTACTCCAAGCTGTCCTCCCAGAGCCTTCAGGTTCTTGAGCAATCTTGTATTGTGGGTGGGAATAGACTTAATGTCTCCTTCAGCTACCCTAAATAAAGGAATGCAGTTAAACCTACCAATTTCAAGAAGGTTTAGCCCAACCTCTAAAAATAAAAGCCTAATGGAGTGTTGCCCTGAGGTTTTCATCTTAGTGAAGACCTCTCTAGAAAATGCTGTGAAGTTTGTAAATAATGGCATAGAAATAATAGAAGTAGAAATAGAAATAGAAATAGAAAAAAATACATAGAGTATTTTGCCAAAGACGTCAGTGGATAAAAAAGGGTAACATATAATATTGCAGCTTTTAGTCCAAAGATTCAGTTGTGGCCCAAAAAGTTAAGCTCACACTTCATCTGAGCTGCTGAAAAGGAGAAATAAAAAGTAGAACAGCCTCCCTCAGAGGTTGGGATCATTTTTCTTGTTCCATGTGCCACCCTTTGAAGACTCAGGGTCTCACCTGGGTAGTCAGTGGTCCTGTAGGAACATACAGACGCAGTGTCTGCAGGTGTGTGAGGTAGCACAGAGTGGCCTTCAAGAAGGTCAAGAAATGAGGATTTACCTAAATGATCCCGTGCCCACTGAAACTGATGACAATGCACCCAGTGCTTTTAATAAAGAATCAAACTTTCAGTGGTCTGTGGACCAGATATGGTTCTGAAACGTGTGGTTTGGCACAGGATGCCTCTTGGCTCCAAAGCACTCATTTCAATCTGATGAATTCCCACCAGCACAGGTTAAGAAGCTGCAGCCATCAAGGAGAAAGAGAAATCATGGGCTACAAGCTCTTGCAGAAGCTCAACAGAGAGATGCACATTTTATCAGCCAGTAATTTGGAGAAAAGTTATGGCCCCGGCTTGCTTCATCCAGTCAGTTATTTTTTTAATTGTATGAACAGTCTGGTGTGGTGAGAGCAGAGCAGCTGCTGAGGTCTCAGCATCGTTCATCTAAAATTGTGCTTGCAGTGAAAACCAGACTCCAGCGTTGAATAGGATAAGAAAGGGGTGTGGAGTTTGAAATCTCTTCCATGGCCAGACTTCCTCAGGAAAATGGTGAATTGCCTTGCAGAGATAATAATACCTAGGGATTGACATGGCAAAAGCAGTTGAGAGAATGAACCTGTGATTACAAGCAGATTGCTTGCTCTGTGTTATTACAGAGCCATTTTCCTTCATCAACCTCAAAACACTTTGCAGAGGAGATCACTTACCAGTGATTAATAGTTTAGCATGTACATAGTTCTTTTCTCCTTCGCAGCACTTGAGTGTTGATGCATCTTCATGCTCCTCTGATAAAATGTATACATTAATGTTATGATTATCTTTTTAAGTGGTGAAATTTGAGCCCTGGGTTTAGGAGTGGGGAAGGGGAATTCCTCCCTCCTCCTTTGGTCCTGTCTTGCTGGCCTTCGCTTGTATCTGGTGTCAGTTGCAAAAGTATCTTATTTTATAAGTCTTTGATCAGCCTGGTGGTTAGCTAAATATATACCTGTGGGGAGATAATTACATGCTATCAGTAGTAAAGTGTACTAAAATAATGTACGTTAATTAAAACACTTGCAAAACCAAAGCAGGAATTTTCACAGAGATAAATCTGCTGCAGCAACAGCTGTATTTGAGGCTGCTTCCCAGAGACAAACATGAAAATAAAACCAGGGACCAGTAAAACCCAGTTTCTTCATGCTAAAAAGAGGAAAGACATGTACCCACTGGAATGGCATGGTGATATCAGTCTAGAAGGGCAGGGTGATCTGCCTTCATTAGTGGGGGAAGATTGGTGTGATAAATTCCATCTTATCCATGTGTCTGTTTGGCTAAGTGTGAGTGGCCCAGCAGGAGGGTTGTACAAATGGGCCTCATATTATCAGGGGAGGATTTGGAGACTAATTAAATGATGTGACAGAGACTTAAAATGAATCACCTTGTTACCATCTCTGAATCCACTGTCAGGTCCTCCAGCACAATCTTTGTACTTCTCTCTTCCCACATTTATGTCTGATGAAAATAAATGTGGAAATTGTCTCTCTGACCTTCCTAGCTGAAGCAGCTGATGGCTGTTCTCCCTCTCCTACCTTGTTTCTTGGAAGAAGTTCAGTTGCTGACACTGAGCCTTACTCAAACCAAAGACATTGGTGGCTTTGGGACATCATTGCCTCCTGTTGAAACAACCTGTTGATGTTGTTTCCTGCAGATCCCAGACCACAGCCAGTGTCAACCCAGCACATTTTCCCACTGAGAAATGGAAGGGTTTGTATCCCAGTCTTTCTCTTTCTGAAAAAAAGGGGACAGCAAGGAGACATGAGGCTGAAGCAAGTGCCAAGGAGCCAAGAGGAACAACTGTGCAGTGAGATCTCAGGCTTGTACCAGTGGGTGAGCTGAGCATCTTCTTGGAAGACACAAAGGAATCAGAAGGTTTGTAGGGTTGTAGTGGGAGAGCCACAGCTCAGCCCCCACTGGCCACTTGTGTCTCACCACAGCTAGCCCAGTCCTTCCAGTGTGGTACTTGCACATCTGGAGGGTTAAATGAAGGCTCTTTCTCTAATCCATATGTGCAGTTTCTATTGGATTCATGGCTGTGTTGATCACTGGTGAATGAGTTGGTGCTGCTCCATCTATTCCCCCCATGTGTTTGTTTGCATTACTCTCTCCTGGCACATATCCCTTTTTTTCTCACAAAAGTGATCCTTTGCATTCCCTCCCCAACCTGCACCAGATACAATTCTAGCTGTTTCCTAGGTAAAGAAGCATAACAGATTTGTCTAATCAGGCTTGCCCCATGGCCATATTTCCTATATGCTCCTAAAGCTGGGGTGAGTGGGAGATTCCTCTCTAAAGATCACCTAAGGGTCGAGTGGGATTTCAGTCATGAGACTCTGACATTCAAACAGGGCACATGGGCCCCCCTCTTCACTCTGCTCCGCAGTGTGGACTAGGAGGGATCACAGGGGACCAGGACAGGGGAGCCAAGCAGCAGCAGGAAGCATTTAAATGTATTTCATTTCAGGGTGACCTTTAACAGGTGTGGATTTGCGGATGGGGAGGGGAGAGGGAAGTAAGCGAGGGATTAAAGGGACTTTACCCTCCCTCCACTTTAAGCCCCAGCTTGCACAACATTCCAGGACCGTGAGATGCAATTTGTGGCTGTGTGGCTTTATATCTTCTGCCTCCTGGGTTCCAGGCAGGGTCCTGGCTGCCCCTGGGCTTTAGAACTGCTGGGGATTCAGGGGAAGGCATTGTGCTGCCAGGTGCCTGAGATACAAACCTGGGGAGTGGGGTGGGGGTGAAAAATCCCCCTCTTCTCTGCAAGAATTGGCATTTAACCTTTAGTGGAAGTGCACGGTTCAGGCAAACACAAGGTGTGTGATATATTCCCTGGGTGACTTTGCCTAGAGATGTTCTCTTCTTGATCCAGTGCTGCAGTGTGCTGTTGAAAAGCTGCTTTCCTCTAACCCAGCACCTGCTGCAGTTCAGTGATGGATTAAAGCAACTCTCCATTTTCCTTATCCCTCTCCGGGGGGAGTTGTAAAGTTTAATTAATTACATTTTGTAAAACATGATGAGATTCTTGGATGATAAATGCTACACAAATGTAGAGTATTTTTTAATGAGCACTGTATGACGGCTGCAACAAAACGCTTGTTTAATCAAACTGATCTGAGCTGCAAAAAAAATCCTCACCCTGCTGCTATCAAACAGGAATCAAGTACTCTGTCTTTCATGGGCTATTGGTTTTGAGGATCCCAAGGCATTTTTCAAAACTTTAGCAAAATAAAGAGTCAAGGAGCATATTTGTGTCTCAATATTTTATAGATCTTTCCCTTTGTGTGTGCAGTTTAGATTATATAACAAACCACTTGGCAACAGGGAAGGGAAAGATCAGAATGGTGTGGTTGGGTGTCATGGCTGTGTGACAGGGTGTGTGTACCTGCTCCAGTATTACTGGGCCACATCAGGCACCACACTTCTGGCATTGTGTATTTTGTGTTTTAGATGTTTTCCAGTTGTAGTCATGTGAGATCATCCAGGCTCAAGCATATCTGGTTCTCTCTCCTAAACAAACCAGGATAAAATGAAGCCTGGGAATGTTGGTCTTCATTGTACATGCAATGTAAACCTTCCCAGGCAACCAGTAGTTTCCATACTGGTGTAAGGACAAGCAGGATGCCATTTCTTTTTCTGGAATTCAGTCAGGAAAAGAAAGAATAATTTCTCAAGCTAAAAAGACCAGCCTTAGGCCACTCAGTGGGTAGAACTTCAGCCATACACCTCTTGTGGAAAGGGATTCCTTCTCTGTTACTGGAATGCTGAAGTGTCAGATCACCAGTGAACAGAGGAGCTGTGATTTGAAGCAGCACTTAGAGCACAGCCTGGAAGGAGCAATCTGATATTTCCATCTTGTGATGACCAGCCCAGTCCCACAGCCTTTGGGATCCAGGGATGCTCCCAGCAGAGGTTACTATGGCTTCTGTCACTGGTGTTGTGGGACTGAAGTGATGGCAGCAGCTAGGCCCTCTATTTCATTCCCACTGCAGTTTCCTTAAAGCTGCTGCTTTCCAAAATTTGCCTTTTCTGGACCTTTTATAATCTCTTCTGCTTTTGACCAGATGGATTTTTCCTTGAGGGGAGAAGAACAGGAGGAGAATGGCCTTGATATAGATATTGTCTGGCTGTGCTGGGAAGGAAAACGAAGACAGAAGAAATGAGCTGTTGGACCCATGGTGTTATGAGAGGGATGAGTGAGACATTTTAGGGAATAACCAACCAATCAGCCAATCTAACAAGCAATTTGTCTTTCCTCATTAAAAGGCAACACCATAGTGGGAGAAATGTAGAGCCATTCTTCAGAAGATTTATTGCCCTGTAGCATCTGCACAAGAAAACTCTAAGTGCTGAGTGGAGCAGGAAATTGGAAGTAGATTGCACAACTTGCAATTCAACAAAGTTCTTAGATCTTCTGTGGAAAGAAAGTGCTGGGATTTCAGAGCTGGCTCTAGCTTGTAAGGCTTGTTTAGTCCTGGGAGAGGAACCAGTGCACATTTGGTTAAAGCTGATGGAGGCTTTCTTATTTACTGGTCTAGCTAATAAGAGCATCCTAGAGTGCTGCTTTAACCAGAACAGATGGAAATACTTCCCAGTGCTGTGATGGATCTAACTGTGCCTGTGATTAGTGAACCAAATACATTGATATGAGCTATTGGAGTTTGCTGGACCTCTGACAAGAGAGGGGTGCCTGTGTTCCCTGCTGTGAACATATCTCTTTACAGCCCTCTGTATGTACAGCATTTTCTCAGAAACCAGCCTCAGGGACAATTATACATTAATAGCTACTTCTTTCAGAAGCAGCCAGCCCTGCTCCTGAGAAACAGCTATTTTCAGGCAGTCTTGTTCCTGTGGAACTGCTATTTTTAGTGAGTTCTATTTCTGAGGCCAAAAAAAGAAGAAGAAGCCATTTCTGTATCCCTCCACCATGGCCCAGACCCACTGGCTGTGGTTGACTTGCATTTCGCAATAAACATTTCCTCTTTATATCTCAGTAGCCTGAAGAAAGTGGTTCTCCAGCCATTACAGAAAGCAGCAATCTGAGCTGGGGATAATTATGCAGGGAGGGCTTGTGGGAGGCAAAGCCGTGCTCACATACTATAGATTCCATTAGAAGGAGTAGGGAGATGTAATGGGGCTCTCTTGGGAGATGCAGGACTTTTAGATACCTAATTTGGAAGTCCGTTCTGGTATCCATTTTCAACATCCCAAGAGTAATGATTAATCCTGTACTCCAGGTTTCTCTGAATCAGTTTGTAGCTGTAGTAAATATGGGCTGAACACGATAACGTCACTGGTGCTCTGGGTAAATCACTTGAGGCAAGAGGAGCTCAGGGTCCGTGGCCATTAACTCACTGTGCACCCTCATCTGGCAGCCACTGCGACTCAAGAATCTGCCACGGAGATAAAAGAGGCTCTGTCAGAGCTGAGGAATGTGGTGTTTTGCAATAAAAGTATCTCATATGCTGAAGGCCCCATAAATGCACCCCAGCAATGCTGTGTTCTCATTCCTGCAGCATCCCAACAGCTGGGACCTGGAGATCTTCCGTATGTTCTTGCGGCCGTGGCCTTTCAAGGGGCATTTGGTAGATGCAACCACATGAAAATTCCAGTAATACCTTTTTGTTATTTGTGGGTTTAATGCAAATGCTGGTGTCCTGACACAGGGGTGAAGTGAGTCTCACAATGCTGAATCTGTCCTGAATTTCAGCAGTGCAAAGTTCATCTCAGGTGTGTTGTGATCTCTTCCCTACAGCTGCTTCTGCCTCTGATCAGTGTGTGGCTGCAGGTAAAAGGTTTAGATTAATTTTGTTGTCCTGGGCAGCTGTGGCTGCCCCATGCTTGGAAGTGTTCAAGGCCAGATTGGGCTTGGAGCAACCTGAGATAGGGGAAGGTGTCCTCACCCATGGTAGGGGCTGGAATGAGGTGAGCTTCAGCTCCCTCCCAAACCCAAACCGTTCTATGATTCTGTGAACAGTGACATCAGCAGAGAACACAGACTGGAACCATGGCTTGCAGGATTGTATACACTGATAGATCCTTTCTTGGCAGGGTGTTGCTTTCTGGATTCAGCAGAATCAGCAGCTTAGTCTTTGCACAGGGTCACAGCAGTACTGAAAAAACCCCGCCCGTCCTTGCTCCAGCACCGTTTGCTCAGGGGCTGCTCTCGGAGGACACCGGGGGTTTGTGTGTGGTCTGAAGGTCACTCTTTCTCGGGAAGAGGCTCTTCTTTCCTGTCTGAATGAGAAGGGGAGGCTGTTGGCAGTTCAGCCTTGTAAGCAGTTTCCCTTTTCTTTTGTGCAGGCAATACTGATGAACTTGGTCTCTAAGTGAAGATTATTTATCTTGTTTTTAACCCTCTGCAGGAGAGGAACTTGGCTATGTTTGTCCTGCAAAACCAGACACTCCTCCCGCCCCTCTTTTTATAAAATATTCCTCCTATCCTCCCATCTACAGGAAAAGTCATTATCTCTGGACAGTTTCTTGAAACCCAATTGCCTTTATATTCTGGTCATAAGCAGAGCATTGTTCAAAGCGTGAGTGAATCGTGGCTGCCTTTATCACAACGAGAGCCCATTATTGGCACTTTTCCCTTTTTACTGCTTCACTAGAGAAAGGCAGGCGAAAAATGGGACAGAAATCTAGGAAATGAAGGGTAATTTACAGTTCACAAAGGAGCAGTAAAAATTAATTAGCTGTCTGAGGATCTGTTCCGACCTGGGCCGTGGAGTTTGTGCCAGTTCTTTGTGTTGCATAAACTGGCTGTGCTGTGCTAGGCTGCTGAGATCAGGCTTGTGCTGTGAAATTAAGGCTCGTTGCTGAGGTAGAAGTCCTTCAGGGCATGCAAAATGTGTATGCACACCTAATTTGGTGTGCCAAAGAGACATGATGGTGCATATAACTCAGGTCATTACATGCTCAACTGGTTACTTAAGTTGTTCACTATTAGTTGTCACAGTAACTGCTCATGTAAATTACTGATGCAGTTATTCACATAATTTAGCACTGAGCTCCTTTGGAAATCCAGGCCTAATTCCTCCTCTTTTACCAAGATGGTGTCTGCACAAATAAAACACACTTTACACACCATATCCATATGGTCCAAGTCCAAAAAGAGACAGAGCCCCAGAGGGATCAGAGAAGTGACAAGACACTGTCCCAGCTGGGCTTGGGGCCAGTTTGGTTCTGCTGTGGGATACGGGAACTGAGCAACTCCAGCATCTTGCCAGTCATGTTGCCAGCCCTCCAGTCAAGCCTGAGATCCCCACCTGGAGAAAGAACTTCACAAATCAGAAATGTCCTAATTTGGATCCTTTTTTGGTACATAATTTTCAAAACTGTAATTTCCATTTGAGAACTATTTGTCCTGATCCTGAGCGTCAGCTGAACTCTTTTTTTTTTTTTTCCCTGTAGTTTAATTTAGGCAGCAGATGCCATCAGAATGTTAATGCCTTCTTAATTCTCACCTACATGCTTTTATTCTTATTAATTTGTTATCTGGGGCTTTAATATTCTATTTTTTTCCCTGCTTTGATCAGTTGAAATAATTTGATGGCAGCATTTCAACGGGGCTTGCACTGGGGAAGTGTGTAATGGTGCATCACCAATGTGTGTTGCTGTGTATCCTGCAGCGTGCTCAGCTGTTGTACTGCCAGAGCAGGAATCATGTGATGGTTTTAGGTGATTATAGATGAGGCCTTACTTATCCCTGCTGTGAACAACTAGGGAGGGAACAAGCTTTAAGGGCAGTTTCTCTGCTTTAGGATTTTGCCCTCTGCAGTCAAGGGTTGGCGATCCAGGAGCTGGTGATCCCTGTGGAAGTGCAGCTGAGCTTGCATCCAATGTGCTTGGACGGCTGCCCGGCCACAGCGGATGCTTTCAGTCAGCACCCTTAAACCACTGCTATGGGGAGGCCACAGAGGTGTCCCCACAGCACTCCCTGTTCCCAGCTCAGGGGCTCAGGGATGGCATTTCCTGACTGAGAGCCGTGGGGAGTGAGGCAGGGATCATTCCCAGCTGGAGGATGGCACCTCCCAGAACCAAGGGGCAGAGAAATGGAGGTGGGTGGGTTCTTTGGTGCTCCCCAGGTGATGCCAGTTCCAATGCATGGGAGTTTTTTTTGTCACTTGGGTGCAGGGAGGCAGCGAGTTTGGCTTCTGAGACAGATTTAGTGAACGTTACCTAGGAAAGGGTGTTCCAAGCTGTCTAGAAGTAACAAAAATAAAGTTAAGGAGTGATAGAGAGAATGAATGGTTTTACTAGTTTAATCAAAACACTTCTGAAAGGAAGAGGAAGGGAAGTGCCCAAGTCCCAGACAGTTTCTCAGTCAGTGTGGTTTCCTCCTTCCCAGCAGAGAGAGGGGAGGCCTCGACAGACTTTACTGGCTACTTTGGTACAGCCTCAATAGGCAAAGAAGCCCTTGTGCCCATTAGAGGCTGGGAATGACTCAAATTTACCTACCATGGGGCAAATGAGTAAAGGGACAGGGGAACTATTTGACCCTTTACCTATGACAAAACTCTGCTCTTAAAGCACTCAGACATGGGTTTGGGGTGGGCAGCAAGGTTCTTTTATCACGACTGAAAGATACAGTGAGGTTTTTCTAGAGAGACTGCTCCCACCATGAGAGAAAAGACAGAAGAGAGGCAAAGGGTTGAGGATGAATCAACATTTAACTATGTGGCTTCTCAAGCCCAGTTTCTACAGCGTCTTCCCACATGTGCATACTTAGTGCTCCCAGTTGGCTTCTTTATCCTTTTAACTCTTCAGTGAGTCCTAGCAAATCTAATTCTGTGAGTTTGCTAATGCACCTTTTCCTAATGCCCCTGCCTCAGTTTTGGGAGACAGGAATAAGGATGTGACTTTGTGTTCTTTTTGTTGCTTGTTATTTGGGGAATGAAATATAGAATTATAGAATTGTGGAATGGTGTGGACTGGAAGATACCTTTAAGCTCATCTTGTTCCAGTCCCTGTCATGGACATGGACACCTTCCACTAACCCAGGCTGCTCCAACCTGATCTTGGACACTTCCAGGGATGGAGTAGTCACAGCTTCTCTGGGCAGCCTGTGCCAGGGCCTCACATATATCTTGGGTTTTCCCTTTTCTGGGAAAAGCATGGAACCAGGTTCCATTTTATCCCTCCAACACTATTTGCAGATACCAGGGGGTCAGAGCAAACCAGTGAATATCACCTACAGCATGAGGGGTGTGTGAAGTTGCCAAAATCACATGGTTGGCTTTTAAAAGGGTTTTAAGGAAGTTTTTAAAGGTGACGTTTGTGTTCAAGCAAGCAGTGGCTGCTTTTCCAGCCAGTGCTGTGTGCTGGAAGTGCTGATGGAGTTTATTGGAGCACAGTGACTGCAGACCAGAGCTCGCTCATGTCCAGGCAGCTTGAAGGGTGACTGCAGTGGTAACAGTCTTGTGTAGGAAAACCTCTGCATTGAGACCAAGGGCTACATAAGGCAGGGGCCTGGGTAACAGCTGCATCCAGCAGTTTGGTGGGAAAACTCTGGGCAGGGTGAAACTGTAGCTTTCATTTGGGCAGATGGAGTCCATCTGTTGATGGGATCAGGGATGGGACAGCATCCTCTGGAAAGCTGGGATTAAGATACACAAGCAGTGCATGCAAATTAGGCATCAGATTATGCACATGAGAAGCACAACGATCTTCTGGTATTTTGGTTGGCTTCCAGGTTTGGATTTGGAGTCCTTTATTTCTGGTGCATGAAGGCAGCAGCTGATGTGCTGAGCCTCAAGAGCTGCCTCTGCCCGCAATGTCGGGATTGCAGCAGGACCCGATGAAATGGCAGCACACACCCTGCTCAGGCTGCTCCCCTTCCCTCTCTGCTCCTTCCATGGGACACTGGATCCTTCTGCAAACCATTCCCAGCTTGGATAGAAGTGCAAAAGGACCTTGTGCAGGCTTTGCCCTGCCCATCACGCCGGCAAGGCAGGCCCATTAAGAGGTGACAGCTTTCTGGCTGCTGCGAGGTGCTGCATGACACATCGGGTATTGTGTGCAGGACTTGAGGTCGGTGAGAGCTATCTGAGTCATTTATTACCCACCAAAGTAGGTGAGTGACTGCTGTTGTCCTTATCCTTTTAGAGAAGGATGCTCAGGCACAAACAGGTCAGGATATTTAGTGAAAGTCCCAAAGAAGGAAGTATCACAGCTCAGAAATAGTGCTTGGTCCCATGCTCAGACAATTATTCTTCACTTGTTTCTCTCTGAAAGTCATGTACTCAGCATTAGTGTTATTAAGGCTGGTCAGCTCATGCTGCATAAACACCGTAATGTGAATTTAGTGTTTTCCGCTGTTTTTTGGTTGTCCATGAATCAATCCCGGTTCACCAAGCAGCTCCTGCTGTGTCTGCAGGATGAGCTTCCTCTCTTGGTGTTCTGTGTGCTTGGTTCATCCAATTCACATGGGGGTTTCTTCTGATTCCTGTTCAGAGGAACAAGCCTTGTTTTAAAAACAAAGAAACCCTAAGTATTTGCTGCTAGCATTCCCTGGGGCTGCATTGGAAGGATTTGTTCTTTAGGCTTCCTGAATGGTTTATTTGGTTTGCAGAAGCACACCAGTCCTAAACAATGTTGTTATTTGTGTCATTATTGCATCCAGACATTGGCTTGGGCACCAGTGGTGCAGGTGCTGGATAAGCACCAAGCACCTGGGTGGTCCTTGTCCCAAGGAACTTAGGAGACCAAGGTTTGCAGTGTGCTGCTAGTCAGATCTGTCTTCATCCTTCTGGCTCCAATGCCTTGTGAGAGGTGAAAATTAGAAAGAACAGAGTGAGAAGGTCTGAGATGTTTGTCTGAGGTAATCACAGGATAATGGGGAATAGAAGAATTAATATACATACACTGGAAATATGTATAAATGAGGGATTTGAAGAGACTTTCTGTCTGTTTGGGAGCAACTAGAATTCCTGCTAAATAAGACTCAGAAATTCATGTGACAACTAGGGTGCTCTTGATTTTTAACCAACAAAAAAACCAGCCTCTTGATCCTCAGCTTTTCTGCAGTATATTTCTTTTTCTCCTTCCTTTTCCCATCCAAATCCTCCAACATACCCAGAAATGTCTGTTCTTTTCCCAGCTGGCTGCATCTCAGCGGGCAGAATCTGTGGCCCTCTCCCATTTCAGGCCCATTTGACCTTGCCTTGTAACCAGATGTTTCACTGGAGAACGTTCACTTGGGAGAGCCTGGGTTGCACTCAGCTGCTGGTGAACTCTCTGCCTCGGTCAAGCAGCTGTAAACAAAACCAGCCCAAGAAAAACAAAATCTTTTCTAAACTGAGTTGGCCAAGGATGGAGCTGAATCCAGAGATGCAGATGGCCATTAGCATGTTGATGAGGCTGCAGAGAGAAGCTCATCTGCCATCCCCATTCTTCCACCATGGGTTTCACTCAACTAAGGAGTTCTTTTTTTAGAGACTACAAGTATTGTTCCCCTGATTCCCAGGAGTTTGGAGATACCTGACACAGACCCTTTCCAATGCTGCCCAAAGCATGTTGTACTGTCTGCAGCTATCCATTCATTTGAGTGAGTTTTTGGCCAAGAGTATTTAAAAAGTGGTGGCTTGGTGGCCAAAAAATCTCAGAAGAAGGACTCACAAGAACACCACAGCAAAATGATGCATTAGGGCCATCCTTTCTTTCAGAGGTGTGTTGGGATTATTCCCCTGGCATTTTTAGACAGGTTCTCTGCAGAAATGGTTCTGTCATCTTCACTTGATCAGGAGAAGATGTGAGGAACGTCTTTTGGGGTTAAAACAGGAGTTTAGATTGTCAGAATGTTCAAATTCTTCAAAATTGGGAAGTGGCCAACCCTTGGAGCTCCCATTTTGCACAAGACACAGTAGGATGCTCATTAGCTGAAATGTGGGGAGAACCTTATGTGCAAGGGGGCCTCCAGAACAGCATGGGGTCCCCTCATCCTGTAGTGAGAAGTTATAGGAGTTTGGGGCAGCTTCCTTTGGACCTTGGGTTCAGATCTGAGAAGGCTTTTTCCATTTGAGTTGTTCTTGGCCAGGTTAGAGGATGGAGGCAAGATTTGCCCCATCATCTCTGAACAGACTCAGCTGAGCCAGAGCCATTCTCCAGTGAAAGGGTGAATTATCCTGAGCTAAGATCTCTCGAGAGGGATTGCTTGGCACACAGATCCCTGCTGTACCAGGGGGATGGATGCCTGTGACTGAGCACTGTACACACAGAATTCTGTTGATATCCACATCAGTGATTTCTCCTCCACAAGGGTCAGGCTTGCCTGTCCCTGAACATCTGCTACCACTCAGCAGACATCCACCACTGTGTTATTTATCCAATATTCAGCCTTTTTTTCAGAGGAAAATTTGCCATCTCCTGCTCCTATTTGTATACCACTCCACTTTCTACAGCCAAGTACCAGCTTGCTGTAGGAAATGTCAAGGTTATGTGGCTACAGCCCATGGACAGTTTCTCCTCTGATCCACTTCTGGGCCCACAAATAATTTTTAATAACCAGAGTGCTCTTAATCCACTTCTAAAGTGGGCTAGATCTGTTTAACCTAATCTGAGTATTAAAACTGGTCACTGTGATATTTGAGCACCTGTGACTTCCTCAGACCAGCTAGAATTCAGGACTCAGAAGCCAATGGCTTTTCCTGTCCTGCTGTACTGACACATCCCTTCTGGGGTGATTGATACCTTCCAGAGATGGCATTAGGGTCAGTTACACCAAGCTAAGAAGTGATGAATGGGGCCACAGGGCAGATATTCCTTTCAGATTCCCAAATAAAAGGGTTTTCAGACTCTCCAGACCTTGGCTTCAGCGTCTCAGGGAGCCATTCTTCTTTTGTAAGAGGCTCTGGGAGTTGCATTGCTCAGCCAGCTGGGCACAAGGAGAGAGCTGGAAAGAGGAAGGGATCTGCTAACACTATTTTGCCCTCTGTGCTTAGATCGACACTTCGCTATGTTTTAAACATCCGCTTCATCATTCCTGCTGTCCAACATCCCACTATGGCCCCAGCAAGAGCTATTTTAATCCCTCATCATTCATCAGGAGGCCCCTTCCTGTTCCCTTTCTATCTGCTCCTGCATGCATGTGTGTGCATCTCTCCACCGAGAAATCCCCCGGGGTGGCTGTTGTCGTAAAGGTCACTCAGGGATATTCACAAACAGCAGGTGTAAAATTAACAACTAGTGCAATTCCAATCATCTGGCAGGAAGGAAAACATTGGACAATAGGTAGAGCCAGGGTAAAGTTTCCAGCTGAGGGCTCATTGCCTGATATAGGATGGCAGATTGGTGGGCTGGGAACTCTCCTAGGAATGTGAAACCGATAGGGTATTAGCAGCCCCCCTGCCCCTCCAACACAATTGTTTTCAGCTTGCTCAAAAATATTTGGAAATGTTACCGAGTGGGACGTGTGGGCGAGAAGCATCCTCCAGCCAATCAGCCGGGGAGATTCCAGCCCTCCCCTTGAATTTCAAGCTTTTGTTTTCCCTGATGGAAGGGAAGGTGAATCCTCCATGATTAATTTAGGGATCTTAAAGCATTTTGGATGAGGTCCTGCAGCGCACTAACAAGTGGTGCTCTCAAGGATTGCGGAAATTGCGGAGAGATGGCAAGAGAGATGGTGGATATATGATCAATATGGATTCTGACACCTTATCATTTTTGTTAGTGGAACTGATTTTAGCTGTGTGAAATAATGGGAGTTTCACTCAGTAAGGGCATCTGGATTGCACAAATCTTCTGGAGGCGTGAATGGAATGGTAGATCCTGTTAGACCTTGACTAATGTGAGCAACCAGAACAGTGGCTTGACTTGAGGAGCACAGGAGGAAGATTTAGTGTGCTGTGGATGTGTCCAAGGAAAGCTGGCAGCACTGAACACAGCGAAGACAATGGGGAATGGCAAAGGTTATTGAGAAGTTTGGCTTAAACCATGCTGAGACAAGTTGTTCTGCAAGTATTGAAATGAGTGCTGTAGAGGTTTTAGCTAACACACGGCCTTTCCTCTGCTGGAGTTCAGCATGGAGTTCTGGCCTACATGGAGTAAAAGGAAATGTATGAGGTTTTTGCAGCTCACAGGCTCATTGGTGCCTACAGCTCTGTGGGTTCTTCAGTCTCCTCTGCCCCTCTCCTTCCCCACCCTCAAAGCTCTCAGCATGATGTGACACCAGGAATCCTTTGGCAAAATTCTATCACACCACAAACAGAACTTCTTCCTGTCCAGCTCGCACAGTGTCCATCTTCTGTGTAAACGGTTTGGTACAAGCTCTGTCCACCACAACACAACAGTGCTGGAAAAGTTCTCTGGTGGTTCTCTGAGCCTCCGTCAGGATCCCGTTGCTCTTGCTTAGCTGGGACGTGCACATGGACTGTGCTGGCCAAGGGTGCTGGGCTGAGAGGGGCCTGATGAGACAGTGTGACCCTGACATCCGTTGTCAGCAGCGCTGCCATCGCCAGCGAGAGCAGGGGGAGGACTGAAATTCTCCCGTTCAATTGGGCGAATTTGATACCTGCTCGTTCTTGTGTCCTCGTGGCTCGGCCACTTGACATTTCTAAACATTCTCAAGCAAGTTCACTGGAAAAATATCCCATGTCAGGAGCTGGTGATGTCAAGGCTAATAACAGTCCTGGGGTCAAATCCTTCTGATCCTTCAGGCAAGGACCTCAAGATTTGGCTCCGAGTCAACAACAAGGTCTGTCACGTCAATGATGGCTTATTATGAATCCCAGCGCAAGCCTTTCCCAAACAAAGGGCTCCCGTTTGGTTTTCCATGCAGGAAAAGGTTAGCAGTTTCCAAAGGCACGTCCTCGTTTCCTTGTGTGGAGTGGAGAGCAAAGCCAGTGAGCTTGGAACGAGCAACAGCACTTTGCCTTAGAGCAGAAGACAGGTAAATCTTTATCTGGGAAATTCTCTTCCCATATGGAATGGTACAAGATTATTGTTTTCATCTCTAGAGGTACCGGGAGCTTTTTCTCTGTCTCTGTCCATCATTTGGATGTAACAATATCACTGGGCTGCCTTTGTTAATGTTACAATGGACCTCAGAAAGCCGAATGAGCCGTACGGGGAAATGCACGGCTGGATGTCGGAGAAGGAGATAGCAGGGATCGTACTGGCTCACACTCGTGCTGCACTGAAAAAGGGAATTGTAAATTGACATTCCCTTGGCTATTACTTTATAATCCTGGCACTGTGTTGAGAGTGATACCACTGGAATGGTGTCCAAAATGATAATTATAACCACTTCCTATTTTTAATTTCCTCTTAATAAGGGACACAGTGGTCATCATCTGAACAATAACGATTCTGCTCTGCCCTTCCAGATGTCAGAACATTATAAAGCATGGATTAACAAACACTGATGTCTCTCTACAGACCTTCCTTGTGAACTGAAAACTCTGGTGCTCCCCAGCTGACACACACACACCGCACCAGGTACAAACCTGAGCGCTATGGGAAGTGCTGGACCTGCTTTGCTGTTGGCCTCATTTTGCAAGGAGGTATTTGAATAATGGAAAAATAAAGTGATTTGCTCCATGTCCCTGACATGAGTCAGGTGACAGAGAACAGATTCAGCTGTTCACATCTTCCCATTTTTCTCTGTCAAATGGTCTTCTTTTTTTTTTGCTGTATTTTAGGACTCATTTGACATGAGGTTCCTAAATATGTAGGCTGGTATTCAGAATTGCTGAGTCCTCACTAGTTGCCCTCCAGGCAGTACCCAAACAAGATATCCGTGGGGAAATCTGTCTTGTCTTGAATATCAGCAACTACTAATAGCTTTTTCTCTTTATAGAGTCATCTATGTTTTTCAGGTGGCCTCCATCTCTGCACACTCATCCAAGGTGATGAGCACAGCATAAGCACAAGGCAATGAGCACACCATATAAACCCAATTTCCTAAAGATGACTATTTCACAGCTATTTCCCTCCCAAAAACCTACCTGGTGATAAGAAGTGTGTTGGCTGGGAGGGTTTGAGCTCTGGTTGCCAAAACTCTTAGCTAAGGGAAAAACTGGTCCATGCGGAGTTACCCTGAGCTTCCAAAAAACTCCTCACTCCAAGGAAAGTGGGTTGCTCATTTTGCAAAGCACTTATCTCCTGCTGGCTTCTAGGAAGTTTAAGTAGGATCTTTCTCCACTGAAGGTCAGATTTCACGTATCTCCTGAGATCTTAGAACCAGAGTGCTTCTGAAGGAGAAGCAGAAAGGAGAAGACTATCTGGGGTTAGGAACATTTGAGCAAAACTGCCTTTTATGGCTCAGACAGCAATTCCAATTATCCAGCACTTAGGCATTGGGAAGCTTCAGATAAGAGGTCTCAGATTTAGCTCCTTTCTTCTCTTTGCAAGTTAATGTGCCACTTTTCTTCTTCTTCTTTTTTTTTTTAAGCAGACAATCAAGTCTATGATAGCAAATTTCAAGTTAAAAGGAAAAAATTGTCTCTGCAGAAAATGGAAAGAACCATTTTGGTTCTAGGGTAAGTTTTGTGATCCACCTGAAGTATGGGTAGCTGTCATTGCACACACATTAAACAGAAGCTGGTGAGATTCTTGCAGGAGTAGCTGGATAGAATTCTGTGGGGTTTTAAATAAAATTATTTGAGTGCAGGATACATACCAAACTGAGCTGCTGTTATGCTTCCATCAGGCTATTTATACACTGTGACAGTGCAGGAACCTCGTTTTTGACTTCTGCCTTTAATTTGAAAAGTCAGTCAAAAATCATATAGTTCCTTCAATCCTATGAAAACCTTCACAAAAGTTCTGCTCCAGGGCCCCATCCATTTCTTCTCCATTGCAAGGGGCCAGGTTTCCAAAAAAAAAAAGGTGCCATCACCAAGCTGTCTCCCTTCCTTCCCTGGAGTATTTGTACAGGACAGTCCCTCTCATCTCCTGACAGATTCCTCAAAGGAGAGCTTCCCAATTTTCCATCTCTCCTCACTGCACAGCCACCCACAAACAGCTTCTCAGTCATCTGAGTGCTGCTAGGTCAGTACCATATAGCAAAGATTTATGGAGCATGTGCAACCTGTACACTAATCCAACAGCACCGTGTGGAGCTCGTATTTATTTTCTGGGATGGATAATCACCATCTTTTGAAGAGCTTCTTCCTGAACACCTTGCTCCTAGAAGGCCAACCATGATTCTACCAAGAACTATGGCTTGGAACCCTGTTATCCTTCTGTGTGGTGCCCGTGTGTTTCTCACCCCTTCTGGCTACTTCTGATTACCTGGATATGTCAGCAAAATCTGCAGAGTCCCGGCAGCTGGTGTGAGGGTTAGACAGCAGGAAAGCTCTGCCTCTCAGAGCCTTTTCTATCTGCCCCAGAGAGACTGAACCGCTCCCCCTGCTTACCCTTTGTGTTACACCATGGAGTGGAGAGGAGCAATCCTCTGGATCCAGCACTCTCCCTTCCCTTCTTTTCCTGCACAAGTTAACTCCCAGCCCTTGCTGCTTCTGCTCCAGCCCCCTTCTGAGCGTGCTCTCATTAAGACCCCAGAGGGAGGAGGTGATGCTCTCAAATTGTCTTAATTGCTCTTGTTTATGCTGGTTACGATGGCAATTAGTTGCCATGCAGAGGAGGCTTTATTCAGATGTGCAGGTTCTCCATTGTTCCCTACTCTGAAGGATTGTCTGTAGGCAGCTCCAAGTCATTTACAACAATAGATTAATATGAAGATCAGTAATCCTGGGTGACTCACAGTCACACACATGCCAGACCCGCCAATCGCTGTGACCTGCCACTGGATTTGAGGGGAGGTTGAATGTTGCTGGCATGTTCTTGCAGGATGTGAGGAGATAATGCTCTGCACTTGCACAGCTTCTGCTCTCCAGGAGCTTCCCAAACATGAATGGAGAATGTTCCCTTTCTAGGGCAGGCAATGACTCTTACACTTGCTGGAAAGCAGGGAACTGGGGCAGAATGTCTCTTTTGTCCAGTGTAAATTAACATGTGCCAAAGTTTAATCATGGGTCAGGAATCCTGACTTTTAGTCCTGCTCTATCATCCAGGCACTCCATCACTGAGGTCGTGAAGAGCTTCTTTTATGCATGTTGTGTGCTATGTCCCATTTATCACCTCTGTCTCACAAGTTCCTCTCTAGACCTCTGCAGTTCAGTGTCGGGATCTTCATTTGGCAGAGACCCACTGGAGACAATGTTGAGACGCCTGAGCTGTGGGTTTGTCTCTTCTGTCATACTGTTCACGCTCAGAGCCTGTGCTGGGACTGACTGCACTGAACTAGGAGCACTTTGCTTCCCATTCTTACTTTCCTGGATAATCCCAGCCTGCATCCCACTCCACTGATCCACCCCTTGGCTCAAGACGTGTGTGTGCCAATTTCCCCACTAAATCCTTGTTTCAGGGATATATGTCCCCTGTATTCTGTAATTCACCCTGGACCCACATTGTCCCTCCATGAGCCAGGCACTCCACACATCCCCTGGCTCCCTCATCCATCACTCTCCCTGCTGTCAGGGACACATCATTCCCCCATCTTTCCTTTCCCCCATGCTGGGTGAAACAGGAGATGCCCGCTCCTATTTTTTCCCTGTTTGGGAGATAACATTATTTAACAGCAGGGAACACAGGCAGAGCTGTGAGGGAGGGTTGTGCTAGAAGGGATTAACAGCTGTCATCAACCTGCTCTTGACTCTAAAGTCCATTACAGAGTCGGGTCAAGCTGTTGAAACTCCTCACCAGATTCCTATTTGCTGCCTATTTTCAGTCATTGGATGCTGACAACAGCCCCATAATTTCCAGTGTCAGGTTTGGTTCTCTGTGTTACCATATTACATGAACTCCAGCAGACAGACAAGTGCAGAAATTCTTTCCAGCTGAGTGTGAAAAATTGCCTTGCTCAGTCCATAAGTAATATGCCTTGTTGAGCTGGGCTAATTTTCCTCCCTGTACAAAACAGTGAGGTTTCTGCATAATTTTGTGCATTACAAAAACACCAGATCTCAGGGACTTCATGGTGGGCCAGGCCTCAAGTGTGTTACTGAGCAATTACTGAGTCTTCACTTGTTTTAAGCTGAATAAAACCTTGAGGGAGCAGCTGAGGACCTGACCCCTGCTTTTCCATATTCATACAAACAGGAGTGAGTTATACTGGGTCAGCAAAGGGCTGATTCAGGATCATGTCCTATGACACCAAAAGAAGGTACCTAGCATAGACTAGGAGGCCTTTTCTTCCATAAATATGTATTTAATGTAGAAATATAACTTATATAAATGGCTAGAAGTTCTGTGTAATTAGTAACCCTCGCTGGATTTCTCTTTCACAAACTTTTCCAGGTTCTTAAGTTCATATATATTTTTAGCCTTTTCAGCATCCTGTGGCAAGGAGTTCCTCAGCTTAACCACATCTCCTTTCTTTTGAACCTTGAGATCCCCCCATTCCTGGGAGGTTTTGAACCACCCACCTTTCACAGTGGTACATATTCCCAAAGATCCTGAATTAGTCATATATTTAGTGTTAATTTGTTTTCTAATATCTCCTTCCCTTTGAATCCACCATCTGCTCGAAATCTGCCCTGCAGTGTAGTCACCATTCTGGAATGAGAAACACAAAAGAACTCGAAGCTCTTGGAGTGAAATAGTGCAAAGCACCTGCATGAGGTACCAGTGGTCACTTCTGGAGCAGGTCCCTTGGAGTCACCGCGTGTTGCCATCACTAAACAGTGACATCTCCCAAGCTTTGGAGCAGGCTTGGCTGTGGATCCAGAAGAGGGCAATGGTGACACATCCTCACCGAGGCTCTGAGCACCAAATCCACTGAGGGCAGCCACTGCAGGAATGGAGCCAATAGCCAGACCACCCTGGCTAGTGGATCTGCCTGTTCCTGGCTGTTTCATGGCAAGCAGATTGAAGTGGGAGGCAGCTTTCAGCTACTGTCTCAGGTCAGATGGGACTGTCAGTCAATTGTTAATTATGACTCTTCTTCTTACTAATTTCTCTAACTTCTATCACCATGGCAGCTAACTGCCGTGGAAAGACTCAGCCAGAAAAAGGAGAAGACAACCAAACTTTTCATAGCAAGGGAACAGGAACGAGCTACAGAGGAAAGGGGGTGGAGGAAGAGATCTGTAAATTGTTTGCCACGAGAGTCTAACACAATGTTCTGAATCCTAAAATGGCTTTTATTGAAGGAACCTTAAAGATCATCCTGTTCCAATCTCCCTTCCATGGGCAGGTACACCTCCCACTATCCCAGATTGCTCCAAGCCCCATCCAACCTGGCCTTGGACACTTCCAGGGATGGGACAGCCACAGCTTTTCTGGGCAACCTGTGTCAGGACCTCCCCACTCTCACAGGGAAGAATTTCTTCACAATATCCCATCTAACCTTGCCCTCTGATAGTTTGAAGTCATTCCGTTTTTCCTATTATCACATCTTCTCTGCCCTGACCTGGTCAGTCGATCAGTTTTAATCTTTGCTGATGGCTGTGTGTCCAGAAAGGGCAAGAGGAGGAAAAAAAATGACAGCACTTTAAGCTCTGATTAATTTTTAAACTTCCTCCCTTTCTGCTTATTTGGTAGCTTTTGTCCTGGTGCTGAATGTGTTCTTTTCCCCATGTGTCACTTCCAGAGGAATACTGTGGAGATGAAATGCCAGTTGGTCATCACAGGGCATTTCACCTGTGGGGGCTGGATGGAAACTCACAGGCTGGGGCCATAGAGGGCCCAGGGACAAGTGGTGACTTCTGTCACTGCAGCAGCTCTCAGGAAAACAGTGACACAGTGCCTGAGTACATCAGCAGCATGGGCAGAGCAGGTTTTGTGGGATCAATAAAACAACAGCCATTTTGTTGCTGTTTTGCAGCAACACCACATAACAGTTGCTGAAATCACTGGCTGGTCCATTCAGCAACTTTCATTTCTGATTAAGCTTTCCAGCCTCTAGGTATCTTCTCTCACACCTGTCTTACCATTTCCATTTACAAGGGCTTAATTTAGAAACCCATTGTACCTGGGCCTGCACAGACCAAGCTAATTTATTTTACATAATGCCTCAGCACTTTAGGAAACAGTCTTGATTTAAGTCTGTCTTGGAGGGAAGGATGGACTTCTGCTTCAGGTTTTGGATTGAATTTTGAGAGAAACAGACCCTGTTCTGACAGTGTTCACAGATTTCCCTAGACCTTTTTCAAATCACTTACCCTGCTTTGAACCTAACCTTTGAGTCTGGAAAATAATCAATATAACACTTTCCTTAGCTCTGGTTTTAGGATAAACATAGTATTTAGACGGCATCAAAGCCCTTGTGTTCTGTGCTTTAGAAGCAGAATAAAAAGCTGATTTCTGTGCTGGGGGACTTTGGTGCATAAGTGCAAGACGAGGACAGCAGGCAGGTGCAAGTCTGCTGAGAAGGAATGAAAGAAGGCAGAGCTGACAGGCAAATAGACCCTGGGCATTGCTGCTGTCAGCTTTTCCACTGGCATCTCATCGGGGACATGCAGGGAGAGAAGGAATCGCTCCGTGGGCGTTCACGGGAAGCGGCTCCGGAGCGCGAGGGAGAGGCACGGGACAAGGGCGGCTCTGGAATCCACGTGGGTGATCTTCCAGCAATCCTGGGCCACAGGAGACTCCGTGACATGGCTGAAGGAGGCACAAACGCCCCCCTCCTCCTTGGCAGAGGACTCAGCTGGCAAGATCCCATCTTTTTGTTCGCTTGAGGCTTTTGTTTGTTCGCTAAATGCCCCCGGACTTTGCTTTTCGAGTCTCTTCCTTCTCTGTCATCACTGCCGCAGCAACAGGTGAGTTTGAGAAGTTACACGTGGGGAAGATGAGCTGCACTGTGGAAATAAATGACTCAAATCCTTTGCAGACCCCACTGGAGCCAGTAGATCTGAAGACAGGTGCCCTCCATCCACAGAGCTGTGAGCATGGATGAACCATCCAGTGGCTACGTGCCTTCCAGGGCTCTCATCACCATCTCTTCCCCACAGAACAGCAGTGGAGGAAGCTCCAGAAGTATCATTTCTTTATTTCAGTGCTGCCACACTCACTGACGTCCTCGCTGAGCCTCTTGCGGCAGCAGGCTGCTAATCAAAATCTCTGCTGCTGCTGCTAATCAAAACCTCTTTGCTCGCCACTTTGGCATCATTCTGGGAAGCCAACAGAGCGCAGAGATGCTCAATTCCTCCCCCTCCACACACCTTCCATTGTCTTCAGGACTGACAGCTCTGATGTGGAGCAGTGATAAAATCCAGCTGATGCTGTCAGGGCCTGGTACAATTGCACTGCAGGGAAAAAGGCGACTGGCTCTGAGTCATCGTAGCCGCCTGGAGCTCAGGATGCCTCGCACACGTGCTGTCTCCTGGCACGGCTCATCACACAGCCAGGCACCTCTGGATGCTCCCTCTGAGCAGGGATTGACCAGAGGGCTTGAGAAGGGCCAGGACTGGTGGCCAACTGCATGGCCAGCCATCCTTTGAGATGTTAGGAAAACTCACAGGGATTAAAAAAAAAAGACTTTTTTTGTAGAATCATAGAATATCCTGAGTTGGAAGGGACTCACAAGGATCATCAGTCCAACTCCTGGCCCTCCACAGACATCCCAACAATTCCACTCTGTCCCTGAGAGCATTGTCCAAACACTCCTGGAGATCTGGCAGCCTTGAGGTTGTGACCATTCACTGGGGAGCTGGTCAGTGCCTGGCCACCCTCTGGAGGAAGAACCTTTTCCTAATATCCAACCTAACCCTCTCTGACACAGCTCCAGCCATTCCCTGGGTCCTGTCCCTGCTCCCAGAGAGCAGAGGTTGGAGTTGCCCCTGTGCTGCCCCTTGGGAGGAGTTGCACCCCCGATGAGATCTGACCTCTGCTGAAGCCTTTGTGTGTAAGGAGCAATAAAGGTGGTTGGTTGGATGTTCCTCTGCTTGACCTGTGTTCAGGGCTGTTTAGCAAAGCATTTGTGCAACTCCTAAGTGGCAATTTACGAAATAACACCTCTCCTTCAGCTCCTCACATTCCCATCCTTATGGAATGGGCTGAGTTGCAGTTGAATTTCTGGAAGGTTCCAAGATGCAAGGGATCCAGGCTTGAAAACTGGATCAGGAGTGCCAAGCTAAGCCAGAAAGGACATTCAAAGAGGGGAAATTGGAATGTGATGTGAACTTCTCAGTGACCTTGAGTAAACTGGCTCAGTGCTGCTCATCCTGCCCAGGTCAGCAGCTGAAATTTCCATTACTGAAAGTAGAAACTCAGGGGTCATTTCTGTTTCATTTCTCACTTTTTCCCAAACATGACATTGAATGAGAGGCATTAGGAGTTCCTCCTATAAATAGGATCACCCCTGTCAAAGCTGGTTAAGTCATACCCAGTGTCAAGCCCATAAACAAGGTGCCTCTCATGCATTGTCTGGAGGGTGCAGAGGGGGCAAAGGGAAGTTTGACAGCTCCTTGTTTGACCACTTTGCACGGGGACATCTCTGTTTGCAAGGCAACAAACATGATCATCCCCAGCTCCCATCTGGAGGATTTTTGGCAGTGGTGCAGAGGCAGAGTAGTTGAGGACCACTGCTCTCTGTTGTAGCAGAAGTGACCCCTCCCAGCTCCCACCCTCACAGGTGCTGGGCTCTCCATGGCTGCTATCCTGGCAGGGGTTAAACACTCTCATTTCCCCTCTTCCTTCAAGGTCTTTCCCCAGTTCTGCCCTAGAATGGGCATGGGGGTCATCCTGGGATGACCTGGAAACCCTGCACTTCCACTTGTCTCTGTTTCCCATGGAGGGAGCTGCAGTTTCCTCCTCCTTTCGTGCTTCCCAGTTCTTCTTTAGCTCCCCAAGAAGCCGCAGTTCCAGTGACATCTGTGACAAAGGGGCTTTGCCACGTGGCAAGTCAGCTGGGGCATGGCAGTGAAGCCAGAGACACAAAGCAAAGAAGCATCTTTGAAACAAGGGAGTTGTAATGTCCCCCCGTGCCAGCTGCAGGGACATCTGGATGGAGCTGGCTCGGCAGAGCTGCAGGGTCACCAGGGTTGTGCATGGCCGTGGTGGCTCCAGAGCAGAGCACTTCAGGATAGCAGGAGCTGAAGGAGGCACCTGAGGCTCCTTCACTTTCCTCTTCCCTTCTGGGAGCTTCTTTCCACCTCTTCACCAAACTTTGTGTTGCTCTGAGACTGGGGGATGCTCTGCTGAAGTGATGCAAGTGAATATGTCTTTAAAAAAAAAATTAAAAAAATAGATCATTTCTGTGGTCTCATTTCCCCATAGATCCACAAGCAGTTGCATCAGTACAGCTGAGGGGGTGGAAAACTGAAGTGGGGGCAGAAAAGAACAAAAACTTTCTAAGTCAGCTTTGAAAATGTTCAGTAACTACATGGAGACCTCCAGCCTCTCGTCCCCTCCAGACGTGAAGAGCCGTCTGGTGCTCGTGTGTGGAGACACAGCCAGGGAGCAGAGATGATTTGTTTGAAGCTGAACTGAGAGCAGCTTAGCAGGGGAGGAATTGCTACTTGTTCTGAGATAGGCTAATTATATTCTGTGTCCTTGGAAGCCAACCCTTTCCTACTCTGCTTGCATAATAGAGATCCTATAGCTTTGTACAGAAGCACCAGGGTTCCCTCCCATCTCCGCTGCACACAGCAGCCTGTCCCACTGCCAGTCTCCACCCCAGAAGGATCTGGATGTCAGTCCTGCATTCCCTGGAGGGCTGCTGAAGCACTTTGGATTCCTGGGAGATGGAAACCCTTCTAAAAACGCAGGGTAGAGTTACTCTAATTCCTTGCTGTTGGGGATCAAGCTGAAGCCTGCTGCTTAATGGGGGATAAGTGGATGTAATGCAGTCAGTCAATAACTTTATGCACACATGCAGAGCCCTTTGGATTACTGATTTCCAAAAGGCAGAGTCTCCCTCAAAAACCCTGCACCACACTGAGTCAGCCCTGAGCCTTTTGACTTAATATTTCCTTCTTCACCTGTGCTTTTATTCTTCCTCCCCTTATTCATTTTTTTTTCCCACTTATTCATTTTCCCCTCCAGAGAAGTTTTCAGCTTGTCAAACGACTCTCCCTCTCCCTGTCTCTTTTCTCTTTGCCTTTTGCAGTGGGAGGAAATATAATAATAAAAGGAGCAGTTTTCAAATAAGAAGCCCCACGTGTTACCTGGGAACTGTCTCTCAGCATCCAAATACCTGCTGGGGCAGAGAGCAATGAATCCCTGCTGCTGTTTTGTACCCACCAGACACTGTTTGTATTTTGTCACATGTTCCTGTCAGGTCTGTCACTTGGTACAAGCAGGACTGACTGGGCCCTTGTAAAGTAGGATTTCCCTTTACACCTCCCTGCCAAGCACTCCTCACTCCTTCCCTTCCTCCTCACAGGGAAAATTGCTGCTCCAGCTGCTGCCATGGTAGTTCCCAGGCTGGGGGAATGGGTTTGGGAGTGTTTGTGCTCTTTGCCTCATTACTCCAAAATTCTCCTCATCTTGGGGAGCCCTTTATTCCTGGCTTATGTCTCTGTGGGGAGGGAATTCTGAGATGAAGGAGTTGCTGAACCACTCTGTCCTCAGTCCCTGCTCAGCTTCAGGCTGAGCCCTTCACAAGTCCAGCACTTTTTATGGCCTTACGGAACTGCTCCTAAAAGGAGAAATTTGCAGGAGAAGGATCTCCAGACCAAGGAATTCCTGTAAGACCAAAGGACCTGAAATGGCTCCCTTGCCCCCCCCAGATGGGGAAGTGCAGGAGGGAATGGCCCACGCTGCTGCATTTATCCCAGGCCTCTCTGCTCCTCCCCAGACTCCTGGCTAAAAGGCTCATCTGACTTTTATAGGGCTGGCGAGACCAAGCAAACAAAGCCTCAGGGTTTAGTCAGCGCCGGCGGGTACAGCACGCGCCTTTTCCTTCTCCCCCCTCCTTCCTTTCCTGCTGACAGCTTTCCTGAGCACATGTGGCTCAGCTCGGGAGCCTCTCCTCAGGAATGAGCCTCAGCACTGGGGCACGAGAGCATTTCTTACCATCCCGAGTGGAGGCTGCTCTCTCTTTCACCTCCAGGACTTCTCGATACCTTCTGAGAAAGCTGAGAAAGGCAGGGAAAGAAGGGGAGGGATGCTGGAAGTGTCTTGGAGCATGAAGATGCTCTGTTGGATGGAGGAGTGACTTAGGCACGAGCCCAAAGGCTTACAGGCAGGACTTTCTCTCCCTGCTCTTTCTCAGAGCTCTGACTTACAGCCACAGCCTGTTCCTTCCACACCACCAGTGCTGGGGGTCAGAGGGAGTCACAGACCTCAGCTTGTGGTCCCCACACTCTCAGAGTCCCCTGAGCTGAGGAGCTGCAGCAGAAAAGCTGCTTTCCCTACACACTGCTGGGTTTGTTGGCTCTAATAAACCTCTCCCTTTGCTGCTGGGACTGTGCTCTGGGGCTGGGAGTGAAGCATTGCTCCTCCTGCTCATCCTTCCTTACAGGAGTTTTGGGAATCTTTGTAAATAAGCCAAGAACACGAGAAAGAGAAATTCCTCCCGTTCCAGGCCCTGCCTGACACTGCACAGATCCTTTGTTCTTGGCTTCTTTCTCCCTCCCAAGGCCTCAGAGAAGTTCTTCCAACAGCACAGCCCCCCTGCTCAGCCTCTTCCACCAATTAGCAGCTATCCATTAACTGACCAGGAATAATTCCATCAATTAGCCTGTCTCTTGAGGATCTCTTTCCCCAGGTGCTGGCAATGCCACTTAAGCACCAACAGGAAAGGAGCATTCAAGAGCTATAAATGTATAGAGATGTTTGTATAACCTCTTTGTTCTTCATAACTTTGTGGTACTCCTGGTTTCAGCTGGTCCACAGAGAGATCAGGCTCAGCCCTTATCCAACTTATTCCTTGGAGATCTGCATTCTGGTCTGTGCTCTCAGAGTGGAATCAGACCTTTCTGGCATCTGTTTTCTTACTTTGTTTTTGGGATTGTGTGAAGACACACGGGAGGCTTTGAAGCCACCCATCCTGTGATCAGGCCAGGCATGATGGATCCAGGGTGGTAAGAAATAGGCTGCATGTGTTGCAAAGGAGACTGTTCAATAAAATAAATATCTTCAAAGGAGAAGGAAAGTAGCAGGAATGAGTAGAAGAAAGGATGTTTTCAACCCTTGAAGGAGAATCTGGAGAAAGAGAGATCCTTTTTAAGGTGTAAAATGGTGTCAGTAGGAACATAGTACTGTTACTGCTTTGAAGAGAGCAGTTAGCTGAAAATGGGAGGATGTGCAGGTTATCCCTGAACAGAAAGTGGTGATGGAGCTGAGGGAAGTTCCTTTGAAGTTTTCTGATCCTACAAAGGAAGGACACACTCCTGCCCACCTGAACCCAGCAGGAATCAAAGCATAGAATCCTAGAATGACTTGGGTTGGAAGTGACCTTAAAACTCATCTGGTTCCAGCCCTGCCATGAGCAGGGACACCTTCCATTAGACCAGGTTGCAGGGAATGTGACAATGCTCTGCCCACCTCTTATCTGGGCCATATTCTCAGAGCCCTGCCCAGCTGAGCCTTGCTGCAGAGGAAATGATGGAAAATTGAAAATTAAGGATACCCAAACCTAGACTAACGTGGAGGACAGTGAAGGGAAAAGGATGTGATGTTCTATTCACATCTACTTTTTTGCTGTGGTAGCAGGGACTGAAAGTTGGAGGGTTCAGGCTGTGCAGCACCAGGTGGTCTGAGGGGAGCTGCTTCCATCAGCCAGGAAAGGAGTGCAGGGCTTTTAGTGCCCAGATACCTTTTGAAAGCTTTTCTGTCCTTTCCCTCTTCACATGGCCAGTAATTTCCTCATTCCCTAAGGGAAATGCTAAAGAGAGATCCGAAATCTGGTGAGCGAGCTGCTGGCTCAGTGATGCCATTCTCAGTTCTGCTCAGGTAGCACAGTGGCTGCAAATTAATTACTGTTAACGATGCCACCTTCCTGCAGAGAACAGCAATTTCTGCAGCGGGCACAAAGCTTGGTTTTGTCAAGTGCCCAGCCTGCAAGGAGACCTTCTGGCATCCCTGCACTGCCCATGAGCCCATCTGTTCCCAGTGGGAGCCACGAGGCCATCAGGCAGTGCCGGATGGAAGCTTGCTTTGACTCATGGGTCAGAGAAGTCTATCGTTCCCAGTCACTTCTTTAATTGACACAGTGAAAGAAGCCACATCTTCCTGCCTGATTCTGACCAGGTCTGTAATTGAATTCAGCTCAACATCTCCGCTTCAGCCCCCCAGGGACTTGTCAATTAATGATGGATTTTTTTTCTCGCCTTGGGAATTTCTCCTTGCTCCCATTTTTTTAGTTAATAGGATCGAGTGCTAAACCTGGCAGTAGTAAATCTCCCACCCCCCATTTCCTACCTTTCCCAAAGGTGCCTCAAGAAGAAAAGGTCTTGGGCATGAAAAGAGAGATGAGTGAACTTCAGGGACTGAAAACACGTGCAGCTTTCTTGTCTTTTGTTCATTCATCCTTTCTCTCGTTCCTCTCAGGTCTTTTGTTTCTCCTTGCCAAAACTGCTTGTGCACACTTCACTCAGGATCTCATGAGACTGTTTTAGAAACTGCAAAGCTGAATTGGATCCTTCTTTTTCCCCTCATGGAGCACAATGTCTGTTTAACCTTTCTCCCTTGGCATCTCTCTCTCCCAGCAACCTATTTGCAACTCATGGTTGCAGAGGAATCCCAGTGCTGACTGGGTTTGAAATGGGGGTTGCTGGGGGCATGGCCAGGAGTATGTGATAGCTGTAGGGTACAATTTCAGGCTGGCTGCAGGAGGCAGCTATTCCGTGGATCTGCTCAGCCTCGTCTCTCCCAGCCCTGCCAAGACATAGAGGTTTTTTTCATTGCTCTTAGAAAGGCAAATTTGATTTGCATGTCAAAGAGTGAGAAAGGACAGGGGTCCTCAGTTCTCCAGCTTCTTTATCCTCCCCTAGTCCCTGCCTCTCCCACACCCCCTCCCCAGCCTTCCTTTTGGCATTCCCGACGCGTGATCGCTGCATTAACGCACCCAGTCACCATGGCAGAGATCTTGGGGTTCCTTGAGCTGTTGGATCCCGTTGAACATCCTCGTTCAACTTCGCCCTTGCTGCTGCGTGCGGAGCTGCCCACGCAGACCAAAGTTCTGTCCCCAGCCCACCGGCTCTCCCCCACAGGCGCTGACGTTCGAGGCTGTGCAGGAGGCGGCGAGGGAGGGAGGGTGTTTGGGAGAACGTGTCTCTGAACAGTGACTGTTTGGTGAATGTGCAGACAACTGGGGTTGGCAGGGAACCAGGTGAGAGCACAGCGTGTCCCCACTCTCAGGGGAAGCCCGCTGACCCTGCTCCTCGTCCTCACCAGCTGGTGATGGGTGGGAGGAAGGAGTGCAGGGGGGAATCCCTCCCTGACCCTCCCCTTTGGTGGATGGACCTCTTGTGCTGCTTTTCTTGTGTGGGAAGGGGTGAAGTTGCCCAGGCTTTATAGAAGATTTGGATCTCTTGGGCTTGAGGCCTGCCTGAAGAACTAGAAGGCAAAGAGCTTTTCCTCTCCTTCCCATCACTCTGTGATTCTTTCACAGTTCTCAAAAGCTTTTCTGGTTTGTTGTTGGACTTGTTTCATTCTTTCATGGCTTTTTTTACCTGTGGGTCAGACCACACTTCTCTGTGGAGATCCACATTCACTGCCTGGATCTTCTGAAGCGGGAGAATGAGGAAGATGCTCATACACATCTGGGAAGAGTGTATAAACCTCAGGACGTTGCTTCCAGCCCCCTGCTCCTGAGACCATCAGGACGGTACCTTCACCTGATGCTGAGTCTGATTACACCAAGAGCTCACAGAACAATGCAGCTCTGCAGAAATACCAGTGCCCACCACGACTGGCCAGAGGAACAGAATCACAGAGTGGTTTGGGTTGGAAGGGACCCTAAATTCCAACCCCCTGCCATGGGTAGGGTCACCTTCCACCAGACCAGTTTCTCCAAGCCCCATCTAATACCCTCCTCTCTGTGCTGAGACCCTCTTTTAGCTGAAAACAACAGTCCTGCATGCAGGGACAGTCATTCCACCATGTGCTCGTGTCCTGCCTCCACCAGCTGTGAGGAGGAGGAGATCCCCGTTGTTAGGGTGTGCTGAGACATCACTGGGATCACTGGCTTAGGGACATTTAAGCCTTTGTTTTCTATTCACAGTGTCTCACTTTTCCAGGCCTGGCAGAGAGCAGGGAAGAGTCATCTGCAGCCCAGGCTGAGATCAGTGGGAGCAGGGCTGTCATCCTGCTCCTGTACAGGGCTGTTCTCACGCCCCATTTCCTCTGTGGACAGAAAGAAGAGTTATCAGGAGCCTGCACCTGCTTCCAGCTGAGGAGAGGAAACACTTCTGGAGGGAGCAGAGAGTGGTGGTGGTATCTCAGGAATCCAGGAAGGATCAGGGCTCTGTTGGGCTCAGCACAGTAGAGGTTGACACTGTGAGCTTGTGGTCAGGGTGGTTGGAAAAATCATTGCCTGTGCAGGAGAGGACTCGGAATTAAAGTCATCACCCTGATGGTTTGTAAAACTGAGCTGCTGGTGTGAGTGGGAGCTGCCCCAGGCCACAGAGGACACGTTCCCCTGTCCATGGATCAGTGAGGGCTGTACCTTCCCTCCTGCTCTCTCTGTGCCTGGCTGTTCACAGGTGAGGAGCACCTGGCCGGTGCCCAGCTGCCCCATCACCCTCCTGGCTGCCTTTGGGCATGGCTGGGGCTCTCTGCTCCATCGGACAGCAGTGATGTAGTCCTGGGGACACACAGTTCTGTCCTGGCTGTGTCCCAAAGGCCCTGGAGAGCCAAAGGTGTCCAGGCAGCTAAGATGCATGGCCTGATGGAAGGGAGAGCAAATACATCCGAGTTAAGGAGTGATCATGTTAATGTGGTGCATTAATGAGGAAATTGGAATAAAGGACTTCATCAGAGATGTAAAGTGAATCGGTGGCAGGCTGGAAGTCTCCTAATGAGTGTTGTCCCCTGAGTTTTCTACCCTTTTGTGAAACCAGAATGAGCTGTTTTGAAATAGTGCATTAACTCGAGGCACTAAGAGGCTTCCAAGAGGTGGGAGGGGAGGAAGGAGCCAGGAGATGGGAAGGAAGGAGCCAGGAGATGGAGGGAAGCACTAGAGACAGCCATGCTGAGAGATGCAGCTCAGAGCTCATCTGGCATCTGAACTCCCCTGTGACTTTGGGCAGGACCAGGAGCCTGCACACCCCAGCACAACGAGATGTTGACTCAGTTCTGGACACAAGCCCAGCCCTTCCCTAACACCAACATGTCCTTGGAGGCACCTTTCCACATGAGGAGCTGGGCAACAGCACCACCAGGTCCCCTCCAGCACGGGGCACCCAGCAGCTCCACTTACCTTTGTGTAATGAGGTTAAATCACTGCCTCATTAGAGCCCTCAAATTAAGTCCCCACCTTGGTGGATCGATAGCATTTTCCATGATGTGCTTGTGACACTCAGCCTGGAGGATGGATTGATGCTGGGAGCCTGGAGGGGAGCAGAGTCAGACCAGCACTGAGCAGGGCTTGTTGTCAGGGGGAAAAAGGGCAAATTTCCATGGAGAGCAGCAGCTGATGGCAGGGACAAGAGGTGTGGGGGAGTGGGGGCATGAGGACAGTGCCTGTGTCTCCTGGCACCTCGTGGGGTTTGGTGCTGGCTCCCAGTTTAGACTCTCAGGGCTGTTACAGGAAAAAGGTCCTGTCTGTGAGAAGCTCGTGGCAGAAATGGTCTCCTCTAGGTGTGTCTGCACTGGGATTATGGTCTAAAATGGGCTGTTCTTTCCACTCCCCATTCTCCTTCCCTCTGAGCAAGGTCTGGGAGAGGAAAGGCTGAAGGAGAAACCCCCATGGGGTGGTTGCAGTGACATGAGGGTGCCATGCTGACCCCTCTGCACAGGGGGCACAGCCTTCCCAACCCAGCAGCCACATCACACCAGCTCCCTGTCCCATTGTCCCCAGGAACTGCCATCCTGCACTGACTGGGATGGGACCAGAAGGACCCTCCAGCTGCCTTGAACCTTCCGGAAAGATCTTAACAGGTGTCTCCCACCTGTTAATGGGCTCAGCTGGGGACTGGATCCAAGAGAGGAGTCCTCAGGGCTGACTGTGAGGTGAGTTGGGGCAGTTTGGGGTCCCAGGTGCCAGATCACTTTTCTCTGAGCTGCAGCCAGGCCAGGAAAATCTGTGGCCAAAGTGAATCCTGGCAGTCCCAAATCCCAGCTCTGGAATGTTTGTACTTCTGCCAGCTCCCCACACATGGAGGCTTAGAAGGGACCTCTCTGATGAGGACCAGAGACCACCCACCTCATCCCAGCCACCTACCCCACTCCAGGTGCCAGGGTTAAGGTCACCTCTTCATCTCTTGTCCCCATCTCCCTCACCCAGTGCCTTTCCCACCTCCCTCATCCCCCCTTGCCCCCCAGGACCACTAAGCCCACGATCCCCCAGAGCTGGGTGCTTGTTCAGCTGGCTGGAGGAGCAGGCAGGGCAGCTGGTGGGTGGTCAGAGCAGGGGCTACAGCCCCTTCTTCCTGCTGCTGCAGCTGGACACCACAGGGCTGGGTGATGGGGAGGGGAATGGGACCCGTCTGCTGCATGAACTGGGTGAATTTAACTCTTCCAGGTTAAGCCTGGCTCCCTTGAATAGCTCTGTGCAAAATCAGAGCCTGCCTTTCCCAGCCCCCTCCTTGGGAGCAGGGGGTAATTTAGAGGAGCAATCACAGCCCTAAAACCATTCCTTACCCTCCAAACCCAAACACCTCCTGCCTGCAGGATGCCCACATTGCTGCCAAACCAGAACTCCTGGGTGCTGGCTGTATTTCCTTTCTAAATCTGTAACAGCACAATTTATTCGTTATATTTGGCATTTAAAAGTGGGATTCCTCCTGTTAATCCCTCTGCAGACACGCCTGGAGGTGACCTGGGGGCTGTCACAGCCTTGTACTCAGGTAGAGGTGGAGGAGTGGGTTCCAGGCAGAGGCTGCTGCCCACCCCAAGGCATGAGGGGTGAGTGGGTGCCTTGGAATAAAACACAAAAGCAACAGGAGGAGGGCAGAGCTGATAAAAATGCCCAGAGCAGCTGTGGCAATGTGGGCAATGCGGTGACACCACAATTGGCTGTCACTTATTTTGAGGCTTAGCATCTCTGCTTTGTTTAAGAAACCTTGTTTTTCTATCCCACGAGCCTTCTGAGGAGCTGAGGCATTTGTGCAGCCCAAAAGTCTCTGACCTGCTTTCAGCAGGGATGCAGGAGGGACTCCAGGGAGCAGGACAGAGCCCTAGTGAGGAGTGGGGGGCTGCTGCCATTTGGGCTGAAAAGGTCTGATTTAAATGTGAGAGGAAGGAAGAGACTTTCCTGTGTCTCTGGCTCATACAGAGAGCAGTTCATGAGTTGATCCCCACTCTTGGGAGCTCATCCCTGGCCTGGAGAGCAGGGAGAGGAGAGGGCACACAGCTCGTGTGGGTGCTGCCAGGGCAGTGGGGCTGTCTCTGTGAGGCAGAGAGCTGAGCTCTTTGTTCATCCCTGCTACGAAGCAAGAGAAAAACACTCCTGCCGAGTGCATCCAGAAATAACCCAGGCCTCCAGCAGCCAAAAAGCTTCCAAGGGGGAATTTTAAAGTGCTGGGAATTTGGCCTCTCAGCCTTGTGCTTGGGGCTCCTCTGCTGTTGCAATGTCCCAGGCAGGGAAAGGCAGACCCTGAACACAGCCCTGATTCTGAGGCCCAGGAACCCTCATCTCAACAGAGAACAATTCACTCCTGGCCCTGGTGATGGGCACTTTCCATGTGGGATGTGTTCCAGAGGTCATGGTGCCCCAAAATCCCTCAAAAGCCCCTCACTTTGCTGTATTCCTGAAATGAGACCTCCTTGCAGGGACAGCCCTCTTGCTGGTGTGGCCAGGATTTTGGGAATCTGGAAGGAGAATATAATAAGGATGAGAGGTTCCATTGCCTGCAGAAGGGAAGAGCTGGGGGCATTTAAAAACAGGCCTTTCCCTGTCTCTGGAAAGGACAGCAGATTCCTGCACTATCCATCTGGAATTTGAGTCACCTCGTGAAGAGAACGGTCCCTCCCGTGACACATGTCAGAGGCTGCAGGGAAGATAATGTTGCTTCATTGCTCTGGCCCCACTGTTTGTTCACCCACAAGGATCTCCTGGCCAGCTTTTCCATGTGTCAGCATCTCCTCAGAACCCCAGAGCAAGGGCATCGTGTGGCAGATGCTGCACGGAGGGACAGACACCTCGTCACAGAGCAGCAGCTCGGGGCTGCTCCGTGCCTTCATTTGGGGCTGAAAGCCAGCACATCGCTCAGCTTCCAGCATCCACAGGCAGGCTGCAGCTTCTGGAAACCTCCTGGGCCCCTGATCTGATCCTGCATGCCCCAAACTGCCCCTCTGGGGCAGGACACCCACAGGGGATGACCTGAGTGGTCTGGGCACATGTAGGAGGTCACTGAAGTTGTGTTGCCTTTGCAGGGTAGATCCCGTGATGGATACAGGATCATCTGTTTATTTTAAGTTTTACAGGGGGCATTTTCCCTTGCCAGGAGTCAGAGAATAGAGGGCCTGGGTACCATCTGCCCAGGGGACTGGTGAATCATCCTATTTTCCAGTTAACAGCACTTGTTTGCTTTGGGAGATCTCCAAGTTAAGGGGGAAGAAAAAGAAAACCCAGCCCGTGGATCTTTTCCCACACAATAAGAAAAATGCCTTGTTTTCTTTTTTTTTTTTTTTTCCCCCCAAAAGCCAGTGTTAATTCTGCTTTTACTTAGCAGTGGGCTGGATATAAATAGACAGTGAAATCATGACGCCTTCGGAAGAACCAGGTATGGCCTGGGGAGAGGGGGTGAGAGGAGACAGGCTTTGGGGACAGGGACAAAACCCAGCAGGATGCAGGCAGGCAGGGTCTGTCCCCTGAGAGCTGCTGGTTACCCCAGAGTCTTGTGATTTCCCTGGCACGTTGCTGGGAGGGGCAGGAGCCTGTTTGGTGGATGCTCCAGAGTTCAAGCTGCTGCGGATGGGGCTGCAGCCCAGAGAACACCAGGAGATCAGCTCTGTGCAAAGCCAAGGCATTCGGAGCTGGAGGCACTCTGGGAAGCAAGGGGAAGCAGCAGGCAATGGAAGCCAAGGGGTTGTGCTCCTGCTTTCTCCAGGACCATATTGCTGCTGCCTTCTCTCTTGGTTTTCTGCTCAAATCTGTCTTTTCCTCTCGTTTAATCGCCTTTCCAAGCTGAGAGCACGCTGGGCTCCTTGGAAGGAATGTGCCTGGGGGAGACTTTGATGTGTCCTGCTCAGGGCAGGGCCCTGGAAGCCACTTGGACACCTGGAGCACGAGGAGATGCAGTTGGTGCCCATATTTTGGTTCTGCTGGTGGGTTCTCCTGTGGCAAAACCTCCCTGGGGCTGCTTATGCAGAGCTGGGGCACATCCTGAGCTCAGCCAGGCTAGGGACTGAGGTGGCTGCAAGTAAAGATCCTCTGGGCAGAGTCTCTGGTATTTCTGCACCACAGGACAAATCAGGGATGTGAGGGCAACTTTCCAGCCACACAAATGGATGTGAAAGCCCAGGACATACCACAGAAATGTTGAGTCCTTCCGTAGGGCTGGTTTATCTCAGCTGTGTCTTGGCTGGGTGCTGAAGAAGACCCCAAATCGCTGACTGTGGTGTCCCCTGTGTCACCACACAGCTCCAGTGCTGTCCTGCCAAAGCCACTGCCCCAGCTTTGGACCTTTCCAACCAAGCACCTGCTTAGGTCACCACTGAAATGAGCTTGGCTGGACTCAGCAAACCTTTCCACAGGTATTTCTGCACATGCTTGGCAGCTCCATGGAAGCTGCAAGGAGATGCCAATTTTACGTAGCAAAAGGCTGCTGCCCAGCAGGAGCACTGGGCCCTGCCAGGACCAGGGGAACTGGAGCTTCATGCTTTATATTTTCAGGATATAATGTGAAGGGTGTTTTTTTGCCCTTCCTCTTAAACAAATTAAAACTTCCAAGAAAAAAAAAATATTGTGGAAGCTTTAGGCCTCGCCCCACAAGGAAGGAACCTTCTGTGAACAGGAAAATTCACATTTGGTGAATGTGAATGTGAATTTTCCCCACAATGGTGGTGAAAAAAATCCAAACATATCCTTTGCTCTTCCACCTGCTCCTGAGCCATGGTTTGTCTGCAGTAGAAGGCTGGAGAGGCGCGAGGGGAATATCTGCATTTCTCTGGGATCAGTCACTGGAACCATCATTATCACTGGAACAATGGGCTCAGCCCGGGCCGGCCGTGCCAGGGCGGCTCCACTGCAGCGCTCCCGGGTTTATTTTTGTCCGGGCTTGGAGCGGGGGTGGCGGAGATCAGGTGACAGTGCCCGAGGAGCGCTTGGCATCGCCTGTCCCGCCACCGCGTGTGCACATGTCGCTGGGAGCAGGGAGCAGGCAGGGATGGGGAGCGGGGCTGGGCGGGCAGGGTGGCTGCTCCTCCTCACGGGATCCTTTCTCTGGGATGCCCTGGAGTCCCCAGGGAGAGGGGATGCTCTCTCAGCGTGGAAACCATTGATGCTCCCACTTGACCTGGCTTAGAGCTTTGCAGTCCAGTCTGAGGGAGTGAAACAGTGCCTGTGCTTTGGTACTGGGATTAGGAGCTGGAAACCAGTTTCTGATAGAATGGGGTCATGGGCATACAGGAGGTGACCAAAGAGACACAGAAATCACCATGGTGGAGCCAGGCAAGCCCAGCTTCCCAAGGACCACTGCAATCTTTCCATCTCTGAGCTTGCCTGTTTTTCCATATGGTTTCCATACTGGGTTGTGTTTGAGCAGTACCAGAGACCCCGGTCCATTCCTGGTGCCCCCATGCTGTCCCAGAAGAACAGTCAGCCTGGCAGATGTAGCTGTGATAAACTTTGAGTTGACTAATTTGGCAAGCTAGTCAAATCTGCCTACGTCCTTGGCCACCCAGGAACACCTTCCTGACAAGAATCCAGCCTGGATCCATCCTCAGCCTCAGCAGAGGAGAGTGTGGCACTGCCAGAGAGTTCAGCCCCTGCTTTCTCCATCACCTGAAAACGATCTGCAGCACTGCAGAGTTTTATTTCCCAAGGGGCTGAGGAAGGAGAGGAGCCTGGAGTGAATCAAAGTCTGGAAAGTGTTTGGGAGCAGCTGTGACTGGAGGAAGATCACAGACTGTGCTGGAGAGAGAGCAGAGCTGCACTGGGGTCTGGGACACGGGGTGCAGAGGGATGGGGTCTGTTCAGAGAGTGGCCCTGTGGGAACACAGGAGCAGGACATTAATTTCTCAGGTATGGGATGGGGAAGAGGGACCAGGGTGCTGTGCCCCAGCTGGGGGTGCAGGGATGTGTGGATCACTGCTCAGAGGCCTGAGCAACATCACACAGCCCAGAGCCCTGTGCTGTGACTCAACACACAAGTCCAGCCTGACCTTAACAGGAGCCAAGTGCTCTGTGGCAGAGGCTGGGGCTCTCCCTGATCCCAGAGGTGTTCCATCTGTGGTCTGCGAGCCACACACTGTGAACATTCGCCTCCATGGGTCAGGCTGTCCTGCAAAGAATCCCCTTTTATATAAATCCCAGCACATGAAGTGAGAGTGGAAGGAGCCTACCCTGTCCCAGCAGGTCATTTCAGGCTTGGCTGAGCTTCTTTCCTCTCGAGGGGATGTTTGCCAGCATCTCGGAAATGGCCCTGGTGAGATCTGCAGCCCCAGCACAGCACTGTCAGACAAGGACCTGCTCTCTGCAGCTCAGGGCAGCAAATCCCTCTTACAGCAGGAGGATAGGGATGGATGATGTGGGAGCATGTGGAAATCTGGCCATGGATGTATTGAGCCTAACTCAGTTTCCAAGGGTCTGACCCTGCTGGTGCCTCCCAGCTGCATCTCCCTGGATCCCTGTGTCTGGACATCTCTGATGTTGAGATCAAAGAGCCTGTGTTCATCCACAGGACTGGAAACACATGGAAGGGATGCAGGGAAACACAGCACTGAAAACAGTGGAAGGGATGCAGGCACAAAGCACTGGCCTCTCCTGCACTCACAGCACAACCATTACCTTGCTGTGTGGACAAAGGACACACACACACACACAGAGGAGTAAAGGTGTGGATATCATCTCTCTGTTTTCCTGAGGGGGAAGACTTCCAGACTGCTCTGCTGGGTGATATTCTGCAGACATTTTGCCAACAGGAGCTAAATCCAGCTGGGATTTGTAGTGAGGTCTGATCCATCCCTCACTCTCTGGAATGTCACAGTCAAGGCAACGTGTCCTTCTGTGCTGATTAGGGAAAGTGTCAGGGACCTCATAGCCAAGACTGACAGGCCAGGGCTTCTCCTCTCACTCTGCTGTGTTTCACTAATTGCAGCTCTGCCTAATTAAAAATCAGTGATGTGGCTTTGGCAGCTGCAAGTCAGGTCCCCCAGGCGAGCCTGGGGCAGAGGTTGGGAGGTGGAGAAGGATGGAGCCATCCCTGGAGCCTGGTACATTCCCTGCCATGCTCGGGTGCTGCAGAGGAGCCAAACATCCAGGAGAGTCCTCCAGAGGAAGAACAAAACCAGAGCCCACCTTGCCAGGGCCGTGGGTCAGCCCAGGGTGTCCTGGACCCTGAGTTGTTGTTGAGCAGGAGTGAAACGCTCTGTGCCAGCTGCAAAGTCCCTTTCCAGGCGGCACTGGTGGCTCCACATGGCACTGGGAGCTGGGGCTTTGCCACAGAGGTAGCAAATCCCAGGACGCTCTGGTGAGCTGGCAATACTCTGCCTCTCCCAGGGGACAGGAAGGGCCAACTCTCTGCCAGGCACTTAAAATCAGACAAAATAAAAGCTGGATGATCTATAGAAGTGCAGTTTCCTCTTGGCTTGTTGGTTGCTGATCTATCTGCTCTTTTTCCTTCCTTGCTTCCACAGGAGGAAACAAGTTTTGTTTCAGGTGTCTTCCCATGGGATAATAACATCTCCAAGCAAACTCACTGTGAGTGAAGGCAGGAGGAGCACCCAGTCAGCAGCACGAATGTGCAATGTCAGTGACTCCAGGGTGATTTCATTAACGAGTTCTTGTGCTCTCATTGCATCAGTACAGACTCACAGACACCAGTGAATGTTCCATGGGCAGGAGCACCTTCCACTAGACCAGGCTGCTCCAAGCTCCATCCAACCTGCCCTTTTCCTATTTATACCTGCCCTGTTTGGAAATCCATGGGTGAAGGGGGTGTCAATCTATCAGGATGTGAGATAAGGACAGGAATAAGGACAGGAAAAAAGACAGGACAAGTGATGCTTTGGTTACCTGGAGGAGTTGTAGGTGGGAATGGAGACATCAGCTCATTTTACCTTAGAAGCTGTTAGAGTGAGTTCTTGGGAGAGGGTGAACAGCACAGCAGCCAGGGGATGAAACAGGGAGGGTCCAGGAGAGGCAGGACAGTCTGATCTTTCTGCTGGGCATGTACATCTTCCAGGAACTGGCAAGCAGACTTTGGAGAGTGGCTGGAAGCCTTCAATGTGGTGGTCTGCAAGAGAGCTGGAAGGGGACTTTGGACATGGGCCTGGAATGACAGGACAAGGGGGAATAGCTTCAAACTAACAATGGACATGGTTAGTTGGGATATTGGGAAGAAATTCTTGACAGTGAGGCCCTGGCACAGGTTGCCCAGAGAAGGTGCCCCATCCCTGGCAGTGTCCAAGGCCAGGTTGGACAGGGCTTGGAGCAGCCTGGGATAGTGGAAGGTGTCCCTGCCCATGGCAGATGGTTGGAATGAGATGATCTTTAAGGCCCCTTCCAACCCAAATCTCTCTAGGGAAACAGGGAGGATCGTGCCCAGCTCCCCTCTCTGGCCCACAGCCAGGGAGAACTTGCAGATGGAAAGCTCGTGGCTGGGGCTGGCTGCTCTGGATGGGCTAATAATACCCCTGGGAGAAGGTCAGGTGGGCAGCAGCACGGGCAGCTCCCATTACAGACTGTCACACATCACCCTCAGCTGCCAGAGCCTCCAGAAAATTTCGGGATGTCTTAGATGAGAGCTGGCAGTGCCACCCCTCCTCCTTTGGTGGATTTCCAGGGAGATGGCAGCAGGTGGCTGCCAGGGGTTACCTGCACCACGGCACAGAGAATTTGACCCCCAGCACCAGTCCCTGCCCTGCATCCCCCAGGTCACCACATCCTCCCCTGCTCCCCCATCCCAGCAGGACCTGGCTGCCACCGGGCAGGCCACCGTGCTGTCCCACGGCCACAAATGTCCCAGCAGAGAGGGTTTTTCTTGCTGAAAAGCTGCTTAGCAGCTTATGGAAACAATAAAAGTAGTATTATCTTCAGTGGTGAGGCAGATGGTTTGGATGATTGGTTTGACTTTTAAGCTGGATTTGAGCTACGGATATTCTGATTTTTAACAATTTTTGGCTGGTCAGACTCTGGCGGCGTAATCCCCAGATTCCTGCTCCCATAAATCCAGTCTGCTCTGCTCTGTGGGATGGAGACCTGCCCTGGGAGGGGCCCTCAGAGACCTGCATGTCAGGGGGCACCCAGAACCCCCTACCTGGGCTGGCAGCCACCAAATGCCACCTCAGCCATGTCCCCCTGACCCTGGGGGGACAATTCCCCCTCTCTGCTCCTGTCCCGCGTGGGTGGCTCTGCAAATCCATCACTGGCAGGAGCCCAGGCCTGAGCTTCTCCCCGCAACATTGTCTTTTGCAGAGGGATTTATTTCATTTTTCTCCTAATTATCAGGAGCCGTGGACTTCCTGCCACCATCTGAGGGCTGGTACCAGCCCTGAGTGCTCCTGCTCCCGACAGAGCCTGTTCCTGCTGTCACCCCCGCACCAGTGTCAGTGCGGAGCTGTTGTGTGGGGCTCTCAGAGATGACATCCTGCTCGCCAGGAGCTTTCTCCATCCCTCCTGCCAGCCAGGAATCCCTCCAGGGCTAAGGGATCTGCCTTGCTCCAGGACTCCTAAGCAGCCTCTGGGGTTGCCCTGTAACCACGGGTTTGGGAAAGAAGGGATTTGGGAATGAGATCCATGTTCAGCTCTGTTGGGGAAGGCTCCTCTGAGGGCAGTTCCAGACAAATAAAAGCCATGTCTGGGGGTTTGTGGTTAACCCTTTGCTGAGGAACGTGCATCAGTGTCTCAGGTAATGAATTACCTGCCCCAAACACTGCAGCTGCCCCACCTGAGAAGAGCCACCACATCCAGAGCATCCTGTGTATTAGAATGGTTTTTATTTAGCAAATCTCCAGAGCATTAAAATAAAACTCCTGTAAAACAAGGGTCATCTTTGTGTGTACATTGAAATCAGAAACTGTGAAAAAGTGGAAGACTTCTACAGAGGTCAAAGATCACCCAAAACATCCCTTCAAGAGAAATCTCATCAGTTTTCTGTTCCCACCATGAGCTCCAGTGCTGGTCAGCAGTCACCAGTGAAGCAGAGGAGAGGAAGGGAAGGAGGGATGGGGATGAAGACCCTGGGATGTCTTTACACAGCTTGGTTCAGTCCTGCAACCAAAACACTTCCCTGAAACACCAGGGGGGAAAAAAAACTGCTGTGAAACACCCGGGGTGATTTTAGGTCTGTTTGTGAGAGGCAGAGGGAGGTGAGGCCGGGAAGGGCGGGCCGGGCGGGTCCCAGGGAGGTGACAGCAGGGATGGGGACGGGACCGAGCGGTGGCTGCGAGCTCGGTGCCCGATCCCCAGCAGCCTTTCCCCTGCCGGCTCCCGCGGGGCCTGGCAAAGCTCCGTCAGAGCTGCCAGGCTTATCTTTAGCTCTGTTCCCTCCCTCGCCCCCGCGCCCACCTCCTCGCCGCGCTCCGCGTCCCGGCCCCCGCCAAAACACGCGTTATATAAGCGCTCACAGAACCATCTGGGGCTGAGTCAGCCGCGAACCCAAACGGACAGCAAACCCCCGAGGTGGGGATGCCGACCCACGGATATCGAGGTTTTGGGGCCATCCCCCCGCTAGTGCCACCCCCTGAGTGTCCGGCACCCCCAGCCTGGAGCAGGGAGCCCGCAAAGGGACAAGAACGCCCCAAGCCGGGGGACAGGAGCGATGCTTGGGGTCGTCAGGCAAAGAGGGGAAGGTTTAATTACGTCCTAATGAGGTGTTTCCAAAATAAATGTGCTAGCTGCAGGGGAAGAGGAGAGGGAGTGTCTGGGTGGGGAAGGGGTGCTGATCTGTCAGCTTGCACGCATCCTCTCCATCCTTCTCACCCTTAAATCAACACCACCAAGCCCAGTTTGATTCCAGATTTATTCGTTTGGGGTTTCTCCCTTAAGCCCAGGGTCAAGACAGGATATGTCCTTCACCTCCTTCTTAAAAATCACCGTTTTTCCCAGTGAGCAGCATCTCCGGAGCGTTTGTGACCTGAACTTTGCAGTGTTGTGCTGATTCACAATGGCTTGTCACAAAAAAACTGCCGAAAAGTGGCAGAAAAAGGGACGCTGACTCATGTGTTTGCCTTCCCCAAGCGAGGAGAAATGTGAAAGGTGAACAAAGTACTTAACGGGTGATAATTACATTCTGCACTGAAAAAAAATCAATCCATATTAATAAGCCAGAGTGTTATTGCTAGTAGAGGCATTTTACAATTAAAAAAAAATTAAAGTATTTGAGGTTTTTAACCTTGACAGTGACCTGCTAACAACAAGTGTAAGGAAACCCCTAATTTTGTCCCAGTCACAATTATAAATCTGTGTTAAGGAGAAACTCCAGCTGCCACCTTCCTGGACTCCCTGCAGCATGCTGGGGGCTGGTTCCCCAGCAGGATCCTATTTTTCAGTGGGATGAAAGCTGTTGTGGGATGGAGTGGAAGAGCTGGCCCCTCTGGGAGAGCTCTTATTATTGTCTTTATGGAGGGGGAGAAAGGAGCTGGAGAGGGTCCACCTTAATGTAGGATGAAGAAGCAAATTGCCAGCAGGAGAGCAGAGATGCTGCTCCGTTACTATGGTTACCCCCAGAGATAACCCAGCATCCCTGGGTATCGCCCTGAGGTACCCGAGCTCCTCCCGGCCACCTGGAATGGCACCCGGGCAACCTGGGTGGGCACGGGACCAAATCTGGGGGAGTCTGTAGGGTCTGGGGCTCTTGGAGCAGCCTGGAGAGAGGATGAATCCAGGCTGGATGGAGAAGCAGCATCTCCAGTGAGGCCAGGGCAAAGTTCCTTGCCTTCATCCCTCTGAGATGAGGTCCTGCTGGGTATCCAGGGTTCCCAGCCCCTCTGCCCACTCTCTGCCTCTTGGTGACAGACTGGCTCAGCTGGTTGGAGCCAAACCCATCCAAACTGATGAAAAGACAACCTGCTTTTGGGAAAAAAAATTTCTGCAAAGGCACAGAGAGATGCTCTGATCCCCTGAATGCAGAGGGAAAGAGGCAGGAGGGCAGTCAGTGAGGGCTGATGCAATGCTGAGTTCAGAGGGGGTTTTAGCCCTTAAAGATATCTTGAATATTAGAAGTGGAGGTTGCCAGCTAAGAAACCACCCCAGGCTCATTACACTGGTGCCCATCCCTGCTGAAAACTTCCCAGCCAGGCCTGTGAGGTGTAAACAAGTTCATTCCCCTCAGAGCCACCCACTGCCTTCCCATCCCTGCTGCTCCCCCTTTAGTTCAGCTCTCGAAGATGAGGATGGTTGGAATGGAAATAAAGCAAGGACCAAACACCCCGGCAGCACATTTCCCGTGGTGCCAGCATCAGCTCGGCTCCCTGGGGGATTTCTGTACAAGCAGCCACTGAGGGAGGAATTCTGGAGGCAGTGGGAACCATCCCCAGGGAGCTGCCGGCTCCTGAATCATTAAATGCTTCCAGAAATGAAGCGCTGGGGTTTGTAGTGCAAACGGCTGTGCGAGGAGTCAGTGCCGCATGGCAAAGCAAACCCTGAGAGCGGAGGCACGGGAGCCGTGGGAAGCTGCTGCACGGGCCCCTGCGTGTCCCCAGGAGAGATGCTGGCAGGGCCCTGCCACAGCATCCCCCGCCTCCTCCCTGGCATTTTCCTTCCCGAGATCCAGCCCGTGTGTTTTGGAGTAGATTTTTTTTTTCCCATCTCCTCTCCTGCCTGCCTGTAACAGGCCATTACCGTCCCCAAGAACCCCCCGCTCCTTCTCCTCAGCAAGAAAAAAAGCTTCCAGAAAAGCATCTGGTCCAGATTTAAAGGCATTAAGAGACAGAGATTGGTGGCTTGTTCTAATAGCTAATCATTATTAAAAGATCGCTCCTTATTTCCAAGATAGATCTGTCTGGCTTCAGCTTCCAGGAAGAGGTGGTTATTATGCCTCTCCCTGCTAGATTAAGTTACCTCTTTGTACCAGTGTATCCTCCCCTTGACAAATGCTGTAATCAAGTCACCTCTCAGTCTCCCCCTTTGCTAAATTAAACAGACTTTGCTCTTAAATCTTGCTTAGCCCCAGACCTCTCTATGATGATTAGAGTGAGTGGCTGGCAGGGATTTTTTTTTTTAATGAGTAAAAAACTTCCTTATTGTGAAAGGGGTGGAACTGATGGGACCCAACAGATCATTAGGGGTGGGTGGAAATTATCAGCCACTGGTCACCTGAACTGGATTCAGCCCCAGCCTGGGGAATGGTGATGGATCATTTCCCCAGGTTGTGTCAGTACATGAGCCCCGTTCCCTGTGGCAGCCAGGTGTGAAAGCCAGGAGGAAAATCCAGGACGGCAAATCCAGGGGCTCTGTGTCCACCAGGCCATTAACCTCTCCGTAAATAGCATCTCACACACCATCTCAGCTTTCCTTCAGCCGTGAAGTACCATTAAAGACATTTAAATTGTCACTTGGACACGGGCCGTGATGTCCCCTGAGGTCCCCACAGGAGGCAATGCCCGTAGGAAACAGATCCTGGCAGGGCCCAAAGGGACCAAGGTCGCTCTGGGAAGATTTGTTGGGTTGGTTTTGGATGACTGAGCTCGTTCTGCCTGGGCTCCAGGCACATTTTCCCATCTCCGGGCTCCCTGCATGGCTGAGCCGCTGTGAGCTGAGCCCATCAGGGCAGGGCACTGGAGCGAGTGGTAGCCAGGGAGGGGCTGTGATTCTGAGCATTCCTGCAGCAGGGAGGAAATTTATCCTCCCAAGAAAAATTCAGGTGTGTGTTTTCTGCTCCTGCCTAAAGGCAGCAGGATGGATATTTGCTAAAAGGCTCTTAAAAATAATCTCTGTTTGTAGTGCTGGCCCCAGTCTTGCTCAAAGTTTGCTCCACATATCCTGTATGTGTGACAACTGACAGACTTGGAAACACGTTGGAAGTTGGCTACAGGCAGACATTTCACTATGATCTTTAAAATATACAGCATGACGCGAGATATTTTAAATAGATCAAAATACATTTATTACATATTTATATTATTTTCTCTAGTCTATTTATATCTTTTGGAGACTCTTATATATATAATATATATAATATATTTAAAATAACATAAAATTGGCCAGTTTTGTCATCTGAAATACATTTTACAAATATATATATACATTGTCACATATATCTCAAATATATGTGCAATGAGACAGAGAAACACCGGAGGTGGAAAAGGTACAGATACTTCATTGCATCCCTCAGCTTCTCTACCACCATTGCCCCAGCGAGCAGACTCGGCGTTTTACCCCCGGGAAACCAGTGCTCCCAGTTTCCAACCCGCCCCTGTGAACTGGTGCCGGGTCTCCGTCCCCAAACCCGCGCGGGGCCAAGCCTGGGGGAGCACTGGGGTGTGTTTGGGGGGAGATGGAGGGGAGATGGTGCCCTGGGAGTGGGCAGCAGGACAGATGTGCACAGCTGGTGGGCGAGGGGATGGGTGGCATCGGGTCGGGCGCTGCTCCACGTCCTGTCCCTGCTCGTGACGGGTCTGGATCCTGCCCTGTGCCAACCCCCCCGTGGCAGCATTCCTGAATTGGGGGGTGGGAGAGCAGGATGTGGCCGGACACAGCTGCCACACGCTCACTTGTGTGTGCAAGGAATGGGAGAGGAGGGGGGACACACACAGGGAACTCTTTTGGTTGTCAGCACGAGAGGAAAGGAAAGAGCAAGAGGGTTTAAAAATAAACGTATTTGTTCTGCCTTATTAAAGATAGAAAAGGTGGCTCTGAAATCATCTCCTACAAAAGGTTTGAAGGTCAAGCAGGCACCGAATCGCGAAAGGTTGAGCGCTAAGTGATTGTCCCAGCCCTAAAAGACAAAGTGCACTAAACTCGGTGATGAGAAGCTAAGGCTCGTCCCGATGGCCCCTCCACCCAGTGAGGACCCCCCAGGGCACAGGATGCTCTTCCCAGAGGTGCATTTGGGGCGCGGGGATGCGGCTGCTTTCTGCTCTCTCTGGGGACGTGTTTTAGGGTGAAGCCAAGTGGGAGCAGCAGCAGGTCCAGCCCCGACCCCCAGTTCGGGGAGCTGCTGCTGCTGCCCCGAGCCCGGCCCGGGGCAATCCCTGCGGGATGCTGGCCAAGAGGATTAGCGGCTCTCTCCTTTCTCGGACTCCTGCCATCCTCCAAGGATCGAGTGTAACGCCGGAGTAAACTCCAGGGATGGAGCTGGCTTGCTCCAGGAAATGGCCGGCGCCTGTTTTTTGTTGGGGGGACATTTCACCTTGCTCGTCTCCAAGCCCCTTCCCACAGGGATCCCTCTCCACAAAAACCCAGAGCATCCCTGTGCCTCCCAGCCCCCTAAGGAAACCCAAGTGCTGAACCTGGGCTTTTTCCGCCCTTTATTTTCTTTTCCCCCCCTTTCTCTGACAATCGATGGGTTTTAAACTATGTCTGGGCAGCCTTCCCGGTGCTCCCCGATGGAAGGAAAAAGACCAGGAGCTCTGAGCTCTCACAGGTAGGCAAAAATAATATTTATACACTAGGTACCGGCGTGGTCCATGGTCAGGACAAGGACTATACAGTAGATAGAGGACATCTCACCAGAGCTAGACCCTCACCAGCAGGGTTTGGAGAAGGGGAACAGGGGCCAGGGAAGGTCCAAAATCCCCTCACGGTGCCAGCCACAGGCGCTCCCTGTCCCAGTTCACATCCTCCTACACAGCAGTTTAAAAATACATCTGTATATATTATTCTATTCTCCCAGGTAACACTGTACAATCATAGAAGTTTCTTTAAAAGCAATAATTTACTTAAAGACATCTCTATTTCTCTTTCGTTTTTATACAAATATTTACTGTGATATATATATATATTTATAAAGAAGTTAACCCTCTGAGAACTCTACAGCAGCAAGATGTGCACCTTTTTTTTTAATAATAATTATTATTTATTCAAAAGAACCTAAAACCACTTAAAAGCATTTGTTTTAAAAAAATAAATAAGTAGTGCTCACACAAAATCTCTCTGTCCCCCCTCCATCCTTCCCACCCCCCAGGATGCTGTGGTGCAAAAAGCAGGAGGTGAAAGCATCCCCCCAGGAGCAAAGGGACTGGTGATGGGATGGCATCCACCTTCTCTGCCTCAGAAACATAAATGTCATGGCTGGAGCTCGATGGCACGTCCCTACGTGACCCCACTTTTGGGGACAACGCATTTGGGGCACTCAGTGCTGAAAAGCTGCCTCCCAGTGCTGCCCCTGGAGTGGTTTTTAGTGGAAGCCAAGAACAGAGCAGCCTCTTGGTCGGCAGTGTGGGGTGATGGTGACAGACACTGGTGGGAAGAAACTCAGCAGGGATGATGTCCCAGTCCCCAACACGGTGCTCGGTGGCACAGGGCAGTGGGACACTCGGGACAGCCATTCCCCAGAGCCCTTGGCAAGATGAAGATGGGGACACAGGACAAATCCTGCTTCTGCCACATGTTTGGACACGCCACAGCAAGTCCTGACCCCAGGACACGGCTTCCCTGGTGTGGGCTGTGGGGAGAAAAGCACCGGGAGCCCATCACAGCCGAAATGCTGCCAGGACCCCCCTGCTGAGCCCTCTCCCCACGGGCTCCATGGCCAGGGGCACATGAGGGATGCCCATGGGTACAAAGCCTTTCCCATGGCCACGGGGAGCAGGGAGCCGGATTTTGGCTCCCAGAGCACCAACGAGCAGCACAGCCAGATGAAGGGACCCACAAACCTGCACCTTCCTGACTCCTTCCCTGTGTGGGGAGGAGGGCAGGGGCAGAGGCTTCCCGTGCATGGGGTGCTTCGCCTTGTGCCAGAGCTAAAGCTAAAGCAGGCTGTCACCAAGGCCAGCCTGAAAGGCGGTGGATGATGGGATGTGGGTGCTGCAGAGCAAAAGGGGCATCACCCAGAGGGGGGATGCAGGATGGGGGCTGTGGAGAAGGGCTGGGACACGGGATGAGTTCGCATCTCTAAGGCACAATCCACCTCGAGGCTGGGACAGGGATGGGCTGAAGCGCAGGACGGGGTGATTTTCTCAACTGGCATCTGTTGTTTTGGGGGAAACATCTGCCTCTGAAGCAGGACTCTCTGGTGGGTTGGGAATTCATAAAGCCCAGCCTGGCACGGACACAGCTGCAGGACTAGAAGTGCAGCCCAACAAGATGACTTTCCCACTGATTTCCGCATTTGAAAATATTCTTCAAGGAAGAAAAATACCAAATAGGTCAGAAAAGTGGGGAAATACCCAATTTTGAGACCTCTCCACTCTCATTTTTGTGCTTTTCACTGTTTTGTCCTAGCTATGGTGAACTTATGAATTCCCCATCAGAGATGTTGGGGGAGACCCAACACTTCAGCAGCTGATGCTCCAGACCCCATTTCCACCCCAAAATCCAACATTTCTAGAAATCTGCTAATTACCATGTTTACACTGCTTTTTTTCTCTCACAGCCCTGCTTATCCTTTTTACCTCCTTTGTCAATAATTCCATTACTTTCATTCACTGCCACGGACCTACAGTCACTTACATCTGTTTTCTGCCTATGAAGCCATGCCAGTGGTAAAAAAACACCCCAAAATTGGATGCAATCTTAAATTTTAGCTCTTGCATTTACCCAGCAAGTCACCCCCTCAAAGAACCCCGGTGGCTTCTTCATTCCCTTGCTCATTTTAAAAAAATACTGAATGACTTCTTTCAGATTCAATAATATTATTATTATTATTGTTATAATTATAATAATAATTATTATTATTATTTTGGTAAACAGTCTCCCAAACCGTGTGGTGAAAAAATTAAAAACCCTCTCACCTCCCTCCCCTGTTTTTCCCCAAATTAAAAAGATGTACGTTAATGTTGCATGTTATTTCAAGTGTTGTTCTTGTGCAACTGAACCAGACCGCCTGCCGAAGGAGCAATTGTTTTTGTTGTTGCTGCTCAGTTAAAAAACAAAAGGAAAACAAAAAAAAAAAAAAAAAAAAGAAAAAATAGAAAGAGAGAGAGTAAGATTTGTTTCCTGATATTCCCTCTTTTTGGATCTCGCAGTGCTCGGCTCCAGGAAAACTCTGGCATTTTTCCCGCAGGGAGAGCAAAGCCCCACGGGGCCACGCGGGGCCAGCACTTGCCCACGCCCCACAGACCCTCCTCTCCTCATCCTTCCTTCTGTCCATCCATCCATCCTTCCATCCATCTGTCCATCCATCCCCCAGAGCCGTGGGCCCTGCCGCGGGCGCCGGGCGCGGGGGACGCGCCGTGGCCTGCCACCGTCCCCTCCTGCAGACCGCTCAGTGGTTATTGCGATGAAACTGAAAACTATGAACGATACTAATTTCTCAAGCATTCCTATGGCACTTGCATTGTTCTGCATAATTTGAGCGGGTTGTAGGGGAAGAGATTAGAGGAGGAAAAAAAATACCCTTGGAAAAGTCAACGGAAGGACCAAGAGTCATATTTCTGACTCCCTCCTATACGACCGCTGATCCAACGCTATTGTGGCTTGAAGCCTGTCGAACTCGTGCCTGTTGTCCGGGCTGAGGTCCTCCAGACCCCGGCTGTCATCATCTTCCTCTTCCTCATCGCGGCTCATGAAGGCCAGCTCGTTCTCGTAGCAGAAGGAGTTGGTGCTGGGCAGCAGGAATTTGTTCTCCACCAAGTCCTTGGCGCTGCAACGGGGGGTGGACGGGACCTCGTAGGTTTTGTGGAAGTGGGAATAGTCTACTTTGTACTGGTTTTTCTCCTCGAACAAGACGGGCTCGAAGCGGTGGCCCCACAGTATCTCACTGGCCAGGTAGGAGCTCCGAGCTTGCGTCGTCATGGCTGTGGCCTCTACCATGCCCTCCAGGATGACGACGATCTCAAAGTCATCAGTCTCCAAGTCCTGGCGGCTGATCCCGAACAAGGGGCTGTCTTCGTTGATCTCGTGGAGAATGGTGATGGGAGACACCAAGAAAATACGGTCCAAGCCTTTATCAAACCCCACGTCAATGTCTATTTGGTCGAGCGGGATGTACTCCCCTTCCTCCGTGATCCTGGGTTTAATTAGCTGAGCTCGTACATGGGCTTCTACTATGTGGCTTTTCCGTAGGTTCCCAACTCTCCACATCAGGCAGAGTTTTCCATCTCTCATCGCCACTACTGCGTTATGGCTGAAAAGTAATGTCTGGGCCCGTTTTTTGGGCCTGGCCATTTTTGCCATTATTGCACCAATCATGAAAGAGTCGATTATACAGCCCACGATGGACTGAACCACCACCATGAAGACGGCGAGCGGACACTCCTCAGTCACGCAGCGGAAGCCGTACCCGATCGTCGTTTGGGTCTCGATGGAGAACAGAAAAGCAGCCACAAAGCCATTGACCTGCAGAACGCAAGGCTTGAAAGTATCATCTCCACCTGGGTTTTCTAGGTCTCCGTGAATGAGTGCAATTAGCCAGAAAATCAGCCCAAACAATAACCAGGACACCAGAAATGCCAGGGAAAAGAGCAAGAGCATATACCTCCAGCGGATGTCAACGCACGTGGTGAACATGTCTGCAATGTACCTCTGTGGCTTGTCATCCATGTTGGTGAACTCCACGTTGCACTGACCATTCTTCTTTACGAACCTGTTCCTGCATTTCCTCCTGGTGTGGATTTTCCCATTGCCAAAGCCGTTGATACCTGGCATGGTGGTCAACCTCAGCCCGTCTTCCTCGGAGGACACGATGCTGTAAGGGTTGACTCTGCCTGTAGTCATCCCTGAGCCAAGCCCACAGTGAAGGTGAAGGGTCTTGCGACTCCCAGTGTCCCCCTGACCCACCCCTGCCCACCCCCCAAATTCTGCTGTGGTGGAAGAGAAGTCCCAAACTTCCACGTCTTGGCTGCCACGTCACCACGTGGATCCCGTGAGAGGCTCTGCAATGAGAAAACAAAGACAGGGACGTTACCACTCATGGCACAGGGACCCGAGGGGCTGCTTGGCCAATGTTTCTGCTCTAATTCTCTTTTCCTTTGCTGGGTTGATCCCAAAGAACACACAGAGGAAAGGGAGAAGGTGTTAGAGTTTGTTCACAAAGTGGGTGAACAAATATTACTGCATTTGTAGGACACTCAACAACTCCAGCAGATGAAAAACCTGGAGTTCCTCCACTTCACTTTTCCCACGAGCTCTGCCACCAGAGAGGAAAGCAGAGAGGCCGAGCTGTTCTCCTTGGGACACAGATACCAATAAAGGTACTCCTGGAAGCGGCTCCATCAGTTCGCATTGCCCGTGCCAGATGGATCGACGCCCAGCCCAGCGCCGACCTCAGAGCACCAGCTCTTCTGGGCTCGAGGGAAAGCACAGGGACATGTGGATTTAACCTCTGTCCCCCTGCCCAGGGATGAGAGACGACACAGCCAACGTGCATCCGGTTGGAGAAGGCTCCAGGAAGGTACTTGCTCAGGGCAGATGTTCTGAGGAGCAACTTTCCCAACATATCCATTGGGACATGGAGCCATCCACGGTCACAGATGGGTTTAGCTGGCCAAGTCTCATGAAGGAACAAGTGCCACTGGGGAATGGGGAGCTGTTTTGGTCCCTTCTAGAAGGCTCAGCTGCAGGGTCAAGGACCTACACTCAACTTTGCTTGGGAGAGAGGTGACATGGACATGGGAGAGGTGGCCCAAGCCTGATGGGCTCCCTGGTGGAGGTGAGCACGTGATGAGGGAGCCCAGTGACACTCTACCAGGCTACTGGACTCCCCAGCCCCTTGTGGAGCTGCATCAGGGAGTGAACAGGATTGTGGAGAAGCCACGTGGCACCTCCCAAGCACCTCAAAGAGATGGCACTGCAGGAACTCTCCACACACCACCCCCTGCCACAGGTCACCCTATTATTTAGCTCCACTGAGGACAGAAGTGCCTTGCTGGTAGTGAGACGTGCACAGGGCAGCAGTGTGGTGGGGAGGGATGCAGAGCTCCCCATGATATCCCAGCTCCTGCCTGGAGCACAGCGAAGCCGCCGGGCTGGACAGGCTGTGCCGGATCCGCCGGCCCGATCGATGCGTTCGATTCCTGCAATCAGCTCCAGTGCCCGGGGACACGCTGGGACAAACACACCCTTTCCATTACACAGTGTCCAGGGCCAGCCAGAGCCAGGGAGCATTGCCAGGCACATCCTGCCTGGGGCTGCATCATCCCGGCTCACAATGATACCCTGCACTGCCTTTTACTGAAATGCTCCCCAAATCCAGCCTGAGAATCAAGAAACCCTCCAGAAGCACTGCACCACAAGTAGGGGCACTAAAACCTGCCCAAATCTCCCAGGTACTGGACACAGACCCATGTATGCCTCCACCTTACACCAAACAACACATTTCCCCTTGCTGCAATCCAAGCACAACCATTTTTATCCCCAAAGTTGATTTTTCGAGAGCCACATTGGTTTGTTGGCATCTCAGCAGACCAAGGGATTGCTCACACACGGAATGAGAGCTTCTCCCTCTTTGGAGCCACAGGGAAGAGTAAAATAGGCACAAACAGTTAATGTTAATAGTAAATATTTACAATCTTATAGTCCCTGGAAGTCAAACAGGACCAAAGTGGCCTTGCAGAGCTGATCTGTCAGGCCAGCTGCCCAACACCAACCTGGTCTCCCATCTCGAGTCTTCCTCCTGTCCATCCTGGTTGCATCCATTAATGTTTCTCCTCCTTTTTAAAATTAGATCTGAGCATTTTGGGCCGGAAAAAGCTGCTCCTCTATCACCCCTCTGTCTCGCCCTAGGGCAATACACCGAATGTTTTGGCCACTGGAGGAATTTAGAGTTGGGTTTTTTAAATTAATTCTAGATGCATTTGAGAAGTGAACAAAATGCAATGAGCCCCCAGTGACCTGTGAGAGGATTAGCTGGGGTCTGGATTAACTGTGCTGGAAGGGGAGCTGTGCCCGGGTGACAGCAGAGGCAGCAGCGCTGCCTTCACCTGGGGTGGTGCTTCCAGGGACCCCCAGGATCCCCATCCCTGTCACCATCACTGCTCCCCCCTGCCTGCACCCCTTTCCCCATCCCTCCTTCCTTCCTTCCTTCCTTCCTTCCTTCCTTCCTTCCTTCCTTCCTTCCTTCCTTCCTTCCTTCCTTCCTTCCTTCCTTCCTTCCTTCCTTCCTTCCTTCCTTCCTTCCTTCCTTCCTTCCTTCCTTCCTTCCTTCCTTCCTTCCTTCCTTCCTTCCTTCCTTCCTTCCTTCCTTCCTTCCTTCCTTCCTTCCTTCCCTTCCTTCCTTCCTTCCTTCCTTCCTTCCTTCCTTCCTTCCTTCCTTCCTTCCTTCCTTCCTTCCTTCCTTCCTTCCTTCCTTCCTTCCTTCCTTCCTTCCTTCCTTCCTTCCTTCCTTCCTTCCTTCCTTCCTTCCTTCCTTCCTTCCTTCCTTCCTTCCTTCCTTCCTTCCTTCCTTCCTTCCTTCCTTCCTTCCTTCCTTCCTTCCTTCCTTCCTTCCTCACTCTCCTTTTACCTTTCCCTTTCTCCCTTTCTCCCTTTTTCCCTTTCCCATCTTTCCCATGTCACACACAGTTTCAGGGTCCCCTCTGCTGCGGGGTGATGCCAGGACAGACCCAAGGAGCCGGCCCTGTTTTGGGTACAGGGAAGTTCTTGTGACACAGCCCGTTTCCCATCTGGGACCCCACATTCCCGGACCGAGTCGTTCCCGAAGCTCCTGGGGGTACAGACCCCCCCGTCCCGCAGCCTGGGGAGACGGCAGCTAAATAAAGGCAGCAAAGTGGATGTGCCGGAGCAGGCGGCCGCCTGCGGCTCGTCCTTTATTTAGCACAGTTTTGTTTGGAAATACACTTTCTCGAGTTCGCTGAAAGCTGAATTTCTGGTTTAGTTTAAATTTGAAGGCTGGAGCCCCACGCTGCCGCTGCGGGAGGCTCAGGCTGGGAGAGCGCTCATGCAAACACATGGAAACCCGTGGCTGGACGGGCTCTGACAGGGGACCAGCTGGGGACAACATCCCCGTGGTCACCCTACATCTCCTCGGCTCAGGAGTGCATCCTCCAGCACCACCCTGGCATCTCCCCACAGCCGGGACACCCAGAGGTGTTCCTGGAGGAACATCCCCCTTGCTGCCCGCTCCCCAGGAGTTTCACAAACCTGCCTACCACAATTTTCCCTGACAGGAACAAAATCAAAACTTCCCCTGACAATCCCTGCCCGTTAATCCCGCTCCCAGCCCAGCTCCAGCGCGGACAAACCCACGCTGGGCGTGGGGCAGGACCGGGACCATCCCCTGCTGTTCGTGCCACGCGTCCCGTGCAGAGCTAACAGTGTTAACATGCAGGAAACAAAACACGCTCATCATATGAGTTTCGGGAATGAGCGGCCCCGGCTCCCCGCGGTTCCGAAGGCAGAGACGCCGCGGACTGCCCCAGCTAATGAGCTGACAAGAGAGGCAACAACTCCTGCCACGAAACTGCAGCAGCCCAGCTCCCACCGCGGAGAGCTTCCCTGCCGAGAATCCCAGTGCCTCCAGCAATCTGCCAACTGCACAGTTAATTTTATTTATTTTATTTTTTTCTTTCTTTCTTAAAAGGGGGTTTTAAATGTTACAACAATATTCGGAACAGCCAGCACGCTGGGAAAATGTGTTGTGTGCCGGGGAAGTCATTAGTTAGAGCCGGCTGAATGTGCCAATGTGATTTATCATCACACCTTTCTCCGCACCTCTGGAGGGGGACGCGTTTCGGCTGCCACCCCCCTCTTGCAGCCTCCCAGCGTGGATTTTCTCATGGAAGCGTACACAGAACAGGGCTGTGCTCAGGTGGGGACTCGGAGGAGCCGAGTTTGGGGATGATGAGGTGGCAGATCCCCTGTGCCCGGGGCAGGAGAGGTGACCGGCCGGGAGGGGATGGCGTGAGCGGGTCACACTCGCAGCTGCTGCCTGCCCTGCGCCCGAGATAACGCTGCCCTGCGCCGGGAGATAAGGCTGCTATCTCCCGCGGCGATGCCCTTCATGCCCCAGCAGCAGGACAGCAATGTCAGCGGCGAGGAGGGAGCTCTGTGTGCGGCACAGCCGAGGGAGCCCGAATATCCCCTGCTCATCCCGTCCCGACAAAGCCACCGCTCACCGGGCACCCACAGACCGAGGGGAGGCAGCTCAGGGGCTGGAGGCTCCCCGAGCCATGCCGGGGCAGCAACAATGCCTGAATAACTCCTTCCACAATGCCCTGTCTTTGAGCATTGCCAAAAAATTAAGGGTCAGCACAAGGCACGCCAGGTCAGGATATACAAAGAATAAATCAGAATAAATGGCCCCCTGTTTCCCCTCCACTACCAGGGAGGACAGGAAAGAGGCTCCCACCACAGTGCATCCCTAATGAGAAATAACTGCTTTGTTTTAGCAGGGACACGGAAAGAAAACCAACACGGGTACACACCCCTCCCCAGGACCCCACATACTCCCCTATTTCCAACAAGCAGCCAAGAAATCGCTGTCTGCAAGCCTTAGTGGCACATGCAGAAGGGAAACTGAGGCATGTGGGACAAAGAAGGCCCTTGGTGGCAAGACCTGAGGTGACGGGGTGCCTGGAGAGATACTGGCTCATCCCTGTCCCCCTGAGCCACGTGTGGACGCCACGGGTACGGGAGCAGAACAAAAAGGGCCACGTGCAGCATTCGTCACCACCGGGGCCAGGTGGCCTCTGCAGGGTTATGGGCTTGTGCTTAAGCACTCTAAAACTCCTGCTAAATGTGCCCTGGATCAGAGAGATCCTGGGAGCCTTTCAGAGGCTGCGCTGAGCATTCTTTTGGCCCCAAACTCTGTGGTGTGAAGTGGGGACTGAGCATCCCAGTCCAGCTGCCTCCAGGTCTGCTCCAGCTCCGGCACCCATCCCTGTTCCAGCGCCCACACTCTGAGGGGACAGGACCCCGGGGCTGTGCATCCACCCCTGCTGTAGGACAGTGTCAGAGGGATCCGGGAATGCCACAACATCCACAGTCACCCCAAACCCACAGCCAGCACTGCCACCCCCCAGGCCTTGAAATCCCACCTCGTTCTCCTGGAAATCACAGGCTGTTTTAACATCCCTTCACATCCATACACCCGGACAGCAGGACATGGCTGGGGGAAGGATGAGGGCAAGGGGGTTGCAGGCCCTGGCAGGGACCACCTACACCAGAGGCTGCCAAAGGACACTCCAAAACCCCAGGACATACAGCCAGACTGCTCTGTCCACATGACACCCACCCAAACCTTTGGGGTACCCCCTTACTCCTCTCTACAGCCCCCTGCAAACCCCCACAGCCCTCTCAGCTGCCCTGGCTCAGAGGATGGGTGTTAATATCCCAAGAAATCCCCCTGGGAAGGGGCAGAGCCCCAGCTACTCCCCAGGCAGGGGGGGCTCCGGCCGGGTCCCGGGGGAGGGGTCAGCCCTTACCTGGTGTGTGCCCGGGGGGACCCCAGCGTTCCCCGGCCATGGCTGCAGGGCACAGGGTGCCCCGGGGCCCTGCTGCAGCCCGGGAAGGAGACAGAGAGTTTTAATTGAATTTCTAGATTATCCTGGGGGAGAAATTGTAATCTCCTTAAATCCAACCTCTGGTCGAGTCCCGTAACCTACTGTCCTGTGCCGGGGAAGGGATTTAGTGAGGGGGAGGGGAGGTTTCCCAGCCTGCTGATGCACCAGACCCTGCACCCAGCAGGATTTGACCCGCAGGACGTCAGAGATCTGCTCCCAGCTGCCCCAGGGCCCTGCAAATTAAAGTTCTGCAGCAGCAATGCCCTGTCCTTGTGTCCTGCCATGGTAACAGTGTCCCAGGAGCCTCAGCAGCTCTGGTGGTGGAGATGGCTGGTGCTGGATCAGTGGGGCTTTTGGAGGGTGAAGAGGAGCCCACCTGGATGGGACTCATGGCTGGGAGGTGTCCAGGGCTCCTAGCACAGCTGTGCCAAGGTCCCAATGCATTGTACGAGTCCCCATGCAAGTCCCGTTCCCTGCCCAGGCTGTGGTGGGCACTTCCCTCACAAAAAAACCCATCTTTGGATCATGTAGGTCCAGAGGATGTTCTTGGATGGGTCTGTGGCCTTGGTGTGTCTCCATCACAAGGCCCTGGTCCCTCCTGCATGTTCCCAAAACTGGGTAAGTGCTGGGCTCCAGCTCCAGCCCCAAATCCCCCAGTGATGGGGCTGAGGCAGATGATGGCAGAGCTGGAATCTGTCAGCCTCGCTCCTGCCTGCCATAGCTGGGGCCTCTGCAGGGACACGGATTTCCTTTGGGAATGGCAGGTTCCCATCCAGCACATACCAAGAGGCTCAGGGGAGAGGCAACATCCCTGCCCCAGCCCTGGCCCTGACCAAGGCGGGAGCATCCAGCTGCTAAAAACCACCGTGGGAAGAAAGGGAAAAGAGAGGCAGAAAGGGCAAATGTCTCCAAGTGGATTTTATCACCAACCAGACAGAAACGAGCTAAGGGCCGCAGTGCTGAGGGCTTCCAATCCTGAAGGTAACACCAGTGATGGGAAGCATCCCTGGGATATCACAGGCACGGATTATTTCAAGAGCCCTCTCATACCTCAGGGTCAGAGGCAGGAGATGATGCATCTGCATCCATTCATCCTCGTTCAGCAAGACTAACCCTGTACCTCCCACTTGCATGGTTCCAATTGAGGCCTCTTTCCCAAATCCCATTACTCCCAAGGCGGGTTTTCACTTGTTCTCACCTAACACAACCCCCCCCCCCCCACTCCAGGAGCCGAGTCTCCCGCTCCAGGGAAGTCGCGAGTGTGGGCAGAGCCGCGCCCAGGAAATGTTTATCCTGAAGGCACAACACACGGCAGGTTGGGAGCGATGGAGCTGCCAGCCCGAGCCAGGAGCTGTGGGGAGAGCCATGGCATCTCCCCACGGTGACATTCCAGCTGGGAATCTGCACGGAAAGGAGCGGGATGACCATGAGAACCAGCTCAGGGTACACACATCCCTTCCAGCCAGGAGAGTTGGGATGTAAGCAAGGCTGAGCCATCAACTGCTCATCAGCACCCTCCGCCCTTTTTCCGACCGTAAACCCCCTATCATTCCTGCTCCATCAAAACATTAACAATTGCTCAACTCTCGGTGAGAAATACAGCCCGTGTCCCACTATCCCAGGCAGTTTTCCTGGCTCCATGGCCGTACCAGGGTAAAGTTGTCATTTCCACCCCTGCAGTGCTGTGTTTCCAGTGCTCTTTGGCACCGCCGTGGGTTAAGGTGTCAGCAGAGCCCTAAACGTGACAGTTAACCCCAGGAGGGAGGGAATGGGAAGGAAGGACATGCCAAGCTCGGGGAGAGCCGCCCTCCTGGCTCTACTTACCCCGCGGTCGCAGCGGGAGCCGCAGATGCTGAGCCCGGTGCCGGCGGCCGAGGGAGCGGGAGGGCGGCGGGGACTTTGCCGATGTCCTGCCTAATTGCTCCTGAGCTCAGATTACAGCCTCGCTTCTTCCCTACATGTACAGGACATGGCACCTCGGCCGCGGCCCCGGGGAGCCACCGCCAGCGAGGGGGATGTGCGCCTTCAGGGGCATTTCCAAGGGACAGGGAGGGGAATCGCAGGGTGACAACGGTGGGGAGCCCAAAGTGCCTTAGTGGTCCCAGAGGTGTTGGAATAGAAGCAGCTTGGAGGGGATTTCAGAGATTTTTGGGAAGTGAAGGAGCAGACAGAAGGATGAGGCACATTCCAAACTGGTGGATCAGACAGGGGTGCCAGGCAGTCGGTGTTCCAAGGCAAGACCACTTTGCTCTTGCTGTTTAATGATGGCCATGACACAAACCCCATCTTCTCAGGAGAGGGAAAAAAATCCCCCTCCTTTTCTGCTGGGAGTGTCCAACTCCCCTGGCACATTCGTGATGCTGTCCAGCATCTTCCAGACAAAAAAGGCCCTTGCACTGTTTTTGCAGCTAGTAGTTTTCCTCCAGCTCATGGTTCTGCCAACACCGGTTCATGAGTTTCAGCGTCTTCAAAATCCTGTGAGGGCTCCCTTTACAGTGCTCATTCCTCAAGCAGAGCCTGTTTGGAAGAAATCTCCTTTCCAGGGAGTAACAGGTTTCTGTCCCAGTGTTTCTGCCCTTTCAACTCTTCTTCGCCGTCATTGGAGAGTCAGACAAGCCCAAACTTCAGGCATGACCCCAAACCCAAGTAGCTGAAGGGCAGCAAAGGCAGGGCAGGGTATTTTGGGGACCGTCTTTATCTGCTGCATGAAGATTTAGCACAGGCGTTGCGTAACGCTGGGGGGGTCACTGCTCTCGTCCCCTCTCGCCGTCAGAGATCAGAGACTCAATTAATCCTCCCTCATTCCCTGCCCACGGGGACCAGCCATGGGTGCCCTCTCAGCCTGGCCCTGGCAGCAAGAAGTCAAATCTCCGCCCGACGTCAGCATCCAGTGATGCTGGTAGCCCACAGCCTCGGGGTGAGGTGCTGTGGGACACTCCACTGCCACATCCTAGAGCACCCATTGCCACCACCCAGGGCACCCATTGTTCCTCTCAGGCCACTCACGTTGCTTGGAAAGCCCTGTTCAAATTGAGGTGGCCATGAAGGAACCAGACAGACACTGAGGTCCCTAAACTGACTCATTATTTCTGTATCCCAACCTCAGGTTCTGCTGTTAAGAGGCTCAGCAGACACAGACCCTGTAGCAGAGATCTGGGCATTTAAGGCATTTAAAAAGCCATTTTTAAACCATGAAGGTTTGGTGCACATCTGCCTGTGTTCCCCCTCTGCTCCTTTGCACAGAGCAGGTCACTGGTGGGTGGCTCGCTCAGGCACACACTGCAGGATCGCAACAGCAATGAAGGGATCCCTATTTTTTTTTTGGCCAGCCCTAAAATAACAACCCCCACATGTGTCCTTGGGCAACCCTACAATGAAAAAGGCGAGTGCAAAGCCCGGAGTTGGCGAGCCCGGGCACTGCTGTGTGTGCACACATGGGCTGACAAGGAGAAGGGCACCAGCAGGCAATCCCAAAATGCTGTCACGGGAAGATTTGGGGAGGTAAAGTTGGTGTCACACTGCTGCCACCCACAACAGCCTGCAGAACCCCTGGGGTCCTGGTCCTGCCCACCAGCATCCCTTGAGTGGTAAAAATAGACATCACACAGCATCCTGGCATGGCTGGGTGGCCGTGATGGCAATGGGAGGGCACAGAGCCAAAGGACCCTGTGGCTGGGGCAGGGGGCAAGTCTTGTGGCGCTGGGGAGGATGACAAATCCGGTGGCATTGGGACACGGTGACATGCCCCTGGTGAAGAGCCTCATGGAGAGTTACACAACGCTGCCCTTGGCTGTGTGTGCCGTGCGTGCTCCTATCGACACGGCCCCGGCCGCCCTCCGACATCCCCGCGGGCACAGAACTCTGCAAGTGGCGTAAATGCAAGTGCACGTGAGCAGGGGACCTGCTCCAGCCCCCTCGCAAAGCCTGGGCCTCCTGCAGTGCTCACCAGCCATGCACCAGCATGCCACTGTCCCCTGGCTCAGCTGTGCCATGGCAGGGGCTCAGGAGAGCTGGGATGGCGCTGTGTGGAGCAGGGGGTACAGGGCAGACATCCACCCCCAGCATCCTGCTGGGAAAACACAGTGGCTAAGACACTGCATGGACCCCACCCCAGGGACTTTTAGGACATCAAAAGACCAGCCAGAAGGACACAATAAATTCAAACCTGGGGGATGTGACACCAGATTTGGACAAGGCAGTAAGTGCTGCGGGCAGGACCTTGCTTCTTTGGTCTTGCCACTTGAGGAGATCTGTGACCCAAAATCACCCTCAAGCCTATTTCAGGAGAGGAAGAAAAGTCCCCCTCTTTTTCTGTTGGAGGGGAGAAACACTCACTGCTCCCATAGGCAGCAAGGAGCCCTCCCCTCAGCACAGCAGCAGGAGAGGCAGGGATGCTTTTGTCCATAGAGATGGGGAAACTGAGGCACGGTGGCTGGAGGGGCCTGAGCGTGGGGACTGGCAGCAGCCCCTGTCACCGCTTTCCCCTCTGCCTGGCCTGGCCCCAGGTCGAGATATTTATAAAGCCGATAAGGGAGCAGAAAGAATTTTCCAAACGCCGAAGTTACGTAACCTCTCCTCGCCCTCCATGGACATCGTCTTTAATTATAGGCTTGGGATCGGGGGGGGCCCTCCGTGGTGGGGCCACCACTGCCATAGTCACCCCAAAAGGCTTCACCCTCCTCTCTCTCACTGCTGAGTCCCCAGGCCAGGCACCAGCCTGTGCCACCGTGTCACCCTGTGGAACCCCATCCCTGAGGCACCCTGATGGTTTTGTGGCCAGTCTCCCCAATCCTGTGTAGGGGACCCCAGGTTTTTGTCTGAGTTCTGGGTGGCTGATGCCCCCAGGGTGTGCACACCCCTGCAGCCCATCCCAGCACGTGCTGTGTGTCACAACAGATGACAACCTGAGCACAGCTGGCATTGCCATGGTGACAATCGATGGCTGCTGCTGGGAGCACTCGTGTGGAGGTGCTGCACCAGTCACCTGTCCCCAAAGTGCTGACCCCACCCCAGAGACTGCAGGTACCCCCTGCCCTCCACCAGCCCCATTTCCACCACTCTTTACCCCACTACACCCCATAGGCAACTTCCAAACCCTTCTCCATCACCTCATGGCTGCCTCCAACTCCACCAGCTCTGCCTCAGTTTCCCCAGCCCTGCGCTTGTTACCCCATGGGAGGATGGAGTCCCTTCCCTGGGATATTTTTCTCTCTCCCAACTTCGGCCAAGGCTGCGGAGTTGGAGGGATGCTGAGCAAGGCTCCGTCGCTGTGGCAACCCGCGGCGGCCGTCTCCAGGCGACCGCCCAGGGATGCTGCAGAGATGCTCTGGAGGCAGAGCAAGAGGGACCAGGGCGGTGGGGGATGTATCCATAGGGATGCCATCCCCCTCCTCCCCTTCCCTACCCAAACCACAGCCCGGATCTTTGTAACAGAGCGTTAAAGCACCCTGAAAACAGGCACTGATTTGACTCAGGCAGCCGGCTGAGCACTGACAAGCTCATGGCAGCACAGGCTGGCTGCTGGGAATACCAGCACGATGCTCCGGGGTGGGAGCAGGGCCACTCCGCTTCCAGGGACACCTGCAGAGCTGTGGAAATCATTGTTGGAAATAAGCCCGTTAGCTTCTTAACCCTCATTAAGCAGCTTAGGGGGGACACGCGCTATCCTACGCAAACCCGGAGGCAGAGAAGGCTCTTGCCAGGGCGAAGGGGTGACGGGATCTCAGTGGGTGCTGTGGGGGTGGCACGGGGGGCACGGCCCCGTCCCTGCCCTCGGGGAGCTGCTCTCCTGCATCCAACCCCCTCCCTGTTGCTCCTTGCCAGCCGGGCCCATCGGCAGCTCCCGAGAGCGCTGAGCAGCGGGCAGGGATGGTGCTGATGGCATGGTGATGATGGGATGGTGATGATGGGATGTCACAGCCGTGTGACGAGTGTGGGAGGTCTCAGCCGCAGCCCCGCCGGCGGGGGGAGCGGGGTGGCGGTGACAGAGCGGGGCTCGGCCCGGCCAGCGCCCGGCACCGCGGCTGCGGGATGGATGGAGCGGGACGTTTCTAATCACTCCACTTGGAAACGGTCCCGATTTTGCATTTGTTAAATTAAAGGATGACAGCGTCTGATGCCAAGCCCAGGCTCCCTCGGAAATTTAAACTAATGATAGCGAGGAAAATGAGCTGAAACCAGAGCACAGGCGCTCCCACGTTATCCAGCCGCACCAGCCATCTCCGTGGCGGGGTTTACATGGCAGCTTGCAAAGCACCAACCACCACAAAGATTTCGGCTTTCTGCCCCAAAATCCAACCTTGCTCACTCTGCTCTGCCAGAGGTGCATTGGTGGCACCTGGGCAAGCCAGGCTGCTGTTGGGGGTCCCAGAGACCCTCATCCTCCTCATCCTCTCAAAGGGCAAACATCTCCCTCTTTCCAGGGTGCCGCTGCCCTGGGCAGTGGGGTTTATCAGCACGGGATGGAAGTGGGAGAGCAGATTAGCGAGTGCGATGTCCGGATTTCTCCAGCTCTGATGATTCCTACAGCCAGCTCCATCCTGCCTGGCCCTGTGCCAGGTCCTGGCAGAGCGCGGGGGCTGCCGCCGTCACACGGCCCCTCGCTGCCCCTCTTCCCCACGGAAATACCTGGGCTCAGGCGAGGGCTTCGCTCCCGGCGCTCTCCAGGCTCCGCTGGGGTGGTTTTGTGCTGCAGCTGAGTAAAACCACAGAGTGGTGGTTGTCTTTTTTTTTTTTTTTTTTTTTTCCTTTTATAATTTTCTCGGCGAGATAAAATTAAACAAACAAGCCCTTCTGGGAGCAGCGCGAGGAAGGGAGCCTGCTTCCCTACAGATGTGCGTGTCCTCAGCTATTACAACCACTGAATTAAGCTTTCCCTGTGGCTGGGACATTTGCACAATCCCACTCGTTCGCCTCCTGTGGTTTCACTGGTAGGAGACTGGCTCACTCTGCAGCCTCCCTCCCCATGAGGTCATTACCCAAACACCTATTTTTCACAAAAACATTGAGAATGTTGGGTTTTTTTCCTGACCTCACCATCTTGCCATCAAATTCAAGTGGTTTGGAGTGCGAGGCTGGAAGCGCTCAGCAAAGCAGAACATGCTGAGGAGAATGGAATGGAATGGAATGGGATGGAATGGAATGGAATGGAATGGAATAGAATAGAATAGAATAGAATAGAATAGAATAGAATAGAATAGAATAGAATAGAATAGAATAGAATAGAATAGAATAGAATAGAATAGAATAGAATAGAATAGAATAGAATAGAATAGAATAGAATAGAATAGAATAAAAATGCAACCAGACATTCCCCAGGGGATGGGGCTGCAGAGGAAGGGGAACACTGTCGGTCAGGAGGGCAGTGGGATCTCCCAGCTGCACTCCAAGCCCTGTCTGCATCCCCCAAACCCAAAAAAGAACAATCCTGGCATGACACTTGCAAACACACCTAAACTTCCCAGCTTCATCTGCCTCGGGAGCCAGCACAGAAGCGTTGCCATAGCTTTGAGGACCACCGGTGGGTTTTGCAGCACAATCTGGACCAGGGATCTATGCAAATCCCCAAGGCAGGAGTCTTTATGGAGGCATATGACAACCGAAAAAGAATAGCGCTCAGTGCTCTACTCCCACACGCCACCCCCCAACTTCACCATCATTTAAATCAGTCTTAAGTTGGAAGAATTCAAATCAACACTGTCGTCACAGAGGCAAGCAGAGAGGTGACACAACTTGGATGCTGCCAGGGAAATTGCCCCCCTGAGACTCCAAACTCATCAGCCCATCACTTTTTTTGAAACCCCATCGAAGAAAACAAATGAACTGCCAACTTGCTGCCCCCAGCCCTCCATCGCCTCTGGCCAGGGCTGCTGGAGAAGTTTCCAACCAGCTTTTCCCCTGGGATCAACAGGAGGGGGACCGGTGGGAGAAAAAAATATCCAAGACGTGCTGTTGAGGCTAGAGAGCAGCAGTTGGAAAAGAAATCAAAGCTTCTACAGAGAGAGATGCCAAGGAGATATGTTGTTCCCAAGAGAAACAGGACATTCCTCTCCCAGGGGGAGAAAATGAGGAGGAAGGCTCGTGCCACCTCTTTCAGCTCCCTGGCATAGGTGCTCAGCAGTCTGGGCACAGCTTGTCCCCGCTGTGCCACACTGCAGGCACAGATGGCATCGCAGCTACTGATTTTTTTCATGTGTTTTGTTGGGGTTTTTTCCCCCAAATGCACATTTTCCATTTGGGGGAAAGGTTGCTGGGTCCTGACAGACCCAAGGTGGATTGTGGAGGCACTCTTTGGGTTCCTGGAGACCCCCCTGCCTTTCTGCACCACACAGAATCATCAGGGTTGGAAAAGGTCTCTAAGATCACCCAGCCCAACTGTTAAGCCAGCACTGCCATGGCCACCCTAATCCATGTCCCCAGGTGCCTCATCTACACCTTTAACCATGTGCCCAGACCTGCTGCTGTCTCAGGGACATGACTTGGCATCAGCAGAATCCTCAGGGCTCTTATGGCAGTCACAAAGAGAGGAAGCTGTGGAGGAGAATTTACATTTTGCTATTACCAGAAACACCAAAATCAGGTTCCTGGCTTAGTCCAGAGGGAGAAGGATCACCAGGTTAGATTTTCCCTACAAAACATGTTTGAGTTACACAAGCAATGGGATCAGGCTGGAAGCAAGAGGGTGAGATCATCTCAGCACAGTCCTGGTTGATCCCTGAAACCACCCAGTTCGGCTGGTTCAGCACAATTCCTGCAGCACGTTGTTCTTGCAGGAAGTTTTCTACCTGTGCCCTTGAGCTAATTCTTGACAGCATCTTTCATTGGGAACAAGCTACCTGCCTCCTCAAGGCAACACCTGGGGATGTTGGAGGGAGAGGAGGGTGGGAGCAGAGTTGGCCTGGTTATAAATAATCCCATGGAAAGGAAACGGGAGAAAAAGCAGCAAGCAGAAACCAATAAATCCAGGGAGATGTGTTCACCTACAGGCACTCAGTGTGAGCTGCTTGTGCTCCATGTGATCCCATAGAATCAGGCACAAGAGAAAATGGGATCCATTGCAGCTCAACAGAGCAGGTTCCAGCCTTTCCTTGAGAAACTCATGGAAACCAACCCAGAGCCCTGTGTGCAGGATGCAGCACATGGCTCGTGGCAAGACCTCATCCACTCTGCTCCATTAGAAAAGATAAAGTTGAGAAAGGGGAGAGTTAAATTAAGGAGAGTTAAATTACAGAGAGTTAAGTGAAGATGCTTGTTGGACCGTGTTAACACAGAGCTGGTCTGGCTCCTGGTGCCACCAGCACTGAACACCCAGCAATCCCATTCCCAGCAAGCTGGGAAATAGCCTGTGTTTAAGGCAATCATTATTTGCAATCTGTGATCCCAGAGAAAAGGGCAGAAAAAGCAACTTCTCATTTTCACCAATAAAAGAGGAATTGCAGAAGCTCAGCAAGCACAGTGGCCAGCAGGTCACAACCAGCAGTGCTGGAGTGATTCATCCTAAACAAGCCAGATTTAGTCAAACTAGCCTAGAATAAGGCAGGGAAACAGAGTTTTCCCTGCTGGTGCCTGCCAGTTATTCACCCATGGGAGCAACAGGGCCAGCGAAGAGGAGACCGAGCAACATCATCCCCACCACCACTGTCCCCTCCAGCTCCAGGACAATCAATGAAAAAGCTTCAATCCCAGCTCCCACACCTGTATACTGCACAAAAGCCCATTAAAGATGGAATTTTTTTTCCTCTTTTCCCAACCCATCTTCCCAGAGTGCTTCAGTTCTCAAAGGCTGGAAGACCAAGGGACCAGGCACTGCTCCGCAGCATCCACCGGACTGGTTTTGCCCATCAAACCATGTGAGCAGCTTCACTTTGGCTTGTGTGTAACTTATTATTAAAGCTGAGCAAATAATTCAGGGCAAGAGCTCCAGGAGCAACGTTTTGCCTTTTCATTTTCTGCTCTCGAGCTGTCTGCAGTTTTCCCAGAGCTCGGGGATGATTTAAAGACCTGTCTCCGGACGGGAGCGTCTCGCTGCGACGCCGGCTCCCAGTGTTTGATGGCCCGGATTTCACGTGTGTGTTTGAGGACACGCCGGACACGTAAGGATGGATGAGCCTTTCCTGGTACCCTAATTAGATGAGCAGCATTTGCAAGTGGGTTCTGGGGATTTTTTAAATTTTTTTTTTTCTGTGTTGGAGACCTGCAAACACTTCACGCAGAGTTAATGACCGCCTGTTCGGTAGGCAGCGCTGGATGAGAGCTTTGCTTTGTGGTGCATCATCTTTCCAGTCAATGGTGCCATCCTGGACAGGAGATTTCCTTGGAGCATCCCATTCCCAGCTCCTCTTTGCACCCCAAACCACTGAAGATGTGGGAAAGGACGATGGGGCCATAGGCAGAGCCATGGGGCTGTCAGGCTGTGATGGCTCCGACCTTCCAGCGCTGCAGCCATCCCAGGAATTTGTTTCCTCATTAGTGGAAAGGTTAGGGAGAAGGGATGTGCTCTGTGCAAACTCCCCGTGGTGCTCATGTGACGCAGGCTGGCAAAGGCAGCTCACCCCAGTGCTCGGGCAGTGCCAGCCGAAAGAAAAGCAGGGAAGGGAGAGCCACATTCCCAGGCTGTGGAACCCCAACAGAGGTCCCCACACTTGGAGTAGAGCCTGTCCCCCCCCACACCGTCTGCCTGTCCCTGGGAAGCCCATCTGTCCTCAAGGCCGTATGAAATGCTGACTCCAACTGCCTCCACCCTTTTCCTGGAGGAAAGGGCTGCTGTCAGCTGCTGCTGTGACCCCAGCCACTCAGCACAGAAGGGGACACCCCTCCTGAAGCCACAGTGGAAGAGCTGACATTGAGGACAATCCTGTCTCCTTTAGGGACTTGGCCCATGAGAAAAGTATGGGCTCCCAGGATTGGGCCAGGCAGCCGCTGTCACTGAGTTTGTTGCTTTCAGGATGGAGCAAACCCACTGTAAAACCCCTCGGAGCAGCTCATGTGCTGGACAGAAGGAGCCATTTAATGAACCCCCAGCACCTGAAAGGGGCCAGGGACACTTTGGGGCCATCCCAGGTGACCAAGCCTGGGGCTCCATTAGTCCTGGTTGGAAACCCCTCTCTGGTCAATCAGCATTCTCCTCCCATTGCGTAATTGCACTTTGTTGAGCAGACCCAGCCTCTGGCAATACATTTTCTCCAGCCTTGCTGCTCTCCTGCAACATTTCCCTTGTTCCTTTTGCTCTCTCTGGACAGTTGCTGAAACACGTGGAGAGGGAGAGGACAGAAAAACCCAATGCTTGTCCCACCCATGAAGCAAAACCCCGGATGGGAAAAGGGGGGAGAAAAGCAGGGAGTGGTGTGAGATGCTTCTCCCCAATCCATCCCCTCCCGGTTTGCCTGTGGGGGTTTGACAAAAGTGTTTTTTGGCTGACAAAATGATTACAGGGTGCCGAGACAGTAAGTTGCACATGGGTTTCTTTCCTGCATTTCAAACAGGGCGAGGACATGGCTGCACTTCTAGAGGGGGGTCACAGTGGTAGGGGTGAGGAAGGGGAAATTTGGGAAAAGGAACCAGGAGGAGAGTAGGGCTATTTTCTGCTTGGGAAAGCAAGGACGGAGCAGGCGGGAATGTGTGATGCTAAAGATCCGTGATGGGATGGAGATGAGTTTGGGAGGATGCTGGTGGCGGTGTCTGGACCAGCCCAAGGTGGGGAAGGGAGAAGCTGCAGCCACAGCAGGGTCAGATCCTGTGGCCTTGCTACGAGGTGAGGCAGCGGCACCACCGGCAGAGAGAGCGGGGAGAGAGAGCGAGCTCCGGATGGGAACACGGACTGCGCGGAGCAGAACGGGGTGCCCGGGGCACACTCGGACCCGCCGTGCCTGCAGGCAGTGGGTGCTGGGCAGCGGGGAGGAGGAGAGGAGGATTTCAGCTCCCAACTCAATCTGTTGGAGAACTTGGCCTGCTCCCCGTCAAGCTGAAAATAGCACACATGTAAGGACGTGCACGCAGTGCTGGCTGTGTCCTCTCCGAGCGCTTCCTTCCTGCTGTGCTCCGCCTGCGCCTCCGGCCCCCCGCTGCCCCCCGAGCCCCCCACGGGGGCAAAACGCTCCTTAGAGCATCCTTATGCCACAAATCAGGGCCGGTGCACAGATGCAAGGTCCTTTCACCTTCAGCTGCTTTTCACACGTACCACGAGGTCCGGCCGGCGGCGGCTTCCCCGCCGTTATCATCTGGAGCGGGCGAGGCTGAGCGCGGCTCACGGCGGGAGCCGAGCTTTATTAGGAACGGGCATCTGGCTTTAGCCCTCCCTGCAGCCCCCGGCTCGGGCTTGGGATCAGGATGGGGCAGAGAACACGCACCAGTGCCCAAGCAGCAGGCAGGGAACTTCCACAAGTTCCCGGTTTTTCTCCTGATTTTATCTCCCAGCTTATATTGGCAACGGGAGAATAAAGCCCTGGTGCTCCGCTGCAGGAGCAGGTGCTGCCCGGTCGGGGTCGAGCCCCAGCCCTCGGAGGGACGGGGAAGCAGCAGAGCGTGCTGCAAGCTGGAGGATGGAGATAACTCTGGCAGCAGCCAGAGCTGATTCCTGCAGTGGAGAAGGAAGAAAAGAGGCTGAGATCCCCATGGACATCAGGCACAGGAATAAAGGGAAAGCTTTGTCGGGACATCGCTGCAGCTCTGAGCACAGCTCGTGCAAAGTGCTGCTCCTCTCCCATCCCTGTTGGGAATACCTCTAAAGAAATGTTCCCCTAAAGGGCAAGTACCCCGGGATGGAGAGAGCCTTATGGGGCCGTGACTGGGGGACCTAGGAAGTGCAAAAATCAAATAACACCAGGGCTAGGGAGGGACATACAGGGATATACAAGGATGTACAGGTGACCCACATGGAGCTTGGTGTTTGGAAGAGGGGATTGTTAGAAACACAGAGGTTGTTCTGTGCTCAGGGTAGTCAGGGTGAACTATACACAGTCAATGGGGTGATTCCCTGTGCAGCAGGAGCCAGCAGCCCTACAGTTTCCAGATGTCCCATGTCCCAGGGCGTGGCTCCAGAGCAGCACCCTGCAGGATGGGCAGTGCCTCGTGAGGACACATTTCTTCCCCCAAATCTCCACTTTTCCAGGGTTCTGCTTGATGCCAACAGCGGCCTCATAGTGCAGTGCTTGGCTGGGGACAGCAGCAGGACACCAGGGAATATCAGTGGCTGACATTCAAGACCACACTCACAGCACACCAGATCTGCACCTGGGCATGGCCAAAACCTCTCTGCTTCCCGAAACCCTCTGAGGAGCAGCGTTAGCCAGCGTGTGGTATCAGCTCTCCTGAAACAAAGCCATTGTGGTTGAGGCAGGATCCTTATTAATTCTTTCCTCTCTTTAATTTTTTTCTCAGTTCCCTTTCCCATTGCTCAAGCTGGGCTTGGGTAGGGCCCTGCTGCTGCCAGCCCGCGTCCCTGTGGCACGGTGCCACTGGTGCTATTGCTCTGTGACACGGGGACGTGATTTGGGGTCGATGGTGAGATCAGAGGCATGCAAAGGGAAGGGAGCCATGGATGGAGCAGAGCCCCAGATGGAGGGGAAGGGGAAGGTGGGGAGCGCCAAAATAATGGCCCATCAGCACCAGGCAGTGGACTGGGAGGGATGCACGGTGGGTCCCAGCCCCATCCACCATCCAGCTGGGGGGATGGAGACAGGAAGCTGCCACTTATTGAAACAGCTTGGGTGAAACTTCTCCCCAGACACCATTCCTAGGGATGGACCACAGGGAAAAGGTAGGACAGGACATCCTCAGCACTCACAGAACACAGCAATCACCTTTCCCACCTTTGCCAGCAGCACCTTCCTCAGCCACCCATCACCGACACACCCCCTCCACCCTTGGGTCATCCCACCACCTTCATCCCCCAGGATGCTGAAAAGCACCGTTTTCCCCATTACAGCCCACACCCACCACTCCTGCAGTCCCTTCCAGCACCAGCCCTGCAACACCGATTGCCATTGATGCCATCAGCATGTCCCCAGCTCGAGGGGACCCCAGGCAGGGGCCAGCACACGGAGCCTGGATGGCTCCAGGCGTCGTTACATAAACACCTGGGCCCGGGACTGTTTGTGTTTGTGCTGCCTTCAGCGCTGTGCTCCTCAACCCTATTTGCATAACAAATAATTAATAATAATTAATGACTAGGAGAACGGTGTGGGTTGCCAGATTGTGCTAATTAGTGAACAAACGCCATTGCACAAGCGAAGGCGGGCGTCACATGGCCCCGTGTCCTCACCAAGTGTGGGGACACTATGGGGACAATGTCCTGTGTGACTCTTCTGGGTGGGGAGGAGGCAGCGCTGTGGGTGGTGGGGTGGATCACTGGTGCTCCCAGGTGGGTGCCGAGGTGCAGTCCCGCTCTGTGCCCACACACGTGGCATCCCACAGCATCCCACAGCATCCCACAGCATCCCACGGCATCCCACGGCATCCCACAGCATCCCATAGCATTCCACAGCATCCCACAGCATCCCACAGTATCCCAAAACATCCCACAGCATCCCATAGCATCCCAAAGCATCCCAAAGCATCCCACAGCATCCCACAGCATCCCACAGCATCCCATAGCATCCCAAAGCATCCCATAGCATCCCACAGCATCCCACAGTATCCCAAAACATCCCACAGCATCCCACAGCATCCCACAGCATCCCAAAGCATCCCACAGCATCCCACAGCATCCCAAAGCATCCCAAAGCATCTCACAGCATCCCACAGCATCCTAAAGCATCCCAAAGCATCCCACACCCGGCTCTCTCTGTGCCCTTGTTAGAGCCTGGGACAACACTCCCTAATTGTCTGGCGATGGCGCCGCTCCACATCATTAACGAGCAAACCAGCACCAGCTCATTAAGGCAAAGCCTTTGCTCCGGCAGCTCTGCAGCCAAATCGTGCTGGGGACACTCTGACCACAGGGTCCCTTGCAGGACCCTCCCTGGGGCTGAAAGCACCAAAAAAATCCCCCTGTGCCACCAATGCTGGAAAACACGGAGGAGTGAGGATGTGAATGATGGCGTGGCCTGTTTGGTCACCTGGACACCTGGACCCCACACACCTGCAGCTGCCTGGGAGGCTGGGAACATGGAGCATGAAAGGGAAAAGGGGAGAGAAAAGGAAAAGCAGGAAAAAAATAGAAGGGGAAAAAAGATGAGAGGAGGAGAGAGAAAAAAGGAAAGGAAAGGAAAGGAAAGGAAAGGAAAGGAAAGGAAAGGAAAGGAAAGGAAAGGAAAGGAAAGGAAAGGAAAGGAAAGGAAAGGAAAGGAAAGGAAAGGAAAGGAAAGGAAAGGAAAGGAAAGGAAAGGAAAGGAAAGGAAAGGAAAGGAAAGGAAAGGAAAGGAAAGGAAAGGAAAGGAAAGGAAAGGAAAGGAAAGGAAAGGAAAGGAAAGGAAAGGAAAGGAAAGGAAAGGAAAGGAAAGGAAAGGAAAGGAAAGGAAAGGAAAGGAAAGGAAAGGAAAGGAAAGGAAAGGAAAGGAAAGGAAAGGAAAGGAAAGGAAAGGAAAGGAAAGGAAAGGAAAGGATATTCGCTTGTCATAGATCTGCTCAAGCACTGACTGCAGGTCACACATGGGAGCACTGGGAGCAGTGGGATGCTGGAGTGAGCAGTGGGATGCTGGAGTGAGCAATGGCCAAAGCTTGTGGATCTGTGTGGCCAGAGGCAGACTGAGAGCAGGATGCCTTCCTCCCTGGGAGAACAAGGGATGGAGCAGAGCAAAGCCCTCTCTCACTCCCTTCCACAAAACTCTGCAGGTCCAACTCAATTTCCCCAATCCCTGCAGTGTCCCAGACAAGCCCTGGATGCCAGCAGAGCTCTGGGGCCATTCAACCTCGCTCCCACTGCAGCTCCAAAGCAGCCCCTGCTCTACCCCCAGCAGAGCAGAGCTGGGTGCAATTACACTTCACTGCCTCTCCTCTCTCCCTATAATTCCTTTGCTCCGCTGAATTGCTTCCCCTTCAGCACCACACATAATCCATTGCACTGTAATTACACGGGAATTTTAATATCTGATGTATTTATAAGATGCACTTAATTCATCAGCCCCTTTAACCACACTGTCATTCCAGCCTTCAGCACGGTGGGAAGGATGACTCGCTGTCAGATGGAGATTAGCTGGCCCGTGTGTGTAACGAGCTGGAGGGTGTTCTCAGCCCAGCTGAGAGCCTCACTGCCAGATCCCACCCTGGTTGGGGAGCAGGATCCCACCATGCCAGGTGTCCCAACCCTCCAGGGGTTATGCCAGGGCTCCACTGTGCTGCTGCAGAGACAAAGGGCAGCACGATCCAGAGACTTTTCTCGAACATTTGAACCATCCAACAGGTCCGAATTTGGCAGAAATGAAGGGCCTGTGTTGGGGTGAGTTTTATCCCTACAGCCCAAGCACTGGGGGTTCCCCAAAGGGCTCCCTAAGGTGAGGGATCCACATTCAGATCTCATGAAGAAAGTAGCCACTACTGAAGGCTTATTTTTCCTGGCATTTGTTTTGGTGGCTCCTTTCCAGCCGTGTCCTAAAAGGGAACCAAAGGCCTTTGAGCCTCTTGCAGGGAGCACAATGCAATGATTTTCCCAGCCCAGGCAGGAGGGATGAGCTCACTGGCGTCCTTGGTTCCCCCCAGCATGAGGGTGCAGGGTCCCTGTGCCAAGCACAGCAGGATGCCCAGGAGAGCACCAGGCTCAGCAGAGTGCTGGGGGTGGCTGGGCTCCATCCCACCAAACCCTGGCAGAAATGCCAGCTGAGCCTGGCAACGAGGGGCAAAGGAGGAGAGAAAAGGGTGGTCTCACTGACTCGGCTCCTGGGGGCACCCTGGCTCTCACTGGTGGGTGACAGCACATATTGCACACTGGGATCCCACTGGGTTTTCCCACAGCCCTGCAGTGACATCCATGCTGCCCTGCCAGGCATCCCTGTGGGCAGGTGGCACTCACAGGTGGTGGCATTGTCCCCATCTCAGCACTGGCCACGAGGCACCAGGGAGGCACAGTCCGGCTGCTGGGGCACTGAATGCCCTGCATGAGCAGGATGGGCCAGGGACCCACCAGGTCCCCACCAGGTGACCATTGGGACACAAACCCTCCTCCTGCTCCCAGCGAGTTGTGCTGGAGCAGAGCTGTGCTGGAGTGAGACTGTGATGACATTTCAGCTGAAGAAGGACCTCCAGCAGTACCACCCGGAGCCCCTGGGCTGCTGTCAGCACCCTGAGCCCACCCACAGCCCTCGGGCTGCCAGGGTTGGGTCAAATCCCAGGTGCACCCTGACACTTGGCAGTGGCCAGGCACGGTGACACACTGGTGACACACTGGTGACACACTGGTCCCCCACCTTAGCACAGCCTGGCAGTGAGGTCTCTTCCCACAGCTCCCTGCTCCAGTACTCTGTGGTTCCCTGAGAACTCAGGCTGGGGACACGAAGGGTGCTGCAGCCAGCCTGATGTCCCTCCGTGCCCCAGGTCATGTCACACACACTCCAGAGCTGCACCTCCCTGTCAGGCTGCCCCGAGTGCCAGCAGGTCCCTGTGCCCATGTGCCAGCCCTGAGTGGAGACACCAGCTCTGGGGGCAGAGCTTGGGCTGAGCTGCAGCATCTCACACGCAGGGTTCTCTGAGGAGCTGGCAATTCCCCATCCCCTCCCCATCCAGAGGGTTCCTGGTACCGGCTCCCCATGGGATGTCACAGCCTCCTCCTGCCTCAGTTTCCCCACCTGCACAGTGCTCTCCCTGAGGATAGAAGCAGGACCATGGGTAGCAGGGGGTGCAGCCCCTCTGCCTTAGGACCAGGGCAGGGCCCTCTCTGCTGTCCCCGTCCCCAACCCTTCCTTCCGCAGGGTGCTGCCACCCAGGGGGAATTCTGGCCCCCAAGGTCACTGATAGAAGGGGCTGGGGCCAGACACCTCAACCTCATGCCCAACCAACCACCTCCTCCAGGTCCCGGCCACTCCCTGAAGCTCAGCTACCCCGCAGGTGTCCCCCTCCCTCCCTCCTGTCCCCATAAAGCAAATATCCAGGGAGATGGGCTCGGCGCTGCAGCTCTGCCGGTGGCACTGGCGCTGAGCAGAGCAGACACTGCAGCACGGACGTTATGTAAGCCCGAGCCAGCTCTGGGGATGTAGGACACCGGGGTTATCCCCCGGCCCCCCCCCCCCCCGGGGCTGCCACCCCCACCCCGCCCCAGCCACGGGGCTTGTGGAGCTTGGGGGAAAACCCCATCAGCTCAGCCCGCACTGCGAAGGCTGCAGGGGGAGCTGGGGTGGCACTTGGGGTGCTGAGTGGCTTTGCCATGGGGGGCACACGGTGGTGGCACAGGGGTGGCAGTGGGGGAACAGGATGGTTGTGCCGCTGTGGGGCAGGGAATGGAGTATGCGGTGGGGTGGGATGGGGCTGGGAGGCAGCGGGTGCTGCTCCCACATCCCACTGAGTCCTTCTGGACTCTCCAGGGCTCACTCGTGCAGGTGAGAGCTCAGGGAAGGAGCCAGGTGGGCAGGCTGTGATTCCCGGCCTGTGCCTCCCTCGGGGTGATTCATGGAGCAGGATGAACACGGCCAGGGCAAAAGATCCAGTCCTGATCCCTGCTACATCCACATCCCCATCCTCACAAATCTGGAGGGACAATATCCCTAAGAACAGCCTTCCTAGGGCCAGTATCCCTGTGACAGAATCCCTGAGATCAGCCTCCTTGGGATCAGCGTCCCTGGAACAGCATCCCAGCCAAAACATCCCTGGTGCCTCCAGCACAAGCTGGGGAGCCACCATCAGGGTTTCCCAGAGATGAAGGGAAGATCCTTCCCCTGCGGGACAGCCCCGGCATCACCTGCCCCGCATCCCTGCGGGGAAATGGAGGTGAGGGATGGCACAGCCGGCATCACCCGCATCACCCATCCCCAAAACAGCCATCCCCCGTGCCGGGGGCACAGCGAGTGGGCAGGCAGTGCTGGCAGCACCGGGGCTCCCCCAGGATCAGCCTTATCCTGGCTAACAGACCACTGGGATGCCGGCAGCATCCCCTGCCTTGGTGCGGGATGGGGACAGGGATGGGGACAGGGATGGGGAGCCCACGACCCCACAGTGAAGTGACTTCTCTCTGCCTTTCTGTCAGGCACAGTCTGGATCTGGCCATTTCTGTTCGCTGATTTCAGGGGGGAGAAAAGCCCAGACTAAAGGTCCTAGCAATGGGAGATACCAGAGCAGGAAATTAATGTTAATTAATTCATAATGACACTGAGATAGTGATACCAGATGCTTCAAAAGTCCAACAGGGGAATCTTAAAGAGCTTTGCAAGAAATCCATCGCCCACCGGCAGCCCTGCCTCGCTGCAAACCGGGAACGGGGGAGCGAGCTGGGAACTGGGATCAAGCCGGGGCTGGAGGACCAAGCTGGAACAAGGGAGCAAGGTAGGAACAAGTCAGGAATGGTGAAAGAGGGGCACATCCCTGTGAGGTGACAAGGCCACAGTCACCCAGAGCTGTGGAGAGCAGCACTGGGACACCCCCTGCCACCTGCCACCACACTCCCACCTTTCTCCCTTCCACCTCAAGCTGGAGTGGAGCTGGAGTGACAAGACACCCACCGTGCTCGGCTCCCTGGGGCACAGGGACTTCCCAAGACCCTTAATGCTCTTTTTTTTTCTGTCCTTTCCTCCATTTCGGGCACACCAGGTTCAGGGCAGGTGGCTGGGTATGCACTGGGTGCTCAGGGGCCCACAGGGGGATGGAGGGACAGGCTCATGATCTGGGACAGGGACACAGGTCTTTTGCCACTCAGTGTCCCCACACCCAGAGGACAATTTCTCCCTCCTCATCCATGTGAGCCAGCCCTTGCCCTGCGCTGCCAAGCCCAAACCTGGCTGGACTTTAGGGGTGCAAAAAAACCTAGAAAGGGGCTTGAGCCTGGTGCCACATCCCTAGGGCTGGGGATGCCAGAGCCAGCGCTGGGAAGGGTGCAGCCACGAGCTCTGCAAAAACCACAGGCAGACCCCTGGGTTTGGAGCTGTTTGCCCTGACGGGGGATTATGCTCCTTCCCACAGTGATACAGCAGCACCTGCACCAAGAGGGGACCCTCAGGACGGGGACTCAGTGAGGTGGCCGAGGCCAGGCAGGGCCTGGCAGTGGCAGAGCAGGGTGGCACGGCCGGGGCACGGCGCTGCCATCACTGCTTACATAAGGAGCCCCCTCCAAGGGCCACACATCCGAGCGGTGACAGGAGAGCAGGACACAACTGTCCCTCCTGTAACCCCCCACAGGGACAGCACTCCCACTCTTAGTGGAGACAGCAGCCCCAAAACTGCCAACCCAGCCTCCTTCCCCCTGCACAGAGGTTGGGAGAGGCTCCCGTGTCTCTCACACCCTAAAAGCCCCTAAAAGCTGATGGGAATGGGGTGGAAATGCCGGCTTTCAGCTGGCAGTGCAGTTCCCCCGACAGCTCCTCTGAAGTTGATCCGCAGCAGGAACGGCTCCTGCTGCTCTGCTGCTGGAGCTGCCCCAGCCAGCAGGGAGAGGGGAAAACCCCACTGTGAGCACCGCGGAAAACTACAGAACACCACGGCACCACCAAAATTTTGGCAACCCCAAAATCCCACCCCAGCTACTCCCAAGGGACTTGCCATAACCTCCCCCCCGGGTCATTCCAGGGCTAAGGAGAAAACTACTTGGGCTTCACTGGTAAAGCAACTCTTTTGGGTAAAGAGCAGCAGAGGCAACACAGGATTTCAAAGTGTGTTTTGGATCAGAGGCAAGAAGTAAAGTGGCCTTTACGGTGCCTTCCCCAGCAAAGCCGGAGCTTTATTAAGCTTATCTGGCATGGATGGGAATGCTCGCTGTTATTACAGGCCTCAAAAGAGCAGGCAAGGATTTTTAATTTATTTTTTAAATTTTTTTTTAGTCTTGTTTTCATTATTTTCTGGTGGCTTCACTGCTTTGTGCTCACACAAAGGGAATTTCACCTGCTGTTCCAAACAAAAGGCCCTGGAAAGTTTTGCAGAGAAGGGGATGAGGGGAAGAAGCAAAATGAGTTGTTGCAGGGCTTGCTGTGGATTTTTTTTTCAGAGTGACCTGTAAAACATCCCCAGCTCTTTGCTGCTTGCAGAAGACCTGGCACCAACATGTGAGTCCCCTGTCCCCACCAGTGTTCTGTCACCCCCGGGATGGGAAGGTCTCAGAAATTTGGGTTGGTTTGGGGTGCAAAGGGAAGGCAGTGGCACCGCTTCCCATCTGACGGGCAAAGTCACGCCACGCTTTCTAAGAACAGGAAAGAAAAAAACCCAGCCCTCGTTTGCTGACACCACAGCAAAACAGGTGGTTCAAAATCACAAGTGCAAAGGGGGAAGAAAATAAAACCCTATTTGGTGAATTTTGTGCTCATATTCACTGCAAAACTGTCCGGGAGTGTTGCTAAATACACACCATTTTCCCTCTCACACTCTTTGCTCTATAATTAAGGGAGACTTCTAAAAATACAAACGGCCTCGAGCAGCCAGTGAAGGCGTGCAGGTGCTGCTAACTGGAGGCACTTTAGTACAGCTCATTTTCTGGAGAATTTTACTCGCCTGGCTCGTGCTCAGCGCCGATACTATTACAGTGATGCAATTATGCTGCTGCTGCTGCTGCTTCTGCTTCTGCTGTGGTGGTTGCCTCGCTCGGCTTTTTCCCTGCGCTTTGCAGTTTGCCTTGGAAGCCCCCCCAGCCCCGCAGCTCCCGGGCTCGCACCACGCGTGTCCCCCCGGCAGGGCCCGGGGTGCCCGGGATAAGAGGGTCAGCAGGGTGTGTGTCACACCGACCTGTGAACATCCCTGTGTGGGCATCGAGGGGCATAACCCCGCCTGGGCACTGCCCAAAACAACCGGTGTGCAAAAGTTTTTTTTTGGGTGAGGAAGCGAGCTGGCTCCAGAGGGGAGCAGGAGCACGGAGAGGAGCCCAAAAAGCAGCAGCAAAGCCTGAGTGCTGGCTGGGCAGAGAGAGGGCCCATGGCATTGGCACGGTGATGCCGCTTGGCAAAACATCCCCCTCCCCAAAAACAATTTGGGGCACGGGGGTGAAGGGGAACTTTCCCCGTGGAGCCGCAGCTGCGAAACTTCCCCGTCTTATTTCTCCATTAGGGCTGCAATAGGTGGAAGTGATTGACTCACTATGAGACTGCTGTTTTTGCCTCTGACTTGGGATTAAGACGGAGCTGGAGGAGCCGTGGTGGGCAGGCACCGGAGCCGGCACTTACCTCTCACTGCATCCAGCCCCTCCGGCCGTGGGGCTGCAGCTCCTGGAGAGTTAGCTGGCAGGGGACCCCACATCCACTCGGGTTTCTCCCAGGACCGACGTTCGGCTGCTGCTTCTTAGGCACAGACCCAACCCCTCCATTCCAACCACAGGGGGAAAAAAAATATCTTCTTCCAAGAGAAAAAAAATAAAAATAAAAATTAAAAAAAAAAAAAAGGAGGGAGATTAAAAAAAAAAAAAAGAAAAAAAACCAGGCAAACACGCTTTTTTTTTCTTGGTTCTGTTTCCCCGTGGAGAAAAAAAAGAAAAATAGATAAATCCCAGCGACCAAGAGATCCAGACTCAGGTGAATTTAGCTTCAAACTCCCTCTGCGCTTTCGGAGCCTTCACCCTCAAATGGGCTCTGGAAGATGCTGGGGGACCCATCGTTGCCAAAGTGTCATCAAATATCCTTCGGGCTCAACTCCGCTCCTGCCCGGGGAGGGTGGACTTCTTCCCTTCTTCCCTGCTTGCTGCGTGCTGTGGAGTTGGCAGGGACCTGCCTGTTCCAGCCTCAGCGTGGAGGGTGGGTGGGTTGGTTGGTTGATGTGGGTTGGTTTTCTCTCTCTTTTTTTTTTTTTTTTTTTTTTCTCGCCGCTATTGGTTTTCTTGCTATCTGATCCTGAGCGAGCGCTGCAGCTCGCCGCTTCCCTGCTTTTTTTCCCCCCCAGCTCCCAGGCTTTTGACAGGGAATGAAACACAGACACCCAGTGAGACAGGCTCCGGCTTCTACAAAGCTCCACTCCCTCCTGCTGCCTTTGTCCGCGAACAGCAACTCCTCCAACTCTGCCCGTAGACACGAGGGAACCTCTGCATCAGCACTTTCCTAATGGCTGCTTCGCCCCAGCCCTTCGGCCTTTCTTCTTCTTCTTCTTGTTCTTCTTCTTCTTCCTCGCTTCCTCTCCTCTACCTTGATGGCTTCCGCTTGCTTTTTCTATCCCGGCCGCGGCTCCGGCAGCCACAGAAGAGGGAAGGAACAATCCTTCTTTCCCGATGGATCCATCTCAGCTCCCCCGAGCCGGCGGCTGCGCTCGGGGGGCAGTGGCCCCGCAGACCATCACCGTCCTTCCTGCGCACCTTCCATGAAAAATCGATGGTGGGACAGCGTCCCTGAAGGCTTCACTTTGGGCTGGGTTAAGGGGCAGGGGGCTGCGTGTGTGGAGAGGAGATGGGGGTAGAGGGAGGGCTGAGAATTGGAGCCACTTCTTTTTATTGCAGGCGGGGATTAATTTTTTTTTTTTTAAGGTTAACTGGAGTCCAAGTTTGTTTCTTTGGTGGTGAGCATTATTTTAAGCTATTTGGGAGGCTTTGGGTGTCTCCAGGTCACACTATCCTTATAATAGCGAGGCCTTTTTGGAGAGGGTCAAAGTGAAACCTTGCTCTGGCAGCCTTTCCCCCGCAGAGGGGACCGGGAGGCACAAGGATGCTGCAGTGGGCTCACAACCTCGGCTGGCTCCCAGCCAGAGGGAGATGCAAACCAGCCACCGTCTGTAATTTTTGCTACACTTCCTCCACACTCGGTCACCCGCGAGATCCCAGGGCTGCTGCCTGCTCCTTTTTTGGGGATTCACAGGGCTTTGTTGGAAAAAAAGAGAAATCACAGCCAGGAGACCTCCAGCCTCACCAGCGATGCTGCTCAGCGTGGCTGTCACGAGCTGGCAGGTCACAGAGAAACCATAAAGCCCCCCAGAACACAGCACATGAAGAGGCTGCCTCCTCCCCTGCCCTTTGCCAGCCTCTTCCTCACTTTTCCTTGTCTCCCACCACACCTTTGGGACCAGAAATTCCTCCCTCTCCCCTTTGACAGCATCCTGGAGCAGTGACTCTCCGGAGATGGAGCTTTGTTCCCTCACTGCTCCCAAACACCAGACACCAGAGCACCTCAGGGCAATGCTCCCAGCGCTGCTTCCACTCCCTTTTCCACATTGGCTTGTCCTGTCTCACCCCATCCCACAAACCTCAGAAACACTGAATTTTAACCAACACCAAAATCCCAGGATGAAAAGCACCCCAGGGCCTTGCCCCAGCCCTGACGGATACTCAGTTAACAGCAGGGATTTGGGATTTGCAGATCAGAGGGTCCCCTCACACACTGGGCATGGTGGTTTTGTGCAAGGGACAAGCTGACCCCAAAACACTGCTCCTTTCTGTCTGTCAGCCAGCCCCCACATCCCAGCTTGCTCCTCCCTGATGCCTCCTCTGCTGTCACCCCACCATGCCCATGGAACACTTCCCAAATACCTCCCTGCCCCGATGCCCAGCCACAGGTGCCAGACCAGAGTTCCTTTCTCTCCTTTTAAAAACAAAAGAAAGATTGACTGCAGAGGTGGGGTGGGAGACTGGCCATGGGCCAGGGGCACCCACTGGGGTGAGGGGAGCAGCTTCAGCGTCCTCAGTCCAAGACTGGGGCTGGCTGGGAGGGCTGAGGGGAGCTGGGCAGCCACAACTGACAAGGTTGGTGTTCCCATCACCTGCCCATGCTGGTGGCTTATCCCTCCCTCCCCAGTTTGCTCCAGGAAATGCAAATTGATCCATCCCGGTAAGCCCCAGATTCCCTCTGCTTTTGGGCTTAAGTTCCCCATGTTTTCCCAGCAGGGCTGGGAGAAGCTCGCTGTCCCCTTCTGTCAGCACAGGAGCGCAGCCCTGGGGACCCTCACGTCCCGTGGGCTCCCAGCCAGGGAACAGCTCCAGCCAGGATGTCCCAGGCCATGTGTGGCCACTCTTTTAGGAATTGTCCAAGTGAAGGAAGGGGGACGAGGGGGTGAAAGGAGGGGTGCTCCCGGCGGGGTCGAGCCCCCTGCGAGCTCCCGCAGCGCGGCTGCGCGGGGCCAGGAGCGAGTCAGCACCGAGCCATTAGGGCTAATTTAATCAAGACGGATGGGCCGATTGGAGGGCTGCCGTCCATAAATCCCCCACTCCCGCTGCATTAATGTCAGGGCTCCCAGAGGAACAGGCCGAGGGGGAGGTGCGGGGGAGCGGGGATGGGGAAACGTGCTAAGTCACCCGTCCTCCCGATGGCACCGGGCTGCTCGGATCGGGTGCCACCACCCCGTCCCGCACACCGTGGGGACACAGCCACCATCCTGCAGTCCTTCCAAAAACCGAGCAGCTGCAGAGGGTGGGATTTCAAGCAAACTGGGTTTGCCAAATCCCAGAAGGTGCAGGGTTGTTCACAAATCCTGCAGGGCAGGGGTTTGCTCCCATGGGCATCTCACCCAATTGCTCCAATGGGTTTTGCAGCAGGTGGAAGGTAGGGTGCTGGGGGAAATAGGCTTGGAGCCTCATCGTAGGGCCCAGTGTGATAACTGAGACTTGGAAATACAAGCTGAGAAAGCCCCAAGGCTGATGGATGCAAAGCCCAGCAGGACATACAGAACTCAAACCGCACCAAACCATGACACCACTGTAGGACATCCCCATGGAACACCAGCTCCTCTCTCCCAGCACCCCACTCCCTTCCCATTTCTGCTCCTACAAAAGGCCATTTACAGGCTCAGGATTGCGATCTGGTGACCCAAAACATGTCGTCGTCGTCCCCCGCCCCCCCATCCATTGAGCAGTGGGAGCCACACGAGCCAGCTCAGGAAATCAGCTCTCATCCATCCAGGTTAAAAATAGCCGTGAGCTTTGCCATGGACACGCCTCGCCCTGACGCTCTGGCCGAGCTGGCTCCCATGTCCCCTGCCCACCCAGCCCACCCAGCCCTCGGAGTGGCCGTGGGGAAGGGTCTGGCCGGCTCCACCATCTGCTCCAGGCACTGGCAGCGGGAACGCCGGCTCTGCCAGGCCGTGCTGCTGGCCAGCAAAGGGATGCAGAGGGCCAAGTCCTGGTGGGATTTGGGAAGACAACGGGCCAGGGGATGCAGCAGACACAGGGGAGGATGGCCCAGGTTTGTGGGCATCGCTCTTGTCCCTAGAGCGATCACGCAGGTTGTGACAGGGGAGAAAGCAGAGTGATAGCCCTGTGTAGAAGAAAAGATATTTGTGTTACCAGGGAACCTCAGCCTGGGAGAGCAGTCGAGGATGTCCAAGAGCAGTTGGATGATGGAGAGAGGGATGCTCAGACCTACCTTCCGTGTCCAGAGCATCTCGAGGGCTGTGCTGGCACATCACAACCAAAAGAGGTCAGGGATTCTGACCCCAGGGCATGAGGAGCAGTGAATTGTGACACTGCCGTGGATTTATCTGGAAACAGAGGAACGCGCATCCCTGTGCACCACTGCTTTCTGGCTGTGCTTCAGCAAGACCAGGAGGGAGGGAGGGCAGGGAAGGAGCCCGACTGCCGGCAGGAGGAGCACAGCAACTGAGATCTTTTGATTGTGGTGCTTTTTTGGCACTATGAGCAAGGTCCTGGGGACCAGAAACTGCTGATGGGGACAAGAATTGGCCATTGCCATGCAGGGATGTGGAGCAGCTCTCCATAGGTTGGTTGCACCATGCAATTCTGGCTCTCTCGGCTCAGCACCTTTGTATCCTTTCACCCAGGAAAGAAAAGCAAAGGCAGGATTGGGCCTGGGGAGCCATCAGCCAGGAGCAATAATCTGTTCCATGAAAAGCCATGGAGCAGGTGAGCCATTTCTCCCCAGAATGGCTAGCACAGGGGAAAAAAAAAAAAAAAAAAGACATTTGTATTTCTGCCAGTTGACAAAATGAAATGCCACTTGTAGCCAGTGAAACTCTGCAGATTTTGCTAATGAAGGACTGCTCCATCCAGCTTCCAGCTGGATCCCAGCCCCAGCCACAACACGGACACTGGCACTGTCCCCCGTCGCATCCCAGCACTGGTGCCACAGCACAGGCTCGGGCTCACTGCAAACCCAAGCACTGCCCCATGGCAGGGACACAGATCCCATTGCCAGCTTTGCTCCCACCCCTCACTCCCCTGTGTTTGTCCTGGGGACCGTGCTGCTGGGATAGCACCGTGTCCCTTGGGAGGCTCTACCATATCTTAGGAAATTTTCCCATTCTACTCAGCTTAATTTCACCCATTAGAGCTTGTTTCAGCAGGATCCCGAGGGAATGTCACTCCCCAGCATCCTCCTCTGATTCTTCCTCCCCTTCTCTTCTTCATGTGCACACAGCTCACCTCAGGATGGCTCAGCCTTGCTCCACCATGAGCAGTGCTGCTCCAAACAGCCATATCCTCCAGAAAACATGCCCCTCCCTACACAACCCCAGAGGATTTCCCAGCTGGTCATGATACACTTTTTAGGAGTTGAAAGGTACTGACCCCACCCTGCTGCACACAGAGAGGTCCAGCCCATGGACAAACACCTGAGGAGACCTTGGTCAGTGCATTTCATCATGGCCAGAGGTGGGAGCCTGCTCCTTATCCTCAACTGAAAAGCAAAAACAGTTTGGGAAAACCACGCACCTCCAGCATGCCACCATTCCAAGACCAGGCCAGAGACTCCATCGATCTGGGATCCTTACTGGAAAAAACGTGGTAAAACAGGAGAAAAGAAGCTTATCTGCTGCTGTCATGGCCTGCAGTGTTTGGGGGGAGGATTTGGGGCAGCAGATGGGAATTCCTAGACTTTGTGCACAACCCCAGTGCCAGCTCCATGATCCAGGCCAGTTATGATGAGCACAGCTTTGGCTTTTTACCATGAGATGCTCCAAAAGGAACAGCAAAGGGCAGCAGCCCTGGGGGCTCCCAGCACCCAGGAGAAACCATGGAGCCCTTTCAGCTCTCCTCATTTTACAACCAGCTCTCAGCTCCCCTCTCCCTCATCCAAAGGGTGGATAATTTCAGGAAGGGAGGAGGAAAAAGCAGCAGTGATGAGCTGACTGATGGCTGCTCACAGCAGAACTCAGACTGGACACCCCAGAGGTCAGACAGGCACCTCACTCGACCCAGAGGTTTGGCTGCAGCCAGAGAGCCCAACTGGCTTCTTACATAAATGACCTGAGGGCAGAGCCTCCGAGACCACCAGCACAGGCAGCAGATGCTGCGAGGCCAAATCCACCCAGGCCAGGGCAGACGTCACCTAATCAGCACGCTGGCTTCTTCCCAAGGCAGTCTTGGGGCACACAGTAAATATCTTATGTAAGCACCTCTGGCCTGGGGCTGAGCCAGTCCAGCCATGCCACACAACCATTCCCTCCTGCACAGAGGCACAAGAGGGGCCTGAAGGGGCTCTCCCCATCATGGACCTGTCAGACCCCCTTGGTCCCATCTCACAGCTTTGCCAGAGGAAGCTCCAGGAAAAGCCCTGGTGTGTGGAGAAGAATTGCCCATCCCCAGGGGCAAAAAAAAAGACAGAAGAAGGGGTGAAAATGACAAATCGCTTCTGTCCCCAAACTATCTGTCCTCCAGGACTTTGGTAGCTGAGTGCAGAGCTGGGAAGAGCCCAACAGCCTTTCCTACAGGGCCAGGGCTTCCAGCCCAGCCACAGCTGGCTGGACCATGAGTCCCTTCAGTGATGGACACATCACACCAAGCCAGGAGACTCTGCCAGTGCTCAGCTCCCACCACATGGGAAATTTCTTGTCTCAGTTTCCCCAGGGGCAGGCTAGCCCTCAAATTTCCCAGCACTGCCAGAGACATGAGAGAGAGAAAGAGAGAGAGAGAGAGAGACATTCCTTTGTCCTTAGCAGCCTTCTGGAGACAACTGGAGTTGGGAGGTTGGAGAGAGCCCATGGATGGACAGAGCTGGGGGTAAAACCAGCTGGGCTGGGGCACTAACAGGATGCAGAGGATGGATAACCTGTGAGCATCTTCAGCACTGAGGCATCTTCACTCACTCCAGGCTGCTCAGTGAGGTGAAACCAATGCTGAGGGCTGTGCTGGCAGATACTGCTTCCTCCCTCTCTCTCTGGGCTCACACCTTCAGAGGATTTACCCACAGTGGTTTGGGTCAAAGAAAATCCCAAATAAGCGGCCTCGAGCCTCACTATTGCCTTTACCTGTCAGCAGGAGCCTTGGGGGATTTGCCCATCCATGGGACATCCCCTCTGTGCCTAAACCAGGTCACAGGCGAGCTCGGTGGGCTCAGACATCAGCTGCAGGATGCTCGGAGGCACAGACAGCAGGAGGCAGAGGGAGCAGACAGGACACGACCCTCCCCAGCCTCCTGCTCCTCTTTGACAGGTCACAAACACTGCAGCCACTGAAAACCCGCCCCGTCTTTCACAAGAGGCATTTCACACCCGCCCCCGCTGCTAAATAAAGCAGCCCCAGCGTTACTGCACCTCCCGGGGCGGTCCTGGGCACGGAGCAAGGTTAAATTCATCCCTGCAGAATCAGCAGCAGCAGCTTCTCCATCAGCCCTGGAGCTCCAGGCTGAGCCAGCCCTGCCACCACCAGCCCCGGGATGGAGAGGCAAAGAGAGGCAGGCAGAGAATTTGGGACTCTGTTGCTGCAGAGGGGAACATATGTACAAATATTTGTGCTCTCCTGCTCCTGGCAAGGCCTCTTTGCCCTTTGCTGGCAGCTCTCAGGGTTTGGGAAAGGGCAAAGGGGTCTGGCCAGCAGCTGCCTGTGACAGCTCGGACCTGGGGGTGGCAATAAAGGTAAAACCTTCAGGATTGCTCAAGTCCTGTCCCCAAGCACGCAGCACTAAGTGGCAGCTGCAGGCGCCCGAGTCAAGTGCTTGTAATTTATAGAGTGAAGAAACACTCAACACTGGCAAACCCCCTCCAGTTTTCACCCTCTGCTCAAAGCCACGAGCAAGACCTGCACCAAACACCAGGGCTGTGCCAGGGAAGCCAAGAGGCCAGTCTGGAACAGAGCTGCATTTTGGGATCACCTGCCTATAATGGGTTTCTGAAAGGTGGAGTCGTAGAAAACAGAGGTTCAGTAGTGCCTAGGGCCAGGAACATAAAAGGTTGAGCTATTGTTTGGGTTGTGGAGCAAAATAAAACTGTACACTTATATAGAAATAAATTATTTTTAAGTGAAAGACTAAATTATAAAGGGTTTTTTCCATGAGCCTCGAAGTGGTTTGTTCAATTCAAAAGGAACCAACTCCCCAGCAGGTTGTTGCACTCATTTGTAAATCACAGTTCTCCTCTAAACCATTCAAAAGACATTTTCCAAAGCAGAAGAGGCAATTGAAAAAAAATTAATTTCCAAAACAGAACATTCTGACTCTTCCTGAAAACTTCACATTTCCAAAAGCCAAGGTAAAGCACGGTGATCTCCCCAGTTGTTTCTCTCCCCCATTTTGTGCAATCACATGTAATTCCTGAGCTCTGCATGAGTTTGGGATGGGTGCCAGGCTCTGCAGTGCCAGTGCCGAGCGCACGCAGCTGCCGGCACGCTCCGGATCAGAGCCACAGCACCCAGCAAAGCCGAGGGCAGGCAGCTCCTGAAGGGGTGAGGAAATGCTCTTTCCCTTTTTCTGGGGTGTTTGTCCCTGTGGGGTGAGCCAGGGAATTCCACTGGGGATGTGGGGGTGGCACAACAGATCCCATCAGGTGATACCTGCTGCTCTGGGATGCTCCAATGCAGCAGCTCCCAGAGATTGCACAGAAGGGGTGATTCCCACATGGAGCTGCTGAGGAGCTTCCTAAACCCTTCCTTTTCAGAAGGGGCCTCACCCCCCTGCAATGCACAGGTGGCACATGCACCTCACATGGGGATGCCAAAGCAAGAATCATCTCACAGGTGAGGTGGAATACCCAGGGAAGGTGTGATCCAGGACTCTGGGGGGACAGGAAACTCCTCCTGCTGCTAGAGCAGCCCATGCCTCACATCCAGTGCCACTGGGATGGAAATTTGGCTGTCACCAGCTGTAAATGCCCATGGCAGGGCAGAAGTTATGCATGTCCTTCCCTAAGGACTGCAGCCAGCAGGAGGGCACTGCCTGCTATGCCAGCACTTCGTGCTTCCCAACAAAGATGCTTCTTAAGAATTCCTTTTTTCTTCCTCTCTTCTCCTCCATTCTGGATGCTGGATGATAAAAAACGAAGCAGCAAAATCTTCCCAGAGCCCAGTCCCAAGCGACCCCCAAGCCCTCACACCTCCCTGGATGTCAGCAAGGTTCCAGTGTAAATTACTGGCTTGGTTTATCAGGGATCAAACTGTGCCTCTCCCCAGGGGATCTTCCACTTCTTCTCCATTAAGATAAAAAGGAGAAAAGTTTTAAAAGCCCACTGTTTGACAAGGCAGCTGCAGGGAGGCTACTCGACTGATTGAGTTTTTACCTGGTCCTTACAGGCAAGCTCAAGTACTTAACATAGAAATGAGGTTTAGTCACAGCGAGGCATTTGGGATTAGAGCTGGCTGGAGAAACTCTGATGAAACCACGTTCCTCCAGAATATGCACTCTTGTCAAAATTGAAATGCTTTGTGAGATTGAATAGGTTTAGCCAGAAGTTCATTTCCCAAAGAAAATCAGGGACAGGTTGCAGGAAAATTTGTTGAATGAGAAAAAAGATGTTCTTTTTCTTTTGAGCCATGCTGAGGTGTATGTTTTTGAAGAGGTTTTTTTCTTTTTTGTTGTTGTTGTTTTGAGGGTTTATTTTTAAGTCATGTATTGCTCAGGGAGGAACCTGAAGAACTATTTTCTCTCTAATGACAAGTTTACCCAAACTCAGCAATTCCCTGCTCCCTGCTGGCTCACAGACTGGTAGCCCTGAAGACATTTATGGCTCTGCAAGAAATTCTTGCTATCAGGCTCCAAGGACAGCACGACTCAATAAAGACAAGCTATCAAATCCCACCTGGAGTGATCCTGGGGAGGCAAGGGAAGCCAGGCAGGACCAGGGCAGGCAGGGAAACTGCCAACAGCATCAATGACCTTCACTAAGGTGAGTCCCCAGCAGTAACTGGGAATTTCTCACCCCAGCCCCACACCTTTTGAGGAGTGTCACCGCAATGAAGAAAAATAAAGGATGGGATACCCCTCAGCATGGAAAAAATGGGTGAGTAACTTCCATAGGGGATGACAGACCATGGGGGTTTCTGCAAACCTGTTGGTTTCAGTTTTCTAAGTGTTCTTCTGCCAAAATCCGTCACTGCTCCTGTTAGATAAACCTGCTACTTGAGTCTCTTGGTTAAAGTTCATGTTCTTGGGTCCAACAGGTAAAATCTCAGAGTCAGGGTTTCATTGGGACGTGAGGATCCACTCGGTTTTTGGGCTCTGGTTTGAGCATCAATGGACCAACGATGGCCTGGGCTTCTCCTGCTCTGAGACAGCATCCTGGAGCACCTGCTGAGCAGGCAGGAGAAGGAGAATTGGGATTTCACAGTGTTGGAGCCAGCAGAAAGTCCCAGACCAGTCACACGGATTTTGCACAGCCCTCCCCTGTGATCACACCCAAGGGACTGCAATCACCTCCAGGCTTGTTTAGCATATGCCAACAGCCTCCTCTGCTCAGCTTCAGGAGGTAGGAACTCCAAACTCCTTTAGATTGGCAGCAAGCTGGTGTCTGAGCAGCCCTGCCTGCAGCAGGTAGGCTCAGAGCAGACACTTTTCCAAGGGTAGGAGTACAGGCAGAGCTGCTGGACCCAGTCACAACAAGGGATCCCTGTTACAACTCAAACTACAGCCCAAAACATCTTCCCCCGGTTGTTGGGGAATGCTAATTATACAAGTGGATTTTGGAGAAACAATCAACAGCCCACAGCCCAAAGCAGCAAATTCAGAGTTTTCCTCCAGCCCTGTTACAGCCACTCATCACCATTCAAATCCAAGGAGGGTTTGTGCCTGACCTCAGAACCCTCTGACTACTGTCCCTGTAGCCCCAGCTGTGAGCAAACCATCCAAAATCCAGCAGTACTGGGGGGGCTTTGTTTTTGTTCCCCCTCCCCTTGCTTTGGGATGAGAGGAGCTTTATAAAAGACTTCCGCTTCACGTCCCTGCCAAGCGGCTCCTGCCGTCACATCGTGCTCTGGACACACACTGAGTTTTCTGCCCTGCCTTAAAAAGAACATTGTTTGCAGAACAGAGCGCACAACACGTGAAAAGGAGGAGAGAAAAAAAAAATTTTTTTCAAAAAAAGGGGAGAGATCTGTGATGTTTGCTGGAAGAAAAACCCGCTCATTTGTTTGGACAAGGATTCTCAGCACGTACAATCTCAGGAACAAAAGGAGATGCTTGTTCTCTGCCGTGGTTGTGGGAAGAGCCCTGTAAATATTATGGGGTGTTTGTGCTGTAGAGATGATCTCCAACTCACCCTCGGAAACTCCCAGCACCCCCAAAATCCCTGCTGAGGGGGCCAGCCCTCACACAGCTCCACCGATCCGGACCCTGAGCCCTTCCCTTTATATTCAGTAGCAGCCTGTTCCAACAGAAGTAACTGCAACAAGAAAATTCCTTCGGGAAGAAGTTTTGGGAAGAAGCACAGCTCCATCTGACCTTGCTGGTACTCAACAAGATGTAGGTCAAATATTTTAATTGCCAAGTCACTAATCCCCCACGCTCAGCTCTCCGATATTTGCACATCGCTGCGGACTTGCTGCCTTTGGAAGCCTCAGGGGGGAAAGAAATAGCAGCTGGATTGATGGGGAAGCAATTCCTGCTGAAACACAGCGCTGGATACAACTGCTCGGGATGAATGGCTGTGACTGCAGGGAGAAGGGAGAGGAGCAGGGGGGAGTTGCTGCTCCACCAGCTGCATTTCCAGTTGGATTCAAAGCTCTTCCCACCTTCCCAAGGCAGCATCCTTCAGCATCGGAGCACAACTGTCCCAACCGCACAGGCAGCACATGAATACACCCTTCAAACCACCCCCCATCGCTTTCAGGAACTCAGAGGAAGACAGGCATTTCATTTTGATAAGAAATCAGAGGATGAAGCAGCCGCGGCAGCGTGAGCGCCTGCAATGCAGCCACCTCCAGGCTGCAGCTCCCTGACACCTGAGACTCCTTGGGCAGGCACAGGACCAGCAATTGCCTCCCTGCTCCCCAAGGAATTTGAAGAGACCGAGTGTAATTTCCCGTGATGGAATTTGACTCACACACGAAAAAAAAAAAATACTACAGCAGGAATCGCAGCTCCTGGGTCATGCAGGGACAAGGGACAGGACCCTGAATCGCCAAGTTCAGACCCTCACCATCACCAGCTACCTTGCTGCATGATGAAGTTCAGAAATCCATCATGGAAATCTTTAATTTGCCTCCATTTCCGACCCCTCGCTGCTGCTGGCATCCTGCTCTGGAGTTGCCTCCTGAGGATGCTCCACTCCAGGTGTGCCCACCTCAGGGTGGCCTCCCCACATGTTGGGATACACAAAACCTTGAGGCTGGTCTCCCAGTTAGGTACAACCAGCATTAAGCTCAGTGACAGCATCTCCAGAGAGGAAAAGAAATGGGGACAGGGGAGTGGGTTATGTGGCATGGAAAACCTCACATTTTCCGGTCAGAATTAAAAATTACATTATCATCTCTCAGGTACAGGAATGGGCTTAGCAAGACATGGCCCTGGCCCAGAGCAGAGACGTTGCTGCAGCCCTGAGCACAAAGGGGAAATTCTGAGGAAGACAGAGGTTGCATCATTAAAATGGAGCGAGCTGGATTCTGCTTATGTATCAACCCCTGCAAATCCCAGACAAAAGATTTTCCAGATTACGTATGCACATTCCTTTCCCTGCTGTCCCATTAAAGAACACACAGTGCCCCTTTCCCAGAGCATCACCCCAGGCATGCAAGAGGCAGGTTCAAAGCTTTGGGGCCCAGGGCTATCCAGGGAAGGGGATTCCCTGGAGAAAGAAAAGACTGTGGGGTTTTTTTCCCCCCCTTTTCCCTGTTTTTCAGAGAGAATGTCCCTTTGTTTTTATGGGGCAGAGGGAAAGCTCAGGTTGTGACAGCAGCAGCCCGTTGGATTTGGTGCACAGCAAAAGGAGATGGGTGTTTTTCCTTGGCTGCTCCAGGTACTTGAGACACAACACTCTCTGCTGGGGCATCACATGGAACACTCCATATTCAGTCTTGCTTTCACTAATAAGAAGAAAACTTTGATTTTCACTATTTCTCTTCCTTAGATTCAGTCACACAGGAGAGTTATCCCCAGTTTTGGGACCCAGGAGCATGGAAGAAGCTGTGGCTGCTGGGGTACAAGGCTCATCCTCGTTCTTTGCTCCGTTCCCCCCACATCTGGCCACTGGGAAGGGAGTTGGTTTTACAACTACTGCCCAAAGCACATCCCATGGAGAGCAGAGAGCAGGTTACAGGGGATGCTGGCCTCTGGAGCAGTGCATGAAACTTCAGTGTGTCCCACAGGGACAATTATCAAGTGGGAGAGTCAGTCTTCCCAACTCAAAGCCATTAGTTACAAAACAGGGAAGAGGGCTTAAAGCTCTTATGTTTGAACATGTTAGCTCAGCCCTTTAGGGAACTCCTGATGTGCCAGAGCATCTAATCTCTGCAAATCACTTTTATTCAGCCTTGCTCTGGGTTTTCCTTTTTAATCAACTTAATCTTTATTCATGAGGTGTGTTACTGCATTACAGAAACGCCCAGATTCTGAGCATCAGGCTCAGGGAACGGAAATTGAGGAAACTTGGTGTTTGTTCCAGTCAGGGCTTAAGGTCTGGAGCAATTTATCTGGACTCGTGGCAGGCCCTAGAACTCCTCCATGTCCCAGAAGGGAGGAGGAGGAGGAGGGAAACAGCCCAAGTTCTGGGAGGACAAGCACTACACCCCGGGGCTGGCACGCAGTGAGCAGCACGTCTCATTGCTATATTTAATCAGAGAGGTCCCCACTCACCCAGCTTCGATGATAGAGCCTTTTCCTTATTAAAAAAAAATTATATATATAATAAAAGATTCTGTGAAACAAAAATAATAAATTAAAGGGATCAAAGAACTGAGCGACCGGCAAGTGACAGCAACACTGAAGCAAAGAATAAAAGAAGCGTTAATGGGATTTCAAGGGGAGAAGGAGGGCAGGAGGGAGGATTTGCTCCCAGAGAGAACAGGGAGCTGCAATGCCAGGACCCCATGACCTGTCCCACATGGGATCAGATACTTATCCTGATCCATCCCTCCTCAGGCAGAGTCTCATGAGGCATTTCTAAACGGGGATGTAGGCAGAGCACGGCAGGACAGAGCAGAGTTTGCTCCTGGGAGCAGACGGGGACACAGCAGTGCTGGCATTTCTGTTTTGGGAAGGCAGGAGCAATTTGAATGTCTGCTTCCCTGGAAGCAGAGGGCCATCATTTGGGGGTTGCCAAGAGAGGCTGTCTGAGCAGGACCCCATCCCCACAAATCAGCCTCAGAGCACCCCCAGTTTCCCCAGTGCCAAGAGCAGCTCTCAGCAGCCTGGAGCTCCCTCAGTCTCATCCTCTGAGGATCAGCTCCCCCCCACCATGATCCAAAGGAACTAATGGGATTGTAATTCTTCTAATGAGCTGTAATTAATTAATTACCCTGTTAGCACAAGAGCTTTACATTTTTTGGCAAGCACGGAGCAGTTTTGTAGCTAGAGGGAGGCTCTTCCCCAGCACCATCAGGCACCGATCGTGGCTGCAGACAAGCTCATTCTCCTCCACTTCAATCTGACACAGTTCCCTTTGGGAAAGAACCTTGGAAGCAACCACACAGCTCACAGTTCTCTCACAAATTACAGACAGCCAAGGCATAGATATTCATTCAGAGGGATCACAAACATCTCCTCTGTCAGTCCCTCAAGAACATCCATCCCCTCTGGCAAACTTAACCAGACAAACACACCATGGGCGGAGAGCAAGAGATACCGAGACCCTCCGTGGTCCCTGCAGAGCAGGAATATAATGTGGGAAATTCCAAAAAGCGCTAAGAATGAAGCCAGAGCAGTGTCTGATCTGTGTTGCTCAGCACAGCAGCCCTGGGGTGCTCAGATCCACGCTGCAGCATCCTGCAAGCCCAGGAGGCAGGACTGCACCCCTGCACAGCAGCCACCTCTCCCAGCTTGGCTTCTCCATTACCTCCAGGCTTAATAATTAAAGCAGCAGTGTAAAGGCATTAAAGTTTCAGGGACTGACACGTTCAGAGCAAGACAAAGGGCTCAGGGATAAGGCAAGTGCTGCTGCTGATTACCCCTGAACAGCTCAGTCCATGAGGAGCAGGACCCTGCTCCTCTGCCTCTTTTTCTCCTCACAAATCCTTTCTTCCCAGATCTGCTTTCCAAGAGCATCCACTCCAGGCTGTAGGGGAGATTTGCTCATCATCAGGTATCTCTAAAAAAATCCTAATAGAGGGGGGTTTCTTCCCAGGGAGCGTGGCTTTTTATAGAGCACAGGGCTTTGTGTGGAGCCAGCTCCGAGCAAGGGTTATGAGGTACCTTTGGCTGGCTCTGGAGGCGGAACAGGAGGGCTTTCTGCAGGAGCAGATGGAGCTGCCACGCCTGGGAGCCAGCCCAGCCCTGCTGCGGTGACAGACTGTCCCACGCCACCTCCCCCGAGGATGCTGCACTAAGACCCCCTCGTGGGAATTGGGGGGAGGCAGCGAGGGGCTGGGCACAGGCACAGCTCATCCCACCACCGCCAGACCCCACAGCAGGCAACCCCTGCCCAGCATCCAACCCACCCCGCTTATTCCCTTCTATTTATAACCAGCAGGCTGGGGAGGAGGATGCCTGTCCTCTCGTTAGGTTGAGCTGGGCAAGAGTGCACCATCTTCCCTCTAATACTGACACCAATTAAACTAATTGCATCCCCCTGAGTAGCTGATGCTGGTTCTCTGATCACACAGCCCAGGTGTTCTGGGTCCCGCTGCATTTTGGGGCATATGAGCCCTTCGAGTGTAGAATGGGATCCCCCGGACAAAATTCTTTAGACACATTATTTGCTCCTAGAAAACCACTGGATCCAACCAGAACCCATGAGGTTGGGAACAGAGCTTCAGCAGAGCTCCAGCAGAGAAATGGGGTTGGTGGAGCCCTGCCTATGAGGTTGCAGAACCAGGAGAGATTTGGGGCTGAGAATGCAGGCAGGAGTGCTCAGACAGCCCCTTCCCTCCCTGCATGTCCTGCAGAAATGAAATGCAGTTTGCATTCGGGAGCGCGGATGAGCCCAGGCTGTCACCGGGGCTGGGTGTGCCAGGTCATCAATCGTCCTGTGACACCGCCCGGGCCCGGGCACAACTGAGCATTACCTTGATTAAAAGAGATGGGTGAATGCAGAGCTTGGTCCCAGCAGGCTCCCAGGAGAGCCAGGCAGGGCTGTCCCCAATCACAGGTGACAGCAGGAGCCTGCTGGGTCCCCAGCCACCCTCCATGCCACACTCCCAGGGATGGTCCCTCCTTGCCAGGCAGCCAGAGGTTGTTTCACTCGTTAATCCAGCATCTGCATCCTCTGAGGATGCTCCTGCCATTTCAAAGCTTCTCCTGGTTTGTCACCTGCCTTTTCAGGTGCTGCAGACATAAAGGACCCTGCTCTTTGTGTGATGCCACCAACCAGGTGTACCAACACCCCTGGGTACAGCCCTGGACTGGATCTAATGATGCCACAGGTCACCCTTTTCTACCCCCAGGTTGTTGTCCCAGTTTCCAGCTTTGTTTCACCACTTTTGTATTTCGAAGAGATTTTTGGAGAAATTTCTTTCATGACAATGTTTTCATAGAATCCCAGAATACTTTAGGTTGGGAGGACCTTAAATCTCATCTCATTCCAACCCCTGCCATGGCATGGACACCTTCCATTACCCCAGGTTGCTCCAAGCCCCATCCAGCCTGGCCTTGGACACTTCCAGGGGTATAAATGTGATGCACAGGGATGTCCTGCTGCAAGGCCACCTTTCTCCCAGACTGGCCCCATTTGTGCTGGTCCCTCTCTTTCATATCTCTGGAAGCAGCAGCCAACTCCCTCAGGGATCCTTCCCATGTCCCCTCTCCCACTTGTGTTGTTCTTGCACCTGCTTTAGTTTGCTGAACACTAAATATTTTATTTATTACCTCTCTGGAATGTTACTGGGGAGATTTCTCAGAATAGGAAATAATCAGAGCTGTGAGCTGCTCCTGGGGGGTACCCAAACCTGGGGATGGTTCCAACCAGCTCTTTAGGTGTGCTTTGAATGTGCTTTTTTATATCACCATTATCCCTTTTGATCTGGGTCTTTGACCAAGCCATAACTTGTGCTGCTTCAGTGGCACTGCCAAGATCTTCCCAGCCATAGGGAGAGTGATGATCCCTGGCTGGTTGTCCACCCTTGATCCATATCTGCTTTTTTGGGAATGTGGTGCTCATCCCCCAGCAGCAAGGATGGTTGCAGGGAGGAGAAGCAAAGCCCCTGTCCCTGAGCGTGGTGGCCCCACAGGCTGCCCAGGCTTGCCCCAGTTCCCTGTTCCAGGTGTCAGGATGATAAAACCGAGCCCAGCTCTCAGGAGCAGGCTCAGCTCCCATAATTAATGGCACGCCAGCACTTCCCTGCCGGGCCATGAATAAAACATTGTTACTGAGGACCCAAACTTTGAAAAATCTCTCCTTTTTTTCCTGTTAATTATATTTGTCGGGACACTAGGCTTTTATTATTGTCTCCTCCTGCTTAATCCGCAGGGTGGAAGTGAGTTTGGGGCTGCTTCTTTCAGACTGGCTCCCTGTTTCCTAAAGGGATGGCAGAACTGCCAGGGAGATTTCCCACCCCCCTCCAATTCCCTTCCCTTCCCTTCCTTTGGAAAAGGATTCACTTGTGCATCTTCAAACCTTCTGGATCTCTAGGTCTGCTACAGCCATTGAATTTTTTGGCATTTCTGGGTTTTTCAGCATCCTGGAAAATAGCCTCTCCAGACCCTTTCCATCTTGCAAATGTTTTTGCTTCATATCCAGGCTATGGACATGGAGCTCACCATTTTCCTCATGAAGATGTAGCTTGTCCCTGACCCTCTTAGCCCAGAGAAGGAGGGACAAGACAGAGGGACATGTAAGCCAAGGGAGCCCAAGCACTTCAGATTAATTCCTGGCACGAGTTTCAGCACATGTCCCCGTCTCCATTTCCTCATTTCTCTATAAAATCCTCAAAAGGCAGTGCAGGTTTTTCTCTACCTGTCTTTCAGGGCTGGGAACAGCTCAGGGGGAGAGAGGAGGCTGCTTACAGCTCTGGGTCTCAAACCAGACCCTGAACATTTTCCTTTGCCTGCCCCCCTGCCATGGTTTAGAAATGTATTTCCTCCATCCCTACCAACAACTCATCATATCCATCCGTGCTGTGCCTGCAGCATGCAGAGATTTGCACTCCTGAGCGATTTTGGGAGGCTGAGCCCATGTTTGTGCCACGAGCCAATCCCACCCCGCAGCTCCTGCAGGGACAGCAGCTCCTGCAGGGACAGCAGCTCCCATCACTGCCTGGCTTGGGAATGGCAGCGATGTCTGACAGGAGAGAGATCTTGAATGCACATATCCAAGTCTGAGCATCTCCCTCTGTGGAGAAAGGTGAAATTCCACCCTGGCTTTGCTGGCTCCTATCCAGGAGCTGCATTAGCAGGGCTTTGTCAGGTCAGAATCAGACTCAAAACCAGTTACTGCTGTTGCAGAAGTGTCTCAGCCACCCAAAGTGCTGCAAGAGAGGAGGATTCCTGCCCCGGGAGCCCAGGCAGAGGCACCAGGAGCTGAGCTCAGGGCTGGGCTGTGCTGGGACGCTGCAGCACAGTCCCCTTGCAGGTGGCAACAGCCAAGACTTGCATTTCCACGATTCCTGGTTGATTTTTAGCTGTGGTTCTGCAGATCCTGTGGGGCTGGGTACCACGGCTCTGCCCACACCATTCCCAGACGAGGGGGACTTCCAACAGCAGCCAGGGCTCTGGGACACTGCAATTTCCTGCCTGAGCAACAAGCTCCTTGCTGCTCACCAGATCCTCTGCCAGCCAATTTTCTCTCCCTGGGCTCCTTCCAGCTCAGCAGCCCAGCCCCAGCACGGCACGGGGATGCAGCCAGCACATCCAGCCCGTTCGGGATGGATGCAGCCCCGGCTCAGCCCAGCCCCCTCATCCTGCAAGGTGCCTTCTCCTTCCCTTGCATGTCCCCAGGGGCTGGTGGCCTCCTCTGCCTGTCCTGCCTCTTCCTGAAGTGCTGGAAATGTTCTGCTCTCAGCAAGAGTTGTGCTGTACCTCTTACAAGCTGGAGTGGAAGTGCCTGAAGTGCTCTCAAAGGAAAGAACTGGCACCTCTAGCACTGGGAGACAGAGTTGTGTCCACTCCTACATGCTGAAGAGGGTTCCTGGGATTTTTAAGAGGGGTCCTGCAGAGGAAAGGGATTTCTCATAGTTTTGTCACCAAAGTGAAAGCCTAAAGCAAATAAAGGAAATCAATTCTATCAAGGCAGAGAGGAGGTAAGGAAAGAAAAATGACAGTAATCTCAACAGGACCACTAAAAATCCCCTGGCGCTCTTCAGCAAAACAGAGATTAGCAGGAGGATTTGCAGCCATGCTGGAGGCTGGGGCTCAGATCTGCTGCTGAGGTTTTGCATGGTCTTGGGTGAACAGCTTCACCTCATCCCATCCTGTTTCCATGTCTGGGAAGCAGGGGCAGTCTTGATTGCCCAGAAAAAAAATCTCCATTTAGTGGTGGTTGTGAGGCCCTTTGAGATCTCCCAAAGCAGGGAGAAGCCGTAGGGAGGCAGAGTGGGGCACAAAGGGGTGGTGGGGAACCACTGATTTGATCTGTGCTGCTGCTTGCATCAAACTCTTCCCTCACATCCTTTCACCAGCCTCAGTTAATTGCTCATTTGGTGTCTCTGGGATCTGCAGAAGCTCCCCCAGCCCCCTAAGACATCAATCCTCACCAAAATCATCCTCACGGCACACACCAAAGCCAACAGATTCCCTCTCGAGCCAGGGATTTTTATAAAGGCAGTGAGATCAGGACCTCTAAATAAAGGCAAAGCACACACAGGGTACATGGATGAGTGAAACTGGACTGTGTGATGGCTGAGGCCTCACTTCCAGTGGTGTCAAGGTGAATTCTTCCCTGCCTGAGGGTCCCAGAGCACCTTCCCTCATCTCCAAAGAGATGGAAATCAGCCTTCCCCGTCCTGGAGCCATGGCAAGGACTGGGCTGTGCTGGGCACTGGTACCAGGAGCTTTCCCAAGCCCTCCTAACACAAATAAAAAAGAGGGATTTGAACCAGCCAACAAAGATGGACCCGAAGCAATCCCAGAGGGAGTATATTTTTATAAGCCAGGGCTAAAAGAGAAAGGGCAGGAAACCTGACCCGTCACAAATCACTCTCCTGTCACTTGCTGTAATCTAGAATTGCTCTATTAAAAACAAGAGCAGCCCCAGCTGCCGGCAGTGAAACAGAACCGAGGCCAGGGAGGAGGGCAGCCTGGGCTGGGATCTGCCTGCCAGGTAGGTGGAAGTGTCTGAGGCTGGGAAATGCCTCTCTGCTCCCTGTGCTTTATAAATAAACGGAGCTGCCTGGCTCCGTGGCATCTGTCACCTGCAGATGTAGGTGGGGGAGACTCTCCCTCCCTACTGGCTGGGCTCGGACACAAAAGGGCTCAGGACACAGCTCCGTGTTTCCAGTCTGTCCCCAAAAATGCACTCCCACACAGGGCAGGGGCAGGCCCTGGGTTCTCAGGGAATTGGATGTGGTGCTAATGGGGTTGGGAAGTTTCCTCCCCTTCCCTCAGCTGTGGCCACGGTGCTGTGAGCCCCAGTGGCCACCACTGCAGCAAAAAACATCAGCTAACAGTGATTCACCTGAAAAATGAGGTTCTGGGGCAACAGGAGCACTTTGCCAATTCAGCACAAACTGAGGCAATAATTACCAGGGGAGCAAAAACAATTCAAGGGTATTGAAGCACTTGAGGGCTTCCAAAAGGTTTTTTCCTTGGGAGATGCAGATTCCCATTTATTATTGAGGTTTTCTGGGTGAGATCTTTGACAGCATTTTAACATTTTCCACGTCCAAACTCGGCTGCTCCGATCACAGGGAGCAGCTCAAGAGGAGGCAAGGAGCACCTGAGAGAGGAGTGGGAGTCTCTTCCCTCCCTCTTCCCTGTCTCCATCAGGGTTTCACAACCACAAAACCTATTTTCTCAAGTCTTTCTCCCTCCACAAAATCAAATGTCCTGGACCACCTTCAGCTCCAAGCACTGGTCAAAAGATCTGGTGATCCCAGGAATCTCCTGGACAGGGGAACAGCCTGGAGCAGGGTGTGGTGAGGTGCCCCCACCCCAGCCCCCTGCTGCACCTTCCTCTGAAGCCAGTGCACACCAGCTTGCTCAAACAAAGCCCATCTGTGCAGATTAATTACCAGACGATGTTTGCTCTGTTGCAGAAGCTGATTGGGTGATGAAAGTTTAAACAGGATGGAGAAGGGAGCACGGTGTCCTAGAGATGGAACAGCCTCGTGGGTCCCACCCAGAGTCTGATCCCCATGGCAGCACCCTCTGAACCCTGGACACTGTGAGCACCTCACTGGCACAGACACACAGGGTGGCATCCCCAGAGAGCCACCAGCCCCAGGACAGCCTGCCCTGCAGGTTACAGGAGACACAAAATGACCTGTCCATACACCCAGAACAAAATCGTGTCCAAAAGTCCAGGGAGTCCAGTCAGAGACAGCCCAGTGTGCTGCAAGCAGGCCCCAGGAATGGGATGGAAAAGCCTGTGGTGAGATGGGGAGGGGCAGAACAAAGAAATCCCCTTGCAGAAACAGTTCCTACAAAAACAGACACCTGCTCTGGCCTTGCTGTCCTGCTTGGGGCTGGAGCACATTGCTGCACCCCGAACTAGACCAGGAAACCACCCTGAGTCCCTTCAAGAACTGAGATAACCCCCAGGCCACCACATCTACTCTTCCCTTCACTGCTGGGGGCTGACAAGGAGCCCAGGCCTGGAATAAAACAGCCAGATATCCTCCCAACCTTTCCAGGTCCTATGGGACATGGCTGGTTCGTCTCCTGATCCTCTAGAACACTTCCAGCAGACGTGGACTGCTGTAGAACACTGCTTTGAACCTCCAAATGACCCTTCCTGGCAATCAAGGAGCCTTCTGGACCTCAGTGGGAGGTGAAACAAGAATGGAGCAGCTGCATGTGCTCACCCATCCCATCCCATCCCATCCCATCCCATCCCATCCCATCCCATCCCATCCCATCCCATCCCATCAGACTCACACTCAGTCAGTTCCTGACATGACTCCTGGAGCTCTCCTCTTGCTCCCACCTCCCAAGCACTGGTGGAGGAGGATCTCACCTCTTTGGAGCCAGCCCTCACCACCTTCTTCTGCTGCTGGGACCCAGAGGAGACCCCCACATCTCCATTCCTCCCGTGGGTGAGGCTGGGGAGCCAGGGAACATTGGCAGCTCAGAGAGGACGTTTCCCCACGGATGGATCCAGAGCAGGGAAAGGGCTGGGCAAGGAGGAGAACCTGCCTTCAAGCCAGCAATGCCTGCTCAACCACTGGTTAGTGGCTCCACAGGAAACACCTCTCCATGCTCACCTGGACAGACATGTTCCCAGTGAGGCAAGGCTGTCAGCGGGCAGGGAGTGGACGGGAGGCTGCAGGAGTTCCACCCCTTGGCACATGCAACCTCCTCCTGGCCACAGCTGGTGAGGAGAGGAGGCTGCCTGCAAGCCCTTTGTGCAGGATGGGGTCTGCTGGGGCCATTCCTAAAGGTGGAAGGGCTTTCTCATCCAGGACTAATCCAGCCTGGGCTTGCTCCAGTGTAGCTCTGGGATCTGATGTTCTAATAGACCTTCGTGCTCCTCAGTTTTATTTTAGACTGAAGCTGTGAGGTCACACATGAGGCTTTTGGAGAAATGATTCTCCCTCCCTGTTCCTGAGCTGCTCCAGGACCAGGATCTGCAGGTTCACAGCGTGCTCCAAGTCCAACCTATGGATGGTTAAAACCAACAACAAGGCTGGAAAATGGCTGGACTGTGAGGATGTGTCCAAGGCCAGGTTGGATGGGGCTTGGAGCAACCTGAGACAGTGGAAGGTGTCCCTGCCCATGGCAGGGGGTGGGAATGAGATGATCTTTGGGATCCCTTCCAATCCAAACCATTCTGTGGTTAATTCAGTTCCTCTAAAGTTTGCTTGACCTTTAGGGTGTGGATAAATCCTGGGAGGGTCGGGAGGCAGAGGTAAGTGTTGGGAAGGACCCCAGGCTTCATTTTAATCCCATCTGGACACCTCAGCACTAGAAAACCTCCCAAGAGAGCTGGCTGAAGGTGTCACAAAGGACTGGGGACAGCAGAAACCTAGAGCTGGAGGTTGGGACAACATCGTACCCAAACAGGTCTTGCCTACTTTGTGGAGAACAACCCAAACCTGCCTGTCACAGTCATGGCAGAGCTGCTGAATGACAAAGAGCAGCCACCCAGGCTTGTCCCAGCATGGAATTCCTCCATGGCCACCTCTTGCTGCCAGCTCTCATGGACAGGTACTGGATGTGGCTGCCCTGCTCCAGGACACGACACCCATGGAGCTGCCATGGACCCCACCAGGAGCACAGGGCATGGTAGAAGGCTCCATTCTCTGGCAGGAGAAGGTTACTCAGAGTAAAAGCATGTGCTCGTGTGTCATATAAACAAACACTGCGTCCTCCTCCCACCACAGTCCCGGCAGAGCCGGGCGGGATCTCACCACAGCCACGCCGCCCTTTCCCATCACACCCCTCCGAGGTGGCTCCACCACATCCCCCAGAGCACGGGCATGGGCTGGAGGAGAGGAGGCCTGCATGGACGTGCCAGGAGCCATCACATCCCCAAGGGACAGCTCTCTCAGCTGACACCAGCCTTACCTTGTGACATGGCACACACCATCCTTGTCCCCGCTGTGCCGTGATGGTGACAGATGCTCAGGGCAAAGCAGTACAGCTCCACTGCCAACAGGGACACAAAGTCCCTGCCCATGATGAGGGGGTTGGGACTAGAGGATCTTTAAGGTCCTTCCAACCCAAACCATTCCATGATTCTGTGACTCAAAGCCATTTTCCAAAGGCTGGTCTCACCTTCTCAGATGTTGGGTGATTTCCATGCTCAGACCCGTCTTCAGACGCTGTTTCAAACTGCTGCTGGGTGGCTGAACAAGGCCCACATCATCTGCCTTCCCACACCTCCATGAGGCCACATGCCTGGGTGCAGAACTGTGGCTGCTCCAGGCTCAGGAAGGCTGAGACATTAAGTGGGAAAACTCTGATTTTTCAAGGAACTGCAACAACACAGGTGAAGCAAAGCCCAGCTTGGGAAAGCTGCAGCTCAAACCAAGCCAGGAGGGAATCCTTTCCAGCCACACATGAGGGAGGGGAGGAGGAGAACCAGATGAAGCTCAAGATGAAGCATCATCTGCTGCGTGGCTTTGCAGGTTGTCACCGGTTTTCACAGCCCTGAAATGGAGATCTCTCGTTTGTAAACACACAAGGGTGTCTGGGTAAATCAAAGGGCTGTGGGCTCAGGGTGAAACACTCCCATAGCCATGAGTCAATCCGTAGCGTTGCTGTGGACAGGAAGCTGGTGAGTCACGGATCACAGCCAGGCTGGAGGTGACCACCCAGAACATCCCTGTTATTTATAGCCACGACACTGATATGGACAGAGAGACCCCAGAGCTGCCCCCAGGCAGGGACAACACGGTGCATCCCCAGCTCTTCACCTCCTGGGCACCTCCTGCCCTCATCTCCTGAGTCCCCAGAGATTCCCAACCCAGAGCTGGGTTCCAGGATGTGGCCCCTTCACCCAGCAAACACTCTCCATCCAACAGCCAATCTGTGCTAATGCCATTGTTGCCAGCTGCCTAAATGCAGAACTTCCCAAGTCTCTCCCTCCACGGGTGTCACTCTTGGAAAGAAACATATGGAAGAACAAACACGGAGTTTGCAGAGGGATTTCTTACATAATTTATCTGCAAATCAAGTGGCACTAAGGAGATGCAGGAGCTCTTGGATGAAGCCTTTCTTCCATCTCAAAGGTTTGGCTTCACTGGCTTCGCCAGCCAGACCCCACCTGGATGGCTCAGGACTTCCCTCCTGTCTCCACAGCCAGCCTTCATCCTCAGACTCATCCTCCATCCCCCTCTGCACCCTCATTCGAGACATTTGGGCTGTGCCTCACCAACGGGGACGGAGCAGCTGCGAGCACAGCATGCAGAGCTGGGGGCCAGCAGCAGAGCTTGCCAAGACATCCGAGCAAGGGCTGGTTGTGAGGAGCTGCCCTTTGCTTCGTGCCTCCCTTCTGACTGCGTGGTGCACTCAGCCAAATATCATTAAAGGTTTATCCACACGCTGATCCACTTATTTGCCTTCAAAGCTGGAGCGAGATGGGTCTCTGCAGGGAGAGGTTGTGGATGTTGCACCATCTTCCAAAACAACAGAAGATGCACTCCGAGCTCGCTGGGCTGGGATTGGCCAGGACATTCTGGAAAGAAGTGGTGATGCCTTCAAAGTGGGGAATGGGTTGATAAAGAGGGGAGTGGGGAGAGACATTTTAGCTCCTACTGGGTAATTATCACCCGTGGAAAGCTGAGGAGTTAACTGGTGGGAGGGAAATTACAACCTATCATAAAACCAATCTCTCCCAAATCCAGTTTCTTCAGTGCTCAGGAGTGTTTGGTCTGGTTCCAAGGCTCGGCTTCTGGAGGAGTTTGGAGAGGTCCCTCGACAGAGCTCCAGCCCTCTGCAAAGCAGACACCACATCCCTTTTGTTGGGAGGAGCACAAAGACGGGGAGTGAGTCAGGTGAGGGGCTGAAGGAAAATAAACGGCTTCATTCAGGAGAGCCAGTCCTGGTGAGACGAGAAGGGACTTAATTACAGTAAGTCCCTTTACAGAAAAACTGCCAGGTGCTAAAAGACTTTTTAATTTAGCAGAGAAAGGCAGATCAACGCCAAGCATCTGGAAGCCGAAGACGGAGAAAATCCAATTAAAAATCAGGCAATGCTGCGAGTAGAACAAGCTATGAAGTGATGGATTATTCATTCCACGAGATCTTCAATTCAAGAGAGGGGCAGAATAATCGATCCTTCCAGCACTGTGTCTGTTGATGACGAACACTCCAGCCCAACTTTTGGGATTGTGCAAATTCCACTGCGAGAGCCAGGCCCCGAGTTTGGCAAACTACAAAGTTCCCATGGATGATGGAGAACAATCCACCAGCCCTACTAGGTAAGTTGTTTCATGCTTGGAGGCATTAATAACCCAGAACTAGCAGCCAACTCCATGGAAACCAACTGGTAGTCAGTGACAAGTTCTCCTGTTGCTATAGGAACAGGGCCCAAACAAATAAAAATTACCTATAATTTCTCCTTCCCGAAGTTCTCCCACATTACATTTCCATAGCAACTAATTAGCTCATTATTGATCTGAACCAAACCAGTGGAGGTGTGAACCAAGCCAGTGGACCAGAGGAAGTGCCCAGCTGCCATGCCCAGCTCCATCCTGTCTCGTGGTGAGCTGAGATGAGCCTTTAAGATGGTTTGTGCTGGGTTTGAGAGGAAAGGCTTGAACACGAGGAGCTGGGGATCTCAGGGCTGGATTCCTTCATGCCTTCCCCAGGATACCTCTGATATACTAATAGCACTTGCTCCCTTCTATTTCTAGCTGTCACCTTATACCTCAGTTTCTTTTCCTTGTTGTTCCTTTCCAGACTCCCTCTGTCTCCTCCAGGCCCAGCGTTGCTCTGTTGGACACCTGCTTGTTTTGGCAATGTTCTCTCATCCTTCTGGCCAAGATATTTGAGTCTCTTGGCTTGCTGCTATCTCTCCTGGCCCAAGTCAGCACACTGCAGGGTCGTTGCAGGAGTCTCTCTTTCCTCATGTACACTCACAACTACAGCCCAGTTCACTCTCATAGATCTGTTCTGTCTCCACCCCTGGAAGTGTTCAGAGACAGCCTGGATGCAGTTTGGAGCAACGTGGTCTAGTGGAAGTTGTGCTGGGGTTGGAACTGAATGATCTTGAAGGTCCCTTCCAACCCAAGCCATTCTGGGATCCTCTGACCCAAGGAGATTGGGTGCATTAAACCACAGGGCTGCACCATGCAAACTGCAACGAGCTAAATTAGCCACAGCCACCTGCTCAATTGGGAAAAACTGCTATGACACCTAAACCAAGGGAAACAGAGCTGTGGGTGGTCGAGTTCAGGCAGAGCAGGTCCACCAAGCCTCTGGTCCTGGGAGCCTGCAAACTCAGTGCAAGGCTTGTGGCCTTGTGCAGTGGCAGCACCACATCACTGCCCTGCAGGGATCAGGGTTGTGTTGTGGACCCTCATCTTCTCTTCCCTGTGTGCCCTGGGGTCAGCAGCACTGGCACTGGGATGGGGGACACGTGTCCCTCCAGCATCTCAGGGGAGAACTGAGCTCAGGGTGGAGGATGTTGTTTGCATCCCAATCTGGAGGGAAATTCCTGGTGTCTCAGCATATCCAAGGCCTTCCCTGCTGTGCCCAAGCCCCTGCCAAGGACCCAGGGATGGAGGAGAGGCTGCTGCTTGCTCTTCCCTTCCGGTTTCATTACCCCCAAAATCACACACACAACGAACACCCCGTGAAGCACTTGCTGACAGAAAGGCATCTGGAGCAGGGGACAGCACAGCTCTACAAGGAATATTCCCCTCATCCCAGGGGCTGCACTTCCAGCGGAATTAATGTAAATCACACATGAATCCCTGTAATTAATTGCTGCCATCCGCTGCCACACGTGTGTGAGCAGAGAGCTGAGCCACATCCCTGCACAGACTCCAGGCAGGTCAGGATGAAGCCAGGCTGGCTACCAGGAGTGCTGGAGGATGCTGGATTTGCTCCAGACTGCAGCAAGGTGGAGGGCTTTGCCAAGGAAATTGCCTTTTTTTAACCAAAACCAACACAACCTGCAGGGCTCAGCCCCCAGAGAGACATTCACCTCATTCACCCATCCCCAAAATGTGACCTGACCCCAGAGCTTGGCTGCTGTGTCACTTCCCTGGTGTCTCATAAGGACCAAGTGGCATCACACAAGCCCCTGTCTCTCCTCCCTCCTCCGCCAGCCCCATTTCCACCTCTCCCATGGGAATCTGATTATCAGCAAGATCTCTGCCACCGTCAGATGTGATCAAAACCACGATTCAATTAAATCTGATTGGATTGAAAGCAGAGGGTTTCAAGGAGACAGGCACTACTCCCAGAGCAGGATGCCATTCCCCAGGAAAGCAGGCTGGGATCTGTAGGATCTGCAGGATGGTCACCCCAGGTGAAGGGAAAGCCAGGATGCAGCTCTGACCCTGGGATGAACTCCATCCTTTAGGGGCAGGAGCCTTTGCCAAGTCACTCATCCTCCTCCTGAAGGATCCTGGATAGAGTAAGGTGAGCCCAATCTCCTTTTAATTCTTTCTCATCTTCTGAAATCAAATAAAATTCCAAATGAGAAACTTTGTCATCTGAGCAAGAGAAGAGGGGAAGAAAAAAACCCAACCAAACATGCCTGAAGATGAAAGGGAATTGTAGATGGATATTTCATCTCTTGCTCTTGTAAGGAACATGAACATAAAAAAAGCAGAAACAAACAAAAAATCCCAGACACAGTTAATGAGCTTTGCATTTAAATGTGCCACCAATGTCACTGCACAGACAGCTCCTCCAAGGTCCCACGTTCCTGCTCACCCCAGACAATGGGTGTGGGACAGCCTTGGAGCTAATATTGGGTGAGATTAAATTCCACTGGTGTTTAGTAAATAAAACATGCATTTTGAGAAATCAGGAAAAAGTTTGTTAAATATTTTAGTACATCTGGTCTCCCCACCCGTACGCGGCCTTACAAAATGTTTTGCATATTTATTTTAGCGTGCACTAGATTTACTTAAAAATAGCATCACCAGCACTGGAAACAGCCCACTTGCTTTTCATCTAGATCTTTGCATTGAATCAATGAATCCAAAATTAAACAAGGTTGGGTGAACTAAATCTATACAAGGACCTATTTGCTGATCAATACAGCAATGGATGCCTGGGATCTCGTTGCTGTGTGAAATATGAGGACTTACGAGAGAGAAATTGCTTCTTTTATTATATTAAAAAAAAATTCCGGTTTAATCTCCCCACATAAAAAAATTATTTATCTGAGAGATGCTTGGTCCTAAATAATTCATGCTGGTTGTATAGTACCCAGAAGACGGAAGACTCCTGTCTTCCATTCCTAATGAGAGGGAAAAACACCTCAAGTACTTCTTGGATTCACTTTCATCACTGCAGGGAGATTAAACTCTACTTGGCTTCCAGAGGGTGTCCTCCCCCACGGGAGCAGAGCCCCCCAAATCACAGAGAAACCTCAACGTGCTGTGCATGGAAGAAGAGCTTCAGACACATCTGGAGGTCAAATTTTAGTTACCAGTAAAAGACACCTGGCTCTGGTGTTGAGGTTCAAGGTATGACTTTGGCGACCAAAGAAGGACAAAGAAAGGTCTCCTGAAGAAGCCATCTCAATATGAATAATACAATTTTTATACTATATAGGTACGTATTGGCCATGATATAAATTCAGCCTCTCCAAAACAGGGTAGGGGTGAAGCCACCTTGGGGGCACCAACACTGAGCCCCCAGCAAAGCAGAGCTGGCAGAAGAACAAATTCCATCCCACTTGAAGTACATGGGAAACACAAGCTGTAATGGTCAGTGGAAGTCTCCCCCAGCCAAAAACAGGAACAGAACAGAATTGGGGCTGAAATATTGGATTTGGGAGGAAAAAAAATTTAATTGGCCTTTTAGCCCATCTTGGGCCCAAAATTTGGGGCTGGCTTTGTGAAGTTCCTTGCATGGCTGTTTGCTCAGCCAAGCCCTTTTCTCCTGAGCCTGCTGCAGGAATTGATCCACCGAGGGTTGTACCTGCTCTGCTCTGAATAAATCTGCATATCAGCCTCTTCCATGAATGAAAAATGCATGCACCGGTAAATCTGAGGTGAAATAATACATCTGTTGTCAGCAGCCTTTTCCCTTTTTTATCCTCTTTTCACCAAGTTTCATGAAGAAGAGACACATCAGCTGTGATAAAGTTGGCACCACCAGCTCACTAATTGTTCCTGACGCTTCCCTGTTGCTTTGACGATCGCTGCAGAAACGCCCGCCCCGAGCAGGCAGGGAGGGGTAAAATCACCTCCCTGGGCTAATTCTGGGAGAAAACATCAGGAGGCTGCAGAGGACATGGCAGGGAATGTCCCCAAGCTGTGGCAAGAATGGGGACACGGGGGTGGCAGAGGGGTCCCACAAGCCCTGTGAGGTGCCAGCGATGGATTTGGGTCCTGCAGGGCTCTCAGTGGGCTCCCTCTGCAGGAGAAGAGGAATGAGAAATTGCTGCCCCTGGCCACACACATCGTGAATCCCAGGGGCAAAACTCAAGGAACAGCCTCAGCTTCACCTTCATCATGCAGCCCTTCTCCAGATCAGGAGCTGGGCAAACCCAGACTGAGCTGGGGCTTGTGGCACTCAGGCCATTTGCATCCCCGCTGGAACGGCTCCATGCTGGGAAGGATGCAGAGGGACCCAGTGCTCAGTCCCCACTCCCAGCTCAGATGATTTCAGCCCTCACCACTGGCACGGCAAGGCTGGTCCCCTCGGCATCACCTCGGGGTGCCAGGTGACAATGCCAGTGTCCCCTGTCCCCGCACTGTCCCTGTCCTGTCCCACAATCAGGTTGGCAGCTTGCAACACACCCAAGCACGCTGCAAAGAGGCAACAGCTGCTTCCTGCTGGCCCAGATCGAGGATTTTAATTAAGGAGAAGATTTGGGGGAATAAAGGGGAAGATCTCTCTCAAAGCTGTAATTAAAGGAACGCAGGGTGGGGCAGGATGATGAGGAAGGACACGTCCTGGATGATGAGGATGGACAATTCCTGCTGCTGCTGGGGCTCAGGGAGGGCAGTGAATGGTGACCCCCATCAAGCCGTGTGGGGCTGGCATTGCCCCCCTCCCCGAGGAGAAGGATCCCCTAAATTCAGGTCACAGAGGCTGCTCTGCACCCCTACAAACAACCTTCCAGCCTTGGCTGAGGTTCCCCACAGGGCAATCAGGTGCTCCAACCTACAGCAAACCCAAATTCCTGCGAATTCCACGCTGAGTTATGGCAAAGGTGAGGTAGAGGCTGGAGGGTTCTCCCAGCTGAAGGTTCTGACCCCAGCTCGCCTCCTCTGTGCCAAAAGGCGCCAGGTCAGAGCCCAGGAAACCTTTGGGAAGTGGGGTGCAGTCACCAGAATCCCCAGACCACTTCTGGGCTGTTTGAAGAGGTTCCTGAAAAGACTCACGGCGTAAGTTTAAAAAAAAGAACCCGCAACTCCTGTGGGAAACACCGGGGTGAGAAGACAAGCTGGAAACAGCACTGCCTGAGAAATGCCAATGCCAACCCTGCACCTCACACCAGCACAGCGCTGGCAGCCACCAGCACCTCTGCACCTTCCCCCAGAATCCCAAAATTCCACCCAGCAATGCTTTGTGGGGTCTGTGCCTGCACGGAGCCGTGCGGGGCCAGCCCGTATCGATTCACGGCAGCTGCTGGGGATTTACTGAGCATCCCCAGGGCAGCAGCACAGGAGCCAAACACCTCCTGCCACAGCCAGGGCAGCGTTCCCAATCCACAGGCACATCCTGGGGGACCCTGGGGATCATTCATCAGCTCCTCATTGCCGGCACGGAGCGGGACCTGGTGATGTTCTACAGAGCCCGTGCACAGGGTCGGGATGACCTGGGAAAAGCAAATTAATTGTGTGAGCGGAGCAGTGATGCTCAGAGCAGCCACACACCCTTTGTGGCGTTTGGGGCATCTTCGAACCCAAGCCAGAGCTTTTTTCTGAAACATGGGGGTTTATTTATGAAATCCCAGCTTCAGAGGAAAGGAGTGCATCGCTCGAGCGGCCCTGAGCGGGGAATGACACTGAGGAAAACACAGCTGATATCAAGGTAGCAGCTTTGGCTCATCAAGGTTTCTGTCTCCTCCTCCACCCCGAGCTGCTCCGAGATGTAAATCAAGTGCAAAAGCCACCGTGGCTCCTCTCAGCCCCCTGCCCACGTTCCCGCAGCGCCCGCCGCCGCTCCCGGTGTCTGGAAATAAACAGCCTGTTCCAGCTCCGCTTGGTATTTCCAGAAAGGTTAACACAGCATGCGAGGGGCCAGAGCCGCCGCTCGCGGGGCTGGAAAGGCTCCCGGCAAACCCGCCGGGGGACCGGGGCTCCCTGCGGGCCCGGTGACCTCCCCGGTCACCCCCGAGCTTTGATATTTTCAGGCTTTGCGCTGCTGAGGCTTCCTTCTCCCACCCCCACGTTCCCCCACCAGCATTCCCACCTCTGAAAAATCAATAGGAGCTTCAAGCTGAGAGGGAAGGCTGGAGGTTGATATTTGCTGGGCAAGCCAGGAGTTTTTCCCTCCGGTTTGGGGCTCCAGCAGAAATCACCCCAGTTTTTTCCAGCACTCTGTTGATGGGGAGTTGCTGTTGGACCTGGGCAATTCCCAGGGGATGGAGCAGCAAAGTTGCTGTGCGTGGATCAGTGGCACAACTCACTCCATAAATACACACACTGTGGGGCTGGATGTGCAAAACCAGGCTGCTGGGACAGGCAGAAAATGCTTGGAGATGCTTTGTCCAAGCCAGCAGTAAAAACAAAGCAAAACGTAGAAACTCATAGCCAGGGATGGTCATTTATCAGGGGAAAAGACAAGGCACCAAAGCACCTGGATATGAGTGGTTAAACCAGAGTTTGAGCTCTCCTCACCTCAAAACAAGCCAGCTACACTTCTGTTTGGAGAGGAGAGCTGGGAGACATCCCCAGTAGCTCCTCATAGGCAGCAAAGACTTCTCTACCCAATGCACCTCACTTAAACCTTTCCCTCTCAGCTGGGCTGCACTGGTCCCTCTGGGTGCCAGCTGAAACGATTTTAGAGCCTCTGGCTGGGCCAGGAAAGGCTGATCCATATTCCTGAGGCCTCATTGCTATTCTGCAGCTTCAGCTCATTAGTGCTTAGGTGCTACAAGAGCTTTGGAAGTTTCTGGGTGAGGCAGCTATTAGGGGAGGATTGAACACGTCTCGTACAAGCCCCTGGCCGGGGTGAACTCACTAATTTACAATATCGAGCGACAAGGTGCACACAGGCCACCCGAACCAAAAAAAACCCACCCCTGTCCTAGATACGGGCTCAGCCACCATCTGAAAAATAAAAGAAAAATTAAGCAAAATAAATAACCCTCAGCCCCAGAAAACTGGCTGCATCATCACACCCCCTGCTAATCCATTAGCCAGCCCTCCTCCGCACACGGCTCTTAGGAACAGCGTGAGCTCCAGCTCCGGAGCTCCTGGAGAGAACCACCAGAGAATGGAAGCACAGAATGGTTTGGGTTGGAGGGGACCTTAAAGATCATCCAGTTCCAATCCCCTGCAATGGGCAGGGACACCTTCCTCTATCCCAGCTTGCTCCAAGCCTCATCCAACCTGGCCTTGGACACTTCTAGGGATGGAGAATCCACAGCTTCTCTGGGAAACCTGTGCCAGTGCCTCACCACCCTCAAAGCCAAGAATTTCTTACGTGTATCAAACCTTTATTTTCCCCCTTTCAGTTTGAACCCATTACTCCTTGTCCTATCACTACAGTTCCTGATAAGCCACCCCTGCAAAGGACCAGTATGACCAGTACAAACACCTGCACTGTACTGGGGGAGCACAATGGGGTCTGTCCTTCTAGAGGGACTGCTCATGGTACTGGTATGTAAGGCTTTATAAAGGGAAGGCCTTGGAACATGGCTCCAGCCTGCTCAGGCTAAGGCAAAGGGAGCTATGGGAGAGTGACTCAGCTGGAACAGGGGTAGAGAGACGTGAGAGATGTTCTGTGTGACTGCAGCATGTCCACATCGTGGTGGATGGTGGTTGCTTGACTTGGGCTTGTTGTGCCTTAAAGCAATGTAAACTGATAACCAGCTAACTGCTGAAAAAGGCCGGGTTTTTGGCAACGAAGGTAAATTTCTCTCCTTTGCACCTTCCTGGGGTCCCTGCCTCGCTCATTATCACAGCATGCTCCCAACACGTGTTCCCAGCCCAGGGAAAGCTGTTGGCCCTTCATCTGAGGAGGACTGAGCTGCTGCAGCCCTGATGGTCCCCATGCCCCCTGCCTGTGTTGGATGTGCTGAGTTTTCCCTTCTCTGCAGCAGGAGCTGTGTCCTTCTCACCCAGGTTCGGGCACTGCCTGTTCACACCTCGTGACAGTCCCATGGGGGAGTCACCAGGCAGAAATAACCTCTTTTTGCCTCTGTTTGAGACAAATGGGGGGGAAAAAAACACCTTTTCTCCTAATAAGGGAACTCAAAGTGATGAATTTTCCACTTCTCCTGAAGTTCTTTCCTCGGAGGCACTGATGCATTTTTAATGGTCTCGATGTAGCTATTAAGCTGGTAATTGGAACAGAGCAGACTCCAGCTCTCAGCAGGTCGGGCCCCCTCCAAGCATGTCCCCACATCGCAGGGATGGGTGTTCCTGGAGTCCCTGCTCTCCCCAGCATCGCTGATCACCCCCAGCCCCATTTCCAGGCAAAGCATCTCCACCAAGACCCCGATGTTTGAAGGACCCGGTGTCCCCGGCCTGATCCTGCCTGGAGAGGGCTGACAGGGAAAATATTTAGGAATGGAGCTGTTTCCTTACTGCCAAACCTGCAGCTCCATCCTCCATGGGCACGAACCTCCCGATCCCCCTGCCCTAATCCCGGCCGCGCATCCTCGAGGGAAGGCTGGGAGGTGCCGAGAGGAGAGCGACAGCAGGTTGGGATGGAAAGGGGGGGACTCCTCCGAGTTTTGCCGTCGGTGGAGGCTCATCCCGCGGATCCAGGGTCATCCACCCTGGATATTCATCCCACCAGATCCAGGCTCATCCCGCCGGGTCCGGTGGATGTTCATCCCTGTGGGGTTGTCTCATCCCGCGGATCCAGGCTCATCCTGCCTTGTCCCGGTCGGTGGATATTCATCCCCCCCGATCCAGGTTCATCCCCCCAGATCCAGGCTCATCCTCCCGGATCCAGGTTCATTCCCCCCGATCTAGGCTCATCCCCCCGGATCCCGGTTCATCCCCCCGGATCCAGGCTCATCCCGCATTGTCCCGGTGGATGTTCATCCCCCCGAATCCAGGTTCATCCCCCCGGATCCCGGTTCATTCCCCCCGATCCAGGTTCATCCCGCTCGGTCCCGGTCCCGGGCGCTGCCTCCCCCTCGCGGCCGCGGGCAGCGCGTGCTGCCCCGGGATCCTGGACTCGAGGGGGGATCCCCGATGCACGGTGAGCCCCAAAATCCCACACCCACACCCTCCGATCCAGCCGCAAGAGCAGCAGAACCCTGGGCAACCCCTGGCAGCGCTCCCCAGGTCCCACTCCTGGGATGCTGCTTTGGGGTTCCCGGGTTGTACAAGCCCCAGATTGGAAGCAGCAGCTCGCCAGAGGCTCCTGGCACCCCAGTCCCAGGGGGGCTGCTCCAGGGATCCCTTCCCACGGGTCACAGCTTGTACAGCCCCCAAATCAGGAGCAGCATCACCCCACAATATAAGGAGAAAGCAGGATCCCCCTACAAGCTGCTGCCCCAAACAGGCCCCAGCTGATGCTCAAACAGCAACAAGAGGAGACAGGCAGTGGGTTTGAGGGTGAATTTTATTAGAATCAAGGATGGGGGTTGAGGGGTACAGACCATTCCCAAAAATACAAGGGGAGAGGGGCTTCCCACGAGAGCCAAAATCCTCACCCACCTTAAGCCAAGCTGGTTCTCCCCAGGGAGCTGACATTGCAGAGGGAGCAAGGTGGGACAGGGAAGCAGGGAGGTGAAAAGGGACATGGGATTTGGACAGGTAAGACCTGTGCTGAGTGAAGCAGAGGAGATGGTATAGGGAGGTGTTGGTGTGTTTGCCTCCTCAGCAAAGCCTCAGCTCATCCACAGGGGCTCAAGCCCACCCCTGAGCCATCTCCTGTGTTTCAAAGAGCAGATGCTCCCTTATCCCAAAATACAGAAATCAGGACTTTGTCCAGGAGGAAAAATGCAGAAAAAAATAAAAAGCATGCAAAAAAAAAAATTTTTTTTTTAAAAAATTAACACCGTTCCCCAAAGCACCAAAAAAGGGTGAGATTAAGGAAGGGGGAAAGGGATTAAACACAGAGAGAAGGGAGAAAACCCCAAAGCTCAACTCAAAACAAAAATAATCCAAAGTAACCAACTACAAAAAAAAAATACAATTGTACATCTCAGCAGCAAAGCTGTCAAACCAAGCAGGTACAGGTGAGTGTCGGGTGGTTTGCAGAGCAGGATGAGGAGGAGGGAGACATGGAGAACATCAATCACTTCCTTATTTTCCATCCAGAGGTGGGCTGGGGGGTCAGGGTTGAACTGAAGCTGAACAGGGTTTGTGCAGCTCCACCTGGGCTGGTTCCCCCAGGGTTTCTTGACTCAGGGAGGGGGATCAGAGGGATGGCACAGGGAAAAGTGTGGCTGTGTGATGCATCAAGGACTGAAAACCATTTGCCCCAAAAAGCAGCTTTCCCAGGAGCTGCTCGTGGGGATAAACGGTGTGGAGCACCCCAGTTCTCAGGAAGGGGGTCCCCAGCACTGCATCAAACCCTGGACTGCAGGAGGGGGGGATAATGAATTTAAGGGGACATCATTCTTCATTGAGGGGGGACCCTGAACACTTGAAATTCACCCTGAAATCCAAACCTCCAGGGCATGAATTTCAGGAATAACATTTTTAAAAGATTCAGTTAAAAAATAGATACATTTCTTTAAAAAAGAAAGAAAAAAAAAATCTTAGGCCAGAGTGTTTTCTAGTGACCCCTTCCCCACCTGCCCTAATTTTGCCAGAAAAATGTTATTATGCCAGATCTGCTGGCCACATAGACATCCACACATTCATCATTGATTTAAAAATATATAATATATATAGAGCACACGTACACACACACAAATATATATTAGAAAAGAAAAAAAAAATCCTTCGGAAAAACTCAATTATTAAAAACAAAAAAAAAAACCCCAAAAAACCCAAAAAAAACCCAAAACCAAAATCCACAGCCGGTGCGTTTATCTGTGATCATGTACAGTAGAAGCCAGAAACCCCTCCTGCTCCCCTGGCTCCTCAGGCTGGGAGCGTGGGGAAACACATCAGGCTTTCACAGTGGATTTGTCAGCAGAGAAGGAACTGCTCCTCCCTCCTCCCACACAGAAGGGCTTTAATTTATAGCGAGTTAGATCAAACCTAGGAAACACGTTACAAAGTCCATTATATATAGACATCAAATGTACAACTGCTGGCAGCCCCGGGCCAGTCACTGGGGTTTGGCTCTCGCTGGCACCCACAGGGGTGGGGACAGTTTGGGACACGAGTTCAGCCTCTGGAAGGAGCGGGTGTCACAGTGCAGGGTCTGACATCAGCTCCAGGTTGGAAAGCAGAGGGAGCAGCGTCTTCTCAGGGAGCCAGGGATGGTGGAGGCAGCCAGGGCTGTGGAAGGCGATGCCTGGAGCAGGGATGTGTCCTCCCAGCCCAGGGCTGGAAGGAGGAGAGGCAGCACTGGGGATCTGCTGTCCCTCCATCACCTCGTGCCCACGAGGGAAGGGATGAAGTCTCATGGGCAGGCATGGGCACAGCGTGGGCTGCAGCTTGTGTCACAGTGGGCTCGTGGAAAAATGCCTTTCCCCCTTTGTTCCCCCCTCAAGGGAGCAGCACTGACTGAGGGAGGGGGATGCCCGAGCTGGTGCTGCCTCAAAAGGTCCTTGAGGTGTCGAGCCAGGCATTAAAACAACTTCTGGTGTGAGCAGCAGCCCAGGGAGCCCCACAAGCCCCTAAAGCTGTGTGGGCTCCTGGGGACAGAGAGCCAGGCACAGAGGGAAGGAGAGTGAGACCAGACTCCAGGGAAGGGGCTTTGGGCAGGCAGGAGAGGAGTGGGAGAAGAACCAGCAGCACTGGTTCTCTCTGTCTTCCCCTGGCAGCAAGGAAACACAACCCCCTGTGCTGTGCACTGGGTGCTGGGGAGGGGAAGTGGCCTCTGGCACCCTCTGCCTGCTCAGGCACTGCTCCTCTCCTGGAACCTCCAGAGTCCTTGGCTTGGCTGGGAAGATGTTGGCTTCAAAAGGCTCCTCCTGGAGGATTTTTTTCTCGGGGCAAAGAGAAAAGAGATTTCTGGATGGGGCCAGAGATGCCCCCAGGCCGGGGAGGTGCGATTTGTGATGATTTGTGATTTGTGCAAACCACCGTGAACTCGAGTCCTCGCTCGCTGTCCTGCGGGGAAGCTGGGATGGAGGGACTGCAGGAAGCTGGGGGCTGGGAGTTAGGAGTCTTCCCCGAGGATCTCTGTCACAAAGGAGGCCATGTCAGTCTCTTTGGTGTCGTGCAAGGTAAAGAAAGGATGTTCCTGCCAAGGAGATCAAAGAAAGCGTCAATGACACCAAAGCCAAGCACAGACCCCGGGGGATGTCACACAGCTGGAGGTGGACTCCAGCCTCCTCCCCAGACTCCCATGGACACCATTCTTCAGCTAAAAGATGAATTTTCCTAGGTTCAGCCCCAGTGGGACACCCCACCTAGCTGTACTAGCATCCTTCGAGGTCTAAACTCTCCAAGAGCAGATAGGACAGAGGGAGAAAACACCTGGAAAACCTGACCTTAACACCCATGAAATGAACACATCCTGCTCTGTGCCTGAAAAATCACCCATGTGTTCTCCCATTTCCCTGCTGGACCACTGATGTGAGTTTCAAAATCAGGAATAAAGACCAGCAGAAACAGCTCTGCACTTACCATAAGTTCTAAATAGTTCATTCGCTCAGCTGGGTTCTTCCTTAAGCTGAAAGGGAAAAAAAAAAAAAAAAAAAAAAAAGAGAGAGAGAGAAAGGCTGTAGCATCTTTTTGTTTTGCTGTATGTGGTCTGTCATAGGGGATCTCCCCTTCTCACCCAACATGAAATGCTTCCCCTGGGCTGCACCCATCCCTCTCCCCCCTTGGCTGAGCAGGTTTGAAGCATCAGCAAAGCAGCCAGGCAGGTGACTGGGGAAGGACAACTCAGTGTTTTGCCACAAAAAGCACAAGCCAAGCAGCTCTGCACTCTGCACCACAGAGACCAGAACAACTGGGAAGGAGAGGTTATGGTTTCCCAGCACCTGCAGGGTGAGCTTGCCTTTGCCTGGCAGCTCCAGGCAGCACCCAGGGAGCAGGGGACACCCTGGGGGGAGCAGCTTCCCACAAAACCACAAGGCAGCTTTCACCCAGAGGCTGCCAGGGCTTGGTTCTGGTTTTGCTGCCACTTTGCCAGAAAACACCAGCATTTCAGCAGCAGTGACAGGAAAAGGGGAAGAGAAACCTCTGCACCTTCCAGCCAGTCTGGGTGAGTCAGGCTGAGAACAAAACCAGTTTGGGCAGCGCTTCCTGCCACGCTGAGCACCAGGTACAGCGAGGAGGGGAGAAATGGGCTCCCGAAGGACAGCAAACCCAGCCCCTACAGACCAGGGCTCCTCCTCAGCCAGGCTGCGAGAGCCAGCAGTCCCTGCTGGAGCCTCACCACTGTGCTGTGAAGTCCACGAACTCCTTGGAGAAGCGTTCAGGTGGCAGCTGGGGCGAGGGCTCCTCCACCACCTGCTTGAGCTGCTGGAAGGGCGTCCCCCAGGACTCGTATGGGAAGCGCAGGATGGCCAGCTCGATCTGGGGATGGAGGCAGGGCAACGTGACACACACACCCAGCACAACCCCACGATGCTCAGCCAGCTCAGATTCAAAGGAAAACCCTCTTTCCTTACAAACCATTTTCAATTTGGGTCACACCACTTTTTTTTTTTTTTAAATACAAAGACCCAGAGGCCAAAAATACTTCCTTTTGAGGCTGGTTCAGCATATTAATGCATTTACAGGAAGTCACAAAAGATATGTAAAATGGGATTATTTAAAAAGATAATAATAACAGCACAGAGTTTCTGCACTGGCTTCCAAAGTGCTCTGCTGGCCCTAAGGCAGCCTCTGGGCCTAAGGCTGGCCCTGCATGAGCTAAACACACAAAAAATCCACAAACCCAAGAAAAACTAAGTGCTAGAACGTCATTTTGCCAAAACCACCTCAATTACTGGGTTCTTCCTACAAGTCACCTCTGCTCCATCCCTCATTCAAGCAGGAAAAACTCTGTCACAGCTCTTGGGCAGTCTCCTTATTCCAAGGATCAGTTTCTGTCTCAAAATGGGCAACAGAACCTTGAGACCTGCCTGGTAGGGTGTGATGGGATGGGAGGAATAACAAACCTGAAAGGACAGACTGGGACAGAGCCCAGTGTCCCTCCCTGCCTCTGGCTCAGGTCAGGGGAATTCAGCTCCTGCTGCTGCAAAACTGAACGAAGCCACCAGCCCAGGAAGGTCTGGAATAGCCCTGCAACTCAACAGCCCACAGACTGTCTGCTCTGAAATCAATCCAACCCCTTCATAAAGAAAATAAAACAAAAAGGAAGCCAGCCCAGGAGAAAGACACAAGAGGGAACCAAACATTCTGGGGCTCCATTCAGCTGCAGGCTGGCCAGCTTTCAGCAAGGTCCTCTCTCCCTCCCAGCTTTGGAAAGGTTTGGATATTCCATCACTCAGAGTCTCCCATCCCACAGCTTCCTGCAGCTCAGAGCTGATGACATTTCCAGTCAGCCAGACCAGCTCTGCACTGGCATGGGGACACCAGGGACAGGGGCTTGGGTTTGGCACTGTGGATGAGACCACACTGGAGAAAAGGGAATATCTGCCAGGACACAGCATGCACAAACACTGGATGCAGCCCCTAAAACAAAAGCCACAGCTAAGAGGGCACAGGAAAAATTCCTGAAGATAATCTACCCTGAGAGAAAGAGAGTCTCCTGGAAAGCAGGAGCTGTTTTCTCAGGCAGCATCCCTTGGAGCCAACAGCTGGGATTTCCTTTGCTGGCGCCAGAGGATCTCAGCTCCTTTCTGCAAGATGTTTTTTGCAGGAGGCAGATAAACCATCCCAAGCAGCTGCAATTTTGGAACTGAAAGCATTTCCCCTTCCTGTTGGCTGCTCTGAGCTAACCCCACGGGCAGGATTTGCTGCAAACCACACACAGCAGCTCTCACTGCAGCAGGACTGGAATCCCCTGCAAGGCTCTGCTGACACGGGGGGGTGAAGCAGGAAGGCTGAGCCCTGCCCCACTGACCTCCCCTCAGCCAGCAGGCAGGGAAGTGCAGAGCAATTAAAAACCAGACTCTTGGATACTCTGAGTGGATACTCATTGTCATCCTGATATTGTCTGCTGGGAGCCTGAATTCCCATTAATGTGGTCATTAATCCACAGTGCCCTGAGCTGCCAGGCTCAAACTGAGCCCTGCTTGATGGGCACCCACCCACACTGCTCACAGCAGGGACAGCCCCACCTGCCCAAACCCCATCCCAGCCCCAGGGCTGCAGGCACAGATCCCAGCCCTTGGTGTTACCATTGTGATCCCAAGGCTCCAGACATCCGACTTCACGTTGTAGCCCTTCTGGTTCAGCTCTGGGTTTATTCTTTCTGGCTGTAAAAGCAAAATGGGAGATGTTACCACTCCTGCTTTCCCAAACCCCACAGAGCAAATCTCTGGCTCCAAAAGCCAGGCTGGGTGGATTTCTCTGGGTCTGAGGTTAAATCTAGCTCTGATGAAAGCCACATCTTGCTCCACACAACTCACATCAGCTCTCCCTCTTTGCAGGAGAGTGAGATTGCATGATCCCTGCCCCAGGAGCATACACTTCCCACATGGATCCCACAGACAGCAAAGGGAAATTCGTCTTGACTTGAGGATGAAACTAAACAATCTTGCCAAGAAAAACCTCAGTACTTTCTATGCAACAAAGAGCAGTGAGCACTGCCACAACCAGCACCAGCCAGTTTTGTATCCTTCTGCAAATGGAAGGGGCAGAGGGAGAGTCACTGTGGGATTAACAGAGCTGGGCTTAAAGGGAGGCTCTGCTGAGTCAGGGAGGCCAGAGCACTCTTGAGTGGCTTTTATCTCAGGGTGGAGGTGGAACAGGCTGATTTCTAAGCAGCAGCCTCTTACAGTCAGGGCTGGGGCTGCACAGGGTTGCACTTACAGCCATGTAGGGTTTGCAGCCAGCATCCATGGTCTTGGCAACAGAGTCCACCAAGTAACCACTGATCCCAAAGTCACACATCTTCACGTGTCCCTCCTTGTTGATCAGCACGTTGGAAGGTTTCACGTCTAAGAGGAAATGCAAGAGGGCAAATTGGGCATTTGCAGGGGTGTGGAAGAGTCTGAGACAAAACAGGCAATTCCCTGCAGGCCTGGGAGGGACCAGGCAGGCCCCAACACAAGGGGAGGGAGACAAAACCCCACCAGTCTTATTGCAGTAAAAATCATTCACAGGTAAAACTACAACCATGTCCTTCAGAGACAAAAGTCCCCTCTCCAACCAGGCAGGTCAAAAGGTTGAAATAAAATGAGGAGTTTATCCCCAGCTCCTTAGGAGAGATTTATGTGCCCAGCACAGCCCTAAAAGCACAGCTCTACCAAATCTTCATGACAGTTTGTCTCATGCACATCCTGATCTGTCCACAACTGCACAAGGGACTTCACCAGGACTGGAGAGCAAGACCTACAATTCCCATCTGCGATTTTGTAAGGCCTCCTTCAGTCCTCACTTTACTAAAATTACCCAGCCAGGAGGATTTGGGCATTTTATCTCCAAGAGCTGCCTTCAAGACAGTTCTGTACTCCAAGAGGGACAGAGATGCTCATAAAATACAGGTAGTGAGGAATTCTGTTGTTACATTCAACCCTTCATATGGAAAGGAGGAGGAGAACAACATCCTGCAAAAAGGGAAGCATCTCAGGAACAAGCATCTAGATCTGTTCACCACAGCCCTAAGCATCAGCACATTCCACTTTAGGCATCCCAAAGTGACACAGCACACCAGGAAAGGAATCCTCCCCTAGCTTATTTCAAGGTTGGATCTCCAGCCACACTCCACTAACCCCATCCAGCATTTACCTCTATGGATTACAGACAGTTTACTGTGCAGGTGCTCCAGAGCTCGTACAATCTGGGGACAAACAGAGTGAAAAAGCACCCATCAGTCACACACAGCAGCAGCCTCTCACTGCAAACACACCACAGGCCTCAGGAGAGCCCTCCAGCAGGCTCAGGGCATGAACAAACCCATCAAAGAACCCAAGAGCTACTCACAGACACAGCCATTTTCCCCAAAATGTCTTCAGGGATGGTTTTCTTCTTCTCCAGTACTTTCTTGTAGAATTTATCTAGGGAGGTGTCCATGAGTTCCATGCAGATCCACACATCACCCTGCAGATGGAGAAAAAGCAGCTGAGAGGGAATTCCCTGGAAATCCAAGGGAGGCAAAGAGCTGGGCTGAAGAAGATAGGGGTGTGTTTGGGGACAGTTTGGTGCCTCCAGTGCCATCCCACAGCCCCAGGTGGCCCCAGGCAGGTCAGTACCTCACGGAAGAGGGCTCCATAGAAGGTGACTGTGTAGAAGCAGTCAACTGTCCTCATGGAGATGTCCAGGTCCATCAACAACCTCTTCTGCTCCTGAGTGTTCACAGTGGCTCGAATCCTCTGAGACAAATATGAAAGAAGAAGGGTTTGGTGTAGGTGAGGTAACACCATCATCCCCCAGCCTGACTCAGGACCTGCAGTTCTGAAGCCAGGGTGTTTTATCCTTATTTTGCAGCCAGCAGCACCCAGGAGGACACACCCAAATTGCCTCTGCCAGACAGAATCTTAACGAATGCCAAACCCTTGGCACGCTCTGCAGAGGATGCAGGGCCAGGCCAGCAGCCTGGACAGGCACTGTGACATCCCAGCCTTGCACTGCAGGCACCAATCCTGCATTCCCAAGCCTGTTATCAACCCCTCTGTGCCCACCAGTATCAGCACAGACCCTTCACTGGCCAAACCACACCAGGAGCACCACGGGCTGCCAAACCCAGATAAGCCTGTCCCCATTTTGCCACAACCAGTGAGCTCAGCAGTTCCTCTGCTCCCTTGGAGCTGCCCCCGCTGCTCCCAGTCCCCCTCAGGTGTCCTCCCTCACCTTCACAGCCATGATGGTGCCGCTCTGTGCGTGCCGCACCTTCTCCACCACGCCGTAGGCACCACGGCCCAGCTCCGAAATGGCCACCAGGTCATCAGCTTCCACCTCAAAGTTCTTCAGGGAGAGAGGACAAAGTGACATCAGGGACAAGCACACTGATCATCAGCAACATTTCCAGCTCGCTCGTGCAGAGCATTTCGAACAATGGTAGCTACAGCACTCCAGAGGCACCACGCTTTGGGAAGATGGGGTATTTTTGGCTCTGTTGAATCACAGCCCAAACCCTCTCACCCCACACTCACCAGGGTTCATTTAATTCCCCCTCTGCAGCTGGAGATCAGGACTTTCATCCTTTAAACCCAGGGAACGTTGCCACTCGAAAGGGCACCAAAGGTTGGTGCCTCTCTGCCTGCGGGGGATTACCCACACAAGGGTATTTCTGCAGTTGCTGAACTATTTGTAGGATTTTAACAGCTCCTGTGCCAACATGGGCAGCAGTGAGGAACCTCCACCACAGCTCCAAACCCCTGTGTGCAGCCAGGGATCCCTGACCTCTTCCCACATCCCAAAAAGCATCAGTCACAAATACACCTGTGTGTGTCTAATAACACCTAATAACGTGTGCATTCTATAACATCTGTAACATCTAATAACACGTGCAAAGCCTCTCGTAGAAACAGCACACAGCAACTCCATTTCTAATTATCAGTGAGTTCAAACAGGTTTTACCCACCCTCAATACTTTCTCCTACCACCAAAAAGCTGCCAGCAAGGTAAAACCTGAGTTAACACTAAGAAAACAACTAGCTAAGTGCTGCTTCAAACTGGGAAAAAACCACGGCCAGTGCTCAGCCCAGCGAGTGGCTGGCACAGCAGGGAGCCAGCGAGCTCCTGCACAACCCACAACCAAGTTTCCCTAAAGACACGTTCCCCTGTAATTGCTGCTCTGCTGGGCAGGGCACGAACCCAGTGAGACATGGGCTATTTTTGGACACTGCATTCATCACTCCTAATAAGTCACAGGCCTCCTTTTAGCCAGGCTTTATCCAGCCTCCAGTTCTCCTCCGGTCTCAGGGAATGAAAATAATACCAGGATGCCAAAGTGCCCCAGTGGCCACAAAGGCAGTGAGGGTGGGAAACGAGCACAGCTCCGGATACGGAGCCACGCCCTGAGCAGGGAGAGAGGAAACGGCCCCTGCAGTGGAGGAGCCAGGCTGGGAGATGTGGCTGCCAGGCCCCTGGCCAGCACTGGCCCCTCAGCACTGGCCACAGCTCAGGCAGCAGCCGTCAGGTCTGCTGGTCCTTCCTGCCAGCCCTTGTTGGTCCCAGCCAGATGTGGCTGTTGATTCCAGCCAGATGTGGCAGGCAGGGAATGAGGGAGGGCTGTGCCTGAGCTCAGCACTGAGCTATGCTCTGCCCAGCACAGGAAGGTGCCGGCCCTTTCCTGGGCAGGACGTGGATCCTGAAATCCTCGTTTCAGATCAGAGCAGGGCTGAGGGGACAGGCCTGACCTCCCACCACGGGCAGCTGGCAGAGGAGCACTGCAGGCTCACAGGGGCCTCCAGGAAGGATCTGGTGGTGCTTTTCAGACATGTGTTCTGCAGTTGTTCCAGCTTATTGTGTTTTTCCTTTCCTGGCATTTGCCCCGAGGCTTCCCCAGAAGCTGGCTGTTCCCAGCACGATCCAGGAACCAGCACTGCCCTGCCCAGCAACAAGAGGTGATGGATGCACCCACAGAGCTGGTGCTTCCCTCCCAGGACAATGGGATGCAGGGCACGGCCTGTGCAGATCCCACGGACCAGAGGTCACCACCCACCTCCACTCCTGAAGCTGGACTTCTGCCCAAGTCCTCTTCTCCTCCACGTCACTCCAAAATACCCAGACCAGACCCTTCCTGCAAACACTGGAGCAGGCAAGGAAGTGACTCTAGAGTTTTCCCTAAGCTGCAGCACTATCCCCTTGCACACACAGTGCCCAGGCTGTCACAGACAGCATCTATCCCAGACTTCTTGCTACACCCAACACCAGGCTGGAACACAGCACAGGCAGCAGGATTGCTCCCCGGACCCAGCCAAAGCTTCCTCTCCTCAACCCTAATCCTTGCACTGAGGCCAAGGGACCCAGATCCCATCAGCCAAGTCACCTCCCAGCCTGGTAGGGTCTAGATATAGGGCTGATCCAATGCAGGGTATTTTTAGCTCATTTGCAAACAGCTTCTGCAGCCCCAAGAGAGCTCATAACAAGAGAACAAAATAAAGGAGAGACAGTGGCTATTTCTAGCAGTGTTTTTCATCAGGTCACCAGGAAAGATTTTGGAGAACCAGAGAGAAGCTTTGTGCCCAGCTTCTCCTGAGCCTCAGGCAGCAACACAGATCTGTGGGTAGGCAGGATAAAGGGACTTTGGAGCAGTCTGAGAGCTTGGTGAGGCCACCCTCATTTAGGACAGATGGGTTGGATCATCCTAGAATGGTTTAGATTAAAAGTTGTACCCCATGAGGCTGCAAGGTACAATCCACAGAGCTCTCTATGTCCAGGGAAAACCAAACTGGAAGCAAGCAAAAAAAGAAACCCCATTGACACGTACTTTATCTCCAATGGTAATGAACGTCCTGGAGTCCAAGTTCCTCGGGGGACTGCAAGAAAAGAGAGTCAGGAGAAAGTTCAGCTTCATTCACCCTCTTGGCCACAGCCAGGTTTCACATTCCTTTGAGCACTTTCAGCTGCTGCTTTCCCCCTCCATGCCTCGTTGTAGGTTCCAACCAGCCCCCTCCAAACACCCACAAATGCTTTGAATCGTGCCAGTAACGCCTCACCCCGCAGCCAGGAGGCACAGTGAGAACCCCGGGGAGTCAGCCAGGTGAGACATGCACCAAACCACCAGGCTGTGAAACCATTCCTGCTCGGGAGAGGAGCCTGAGGAGCTGAGATGAGACGTTTCTGTGGCAGAGCAGCTCAGCTGTCATGTTTTGACAGGCAGGTGTTGTAACAGCACAGCCACGTAGCCCGAAACGCACGCGAGGGAACAACAGGTAATTCCTCCCCTGTGAGTCATTTGTGTACACTCTGCTGCCTGCTCCAGGCAGGCAGAGCACTTTAGTGTCACCCTTTGCACAACACCAGCCAGGTGAAAGTTGTCCTTTATGGTTTTTTTCCTTATTGCTGCCCACTTCCCATTCTGGGCAGCACGGTACTTTTAGAGCCACCATGAGTGTTCTGCCTCTTGTGCTTCACTTCTGGGCTCTCCCCATCCTCTGGGAGTTTCTAAGAGCAGAGATTGCACAACTGGTTTAGTCTCAATTCCCATCAGAGCAGCCTCCAGCTTCAAGGAAGTACTTTGGGCTCTGAGCAAAAGCCTTGTACTGTGCAAATATTTGCACTGCAGCTTGAAAAGCAGGGAGAAAAGGAGCTGTGGACAGCTTGCACCAGCCTCTGGGCATGCAAAGCCCTGAAGACTCCAGCATGAGGCCTTCTCCAGGGGAAATTCAAACTCTGGCAGGAGCAGAGACAAATGTGCCCGTGGGGGAAGGAGGTGGCTGTCACACACAGGGCAGGGCTGTTTGAGGTTGCACAGCATCAGTGGGGGAGCTCCCCTGCCTCTCCTTTTCTCCTTTTCAGCAGTGATATTTCTCTTTTGGGGACTTCACTGCACTCCTGGAGCCGGGAGAGTTCTCTAGAACAGGTTTCTGGAGCAAACAAGGCTCAGCAATGGCGATGCAGCCCGAAGTGTTTTGGAAGAGCACCATGGAAGTGGAATTTTATCCGTCTGCTCTTTGTCAAACCAAGCACTGCTACCCTGGGCTCTCCCCCATGGCATAACAAGCATCAGCAGCTCGAAGCAAACAGGGCAGGGAGAAATTCCAGTGCCCTGAGATATTGCTGGGCACTGGCCCCGGCACCAAACAGCACAGCAGTGTAAGATGTCTGTGTCCTCCTTTTAGCAGGGTAAGGAGCTGCAAACAACTCAAACCAAACCTGATACTCAGGCCATGTAAAACATTCCCCAACTTTTGTGCGTCTGGCTTCTTTCATGGCCCAGCTACCATCATCTCTTCTCTTCCCCTGCCCTAAAATTCTTCCCTCTTCTTCCCTCAGGCAGATTCACTCTCTCTACCACACCTTTGCCCTTTGGCACTGGCAGAGCCATGGCAGAAAGAGTGAGGAGAGCTCCCCGGAGGATTCTGAGTCTTTGCCTTTAGGACATTTCCTATCAAACAGGCACCTCCCAGAGGGACACACGCTGTGCACGTGTCTGCACACACATGTGCAATTCCTTCTCATCACCCACGAGCCACAGCTTAAGAGAAAAGAATAACTATGCTGATTTTGGGAAGTCTTCACAGGCCATTCTTCTCAAGGAAGTGCCAAATCCAGCTCTGGAGAGCATCTTTAAGCAGCAGAGATACTTACGTTGTGTTGGCAATGGGTGGTTTGATGGGGACACATGTTATCCTCAGATCCCTTTTCTTCTTGCCTTTCACTGGAAGAGAAGATGCACCCGTGAGCAAATGGATTTCCGCTTTTTTCCTTCAAGCACCCTCTTCCCAGCAGCCACTAGGCAGGGAATGCAGGGCTTGGACCCCTCACCATGGTCAGCAAAATGCCATGAAGGTCACAGTGACCACTTGCTCAAAATTTCAGGCAAGAGCCAGAGCACAAGTGGGTCTCAATGACACTGTTGAACATTGCTGTGTAGAAATAGCCAGGGGTGCACTAACAGACCATTTTCCAGGTCTTGTAGCCAAGCACTGTACACCCAAAAGTGCTCTTTACCCTACATGGCCATTAACAGTCCCCTCTCTTTGGGATTTAAACTCTTTCTGGAGTGAAAGCTGCAATTTCTGCTGGGCACTTACCTGGTTTGTGTGGCTCCAAGGATCCTTTGGAATCTGAAAGAGCAAAAATGAGACATCAGCTCAGCCTTCATGCTCCAGCCAAAGCAGAGAGCAGCCCTGTACCCCTCGTGGCTCATGGACCCAGGAGAGCTCCAGGAGAGGGAGCAGCTGGGCTTTGGGAGCACAGCCAAGCCTGGCCCCATCCTCGTTTCTCCAGCCACAAGAGGTCCCCATGCCATTAGCGATGTGCAGGGCTCCCAAAAAATGTTCCCTGTCCACAGGCTGCTTGACCCCCATAGCACCAGCCCCAGCCTGGCCTTCCTGGGAAGAGCAGAGCTGGATCTGGCATGGAGGGCAATGAAATGAGACATCCAGCAAAAGGAAGGGGTTAGTCCCAGCAGGAGAGGGGACACCCCACTCACAACAAATGGAAAACGGAAAAAACAGACATGAGCTGACTGTCAGCCAGCAGTGAACCCCTCACAAGTCCAGGCTTGCACAGGCTGAGGCACCAGGACAAGGCACCAGGAGTGACTGGCAGGAAGACGCCCTTGTCCCCTTCCTCCCAACTCCAAACAGCCCTGAGATAACAACACCCACTGCTGCAGAGGGAAACGGGGCTCAGGCAGGGCCAGGACAGGCCAGAAACCTGCAGGTGAAAATTCCATCCCAGCTCCCTGGGAAAATAAACTGACCCCAAGGAGCTCAGAGTGCAGCAGCTGAGAGCATCGAGGTCCTGATTCCCCCAGCTGAGACAAGGGGGCAGCTGCACTTTGCAGCTCAAGGTGCTGTGGCTGCACAGAGCTGGATGATCCATTACAAAGCAGGAATATCAAGGTGTGCTGCAGGCATGGGGCTGGGAGCAGACAGCTCAGCGTGGCCTTGGACAGCCTTTCAGAACAGCTCCTACCTGCCTGGCTGCTGGGAGCAGGAGTGTGGACAAAGTCCAGCATTCCAAAGGCTGCCAGGGAAGGGAGGGGAGAGCGAGGAGCTGGGATTTCAGCAGGAGAGGCAGCACTGTGAGAGAGCTCCTGCAGCTGCAGCAGGACAGAAGGGAGAACAAGCCCAACATGTCCCCAGCACTGACAGCCCCCATCACTGTGCACTGCCAGCTCCAAGACAAAACAGGTGCTTGGGACTCACTTCTCCTGCCTTGTCCTTCCCCAAATGCAGACCTCAGTGAGGTTGTGGATTAAAGCTGGTCTGCAACATACTGCAAAGGTCCAAACTGCAGGACCAGCAGCATCCCTCCCTGCTCAGCACTGATCAGTCCACACCCTCACCTTATCTGCCACTTTTCCTGGATCACAGCTGAGCCATAAGCTCCAAGACCAGCACAGTTTCCATGATGTGAACTTCCAGCTCAGTGAAACCAGTCAATGAGCCACTCCACCCAAACTGATCCTGCTTGGATGGAAACCACCTGAACCATGTCAGAGCAATCACAAGTTCTAATCTGTGAGCCTGCAGGGTTTCCCTTCCCCATCACCCACCCAGCAGGCCTGGAAGGGGTTCTGTGAACAGCCCCACACACCCACTGCTGGCACTCTGCAAAATACCCAGTTGAGTAACGACAGCATCAAATGCAAAATGAAGCCAAAGCAAAGATGTTGTCTGTGGGTTCAGAAATGCCTCCCCTTCCCACTCCCAGCCTCTCATTACTCAGCGTGGGAGGCCAAGAACAGAATCTAGGAACTGAGGTCCCCTGAATCCTTCTGCACTCAAGGGGACCTTGCTGTGGGCACCATCCCAGGGGATGGATTTAGCTCCGTGCCGAGTGCTTCACCCCCAGGACCTGCTCTCAGACTCGGGCTGGTCTCTGCTCCACACGCAGCAGTTACCAGCCAGACCTCTACACGAAATCCCCCCGTGCTGGCTGGGATTCTGCTCCATCTGTTTGCTCTCCCTCTCCCCAATTGCCATAGTAACCCTGCAGAGCCAGCACAAAGCGCCTTCTGTGGCACCAGCAGCTCCCCTGGCACCGCAGCCGTGACTCACAGGGCAGCAGCAGAGTCCATGGGCACCCAGGCCAGGCTCCTGCAGGATGGCCTCAGCCCTTCTGGCTGCAGGGAGCTGGGAGCACCCAGTGCAGGGTTGGGAGTCAAAGAGTGCCTTGTCCAGTGGAGCCCAAGCTTGCAGGCAGGATTTGCAGCATGGGATAATCAGGGCAGCAAGGGACACGGAGATTCCCTGTTCTGAACCCCTGCTCAGGAGAGCTTTTAGATGTGCACCGGCCATGAACTCTGCTGTCACAGGCACCCTGCACACTTCCCTGTACTCCCAAACTACCACCCTTGACTTCTCAGAGTTGGAGTCAGCAACCATCCCCTTCCCAGCCTGTCCTGCTTAGCCCCAAAAAGCACTGATTAAACTGGAGGTTTAATACCACCACTCCCAGGCTGTGCCCGGGCCACCTACAAAGGGCAGAAAACCCAGCACAGCCCATGCCTGCAGGAATAAAATCCCCCAGGATGCAGCCCCTGCAGCCAGGGAGCTGAGGCAGAGGTTGGATTCATTTGTTACAGCTCTCCTTAAATTTGACACGAGATTTCCAGACATACTCCTTGCTGCAAGCTTCTCCCACTGCTTGTGGCACCAGTGCCTCTCCCCAAGGAGAGTCCAGGAAAAACCAGGGAAGGGAATAAAAAAAGGGGGAAAAAAAAGAGAGAAGCAGAAAGGCAGTGGGATGGGCATGACATGACCCTGCAATTCAAGCCCTGCAGTGGCAGGCAGGGCAGCTTTTGCCTCCAGCCCCCGCAGGCAGCTGCTGTCAGCTCCTTCCCACTGGAGAGTCCCTGGCACTGTCTCTCCTACACTTGAGACTCAGCACAATCCCTCCCACATTTGGGATCCCGGGAGGGTCGGTGCAGGAGGAACTGCTAGAATGTGCACAACTGCTTATGTCACCTGAAAATCCTGGAAACTCCAGTTTCCCAGGTAACTGGGCTCTTGCAGGAGGGGTGTCTGCAACAAGTCCCCCTCAAGAGATCCCTCTGCAAAGGCCAAAAGGCAGCAGAAGGACAAGGCAATGTGGGGACACATCCTGGTTATCCCTGCAAGCTGCAGGGCTCTGCTGCCAGCCCCAAACCCACAGGATGGCAAGGCACCATTCCTGGCACAGGAAAGGGCTGCCAGCCACAGACACACACAGCACAGTGCCCTGCACCCAGGGCAGGGGAAAATTAGCTGACAGAAGTTCCTGGTGCGGATGAAATTGCAACCCACGTGATGCTGCAGGCACGTAACTGCATCCTTTATGCTAAGAAAGGAACCATTTCCTCCTAAAGAAAAAAAAAAAAAAAAAAAAAGCCCAACAAGATTTTTTCTCATGCTATAACCACCACCAGTCAGAACCGCCAGACATTTCCTGGAACTGCCTAATTCAACACCGGAATCCTCATTTTTGCCACCACCAACTTCAGCCCTATTAGGCTGCACCTCTCCACGGGAGGTTTTTCTTTCCCACTCCGCTGGCGTGGGCGGAGAGAAATGAACAGGACAATCTAAAGAACTGCAAATAAAACTATTTGCCTGAGTCGACCTTTGAAATTAAACCTCACCACTGCCTGCCCGGGGCTCTGGTTGCAGCCCCAGGTGAAGTGCTGGGCACGGGAGAGCTGAGCTGCTTTGTTAGTGCTGGGGGAAATGTTTGGGATGCATCCCGGTTCTCCTCGATCCAAGGAGGAGAGTCAATTGCCATGGATAGGGCAGAAGGCTGGAGGGTGGATCCCAGCCCTGCTGCAAAGAAAGAGCTGGAACAAAAAAGCATCAAGGAAAAACAAAAGAAAAAAAAAAAAAAAAAAAAGAAGAAAAAAAAAGGAAATAAATTGAGGCAGGGTGCAGAGCAGAGAGGGGAATTTGGGTGCTTGGTCATAAGAGCCAGCTCCTCACAGGCACACTTTGTGCTGTTTTCCACTGTTGGGAGTGGAAAAAGCTCTCTGTGGAAGTGGAAAAAGGGCTCTGAACCTGCCGAGAGCCATCACTCATCACATCAGCCCGCCGAGGTCCCGCTGCACAGGGGCTCCTCACTTCTGCAAAACTGCCAGCGAGCAGCAGGAAAAAACCACGCTGCACAAAAAGCCCCTTGCAGCCCCAAAACAGCGTCGCGGGCTGTGCTGAATCAGAGCTCCCGACTGCTGGGCACCCACCTTCCCTTCCCATGCAACAGGCAGGGGACAGCCACAAAGAGCTGCTGGAAAACCCTGCGTCCCAGGAATGCGACTCCAACCGGAGCCAGAAGCCAGCTTTACCCTCTGCATATTTTCCTTCAGACATGCTGGATTTGATTCTTTTTTTTTTTTTGCAATTAAGACGCCAGGGTTTTAACCCCACGAAACATGCAACTTTTTCCAGCGCTTTAAAAATAAATCCCCAGCTGCAAAGACCGACCCCCTGCTCCAGCCAGCAGTAACAAAACCGCGTGGATTGACCCCAAAAAGTTACACAGCCCCTTTTAGCACCAAAAAACAGCCCTTTGCTCTCCCCCACCACGTGTTGTGGAAATTGCAACATCTACCTTGCTTCTTGTCCATGGTTTCCCAGAAATGAAGAGCAGCGCCGGCACGCCTGGCAGAAGAGAGAGGGATGGGGGCGGGCTGGAGGAGGGAGGGGGGGAAGAAAAAAAAAAAAAAAATTCCCGCAGGATCCAGCGCACGGCACTTCTTGCAAGAGCCGATGATTCTCTTTTTTTTTGTTTGTTTTTTTAGTGGGAATGCGTGGCCCGAAGCGCCCGCACTTCACAGAGCCCTCCCGGGCGGGTGTCCCCAAAAGGTCCCCAAGGCTGGGAGCAGCAGCGAAGGCGAGCGGAGGGAATTGGGGAAGGTAGAGCCGCGTTCCCTCATCGGCAGCTGCCGAGGTTGGCTCCGATTACCCTTGAAAGCTCAACAGTTGTAAAAAGTGCATCGGAGAAATAGCAGGTGACGTCAACAGGAAACTGGTGGGGAGCCAGCTCCAGCTCCGGGAGCCGCCGGAGCGCGGGATGGCCACAGCGCATCCCGGGGGGACACGAACCCCACCGCTGCCAACCAGCCTGGCCACCCCGGCAGCGACCCGGGATAACCCCCAGGAGCTGCAGCTTATGGCCCCTCCGCATGGAAAGGGGTCACGTTTCGCCGTGCCGCTGCAGGTGACACGGTAATTGCTCCGCTGCTAACAACTATTACCACAACAAATAGTAGAAATATTGCTCCACGACAATGCCAGAGCCGGAGCTCAGCGGCTATTCCAGGGTGACAGCCGAGATGGCATCTCTGGTAGCAAAATATAAATCGCTGCGTGCACTTGGCTGGGAAATAGCAAGGGAGAGTGGGAAAATAAAAGTATTCATTTCTCTGCAAGCACGTGCAAGAAAAGCCATGGCCAAGTATTGCTGCTCTTCCCCTTTCCCTCAAAGCCACTCCAGCAGAAGCCAAGGCTGACACTCTTGATCAAAGCCAGGCTCAGCTCTGACAGGCTGCAGTTTTGTTTTCGATTTCCCTGTCAGCCTGGAGGGGAGATACTGTACCAGATTCTTTACCTGAAACTAATTATAGAAAATCTACCAGTGCTTTGCTCCTGAGCTCTCTCCCGAGTCCGGGCTGTGCTGGACCAGGCACATTTGCAGGCTGAAAAGTCAGAGGTCAAGGTAAACGCACATACCAACATAATGAGTGGCTCTAATTTTAAATAGTGTTTATGTAAGCCCCAGAAGGACTGCGGAAGGTATTTTCTCAGGCTCATTTCCACTCCCAGAGTATAGTTTCAGGCACAGATCATCAGCACATAAAGGATGCTGACGCAGGAGCCGCTCTTGCAGATGGCACTGAGAGCCACCAGCACTCCTGGGGAGAGCAGAGCTGTGCTGCCCTCCCATCACTAACTCTATTAACAGCTGATTCCCTCTCACCCAGACACAGACACTCCAAGAATCTTTACAGAAACCCACAGAGTCAGAGCTGCTTTGGAGCAGAAAGTCCCTAACCCAGCAAGTGGGATGGAAACAAGATTTCCTTTGAATTAAAACCCGTTGGGTTTCAGCGCCCGAGGACCAGGGGTGGTGTAAAGTGGAGCTTCCTGACATCTCAAAAGCATCTTTAAAAATAAACAAACAAGGGAAAAAAAAAAAAAAAAAAGAGTAGAAACAAAAATAAACCCAACTATCCTTTCAAGTCTCATGATTGGGAACTCTTTCAAAGGATTGCTCGTGCAATAGCCAGGCCGTTTGTCATTAATTATCCAATCCTTTATTGGGCACAGGTAATCCCAGGGGAACAAAAGCATCAGGTGTTTCAGTGGTGTTAACAAAGCCTTCCCACGAGGGATGTCACCCCATAACAGGTGAGAGATGCTGGGAGAGCAAATCCTGGGGAGAATTCAGGCAGGGTTGGGTTTGCCAGGGCAGAGCCAGGGACAAGGATGGCTCCCATCCCTCCCAGCAGCCTCCTGCCAGGGGGCTGGCCTGAATAAGGGGAAGAGCACACCCTCAAAAACAGCAATGAGCTCAAAGAGTGCCCTGCCAACACTGGGCCCCTCTCCCCACCCTTCCCCTGTGGACACACAGCCCCTCCCGAGGCCACTGCAGTTAAGGCTGGGTCACCATCACAGCCAGGGAGTGGAGAAGGGGACGAGCAGCTTTGCCATGAGCAGCAGAAGTGTCCCATTTGGGGTTGGAAAGGAGCTTTTTATAGGCATGTTTGGCATAGACCACAAAATGAATGACTCCACCTGTCCTGTAAGAATAGCTGCTGTCTAACCACAGGGACAGTGTGATTTTCATGGAATATTTCATTCCCTCTGACCAGATGGCTGCCCCATCCCAGCACCACACTGCCTGATGCCCCCACATCTCTCCAGGAATGGCAGCAGCTTCCCTGATCTGAGAGGAAACCACTGCCCCAATTTGGGATGCACTCACCTTTCCACACACACTGCACCCATCCCACAGGAAAGCCCCACGTGCCTGAACCATGCACGGGACACACAGGCTGGAAACTCTGTTTTGAAATAAATCCTTTGAACTGGATCCAGTTGGAAAGGGAACAGCGTTATCTTTCTCATCCCCTCGGATGGGGCATGAGATCCTCCATGGCTGGGGACAATCAATCATTGCACCACACAGGAGCAGAGCAGGATGTCACACCCACAGTGCCACCAGCTCTGGATGAGACTACAAGAGAGAAGGATGTGACCTCTCGGTGCCCGGCGAGGAATTTGGGGATGGACACTTCAGCCCCAGTGTCTGACAGCCAGAGGCAGTGGCACGGCCACCTCTGGGGCTCCCAGCCACACCCGGGCTCCGTGCAGGGGCCAGATAACACCAGCACAGCCCCGGGAGGATGTCACCGCCCAGCCACATTCCTGCTGTATTTTTAGGTTACCTGCACAACCTCGAGGGCTGGAAAAAAAGTTTGATTTTGTCCCCACGTGTCAGCCTGCTCTGGCCCAGCCCCGTGACAATGGAACACACGGGCTCCACTCAGAGCTCACACATGAGCAGGGGCCAGGCTCCCCTCAGGAAGCTGAAAATCCCTGTCTGGCTGACACTCACACAGTGACATTACAGGACATGCCATGAACTTGCCCAGAGTTGTGGTGCTTTGCAGCAGAGCTTGTGCAAAAACCCTGTGCAAAGGTGGTGACAATCACAGGGCACCTATTTGGAGCAGGGGTGCAGGCAGAGCATCCTCGGGGATGGACACCACCTCCTCTGCATCCTTTGCTCCAGCTGCATTTTCCCCCCAAAAAAAGCAGTGGCTGAGGCTGCACCTCTTCAAAGCTCACCTCTGTCATGAGACAAAGGTCTGGAAGTAATCCCACCCCCGATGCCCTGGGATTGTCAGGGGAAGGAGACAATGCTTAGAGAAAAGCAAAGAAACACACTAGAAGGAAAAAAAACAAAAAAACCAAAACAACACGAGAAGAAAAGGAAGAGGCAGAAGCATCATCACCTGTGCCCATCTCCTTGCCAGCAGGTACCAGCATCACTCCTTCCTTTGATTTCTTACTCTGTAGGCTAAGCCATGAAAAAATAAAATCTGCTTGGAATTGATGTGACTGGCTAGTGACAGATTCCTGATGGGAGAGAAAACTCAAGCTGTCCTTGGAATAGATCAGCTTGACAGGAGGCACAGTGGGAAAGGGAATAGTTTGACTTTGTCAGCAGTAACTCAACTCCAGCGTCAATAGACACTTTTTCTATCCAAACTGGCATCACTCAAGTATTTCCAGGTGTCCTTGTAAACTTATCAAGAGAGCAAAGTCTTCCCCTCTCTGCTTATTTCTTTTTAAAAAATTGGAAAACATTTTCACCATCCTCCCTCTAATTTGCTTTGGGCAGGGATAGAGTGATGTAATCTCTGCAAATGATGTAAGAGAGCAGGCACCTGCTATGAAAATGGAATTTATGGAAGGGGGGAAAAAAACCCCTTTACGTTCACAGCTGCCTGCTCTGGGAGAGGGGCAGAAACAAGAGACTGGCCCAGGTGCTTTCCTGGCCCACAGGCTTCAGGCAGGACTTTCAAGAGCAGCATCTGCACTGGGAACAGGCCAAGCAGCTGCTCAGAGGGCTCACAGTGACATTATTCCCCAAGGACCTGGAATGTTTCCCCACTCCCAGGGTGCCACCACAGCTCGGGTGGACAAAGCCTGTGCTCCTTCAGAGGAAACTTCTGACCCCAGCACTGAGCCAGCACCATCTCTGGGGTGCAGGAGCCGAGAAAATCTTGGATTATTTCCTTTGGAGCAAGGTGCTGTTCCAGAAAGCAGCAAGCAAGAGCTGCAGTACAATTCTCTACATTTCCTGCTGTCCCACACCAAATTTTTGCTCTTTTTGGTGCATATTCAGTGCCATCCTTTCTCTGCTACAAGGAACCAGGCAGGAGACACAAATACAAAAAGAGAGAGCTCAGCCTCAACAAGCTGGACCTGCAGCCTCTTTTCCTGGCATTAACCACACCATGCACCTCCTGCTCTCCCTCCCATCACTGTTCCTCTGCCCCAGAAGACAGACTACATCCACACTCCCAAAATAAATCCCATGTCCAGCTGGTCCGTGAGAAATCACCTGTGAACATTTCTTTGCTCCCTGCTGCAAAGCTTAAAAAATGCCCCCCAGTTAAGGCTGGACCAGCATCACCCTGCACTGTCTCCTCTCCACAGGCTGTACCAAGTCTGTGTGTGGAAAATTTTTATTTTCTGGTGGATTTGCCCACCAGGGCAGCTTTGATTCATGATGAGGAAAAGCACAGGAAACGTGCCCACAGCCCAGTGGTGTTTTGCCACCGTGGTCCCACGTGGCCCTGGCAGGAAGGGCACAGCAATCTGGGTGGGATTGATCTTCTTTCCCCTCCTTCTGTCAACTCTCTCATATCCACCTGTCACACTGCACTTTTTCCAGCGTTCAGGGAAGGGAGATTTGCAGGTTTTTCCTGGTAAAGGCAGATTAAAGAGCTGCCTCTCCATCCCAGGAAGGCAGAGGTCTCCCCAGCTGGGCTGGTCCCGACGCATCCGGCTCACATCCCAGCTCAAGAGCTCGCAGTGACTCAGTGCAGCTCAGCCTGCAGCTGCTTGAGGCACATTCACGGCTTCCAGGAACCATTTCCATTTGAGTAAGAGAAAAAAATCAGTTTTTAAGAAACCCCTTTCTCCCAGAAGAGCGAGCCTCACATCCGTGTTTTGGGGAAAGGAGCAGAGTGTCTCTGCAGGGTGACGTGTGGAAAGGAGCTGGAAGGAGATGTGTGAAACATCAAACCTGTCTGAGATCAAGGGAAACACACCCTGGGATGCTTACACACGGCTTCCCTCACTGAGCTGAGGCTGTAAAGCCCCATGGGGAAACCCACAGTTACCCAACACAAAATCCTTTGTGCATCCAAAATTAAGGGGAAACTCTTACAGCTACCTGGAATATACACAAAGAAATCACACCTACAGGGGAGCTGCTGGAGGAAAAGCTGAGTGGTTTTCAAGCACCTTAGCACACACAAGGCTGATAAGAATTAGAAATTCACCCACAATTTCTGCTTGGTTATTTCTGGAGGCAGCTCCTCCAGCCTTCTCACCACCCCTCAAGAAACCAGGCAGGGACAGGTGTAATTAATACCTGCAAAAAGCTGCTCTTGGGTAAGAAAGCAGCATCTGCACAGCACAAGAGGCAACCCCAGCACAGCACAGCCCTGCAGGTATCCTGGCTTTGAGGACAACACCAGTCCTGGCTGCTTGCCTGATGCTCGAGGATGATGCTCACAGCCAAATAATTGCAGGGATCAACGAAAAACCTGAGGGAAATGGGCTGTAGATGCTAACAGAGAGTGAACACAGGGAGCTGTACAGGAACATCATCTAAAACACCCCCCACATCCCTCGTTTTAACAGCCTTAAAGCAGTGTGGAGCTGCTTCCAGACTTAAAGAAAACAGGTGGTGCTGCCAAAGAGAGACAGACAGAGTTTGGCACAGGGGTTGGTCAGGTCCAGGCTGGTCTTCCAGCAGCATCACCCACACCAGCACCTTCATCTCTCTTTCTGCACAATTGTATCTTTTTTTTCCCTAATCATCACAGGGGTGGCAGTCAGCACCACGGGTGAAACAGGTGAGGATTGGGAGATCAGGGAAACCTCAGAAGTCAGCTGAGCACACGTGCGCACACACACAAAGCTGTCTCACACTGCCCTGCCCCTGCCAGCAGGCATTTTCTGGGGGTTTTACAAACAGGCACGTGGGGCTGGGTCTGTCACCTACCCCCTGAGCACCTTTCAGAGGTGCTTGGAAGATGACAAAGAGCAACCAAAGCCACGTATCAGCACGAGATCATCTCAGCTTTGGCCAGGGTGCAACTTGGCAGCAAGTCAGGACAGAAACCAAGCGGTGCAGAGCAGCAGGGGATTCTGAACTATGCAGAGCAGCTTTCCTCAAAAGCCCTGACCATGAGCACATCTGGCCCTCAGCACAGGAGCCACGTCATTTTCAGTGACAAGCTGCAAAGACATCCTCGTGTCTGCAGCACAACACACTCCTGCAGCCATGCCTGGAACGCTCAGGGCTGATTCAGAGGGGCCATCCCAAGGGCTGCACACTTTGCTGCTTCCTCATCTCCCTCTCAAGCCTCAACTTTCCCACTCCCACAGCCAAGATCTTCATGCTATAGCAAACAAACTCTGTTGGATCCCAGAAACCTGGGGGTTTTGAGCTTTCTGTGTTTTCTGGCACTGACCTCCTGGAGAACACTGCTTTTGACCTGAGGCCTTGGAGAAGGCTTCTAAATTTGAGTGATGAAGTTAAAATCACGGGTGTGTAGTTAAATAGAAGTGTGTGATTTCACATGGTAAAGGGTTTTAAATTTAAGGTTTTTATAAAAACTCCTCCATCGTGCAGCATGTTTGCCCTTCACCACCATCAACAGGAAACAGTGTCCTGCAGGGAGGGATGAGTGCAGCAAGAGGGAACATCTGCTCCAGCTGTGCCAAACACCCTCCAGCCAGCAGGGTCAGGATGCTGCCATCTCCAAGCTGTTGTTAACACACCCCAGCGAAGACATCCACTGCAGCCAAGCCCTGCAGCACAGCCAGGCTGCTGCGTCAGCCATCCCCACGAGGCCCCAGCTAGGAGGGAATTCATACACACACACACACCACAAAGCAGTTTCTAACTGGCCTGCAAGCCCAGACAAGCTGACACACCCTAGATAACCCCGTCATCCTCCCCTAAACCACCCCCAGCCCATCCACGTAACCAGCCCTGCGTGTTTGTGATCTGTCAGACACATGACTGTCACCTGCCAGGCCCTACAGGACGACGTCTTCCCCTCCTGTCCCTCTGTCCTGCACCACTAGTCCCATGCACACCTATCACCCGTGGATGCTAAGGGAGGACGTGGCTCCTGGCACCACCAAAGAGATGCTGGCAGGACCCCATCCCAGCTGCAGGGATTTCTGCATTTCTCATGAGAAAACCTCCAAGACCTTTAGGAATTAAATACAAGAAGTAAAAGCTGGTTTTACATTTCCTAAAAGGCACTATCACAGCAGGGGAGGAGGCAGCAGGGATGAACACTGGTGACAAGGGACACTTGGTGCTCAACAGGCAGATCCCAGGGAGAAAAGGGTCCAAGCCATTCCCAGAAAGCTCCCATCAGACACAAGCAGCTTGGCTGATGCCAGTGCCAAACCACAGCTAAGGTCTGCAGCCTCTGATGGGAAATTACTTGTATCGAGCACCCTGGAGGTTTCCTCCTTTTCCAAACCCAGATTTGTCTTTGGTGGTGGTGGAGAAGGGGGAGGAAGGGTAAATGCTCCACAAACAACTTCTGGTAAGTGTTGTCTCCTCCTCATCCTGCCTCCTCTTACACTCAAGTTTTGTTTTTCTTTTAGTGGAAATTTATCTTTAAAAGAAGTTTTTACAAATCATTTCAAGTGAAATAATGAAATTAAGTCTTAGAGCACAGGACAGATCAACTCAGCAGTGCCCCTCCCTGGGCACAGTGCAGGCAAGAGGATGGAGGCCGTGGCAGCTCAGTGGCTGCTGGAGAGGGTCCACCTCACCCTCACCTTCACCCCACTGCAGGTCCACGGCATAAGGCAATGATTTCCTACCCCCCCCTACCCACTAGGACCCCCAAATCCTGCCCTTCCCCTTGGCCACACTATAACCCACCACATTCCACACGAGCAGCACCTCTGCTCCAGCCTTTAGCTGGGCTGAGAAACGGCTGCAAGAGAAAGGAGCACACAGGGAGCTCTGTCCCAGCTCCAAAAAAAAAGGGAGCAGACCCAGATCCACAGCAAACTGAGGCCACAAGGCAGCACTGTGACATCTGAGATTGCTGCAGTTGTGCCCAGTAATTCCAGTGTTCCTGGGGACAAGGAACATTGGCACTCACAGCAGCACTACTGCAGCATTGCCCCTGCACAGATAAGAGGCTGTGAGGAGATGGAATCTCCCAGGTGGAAAAAAGACAACAGAAACTTCCAGTTTCCATCATAAAAAAAAAAAATCCTCTCTGCCCTTTCCCCTACTCCAAATCCCTGACTAACACTTGACCTGTGCTACAGAGGTTTGTCAGCAAGAGGCAGTGGGTAGATCCAGCTCCATACGTACCCACAAGCCATCCTGAGTCATGCCAGTAAAACCCCAAACTTTTTGTTGATAGAATAAAATCACCTCCCCAGCCAAAACAAGTTCCTCTTCCAGCTCTTTCCCCAGCAAACAGCCAGCCCAGCCCAGTTGCCTTATTAACCAACACAAACAAAAACCATCTTCCATCCAAAAACTCACAGAGCTCCGAATCTGGAGAGGTGTCATTTTGGGCCACAAAATCACCAGTACCAGAAAGCTGCTCCCAAAGGGAGCCTCTACAAAGCACAGATGAATTTCCTCCAGCACCAACAACCTTTGCAAACAACAGGGGCAAACAAAGTCCAGCTCAGCCCTGGATCACATCTCAGAGCAGGAAAATAAAGGGATCAGCCTTCAGTGAGATTCATTATCCACTAAAAGAAAAGCAGGGAAGCATCCCTCCAGGGAGGGAAATGGATTGCTGAGGCACAGCTAAATATTTATCAGGTCCAGCATGATATTTTGCAGGCACCTACCGTTATGCCAGCAGAGGAGGAAGGCAGGAACAAAGTGCTGTATTTTCTCTATGATCATTAGAATTAATTGGATTTGAGCTCTGTGATGCTTCAACGAGAATTAAATGATGGCTCCCTGGGATCAGAGCTCCCACCCCCTCCAACCACTCACACCCTGGAATCACCAGGCTGGGGCTGCTCTGCCCGGACACAGTGGGAGCCCAAAGCCAAAGTCCTGCTTCAGCAGGTCACGACCCACATGTGTATTTTTGGCAGTGCTGCCTTTTTTGGGGGATGGCAGCTGGAAAAGTGTGAATGGCAGATGAGACAGTGCTGGATTCACAACTGAATTGCATAACAGTGCTGTGCTCCCACGGAGGGCACAGCCAGGGCACGGCAGGGACACGTCCCCACCACTTATTTACCCACCCAGAATAGACGTGCCACAAGAACAAGCACCAGTTCATCCCCAGGTCCTGGCAAAATCACTGCTGAGTTTTCCAAGCCTCTGTGGCCAAGCAGAGCTGCCTCCCCAGAGCCACAGCCTGGCTCCAGACAGATCCTGATCCCTCTCCCCCAACAGCACCTCTATTCCCAAAGGATGATCTCCCTGCTAAGGAAAAACATTTGCTTTTGAATTACTCAGGCATCGGTGCTGGGTGAGCCAGGACAGGACAAGCAAGTCTTTTTCCTCCAGATCCCACCCATGCACTCACCTTCCCTCCTTCCCTGCAGCTGCTTTTCCCAGCAAACTCCAAAATTTTGGCAAGCAACTGTTTCCCCATTGGCACACTCCTATCTGTCCCTCCAGGAGGGGATTCCCGGGCATCAGGGGCCACTCAAGTCACAGCCAACAGCCCCAGTGATGGCCAAAGGGATTTCCACGTGCAGGGCAGGCAGAAGATGCACCCTGAGGCCCAGGGAAAAGGCAACAGACTGGATTTGTATCCCCAGAGCCTCAGACCCTGCACCCTCCACTGTGTTTCTGCATCTACACAAAGGCTGAGAATTCCCTAAGGCTTCATCCCCTCCTGCTTTAACTTCTGGGATACAACAGCATCCATTCAAAAAGGTGGAAAATCACACCCAGGCCCAGCCACATGTTGCAAGCTGCAGCCATAGGCTGTGTCCCTTGCAAAGCACTGCAAGGAGGACACAGGGACAGCTCCAGAGCTTTGTTCCCAATTTCTTCCTACAGTGCCACCCATGCCATGAGATCAGCTCAAGGGAACTTGGGTGACCTGAGAAAACAGGGAGTTTTTGCATACATGAGTAAACATCAGCCTCAACAGAGCAAGATAACACAAGAGACATTCTCCCACATACGAGATCCTGCGAGATAACTGCGAGATCAAGCAGACAAGAGCAATGGGAAGAGGAAGAAAGAAAGCTGAAATCCTCCCTAAGCTCCACACAATCCCCAGAAGGTGTTTATCTCCCAAGCTATGTTTAGTGCAGAGCAAAGCCCCGGCCCAGCACCATTCCTATCACCAGTGTCACGGCCAGCCACACATCCCAAAAATCTCCCGAGGCAGGAGACAACCCCGTGACTAAGCCAAAGTGATGGCAGGTGAGTTTTGGAAGACATCTGTCACAGAAACAGCCAACCAAGAGCTTCAACACAGCAGCCTTTGCTTACAACCCTGAGCAACACAAAGCCCAGGAGAACCAGCAAAGGAAACCTGAGATTGTTCACTGAAATTCCCCAAGGAAAACTAGGGAAATTTAGCCTAAATTCAGGCTGCCTGAAAGAGAGGGAAGTAGCAGCAGGTGCACACACTCAGACCTGCGAGCATCCCTGGAAAAACCCACTTGGAGGCAGGTGTAAGCCAAGGAGAAGCAGGATGAGAAGAGGCAGATGTGCTACACACATTCAGGATCAACCCTCGTGCTGATGGAAGCACAGGAGCTCAGGTCAGACAATGCCAGCAAAGACCAGGCACTCTCAGTGTGACACCTCCAGCACAGGACATCAGGGTTAAAACTGCATCAATGAACCAATTTGTCACAACCAACAGAAACCTGCAGACACAGAGCAGCTCCAAACCTCCTCCAAGGAAAAGCACCACGCTCCCAGCTGTTCCTCCAGGCATCACCTCCTGCTGTCAGCCACACTGCTTCCCCCAAAATCCTCCAGACCCAGCTCGGGCTTCATCACAAGTGGTCCCTGGGCCAGGCTCACCTCGTCCCTCCATGCACACATCCACCGGTCCGGCACAGGCAGCCGAGGAAAGGGCTGGGCTCGGGTGTCCCAACCTTTTAAGAAGCCTGGATGATCTCTTCCAAGGCTGGATGGCTGCAGGCATGTGCTCCTACCTGTGAGTCAGCAGCTCCGCTCAGCAGCTCCGTAAATCGCTGCTGATTCACCCCCTGCTTACACAGCAAACAGGAAACTCAGGTCCACATTCCCTCCGGATAAGACACGGATCGTTTAAAAGCGGGGGGGGAGGAGGAGGGAGGAAAAAAAAAAAAAGTCACGAGAGGTGCGTTCATGTGCTCACATGGCTCCTGACTTCGAGTTTCCAGCGCATCACTCCCGCTCAGGGAAAACCCCTCAAATTTTATTCCGCGTGTCCCTCCTCCGTCCTGGGAGCGGCTCCGGGCAGCACCGGGACAGCGGCAAAGCCATTTCCCTGTCCCCATCCATCCCAGCCGATACCTGCCGGCCGGTGCTCACCTTGCGATGGGGACAGGTCACCTGAGTCACGGCCGTGCTTTCGAAATAACACCTGTGACACACGGTCACGTTCTGCGGCTGGGGACAGCGGGAAAGCAGCGAGGCACACGCCGGCATCGGGCCCGGGCCGTGCCCCAACACCGGCACGAGGCGACACGAGGCGACACGGCCCACGCCCGGAATCCCAGCCCGCTCCTTTCCCACCCGGCTGAGCCACGGCGAGGGCTCCGCTCAGCCGCGGCTCCGAGCCCAAGGATTCACCAGGAGCGGAAACTCAGGAAAGGCTCCAGCAGCAACAAACAAAACTCGCCTGTTTTCATCGCTCTCCCCACGCCAAACGCAGCTTCGCCCCGTCCTCCCCCGCGGCCCCTCCGCACATCCCCACCGAGGGCTCTGCAGCCCCGGTATCGTGGCACCGCGCGCCGGCCCCGGCGACAACACCGGGCTGCGGAAACACCGAGGCCCGCGCAGAGGAAGCCGCCGGGAGCCCACACCCGGCGGGTTGTGCAACAGCCCCGGCCCCGCTGTTGTTCCGCTGCTGCCCCGCGGTTCCCCCCCGGCCGCCCCTTCCCCGCAGCCCGCTCGTACCTCTGGGCAGGGACATGGCGCAGTGCGAGCCCGGCGGGCCCGGCCCGAGCGGAGCCCGCGAGTCCCGCCCGCCGCGGCCCCGCCGGCAGCCGCCCGCCGGGCCCGCCCCCGCGCCGCCATTGGCCAGCTCCGCGCCGGGGGCGTGGCCAAGGCCCCCGCGCGGAAACGGCTTTGCGGTTCTCGGGCGCGGCTGTGAGGGTGAAGTGGGGCGGGCGGGCGGGTGAGGGTGAAGTGGGGCGGGCGGGCGGGTGACGGTGCTCCCCAAGGGAGGTGGCCGCGGTGTCCCCGTCGCTGGTGTGGCCCCTCCGCGGAACCCGCAGGGTTGGGGCGCGGAGCATCCCCCGGGGGCTCTGTCCTGGGCTGCTCCTTGAGCCACGCACCTCACCTGTCAGTCAAATCACCACATCTTCCGTGGGTTCTGCACGCCACGGGTGCCACCGGTGGGTGCAGCTGGAAAATGGGGAATCAAGAGAATGGCTGGAGCTGTGTCAGGGCAGGGTTAGGTTGGATATTAGGGAACGTTCTTCCCTCAGAGGGTGCTGGGGCACTGAGCAGGCTCCCCAGGGAATGGTCACAGCCCCAAGGCTGCCACAGCTCCAGCAGTGTTTGGACAACGCTCCCAGGCATAGATGGATTTTGGGGCCTGGGGTTGGACTGGATGATCCTTGTGTGACCCTTAGAGCTCAGGATACTCTGTGATTCTATGATTAATTCCTCTCTGAGTCATTGAGGAATCAGTCCCTCCTAGACGTGGCACATCCCAGGGTAAGGATGCTCCCACAAACACCCGAGCTGGGCTGCAGGCAGAAGTGTTGGACAGGATGAGAGATGCAGTTGAACAAGTAAAAAAAGGAGATTCCAAATGCTATTTTCTGGCTAGAATTCTCAGTACGATCTGTAAAGATCCAAAGGAGGGGTTGGAGGGGTGTCAACTGCTGACAGCACTGGTGAGATCACAGCTGCTCTGCCACAGCCAGCTCTCAGCTTTGCAGAGCATTTGGGATAAATTTGAGGACTGGAAAAACTTCCTCAAACCCCGGCAGTAGAAAGGAATCGCTGCCAGAGGGAAGGAGCTGGATGGATTGGGATCTGTGGCTGCACGGGTGCCTCAAGCAGAGCTGCCCCGACGGCACCAGCTCCAGCAGCTGCACACTGAGGGTGGAAGAGTTCAAATGGAAAATAAATTACAGGTTTTTAATGTGGAGAGCAATTACCATCCACAGAGATGTCGCAGATTCACCACCTTTCAAGTCTTTCGACACAGACGAGGAGGAGTCTTTCTAAAAAAAAAAAAAAAAAAACTGCAGCCCAACCGCGGGTCATTAGTGCTGATGCAAGAGCTGTGGATGTCACTGCAGGGCTGGGCAAGCAGGAGCTGAGTGGACCTTTTTGACATTTATCCACAAGGATCTTGGGATGAGCAGCAGGGTTTGAACTGATCCACACAGGTTTGGGCTGAGCCAGTGCCCAGGTGTGAGTTTTGGGGGCTCTGTAGCAGAGCAGAGCATCACCAGCACTTTGGCAAACGTGGAGCTGTGGGGAGCTGTGGGACCGGCTCTGGCAGCACCTGGGGTGTCACTGCAAGTGCAGGACATGACCCTGCTGTCCCCAAGCACGTCCCAGTGTGACCATCCCTCCTCCTGGAGGCCAGAGCCAGCTGTGGATCCAGGTGGATAAAGCAGCTGTCTGGATTTGAATCTCCAGCCCTCAATCCCTGGGCACTCCCCAAGTGTCCCCTGCTCCCAGGCCTTCCAGCTCAGGAGGGCTGCAGCAGCACACAGGGAAATTGGGATGCACTCAGCACCCAAACCCAGCAGGGTGGGATGGCAGGGAGCACACGGACCCCCACGAGCTGCAAGGAAGGGACCAGAAGCAGCCACATGGTCACCTCCCAGCCATGGCAGGGCTTGGGGATCTCTTGGGAGACCTCTCCTTTTCTTCTGCAGCCTCCCACTGCTGCTGGCATGGCTTCTTCTGCCTGCACCTCCTCGTCTGAGCCACTGTCCTTGGGTCCTGCAGTCTCCCAGGGAATCATCACAGACACAGGATCCCCATGAGTGCTCCCAGAGATTTTGGGAAGGGTGCTGGATTTTTGGCACCCATGGGAAGCCTCTCCATGCTTTCAGGGGCCGTAGGTGAACCTTTGGTTGTGGAGCTCTGGATCAGGGTGATCATCAAGAGAGAAATAAGGAGCTGCTCACCCACGTCGGGGCAGAACCTGCTTCTCCTTGCTCCTCTCTCCTGAAGCTTCCCAGACTCACTCGGATGTCTCCTGAGCATCCCTGTGTGCTGGAGGACATCAGCCCCCCCTCACAGCTCCAGATCATGCCAGCTATTCCCCTTCCTCCCTGCAACACCCCAGCAGTGCTCAGCCTGGCTGCTGCAGTGTTTGCATTCCCTGCGCTCCCCTGCCCGGGAGTTTTGCTGTTTGTGTCTCCCTGCACCACCACATGGTGTGGGAGCACAGCAGAGCAAAGGGAGGGGATGAGGAGAAGGACAACATCTCCTCACCAGTGTTCATGCAGAAGGAAGGGAATGAAGCTCTCTGTCCAGTTCTTTGGGCCAGGGGTTGCTGCAGGGCCAAGGCTCCATGGGAGTGGGAAAAGGGCAGGAGACCCTGACAGGCAGAGCAGCAGCACCAGCTGATGGAGGAGCAGCACAGAGCAACCAAATCCAGTGAATTCCTCACCTGATGGGCTGGCTCGGGCAGCAGGAGCCAGAAGGATGAGTGAACAAAGGCCAAGCTCCATGAGATGTTTAGGTGGAGAGAAGCTGCTGGTGAACTATTCCTGGTTCCAGGTTAATTTAGGTGTTGCTCCTTTTCCTGTTGCCAGCTTGTCCCACTGCACAGCCAGCACAGACACCTCGGGCACTCTCAGCTCCTGTCACTGAGTTGGGGTCAAAGATGTGATGTGTATGTGATTTATGATGTTTATATGATACCTGATGGAGCACCTCTGCTCTGGAGCCAGGCTGGGAGAGCTGGGAGTGTTCAGCCTGGAGAAGAGACGGCTCCAGAGAGACCTTAGAGCCCCTTCCAGAGCCTAAAGGGACTCCAGGAGAGCTGGAGAGGGACTCTGGACAAGGGATGGAGGGACAGGACAAGGGGGAATGGCTTCCCACTGCCAGAGGGCAGGGTTAGATGGGATATTGGGAAGAAATTCTTCCCTGTGAGGGTGGTGAGGCCCTGGCACAGGTTGTCCAGAGAAGCTGTGGCTGCTCCTGGATCCCTGGAAGTGTCCAAGGCCAGGCTGGATGGGGCTTGGAACAACCTGGTCCCAGCATCACGCAGGGGCCATGAGCTGGGGCTTCCACCCCACAGCCCCAGTAGCCCAGGGCAGAGAGCCCAGTGCACAGGGAGGGCACCCAGCACAGGAACTGCCCCAGAGCAGGTGGCACAACGGGACAGCACCAGCACAGCCCAGTAACACAGAGAGGAAAACCAGTACAGAACCAGTGCGGGACCAGTACAGAGCCAGTAAAGGACCAGTAGAAAACCAGTGTGGGACCAGTACAGAACCAGTACAGGATCAGTGCGGGACCAGTGTGGGACCAGTACAGAACCAGTGCAGGATCAGTGCGGGATCAGTGCAGAACCAGTACAGAACCAATACAGAAACGGTACAGGACTGGTACGGAACCAGCGCAGAACCAGTACAGAACCACTACCGAACCAGTGCGGGACCAATGCAGAACGAGTGCAGGACCACTGCGGAACCAGTGCAGGATCAGTACGGAACCAGTACAGGATCAGTGCGGAACCAGTGCAGGATCAGTGCGGAACCAGCGCGGAACCAGTGCAGGATCAGTACGGAACCAGTGCAGGATCAGTGCGGAACCAGTACAGGATCAGTGCGGAACCAGCGCGGAACCAGTGCAGGATCAGTACGGAACCAGTGCAGGATCAGTACGGAACCAGTGCAGGATCAGTGCGGAACCAGCGCCCCCAGTGCCGGCGGACGCTGGTGGCGGTGCCCGCCCGCGCGGGGGCGCCGGGCGCTGCCTGCGGGCCCCACATCTGTGGCGGCGTTGCCCCTTTAAGGGCCGCGCGGCCGTACCAAAACAAAAGCGCGGCGCGGCCATTGGCTGCGGGGCGGGCACGTGCCGCACAGCTGGGGCTTCCTGCGGCCGGGGCCGCGCCGGGGCCCGACCGCGCCTCCGCTCCGGCACCGACACCGGAACCGATACCGGCACCAGAACCGGCACCGATAGGCTCTGCCATGGCGCACTCGGCGCCGCTCGGCCTCCTGGAGCAGGGCTGCCCCATCCAGGTGGAGCACGATCGCAAGCGGCGGCAGTTCACCGTGCGGCTCAACGGTAAGGGAGGGCTCGGGGCTGCCCGGGACGGTTCGTGCTGCCCTCTGCCCACGGTCCCACCTCGCTGCGGGCCCCACGTTCCCGTTCTTTTCCAGCTCTCGCTGTTTCCCCCTCGTCTCTCCCCCCGTTCTTCCTCCCCGTTGCTCTCCCCCTTTTTCCTCTTGTTCCTCCCCCTTTTTCCTGTTCTCACCTATTTCCCCCCCGTTTCCCCCGGTCCCTCCTCCTCCCGTGCCGCTGTGTCCCGCAGCGCTTTCCCCTCTACTCTCCACCCTGCCGTGGTGTGACACCCCCCACCCCCGTGCCCCCCGATATTCTTCAGAGCCCCCCCCCAGCACCCTCGATTCCTGCTGGTGCTCCCCCCCACCCCTTCCTGCACCCTAAAAATCTCTTCTCCCAGGAGATCTGGGGTTCTCTCGGCTCCCTCGATTGGGGTCGGTGTCCCACCTGTGGGACTAGGACTGTGGAGCTCTGGTGACACAGTGACCCCCAAAAAGCTCTGTCACATATTGGGTGGAGTGAACAAAGGAAAAAAAAAAGTAGATGCTACTGAAATTTCTCTGTGGTGCACTGATTCTTTCCCAGCCTTCATCTTAATGGTTAATTCCCGATATTCAACGATCCCAGCATCTCTTACCCATCTATTTGTCATGCTGAGAACTACTCTGGGTAAAACTGCCTCACTGCCCTGCAGAAATTGCAGGGTAGCTGCCTTTTAAAAGAAAATATAAATAAAATGTGTAGTTCAGAAATCATAGGGAATGCAGGAGGCTTTGTCGATAAAACAACAGGAATAGTCCGAATTTTATTTTAGACTTCTCTTCCTCCCCCCCACCCCATTTTCATTTCAACCACTAATTACAAAGTGCAGGCTGGAGGCTCAGCAGTGGTGGAGCGAGGAAGGAGGAGACGGGTGAGGAGAAAACAATTTCACCAACTGCTTATTTCAGCCTGAGATCAAACGAGGTCCCAGGTGCCGGGTCCCCACTGCCACCACCAGAGCATTGTCCCAGTCAGTGAAGTTGGTGTGTGCAGGAAATAGAGGGGACAGCCAAGGGTCAATAATTATTAGGGAAACGTAATCTTTTATTGTGGTTTTCTGGATAAAAACTCTGCCAGCCACACCAGAGGCCGAGTAGCGTTTGGTGGCTGAGCAGGGATGAGTCGTGACTGGAGAGGGTGAACTTCGAGAGGCAGAGAATCAACTGTGGGAGTCGTGTGTGAATCAGCACAGAACCTCCTGATTCAGCAGGGGGTCATGGAATCACAGAGTCCCAGAATGGTTCGGGTTGGAAGGATCCTAAAGCTCATTTCATTCCAGTTTTGGGCAGGGACGCCTTCTGTGTATCCAAACGTGGACCAGGTTGCTCCAAGCCCCATCCAGTCTGGCCATGGCCTCACCCAGGTGAATCCCCGTGATCAAGGTTGTGTTTTTTCTGGGAGTTCAGGGAGTCTGAGCCCTTTTTTGTGAGCTCAGCACTGGCCACACAAGGCAGCCGAGCAGAGCAGTGTCCTGGTGTGATGGTGTCTGTGCTGCTGTGCTGACTAACATCCATGTGGAGCGGATCCATCCCTCCTCCTCCTTGTGAGGCACTTGCTGGTAGCAGCCAAGCCCTGGAAGATGGTCAGGAGATAACATCTCTGCGGGAGTGCGTGGCAGGGTGTTGATTTCCTGCACTGCTCTTTGTCGCTCCCGCTCCTGGCACGATGAGCATCAGTGGTGTGGAATGCTCCTGGAGGTTTTCCTTGCTGTGTGCAGGGAATGACAAGAAATGGGTCAGACACAGATTCTGGCATCGAAGTGAACCCCATGTCACTCAGAGAGCACTTTTGTCCCATGTCACTGCACTGTAGCAGAGATGAACAACAATTTATGGGCTCCAGGGTCAATTTTCCTGTGATGTTCTAATTTCTGCAAAATGTTAAGTGTGGATGATACTCTGGGAAAGCATGGGTGCACCAGGCATGTGGACCAAACAGCCAGACTTTGACAGCTGGTGGTTTATGGTGGTGTAATGTCGGGTAGGAGACTTTCCATGGTGATGAATTTCTGGAAATCCCTGGAGCAGGAGGCTTGAGACAGTGAAAGCTGTGAGCTGGTGTGAAAGTGCTCGTTTTCAGCATCTTCCTGTGTTTGCCTCTGCGCCCCTGTGTGACCTCGTGTCAGGACTTCCTCCTTGTGCACAAGGAAGATGAATTGCACTCAGTTTTTTGGGGCTTGCCCTGTCTTTCCTTTCTCTGCTGGTTCCTCCCCTCTCTCATCTATTTGCTGCAGTAGCTCCTAAAACTGTGACAGGAGCAGCTGCTTCCCTTGAACACGTTCCCTTTTCCCTTGCATCCCAAATGAAGGAGCATTTAGAAGCTGAAAGTAAAGCTGATTATAACCAGACCTCACTGAGCCTCGTTATCCCTCGAGAGGAGGGCAGAAAAGATGCCCAACTGGATTTGTAATGGGTTAGGATGTGACTAACAGCCTGAGCCGCCAGAAACCTCCCTGTGCAGAATCTCACTTGGAAAACATCAATCTGTCAAAGCTAAAAGCTTCCATGGGAATCATATAGGCTGGCTTCATCAGGAATAGTTGGGCATTTATTTGGATCTGAGATGAAATTTTAGGTCAAAACAAGACACCCGAAGGGATCCCCCACCCCAGAGCAGTCGGCTGCTTGGTCCAGCTGCTGGCACAGATGTTTGGGGCAGGGGAAGAGCTTTTAGCAGAGGCTGCTGTGACTTCTTGATGCCCATCAGGCTCACCGGGAGTGTGGAGCAGCTCCAGTTCCTCAGGGATGCGCGGGCTTCTCACACATCCAGCTCCCATCCATCCAACACTTGGCTGCAGCATCCACACTTCCCAAACCTCCCACCCCTCCCCAGCTGGGTTTGGGCAGGATTTTGGCTGGAAGCTCCTGCTCGTCTGAGTCTCAGGAGCTCCTTGTCCAAGAGCCCAGGCTCAGGTTTATTGGGAAAGCTGGAGTAGGTCATGCCTTGGAGCTTTCCTCCCTGATGGGGCAGATGCTTTCCAGGAGAGGAGGAGGTGCTGAGTTTGCAGCAGGGACCGAGGGATCTGTCACCAGGCCCTGCATCAAAGACATCCCCACTCCTGCCATGCCACGGGCGCCTCCAGAGAGCTCCTAAACAGGAAACTGCTCCAAACCAGAGCCCTCCCGCTGCCATTCCTGCGAGGGAGGCCCCTCCATGAGGGCTGTGCTGTCTCCACTCCGGCTGTTGTGCTCTGTTGTGTTTTCTCTCCGTAGTAACGTGCCAGTAGCTCCCTGGGGATGAGGCCAGCCCACGGCAGGCAGCGAGCTCCAGCCTGGGATGCACGAGCTCCTCGGGACATCTCGTTCTCTCAGCCCACCCCACACGCAGCTTTTGCTTTTTTTTTTTTTTTCCCCCCCCACTGTTTGGATCAGCATCAAAAGACCTGAGCTGCCTCCTGCCCCCTGCTCCTGGGAGATGGGGCTGGTATTTGTTCTCTTCCCCTTGCTAGCAGGGAATGGCTTTGCAGCAGTGTCCCAAGCGGCTGCTCCAAAGGCTGGGGTGCAGAAATTGGCCTTGCAGGACCTGCCCGAGTCCTGGGCACACAAAGGGGTATCGTGGGCTGGGGTAGGTGCCAGGGGACAGGGACAAGGGACAGTCCTGCAGTGCTGCAGCCTCCCCTCCTTGGGCAGGTACTTTGTGCATGCCAGGAGAGGGGTCGGTGAAGGATGGGCTGGAGGGGGGTGCCTGTGTCTGCCCAGGTGCCTGGCGTGTCCCTTCCTCAGCTGGGCTGGGACTGGGCTCTTTGCTTGTCCCCCCGGGCTCCTGAGCCACCCAGCCTGGGCACTTCTGTCTGGCATCAGGGCTGAGCCCACCACGGCTCCAGGTGGAAACCCTCCATGGAGAGCAAGGTTAGACCTGGTCTCTTGCCCAGCTCCCAGAAAAGCTTCCCTTCCCTGTGCCCCCTGTGAGTGGAGGGAGGGACAGAGACGAGCAGGGCACCAGCTGTGCTGCCATTGCTGCCATCCTGCTCCTCTCTGGTTGTGCTGATTTGCATCGACTCCTCTTCCTCTCTCCATGGCCTGGAGGGGAGTGTCAGTGAGTCAAACACCACGGGCAGGCTCCTGGGGCTCTGCTGTGCCAAGCTCTGTTTGTGCAGGCTGATAAATTCCTGTCCTGGAGCCCAAAGGGGTGACACGGGCTGGAGGCTGGCAGGAGGTGTCCCTTGTGCCTTGTTTTGGTGGGATTTCTGCTTGTGCCCCCTCTCTTTAGCGGGGATTGCACCAAACTGAGGCTGGGTATTCCCAGGAAGGGTCAGCACTGCTTCCAGCTCCCCCAGCTTTCCTGGGAGCAGCCCCCCATGTCCAGGGCACCACACAGCACCAGGGTTGGCTTATTCCAAGCCATGGCTGTGCCCACACCACACCCTGTGGCATGAGTGTCCTTGGTTTCATGTGCTGTGTCACTGAGGTGAGCATGTGTGGATGTGATCATGCACTTGGCTGAACTGGGATGTTTTTCTGAACTGGGCCCAGTTTCCTGCAGTTTCTGCTGTTGTAAAATCAGGCTGGTTGTAAAATCCTTTCTGTGTGTGTTCATCTGTGCCCTGGTGGCACTCTGCAGCTCCTGTCCTGGCTGGGGGTTTGTGGTGCTGATGTTGTACAGAGAGTGTCAAGGAAAAGCCTGTCCAGGACATGTGTGAGATCCTCCAAATACTGCATCACCTTCTGCTTTAAAATACATCTGTGTCTATGATGCTTCTAAATAAATCATATATTTAAAAAGTGTATTTAAAGAAAAAAAAAAGATCTTTTGTTCTGTTGTAAGTTTAGTTGTAAACTTCTCAAAGCTTCAGGCAGAGGCTATGGAAAGTTTTAGCTGGGGAGGAGAGTGGGGTGGAAGGGCTGGAACGAGTGAAAGCTGCTGTTATAAGATCATTTTACAGCCTTTGGTGCTGCCAACTCTGCCCTTGCCACCTCTGAGAGCTGCCACCAAATGCTCTGTGAGGATAAGGGCACCTCATGCCCCAGCCTGGGCAGGTTTCCTTCCATCAAGACAGGTCTGTGCTGCTGGGGAAGGGCTTCACCTGCTCTCTGGGCTTTTTTGGGGTGCCTGGAGCCACATGGAGAAACACTGCAGTGCTCCCTCTTTTCTGTCTGGGGGAAACTCAAAGAGTTTGGCTTTTTGGTGAACCAGAGCTGAGAGGGGCAGGGCTGAAGCCTATAAATACTTGGGGGAACGGCAGGGAGGGAAATTATTTATGTCCACCCAAGAACAATGTTGGCACAAGAATGAGTGGGCAGAAACCAGCAGGAATAAACTCGAGCTGGAAATGTGAAGGTTTCCATCCAGTGTAGGAGAATTGAGTGTCTGCATAAAAGGAGCTGGAATAAAAGCTTGAGCTGCTTCTCTGGAAACACGAAATTCCAATGGGCTTATTTGTAGTTTCTCTTGAATACAGAGATGAGACAAACTGGGCTGGAGTTGTCAGCTGAAATGCAGTGAAATAGTGTACTGAACTCAGCTAAAGCAGATCTTGAATGCAGGTGAACTTTGCAGTCCTTCAGCCTTAAAAAAACACTGGAGAGAAGGAAAAGTTTCCATTATTTTAATCAAACTTGTCTCTTTGATTGGGATATTGCATTTCTGAAACTCACTTTTAAGTACAGAAACTCTCTAGAAATGAAACATTTGATTTTGCACTGAATGCAGAAGCTCAGGTTCTGTGGATGAAACCAGAGGGGTGTTCTGACTCCTCTGACTTATATATGAGCTGAAACTTCTTTTTTCCTGTAACTGAACTGCTATGAGAAAGGTCAGGGTGTCGAAACAGGAAGCCTGTGTGTGTGTACATGTAAATTTGTGTGCACAGCCCCCCTTGCACACCTGTGTGCACTTTCCTGTGTGTTCGTGGCCTTCACCTCCCCAGCACCTTCCAAAAAATGTGACTAGACAATGCTGCAACACCAAACCAAGGGGTTTTATGTCCCACAACAAAAAAACCCCTGTCCTGGAGGAGAAATTATTTGGCTTTTACTTGGTTCAGCTTTGTTGTTTTTCCCCCTTTTCTCTTTGTTCTCCCCCACCATCAACACATCTCCTCCTTCCCCACAGCTGCTTTCCTGCCCTAAACATGTTGTGCTGGCATCAGTCATTCAGGGCGGGGTCAGAAACTTGCTCCTGCTCTTCCAAGGGGCTTGGAAAGGCTGAGCAGACCTGGCTCTGCTCACGCCTCAGGGGGACCAATGAAGACATCCAGGTGTCACTGAAAGCAAAGTCTCTGACCCAGCACCAGAGCCATGCTCATGGGCACGAGGGATGCTGTAGCAATCCCAAAACTGCCCATCCTGCTGTGGGCTCTCTGGGGACACCCCAACCCTCAATCTTCTCTCTCATCCTGTGCTGTGGATTCCCCAGGGACATCCCAACCCTCACCCCTCTCTCCCACCCCTCAGGTTGCCACGACAAGGCTGTGCTGCTCTATGAGTACGTGGGGAAGCGGATCGTGGACTTGCAGCACACGGAGGTGCCGGATGCCTATCGAGGGAGGGGAATAGCCAAGCACCTGGCAAAGGTACGGCCCCAGGCACCCGCAAGGGCAAGAGCTGTGGCCATCTCAGCTGTGAATAAAGATCCTGGCTGCAGGAGCCATGCCCCATCACGTTGGAATTGCCTGTGTGCCCTGTGGGAATCCTGCTCTGATGGGAGATGGGGTGGCTGGTGGGGCAGATGGAAATCTGGGGGCAGGTATTCCTGTTTCTTGTGGCAAGAGAAGCTGGGTAAATGTCCAAGCAAATCCAGCCACTCACCCAGGCTTGGCCCATTCCTCCTCTCAGCAAAAAACCCTTGTGCAGGGGCTGATGGTTCACCTCAGCTCAAGCTGGACCTTCCTCTCAAACTTTCACTGCCCTCATGAGCCCTTTGTCTGCCTTGGGGTGTGCAGGGAGAGCTGAGGAGCCGTGAGCACAACAGTGGGGAGACTGTGGGGTGGTGCTTTGGGCTACAGCTGCTCCCTGGCCCTGTAAGCAGGGACAAAGAGGTGATGAAGGTGGGCTGGGTCACCTGCAGCGCAGCATCCATAGGCTGGCTGTGTTGAGGGTTAAGCTGGGGACTCTGTGGCGGGTTGGTGGCTGTGGCAGGACAGCTGTGCTCTCCCCTCAAGCCTCTCGCTCCACCTGCCTTGCACAGGGGGTACCTGAGGGACCCCTGCTCCTTCTCCCAGCTGGGTGAGGGGTACAGGATTCCCACGAGGCTTCAGAGGGGAGCAGAGGCTGGGGGTGCTGGTTGGAACTCATCTGATCTCCCTTGGTTGCAGGCAGCCCTGGACTTTGTGGTGGAGGAGGACCTGAAGGCCCACCTGACGTGCTGGTACATTCAGAAATACGTCAAGGAGAACCCTCTGCCACAGTACCTGGAACACTTGCAGCCTTAAGGCAGGACTGCTCCCACACCAGCACACCTGTCCCTGACTGTTCAACGCGGCCTTCGCTTCTCTGCAGTCTCAGGAAACCCCTTCCCACACTCACAATTCCCGGTTTTTGAAGCGTGTCCATGCAGTGTGTGAGTGTGGGCACGACCTCCTCCTCTCTGCCCACGTGTGAGCATGGCTGCAGCCCCTGGGCCAGGCTGGCTTTGGGCACACGTGGTGCCCCCAGTGCTTTTCCCAAGCCAGGGGATAGAAGAGGGTGATTTTTCCACCAAACTCCATCACAGAGCCAGGGGATGACTTGTTCTGCACCTCATCCTCTCCCCTCCGCTTGGTGACAGCTCTGAACTTGTTAGGGGATGTTGGTTAGGGGTGGTCTTGGGCTACCAGCCCCCCTTTCCTCCTGGCAGCTGGGGAGATGCTGTGGATTAAGCTTTGTGGGACAGAGGGAGGTGCTGGAGGAGCCCCAGCCCTGTGTCAGGTCCATCCCCTGCAGCACCTGCTGGGCACCAAGCCGTGTCCAAGCCCGCATGCAATACATGCAAGAACATGTGGACCATGGTGGCACCTCGGGGGCTTTGCTGCACTGGCTGTGGAGACACTGAGATGGTGACACTTTTGAGCCTAGAGACAAGAGCCGTGTGAAGAGTGGACTTGGACTGCAGAGGCTGTGGCAGAGTCTGTGCAGAGGAGGAAATGTGGCTGAGTTGCAGATGCTGCTGCCTGGAGATGCCAGCTCCTGCCCAGCTTCTGTACACAACCCTGAAGTGGCATCCCAGAGGGTCATGGACTGTTATTCCTGTCTCCCTGCCCTTGGTGTGGACACAGCCTGCTCAGGAGAAGAGACCAGCCCCACAGGCAGCCCTGGCCTAAGCAACGAGGGACATCCCAGGGCACCAGGGTGGTTTCCTTCAGCTGAAGAGGAAGCTCCCCCCATCTCCCTCTTCTCCATCTCTACATCCCTGTCAGTGCCCCAGATCAGCCCCATCGTGATATCCTGAGAGCAGCAGAGTGAGGCCTCCAGGACCTGCTCCTGGCCCATCTCCTGGGCTCAGTGCTAGAGCACTGCATCCATGTGGATTCCCATGGCTTCTCCTTACAGCCTTTGCAAAGAAGCCCTGGCTCACAGCATTACCTGTCTGCTCAGCAGTCTCCTCACAGCTCCAAGCTCAGGGCACTGGCAGCATCGTGGAGACCTTGGCCAGCAGCAGGAACACCTCATTTTGTGCTCTTACCTCCATGGATGATGATTCTGTAGCACAAGCCAGCATTTCCACACTCGGATGTAGAGGTAACACCATGATGGCAGGGCACTGCCAGGTTCCAGCTTGCTGCCTGTCCTGCCTTGCCTGGGTTTTCCAGGGCCTGGGCTACACCTCAGAGCATCTCACACTGAGCTCTCAGGATTTTGTAGTGTCCCAGAGCAGGGCAGTGGTGAGGGAAGTGATGTTTTCAACACACCCAGCTGGGGGCTGCAGCCAGGCAGGAGATGGAGAGCCTCTCACCTGGAGACCAAACCCAGACCTTGCTTAGCTCAGCAGGGACTAAAGTTTACAATCTGTGCCACGGAGTGACTGAAGCCCCAGGTGAGAGGCAGCTCAGCCCTTTCCCAGAGCCCAGCACAAAGTCCATGGCAGCAAAGGCAAAAACTCTACAATCTTCTCTCCTGGTTGGGGTGGCCAGAGATGGAGACCCTGTGCCAGGATTTCAGCCTGAGCTGTCCCTGGCCATTGGCTCGAGGTGAACACTTGCTGCCTGCCCGTGCTTTTGGGCTGCCCATCACCAGCACAGGGCAGCCCTCTCAGGCTTCCAAACCTCCCAAACTCCATCCCTGCCCTGCACACTGCAGGCTGTGAGACCCCTGCCCGTGCCCACCACCTGTGCCAGAGGGCAGAGCCACTTCTGCCTTGTGCTGCTCAGGAAAGGCCTCGAGCTCAGCCCTGCCTCTGCTTCATTTCTGCCCTCCTGCTGCTTATTTCACCCAGGCTGTGACCATTAGGGTGGCTTCGAGGGACTGGGAAAGAGTGGCAAGTAACAAACTAAAGGGGCTCAAGAAGAAATCTGGGCTGCTAAATGTTCCTTCTTTAACATGCAAAACAGACTTCAACACATAGTTAGAGGAACAAGGCTGGCTCTGGTACTGCTGTGATGACTGAACCATCCCTTCTCTTGATTCCAAGGTGAAATTGAACTGTTTTCTCCCCTGAAAGCCAAGATAAGACACTTGTGTCTTTGCCACAGCAGGGCTTGGTGCTCGGAGCAAAGTTTGAGCCCAGTGCTGTGAGCCTCTGTCCTGGTTTTGTGCTCATTTCCACTCTGTGCTGTCTCCAGCAGCTCCCAGTTGTGTCAGCTCGCTGGAGGGTGTGCTGTGCTCAGTCTGGGCAGTGTCCCAGTGTCCAGCCTGGCTCTGGAGCCCCTCGTGCTGCTCTGGCAGGAACCTCGTGCTTCCCAGCGCTGGATCACCCGCAGCGATCGCTGCCTTAAATCCGGCACAGCACACGGTTTTGCTGCTGCTTCCCTTCGAGGTGCTACAACCCCTCGGGCGTCTGGCCTGACAGAGACGTGTGCCAGTGTCTGTGCCAACCATTTCTCTGCTGTGTCCACGCTCTGTTCCAGCCTTCCCTCCTCCTCGATGCCAGTGAATAGCAATACCCGCAGGTCACCAGCGATGCCACAGTCCACGGTGTTCTTGTGACCCTGCACGGCCGAGTGGGACCTGGCTCGGGGTCCCTCGGTGCTGGGTAGCTCTTCCCTGCCTCCTCATCAGCTGGCTTTTCCCAGCTGGTCTCTGCAGAAAGGAGCTTTGAATCCTGTGCTGCCCCTTGGTGCTGATTAAGCCTGGAGGAGTTTGGGATCTTGGACTCTCCCCGGGCAACAGGAGTGTGGAAGTGGTTTGGTTGAATACCCTTTGAACTGCAGACCTTTGGTGGGTGGGGGAATGCAGGTGGCTGTCAAACCTGCTTCCACAGCCCCCAACTTGAAACACCCTTTCCCTCATCCACTCTCCAGCATTGTCTTCCTCTGTCCAAGGTTTCCGTTCTGTTGGATTCGGTGGTTACGATGTGCCTTTCCTTCTCAGGACCTGTTACAAACGACCTTTCTGCTCTTGTTTATGTTTAACATTTATCTTGATCCCTCCCTCTGTCATATTATAAAACATGAACATAATGCATGGAATACAATACAATAAAAGTGTGGCTTAACTGAGCTGCAGTGGCTGTGCTGCACTGGGGGAGACCACAGGCTCCCATTGGAAATGGACAGTAGGTAAGGGGTGAAACGATTGTGTTTTATTTGAGGTCACAGGGCTGGCTGACCTCATGATGACTGTGCAGAGCTCAGGGTGAGCGGGATCACAACTGGTTCCTCTCCTTTGCCAGTTGATCCAGCCCTGCTCACCTTCATCATTCCTCCTTGGGATTTCAGGCCAGTCTTTGGGAGTTGTCCTGCAAATGAGCAGACACTCAGTGTCTATATCCACTATTTTAAGATGAAAATATTTAAATATCCAGCTGTTGTGCCTGTCCAGAGCAAAGTGGACAGGCAGGTGACTCAGAGGGACACAAGGGCCTTCCCTCCTGGTGCCAGCACTCCTCAGGGCTGGGAGCACAGCCTGAGCACTCAGGATCATAGCAGGGCATTCGTGTCACTTCCCAGTGCTGTGTGAAGGCTACATAGGCTGAGGCCAGAGTTTGGATAACTCAAATTGCCAGGAAGCTTGGTGTGGAGAGCAGTTATGATTTGATCCAGCGTGACAAGCAGGCCCTGGGCTGCAGCAGGAGAGTGGGGTTTGCTGCTCCCGAGGGACAGCACGGGCGGTTGGGATCTCTAGCTGGGCTGTTGCTGGTAACACACTCTGTTTACATTCCACATTCCAGACAGTCCATGCTCTGGCCTGTCCCAGCACTGCTGCACGTTCTGCCGGGCTGGGCACGCTTCCCAAACACCTCCTTGTTCCTGTGAATGCAGCGTTTACCTCCCCCGAAACAGCTGCCCCCCAAAATACAGCTGGGAGAGCAGCGGTGTGGGAGGGCCCCGTAGGCTGGAACAGCAGCCTCGGGATGCCTGGGAAGGTGGAGGCAGCCAGGGGTTTGTTCTCTTCAGTCACATTACATCACTTGGGAATAATGTTGTCAAAAAGAGGGTTTGTCTAGGAACGGGAGATGCAGAGCCAGCTCTGTCTCCTGACGTGCGCTGTCAGGCTGGAGGAGGGCTCCAAGAAATGAGGGGGTGCAGAGCAGGAGCTGCTGTTTGATAATGGAAAACTTAAAATTCCTGAGAAAAAGGCTCCTCCTGTGGGAGGAATCCTGCCGGGAGCCCTGCAGAGGCTCAAGCATCCTGGAGATAACCATCCAAGCACTCCAGCACAGGTCACCCACAAAACCTTCTGATGGATTCACAGCAGCTGAGAAACCTCTGGCAGTACCAAACCTAGAGAAGCGTTTGGTTATAAGCTTTATATTGACTTGATGATCTTGAGGTCTTTTCCTAAGTGATTCTGTGATTTATTCCTCCTCAGAGATTCAGCAGGGGAGCCGCCCCATTCACTGCCCCTCTTTCGAGATTGATTAAGGGGGCGAAATTCACCCCAAAACCGCCCAGCCTCTCCTCCTAGGGAGGTGCTGCACGAGGGGATCCTCCATCCCTAGTTCCCTGCAGGGATGGAACCTCCTGGGTTTTTTGGATCAGGAGCACGAGGCGATACTGAGCCTGCCCAGCGGTCCCCACCCTGGGCAGCCGCATTCCCCTCATGGCGGGGCCGCGGGGCAGGCCGGGACTCTCCGTCGCGCTCCTCCCACCGGGTGGAAGATCCCGGGCGGCGGGGCCGAGCCGAGCCGAGTCCCGCGGGGCCGCTCCGCCACCGGTGACGGGGCTGTGGCCGGGGTCTCACCGCGGTGCCCACCTGGCCCCACCGCCCCCGTCCAAGGGACTACACGCCCCAGAGTCCCCCGCGGCCGTGCGGCGGTGCGGGGTACTGAGGGACTTGTAGTCCTTTGGCGGGCTCAGCCCCACCCCGAACAGCGGCCGCCGCCGCCCCCGCGCACTACATCTTCCGTCGGGCATCGCGGCGCGCCCGCTGGCCGCCGGCGGAGACATTTGCGAGGCGAGTGTCTCCAAGATGGCGGCGTGGGGAAGGAGGCGCGCGGGCCCCGGCGGCACCAACAGCGGCGGCGGCCGGGACAGGTGAGGGGCGGCCGGGCCGGGGCCAAGGGCGGCGGGGGCTGCGGGGCTGCACCACCCGCGGCGGCCCCGCGACCCCGCGGTGAGGGCGGGGGCGCCGAGAGAGGAGCATGGCCGGGCGGGGCGGGCGCGGGACGCGGCCGAGCTGAGGCGCGGAGGGGCCGGGGGCGCTCGGCGGGGCCGCGCCCGGGGAAGGTCAGCGCGGCCCGCGGCCTGTCTGGGGCAGCGCTGCCCGCGGCGGGATGCGGCGCTGGGGGCCGGGTAGAGGAGGGCCGGCCCCGGGAGGCTCCTTCCGTCCACGGCTATTTTTAAAGGCGGGGAGGGAGCGGCGAGTCCTCCAGGGTGACCTCCTTCTGCTGGTACCGCGCTCTGGCCTCTGCCGGGGCGGAGGAGCGGGCAGCACAGGCTGGAAATACCCACGGAGCAGCGGTGGAAGTTTGGGAATCGCAACTTTAAAATGGGAAAAATAGAGGGAAATCTGACAGAATCAGTTAGGTTGGAAAGATCTGTGAGATCATCGAGTCCAACCTGTGACTGATCCCCACCCCGTCACCCAGACCAGAGCACTGAGTGCCACCCAGTCTTTCCTTAAACACCTCCAGGGACGGTGACTCCACCACCTCCCGGGACTGCCCATGCCAGTATTTAATCACTCTTTCTGTGAAGAAATCCTTCCAAATGTCTGAACTGAACCTCCCCTGGCACAGCTTAAGACAGTGTCTGGTCGAGCTACTTTAAAATCTGTGTGCACGGCTCTCCACCTGCTGAAAATGTCTGGGTTTATCCCGCATTTCCTGACGTTGGCATTTTTCTGTTCTGCCCCAGGGCTGACTGATGTAACCGGCAGCTGCTGAAAGCTGCTGCAGGATTTTCTGAGTTTTCCTTTGTCCTGCCGCCTCGCCTCGAAACCCTGATATCCCCCTTAATTTGTGTTGTGGCTTTTGCTTCACTTTGTTCCCTTGCTGTGCTCCAACAGTGTTTGCTTTGATGCTGTTGAATCTACACTGCCAAGGAGAGCCACAAGTAGCCCTGAAAATTCTGGCACTAATGTGAATTGCAGGAATGCTGCTTGTGTTCAGGGAATTCAAAAGTAATTGAACTGGAAGGGCCAATGGAATTCCTGTATCAGTGTGGTTTAAATAAACAACTAAGAATACCACAGTGGTAAAACTGTCTGCACCCAGTGCTGGCACTGCCCCAGCATGAGAGGTGTGGAGTTTTTATGTGGATCTTTCATGTGGCAGATGTGTCCTCCCAGCAGAAGGAAAGAAACAGAATATGGAAAAGAACACTTAATAACTTGAGTTATTCTTCCAGGGTGAAAATTGAGGCAGACTTAAAAGTGAGTTGTTACTGTGTAACTTCATCTGTGACCTGTACAATAATCTAATTGTTGTTTGAGGTGATCTTTTTTCAAAGCTGTGATTGCTCTTAATCTTATGATCCAAAATATTCCTAAACACGAGTCACTCTATGAGCCTGCTGCATGTATTTTTTTTTTCCTTTGCCAGTGAGAAGGGTATGGAGAGAACAGCAGCTCCTCCCCTGAGCAGCGTTTCACAATCTCCGTCAAAAGCTGGTGGTTCTTTAGGTGTCACCCTGTACAAACGTGACAGGAGGATAATTCCAGAAGGTGTTGGGTGATGTCAGTGAGGTGCTGCTTCTTCCTGGCAGTTGCAGAGCAGGAGATGGGGATGATTTGGCCTCTGCCTCTGCATCAGTGGTGATCCCAAACCACACCTGCCTGTCTTGCTGGGCTGCTGCAGCACCGGTTGTGCAAAGGCAGTGCTGACAGACCTGATGTCATCACATGATGACATGTGCTTTTTATAGGGTGAATACAGTTTTCTTACTCTGGGCAGGATTCTTGTCCAAAGACAAGTTCCTTTGAACTGAATGTGCTGATCCAGTTTTCCTGGTAACTGAGCTGCTTCAAGGAGTGTTTGTAGTTGTCAGCCAGGCGCTCTAAAAGGCATCTGTGTGTTGGAGGTGGTGTGAGGAGACTCAACACTGAATAAAATCCTGTCTGCTGTGAGCCTAGAGCAGCTTTCATTTAAAATTATTAAAAAAAAAAAAAAAGACCAGCATATCTGTGGAGACCGAGTCCCTTCATAAGTGACTTTATTGATACAGAGAAAGCTATAATTGGTTAAAAAGTGCTTTCCTTGCTAGGAGTGACTGTAAGGACATTAATTTCAAAGGATGTTGACTGTGAACTCCAGCTGGCTCTGGTGGCAAAATAATAATGTTAAACAAAATAACCGAAAACACTGAAGAGAACCAACTAAATATTTGTTTTTCTTCATTTTGGATAGACTCTTTAATGGAGCCTGTCTAAAGGGAATTGTTAATCTGTAGACCAAAACAACTTTTTCATACAGAACAGACACTGGATTGTACTGGGTGTTTTTTGTATAAAAGGCAGCCCGGTGCCACCAGAGCAGTGGACAGCATGTTGTTTGTTCCCCTGGGAGATGTTCTGACAAACTCTGGAAAGAACAGCTTTCATGTCATCACCACTGCCTGCTCTGGCTCCTCTGTGCCCTCACAGAGCTCTCCTTTTGCTACCTGCACTGCTCAGATTTCTGCTACTCTGCTTGCAGCAATGATTGACCTATTTCCATCAGCCTGGCTAATCATTAGTTGACTTAAAATTGACACCTCCTTGTTGTCTGGGGGCTGGATTTGTTGTAATGGTCTGGTGATGTTTTCTTTAGTGTTCAGGGAATGTTGTCCCTCCCTAAGGCTGTTTGAAGAAATGTCCCAATGTTCTCCTGTCCTTTTTCCTATTTGAATTAAAGGTGCATCTTTTGAATTCAAGTCTTGCTTTATTGCCCTGCATTTCCTGTTCTTCCTCTGCTTGAGTGCCCTTCTTAAAGCCCCAGGCCTGACAGCCCTGGCTGAAGGCTTGAGCCTGGTAGATTGTGGAGACCTCCAGCAGAGAAACAATTCTCCAGGTGTTTAGGGAGGGGTGTGTTTGTGCGTTCTGTGCACCATATCCTGAGTAGAAACACACTGGGGAGTATGACTGGGAGGTGGTATATTTCCACTGAGAATTAAAGCCAGGCCACAGCTCATTCCTTAATCTTGAAATTAAATTAAATTTCAGGAAGGATTTATGTTGGAGGGAGGGAAGTTTAGTGTTTGGATTTGTCATGCCTTGACTCTGTTGACTTCCCCCAGCTTGGCTGAGATGCTGACAATTCTCCCAGACATGCTCTGGCCATCTGTAATGTCCTTTTTCTCAGATCTTGCACAGCCAGCATGAAAACCCCCCTTGCACTGCTGAGCTGGACTGTGTGTGCTGCTTGTGACCAGGTGTTATCACACTACTGCAAGCTTCTCCTTTCTAATTTTTTTAACTGCTTATCAAACTGGTCTTCATTTTCAGTTAATCTGATTGTTTGGTGCTCTGAGCAAAACTCTTGCCTGGGAAAGAAAACTTTTAACAAAACTTGACCTATGTGTTACAGGAGGAGCTCACAAGAACTTTTATTTTTGCCCAGAACTATACTTGAGCTTTGTGCAGCTTAAGATTGTTTCCAAGTGTGATTTTGAGCATTTGCAGAACTGAGATAGTTGGATAACTTGAAACCCTCACCCAGAGTCTGTCTGGCAGATGCCACTAGGTTGAAGGCACCTGGTCTCAGGAGGCTCAGTCCTTCTCCCTGCAGGTGGGCAGTGGTAGGAGGATGCTGAGGGTTCTCCCAGGATGTTTTCTCCTGCCTTGTTCTCACTGCTCTGTTCCTTTGTTTCTGCTTTTGCCACTTGGCACCTGGCAAAACTGAAGGCCTTGTCACACGGAGTGACATTGTGCCTCCTCTTTGGAGTGTTACTTATTTCTTCATCCATAAAGATTATCCAGTTGAAATTTCCATTTAGCAGGCAGGCTGCTGTTTCAGGAGCCTGCTTCCAAGGTGGAGGCAGAGAAATGGAACTTCAGAAGAGATTCTTCCCTGTGAGGGTGGGGAGGCCCTGGCACAGGCTGCCCAGAGAAGCTGTGGCTGTCCCTGGATCCCTGGAGGTGTCCAAGGCCAGGACAGGTTGGACAGGACTTGGAGCAGCCTGGGATAGTGGAAGGTGTCCCTGCCCATGGCATGGGGCTGGAACTGGGTGGGCTTTGAGGTCCTGTGCAACCCAAACCATTCCAGGATCTGATGAGCTGCTGGAGCTGTAATTGTTCACCCTCTCCTGGTGCTCTCCCATATTCCCATGTTAGGAAGACAATCCAAATGTAATTTGAAGCTTGCTCTATAGCTAACACAGACACTTCTGCCCTCCTGCTGCTGTTGTTAACAATGGGTTCCTTATTTATAACTTTGGCAATACCAAAATTTGACATCATTGAGTTTTAAGAGATTTACATCTTGCTGTGCTGAACAGCTGAGAGTTCTGTCACATTCCCTCACCCAGGCATTCATTCAGCACCAGGAATGAGACACTAAAAGTTCTCAAATATAGAATGCCTGAAGCTGCAACAGAAAAAATATTTGGATAGAAGGCCTAGAACTATTCCTAGAGAATAGCTGTGCAACTTTTTCACTGTGCCGTCTTACTTGGAGTGGGGAGGCAGGTCCTGGAAAATAATTTGATTGAATAATATTAACAACTGCTTTTAGGCTCTGGTCTGTCTAATAAACAGCCTGTCAGGCTTCTGAACACCTGGCAGCATTTTATGTCTTCTGGCATTAGGTGCTCTCTGGTTATTTACTATTCTTTTAAGTAAAATGGAGTTTATATAAAATCCCCACGCTTGATAAGTGGTGGATGCCAGCTCAGAGTTGCTTGCACAGCTCTGCAGTTGTGTTTGTCATGGCCAGGGGTGGGTGACAAGCTCCAAAAGGCAAACTCCACGGCCTCCAGTGTTTGAGCAAATCCAGTTGCTTTGACTGCATTTGTTCATGTGCAGCTGCTGTGTTCAGTGGAAAGGCTGTGTCAGGAGAGTTTGCCTCTGTGAACTCCTCGGCTGAAACCTCCTCAAGCCCACATATCAGTGTCTCTTTCTGTATCATCTGAAATCCAAACAGTTTTCAGCTTTCCATGCTCCAGGGGCAGCCAGTTCTTGTGTGGAAATAATACATGATAACCCCACTTCCCTGAGCAGAAATAGAGACTTGCTGCCTGCCTTGCTGACTCTTCACATGTCCTATTCCAGCAGATATCTTTTCATTTGTCATTTTTGGACTGACTGTTTTGCCATTTGCAGCTTCAGCAGTATGATACAGATTTATTCTGATTTTAGGGGACTCATTTGGAGAAACAGCACAGTTAGGGGGGCAGACGTTTTCAGGGACGAAGCCTTTGTGCTGTTCAGTTCCCAATGTTTTTTTATTTTTCCCTGTAGAACATACTTTAAATTCTGCTTGTTTTGGCATTGGAGGACTGTGCTTTTCTCGACTTAATTGTTATAAAGCCCTAGAGCCTGGCAAGCCAGAAAATTCCAGAGGAGATGGACAGTGCTGCCTCCGGGCAGAGAGTTGAATTCCTGCTGACAGGTGGCTGTTTGTGGTGTGGCTCTGCTTGTGCAGTGAGGGTGAAAAGAAAAAAAGGGTGTTCGGAGGGAAGAACAGGCAAGAGCTGAGCGAGGAGAAACGAGGCTGATGGGTTAGTGCCACCTGTCCTGGTGCTGAGCCTGGAGAAATCCCATGTAATGTAGATCCTGAATTCCTAGAGTGAGAAGCTCAGTTCCCATGGCTCCTGTACAGGCAGGGAAGGAATGGGCTCCCTTCTTCCATGTTTTCCCAGTGATGACAGGGAGATCTAGAATGACAACTGTGCTGTTCCTAAGCCTCTGGGAAGTTCTTAGTTGAATTTGGATTCTGCTTCTCTATTTTGCAGACCTATCTGCATGTTCCCAGGTATTACAAAACACTGAGAGTTCTCCTTGTTGGAAATATTAATTTTTGTCTGGAGGGTTGTGTTAGCACTGGGTTGGCTTCCAGCTTGAAAATGCCTTTCAGCAATAGCTTTTCCATGAAGTCATTATGTCCTAGCAAGTGGTTTCACAAAGTCATGGGTGGTGGTTTACAGTTACCTTAAGCCTCTATATGTCTTTTGCAATGAAACTGGAATTTTTGATTTGGAAGAAGCTGCACTTGGAGCAGCTGTTATCAGGGAAAAGAATCCTTGGCAGAAATCATGACCAGCTGTGTCCTTGTTGTCAGTGTAAGACCTGTTTAACTGGCTTCTTGGTAGAAACTCCATATATGGGTCCTGTCTTTAAATTTTTTTTTTCTCTAAATACCTCTCAGTTCACTGCAGAACATCAGAGCCCAGCACAGGATGTGCTGAAAGGGTTAAAGATAATTTTCCCAACAATGTCTGACAAGCTCATTGCCCTAAAGAAGCCCCCAGCATACACGGAATTAAAGTGGATTTTTATTTTTCTTTCTACCCGTGAACAGGCCAAGGGGGAAATGCACTGCAAGGAACTCAATAACTATATTGTAAGTTGAGTTTTCCTTGTAGGTTATATAAATTCCAGCTGGACTTTTAATGAAACTGCTTATGACTCTGCTTTGGGAGGAGGGTGGTGCCTCTCAGTCCTGCTGGTTGATGTTTGCTGCTGTTACAAACCCAGCCATGTCTGCAACAGCTTGTAATTTAACAATATTCTTGATTACAGCTGGCCACTGCTCAACCCCCTTTGCAGCCTGAGTGGAGCTGCACATTAAGGATGATGTTTGGCAACAGCAGCTTGTGAATGTGTATTTTTCTCCCTTATTTTCCAGTGCATGCACATAAGTACCACTGTACTAATGGAGCAAAAAGTGCTCATTCTGTTCTCCACATCAGCAGTGTGTTCCTCCTGATGTCACGGGGGTCTGAATGCTGTTGGGATGAGGCAGTTTTGTCTGCTGTGATTAGGTCAGATGTGTGATTTGTTCTCCTGCTAGAGGAATCTGCTAGATATTTTTATCTTTGCTAGGCCACGTGCTCAGTTTTGCTCTGGTTAAGCACAAGTATGTCAGAAATATTCATTTCTGCTTAGAAGGGAGGATTTTGCCTGGTTCTGATGGATAGGTTTTTACCCTTTCTCAGAGCAGGTGAACATTATAATCCTATTTCTTAGCAGTCTGTACATGAATGTAGCTGCAGATAAAAGGTAATGTGGTGAAGAGGGCGGAGGGAAGGTGGAAAATGTGACGTTAGGCAGCTGAAAGCTGCTGGTCCAATTCAATCTTGACTCCCCTGAGTAGGAAATATGCTCCCACTGAAGTGAGCAGCTCTTTCTTCACTGCTTAAGCCTGCCTGGGTTAAAAATTTGTTCATGTCTTGCTTTGCTGCATCAGGAGAGGGAGTGAAGCATTCTGCCACAAACTGAATGCTCTGCTGCCTTCCTAACCTCCCCTGTCAGCAGAGTTCCTTGGCCATCTTCGTTGGATTTACCATGGAGTTACTAGGCTGTGTTAATATGGAGGACTGAATAGCAAGCTGCATCAGAAAGCAAATGTATTCATCTGGAGATGCTTCCTCTCTCCAAACCTCCCAGAGCAGCTTGCCTTGGTTTCTGTGAAAGCTCCTGAAGTGTGTGTGGTTTGTTCAGTGATGTGTTGTGGTCACTAAGGTGTGACACTTCTGCTCTCTCCAAAGAAACTGCTTGGGTATTGGTGTGGTGAGAAACCATTTCAGGACTGTTACAAGTCCCTATTTGTCAAATTGCTCTAGATCCTCCAAGTTAGGAAAAGGTAAGAAAAATACGTTGCCTTCTTTTGGGATGAATTATTGTACAGCAGGAGTAGTCAGCTGATGTGAAATGAAGCTTGAGTTGAGAAGCTGCTGGTTGTGAAACAGAGGCAGTGACCTTGAGGGGCTGCTCTCACTCGGGACACTCACGTCCCGCTCTCCAAGCCGGGTGGGTGAACAGCCCGTCCTTCAGCCCTGTAGTTTTAATTCTTCATTTCCCCTTACCAGGGTGACCTTGTCCTCCACGGACTGTTACATTGTACACGAGATCTACAACGGGGAGAACGCTCAGGACCAGTTTGAGTACGAGCTGGAGCAGGCGCTGGAGGCGCAGTACAAGTACATCGTGATCGAGCCCACGCGCATCGGGGACGAGACGGCGCGCTGGATCACCGTGGGGAACTGCCTGCACAAGACGGCCGTGCTGGCGGGCACCACCTGCCTCTTCACCCCCCTGGCACTGCCAGTAGATTATTCTCACTACATCTCCCTGCCCGCTGGAGTGCTGAGCGTGGCCTGCTGCACCCTGTACGGCATCTCTTGGCAGTTTGATCCCTGTTGCAAGTACCAGGTCGAGTACGATGCCTATAAACTTTCGCGCCTGCCCCTGCATACGCTCACCTCGTCCACTCCCGTGGTGCTGGTGAGGAAGGACGACCTGCACAGAAAGAGACTGCACAACACGATAGCACTCGCTGCCCTGGTGTACTGTGTAAAGAAGATCTATGAACTCTATGCTGTATGACTTCAGCAGGCAAGAGAGAAACCCACAAAGACAAGTGTATTAAGACTCCCACAGTAACATTTTTGTTTTTCCTCTTTGAGAAGTGGTGGAGACTGGGAAGGATTTGGTTTAATAGAGCTGTTATTTTTCAAATAACACATCACTGGTGCACCAAGGTTTTTCAGTTCTTCGTTACACTTGAGATGTGGATGTGTGGTGACTTGAGATCCGTATGTTAGGCCAGGGGAGTCCAATCCAGCAGCAGAATGTCAATGAAAGAAAGCAATAGAAAGAAGGGGTGTGAGAGCTGCTTTCTTTTTTTTTTTCTTTTTTCCCTTTTTTTTTTTTTTTGGAAACATTTAAGTATATTGTTTAATTGTATTACACAGAACCAGCCAGAAGTTATCATTGACCATTAAAGGATGAGAATTTGAAATGCTCAAGCTCTCTTGTCACTGTTATCATAGTGATATCATTTTAAGTGTCCAGGTGCAAACACATTCTGCTCAGTTCTTGTATGAGTTCTTCCTAAGGTGGATACATCTCCTCTGAAATCCCTTGAGCCACTTGCAGGGCTGGGGGCTGCCAAGGTGGGAGCCTACCTGTCCCACCTTTGTGCTATGCCCTTACCAAACAATTCCACTGCTTTTGCCTGGAACACAGGAGCTGCCTGCTCCTGCTGCAAGGCATCCACATGACTGTGTCTTGTAACTGTGGTACCTGAAATTTTAGAATTCAGTCCTGTGCATTAATTCATTTTTTAGCTCTAAACTCAAAATCTTTTTCTTAGAACGGGAAGCATTTACTCTTCTGTGAGATCTGCCAGTTACTTTTAAAAGATAGGGGCTTGCTGTCTGTAATCTCCTCCCACCACATGGAGAATAGGTGTGGCTGGCATTGGCAGGGCCAGCTTGGCACAGCTCCAGGTGTTACATTTGGAATAGGAGAGCAAAGGCCTGCAGTGAGAGCTGCCTGTGCACTGTGTGCTCCCTGCCCCAGTGGGAGCTGCAGCCTGACCTTCACAGCTGAAACGCCGACCTTGGAAGGGGTCAGACCCCAAATTCTGCCTTTCTGTCTTTATCTCTCCAAATTGCCACAGCAGGCACCAAGGACTCCCCCTGTCCCCGCCTCCATGGGCTGTTCTGACCCTGGTTCTGACTTGTTCTTCTCTGCTGGGGCAGTTTTCTGTGAGCAGGGCACGCAGCCCATTGTGTGTGTGCTGTGCAGACTGGGCTTGCTGGGTGTTCCAGCCCTTAGCACCAGCACAGACAGCTGTACTGAGTGGGCTGGAGGAGCTCCAGTGGCAGTGAGACATTTCTGGGTGGCAGCAGCCCTTTGTACAGTGGCTGAGCTCTTTCCCTCCAAGGTTAAAAGAAGCTGGGATCCAGAGCATCTATTTATAGCAACAATGTACAGTTGCCTTGGCAGAGTAAAGAAATGCAACTACTTCATCTTTCAGTGGTCTGGGCAGGCTGCCCTCCTACCCTGACATGTTTCCAGAGTCCCTGCTGGATGGATTTGAAGCCAGTGGCACATCTGCCACAGCTAATACTGCTTATTGCTACAGAGGGCCCTGAAATACCTTTGTGCTGCCCACACCAAAGGCGTTCCTGGTCTTTTTTTACTCAATGCATAATGATTCTCAGGGCTGTTAGTTCCTTTCCTGCACCCAGCTTCTGGGGTCCTGGTACTTTTTTTTGTGTTAAGCTTCCCCTGGTCTGGAATGATCACTATGGCAGGTTCCCTAAATGCATGGCTGGCATCAGAGACTTGAGTTAAAAATTAGCAAGTTTCCTGGGGTCTCTTATTGCAGGAAGAAGGGTGAAAAGTCAGCTTAGCTGTCACAATGGGTAGATCTGATTGAAAAACACAGCTCTTACTCCATTCTGAGGTGGAGGGACAGAGGGGCTTGTTTTCCAAGGAATCTCAGTGATAATGTAGCTAAAATGCTTTTTAACATTGTTGTTAGTCAGTCAGGGCTGTAACTGTGCAAGGTGACCTGGGAGAATGAGAGGGGTCTTGAGGGGTATTGTAGTGCACGGTGAAATGGTAAAACAACTTCCAGAAATTCTCATGCATGTGGAGTGGTGCTGTATCTGCTGTTCCCAGTGCCAGCAGCTCAGTGGAATCAACAGTGACTGGGGACAAACCTCCCTTCAGAAGCCCCCACACTTTGCTGCTCACCCTGCCCATTGTGGACGTGTTCTGGAGTGTGCAGCATTCCCCTCATCACAGGGAATTTACTTCCAAAGGGAATGGGTGCACTCTCAGCAACCTTTGCCTTGGAGCTGTAGTTCCCACAGTAACTACAGTAACTCCCCCACACATAATTTTTCCCTCAGGCCTGATGTGTTTCACTCTCAGTGCCCTGGATGGGAACACAGAAATGCAAAGCAGCCCCTCGGTCCTTCCTGGGTAGCCACGACCTGAAACACCAGAACATGGAGCAGCTGAACAAGCCTGGCAGGAGCACTGCATTTCAGCAAGAAACTGAGAATCTGAGCATGGGAAACAAAAGGAAAAGCACAACTAACACCAACGCTCCCCTTGTGGAGAGGCAGAGAAGGTAATGCCTTGCTTTCCTATCTTAACAGGAAAACGGGTGTCTACACACCTGAAAGCTTCAACTTGTCCATCCAGCCCCAAACCTTTCTGTGACACAGCTCCAGCCTCAGCCACAGGGAAGGTGGCAGAGAATGGATGTCCTGACAGAGCAGCAGCATTGTCATCATTAAACACACCGTGGTTCTCAGAGATCATTTCTAAATCTGTACTGGTTAAGAAAAGGCTTTTGGAAGGAGAAGGTCCTTTTGAGCCTGCACACCTTTATCAGAGTTTGTGTGACTAATCCTCTGTGTGGATTCACACTGTGTAAGCTAACAGGTCCCATAAAGAGGGCTGGGATAAAGCATGTTGTTCTGCAGCTACTATTGGTACAACAGCACCTTGAAGGGATATAAGAAAAACAAAACCCTCCTGCTTTCCCTTCCTCTTATGTGCTGTGAGGAGCTGGAGTAGACCAAGGGCTTAATTTCATAGCAATGTAATTTATTTGTCATCAGATGTGCACTCCCAGGCAGGACAGGTGAGGCAGGACACATGGAAAATGCTGGCAAGTGCATGGAGGTGGCAGGAGGAGTCTGGACCTTGGTTCCTACTAGTAGAGTTTATTTCAATTTTAAGGTTATTTCTGTCCTCTCTCTGTGCAGCAATTCCTTTTTCCTAGTGGTGCTGGTATCCCTCACATGAGGAGAAGGGGTGAGGAATGGAACATGGCACCCCTTCATGCTGTCAGGCTCCCTGAAGTGATACCTGAACAGACAGGTACCATTCCCCACTGGATGTGATCCTAATTAGCATCTGTGATTGCTTTAAGGCAGAGGAGAACAAAGGGTCTGTCTGCTACGCTCTGCACCCTACACACATGGATTCTTCTCTAGTGCCAGGGAATTCCTGGCATCCCCAGGATCACACCTGCTCTGTGCTGCAGGTGGCCCAGGTGTGCTGCTGTCACCTGTGCAGTGTGTCCTGGCAGCAGCTGCCTTGCTGTGCTGTTCTACCTGTTCAGGGCTTCCCTGCATTCCTTGGGCTGGGATTCACAGAGCGCTGTCACTGCAGAATTAACTGTCCCAGTACATCAGTAGGGCACGATTCAGACAGGTAAAATGATGGCCAAATACACCCAACTTGTGTATCAGTTACTTCTTTAAAAGTGGCACTGGACTGAGCTTAATTTATCAGCTGACTTGGCACGTTAAGAGGAAGAGGCTGTGAAATTTCCCACTGCAAGGATCGTGTCCTGGATCAGACTGGAAGGAGTGGGAATGAGACACTGATCACGAGAGCTCCCAGCTGAGGACTGTATTTCACAGGGCTGGGGACAGCCAAGGTCTGCTGGTGTGAAGGCAGAACAGGTGGGTTTTATTTGTAGCAGGCCAGTAAAGCTGAGCATGCCCGGAGTGAGGTGAGGAGTCTCCCAGCCAGGGCTCCCCGGCTGCAGTGTTCCCCTGACCCCTCCCCTGCAGCCTCAGCTCTCCCCCACTGTCCAAGCACCCTTCCTTCTCCAGCTGAGGTTTAGGTGCTGTCTTTCAGCAGTGTGAGGGAAACCACTTCCCAGTCTCCATGCAATGGTAAACAGCATTTTGAGAAAGGATTTTCCTGCAGGAGCACCTCCAGTGATGTCCCAGCCGACTGCAGGGGCTCAGCCTCTCCCTGCTCAGGGGAGCTGAGCTCTAAGAGCCCTTTACTTTTCTCTCCTTTTTTGCTCTAGATGCCATCAAGGTGAAGAAGAGCCTGGGGCAGAGGTTCCTCAGGTAGACAGCCAGGCAGGGGGTCAGGCCAGCCACAAGCACTTCCTTCTTCTTCTGTCCCACTGCATTGAGAACCACCTGAGCCACCTCGGCCGCCGTCTGTCCCTCGGCCGTGGTCTTGTCCATAACTGCCAAGGGAAAGCTGAGTGAGCACCAACAGCAGCAGGTGAACCCTCACTGAGGTACCCTCCCTAGGAATGCTCTAACAGCACATGGCTGCTTGCTTTGGTTTTACTCCAGCTGTGGATGGGAGCACAGGCAGGTGTTCTTCAAAACATGGCCCAGAAGGCAACTGATGTCTGGGAAAGCTAAATTTTGGGGCTTGCTATTCCTACCCTGCATCCAAAGTTGGTTTTTGATCCTTCAGGGCTAACCTGTATCCCCACCAGAGGCCATGTGTTGCAAACACACCTTATAATAACATGGAGATGCTTTAGAAATAGGGCAGTGAGTGGTGCCTCACCTCCATAGCGAGATCCATCCGCTGTGATAGCATTGAGGGACAGGTTTGTCTGGATGTACCCAGGGCTCACAACTGTCACTTCAATGTCATACTGCTCCACCTCTGCTCTCAGACAGTCAAAGAAGGCCTGGGTAGCATGCTTAGAGGCAGCATCTGGAAAACAGGAAAACGACTGTGCACCAAGGAGCAGGGCTGAAGGAATTTTCACTTTCTGAATGGATTTTTCACTGCAATGCAGCCACTTCTCAGCAAGAACCCAAGAGCTGTTCCCCAGCCTCTATATTTGTTTTTGTTTAGTGAATGGCAGCAACAGGTAGTGGGAGTCAGAGGCAATTTAGGAAGACAAAATGTAAACTCAAGTTGAAAACTGGCTGGGATCCTGAGCTTAATATCATAGCCCTGCCAAGGCACTCCAGAGTGAACCCAAGCTGCCTCCCACTCCTGATAAAGGAGACCCAAAGGCTTAGGAAGGCAGAGCTGGCTGCCCTGCACGTGCTGAGCACTGGGGACTTGCAGAGCAGGTTCAGGGCTTGGCTGCACACAGGGCAACACCAGATCAGCCAGGCAGGCAGAGCAGGGAAGCGTGGCCTAGGGCAGGATTTTCCCCCATGAAATGGCTGAGTGACTCCTTTTGGTCACTGCCTGTGACTGCCACCACCACGGCAGCAGCACCAGAGCCAGCTCAGCACAGGCTGCACACCCTGCAAGGACCCAGGCAAGGGCTGAGCTCCTGCTGCCAGATCCACGTGGCTCTGAGAGCTCCTCAGAACACACTTCTGGAGCAATTGCACCCACATCACCTGCAAAACCCCAGGGCTCAGACAGTCCAGGTTCTCCCCCACTCAGCATCATTCCTCACCCACCATATGCCATCACCACTCTACTTCTGGTGTTTACTTTCAGTGATTTACAGATGCTGGTGTGTCAAATGCTCTCCTCTTAGTTCATCCATCTTTTAAATGCTTTTTTTTTTTCAGTAATCCCACCAATATTTCTTGTCATAACTGATTTAGCATGAAGAGTTTGCTGGATCAAGATTGTTTAGGCTTTTGTTCTGGCATTGTTTGTACTATGGCACTTCATGATCAATTAAAACAAAAAATTCCTGCTGTCTTAGAGGAGATAATGCAGACAAATGACAAGGATAAAATACCATAAAATTATGGAATTATAGTGACTCAAGTGTTAAGATAGGACTATCAAGCTGTTTCCAAATACATTCTCCTTCTCCATCCCTTAAAAACTTTAGGAGAGGGCTAAGATTTTGTATTTAAGAATGCTGTCAGTGGTTTGTGACCCCACTGAGGGTGATGCACAGCTCTGCCTTCTCTGCACACAGCCAGTTCCATGGAAAGCTAAATGTGGAAGCAGGAGCCAAGTATTTATTCAGCCTGGTGCCCCAAATATGTCTTTCCCATCTTCTGTGGAGGTACTTACATGCAGATCTGAAAGGAATGCTTATTTTGCCTTGCACGCTGCTGATGGCCACAATGTGGCCTTGTCTCCTCTTGATCATGGAGGGGAGAAGTGCTAGCGAAGGACAGAAAAGACTCATTCAGACAACAGTCCTGCCATTGCTGCTGTCAAGAATCAAAGCTTTCAGAGCACTCAGAGATGCTGAAGGGAATTACAAGATCCCTGTTCAGTGCAGGGGTCGGCAAAGTGCCTGGGATGCCTCTGACTGAAGCTGTGTCTGGCTGGGACGTTCACCTGTGAGGAGATTCCTTGTGCCAGAGGCTGCACAAGGGCTCTGTGGTGGCTCTGATCTCCCACAGGGTGAGCAGCAGGACTTGCTTTTCCTGCCCCCAGAACATCTTCCCATTTCCTGCAGCTGACACGCTCCAGGCTGAGCTTTCTGTGTAACCAAAGCTTCCCAGGAAAGCTGCAGCTCCACTGGAACCCCCACCACGTTCCCAGTGTTCTGTCAGTGCAGACAGGATAACTGGACCTCTTCCCAATTCCCTACCAGGCTACAGATGGAACCAGGGATCATCTCCAGTGGGGTATTTACCACACAGTCATGCCCTCAGGCCTGCCCATAACCCCAAAGCTCCCTTCACCCTGTGCTGTGCAATGACAAACACAGGTGAAGCTCTGCTCAGTTGTGCTGGTCTGCAGAGGCATCAGCCAAATCCTGTGGATCTCAGGTACCTTTGGTGAGGGCTATAGGTCCAAAGTAATTTGTTTCCATCACTTTCTTATCCACATCCAGTCCTGTGTCCACGATTGTGCCTCGGAAGCTGATGCCAGCGTTGTTGATCAGGATGTCCACGTGTCCCAAGGCCTTCAGGATCTCCTCAGCACCATTTACCACAGTTTTGGTGTCCGAGAGGTCAAACACCACAGGGTGAGGTTCGTGTGTCTGTGAATAAACTGAAGTTAGCAAAATGCAGTTCAGTGCTGGATGTGCCAGCTCTGGAAGCACAGGAGCAGGGCCATGCAGACCCTGTGCAACCACAGTGCAGCAGTTCCATGTGGCAGGAATTCATGACAGGATCAGGTTGTGCTCATCCTTCCCTGCTCCTGTAGCCTGTTTCTTATCCCTGAAACCAGGAAAGGGACAAGGGAGATCTTCCTCAAGTACTAAAGTTTCCTGTTGTCTTATTAAAGGGAAAGCATCTGAAAAAAGCCAAATGTAACCCATGTATTTTCTGCAGAAGCCAACATTACCTTTCTTAGCCACTGTCAGCAGGCATAGACATAAAAAATAAAAGCAAACAGAAGGAAAATCACTTTTCCAGATTCAGTGTACAAGGTGCAGGTGTAAGGGCTCTAGGCATTCTGCCTTCATGTGTTTTCACTTCCATTTCTAGCCAAGAGGGCTTCTTTTCATGGGGCTTTTACAAGGAATGACGTGCCAGCTCAGTGTACTCCTGTATCAGTATCTATCCCTAACCACAGTGTTACATTTTTCCTATTGCTCAAGAGAACAACCCACAGCAATTCTGTGAGTTCTGTAACAACCCAAGCAGAAATGCAGGTCACAGGCCCACAGGCCTTGTCCCACACTCACATTTTTGCGGTGATTCTTCACAGCACAAAGCTCCTGCACCAGCTCTTTGAGCTTCTCACTGTCTCTGCCACAGAGCACCAGCTTGGAGCCAGCTGCATGGAAAGCTTTGGCACATTCTGTGGAGGAAGCAAGGAAGAGAGAAAAGTAGGCATGTAAATACCAGACAAAGGACAGATCCACATCAGACCTGGTGATGGCTAAAAGTGCTCTTTCCTGGCAGGGTCTGAGGTGCTGCTGTGGGATGGCCAGGCTGATTTTCAGCGAGGTCACAGCCATGTCCCACCCTCCTGGGACTGTGACAGACACAAGAGAGTGGTGAGGCAGCTGCTGTGCTCACAGACACTGTGCTGGTTAGACACTTACTGTGCTATTTACACATCCTCCTCCTTAGCTGGTCAAATTTGCCTGTGCCTCTTCATTTTTGACTTTATGCCTTTCTTAAGAGGGACCACAGTTACCTGTGTGTGTCATCTAACACAGGTCTTAGGAGTTTCCATTTTAATGAACACCTCCAGAGGTTCTGGGAGTCTGGGATTTAATGGCTTCATCAAGGTGATTCTCTTCATTGGGAGAAGCCTGGAGAAGGGATGGCAGGCTATTGTCCTCCTAATTGCATGTTCCTGTCCCCTCTGGGAGCCAGAGGGACAAACGGCTTGTTTGCACAAGGGATGACAGTGGATGGCAATGAACACACAATAATCAGAGGTGGTCTGGTGTATTAATAACTAGGAGTAAGGGGAATTGTAAAAGATCTTGTAAATGAGCCAATAAGGGAGGAAACTTTACTGTACAGAGGTGGAAGTCTCTACACCCCACAGCACAGACAGAGCTCTGGCTGGAAGGTCTCTCCTGGAATACTAATTTCCCCTCTTGTTGATGAGAAGTACAAGATCTTTTACCACTCCCACTCTTTGGCTGAGGCAGGCAGAGAGAACCAGTTCATCTCCTTTGGCCAGTTCCTGAACACCCCTGTCCTTAGGGACAAACTCACATGCAAAGGCAGCATCAATTAAAGCTCTATTTGTTCTTTAAATGTACTCATCCTAATGAAAGGCCTTGATAGCAGAAAGCACCTTGTCTTCTCTTCAAGCAGCTTTTAAAGCAATTATAGAAAAGAGAATAAGAGAATGTAGCCACTAAAGAAAAACATAAGTTTCAGTTGGAAAAAAATGCTCCCTGGTGTTAATAATGCCAAGAGTTTGACTGCAGAGTGGATGGATTTGTACCATGAGAGGAAAGGTACCTTAACTTGAGGGTGAGGGACAAGGAGGAGTGGAAAGTCTGGCAGAGCAGCTGAAAGTACATGAATGCAGAACACCACTTCTGGGAGCTTTTAAAGAAACAATTTGGCTTCCTGGCTTTTTCAGGATTTAGGGAAAAGACCCCTGGACAGCACATCCTTGCTTTGATGGGCTCTAGTTTATACAGGATGATTACAATTTTCTGTGCCAAATTCAGTGCCAAGTTGAGACTTTCTTACATCCAAATCTGTGCTGGCTGTGGTTATAACTCAGGTAGGAGCCACATCTCTCAAAACTCTGATCAACAGGAACCTCCAGCTCATTTCTGCTTTTTTCCAAGAGCTGCTCCTGCCACAGCCTCCTGCCTGTCCTGCCCTTGGTGCCCTTCTTTGGGTCCTTACCTTTCCCCAGGCCAGAGGTGGCCCCTGTGATCACCACCACGGCTTCCTGCAGGTAGGCTCGCATCCGCATCCACTGCAGCAGCCGGAAGAGCGCGAAGATGCCCAGGCTGCCGAAAAGCAGCGGCACGATGACAGTGCTTGTGAAATCCATGAGCTTTCCTTTCTCAACTGTCTTCCTAGGGCCACGGCATGAAAGGAAAGAGATCATTTCACCGTGAAGAAAATGAACAAAAGCTTGAAAACTATTTTGAAATTGTTTTTCTTAACCCTGCCTTAGACCATAAATAAACCACCAAGATACCTCTGTATCTCCAGCAGATTTTCTCATCCTTTCATTTAGGAAAGTTCACATCAGTACCCAATTTTAAGCATTTAAACAGTAATGTGAACATCCCAGCAGGACACTTGGCATTGCATCCTGTCAGCTGTCATGTAACAAACTTGGGTCCAGGGATGCTGTTCCCATGTTTTGCCCTAAATTTACCCTCTTGTGTGGAAGTTCCTCAGGACTGGGATATTTCTCCACATTCTTCTGATTGTATAAAACTGTTCAGATTTCTCTAGAACAGCCAGTACCAGAGTATCTACAAGCCAGAGATCAGTGACTGTGTATTATCCCAGATGGATATAAGCCAGTCTGTCTTTTGGAGGCTCCAGGTTTTCTCTCTGAGCCAGTTATTTGCTTAACACACTGAAATCTCATCCTGGAATTGGATTCTGATACCAAGGCATAGCCCTAATCTCCTTGCTAAGCCATTCCTTCAAGGGAGTAGTTTATGTGACAGCTTACTGCAGGGCCAAAGAGCAAGTGGGACTTCTGTGAAAAGGCCACTAATTTTCCCTCTGTATATCCTTGAGCTTTTATCAAAGCTTAGTGTAAGAGTAAAGTTAATTACAAACCCTTCCTGAAATCTTCGGGGTCACACATGAAGTCAAAAGCAAACATCAGGGTATTTTCCCTTCCCTTCCTCTTTCTCATGCAGGCAGAGTTTGAACTCTTACAGTCTGAACTGCAAGACAGGCCTTTACTGGGAAGATACTGGGAAATTCTGGACACATAACTTGTGCTCCTTCAAACAAAAGGACAGCACAAGAAGCAGAAAACAAGAAGTAATTACAATGCTAAGGCAGAATTCAGTGTCACTGAGCAGGACTGAGCTTGTGTGGAACTGAGGGATGGCAGAGGCTCTGCATGCCATGGAACACAGCTAATGTGGAAAATGTCAGGCTCTTCCAGATATCCATCAGGGGCTTGGAGAGAATTCCTCAAATAGCTGCTCAGTGAACAGCTTGCTGAAATAGTAGTGAACCGAATAAAATAAGTATTTCTGGGGGTACAGCTGGAACACAATAAAATAACACATAAAGACAGCTCTAAATAAACTTGGCAAGGTCTAAAAACAAAGCCATTACATTAGAACACGACTCCTCCTAGGGTCCTTTGGAGCTTCCCATTCCCAAATTTCCTGGTGTGATCCACTGGGGATAATGCAGGGAGACATTGGAACAGCAGCTCTCCCAAGCACAGGGAGCGTGCCCAGAGTGGCAAAGCAGAAACCCAAAAGGAGGATTCAGCTCAGGCCACTGCAAAGCATCTTATTCCTCCACCCCTGTGCTGAGGGAGTGCACACAGGGTGCATTTTGTACTGCTTTACAGCCAGGGACTGGTACAGCTCACTTGACATAAGAGAATGGATCTTCCCTAAAATAATTCCTGGGAAAGAGATGTTTTGACACAAGGCCACTGGATTTTCAGGCTGGATGAGAACCTGACTGGTTCATGCTCAGCTGATCCTTGAAAGCAGCTGCCTTCTTTTGATTCCCCTTTTTTCCACTCTCAAAGGTCTCCTGAGATTCACAACACGAGGTGTGGGCAGGGATAACAGGTGCTGTGCTGACATTGGGCTTACAGGACATTCTGAAATTAAAAAAATACCTTCAGCCCACGTTTAGGCCCTTTCATTATTTCCAAAGTGGGAGCTGACAGGTGCACTGGCACCTCTTTCATGAGGCACTGGAAAAATCTGGCCCTGCTCTGGTTTCAGTGAAATGCAGGTGAAAAGGTAACTGGGAAGAGGGAGCTTTCCTGACACCTCTCCTAACTAAAGCTCACTCAGATCTGAAATATATTTCCGAGTCTTATTGTTTTCCTTTCCTTTTTCTCCATGTTATACACAGGAACTGGGCAGATTGTCCATCTCTGCCTGAGGGCTGCAGCAAACCAAGAACCCAGGCAGGAGCAACAATCTGCTCTAGCAGCTGCCAGGCTGGAGTCTGAACCAACAGGTAACAGCCCTGGGGAGGGCAAATACGGGATGGGCAAGAGAAGGGACAGGAGTGAGAGAGAGAAGGATTTGCCAATCAGATGTAAATCCTTTTATATTGGGGCATGCAAATGCAGTGCCTTCTTCTAAGGTGCTCAAATGGTCTCTTAAAAAAACCCAAAACAAAGAAAATCTCAGTTCAGTCAGATTTGAGAGAACAACCCAGCTGAATAAATCATTTGGGAGAGAAGAATTTCTGTAGCACTTCAGACCTACAGCAACAAGTTTTGCTTTGATTTCGTGACTTGATTCTACCACAAACCCAACTTGAGGTAACACTGAAGCAGCCAAAGACACCCCAGAGCAGATAATGCTGTGTCACATTAAAAACAGGGGTGAGGGTGGGGAACACGTGGGTTCCACATCTAAATTGAAATGAACTGACTATCTCAGGCCTCCTGCTCAAAGGTCTGAGACCCCACTGCCACCTTTGTTCAATAATTTGGGTATTCACACTGAAAAAAAAAAATCCCTGTTACTAACAGGTAATGTTTATAACACCAGGGTTTCAGAATGGGAGAAGCCACTGCTCATTAACTGGTGCAAACCAAGTCCTGTAATTCCCAATTCTCCATCCCAAAAGGCAGGATTGGAACATGCAGGTTATTAGAGAGCAGAGATAAGAACACTGATAATGTGAGCAAATACAGGTGATAGGAAACTTTTGGAAGGCTTCCCATAGAATAAATCACATTTATCCAATTAAAAATAGACCCAGAACTTTCCCCTTAAAACAAAACTGGACGTTCTCCTATAAAAGCCAGGACAATGGTTTCTGAAGGAACAAGAGTATTAATTAATAAGGTCAAGGGTGCACTAAAGGCAGCAAAGATGAGACCAGGTCCTAAAGAACCAAACCCCTGGAAGCTTCCCCAAGCAACATTGATTCTGCAGCTTCAGGCTCCCAGAATCACATTGTCCTTTACGTGACAAGTGGCAGCAACTGGGAGGCTGCATTCCCAAATCCAACGCTTAGGGGGATAAAAGGAAGGGGGAAAAAAAATCAGGTTTTCCTAAGGAAAAAACAACAGCCCCTCTAGGCTTGAGTGAGGACTTTAGTGTGAAGAAAGCACAATGTCCTACCTGAGAAAGGGGCTCACTTGCAGTGACTCTGCGCTGGAGCTCCCTCGGTCCCGGAGCAGGACAGCCCCGACTTAAATTTGGAAATGGCAGCGAGCCAAGCAAGTGTCCAATGCCAGCTCAGCCAAGGGCTGCCTCTAAAAACAAACCTTGGGAATACAGGCTCTGACCTTTCCAATGGAGGGGGAAATTTAACCCCCAGACTGAGAAGACAGAAGTGAATTCAAACTTGTGAAACCAGTAAAAACTCCTAAGGAGGAATGGAGCAATTGGACAGAGCTCCTCATTCCAAATAGGAAACGGGAGAAGGAAAACAACAGCCCAACTGGAATTCTCAAAAGAAAGTTGCCAGCCAGGCATTACCTGGAGCATCACCTAAGGAAACCCTCTGTTGTATCTCAGCAGTCATTCGGTGCATCCTGCCTAAGTTCTCCCCTAATTGTTATGCAAAACAACAATCTCAACCCATGGTGCAGTAAGAGGGGAAAAAACATGTTTCCAGCACCCAAAAAACCAGCCTGGACTTGAGAAATTTTCTGGTCTTCCACTTGATCTGGTGGAAGGTGTCGCTGCCCATGGCAGGGATAGAATGAGATGGGATTTAAGGTCCTTTCAACCCAAACAAGCCTAGGATTCTATTAAATCGCCTTCGCATTAATCTTCCTGCCACTTTTACTCAGTTACAAACTGTAATTCCACCCTCCCACGCGGAATTCCTCTATTGGGTTTGGGACAGAAACAAAGGTGGCCTGATTAGAAAACTGAAACATTTTTGGTTCTAAATAAAGCATTTGGCAGACATTTACCAAATCAAGAACCACCTAAACCTCCGTGAGCACATGACCGTGGGGTCTCTCTCTATTTATCTATAATTAGGTATTATTTAATGGCAGTACCGGCAGTGAACTCTGTCCCGGAGAGCGCTGGGTGTCCCTGCGTGCACCCGCGCCGCCTTCCCCCAACCTCTCCCGCATTTCCCAGCCCCCCCGCCCCGCTCAGGGCCACACCCGCAGACCCCCGGCCCCTCCCGGGTGTTCCTGTCCCTCCCCGTCCCCTCCTGTCGCTCCATGTCCCCACCTGGCCGCCGCCGTCACCATGGCCACCGCCGGAAGTGGGGCTGGGGCACTTCCGCCCGGACCTGCTCCAACGTGACGCCAACCGGAAGTGGCGGCCGGAGAGCAGCTGCCCTCACCTGTCCGCCCGTCTGTGCAGCCCGGCCGGGCAGGGGCGCTGCCAAACAGCGGTTCCGCCCTCTCGGGGTTCCCCCCCGGGTAGGCATTGCCTTCCGTTCCAGAATCCCAAAATCCCAAAGGGGTCAGGCTGGAAGGGACTGTGGGGCATGGGTTCAGCCTCCCTGCTCAGCAGGGCCATCCCAGAGCACGGTACACGATTGTATCCAGGCAGCTCTGGAATATCCCCAGTGAGGGAGGCTCCACACCCTCTCTGCTCAGAGCTCAGACACTGCTCGGGGAAGTTTCTTCTCATGTCCAGCTGGAATTTCCTGGGCATCAGTTTGTGTCCATTCTTCTTGTGCCATTGCTGGGCCCCACGGAGCAGATCCTGGTCCATGGCTGACCTCTCCCTGCACATCCCGAATTCTCAGCTGCAGTGGTCACTGTTTTTTGTGCTCATTGCTGATTACACCGACCTAAATTCTGTTTTCTTTGGTATCTCCACATGAAAACTGAAGATCAGAAACAATCACAGGAAAAGCTCGTTTGGAAGGGACCCACACGGGTCACCAACTCCTGGCCCTGCACAGGACACCCCCAAAATCCCACCCTGTGCCTGAGAGTGACCTTGGCACAGGACAGGACTCTGTGCCAGCTGTGACTGTGAGGAACAGCAGCAAATTCCTGCAGGAGAAAAGAGGCATTTCTGCAGAGCCTCCTTCAAATCCATGATGAGGAAAAACCAAATTTCTCTGCTTTTCCATGAGCTCTGAGCAGAAATGGGGCCTGAACGTGCTGCAGGTTTGTGCAGCTTTAAATCCGTGGCTCTGGTGCTGGCAATGATTAAGGCCATGGAGAATTGCCAGGCTGTGGCACAAACCTGGCTCCAGTGATCCCAAAGCCCAAAGTCCAAATGTGTCAGGACTCTTGCCCTGAGGAAGGAAAGGCACAGGGAGTTCCTCCATCTCTTTGTGAAGGTGTTTGTGAGCAGAAGGGACATTTACAGAGGCAGTCAGAGATACTTAAATGTTTCCAAGGGCAGTTAATCCCAGATTTCTTTCCCTGTGGGCAGCAGTGAGATAAAGGACAGCTTTTTGCAGCAATTCTTTGAAAGATGGTTTTATCATCTATTTTTATGGTAACTTTTTAATGCTCCTCTCTTCTAATAGAGAAAACATTAAAATTAATTCAAAGCTTCAGCTCTGGTTCATTATTAGTAAAGGATCAATATTTCAGGGAAAAGATGAGAAAATAATTCAAAATCTTCCTAAATATTACTGTCTGAAAGGAAGGATGATAATGCACTTTTTTTATTTCAAGGACAGTATGTAATAAAACGGAAGAATCAATAATTTTATTTACACAAATTAAATTGAAAAATAAAGCCCAAAAGAAGGTTTATGTCATGACAGCCTTACTAGGAGCTGTAGTTGGTTCAGTCTTCTGAAAAGCAGAGCTGGAAAAAGCCATTTCAGTCCTTCTTTCCCACCCAAGAGCTGTACATTAATGCACAGGACAGCAGTTACCTGAGAGCTCTGCCCAAGCTGCTCTGGCATTTCCCTGGTATCTCCTAGGTGTTGATTTTAACAGGAATGGTCTGTCCCCAGACTGGCAGGTGCTGGCAGGGTTGACTGAAACCAAGTGCCCAGCAAGTCACACAGCAAAGCATCAGACTGGAGCTGCAATTGGAGAGGGAAAGTCAGTGAAGTAAAGCTTGACTTTGTTGCTTTGATTGGGATTCCATTTTCTTAGGTTAATCTAATGTAATTAACAACAAATTCACCTCTGATTTAAACCCGCTCATTGACACATCACACACTGGATGGGGATTAGATGATTTACTTATGTCAACATGTCTTTGTTCTCTGAACCATTAGTGAAGACTCTACCCCAAATCTAGGACTGGTTTGCAGACTCTGCAAGCTCCAACTGGTAAATGTTGGCATAATCTAAAACTAGGCTTGTTGTTTTTATTAGCACTCAAATCTCTCCTCTTTTCTTTCTCATTTTGTCAGGCCACAACTGCAAAGGGCTGGAATCCTTTTAGCATGTTAACACTTCCTTGACAAACATCCTGCTGTTCTATCGCTGCCCTCTTGCAGTGCAGGAGCTCTTTTTAGGGGGAGAAAAGAAAAAAAAAATCTCCAAACTCAAAGATTTGAGTTTGCACTTGTGTTTGGTGACATCTACTTTACTGCAATCACTGAATGCAGATCTGCAGACTTTTAACCCTAATCTCTAGGGCAGCAATTTTGTGCCCTAGTTCCTGTGGGTTCTTATTTGTCACATTTTTTTTTTTTTTTTTTCAAGGAGTATAAGATATGGCTTCTTTCTGTAAGAAAAGCTTTGGTTGCTTATCCTAATAGCAAAGATCTGGGAAGAAATCTTCACAGGGTAACAAAACCTTTCCCCAAGGAAAACATCCTCGAACTGAGAGCTCCCAGTTTCACAGTGCCCGTGGCTGGAAGATGTAAATGCTCAAAGGGCTGTGGCAGCATTGAAGATTTTCTTGTCTCAGCCTCTCATACAAGGGTGCAGACTCTCGTCCTCCCCTCCCTTCTCCCATAACTGGGTTTGTAGGAGTCAGTGAAAACATTCTAGGATGGTAGGGGGAGAAAAAAAAACCAGACCTAGGATGGAAAACAGAAAAATAAGGGCTTCTCAGGGCTCCTCCAATTCTTTGCCCCTGCAGCTGTTTGCAGATTTATCTGACCCAAGAAGATGGTTTTAACTTTTGCCTCAGGTATAGTTCTGGTTTGGAACTGGGCTCTGACTCAAGGACATCAAACTCCTTTCAGAGAACTCTTTCTGGATACTTGGTCACTATTTCTCTCAGCTCTTGTCTCTGGGAGAATTTTGCTGCAGGTTCAGTTCATTGCAGTTCAGTTTTTTTCCACCACCTGAGTATTATTTTTCTTTTCCAGCTATTTTCTATAAGGTTTGTTTGTAATTACTGTCTCCTCCAGAGCCTGCACTGCAGTATTTCCAAGCTCAGTGTGAGAACAGTGTAGACTTAGTGAAACTGCATTTCTGATGTGTGATCGTGCTGCAAATCCCCAATCCTTGCAGATAACCCAAAAGCTGGGGAAGAGGGAGAGGCAGCAATATCCTCTCCTGCAGCTAAAGATCCCCACACTCCACAGTCATTTTAATGGAGCTGAATGCTTCCAGGGGAGAGAGTGATGTTTTGTCACACACATAAATGGCAAAGCTGAGGTACCATTTCCATAAAAAGGTGCTGATTGTGGTTGTTTTAATTGATGAGGGGACAGCTCAGGCCAACTGTACAGAAGTATTTCCTACCTGCAGCTTCACTGCTCTCAGGATATCCAACCCTGTCCTTCCCTACTGCCTTTACTTCTTGGTTTGGAGGGGGAAAAGCAGGTACGGGATGAGGGTTGAGGGCTGGGGCCCCCCAAGAGCTGTAAAGCCGCAGGCACATCTGCAGAGGAGTGGAGAGCCCACCCCTCTCTGGGTTTTGGTGGGTCAGGAAGGAGTTAAATGACAACAGAGGGAGAGGCTGTGCTATTGTTCAGGCATCCCTGGGTCCAGGGTAGCTGATCTCTATTCCCGGATCTGCCTCTGGCTTCCTGCACGACCTTGGACTGCTCACTTACCTTTTCTTTTCCTTAGCTCCCAAACTACAACATGGAAATCCTTCTCTTCCTGTGGTGCCTCATTCCCTGCGGGTTTCAGGGGAGCTGAGGTTCTCTGAGAGTGGGAGATGAGGGGAGGAGAGAAACGCGTTTCCACTCAAAAAGACTTAAGGAGAGACAGCTATTTTTGGGGCATGTTCCTGTTCGTTCAGGTCCAGCACGGGCTGTGCATATTTGGGTGATATTTGGGGGTTTTTAGCAGCAAACCTGTGGTGAAAGGCAAATGTTGGTGCAGCTGCCCAGAGCGCTGCCAGCTGCAAGGAGCCTGTTCTTCACTAGATGGTGCTTTGATCAAAGATTTGGATAACCGCAGTTCTTTCTGCACAGAATTTCCTAATTTTTCCTCCCCAGTCTCCATTCCTGCCCCTTTTTCTGTGCTTTAACACCACGGGGGACACTTAATAATGCTGGATATCGAACAGGGCTAATCTGTGGTACTGCAGGCTCCGAGCACCCACCAGCCCGCCAGGCTCCCGGGCTTTGGGGTTTGAAGTGTGGATCAGTGCTGCTGGGCTGTGGCAGAGAATTGAATTCTTTCCGTGTTTTCTATTCCCATAAGGAAAAGGCTTCAAAGAGCAGGTCCCCTCCCCCTCTCTGCTGGTGAAGGGCATTTAGGGAAGCTGGGAAAGAAATCCAGCCCTGACAGACGCATTTATTTAACAAACCACTGCCTTTCCCTACCTTAGCAGAAGACTGGGTGTTTTTTTTTTAAAGGGGATTGCTTCTTTTATATCCATCTTTGTATTCAGGAGATGGGTACCTAGCCAAGGTCATTGCTGCTGCATGCCTGGATCGAGCAGTAAGCAATCCTCCTCTTCTTGAATGAGCACTGCTTTCAGTGGGGCTCCTCTAAGGAAAAAAAAAAAAAAAAATAGGAATTAGGCTTGGATATGGCCAGCGCAAGGTCTCAAGCTGCTGGCGGGCAGAGAAAGCCACAGGAAGAGCGTCCCCTTTTCCAGCGGCAGCACAGGAGATGAATGAAGCTGTAATCAAACATTTCCTGTGCAGACATGCACGGGGCTGGGCTGGGCTGTGACAGCCTGTTCCCGGCACTCCAATCCGGCACACACAGGGACAACCAGGGGCTGGGCCCCCCCACGTCTCCCCGAGGCTGTCACCTCCCTGGGGATGGTCCCTGCAGCCTGGTGTCACCAGTGCCTCGGTGCCAGGCTGCTGTGGCAGTGCCCGCGGGCATCCCGGCGGGTTCCACGGCCACAGCTCCCTGCCCGTGCGGCTCGGCAAAGAGCAATGAGCGGGGATGGGATGGGAATGGGAATGGGGATGGGGATGGGGATGGGAATAGGGATGGGGATGGGGATGGGGATGGGTGGCTGCTCTGACCCCACAGCCACGCTCAAAGTGACAGTCCGAGATCTCGTTCCTGTCACCAGCCACTGCTGCCGACGCCAAGGTCGCAGGTTCGATCCCCGGGTAGGCCATTCACGTCTGAGTTGGGCTCGGTGATCCTTGTGGGTCCCTCCCAGCTCGGAATATCCTGGGATTCTGTGCCTGCACGTGTGTGCTGGCACATCCAGGATGTTTTGCTCATGGCAGCGATGTCCCCACAGCAGGGACACAGCCATGCCGGACTGCAATGTGACACAAAACTTCTCTCGAGACCTCCTCTCTGTCATTCCCGTTGCTACCGTCCTACTGCACATGCATTTGTTCATCATTATTAAAATATTTATGCTGCCTAAACCCTGACCCTGCATCACACAGAAGTTCGCCCAGAACCGCGGCATTCGGACTCGTATGGAGAGTGAGAAGTGGGGACAGGGCATTTCTTCACATCTATTCCATCCGGAGAGCAATCCCCTCTCCCAGTCCCTCCTGGCTGACAGGGAATTGCATCACTGGCGCGCGCAGATATATTTTTTTTATTTTCCCCCTGAAATGTGCTTGTTTTATTGTTTTCCTCCGATGGAATTTGCCAGCGTGCCCCAAATTACGTGGTTCTGAAATTTAAAAGCAACATACCTGTGTGGGGGAGAGAATGAGTGGTTTTCACTGTGCAAGCTGGCTCTTCCTTCCCTCCTCCCTTCTCCCCACATCCCCATGTGCTATGGAGCCAGCTGCTCCCGGAATAGTTTGGGAATGAAATGTCACCATTTGAAACTGGTGAGTCACACTTTTGGGAGGAGGGGAGGAGAGAATCTGAAATCTTGCCGTGTGGCAGAGCGTCTCCTGGTGAGTACAGAGAGATTTTTAAAACCACAGACTCCCTGATGATGGAGTTGAGGGGCTTTGAACACAGGCTGCTGGGTGTGTCCACGCTGCATTTTTTTTTTTTTTTTCCAGGAGGATCTCAAAATCCTCAGCAAACTTGAATTTTCTTGCCCAACATACCCGCTGCAGCTGGATGCTGGTGCTTTCTCCAGCAGCACTGGGTTGTATCCGTCTGACAACACACCTACAGTGACTCTCTTAATTAAGTCTCCCGCACTGCTGCGAGGTGTGTAATTACAGCGAGACCTGACTTAAGCATCCACTCGAGGGACTAACAAAAAGAATTCTTTACCAGAGCAGGGAGGAACAGAACTTTACTGAATAAATTTTTTTTTAAGGTATATTTTAGGGGAAGTTTATTAAACAAAGGAGGGTAATTATTCTGGCTTTTCTTTCTCCCCAAATTCGGGTGATGCCTTTAATGTACTCAGCATTACCACAATCAGCTTTTCTTTTCCTACCAAAAGGATACTTGAGAAACTCTGTCTTTTAACAGAGATTACTTTAAAAAAAGTGTCAATTAGTGCAAATGGTGGTAATGATCATGCAAAACGAACTATTGTTTATCTGAAGCTCAGCAGTTTCCCCTCCCTGCCCAAGCCCAGAGACAGATTATTTTTAGTGAAAGGGCAGTACTCAGGAATGCAGTTTTAGGGTGCTATAACCACCCATTTTCAGCACTCTACCGGGCACCTTGGCCTTGCAGGTACCAAGAATGGTGTGTCTGGAGGCAGCTGGAACACCAATGGTGCCTCCCAAAGAGCTGTAGCAGTTGCAGGAGGTTGGGTTTTGACTCTTGCTGCTCCAGCTCACTGTCAAAGGCCTCAGTTCTGTCCCCGAGGTGTGTGTGCACCCCCACACACAGCCCAGGGTATTCATCCAAGCCAGCAATTATTTCAGGTTCCATTGCTATTCCGAGCACTGCGGTGACCCGGAGAGGAGAAGATGTGCCGCCCATCCCGCAGCCCCAGTGATCTCCAGCTGAAGGACAGGGAGAAGCTGGAAATAGTAATATCAGAAATAGCCCCCGAGGGGCTGTCAACCCTCAAGTCCCACCTTCAGCAGCATTCTGAGTTCATGCTGTGAGTGAAACTCCCAAATTGCTCACCAGGCTTGCAGCGAACTTGGTGGGGATTTTGCAAGCATAAGACCCCGGAGGGTTTGATGCCATCTCTGTTTTATTTGGAAGACTGAGCTTGGAGCAAGATTTTATGAAGTGTGCATTTCTATCTCAAATTCTAGATAGCGTTAACTAGAAACCCACATCCTCTACTGTCACTGGATTTGACAGAAATCATCCCTGGCTGCAGAAATTTGCTGCAGAGCCTCAGATTTTCTTTAATATAAAATAAAACAACCTCAGAGACAGCCTTGAAAAGTAAAATCCAGGTGCTATTCCACGTGCATTTTCTCAGCAGAAAAGCCTGTTTATTCTCTTAAGTGTATCACTGTTGCCCTTTTTTCTTAACTCAGACTGTCACAGTGATTTTGCACTGCAGGGCTCCACAGAGTCCAACCAGCAACGCTGCAGGAGCTGAAAGTTGCAGCAGCAATGCAGGAGTGAGCCAAGGAACCAGGTCAGAAAAGGGAACCTCTCTGGGTACCTGCTGCACCCTCAAGTGTGAACTTGGAGCTATTCCAAACCAGTAACTCCTAAGAGATGGGAATGTCAGTGGATCATCAATTCTGAGGCATAATGACAGCATTTTAGTGCTTGGTATTGGCTCACCTCTGTTTGCTCTAGCATAGGTGTCTGCCTGGGAGGTTTAGCTCCCCACATTCCTGATGGGGATTCCCTTTAGCCAGCAGCTTCCTGCAGATAACTCCCGTGATAATGCTGGGAACGATCAGTGTAAATACTCCCTGTGGGAAAGCAGCTCATTTCTCAGAATGAGGTTATTGTCCTTTCAAATAGAGTAACAAAAGACAAATTTACTGAGTATACAACTCACTGAAGTCCTGTGTATTTCAAAGATACATGATGATTTCTTTAAAACTTGATAGATTTTTTCCCAAATCAAAGGATTTTGTCTCATCACCTACAGTGAGATTTCCCAGAGGGCCTGAGACAACACATCCTCAGTCTCTTGGACCTTGGCTAAACTGATACATAATGTGTGGAAGTCTTCTCAACAGGAACAAGCAACTCTGGAAAGCCAAGATTACCACTGATCTGGTTTGGGGGGAAAAAAAGAAAAAGACAACTGAAATGACATTGGACATTCATTAGCAAAGCATTGTCAGAACACAATAGAAGAACAGACACAAAGCCAGTCCAGATTCTGTGGTATTTCCTAAAGGGCTCCCTCTGGCACATGGCTATTCCCTGCCAATCCTTCTGTATTGTTTTTGATAATGAATAGAAGCTGAACAGATGATTGTTGTATTGTCCACTAAGTGATTCATTTACATTAAATAGTGCTCCAAAAGTAGGATTTGGGTGGACTTTTTTAGTCACTTCAGTTATTTATTTATACAGTTTAATTACTGTCTTTTAACTCTCCACTGTAATAATTATTTCCTGATTGCTTCAGCTAAATTAGTCCTCTGAAGTCAGTGGCCCAACAAGCCCTGACATGAGAAGCAGCATCCACGCATTTTCAAAGGTGCTTAATTTTGAATGACCACCTCTAGGGAAGTGCTCCTGATTTGGGAAGGTGCTGAGATTCTTGAGTACCTGCAGGCCCCCCGGTGTCCCTGGTGCCTGGCACTGAATGAAACAGAAACTTGGCTGCATAAACCATCACAGTTGCATGAATTTCTGTGTTAACCTCTCAACTCCTGCTACATCTTCACCAAGGTTCTTGATTAACCCAGGGCTTCCATTGCAATTTCAGATTTTTCTTACAGAGGTCAAAAGCTGTGGTTTGGTTTGGTTTGCAGATGTGACAGATGTCATGTGCTCGAGGGTATATTGTTGGAGGAGAACTGCAGTGTGAGAAGACATTTAGCTCCAAATCCACATCCAAGATCACTAATTTGGATGTACTAATGGGTGGGGGAGGATGACATGTACTGAAAGGCTCTTTGATGGCTGAAGAATTTGATGAAAACAACACTCCAGGCCTTTTTATCTCCAGTTCTCTGAGAAGCTGCATGACTTTGTTGAGTGGCTGCAGTTACATCTCAAATTCCCTGATTTTGTAATTATTCTCTCCTCCATATTCCGTGTACAAGACAGGGAAGCATCGACACAGAGAGAGGAACAGTCCCAACAATGTTGAGTTGTCCATGTAATGTGGCCTCAGTTTAAACCTCCCAGGGCAGAGCAAGGCAGCCTTTGCAGGCTGACATTTCCTCAGGCCCCCCTCCTTCCATTTGGGAAAAACAAACTTGCCAGGCCTGTGCCAAGATCCCAAAGAAAGAACAGAAGTTTGTTTTGAAGAGTTTAGATGCCTCTACCTGCCAAAATGAGGCAAGATTGACTTTTTGCAACCAGTTTCCTACCAGCTCCTCAGCCAAATGAACACAGAGGTCACGAACATTCCAGTTTCCACTGTAGCCTTCCAGCTCCTTGCCATTCTTTACTGCCCTGGCTACATAAACTGGGCAGAAGCTGCTGTGTGACTACCTGAGCTTTAGGTTTCTGTTTGTGTCACATTTTTGTTACCCTGCTTCAGAAACTGCCTTTACCTGGCCAGTGATTAAAGCAAACCCTCAGGATCTCCCTGAGCTTCAGCCTTCTTCAGGGTTATGTGGCATCACCATCAACCCAGATGAGGCTTGGCAGACACAGAAATAAAACCATCCCTCCCTTTGCATAAACCCACGGAGCACTGCCAGGGCTTCCCCTGCTGGCTTCCACTTTAACCCTGCAGCGTTGCTGTCCCTGTGTTCCTGCTCTCCCAGGGGCCTGGATTGCTCAGTGCTCAGTGGCAGCAGTGGAATCAAACACTGCATTAGCAGCCCCATAATAGCTGTGCTCAGTGGAACCCAGCTCCCTTCATTAATCCAGAAAATGAGAGTTGTTTTCGTACATTTGAGAAGCTAATTATTTAAGTGCTGGGAATTAAGGCTCATCAGATGCTGGTGACTGAGTTTGGTTTTACATCCCAGGGGATGGAAGGAGACCAAGGGAAGCTGGTTTTGCACAGGTGAGCAGTACTAGAGCTGGGAACAGATCCCTGTCTATCTGGTGCATAAAAGCCCCCTCTCTTTTTCACATCTCCAATGACTCAGAGAAGTTGTGGATGTCCAGAGAAGTTATGAATTCTCCATCTCTGCAAGTGTTCAAGGCCAGGTTGGACAGGGCTTGAAAAAACCTGGTCTAGTGGAAAGTATCCCTGCCCAAAGCATGGGGCTGGAACTGGATAATCTTCAATAGCTCTGGATAATATTCAATATCTCTTCCAACCAAAACCAATCTATGATCCTGTGATTCTTCCCATTCAAATAGATTTTTTTTTTAATCACCACTGATCAAATAATTCTATATATAGGGTTTTATTTTTTCCTACAAGGAAAAGGTGTGCCTCACTTGAGGCTGACCTAACCTTTATATTTTGCAATAAATCAATATTGCCTTGTCTCAGGTGGGTTTTTAGAAAGGGAAATGAGCTCACACCATTTGTTCTCCTATAATCAGTTGTCCTTCAGCCTTACCTTTGACCACCATACTCAGAGAAGGGTTTAGATAGAAATGCTGCTCCCTCATCTTACAAGGGACCTTCCAGTGCCTTGGGAAACAGAAGATGAACTGGGTGAAAACCCCCCTCGTCTGTGAGAAACCACAGATGAGGCCAGATCTGCTGTTCTAAACAAAGTTTTTGCAACAGAATGACTTGCAACAGTAGATGGGTGCTTTTGACATTCTTCCCAGAAAGTGACAGAAAATCTATTGATGCTATTGCCAATAGCTATAGGCTAAGGAACAGGGACTTGGTTCCTGGATGTCACTGGATGGATCCCCTCTTCATTACAAGCAGCTTGCCAAGAACAAATGTTTCATTTTTTATGGAGATAGCCAATGTCCTGTGCTGTCTTCAGACATTGAGGGAGTGAACTGCAATGTGTGTTCACTCGAAGCCAGATGTTAAAGTATTGTCTGGATGTAATTGGCTTGAAAAATAGCAGGAGTGACATTTTAGCTCCATTCAAGTCAGTGGCAAAATTCCTGTTCAGTTCAGCTGGGGCCAAGATTTCACCCTCTGACAGTGCTGACAGGAAATCTAACGAGTGATCTCCAGAAAAATAAGCACAGGCATTGTGTTTTTCTAGGACTCTTTTCAATCCATGGGCCATGAATCCTTGGAGTCTTTTGCACTGCTTTGAAAAGGTCTGCAAAAGATCTCAAAGACAAGGAATTTTAGTGTCAGTACCTTTAAATTTGCTGTACAAGGGACCATGATTCCAAGGGAGGGTGTCAAGAGTTGATTATCAAGTTCAAAGTCAGCTTGATCCACTGAAATCCACCTACCTGTGCAATCCTTGGACTGACAATCACCCTTCTGGTATAGGTGGGACTTTCCAACCCATTTGGTTTTGTAGCAAGGTCAGTACTCCATCCCCAAGATAAAGACAGGTACCAATGTTTCCCTACAGACCTTCAGGTGTCTGAGGTGACTCAGCTGAACTTTGTAGGGATTCAGGAGGAATCAGCTTCAGGCAGAATCACACAATGTGATATCTCCAGAGCTTTTAGCCCTGCAGCCAGACATACAACCTCATCTGTTTTGAAGCCTTTGGATTAAGCAATGGCAGTACTACTTGAATGGAAGTTTACAATGCTTGGATGACAAAAGGCTTGAGCTCAGGGGGAAAAAAAATCCTGAAGATTAAAAATAGGGTCATTTTTAAGAGGTAAAAGTGTTCTTTTTAGGCTTTAAAATGTTATTCTCTGTGTGTTTTGGTAAGTGGAATTGTTCTCTAAGCTCTTTCCTTTTAGAATGTGGAAGAACTTGTATTTTTTAGAGTGCTTGAAAAAATGCAGAAGAGGTACTGAGGAATCTTCACGTACTCTGTATTGGTTATTAGCATGGAGAGCCCTTGAGCTTGCAGGAGCAAAGCTCCTGAACATCCCCCTTCAAATCCACTTGTGGAGCCAGGGGCTTCAGCCTCTTGCAGGTCCAAACTTAGGCCAGCTCCACTTGTACTCCAGGGTTATGGGAGGAATCCTACCCAAATCCTTGCTCACACACCTGATCAAAGGGAAAGGTTCCTGTACCCGAGAATTAAACTGAACATTTAAACACATATCATGGCAAAGCATGCCCAAGTGATGAGGTACCAGTTGATTCATGGCTATCCAGAGAAGCCTAGAAGTGCCACCTTGGGATGACATGGATAGAAGAGGCAGTTACTTTGCTTTTCCATGTGAAGAACACTGCTTCTCCCCAGCTGAGCTATCATGGAATGCAGATGACTCTCTGGAGGAAGACTCTGCTGCACATTTGCAGTGTGTTTTAGCTACTATCAACATTTATATTCCACTGGCATTTGAGGGTAAGCACTAATTAGCATAATCATCAATGCTTTAAAATTAAAAATTCTTCCAAGAGACACAGGAGGGATTGAAACTATTTCGTTCCCCTAGAGGCAAATCCTTTCCCAAGCTATCTGCTGCACCAAAAGGTTTTATTCTAGAAACATTCCCAAGCTATGCCCAAGAGTAAATTAAACTACAGCAAACTTGTAAACTCATGTGTGTGTGTGCAGCAAGAAGGCCCTGATTTGAACAACTACAGCCTGACAAAATGTTGTCACTATTTTCCACTCCTGTTTTGTTTTGGCTGCTACTCCGTGCTGTTGTTCCACCTTTAGTGTGTGGGCTGCAACAATCAAGAAGTGTTTGTAGAGTTGGAAGTTTTTATATTTCATAGGAAAGATTTTAGTGTCTTCACAGGACAGAAAGCAAGGGGTTTAATGACACGTGTAGAGTTTTGCCTCAAGCCCCCCAAATCAGGAGCTGGCCTCAAAAAATCTCAAAAGCCACTGTCTTCTACACTGTTCCAAAGTGGATTTTTACTCTGGTTCCAATTTACCACAAGAACCCCAAGCTGAATTTCTAGCTTAAATAAACCCCTTTTATGGAGAATAAGATATCTTTGGGGAACTTTAAGTTTGAAAGGTAACATCTATACTTTGGAAATGTCACCTAAGTTGATCTTTAAATTTCTACATTGCTGCCTTTGGGAAATGACAGTGGGTCTCACCAGGTGTGGTCCAGGATGGGTGTCCTCCACGTGGGTTCTTTATGGCTCACAGGATGCTCCTCACATCCTCAGTCGGGCCAGAAACCTCCAGGACAGGAGTAGTTAACTGTGCTAAGTGTTCTAGAAATGGCCAGAGAGGGAGATCAGAATTTTTCCAAAGGTTTTCTCTTTGAGAGAGAACCACTAAAAAATGTATTTCTTGAACAATTGCATTTAAACTCAGTTTGTGTTATTTCTGCATAAGACACCACACCCTACAGGGAGTAAATACAGGAACTCTGCAAGACAGAGTGGCACAGAAATCTCCGTGAAAATTTCAGTCTGCAGGACATTGAACATATGTATCGCCTCCTGTTTTTTCAGCGAGATGGACTTAAATTTCATTGGCAGAAATTCTCTCTTTTATCTTTATCTCCTGTTTTGATGTGGTAGCCATGGAGAAAAGCCCCAGATTAGTAACAGGAGGTTGGTGCAGAATAAGAATAACTTTCTGCTTGTATTTAGACTGTAGCAATTTCAGGGACTTTGTTTAATTTAAAATATTCAGAGAACAATTATTAGATGCTGTTAGGACACTAATCACCCACCCGTTCCCTTCTATGCACCTTGAGCTGGCAGTCCTTTACTTCCGTCTTTTCTGAGGGATGTTTAGGTGGTTTTCACAGGGGAGGGGCTGGCTCTGACTCCTGCTTTTGAAAACTGGTTAATTCTCCTGGAAGCCGGGTTAACACGGGAAGGATGTGCAGCACCAATTTTTCCCTTTCCAAGGAGGTGTAGGCTGCACTTTGATGACTTAATAGGTCTAATGATTACATAGGGTCAAAGAGAGGGTACAGCCTCCCTCCACATTCCACTCATAATCTTCTGAAACATTCAGTGCAATTTGTGTACACAGCGGGATAATCAGGCCCTCTCCTGGCTCTTGGCATCTTTTTTTTTCCACCTGTGGGGCAATTCCAGGTTTATTACTGGAGCATAATCCCCAGACTGCATGGAAGAGGGATTTCTGGGAGAGGCTAATAATCAGTGTGAGCCAAGAGATGCAACAATTACAGGTGTTCCACGCAGAAGGACAGCATGTCCTGCTGCTGCCTCAGCCTGGGGGCACAAACCCAGCTCTTTTCTTAGTCCTACTTTGCTACCAAACTTTCTAGCTATATCCAAATCATAAACTAAGTTTCCTACTACCTACCTTGCTTTCTTTTTAACACAGCAGCACCTCTGGAGGAAATGGAAAGCCCTCAGGTGATTGTCACAGATTTTTGTATTTATTTCTTGCAAGCTGCAGTAGCAGGTAAGGAAATTGGACACTGTATGAAAATCTGCAAGGTGAAGATTTCAAGGTTACAGCTCCCGAGGAATGTGATTAGCACGAACTGAAAAATGGGATTGGTGAGATAATTCACCACTTATTTCCTTGTTGCACAGTGTTTGCAGTGCTTGTCTAAGAAGCCTCTGCAAAGCCTCCGGTCTTTCTCTTCCGAAACCACGGCATAATTCCCATCCTTTCCCTCCTGCCTCACTCCATTATGTAACCCTATAGTGTGTGTGGTATACAAGCTGAAAACTATGTTCAGATTCCAACATTTTTCACTGTCTTCCCATTTCCTTGTATAGGAAAAAGCTGAAATAGCACTAGTTCTGCTTATACACCGCTTTTGTCTCTTCCCTATGGAAAGACCAGGATGCAGGCAGGCGGTATGGAGGGACCATATATGGTCCTGGGAACCCGTCGGAGCGTGGCGCGGAGCTTCTCCCGGAGCCCGGCAATCCCTCTCCCCTCAGGAGATCCCTCTTCCCTCAGGAAACCACTGAGGGAACAGCGAGAGCGGGACCAGCGGATGTGACAGCAGCGCAGGCTGCTCTGGGAGGAACCTCCCCCTCGAGGCCGCCGCCAATCCGCTCTCTGCTTGTAACATGACTGACACCCATCCCAACCAATCATACCGCCACTCCCACAACATAGACCCCACCTCTTTTCTTAATTGGTCGCTTGATCTGTCAATCGTTCGGAATGTCCCGCCTCTTTCCGGCGGGGGAAATGCTAGGTAGGAAGGGTGGAGGGGGAGAGAAGAAAGGGAAAGGAACCAATGAGACAGTAGGGATGGGTAGATTGACATGTGGCTGCACCAATCGTCACGCTCCTTCCCCCCGCCGCTCCCTCCCTCTCGGGCGGCGGGGCAGAGGGGGCGCTCCTCCCGCACCTTCCCCGTTGGTCTATCCCACTCCGGGCCGGGCGGGCTGGGTTGAGTGAGCGGCTCGGACCATTGCTCGCGGCGGGCGGGGGGGGCGCGGGCGAGGCGGAGGAGGAAGGAGCCGGCGAAGGAGGCGGGGGGCGGTTTAAAGGGACAAGAGCCGTGCGGGCGCCGGCGGGGGAAGCCGGAGCGGCGGCGGGCGGGGACTCGCCCCCTTCCCCACACACGCCCGCTCGCACCGCGGCCGGGGTCGCCGCCGCCAGCGCCCCCATCCCCTCCCTTCCCCTCCGCCCGCCGCTTCCACAGCGGCCTCTATGAGGTAGAAGGGAGCGGCGGCCACTCCGGGGGCGGCAGCGGCCGCTACAGCCGCCGCCTCCTCCTTCTCCTCGCCTCAGAGCGCCCCATCTTTGTGTGTGCGGGAGAAGGGCGGGAGGGAGTGCGCGCTGCCCGCCCGCCGCGCTTTGTTCGGAGCCGGGGGGCCGTGGCGGAGCCCCGGCTCTATGTGCCAGCGGCTCCCCGGCGGCGGCGGCGTGAGGGGCCGGAGCCCCTGAGGGCGGGGGGGCCCCGGCCCGTGTCGGTGCTGCGGGGCGGGGGAAGGGGCCGGCTCGCTGCCCGCCAGCCCGGCCCGTGTGCGGGCGGATTGATGTGGGGGGGTCTGACATGAGTCCGCCGGCGGCCGGGTGCTGCCATGTGACCGGCTTCAAGGTGGAGAACTGGAAGCAGAACCTGCGGGCGATTTACCAGTGCTTCGTGTGGAGCGGCTCGGCCGAGACCAGGAAGCGCAAGGTACCGGGGGCGGCTCGCATCCACCCCCCTTCCCTTCCCTTCCCTCCCTCCTTCCCTCCCTCCCTCCCCGACCCACCCGCCGCCGCCTCGGGGAGGGGACGGGTCCGGTCCCCCTCCAGCCCTCCCTCCTTCCCTCCCCACGGGGCAGGTGGGCCCGAGCTCCCGCACGCGGTCCTGGGGAGAGAGAGGAGGAAGCGCTCGGTGCCTCCGGGATGGCGAGGGGGGGCACCGGGATGGAGGAGGGAACCAGCCCCGGTGGGGCCTCCCTCCCTGCCACCTGCCCCGGCGGCTTTTCCGCAGCGGGGCTGTTCCGCAGCGCCGCCGCTTCCTCCTCCTTCTCCTCCTCCTCCTCCTCCCGGAGGTTTCCCGGAATACCGGGGGGAGGGGAGGCCCGGGGCACCGGGCACGTCCGGCCTGTGGCGGAGCTTTGTGGAGCCCCGCGGGGCCGCGCCCGAGCCCGGGGGGCTGCGCGGAGCACAATGGCTGGGAGCGGGTCCCGGCGCCGGGAGCTGCGGCTCGCTCGGTTATATGTGTCTTTTTCCTTAAAAAAGAAAAGAGCTGCTCGTGCTGATAATGCACTGGGAAAAGGGGATTCCTGCTCTGGTGGGGCGGGGGGGAAGGAACCAGCTCTGCCTGGAGTACAGGGAAGGGCAGGAGGGGTTTACTCTGGGAGCTGTTGGCGCCTGGAAAAAAATCCCTGTAAACCAGGCAAAAAGCAGGAAGAGTGCTTTCCCCCACCTATCTCCTATAATAACATCCTTATTACAAATGCATGTTTCTGGAGGGCTTCTGTCTGCACTGTGCAACTAATTACTGTTTTTCCCTAGAATCAACTAGTTTTTACTTCAAAGTGACTTGGCAGATTTCTGTCAGTCGTCGCATTGGTGACTGAGGAGGGGAAGGCAGCAGCTAGACGGAGCAAAACTTGGGGTTTGGGACAGCACGGATTGTGTTTTTGTTGAAACAACCCATTGAAAACTTTCTGATCCCAGTGCTTTGCATTAAGCTGCTCAGCTTATTATTTGTCATAGAACTAGAGCATGAAGGATGGACTTAAAAGGGTGAGGTGCAGAACCATTTTTCTGTGTTCAGTTCACGTTCTCAGGATAATCCAATTTCCCAATTTTTTTACCTAAAGAGGAAAAAATGGAATCAGAGAAGAAATACGTTTTAAGTGGATTCAATTACTTGATAGCCCTGCAAAGTATAGCTAGACTTGTTTTAAATATCTTACAATTCCCTACAGGTCAATATGCTATTGCTCATTATTATATATATATTATACACAGGTCAAGTATATTAGTCAAAATCTGGGTTTATTTAGCCTATAGCATGTTAAAATACAAATTGGGATATAGTAGATGGTGCTTTCAGCTTAAATGGAGAAAAAAATGAATATGTGCTATGGAAGAAAAAAATGGCAAGTGAGGTATGAAGATGTATCAGACAAATATAAAGCAAGTGCTATGTGGAAGAATGAAAATAAAATTTCATTGGCAAAATTACCTTTTTCTAAATATGGAGCATCCTGTGTAACCTGCATACCTCTTGTGTGCTGCAACAGCTTTTTCCTTCCGAAATCTAATATAGGGATGTGTTTATCATTGCTCAAGAAAACAGCTGGAAATACAAAATATTCCATTGTAATCAATCTGTTCTCACTTCCTCTTTGCACAGCCAGGCTTATAAAGCAGAACAGGATTGTTTCAAAATTATCTGTCAGCCCAGGGAAAACACCAGTTTTCCTAATACATGCTAAAAATGCTTTTCCCTCCACTTTTTTTTTAAAGCAGGTTGCCAATATGAAAACAGTTGGGTTTCTGAATCCAGCCCACCTGAAATATGTGGGTGTATATGATCAATATAGGGGAGCAATTTGGGTAGCTAAATTTGGATTCAATTCCCTGTCTGTGTTCATAAGGATTGAAGAAAGTCTGTAAATGACAGTTATGGTACTGTATTCACCCTTTATGTATATGCTCAGGAGACCTTCTTCCATGGAATTTTAATTCACTGAAATTCCCTGTCCGTATATATGCCTTACAGTTTTACATGTGAGATGAGAAAAATGATGTTTTCTGTGTGGCATATTTATAGTCTAATAACCAGAAATAAAATTACCTAGATAGTCCATATAACTGGAAAACAATCCTTTGTCCTTTATTAGTTTACATATACATATATTATGTATATTTGTATATATATTCCAGGAGCAAGCTGTGACTGCTTAAAAGCACCTATTTATTGGTGAAGATTCTTCTTAATCCTAATCATAAAAATGATGAGGCTAAATTAAAGGTTTATTAGCAAGTGATACTCTTTTTATTGCATGATCAAGGACCATCACATTATATGTTTATCACAGGAAACAGTCCATATATATAATTTATCTTTATGGAAAGCATTGAGCAATTTAACTGTTGTTCACATGCAGGTAGGTTCAAAAAATGCCTTGGCTGTTGGTGAGAGCCAGATGTAAATGGTTCTGGTTCTGGAATGGTAACTACTATCCCTCCTAAGCCTGTCTTAAAAATCCAGGGAGCAGTGGGAACTGCAGGGGGCAGAAAGGGTCCGTTCTCTTGCTGTACCTACACTGCGTTGTGCCTTGGCAGACCATTTTAGTGCTGTGCTATTCGGTTTTAATACACACCTTTTCTGTGAATAAGCTTTTACGAGCTCCAGCTCGTGCTTCAGTTTGCTTTACAGCCAGTGCTTCCAGCAGAATGGCTCTAAAGCCTGGTTTATAGTGGGAAAGCTGTCACCTGAACATATATTTCAATCCTCAGTCAGAACCAAGGGGCAATGATTTATGTGTCTTTGTAGGCGCTGGGATTGTGGTGAAGATTTTCAGAGTGTGTTTGCTCCCGAAGCGTTGGCTATGGCAGGATTGGAGCTGTCATCACGGTGCATTGTTGTATCCACACGAGGAGTGAGGCTGTGACTTGCCTCATCTCACTGCATCTTGGCCAAACTCAAGTGCAGCACTCGTACAAGCTGTTCTAGGCACAGGGCTTGCTGTGGTGTAATTGTGTTGCTGGTGGTGAAGCCCAAGCAAAGACAAAACTGTCATGCTTGTGAGTGGAACAGGAGAAGAGGGAGAGGGAGAAATCCAAAGACTGATTCTTGAAATTGTAGTTTTGGTGATTAAAAGTTGGAACTAGGTTTTAGGGCTCAAGTTGTGTGTAAAGTGACACAAAATTAGGGTGGGCTGTGTCATTGTTGGGACTTTGACTTGTAACTCTTGATTTTTAATTTGCTGTAGTTAAAATCTGTTTAATAACCTGATGGCAAAGCTCATGTTTCTGTAGGCCATGGACCTTACCTTGAATATTTTGATGTGAAAATTACCTCACACTTAATTAAGTAACACTCCAGAAGAGGTCTTAAATTTGTCACCACTACTCCCCATTCAGGAATTATAGAGCAGACAGAGAATGCTGAAAAGGCTTGTGCCAGACCTTCGTGTCAGCTTTTTCCATTTTTTCTGTAGGGTCACACTTGAAACACTTGTCTTATTCCTTTAGAATTATAGATGAGAAAAATCTGTTTTGCAGTGCTGAATGTAGCTTTTGTCCCCATCAGTGAGCAATTACACATGTAGATACATCTTTGTGTCCAGGAGTTGGTAAGTAGTGGTTTCATTGCTGGAAAGGCAACCGAATTTATGATTAAATTCCCTCTTCCTAGATTATATGCCTTGGAGGAAAACTGTCTCGTTCTGAATGGTTCTTACTATCACTACCCTGAAAAGACTCTTGATGATAAAAGTAAACTGGTCATTGTGACCACAGTCGTGATATGCACAAGATTCTGTGTGGAATTTCAGAGTGTTTGTTCAGTGCTTCAGCCAATAGATCAAAGAATAATTGCCTGTCAGGGGCTGTGCTCTCTCACTGACAGCAGCTGCATTCTGGGGTTTCTGCCTGTTGGAGAGCTTATCTTGTTTTTCCCATTATTCTCTCTTTACATGGGTCCTACAGACCAATTGGTCTTTTCAGATATGAAGAAACATTTACTTTTATAGGTGATGACTTTTCATCAGGTATCATTCTCCCCATGAACTTGTGACTTTGTGTGGCTCCTTGTAATATTTTGACAGATAATCAATTCTTAGGCTTAAACCTGAAATGACTTTGGTTCATTTCCTAACTTTTAAAGTAGTAAAAGCTTAAAACAACTTAGCAGATAACTGCCGTGTCATGTTTTCAGTAGCAAGTATTGTGGTTCACAGTCTAAATCAGTGTGTCATGTTCTTGCTAAAGTGACCTTGCAGTCTTCAGGGTAAGCTGCTGGTGGAACTTCACATCTCGTGCCTGTTGAGGCACGTTTGCCCTCCAAGGGCCTTGCCCCACGTACCTGTCCAGGAACAGGGAGATGTTGCTTGGGTGATTTGCTTCGTGCTGTATCAGACAGGCCAGGAGCCTCACCAGGCTGTGCCACCTTCTCAGGCTCGGTGTTTGGATTGCTTAAATTAATGAGGAAATCTTGGCTTGTTTTTCTTTAACGTTTTTAGCGTGTGCACCAAACTTCTGGATTACAAATCCTGTGGAACATTTGAAAGAGGAGTCCAGGATTCAAGAAGCATGTGTCTCTTTTTCAGCTGCGTACTCTGCTTTGGCTGCCTAAGTGAACTGTCTGATTGACTCAGGAAGGATGTTCTGCTTTGCCATGTGCTGTGGGACCTGCCTTCTCCCTGAAATCCCATGAGAAGTGTCAAAGTCAACTGCAAGCTTCATTGTTCAGGAGGTCTCCAGTTTCATACCGGAGCAATCTTCCTTAGTTCTTAACCACTAAGGATTAAAAAGGTCCTTAGCCCTGCTGAAGGTAACGTGCTCTTTCCTCTCAGTGTGAAGACACAACCTTTTGTGTGAGAGACATGAGATTGTAGCTCCATACCCAGCAGAGCCTTGTGTAAGTGAGACATGCCAAATTGAGAATGCTCCACTGAGTTTATGTCTCTGGTGATGAAGAACATAATAGGAGACTTTCCTCTTCCTAGTGGTGTTAATCCTTATTTTGTATCCTCTACCGTGTTTTTTTTTTAAATCACTTGTAGGTTTCTGGATCAAAGGTTAGGAATTAGTCTTGCACCGTGAACTTGAAGGTGGTGAATAGCAATTCTTAAGTTGTGGGATCTGAACCATCAGAAGTTCTCTGTTTTTTAACATAGAATAGAGAGACAATAAATGCAGTTTTTTCCCTACTTGTGTTTTGTTCCCTGTTGTAGAGCAAGAAGATAGAGCTGCACAAGCTGATGAAGGAAAAAATAGGGATATGTTGGACAAGAAGGCTTCTTTCTTTCTTTCTTTCTGTGGTCTTATCAGCAGTCAAAGGTTTGCTCCTAGCCAAGCTGCTTGTCAGAGTAGTTGTGGCATCTCTTTAATTTTGTCTGCATTCAACGATTTTATTTGCTTAATGCCGAAAGCTTTTAAACTGAAATGACAGTGAGTAGTGTGAAGGTGAGCAGGGTGGAATGGCTTTGTTTGATTTGCTGGACTATGTGTTGAGCTTTAGTTTAAGCCGTCAGAGCTTTAAACCCCAAACAAAGGTTAGGTGATAGCCTCATTTTTGTTTCAAGCCTTAATCTGTAGCGTTAAGGTGAAACCAGAGCTGCAAATTGCTTGCAAACCTTGTACTCTCCTCCTTTCATTTGAGGATTTTCTGTTTCAGTAACTGGTGTAACAAATTTAGAGGCAAATGTTACTGGCTGGTAGTGGAAGTTTTCTGCTTGTGAATTGCTGACTCCCCTTCTCCTGAATTACTGCTCCTTGAGTTGAGCAAAAAGAAGTGTTTTCCTTTGGGATGGACTCTGGGGATCCTTCTTCCTAACAAATGCTCTTGCAACTGTTAGTTTGATTCCCAGTGGTGGCTGATTTGTTTTAAACCAGGGAAGGATTAACTCGGTTCAAAACCTTGTGTTTCCCACATTAAACTAAGCACCCACAGTTTTTCCTGTTCAAGTGCAGATCTATGGATTCTTCTGAACTATGAATTCTTATGAAGAAACTGGTTTCTTTTTGTCTTTTTCCTGGTAAATATAGGGCTTTTTTTTTTTTTTTTTTTTATACAGCCACACCTTTCCATTTCACTTGACTGACAGCCACTTTAAAAGGTGGGTCTGGGTTTTTTATTACTTGCATTCCCATGGTTCTCCAAGTATTTGTAATGTGTCTGTAGCCTGCAGCAGCATCCAAGGTGAGGAGATACATGTGTCCTCTTATTATACTTCAGGTATAGTGGCATCAGGAGAAAAGCACTCTGAAGGTGACCCATATGCATTTCACTGGCCTGTTCAAAACATTATTAAAAAAGAAATTATTTTTTTCCCCACCATGCAAAGAACCACTGTTAGAACCTTTCTAGACTTGGACAGAAAGAGCTGCCTAGAGCCACTGTCTCCAGTCTCTTGTTAACCTGTGGCCAGTGGGGCAAGTGAGTGAAATGCTATAATGACATTACAGTTTATTCTGTTATCCTGGACTGTGTTGTCAGCAAGCAATGTTGGAGCTTAGGGAGAGCCATATGTTATCTGAGAGGCCTGAATTGGGAACCTTTCCTTAGCAGAAACAGTTCTAGAAGCTGATAGATCAGTTCTGACTGGATGAAAGCTCTGTCTTGGTAGTTGTATTCTCTTACATATTGATTTGGCAGTTCCTTTATGTACACTCGGCTTAATTCAAGCTAAGAACTTTGCTGCATTAGTTGGTAATAGAATCAATGTTGTAGAGAGTTACTCCTTGCAAAATTAACCTGCATTCTGTTTGGGAGTGGGACCACATAATGCAACTGGCACAGCAGCTCAAGAACCATCTGTGGTTTACTTTAGTGCTGATCTCTCTCATTTAAGAGAAAGAATCATTTTTTCTGTCTCAAGACCTATTTGAAGATCTGTAAAGTGAACTGTTACCAGACACCAGTTGACTCAAAGTAACCTGAGATTCACTTTATCGGTTGATAACTGATTAGCAGCAAGCAGTCTGTCCTGTCACATTCTTTTGTGTGTGGAATACAGCAAATACTCGACTTAAGTAGAATGTTCTTTAAGGTTTGGTTTTATTTTCTTAAAACCTCTCAGTGATATGTAACACTAATGTAAAATCCATGATTTTTTTTTTTTTGCCTGTCTCTGCTATTTTTAAAGTTGGTAAAGAGAACTTTTTCCCCTCCTCTTATTCTTCCTTTCCTGTGTTTAATGGAGCTTGAAATTAACGTGGCTCTTCTTTTCTACCTCTTGCATAGTATCACTGGTGATGTCAGCATATCCCTGGTGGGAAATATATCTATGAAAATCTACAGTGCACTAAATTTGTCATTCAATAAAAAAATTGGGTATTAGACAAGGTGAAACTCGAAAGAGAGAAAAAAGTGGGTATTGGTAACAAGAGTTGTTTTCAACACGACTTTCAATATAGTGTCTTTTTAATGTAACTATTGAGTTAACTAGTTAACTAACTAGTGCAAGTTTTTATATCCTGATCGAATTCTGACATTAAACGTGACAAATACATTAAATATCCTCATATTTAAAGTAGTGGTGAGAGGCAACTCACTAACTGACACTGCTTAGTAGTAAGTCTGAAGACAGAACTGGGATTTGGCTGAGCTTAAATGGTCTTGTCCTTGTACCAAGCTGGTTTTGCCATGGCTGGTTTGAACACAAAGCTGAGCTCTTCTGCACATACATGTGAGATGTGAAAATATAACTATTCATACATTCAGTGAGTCAGAATTAAGATGCAGAGATTATAAATCTACATTTCATTCAAGAGATGATTGGAAAATCTCCTCTTTGTCATTCGTGCCTTGGTCTGGAGTTCTGTGTTGCAGATCTTCCCTAGTGTATTAAACCAAGTTTTCATCCATGTGTTAATCCATAGTTTTAAAAAGTAGTATATTCAAAAATCACCTAGTTATTAGTCCCTTTATTTTTCTTAAACACATAAAAGAGCCTGCACTATTTGAATGTAGTTTGGTGATGGGCACGATGGAGTATCAAACACCCATGTAGCACCGAGTTCCATTTGCCTCGCTTGTCACTCACTCAGAAGTTCATGCATCCAAGTAGCCTCTTTTAAATAGGGTTTGGCTTTGGATTCATCTCGCTGAATTGACTGCCAGGGCTTTTATATGTATGTTTTGCTTCTGTTTTTAAAGGGCTTTTGTTTTTGCATCAAGTACAGACTTGAATTACTTCAGTGTTTATCAGCACAAGGAGAGAAAGGAGCAGTTTAAAAGCTTTATTTTTGCCTACCTCCCCCTTGCCAACTTCTACTTAAAAAGTATCTTTCCCTCTTTGTGTCTTTGTACAACCTGATGTTATTTCACAGAGTTTGTCTAATTACAGTTTGTGCTTCTGTCCTCTGCAATCAGTCTTGTTATTGCATTGCAAGTGAGATTTTAAGGGACCTTGTCTACAATGTACTTGGTAAATAAAGGTGAGATTTATTGCACGGCAGATGTATGACAGCTCAGTAAGTGCAGACAGCTGAGATAGCTGACTGATTTCAGTGCCTCGTTTGTGTTAGGTGAGCTTTTGTGACCCTCTGGCCTCCAGGGACAAATGCAAAATTTGTCTTAAGGTTTGATGTTTTTCTTTGCTGTGCTTCATTATTTTCATATTATTGCCCAGTTTTGCTTTTAAATGGATCTCTGTCCTGTTGGCAGCTGGTGACCAGGGTGAAACTCTCATTCACATTGGCCTCTTTGCATTGCTGACTTCTGCCATGCTCTCAGCAAGCATCCCCTCCTGAGAGCTTGTTATTGGATATGTTTGTCTGCATGATGAACACTCAGTTCTTTGGTCACTCATGACTACATTTAGTGGTTTTGGTTCGGGATGATCTTGATGTGGAGAACAGGATGAGAAATGCAGTGAAAATAGTTTCAAGAGTTCCTGCAGTTCTGTGCATAAAGAAGAACTCTCCTCTGTCATGATGAGGCTGTTCCCTAAGGAAATTTATCTTATACTGTCTTCAGCATAATTTTATCCTGCTGCCCTTTGTGATGTATTTCCTTGTCATATAGTAGTTCTGCTACTTAGAACTTTCCTTGCTTTGCAAGTTCCAGTGTTACCCCAATAAATTAAATTTCTTTTCTGCATCTCTTTGCAATAATTTTGTCCTTATTGAGAGGTTTTGGGGAGTAGATGTTTTCTTTGTCCATCTTAGGCTATGTACTGGAAAAATCTGACTGTAGAAAAGCAGAACTCCAGTTTTATTACCAGTTTTTAACCTGGAGAATTACTTTATTACAGAAATTCTTTATAAAGTTTAACTCTGTAAGTATGTTGTACCTATACATTGAAACTGGCAGACAAGTTCTTTCATGCAGTAGTGAAAAGGATGCTGAGGAGAAGGGGAGTTAGCAAATCTGACAAGTTTTAAAATCTTGCATTGAAATTTGGAACCTAGTTATAGATATGGATTCCAGTGAGGCACAAGTACATGATGGAATTGGTAAGTGATTTGGGTGAGAAGAATGCAAGAATGCAGAGAAAAGCAAGAGATGTGAAATTTGAACTTTTCTGTGCCTTATCATGGAGACTGGTGAGTGAGGAACATGAAATCCAGCTCTTCAGCTGTGGGTGAACAAGCCTTTCCTTAATAGTGTAAGGAATTACCAGCTCTGGGCTGCACATTCCTGCTGTTGTACCATTGCTGTGTCATGTTTGTGTGGTTGTGCCCTGAACCAGAAAGAGCAGATAAAGATGAAAATTATTTTTTTCCTTCTCTTACTGATATTTCACCAACCTGAGTAGTGACACTGGGAGGCTGCATGTGGCAGCTTGAATAATAACTGCTGCTGTGCTCTGGACTGTGCCAGTGACAGCCCGTGTGTGTTGTCCTAATGGTGACTTCTTCTGTAGAGTTTCTAATATTTACTTCATCCAAAAAATTCTGTGCAGGAGCCCCTGTGAGTGCTGCAGTGGTGTGCTTGTACCTGCTGTTCTCACAGGTGATGCACTGGTGTGTGCTGAACCTGATACGTGAAACTTGTCCTATGTCTGCAATTGTTGGAACTTAGTCCTGTATGCAAATAAGTTACCCCAGTTTCCTTGTGAAAAATAAATGAATCAGGGAGTGTAGAATGCCTGTAATCTGTGATCAGCTATTACAGCAAATCCACTTTTCATATTATGTTTAATTTAATGAAATGAATAGTGTTTTTCCAAGTAATCAAGTTATGAGCCACTTGTGTCCCTCTTTAATAGGCCCGTCTCTAAGTTAAAATTTCCGTATTTTATAATCAAACTCTAGTAAGCTGATGTAACTTTTTTTGGTGGTTTAAAGCATGTGGTCGTGGGGCATGTGCCTAGATCATGCTCCTGCTGCATGTAGTTGAGGATGATGGGATAATGGGACTGTAAATTATCTCTTTATGGTGCTGGTTTTCCTCTGGCCTCCTCCCTTGTGCGGTGCAGAGCAGCCCCAAGGCTGTTCCGAGCGGTGCCAGCTGGCTGGAGCCCTGGGGGCCGCTGTGCCAGATGGAGACAGCAGCACTCAGTGAAAGCCAAACGTGCTTCCCGGGGTCGTGGAGAGGTGCAGCCTCTGCAACCCCGCCAGGGATCCCTGGGCAGGAGCTGGCCTGGGACTCAGTAACTCCTCTGCTGGTGCAGCCGTGGGCTGGGCTAGGGCATCTGTCAGGCTTTTTTTTGGAGTAGATTCATAATACATTATTCAGCTATTAAACGTTTTCAATGTGTTAGCCTCTCCTTTTTCCTAGTTTATGCTTCTGTACTGTATCTGTGAAATGTTCAATTCTGTAGCATGTACAGATGCTCAGTATTGAGACAGATTTTTTTCAATTTGATTAAGTGTGGTGGTTCCTGATGTGTTGTCCTGTTTTTTTTCCTGACTACTGAAAAATGCTGTTATCCATAAGATACTCAGACTAGAAAAAGCTTGATAATGCTGACATTTTTAGTTTTTTCATTTAAATGAAACAAGACTCCAAACCCTTAATTCTACTGTCTGAAGTGACAACTTCAGATATACTCAAAAATAAAAGCAGAAGTTTTAATCCCTTCATTTGCCTAGTTGATTTTATAATTTTTACTGAAAAAAAATATTTCTTAGAATATCATTGAAATCAGCTGTTGGTTACTGCACTGTATTCAGCCCTGTGGCTTTTCTTGTATTCCAGAACAATCTTAGTGTAGAATAACCTCATCTGCACAAGATGTACCCCACAAAACCCATGTGTTTCAATATTCCCATCTTGTGGAGATGAGGACAATAAATGGGTGAAACTCTTGGAAGAGTCCAATTCCCTGGTGGCTGCTCAAACAGATCTTTGTTTTCTAGAGGAGCTGAGATACACCAACCTACCCAGTTTCTTCACTCTCTTGATCCAGAAGGCTTTGTTCTTACTGACCCATTAATGCAGCTCACACTTCTAATCCAGCAGCCCAAAATAGCTGCCAAGTCTGGATTTTGCTGTGGTGGCATTTGCTGCACAGGTAGTTGGTATAACCCACCATGCAGAACTGCAGCTGAAAACCCCCCTGAGCTGAGGCACATGAGTCTATTTTGGGCAGATATTTCAAGTGTCTGATTTAAATAAGGTAATAAACCCAACCTGATAGTATGTACAAAGGACTTATTGGAAGAACAATATAGTTTGAGTCAAGTCTCCCTGTCAGTCTCCAGAGCTGTTGGATATGAGTGAAAATGGGGAAGGAGGGATGTGCCTTGTAGTTCCTTTGCCCTGATGATTGTGCTAGAGGAGTGAATTGCAAGGAGAATGGACCACAGAAAGTGGTAGTTACCATATTCCAGCCTAAATAGTATTTATCTGTGCTCTTGAAGAGAGAATGATGGTGTTTTTGTGATCTCTTAGGGCATGACAGAGGTTTGGGAGTGATCATTCAGTCTTGTATTAGCAAGGCAAGTTATTTAAGGCTGAGTCTATCCTGAAGGACAAACCAGCTTGCAGTGGGAAGCAGTGGGAAGAAATAATTTAAAGGCTTTAGATGCATTTCCCCGATTTCTTTACAAAGTAGATTTTTTCAAAGTGACCTTCAGTTGCAGGAACTGTTTTACTCAGTGTGTGCTCCTCTTTGCTACACAATATTTTTGCTACTTTTTACTTGGAGAAGCTTTAAATCATAGGGAATTGGAGGTAATTTCCTAGCAAGGTAGTAAATGACTTGCAATAGGTTCCTTCAAAATTCTCAACACATACTGTTCTCCTTATTCTTTCTTTTGCAGGTGTGTTATATCTGCTTACAGGTATCTGAAATAAAGCTTTTCAAGAAAATGGTGAAATTTTCCTTTTGTCATGCAGAAAGCTCTGTTCTATGTAAACCCTGAGTGTGATGCCTGCAAGACTATTCCTGTCACTTTAAATACTTTTCTATCCAGCTACTACTAATAGTGAATTAGTTTTCTTTCAAGACATGAAATCCTTTTGTCCTGCTCTTCCTCAATGCTGAATCCTTTAACCTCACCAATTCATATGTTTCAACTCACACTGCTTAACTTCTTAAAGTATTTCCTTCAAGTTAACGTCTTGAAAGTAGAACATATGTGAAATCAACTCTTAACAGCATTAATGTACTTCTGTTTCATGGAAACCAAGTAAAGTTGCATTAAAACTGAAATTGATGATTGGTGGAATCTCCAAACTGTTTATTGAAAAAAACTTAGCAAACCAGATCAAAGAGCAGAAGTCCTGCTTTATAGTCCTGCCAATTCTGTAGGGCAGAAGGTCTAAGTATGGTGAGTGTTCAAGCAGGAAGGAGATTCCACTCTGTTTTCCTCAGCTTTGTGTTCTTCACTTCTTCTGCAGTTTTTGGTTTAAGAACTTGTGCTAAGGAGCTTTGGTTCCACGTTTCTTCTCTCTGTGGCCAGTTAGCTGGAAAAGTAGAATGAGTGACCAGGAGAGACCATTTCTTCTCAGCAGAGATGGTTTTTGATGTAATTTCTTCTCTGACCTTCCAGTGAAGCCAAAGCTGGTTTTGAGCCTGCCCTTAACTCACAAGTCATGGTGAGTTCTGCTGCCGAGCACACAAGATCTGACAAATTTTGTAATGTCCTCAGTTGGACTCAGTGATCACACCAAGCCTTCAGAGCCACTTTTTTCATAGCAGCTTGGTTTGACTGGATACTTCAGGGGTTTTGTGTTAAGCAGGAGAAATCTGGTGCATTATTTCCCGATTTTTGTTCTGTATCTGTTTTTTGGAGCACATCCTCTACGACAGACAGTACCTTGTTTTCAATGGCTACTTTATTCTTTTTTTCCACACCATGAGTTTTCCTTCGTGTTCCTACTTCTCTGGCTGTACACTGCCTTTTTCCCTAGAAATTATCTGTTTGTTTACAGTTTAGACAAATGTCTACATTTCTTTGCTCCTAATTTCTCGACGTGAGCCCACCCTTTCGAGCCTAAGCATGGAGCACTACTCCTGACACAGAGTCTGAGCAGACTGTTCCTCATGCCAAGGTTGTAAGTGTTAATCTTGCTGCAGACTGGGGTGATAATTCATTGCTGTCACAGCAACACATGCTGAAAGTTGCTTCTTGCCAGATTTGTTGGCTATATGCTACACTAGAGAAAATTATTTCAAGAGTCTTATTGCATAGCCAGATGCTGCAGAACTCGTGCAATCAACCTCCCCTCCCCCCTTTTTATGGCTGTTCTGACTTCAGGGAGGAAAAACTATTATACACTGAAACACATTCCTGTGTAACACTAGTCAAGACGTGGATGAACTTCTGATTGTGGCTAATTTTTCTGGTTTTTCATGTAGGGAAGTTCTGGTTTGTGTTCAAGATAAAAAGGAAGGAAAGCTTTTAAAGAAGGATGAGGGGAATTTTAAAAGGAAATTAACATTGTCTCCCTTGCAATTTCAGTTGTGTTCTCTGCCATAGTTGGGTGCTGTGGATATTCTGTGTTTTCTTTAAGAGCTAGTGACTAGGTTGGCTCAATTCTTAAGAACTGTAGCCTCTGCCATCTGTATCCTTAGGATCTTTCAAAAGCAGGAGAACCTTTGTGAACTCTGGATATCATCATATCTTGGCACTGGCCTAAAGATGATGTTTGGTTTAGTAATATCTGAGATGTAGAGCCCTGAAGAGGAAAATAAGTGGGTTTTTGGTACAGGATTTGAGTCCCCCATAACAACTTAACATTTGCTCTTATATACGTGCTGTAGAAAAATGCAAGTTATGTAGGTTTTTTCACAAGGTATCCATTACATTTTGTGCATTGTGGTGTCTGATTACCAGGGGGGTGAGGTTTACTGACTGTTTAATACACTTTTCCCAGTGTATTTCCAGCCTTAATCTCATCATATCCAGTGGCTGGCTGGGCATTGTGTCACCAATAATTTTATCCTCTCTTGTATTTTAAGAGAAGGTGCCATAGAAGTTACATTACTATGAATGTGTTCCCATAGGACAAAATCCAGGTAAAAATGCAGTGTTGGAGAGTTTATTATTACCCACATTGTGTGTCATGCAGCACTCCCCTGCTTTTCATTCCTTCTGCCTCAATTCTTTCCACTTCCAGATCACAGGAAACACTGCCCTGAAAATCAGAACTATGAAGGGTTTCTTTTAGACCTGAGCAAATCACCTCTCTGCTTGGCAGGGAGAGCTTTTCAGCAATTTAAGATACTCTAAGAAGGCCTGAGGCCTCAATGCTCTCAAATGCTTTTTTAATCCTGCTGTAAATCATAAAGGCCATGTATTTGTCCCCAAAACACCACCCGTGTTTATAACTATGGAGACAAAGGAAGAGATCAGGACTAGAAATCTGTACTGGCTCCCATGGAATATTTTTGCTCTAATCTATGTGAGATTACTGGTGATTTGCAATTGTAATACTCTCCTGAAGAATCCCGAGGTTTTGCTTCAAGCTCTTAACTGGTTTTTCAAGTGCAGTATGCCAAGGAAGTTCTGGCTTTTGTTCAGATAAAAGACTTTATAATTCACTTTCTCCCTCATTCCCATGTTTCCCCTTATCCCACCCTATCCTGATGTTTTGGTTTGTGTATGTGTCAGCCTTTCATTTTTCCATGAGCAGGGGCTTTAAGAGCCCAGTGTGTTCCTGTTGCTGGAGTAGCCTGCACAGCTCTTGGGAGCTGAGGGGAGAAAGGTTGAGTTCCCTGTTCTGTTGCTGGTCTCCACTCCCACATCAGATGATGGATTGAGGCTCAATCTGTGCATTAGAGATGTTGAATTTATTCCTGATACTGTTTCTGTGAGTGCAGGAACAGGAATTTGTTTAGAACAAATTGACAGATGAGTTCTCTGTTCTTACCAACATTCAGATTGCACTGTGGTTATTTTTAATAGCAAATACAATATCTTTTCTTTTTCCTTTTTAGCACTGCCAAGCACACACAAATGTCTGCTGCTATGTTATCTTTGGTGAGGGATTTGGAGCTTTGATGAGCTGCTGTATATCAGCTAATGTTTTCCTTAAGTGTTGGTAAGTCTGTCTGAGTTTTGGAAGCTGGGACAGGCTAGATCCATGGAAGAATATGCAAAAATATGTCTTATCTGCCAAAGAAGATTTGTTGGTATGATCAGGGCAATAAATAATTAAAAGTTTCTGAAAACTGTTAAGGTTTGTGTGATATGGGGAAGAAGGAGAGCAAATGATAAATGCATTGCTTCCCTCTTTCCTAGTGAGACTGCTGTTTGAGATCTTCAAGTCCAGCTGTTCCCTCCTCCCAAGTCCAGTTGGGAGACAAGAAGTGTTAAGTTGATCTGGTTCAGACCTCAGTCATTTACAGCTTTGGGGCAGAGCTTATGGAGTCCTACCTTGTGATGATGTTTCCCTGTTGGAATGCAATGTGGTAACTCGTGAGATTGCATCAGATGGATTCCCTGCTTTAGGGGAAGCTGTGGATTCCAGCAGACCATCCATGTTCATTTGGGCAGAGAACTGAAATTGAGAAGGGAAGGCACGACCCACAGAGCCCTTGCTGCTGTCTGAACATTGGCTTATTTGGCTTCTCTGTAATTGAGTCTTCTGCTTGATAGAAATAATTACCTTCTAATGCAACAAAAAAGCTTTTTGTTTCTGTATGGAAAGTAAGCAAATGGAAAATGAGAGATGGAATCCTGTATAACATCTCCTACAAAGTGAGGGAAGGTGGAAGAGTTGGAGGGCAAAGCCTCTTTCTTTTGGGTGGGGAGCTGAGGGAAGAGTATTTTTACTATGTTGGTGGTTTGGGAAACCCCTGAGCAGTGAGGATATGGCAGGGAATTCACTAATAATTGCCTGCTTGAGTGTGGTAAAACAACCCAGAGTTCTGTTCAGGTGTAATGATCCCTCCAGACCTTAAAGAAGAAATGGGATTTCAGGCTGATTCTGTCAGGGTGGTGTTTGGTGGCACTGCTGATTCTGCCCATCCCAGCAATGTGTTCTGTACACTATTGTTAACATGAGGCCTTGGCACAGAAACTGTTGGCCAAGTTTGATTTCCCTGAAGGCCGTTGTAAAGTCAGCAGAAATTACAGTGTAGACTCAGCTCAGAGGGAAGTTAGGGCTCTTTCCTGTGGATGGACTTTTTTGCTTTTTTGTCCCTTTCCTTTTAATGTTTATGTTTAAATTTAAAACCCCGTAACAAAGGAAACTTTTTCTATCAGTCTGAAACCCAAACCCCTTTCACTTGGTGCTGTAGTAGCATGTAAGATATCTGGGTTGTACCAATACTTCTTATTCTTGGAGAGTCTTGAAGTAACATGTTGACTGATGGGAAGCCAGTTGGAAATGAAAACTCTCTTCTTCAATTGGAAAACCAAATGAGTATAGCCTTAAGTCCCTCAAAAGCACTGCTCATGGTATCTAGTGTCTGTTAATCATTTCATAGTAGGAATTATGGAAATGTTACTCAATGCACTAATTCTCTACAGTGTTTCTAATTACTCCATTGATTTTTTTTTTTTTTTTGAAGCGTAGATTTGTGTAAAGGAACACTGGGGTATATTTGAACAAATACAGAGCAATAAAACTGTAATTGTAATTCATGTACGTTCAACAAACAAAGCATTAATTTTATTAGTTTTTCCAGCAGTCTGTGTGTTTGAAGTGTGTGGTTGGTTCTTTCTTCAGTCTGTGGTTCATTAAACTTTCTGCACTGTTTTGTCTCATCTGTCAGGCAGTCTCACATTGATTTGGTGTATTATACGTAGATATTATGTAGGTAATTAATTTCAAAAAGTCAAAAAATATATGCAAAGGCTGGTATGGTAGTTGCCTGTCATAGACTTTTCCCCTTCTCCATGGTATGGTCTTAATCATAAAAGAAGAAAAATGTTCCTCAGGTTGTTCCAATCAGTGACTGCATTCAGTGACTGAGTTCTGGTCCACTGAACAGTCATTGCTCTGTTAGATCAGAGTTAATAATACTGTGACTTCACCTATTGTTTTACTAAAAATGCAGATAATTATTGTAAGTGGTTATAAAATTTCTCTCTTTCAATCCTAGTGTCTCACGACAGGCTCCCATTCAACTTCATCTCGTATCATGAGAGACCAGAATGTATGACAAGAAAATGTGTTTTGGTATTTAGAATATTGTAAGAGCACTTACTTATTTCTTTTTTGTGATGTTGTCGTTGAGTGGAGCTCTAGGTTTGGTGGTTTTTTTTTTTTCCCTATATAAATGCATTTCCAGATGTTAACTTTTGAAAGTCTCAGTTTGAATGTTGAAGTTTTTATCCTTCATTTCAATGCACAGAATCATTGTAGTGGATTTTTTTTTTAAGTTTAATTAAGGTTTTTTGGTGTGTATATATACGTTAAAAACCCACACACATGTAGTCACTGGTAATTTGCTTAACCTTGGGCTGGAAAAGTGGAGACTGGTAATAGGAGATGCTTCAAGGTGTGTGGCATCCAGTTTAGTACAGAATCTGTTCTTTCTCTGCCTTTTTAAGCCTCAGGTTCACTAATTTAACGATCAATTAAAGAGGCTCCAAGGTCTGCTGTGTTTTGTCAGAGCAGCAGAGCTGGACCATATGCATGATGTTTTTTCCCTTTATCCTTTTTGGTAATTTCTTTGGATATGTTCGGCTGTCGGTGTTTGTTGTCTTATTCTTTGATTAAAAGATGAATTTAGTTTGCAAAATGAGTTAAAAAGCAATTTGTTTCACCAATGTGTGTTCCAATTTTCATTAGTGTCTTTTTTCTAGCTGGGAGTCTTTAGATACATGATTTTTGCTTTCCAAAGAAGTTGCTTAAATCACATGATTATTACATTTATACTGAAGTTTTCTGTGTTCTGCTTTGCACAAAAGTGCATGTGTGCCAAGTACCCTCACACTCTTCTGATAAAATAACCTCTAAATTACATCTGAGTAATTCCTTTTTTGAAGCTGTCTGCAGCTTTGCTGTGCAGATGCCCTTTTGCTAAATGAAACACTACTTATCTTAATTATTAGTGTTAATGGATGTGCTGTGGGCTCAGTATTTGCTATTGTCAGGTAGAATCTAAGTTATGTCTTTTTCTGCTTGACAAATGTGACAGGAGTGTAGTTCTGACTGTCGTGTCTGAATGAATCAGTGCCACGTGCATGAGGAGTTGCTGGCAATCACCTGGAATGCATAAGCAGACTGACTTCTCTTCTTTCAAGCATCTTTTGCAGGCACTGTTATTCCTGAAATGCCACGTGCTCCTAATTTGTCAGGTGCATGTGTTCCAATGATGGCTTATGGTTTCTCCTTCTGTGTTTTTTCTCTTCTTAAAGGTCTCTCAGCTCTTACAGAATCTGCTTCTGTCCGAGGATGCAATGTGAACTATTGAATATCCATGGCATTAATATAAGTAGAACTAAATAGATCAAAGCCTCTACAAAAACCCATGTATTTTCCCATTATACAGTGTTAAGGTATTATTTTTAACTGAAATTGCAGTGTGTTCCTGGTACTTGGTGTTTGCTGAATGTTAAGAGTATATCAATTGTGTTCTGAAACCATCTTTACAGGAAATTAAAATTCAAATTCTGTTTGCTTTCTTCGAAGTAGAATGGTTACACTTTCAAACACATTCTACGTGTGTGTGTATATGTACATAAACTGTATTTTCATTTGAGAAGGAAATTTAGTTCTTTCCAAAATGCAGAGTTTCCCAGGAGCCAGCGAAGGAAAAGGGAACTGAGTGGGCTGAAACGGTCTTGATCTAAGAAGCTGTCACATTGAGTGGAGTTCTATTTCCCTTCTTTCTTCATGGTATTCCTGACATGTCCACTATGTGGATTTTTAGTGCTGTCAGTTGACTTGTCTCTAGCAGAACTGCAGTGATGAATTTGCTGTGCAAACACTTGTTCAGAGGGTCATGTGAAATATTAATAGATCTGGATAAGTCTTTTCTCCATGAGTTTTACCTGGGAATGGTGAACTGGGAAGTCCTGATGCAGATTTTGGGTTAAGTGTGCAGGTATCACTGTCCCCTCGTTTTCTTCATCACTTACCACTGCCATCACTTGATTATCAGAGATGGAAATCCTGCTCTGATTAAGTCTTTTGGCACGTTAATTTCAATTATTTCATTACTGAGGAAGAAGTGCCAGGGAATGGATTTGCAGGACTCATGAAAACCACTTGAAATTGCCTGTAAAATTTCTGAAAAATCTTCCCTCTCTTAAGAGAATCTTTTCTCTGCATCCTTAATTTCTGTGTAATTAATGAAAGAATAACTGGATTAATTTATTATCTTTGACAGGCAAATTGTCTTTTCCATCCAAGTACTGTTCTAGCTCTCTCTGGCAGTGGACAAATTAAATCTCTAACAGAAACCTTATTGTCCTCACGGAAAAAGAGGTGGAAAATGTTATGTTTTATGTAGCATGTTACTTTTTCTTGCTTACAGGGCACAGACATAAGGGCTTGTAGAGCACCTGGAAGGTGACAGGGTTGTGTTTGAATACATCACTGACCTGGCTCGTGTAAGGGCAGGAGTTAAACCTGCTGAAGGTGACCCCATTTGTGTTTCTTTTTAAAATCAGGTCTTTGGCACTAAGCTTTATAAGCATTTTTGGTTTGGATGTCGTTTCAAGATATTCTTTGACATCTTTAAACATTTTGCTTTGCTGTCTTGTAACTTGAGTTCTCATATTCTGATTTAAAGAGCATTTTGTGAGGATGTGAGGCAATGTGCATATTACAACTTCTGAAGTGCTGTCAGAAAGATGCACTGTGGAATGAAGAGGTGGCATCGTGTCTAAAGTGTTCTGTCTTGATGGTTCCTGTTCTGCAGAGCTCTGAACAGTTTCAGGAGCAGGAATAGTTTTAGGATTTTTTTTAAGTTGAGCTCAGATTTTCAATTGTTTACGTTTAAAGCTGTGGCCCTTTTGAAAGATCATTAACAACTGCTTGGAGCTGAATACCAGACATGGAACTCCCCAGTTGCTCTGTAAGATGAGTCTTTTATGGGGTGCAGCATTAAGGAGTTGTTCTGCTTTTTGGTTTGTTTGGGGTTTTTTTTGTACTTTCCACATGTTCCTGAAGACACAGGAGTTGTTGTATTTGATGGCATAAAGGCAAATGGATTTTTATCTCACCAGGTCCGGGTAGCACTTCAACTGAAATATCATTTTCCATTTCCGTCTTTCATATTTTAATAGAAACTTCAGAATTTCATGCAACCCAATCAATTTAGAAAGAAACTGGTGTTTACACAGACAGGTTGTCTAACACCCACGTTGTTTTCATGCTTTACATCAAGGAAGGAAGGTTTGGTTTAATTCCTGCATTTTTAAATTGTATTTTGACCCTTTCGTCTGCAGCTCTTCCTGCAGAACAGCAGAGGGTAGGTGAGACAGGCTTCTCTGTAAAAACATGGCAAGTCAAATGGCAAAAAGTGGATGTGCCTTGGGTTTGGTTTAATCCATCCTTCAAAGAGACAGGAAAATAGGGAGAAAGATGTGTTGTTGATATTATGAAATAGACTTGGACTGTAATTAAGAGCCTGGGAGTTTTTCTGCTTGCTTTTCTTATCCTGGTGTTGCGAAAGCTTGCTGTCCTGCTGGGATTTCTTTTTGGAATGCAGAGGTGTGTTCTAGCTAAAAGCATGTGCTTTTTCTAATAAGCTTTCCTAGCCACTGAGCCCAGCTGGCTGCTGCAGTCTGCATTTGTTTTGTCTTAACTAATTTTTATAGCCATGTTTTGAAATGAAACTAACACTTTTTACATTAAGTGACAAACCAAGCACAATGTCCATAAATGAAACCCAACACTATAATCTACTAATTTTTGCTTTCAATGGGCAGCATTATATAACCAAGCAGCCTACTCAAAAGAAAGATGTGGAAATAATACTAGTGGGATGTGAATGGGGCTAAGCTGAAGGGATCAGCCTTTGTTGGAGGGAATATCTATGTTGAGTTAAGGGTTTAGCACTTGCTCTCCTATACAGAGAAGATGAGTGAAGAGAGTGGGGCCTGGCTGGTCAGCACAAAATGTTCTTGTCAAATCTTGGTGTCTTCTGCTGTAGGTGATGATGAATGTCATCAACACCAACACGTAGCACTTTGCTGGAGTCTCCTGATGGGTTAAGTTCCAGGGTTGCTGCAGTCTTGCAGCTACCTTGAGTTGATAAAAAGTGTTCAAATGCTTTGAAATTCAGCCAAATCTTTCTAATTTGATCCAAATTATGAATGAGCAGAAGAAGTGTTAGAAGGTAAAATAGAAAGTCTGTTTCAAAATATTCATGAATCATTGTTTACAAGTCGACAGCAGTGACACTGGAATTGTTGTGCAAGTTTGTTCTCCGTGAATTTGTGGAAAATAATGTTTTTGTTCTGACTTTGAGCTGAATATGAACATTTTTCATATAGTACTAGTCAAATACACAAAGCTCTGGCCAATTCCTGCTTGGCTGTTAGTTTCAGTGGAGCTTTTTTGATATGATGGAGCAGCTGCTTGGAAATTAAATTAAAAAACCCAAAACATAACAGCAATAATAAAACCACCGCCACAAATATCTGTGTAACCTTGTTTGTGTATTTATTCTCACAGAAATAAGGGCAGATTTTTTTCTTCTAATGAATTCACATAGCTCAAAGCTACTATGAGCAGGAATTTCTCCTGTTGCTGTGAGGGTCAGTGACATCTGACCTGCACACAAATGTTCTCCTGGTCCTTGTAGGCAGCTGTGTGAGCTGGGTCAGGGTGAAACTTTGACTCTCTTTGCAGGTTTTTTTGGTTTTTTTGTTGCTTTTTGGACAATTGCATTGCAGTGAAGCTCTAGATTTTTTTTTTTTTTTTTTTTTCCTTTACATAAATGTCAATGGACAGATTTAGGGCCTGGATGTCAACTCCATTCACTTACAGGTTTGCCTCATGTTTATTAAAGTGTGACTGATCAGAATCATGGTAAGTTTTTTGGAGTCAAAATTACTGAGGATGACCCCTCAGAAAGGGACCGATAATTGCATTTGCACTGTTAAAAAAGGGCAGAATTTTTCATGTGACTTAAAAAAAAGAACGCCTTTTTTTTTCTTAATAGCACTCCTTTTAGTAATTTACAGAAGAGACTATGCAAAATATCACGATTAATTTCTGTGTGCTTCATTTAAAAAATCTCAATTCAGAAATCTGTCAGTTTAGGTTGCATGAACTAAGCAGTGACACTAATACATAACTAATCTATTAATGGCCTACAGGCAGCTGTGAGAAGGAAATATATGGATTTTTACTTAATAGTCATGATTGGTACATTAAGAAAACAAACAAACAAAGTGTTGTTGAGTATTTGGATATTGCTGGGGAAAAAAAATCCGAGAAGATCTCTTCAACAAACTGCAGTGAGGAAAGAATCCAGAACTGCTTCTGTGAGCTTGTCATCCTACACTCTTCCTAGAACTGAAACCTTGTTAAAATACATAATAGCCAAGTGGTGTCTTTAACAGTCCTGATACCAGTGGGGCACATGGGATGACATTTTTGTTGCTTCTTGGTTCCATATATGTGATTCCAAATTTCTCTGTGTGGGAAGCACCCCTTCCCCAACCCTCCTTACCCACAGAAGGTAGAATTGCCTGTGCCCTGATCTTGAGAGCAGTCACATTTTATCAGCACCTTCCTCCCAATGCATTCCTTTGGGAGGAGGGTAAAATGCACATATTTTTCAAAACAAGTTAATGTTCTAAATACATCACGAAGTGTTAGAGCATAGTTGGCTGTGCACTCGGTGGAAAAAGACAGAAGCTCTTTGCTAAGAATCTATCGCCCACCTTCCTACATACTTTGTGATTAATGTTTATTATATTATTGTGGGACTGCAGCAATTTGCAAACTCCTTAAATGGATAAAGGAGTAAATCTCTCTCATGAGAATACTTCTTTCCCAGCTGTTTTTCTGAAGATGCTTTCATTCATCTTACCAGTTTTAATGTGAGAAGTCTAAGCTCCTCTTCTCTCCCAGAACATATTTTGTGCTCATACTGCTTTAATAATATTCTTTTCTATGTTTTGACCTGCCTGTTTGTAGAATTCAGAATATCCATCTGTCTAAATCTTGTCCTCTAAAAGGTGAATTGCAATTCTGACTACCTCTGTCTTATCTCTATAACTTTAGGCTTACAAATTTGCATAAAAGTGAATGAAAGACCTCTTATTTAGCTCTAGTAACATGAATTATTAATTTGTTTTGTATTGAGGCGTAAGGAAACAGTAAGCTTCAACTTAATGGATTTAAAACATGTTCTGTGCAAGCACATTGAGAATTTGCTTTCATTCTCTGGCTGTTCCTCAGCATTAATGTGCAGGTAGGCTTTGAGTACTCCTGAACATAAATATTCAGATGCCGACTTCTTAAAATCATAAGTGGAACTAAACAAGCAGAATTTGTAATTTCATATATCTATCATATAGAAGAACTCAAACAAGTTTTGACAAATCAGCAATAAATGTGCCCTATTCAGTCTGGCCTTGGGGTTTTTAGAATCACAGAATGATTTGAGTTGGAAGGGACCTTACAGATCAGTCAGTCACTACTAGATGCCCTCTGTCATTCTACTGCTGCTCATTTTCTACTGTTCGTCTTTTTTTGCCATATTTGTCCCACAAATAAATCACAGCCTGGAGAATCTGTGCTGTAGCATCATCCCATCCATCTTTCCTACCAGCACAATTGCTTTGACTTTGATCTGGACTAATTAAATGCCTGTATTTTATGGTTATCATAGAGTAGTTAAGGCAAAGATAGCTGGAATATGTGTGCTTTTCCAAATGAGCCTGTAGGAGTTGTTAGGGCTTTGATCCTGAAGTTTCTTTTTTCCCTCCTTTTCTGAAAAGATGCTATCTAGAGTATTTCCATCGAAGTACTGTGACAAACTCCCCAAGAGCATTCCCGTTTTCATAGGAAGAATCCCATTTCTTAGTTTTACGGAGGGCAAAATGTAATCCCTGCAGCTTGGGCAGGGTTTAATAAGACTCTGCATAGCATCAGGCAGGTTTGGCCGTTTAGCTTATCCCTTGAATTACCTCCCCAGTCACGTGCCCACAGAAAAGATCAATATGTTACCTAATAGGACATTTAAAAACATTTCCACGATTTGCTGACGTGGGGGAACGGTGAGGGAAAGGAATAGATTTTTGCACTCGATCTGAGCACACACTGCTGCGGTCTTGGCAAGCCCCTTGTTCTCGTGTGGAATTTGCTGCTGCAGTGGTGCATTGCAGGAAATAGATAAAAATCAACACACGGAATGTATCCATGCAATGTATATATCCAGGGAAAAAGCCTTGCATTTGAACCTTAAGAAGCTTATGTGTTTTCACAAGGCAAATAGACTTCCCACTGTTAAAAGAATCTTACTGTAGAAGGACACGTGTTTTAATTTGAATAAGGTCCATTATTTAAATGGTTTAAAAATACAATAGGCTCTTAACTGCATCTTTTATAGAGTACTTGAGGAATCATTTAGGTTTGTAAATGCTGGTGGAGGGGATGAGCACCTACGAAAGGATAAGCAAAGAAGCAATTTCAGCATAGTCATTTGAGTTCCAGAGAATTGCTTTGTTCTTGTTGAAATACAACTTTTTACTACTGTGACTCTGTACAGGAAAAGCAGAATTACATTTTTAGAGCATCCTCCTATTTTTTTCCTCTAGCTCATGCTGCCTTTTAAATTACACAACTCTTCTTTTCCTCCCAAGTTTCATTTCAGCCTTGAACCTGTTGCAGAATATGTGTAAAACAAAAAATGAAAAAAGTTAAAAAAACCACAGAGACTCAATATCCATCTCTTGAAACGACACATCATCCAGAATAAGGAGAGCAGGAGAAAAATCAGTATGTAGAATTAATGATCCCTACCTCAGTTCTCTGTTTCGCCCCCAGATATAATTATTAATTTCATCTGAATTAATGCAGTTGTAGATTGACTTGCAGCATTCTCTTGATGAGAGCCCTTGAACTAAAGTCATGTTTTTGTAACTTGGATAGACTTTGGCTACAATATGGTTCTCATTTAACATGTCTTCATTTCAGAGTGAATTCAGAAATATGTGTTGTATTTCTATTGAGTGTTGTCCATGCATATAATCCCTATCAGATGAAAGGGGCAGAGTTTCCTCAGGTTGTTTTCTAGCATGTTCTGTGCTTTCCTTTTTCTCTTCCACAGTTTTTTCAGTTACAGACAGAAGTAGGACTCACTGGAATCAGCAGCAAGCTGCTCACATAGTCATAATGGTATATTTTTATTTACACTCCATTTGAGAACTGTGATGTTATTTAACAGCTTAGGCCATTTCATCTTTAATTATAAATTGTGATATTGTTGTCTTCAAACTTCAAGCAGATGGTCAGAGCCAAGTGTCCTGTTCAGTCTGGGAGAGCTGTGTAGACATCTCTTCTCTGCCTTTTTTTTTTTTTTTTTCTTGGTTCTGCTGCTATCTAAACAAACATTTAGAATAACCCAGTTTATGAAGTTACCTGTGATTTTCTGAACACTTACTAAACTCAAAAATTCTGTAACTAGTGCACAGTTTTGCTGTGCTGTTGAGTATGAATAAAACCTTATGGGTACCTCTGACCTCAGTGGTCTGAAAATCAAATTTGCAATATCAATGGCATGTTCTTTTAAAGACAAAATTGACATTTCTAATCAGACAATATCATAATTAAGACTTGGTTGCAGGAAGTGAGTGAACAATACTTAAGTTGATTTTTTTTTAATTATTTAAAGCTGATGTGTCAGAGCAGTGCACTGACTCACAGTAACTGAATCATCCTATCAGCATGTGGAGGAGTGATTTATATGCCATATCATGGAGAACTGTAGAAGCAGTTCCCTCTTTTTGTCTCTTCAACTCTAAGAACATGGCTTTGAAGTTGTAATTATTTCAATTTCTGAAATGTCCCAGCCCCTGTACTGGTGGCTGATGGATTTGTGACAGACTGGTGTCAGGAGCACAGCTCGGGGAGTCTGGCAGTAAATACAGACTAAGGAGTGCCAGAATTGTTGTAAGGCAAATTTGACCCATTTTTGTTACTCTTGAGGTGCAGAGTACTCCAGAGTAATAAATGCTCTCGAATATTGACTCTGTCCTCCCACAGGGCAGAAGAAACATCACTGTTGGAATGGCCATAGGGTCTCCTTCTTCAGCAAGGAGAGAAGCAGTGGTTGGATTCATGGCCTTTTGTGATTATCTGTCCCTTTTTCCTTTCAAAAAATAGGCCAAGGGAAGCACACTGCTCATCACTCAACATGAGCTGCTGTGGCTGCTTTAGATCTAGAAGAGAATTGCTTGCAAGATGAATGAATAAGAATAAAAATAAAACTCTTGTGTCCAGGCTATGATCTAAACATAGCAAGGGGAATAGAATGGGCAAAAATTCCCAGAGAGGATTGACTGTTCCTAAAATGTGAATATTAAGGCCTGGAAAGCTGAATATGTGAGGAAATGTTTAAATTTTGCTTTAGTGACTTGATCTGTGGCCCAGTGAAGGCATTTGCAGTTCAAATAAAAAAATTTTTAGTCTCAGGTCTCTGACTTTCCTGGTTTGGGTTTGCTTTTACTTCTTTCCCCTGTTCTGTAAACCTTAAATCAACCTCTTCACTTTTGTTCATGTGTCTGTAAGGAATTAAGAATTCAAGAAATAAGAGTTTTATTGCAGGAATTGTCACAGATTCCTAAGGCTGTGCACAAGTGTTGCTTTCACCTTTTTTCAAATCCTCTGAAGCACAACCGTGTAAGGAATAGTTTGGCAGAGCTGAGGTAACACTTGTGGAGCACAAACTCTGCTCCTGGTGAACAAAGCAGGTTATGGTGGCAAACTTAGGCATGGAGAATTTCCCACATGTATTCTCTAGGTAGGCACATGTAGAGCTGCCAAACAAATAACTTAATCTGTGCAGGCTGAGAATAAAGTTATTTCTGAAGAAGGTTTGGGCTGGAAAGTTAAGCATACCCACCAACAATTTCCAGTAATGATTGTAATGTGTCAGGAAATTCAATACTTTCTCTTTTTTCTAATGTGTCTAAAGATTATGTCCGTTTTACACAAGACTTATATTAAAAGATAGGGAAATAAAGTCGATTTGGTTTGGGAAGCTTTTACTTTCCTAATGCTACAAATTTGTACCTGATCAAACATTGCAGGGATTCATAACTGGTGTTGGCTTTAAGCCTGCTTTAAGAATCTGCTTCTTTGAGTTACTTGTGAACACACACAGGGTGGCAACACCTTCCTCGTGATCTTTAACCTCCCAAGCCTCCCACTGTCTCGTTAGTGTTACCTTGATCATCTTTTCCCCTGTATCTTTATGGTGGATTTATTTTGTGAAAGGTAGGAGGTCTTTGGCTTATAAGCTTGTAGCTAAAACCTTTCTGTTCTCAAAGTGCTTTGATATATTTAGTGTGAGCATAAGAGGCAAGACTTCTAAGTACCACGGTGGAAAACTTCTAAAAAGATGTTTCCTTCTTATGATACACAGTAAAATAAAAGTTGTGCTTCTAAAGCTATTTCTGCAATAGCTGCAAATATGGAAGGAGAGTTTGTAATAGCTCGGGTCACTGCGTGCCTCCTGCTTTCCCTGCACTGTTGGCTTTGTAGGGATAGTTTGTTTCCATTTCTGTTGCCATTGGTTGATTGAGGAGCCAGTATTACCTGAAGTTGAAACAGGTTTGTGGGTTTTTAGAACAGCTGATGCTCCTGCCCTGTGTGACCTCCTTGCTTTAGGTGGAGCCCGAGCTGGCCAGGACAGCAGAGCAGGAGCTGTTGGAGCGAGAAGTGCAAGGGCAGAACATCAGTGGGTGTGTTCATTTTCTCCACTGCTGTTCTGGTGGTTGGATGGTAAACTAGCAATAAGCTGTTCTGACAATTTGGGAAGATTTGGAGTGTCAGCACTCTAGGTTTTGACCTAGTGATGCCTGCTGCCTTCTTTTTTAACTCATTTTGTGTCATGACTGGTCCCAGCATTGAGAGCTGTTTTAGAGGGGCACTCATGACTTGTTTAGAGGTGCTCACAGCCAGTTCCCCTGTGTGTGTCCTGCACTGTTTGCACCCTCTTGCTGGGCTAATCCTCCTCTATAGAGGATACAAAACCTTGTTAGAGTCTGGGCCCAGCCCTGGTAGGAAATGAGTAGAGGGTGAAACATTGCAGGGGGAATTGAGATGCTGTCAGAACTATCACTAACTCTCTGGATGTGCATATACCATTGTATTGTGCAGGACTATTCTTTCCTATAATTTAAAAAAGTTATTATAATCTTCCAGAAGGAAAACATTCAAGGCCTCTTCTGGTTTCTGTGTATGGTTTGTTGGAATATCAGAGCAAAAATAAAGGGGGTAGACAGAGGTTCAGTATGGATTGAAGGAAGATTGGCTGGGGATGTGAAGATGAGGAATTGTGTCTGGTAGGGGGAGAGAATGGGGTGAAAGATGGAGAGTGGGGTTCTTGAGGGTGAGGATAATACAGGAGAGAAGCAGGGAAGGAGCAGAATAAAAGTAGGAGAGGGTGTGAAGGAAGGGGAAAACTCTGCCTTGGATAAGAAAGGGATGTTCCTGTATATTGGAGGAGAAGTGACACGTTGATTCTGTAGCTGAAATCCTGATTCCCCAAAGTATCCAGACCATAAGCAAGACCTAACTTGCCTTTTCAAAAAGTTGATTCTTATTTTAAAATAAGCTGGTGACTGTATGGATCCAACTGATTCTCATTACTCATTTGCAGTATTCTGTTTCATCTTAGACTGTAGCCCCAAGAGATGTGAGCAGGGGTGGGAGTATTATGAAACAAAGTAATTTGATTATTTGGGGTGGGGTAAAAGAGTGGCAGCTTTGTTTTAACTCAGCAAATTGTTTAAAAGCACAGACAGATGAAAAGGAGACAGCTAATCTGGTTAAGAATAGCCACTATGGTTTTTTTATATTGATTTCTTTCCACACTCTGTCTTTTAACCTTGTTTTCTTACAACTTTTGAAAGCCCATCTTGAGCTATACTGAGCAAATAGAGGATATGGATAAAATAGCTTCCTTTCAAGAGGTGATTGAACTTCTCTTTCAACTTATCACTAAATTTCTTATACATTCTTCAATTTCTCGTAATTTCCATTGCAATAAAAACCTCTTCAAGATACGAATTTTCTGCCTTTTAGCCTAAAATGACCAGCTTTTACATGCTTGTTATGTCATGTGTTTACAATACATTTAATGCTAAAAGATTTATTTTTAGCTGGCTCAGTAAAATAGCTGGTTGCTGGAGTTGTTGTCATAGCAGCAATCTTAACAGATAGGCTGATCCTATTTAGCTTTTGCAGCCAACGAGAGGCCGTTAGGCAACAGTTTGACAGTTCTGCAGCATTTTTTCTAAAGATGGAAATTGTGCTGGTGGTGGTGAATTTTTTTTGGCCCAACTTTTAAAATATTTCTTTCTGTAGGTGTGTGGAGTTCAATTCAACGTTTTCCCTTAACAACTTATGATAACTTTGGATACACAACATGTGAGATTCAGAATTTAAGTCTTAATTTGTAGGAGCTTGAAAATAAATTACATGGTGCAACATATTGCAAGCTGCTTTGATGATTTTTTTTTTTTTTTTTAAAGCCAGAAGTATTCTGAGAGAAAAATGCCAGACTAGAGAACAAGATTGTGCATCATTTATTCAGCAGTAATTTTAAGTCATGGCAGACTGGGCAAATATTACTGAAGAATTTTGTGGGTTGTTTTTGAGGAAATGCACTGCCTGGGTTAGATGGTATCTTAAGATTTTAATAATCCCAATTCTTATTTTATTTTAGTATGAAGAGAAAAGGGTCCTTCTTTACTGACAAGCAAAGAATTGGTATTTTCAGATTAGGCTGTTAAATCAGACATACCCCTAAGTGTTCTTTGTAGCTCTAAGCTCTTATAGAAGTTCATTTGCCTTCAGACATAGCTCTGAATGCAGTTCTGAGATGAAAAGTGAATTTACTGCAAGGAATTTCTCCTGTCTGTAACTTCCAGTCAGGTGGCATTGAACCTAAATTACTTTCAATTTCAGTGTGGCTGAGCAAAGACTTACTCTCAAAACTCTCTTAAGTCTCTTATTAGACAGAGTAATTTAAAAAAAATATATTGAAGTACTTCAGTTTAATGCTAAGAGATGGATTTGGGTGCTGTTGGCTTAGAGTGCTTCAAATATGATTAAGAGTCAAAAAGTCTATTTAACCTTCCAATGACTTTTTTTGGTCCTTAAACCTCACTTGTTAAAATGTGTTGCTCTCATGGACTGTCATAGCAGGGGTGTGTGCTTATTAACTTCCAATTAATCAAGGCAACATTTCTCAGAGCTGCCCATTCTGGGTAGTTTTGGTGAATAGTTCAGCCCATTGCTCTCAGCTCCTGGTGCAAAGCCAGTCTCAAAATGGCAAAGGCAACTTCTGTAACTCTGCCTGGTATGGATTTGATATTATGCCACTGTTCTGTGGCCTAAAGAAGAAAAATCTAATGAGGCAGAATCTCCCAGCAGAGAAATGAAATATCATATACCCACACACATTTTAATGTTGAAGTTATAGTACAGCTTTGGAGTGCATTAAGGAGGTTGGTGCTGTGACAAAACAGAGTTCTTGGGTCCCACCACCCAAACTCCTGCCTCTTCACCAGGGCAGGGGCTTTCCCTGGCTCCTGGTGTTCATCTGAATCGTGGGATCTGCTCCCCGCTGGCTCTTGGCAATCTGTTGGACAATTGGGAGAGTTTTCTCTGTGGTGTCCAGCTGGGGTTCTGTCCCAGGAGGACAGAACAGTTTCTGCTGTTCTGCAGCGTCCCCGAGGCACTGAGTGAAAGGGAAGGGCGGCCTGAGAGCTGCCCCCGCTTTCCTGGCCTTGGGGACGACTTTCTGTCACTCACGATCTCTGTCTGTTTTGCTGTTTCAGGCAAAGTCGTGCATTTGTCACATGTGTGGTGCCCACCTGAACAGACTCCACTCTTGCCTCTACTGTGTCTTCTTTGGCTGTTTTACAAAGAAACATATTCACGAGCACGCGAAGACAAAGCGACACAATTTAGGTGAGTTCTCATCCCGATGGTGCTCATCATCCTCTGGGTCACTCCTGTCCCTTCCAGGCCAGTAAAGTGATATTTTCTTGTACTTACATCATTAGGCAGAGAGAGAATTTTATTTGTGGTTTGAGTTTTTCTAGTCTTGGCATTATTCTAAACTTGGTTCTTAAACTTCCGTTGCATCGCTGTTAAGTTTATCTTCACAACTTAGAATTTCCTTAGTATCTTGGTATTTATGAATTAATGTCATATCTAAAAATGTAAGGAGGCAGAGTTTTGGGGGTTTTTTTCCTAACTGTTAAAAATGCTGAGTTTGATGCTTGGAACTAGAACATTTATTTCAGTAAACTTTTTTTTTCAGGAGGTCATGTTCATTTTTTTTCTTGCTGAGGAAAACACCCATCATTTCTATCACAAAGATGGCTGATCAAGTAGCAATCAGAATCATTTAAAATGCTGAAGTTTGTGGGTGGAGGGGGGTGTTTCTTCATTTTTCTCTGTTGGCTTCTTGTTTCTACTGGGATCAGTAACCTAAGTAGTAAGAAAACAGTTTAATTCATATAGACTACCTTTCCCTCAACAGTCTCAAAAAATGCAGGTTTCAAGGCCAACAAGTTCTTCTGTTCTGTCAGCTTTGGTGCTATTTCATGTTCAAAACCAAAAGTCTGTAGTTTTGTTTCAGATTACCTATTGCTTATAGTTCAGAATATTTTTGAGTTATAATACAAAATCCTAATCTAAATTCTAAATTTGTTTTAAAATGGATGGATATAATTTTTCTCCAAATTAAAATATATCCTTGGTGGAGTGATATAAGAAATAGGAAAAAAAAGGCATAATTTCATGGCATAAATTTCCTCTTGACTAGCATGACCACCATCCCTAAATTAATTTATCTTAAGTGCTTATAGAACAAACTGTCTTTATTTTCCATGAAGACAGAGAAGCTCCAGAAGGCCAACAGTGCTGTGTACTCCTGTGCTTAAGAAATGGGTGTGTAAGTTTACTATTTATGGAAAAGATGATTTAAACCAGCAGATTGTTATAGTTTCTTCCTCCATATGTGTCAAGAAAGAAAAAGATGAGGCTCAGTAGTGGTATAGTTTTAAGTTTGTAAATGTCTTGAAAAAGAGAATATTGGAAAATAGTACTGAAAATTCCATCATGGTGTGGCTGAGAGCCCTGGGACTGCTCAGCTCACAGGAAGAGGCTCAGGGGAACCTCATGAATGGCTACAAAAACCTGAAAGAGGAATTAAAAAATGTGTCTTGGGCTCTTCCCACTGGTGTCCAAGAGGCAGGGAGGACCAAGTGAAATACAGGAGGCTCTGTCTGATGATCACATTACTGTGAGGGTGACTGAGGACTGGAACAAGTTGCCCTGAGAGGTTGTGGAGGGTCTGTCCCCAAATATATTCAGAATCTCTCTGGACATGGGAATGGGCAGCCTGGATGTTCTGGATGGCCCTGCTGGGGCTGGACAAGATGATTTCAGAGGGCCCTGCCAACCTCAGCCATTCTTTGAAAACTGAAAATACCAAACCAACCCCGTGTGACATCTTTTAATTGCTTTTTGCAGAGTGTGATCTCAAAGAGCTTTTAAAGTCAAATCATTAGCTGAAATTATTTTGGAATCTTTACCAACACAGAAGTGTAAATTATTTGAGGTAAACTTGAAAAATTTCTGGTAAAAGGGTTGTGTGTATATATAAAACAACCTTTTGTGCTAATATAAATTTATGACCACATTTAAGGTTTAAAAAATACTGTGCTAAATTGAGACTGCCAGCAGTATTTACCTGTTTATCTGTGGGCACCTTGTAAACACGGTAACATTTTTACCACTAAATTCACCATATTTATGGAGAACCTTTTAAAAAAGCTTTATAATTGCACACATTCTCAGCTACTGTTTATGTATTTGGGAAGCTTAAATTCAAGTTATTTTTTGTGCAAGGTAGAATTTGCTGTTGTTTGCTGTAGTGAATGAACTTGTTTTCTTAAAGGAAAACCAAAACTGGATGGAAGAGGGAGATTCTTAAAGATGCTCTTGCTTTGGGACTGTTGTAGTTATTGTCCTGGCACTAAACAATTCAGACTGTGTCAGATAAGGTGCTTCCCAAAAGGAATAGCCTTTAGATAAAAAGGGCAAGAGTTAATTAAGCCCAAGCACGAAATAATTGGCTGAATCATCCCAAAAAGGATTCTTCTGCAGCTAAATATAAATTACTTGGTGCACAAATACACGTAATGTGAAGATTGTGCAAGTGACTGCTCGATTTCTAGTTTTGGAGATTCCTTTCTCTCTTTTTTTTTTTTTTTTAAATGTATGTTTTGGTGTATCATTTCCAGCTGCATGTGAAATGAGCTTTAAAAATATTTTTGTAGTTTTACTAGTGCCTTTGGTTGCTTTTCCTGCTGCAGTTTTAGTTGGGAAAATAACATCTGATAGGCAAAAACAAGTTAAGTGCTTTGAAATTTCAAAACGAGGAGGAATTATTTTAAAGCACTTGGTGACTTTTTGCTGAGCCAACATCAGTCTCCATGGAGACAGGCAGGAGCTGCACACTTAATCAGAGTTGTAAGAAATACCATGGATTTCAGCTGGAGCAGCTGTCTGAGCATGGCAGGGATGTGTTTGCAGCTCTGTGCTGTGTCTTTCAGGAGGCTCCAGCATCATATTCCAGAGTGGTGGTAAATCCATCCCTTGCTATCTCTGCTTCCTTGAGCCATCAGAATGAGGCACCCACAGCCTGACTTTGCAGTGATATCTGTGCTCTTGAATCTGCCTCCCTGTTCACTGTATGGTAATAATGCTGTGCTTAATTTAATGTATTCCTCGAGTTGTGGATGTGGGTGACAGGCAGGTGAGGTAAGATCCAGCTATAGGAGATTGTTTTTTAATCTCTGCGTTGCTCAGTCTCTCTCAGTCAGTCTCCAGGACAGTCTGATATTCTCACTGGGCTCTGTGTGTCTTTTGTGAGGAGTCGTGAAATGGTGAGAGCAAAATCCTTACTGATCTCTCCTGGGATTTTTCATATTGTTGATCCTGTCAGATGTTTCCTTTTCCTCACCTACAGGAACCTCAACTATTTTTAACTTTTCTTATTGAAACTCTTGTATGGTTCTCAATATCATCATACTTCACTTCTCCAGTTCTAATGTGTCCATTTCTGGTGCCAGCCCTTTGGATTGAGTTTCCTGTGCTAGTGACTTGAATTCTTAGTTAATAATTCCATTACTTCTGTTTTGTGCTTCTTAACCTGCTGTTCAACACAGAGCTGATATTGTTACTTGGGAGTTAAACTCAGAGACTCCAAAATTTCTTTTCTGATTGGTGTTACTTGTCTGCCTCTTTAGTGGCTGGAGTTTCACTCTTGGTGCTATTGTCTATTTGCTAAATAACTTGAAATCCTTCTGGAGCTATTCTGATTATGCTAAATGAATGTGTGCCATCAACATATTCTGTCATCTTCCTAAATAATCCTTCTAAATCAGGTTCAGCACCTGGGGAATCTGCTGGTGGATTCTATCCTTGGAAAAATTGATGGTCTCTTCCTTATCTTTTCTACAGCTGCTCAATGAAGGAAAATACAAAGTAACTTAGTCCCAGAGTAGCAGAAGCAGGAAGATGTCTGTGAACAGTAGCTCTAAAAGAGAAGAGAGGTTGGTACTATAAAGTTCATCTCAAAACTAGCAGCGATTAATTTATCAGTTTCCTGATTGGCACTGAAAAATCCTGGGCAGACACCAAGTATTCTTTCTGAGTGAATATTTTCTGCAACACAATGTTGTTTTTTTTAATACACACACACTCTTAGCTGCAGAAAAACCCACTGCTCTAGGGCTTAGAACAGTCTGTTAGAGATGGCCATTGTGAGTTAGTTCAGTTATGGTATCAAAGCTCTGTGTAGAGCTATTTATTTAAACTCCCTGCTGAGGAGCCAACTCCTGCATGCCCATGCTGTGCTTCTCTCTTTAGAGATGCACTTTTACACCTGAACAGTGTCTGAAACAGCACCTCTGATACAGGTTTTGGGTAAAGTCTTGATGTGCTCTGATGCCTCATGCTGTAGTTCAGGAGTTGAGGGAGGTGAATTAGCAGGAGTGAAGTTCAGTGGTTTAAAAACTAAGCAAGAAATAGTTGGAAGACCGAACTGTTACTCCATTTCTAGAGACACTGGCAAACAGTTCATTATGGAGCTGGTCCTGTTAAAGTATGTTCATTATTTATTAGATCACAAACTGCTTCTTGAGGAACTGTTTTCTTTAAGTATATGCTGATGTAAAATTCAGTCCAATAAATACATTTGTGGTGAGAGGAACTGGGTGGGTGAGTCCAACAATAATGCTCATAGATTAAGCTGAGGATTTTTTGTGCAATTGAAAAAGCTTCTACTTCCTGTAGAAAACAAATAACTGATTTTTTTCATCTGATTCATAAGAAACATGATGGAAAGCTGATTTCTATACTGAAGTTGATGAAATGGAAGAACCTGGTTACTGCTGTTAGTGCATATCTGTCTGAAATCTAATATATAGAAACAGAACACTTCTGTAAAGGAGTGACAGTAAAAGCTGTTTAATTTTCATTTTAGTTGGAAGGTATTCACTGTAGTGTTGATTCTGCCAGTTCTTTTTTAAACAGCAAAGATTTTCATTACACCCTATGTGAAAAGGGCAATTAAAGCTGTTCCCAGCACAGTTTACTGCAGTGTTGGAGTAGCAGTTTGGTTTTTCTGATCACATCCAGGCTCAGAAAGTGCTAGAAAAGGTCATCTGGGCATTTTTTACCAGCCTCTAGATTTTGAGTTTTAATGCTTTACTTGGTGATGGTGTGGAAAAATCTGAGGAGATGAAGGTGAATGGAAAGCAACACACAAACAATATTCTGTTTTGTCAGAGATGGATTGTGTCACATTAATATGCCTTTTTGATAACAAACTGATTTTCACAGAAAAAAAAGGAAATGCACTGAACCTGACTTGTCTGGATCATGTAAAGGATTTGACATTTTGCCCCCTTGGAAATTATTACTTGAGGTAGAAGTGGCAAGGATCAATATGAGAATCATGGTGCATAAAAGGCAGGAAAAAGGGAAATTGATGATGAATGAACTAAAAGCAGAGTGTGTAGGACACAGACTTAACTAGCAGAACCAGTCCTGGTTTACTGCTATTTTCTAGTAATTGAGGAGAAGGAATTTTGTCTGTGTTCGAAATTCCTGATGGTCACAAAGTTCAGAGGTGTTACTTGTACTGAGGAGGGCTGGGTGGCCCTGAGAATTAAATAACCTCAGTGACTCCAGCAAAAAAAAAAAAAGGTGAAATTTGATAGCAGAAAGTAAAAAATACTGTACTTCACCATAATATCTTTGTGATGCTAACTGGAGGATCACTGATTGGAAGAGGAGGAAAAGGAGGAAAGTATTTTGGATGCACAGGTCAGGTGCAGGGTATGGCTTGAACTTCCAAAATTCCCCATTGCCATTAATAATATTTGTTGCTCTGGGATGTATTTTGCAAAGTATTGCAGGGAAATCCTCATTTGCTTATGTGAGGCACATTCCAGCAGGGCATTAGCTCCAGCTTGGAGCCAGACTGGACTCATAAAGAGGCAGCAGGAAAGTTCATTGGAGCTGTGCTGTGCTGGGAGCTGCTCTGGAAGGTGCAGGTAGTGATGAGCTCCTGCCAGCCATCCCTCAGAAACTCCTTTTAGTATCACAGAGGACTCCTGAACAGTTCTCTCTATACCTGGAATATTCTTATCCCTCAGAAAGTCAACTTACTGATTTACTTGTGTATTGCCAGCTCTGGATGTCTGCTTGCCTCAGACCCAGCCACAAACTTCTGTGCAGTTCTGGATCTTGCTACTGCTTCTACTGAAAATAGTGGTTTTTACATAAGTCTCCACTGTTGTTCAGGTGAGAATATGCAGATGAGTAGAATCAGTTTGTATCACATCATGTGCAACAGCTCAAAACTTGATGACTGTGATTTGGGGATTCTTCCCCCAGATTTCTGAAAAACCCCAGCAAGATAAAGTAAGGGAGTATTTAACAATTTCTCTCCTTTAAACTTGGATAATACTTTGTGGCATCCAGAAGAGGTGCTGTAACAGGAGAATTTAATTCTTCTCAGTTTTCAAAGGTTTTCTGCAAAGAGGAGAATTGTGGAAGGTTGTAGGGTCTGAGGAGGGCAGGGAGAAGACTGACAAAAGGTAAAATATATTTTATAATGGGACAACTTAAGTATAGGAATGCTGCAGCCTCCTCTGCAGCATATTGGGACATGCACACATATGTAGGTACTGTGTGTGTACAGTCCATGTATTTCTGAATGAGGTCAAGGAGCTGGAATTAATATTCCACTCTTAACAACTTAAAATAAAATTGTTTGACACACTGTGGTTCCTCTAAATTGACAGTTAAAAGCATATTTTCCATCTAGATTCCATAGGGATACCAGGGCTCTTTTTTTTTCATCTTATCTTTCCTGGCTTGGATTCACATGGAGTTGTAGGATGATATTCTAAACCATCACAGAGGGGCTGCCCATTTGGCTCCTGGTGTTAAGTGGTTTGCAGGATAGTATTGGGTGCTTGCCATGTTTGGATTGCAGGCAAATGGAATTTAAACATTAAAATTCTAGATCTGTATGGGGCCAATAGGCATCTTGGAGACTCTAGAGCCACAAAAACAGTTCTCACCTGTTGGGTCCTGATCTGAAAAAAGAAGAAAAAGCAGCACTTATGGAATACTATCTTGAGTATTAGGAGAAGATACTGAATGTGAGAGGGAAGGATAATGCTTGACTATGACAGTCGTTTTTAATGGGGATTAAAAGATTTTGGCAAAAGAAGGAAGTTTAGGGTTTGTTCTTGTTTGTTTTTTCCCTGACAGTAAATACCTGCAGTTCTCAGTGGCTGGATCATCATTTAACAAAAGTAGTCCCTTTCCCACCTCTTTTCCTCCCTCCTTATCAGCTCAGGAATTGTGACCTGTGGTGCAGATTCCAGGGGCCAGGAAATGGGAAGGAAGGCAATCAGGTGCCTGCTTCGTGCTGATAGATCAGAGACAAGATCCAGTGCAGAGCTGGCTGAAGTTTAACAAATCACTTCTTGGGAACCTGAGCCAATTACCTGGAATGGGTTTAATGATTAACACCCAAGGTGAGAAATCAGGGAGCACAAATTAGCTTTGAATGCTGGCTTAAAATTGTCTGAAAGAATTGCCAATTTAGCCTCCTTTGTTACAGAAGTTGAAGAAAATGCAGGTTTCTCAAAAAGAACACAGGGTGTGTTGATGTGAGGTTGATAATATGCCAAGACTGAGTCACAGAAATTCACATGGGAATTAATTTCAGTGCAAGTAAAAACTGACCTGAATTCTGAGTTGCTGCTGGACATTTTTTTCTACTTGAGTGCACCCAGTGATCCAAGGGAGATGATACCAAAACATGATTCACAAATACCTCCTGTCTGATGAATGATATTGAATATTATGGTGAAGCTGAACAAAGTCAGTTCTTTTCACCTGGATCTTTCAAAAACTGAACATCCAAGGTTTTTCACCTGCATGAGATGTGCATACTCTGGATGTGGCACACTTCCCTGCTTTTGTTGTGTTCCCATCATCCCTGATCTCTAACATTTTCACAAGGACTTAAGTGGATATAGTTGGAAAACTAAAGCACTCGGGCTTAAGTAGAGCACTTTACTTGGCTCTCAGATGCAGTTTGAAGGTTTTTTTACTGCTAGATTTAAACTTTCACCCCAGAGCTGTTGTTTTTTTAAAACTTAATATTCCTTGCACCAGTAGATAAAGTTGTTGTCGTTCCTGCATGATCTTCTGTGCTGCCTCCCTGTTTCTCCAGGCTGATAGTTTTATTTTTAAATGAAAAATAACATGTATTTTCATTCCTTTCTTGGGCTGCAGCTGCTTATAATTTTGTATGTAAAGGGGTACGAGGAGATCCAACTTTAAAGGGAGGGAAGCTTATTGTCATCACAGAAGGTATAAAAGCAAACAAAAATGTTACATTCCAAGAGGTCTTTTCATTCTTAAATTGCTCTGCATGTGGTCACCAAGTAGGTATTTTGAATTCCTAAACCAGGAATCTAAATTGATCAAATTTAATAAACAGACATTGTGATTCGTTTAAATTGCTTTTGGTTCTTCCTTATGAAAGAAAGAGGTAGATTTCTACTTACAGTATATTTTATTTTACCAGGGTAATAAATTCTGGATATGTGTTAGGCTAAAACTGAAGTTCACTGATTTTATCCTTTTTTATCTTCCTGAGAGAAGGATTGGAGTAGTTCTAGAAAAAGCAGATTCTGGAAGTTGAGAGTAGCAGCCATTCCAGAGGAGCTCCCTAAAAGAAATGTTCATTGTGAGCAATGTGGGGCATCCTGGCAGCCTTGGCAGTGAGTTAATCCAAAACACCTGAGCATTGTTCCTAGGTTGGTGTTCCCAAAATTTTTATGAATTTGAGGCCTTTTTGTTAGTTTTGTGATCCAAAATACCAACACAAATACCAGTGGTGGAATTTGCTACGTGTGTGTTCTCATGCTTTGCAGTCATTCCATGTTTTTTATGGAATTTTCTGGCCAGTTGTTTCAATTTGGGGTAGAGCTTCATGGCACTTGAGTTTAAAACAAAAAAAGTTTAACGTAACAGTGAGATGAAATTTGTTTAATTCCCCCCAGTCCTTAAGGGAGAACGTTTTGTGTGGACTTTGTCCTTTGGGTGTGGTGTGACTTCAGTCAGTGCTAAGGAATTGCTCACTTGGGAAGAGTTTTTGTCAGTACAACAATCCCTTCAGTGGTTCCTCTGTTCTTCTTCACCTCAACACAACCACCATGAGAAAGTTTAAGTGCATTTCAAGGAAAAAAATCAAATTACATTAACCTGAAACAATTAACTTCCAAACTTTCCTAGTGGACTCTTTTTCCTGAGCAGCCGTGTTCCAGCTCTGTGAGAAACTCCTGCCCTTCCTCCATGCTGTGGCCAGCCCTGTGTGGCTGCCTTGTCACTGGTGCTTGAGGTAATTTGTCCAAAACCCCTTGCAGTCATTAAAAAGACATTGGAAGTGTTGGCAAATGTACAACTGCATTGTTCCCATAAGTGTGCTGGAGAGAGGATATTTCCTCAAGAGTCCTTAAGCAGGTGCTGGACAATTATGGCTTTCACTCTGCTGGTGTTTCTGTGAAACTTTCTGATTCTTTACACCAGAAATTCCTTCTGCTCTGAACAAGTGGTTTGTGGAAGGTGGTCTCTTGTTGGTTTAGATCTTGACATCTTTATTTCATTGCTCAGGCATGTAAATCCAGGAAGAAAGGAAAAGTAAAGAATCCTTTGAGCATAGCTGTGCCCACACATTCTGATGGTAAATTGTAACTATTAGTGCTCAGAGTCCTGTTTATTCAATAGTATTGTTCTGTTATTTGGGGATCTGCTGATGGGATGTTTTAAAAGCATGTGGAGAACAATATTTGAGTTTGTGTTTTAAGACCAATACTTTGGATTTTCAACAGCTTTTTTTGTAGAAAACTGCAGAACTGGTAATGGAGTAAGTAATGGAGTAAATATTGTAGAACTCTATACTCTGTAAGTTGTGATATACCACCCCCCCCAGTTTCATAATGTTTTATTACTCATCCTCTACCACAGCTCAGAGTCTTGTCTCTTTTGGAGTATTCTGCTACAGGAGTTTATTCAGTCCTCTGGGCATCAGAGTGAAATATTCTGGTGTGGGGACATTACACAAGGTAATGAAAATCCTGAGTTTGTGACCTTACATGAGGTAACACAATCCTTACCTTCTTCCACAAACTGAGTGTGGTCCAAACAGGCAAAACAGAAGAATGGAGCACATCAGCAAGGTAAAAAAACTGTTTAAAGTAATAGGGTTTATTGAATAATAGGAGAAGTAGCAAACAATTGGCATAATCATTGAAAAAGTGATTTTAAAAGAGAAGGAGGGAAAAACCAGCTTGCAATGGACCGAAGGAGAAGGACAGCAAGTTGTGAGGGGGTAGAGGCTGTGAAGGATGGAGGAGATGGGGTTAGAAAGGAACTTTACCAAAAAAAAAACCTCAGCACAAGCACTGCCCCACTAACAGGGCAGCACAGAGACTTCAGCTGTGTTTGCCTGCTGAGATCCATGGCAGAATTGCTGCTGCATGCCATGTGCTTTGGCTTATTGAGCACTTCACAGTAATTCAGTGCTGTTCCTTGCAGGCCACCTAATGTGGTAATGGCTTCCTGTGTTTAAAACAAGTTTCCATTGCAGTAAGACTATTCTAATAGTGCTAGGTTTCTGGAAATAAAAGGAATTAAAAACAAAAGGGAGAAGGGTGATGTGTTTCTTAGCTGTTTGCTGGTGCAGATTATGTTTTAGTAAAATGTGTTAGTGCCCACTGTTTTTTAACTTTCCTATGATTGTGACTTTTCTTTCTTATCTACGTACTGAAAATCAGCAATTTACTATAATAACTTTGCACTTTATCTGTGGTATATGTTGGAGTAAAATTTCTCAGGTATTTATTTTGGTTCTTGGCTTTCTTTTGTTTAAGGTTGTGCAAGATAAATATTTTTAACATTGGTCAGCGTTCATTTGTTTGTTCTGAAAGGGTGTGTGAAATGACAAATTGAGACAGAAGTAACCTGTGAAATAAACTACCCTGGAAAACTTTTCCCCTGGAGAAAGAGCTTTGAATCTGCAGTGCTGTCTTCTGTTTGAGCCTTCTTTTGGATTTTAACCAGGTGCTTTCTGAATATTTTAATGGCCTTGAAGAGAAATTGCTGAAGTCTTAGGAAAAGACAGTTCAAACTCATACATGAACTCTTACAGGGCTGGTTCTGTGTGTGTTGTAGTCAGTTACTGTCCTGATGCCTCTGGGTAACTGAGGTGTCTGAAAGGTGAATTGTGGATCACAAACAGCTTGAAGGCAGCTGATGCTTTGTTGTCCTGCACAGTTTTCTTGCTGTGCCAGAAGCAACTGAATAACTCACACTGAAAGTGGAAAAATGTCTGCGTTTTTCTCTTTTTATTTTTTTCCCCTTCCAGATTCTAAGGTACAGATTTTTCTTCTTTTGTGGACTGCTTGGAAGAAGGAGTGCCTGACTTGGAAGCCTGCTTTAAAATGCCTTCTGCTTTATGAACTCACATCTTTTTTTTCCTCCTCCCCAACTTCCCTTCTGTTTTGCAGCCATAGACCTTTTGTATGGGGGTATATACTGCTTTATGTGTCAAGATTACATATACGACAAAGACATGGAACAAATTGCCAAAGAAGAACAACGAAAAGCTTGGAAATTACAAGGTTTGGTTTTCCTGCCTGAATTTCTTGTTTCTGTTTTTAATCATACCTGTCCCTCCCATTTGTTCAGTGGCAAAAAAAAAACCACTAAGGGGAAGAAAGAGCTCTTTAGAGAGAGTAGTGCAGGCCACGGGAGAGAGATGTTAGTTCTTGCTTTCCAGGAGTCAGACTGTGAATTTAACACGTGAGCCACACCTAATTGTAGCAAAAATATTTTAATTGCAAAAAAAAAGTTATAGAAATATCTAATATTAGTCCTGCAAAACTTGCATAATATCAAAAGTTAGATCTGTATTAGGTAGAGAATGTAACAGTCTGCTCCTTCAGGCTTATTTACGTGGTACAGGCAATAAATTTGTTCCCCTCACATGAAATGCCACCCTTGTGTGTGATTATTTTTTTTTTTTAACTTTTTTTTTTTTTAAGTAGATCATGCCAGCTTACTTACACACCTGTGCTTTCATGGTACACGCACAGTATCTATGTAGAAATATTTACACACAAATATATGTACACACATTTGTTTTATTCAGTTTGCTTTCCCTAATTTTTTCTTTTTTAGCCTTCACCCCAACAGTGGTTTCTCACTACCAGTGTACAATGACAGGTAAGAGGCGTGGGCTGGCGACGCACCTCACTAACAAGCGTCCCTTTGCTGATTATCCTGCCATTTTAGACATGAATCACAGTTAAGAATGCCACTTTTATCGTGCAAATCATTTTCCTCTTGTTTGGATATGTTCCAATGATTGAATAGTTGCAGCAGACTTGATTTCATATGCCCTTTCCTTTATAGAATTCCTCCAAGACAAACCTTTTCTTTTTTTTTTTTTCTTTTTTTTTTTTTGTTATTTTTACTTTGGTTTGGGTTTTTTTTTGTTTGGAAAGGAGATATCATTTATTCTAAACTGAATAGTTTGTAAGCATCAGTTTTAAAAGCTTGTCATCTTCCATATCCAGTGGCCTCTGGGGGTTATGTTTTCTTAAAGTGGGGAAGTCTGTATTTGAAGACAGATTACTTCTGTCTAGTAATGTCTCTTCTGGAATCCATGGCATCCTGTTTCAATGTGGCAGCCTTAGTCAGGGCTGATATGACTTCAAACCATTCTTAACCTCATTTCCAATTTTAAAAATAGCAGCTAACATCGTATTAACAAGAGCTTTTCTGCTGGCTCAAAAGATAGCTGCCTTTACTTGGTTCCTACTACAGATCCCAGTCTGCTTCCTGCTTCTTCCCTGTTTGAGGGAAGGGAACCAGAGGAAAGAAGGACAGTGAGTCCTGGATAAAGGAGAGACACCTTAAAATGTCTCAGTACAAAGCACTGGTTTTCAAAGCAAGACAAAATGGGAATATGTTTAAAAATCGTTCATTCAAGCTCTGCACTTACTCAGGAAACTCCTTCAATCTGTGTTTGGGGCACCAAATTAATCAACTGCAACAACATAACATCTTCATTATTCTGTAGAAGAGGAAACCTCCCCCAGTTCCTTACTTTTAAATATGCAGATTTAAAATGTAATTTCTTAGTTGTGTTGTTCTTACTAATTGATACATTTGTACCTTGTGGGCTGAGATGCAGACACTTTGCCCTGCTGTGAACATCAGCCTGCTGTAGTTTGTATTCCAGGGAGTTCCAGCTATAAGATTGTTCCTCTGGTCATCTTGGACCACAGAGTTGTGCAGAGAAGGTTGAAGAATCACCCAGAGGAGCTGCCAGGCAGGAAGCCTCTGTACTGATTAACTGACTAATGAATGGCACATTAAATATATATACACAAATGCATATTTGTATGAATATGCACACTGCATCTTCTCTCCCTGGAGAGCTAATCTGTAGTGACCAGTGAAAAGAGAAAATCTAGGAATAGACAACAACACTAAATTACCAGAGTCTGCAATGTAGACTTTTTTTTTTTTTCTTTTAAGTCATGGTATAGGTTCTCTTTTATGTCTTATCATGAAACTATGTGTTTCCTCAAAAACTTATCTGAGGAATGAGAAATGTACCATGGAGAAATAATGGAGAATTATGTCTGTATTTTTCCTTCTCTCTCCGTTGTTCCAATCCATGTGCTCCCTCCCTGTTGTTTCATGAGTGATCCCTTCTTGCTCCAAACCGACTGTCAAGAGGAGCACAAACCCCAAACTCAGTGTTTTGGGTTTCTATTGCTACCACAGAGTTAATTTAATTAACCTCAGATCTTGCTGCCAACTTAACTTCAGAAGTGAATCCAGTCTGCAGAAACTGATTGGCTTAGAAACTGAAGGGTAAATGCAGTGATTTTCAAATTTCTCTCCATAGTGCTTGAAGGGTGTTAGTTCATACTTTAATAGAAGCTCACATAACAACATGATGCCTGGAGAAAAAGAACTTTAAGAAAACCCCCAAATCTCATGAGATTCATTTCATACTCCTGTAATATTAACTCCCAGTGTGCTGAGGTCCCCAGTCCAGCTGTAGTTCAGGGTTATGTGATATAACTCTGAACAAATTGCAACCTGGCCAGTATTTTTTTCCTTTGATATTGAATATTAATAACAGGGGAGGTGAGAATACACAGAGCCCTTCATTTGAATTGATGTCTGAATTTTTGGGAGGGGAAAAATTGGAATTTGCTGAAGTTTAGCAATGTAAACAAATGATTGAAAAATTGTGACTTTTATAAACTAGAGCCTTCATTGCCTTTTCCTTCACTCATCCCTATGCCCCTGATGAATTCTCTGAGAAATGCCAATTTGAGCATTTCACCCAGTAAAATAATTTCTTAGATAGAGATTTCACATGCTGACTTGAATCTCTGGCTATTTTATAGCAGCATTTTTAAAATTACTAATTTTCACTTCTCTAACACTACTTTACTTGTAAATAGTGACCTATGCATGGTTTGCAAATCTTTGTTTAAGGTAGTTTATATTGGAGTTTTTGGCATGCTTGTGAGTGTTATTAAACCTTTTTATTAAACCTCTTTCCTTCTTTGTCTTTGGTTGTTTTTTTTGTTATTGTTTTTAGTTTTTAAACATCAAACCATTACTTAAAAATAACTCTGCCTTTTCCAACTTTTCAAGAGTAATATAACCTCAGCGTTCCTGCTAAGTTATACAGCTGGAACAGAACACGTTTTAATTTCTGTGTCTGACTTAACTTGTGCTCCTTCTAATGAAAGGCTTCTGCAAGAACGTTTTCTGTCTGGTTTGCTTTGTTTGTGGCATTAATTGCACATGGTTTTTTGTTTCCTTTGATTTCTTTTTAATTGAACAAATATTTGATTCACCCAGAATCCTTAAAAAAATCCAGTCTGTCATATTTAACCATACTTAGAGTTACTCTTGTGACATGCTTTGGTCCCCATCCTCTACAGCATTTAAATTATATAATTATATATAGATCTATATAAATATATATGAATAGTGCTGCTGATATATGTGGAGCTATTGCATGCCTAAAGTGCACATGTATTTCCAGGTATGAATTTTATTGTGTTTGACTTAAACCAGGATTTAAACATATCCAAGGGGGTATCTTTAAATTATTATCAGAGTTCATCACACTGACTGTGTTTGGCCATGTTTTAACTGCAGTGAACCCAAACACAGGAATTTACAGCTGCACAATGCAATTGCTGCTACTAACACAGTGTTACCAATGGATTTCTATAAATCTCTAGGGGATCATTACAAATATGACCAGGGTTGCTGGAGACATCCAGTGCCAAACCTGCTGGAAGCCAATGTTCCATCCTCTGTCAAGTGTCCATCTGTGTGTCTCCAAAGGGTCTCTGCAGACGTGCAGTGTGTCCAAAGCATTGCAGCTGTGTTATCTCATCAGTGTCAGTCATTCCCTGCCTTTTCTGTTTTCCTGGGTGTGTAGCTTGATGCTGAACCTTGGATAAAGGAAAGGGATTCTGGTATTGTTCCTTAAGCTCCTTGCATAATCTGTTGTTGATTCAAATAAAGTGAGAGATGGGTGTATTTGTGTAAATAAGAATTCTCTAGACCTCGAGAATCCAAAAATGAGACCTTCTATTACTAGAACCTGGAGGGTCAGTAGTAACTATGAATTGAACATTTTGGGAGGGTAGCTTCTGACAAGCATAGCTATTTCTGAAAATGAAGATCAAAGAGCTATTAAAATTTAATGTATATTATGCAGAATGTGTAAGCCTCCAGCTATATTTTTCTACTATCCTTTTCATATGTATGATCTATAATTTATTTTCTATAGCAAAGCGTTGCTTCTGCTCCATGCATTCTGTGAAAAATAACTCTTAATTGACTTTAATTCTCAGTTATAGAATAGACTGCTTGCCATCTTTATAATTCTTTATTTTTAATGCCGAGATGCCTTTGTGACTCACAATAATTGACCTTGCACAGCAATTTCTGTGCTACACAGAAAGCTGCAGCAGTATTGAGCTGGTCAGCACGTGAGTCTTCACTGTTGTGTTTTCCTTGTATCAGGTTTACACTGAATACAGCTCTGTGCTGATTTCAAATCTGGCCTCCATACTACTGACCTGACTCATTTCTACTGCACTTTCCTTTGAGCAAAAGAAATCTACTGGAAATGCAGTGTTGCTCTTCAAAGAGAATAATGACAGATTTTAGCTCATGAGAAAGGGTAGTTTAATATTTGGAAGTTTTGGCTGGTTGGTGGAGGGAGGGTGGTGTTTAAACCTACTACTAATTTCATTTTTAGGTAACATTAGATATGTCAGCAAAGTGAATGTCAAAAATTAAAACTTGTCTAATCCTGCATTAATGGTATATGGAGAGGTCATTACATTCTATGTAATGGCATATCCTAAGACATGTAGTAGCTGTTTAGTATATATTGAATTATTAAATTCTGCTGTTCTCTAAAGACTATCTGTCCATTAAGCTGGATCCGTTTAGATTTATTAAATAACTTGTCAAGTTCATCGATGCTGCTTCTGTCATTTAACCTCCTCTGAGCACAAAGAAATGTATTTTTGAGTAATAGCAAGTTTATCCTTGTGCTGGAATTTTACCTTTTTTTTAAACTGAAAGGAGGATTATAATCCACTAATGGAAAGTTTATTGGCCTAGATGTTCTTTATAGGTAAAGAAATATATTTCTTAGGTTAGATCTTTGTTGGAAAATTTCATAATACCTTTCTGAACCATATTTTTTGAGAAGAGGTAAAAAGCAATCAGTGTCCTGAAGTTGTGCATAAATTGAATCTAACCTAATGGACAGCATGTTGAAAGTTTTGACTTCAACAGAATTTTTAATCCTTTTACTAAAGAACTTCCTGAAACTTTGTTTTCATCTGCTTAGGCATTGGAGAGAAGTATTCAACATGGGAGCCGACCAAGAGAGAGTTAGAATTGCTACGACACAACCCCAAGCGAAGAAAAATAACCACAAACTGCACCATAGGTGAGTTCCAGAAATCCTTTCTGGAGCCAAATTGTCACTGATTTGTGTATTCAAAAATCTGTGTTGTTTTTCCATTGTTAATTGTAGTGGATTTCTGTAAGCTTTAGTATCAAAATCAGTTTATTTTACACGACCTTTTTCTCACTGTGGAAGGATATCTGCTCTGTCACTTCAGGTACTGCTGATGATTGAGCTGTGTAACAGCTACAAAACACAATTCTTTTTTTGACAATATATTTATAATGAGAAATCACTGATGCTATCTCAACTCAGCCTTCATCAGAGATCCCTTGCAGGCATGTGAAGGGAAATCCTGTAGCTGGTGCATCTTTAACCAAAGCAGTCTACTGGTAAATCTGGTTTAGCAGAAGCAGCACCTTCCTACTTCATGTTTTACACTCTAAATGGGATCTCTTCAATTTCATATGAGCTCTGAAAAGTGATTTTATTTCTCCAATGGTGTCAAATGGCAGGTTTGAAATGCATCTCAAAGGTTTAGTACTTAAGAGTTCACTGGTCTGGAGCAAAGAATGCTCTGAAATGTGGGCATCTGCTTCTGGCTGGACAGTATTTGGGTAAAGGTGATAAAAATTTACAGTTCTTCCATTTTTTTCCCTGCTGATTTAGGTTGGGGTAGCAGGGGGTTAAAATCAGCTCCCTGACAAGTTCTAATGAAGATTATCAGATGTTTTCCTACACTGTTAAATGCACAGTAACATTTCAATGGTGAAGGTTGGACATAATGGTTAATGGTACAGGGTTGGAGGTGTAGCCATAGCATTGCAAGTAGGAAACTGTTTGAATTTTTTTCCACAAATTTAAAGCTCTGTACTGTTTCATGGAACGTGTCACGCTTTCAGCATGTTTGCATTTGTCACAATACACTGAACATTCTTTCTAAATCTCTCTGATGTCATGTTTCTAACACAGTAAGTCATTTAATCTGAAGTATGTGTTTGTTTATTTGGAAAAAAAATGGACTGAGAAGCACAGAGTAAATTGAAAATGTATATAAAATGGTAATTCTAAAGAAAGGACCTATGTTTTTGCAGTCGTGGGACAGGGAAGACAGTTGGAAAAACATCTGGACTTTGGAAACTTCAAGCAGCCTAGGAAAAATTAACTAAGCAAAGATTGCTTGCATCATGTTCACATAGAGATTTGTGTTCTGACAAACTCCAGTATATTTTGTAAAGAAAGTTACAAATTACTAAAGATAATAGAGCTGGGGAGGGGGAAGAAGTTTGATAGAATTTTGAAGGTTACCATGACCTTTGTGAAGAATTGAAGCCCATTTCAGTGTTTCTCTTTGCAATCAGAAGGAATGCTCTGCTTGCTCTTGGAGGATTTGAGATCTTTCAGGCTCTTTAAAAAGGCCGTGTCTGGTTGTGTGAAATCTCATCCACGGCTGCCTGGGCGGGGGAGCTCCAGGAACACGGGGACAAGGGAATGACTGAACTCTTCACTTCTGCAGGCCTCCTTTTAAGAGTTTCTCCTACTGAGCCCTGGAGCTGCCTGTGTGCTGAGATTTAGAAAGGAAAGAAAAAAAAAAATCAAAGCACCCAGGAGATACAATGCAGTTTTGGGCTGCAGTTAAAAGCAGAAGACTTGCTTTCTTTCACAAAAATGCATTGGGGGTTTAGCTCAAGGAAGAAAAGACCTGCCATTGTCCTTGAGCCTTTTCTCTTCACCTAACCTGCTGCTAAATATAAATCTGCTTCAGAGGCTTTTTGCCTTCCCTCCCCTCACTTTGACTTGTCTGTTTGCAGTTTCAGATCAGTGAAGAGCCTATTTGCAGACTGAAATGCTGCAGTAGCTGGACATTCTCCTTTCTCTCTTTTTCTAATACTCAGTTCTTTTGACATCAGGTGTTTTACCAATCCCATAGCAGATATTAGTCAATCCAGTTTATCTTCTGAGGTAGGTGAATGACTCAGAGAATAGGCATGATGTCCAGTTTTATTGGTTCTGGAAATGAAAATGATGCTGATAACCATCTCTGATAGGCGCTGCACATCTGTTGAGCACTTCTGTTTACACAAGAGTCTGTTAAAACATAACCAGCTGCCTTTTATGCATAAAATGCTCTTGTCAAAGCTGTTTTAAAAAGAAGGCCAGGGGGAGGTTTGTGGCTTTCCATTCTACCCCCAGAGATCCATGGGTATCACCTGGGTGTTGAACGTTTTGCTGCTCTGCCATGACCTGGAGTGGTGGTTGTGCCAACACTTGTTTCAGCCTTTGTGTAAGACAAGTGTATCAGTGTTATAACTAAAATACCTGGGACAGCAGACTGAAACCTGTGCAGGTGTGGCCTTGAAAGGATGTACATAACTTGTATGTGAAGGATTTGCATATGATTTTGAGCCCTGACAGTAAAATACATTAAACTTGATGTTCTCTGTATCTAAAACACACTTAGGTGGTACATTATGTTTGTTGCAGTTGCCTGTCACATCTGTATTACATGTATGACACTCATTTATGGGTGGATATTTACTCTATAGCTGAGCATTCTGGGTACATGAAGGGAATTTTTTTATCCCAGATTTGTAGCAATCTCATGGTGCTTCTCAAAACAGCTGGATGTGTCTGCTGCTTTCTGAGCTGTTGGAAATTTTGTACAGCTGCAGGATCTTTTGTCTTTGATCAGCACCAAGAATTAAAGCTGAAGAATACTCAGAGATGAATATCTTATAATGGAGACTTGAACTGGTAGTTCACTAGAGGAAATAATGTGCAAAACTCACAGCTTTTGAATTTTCTACTTGGGTGACAATTTGAAAGCCATTGAAGGAGGAACTTCTTGTTCACATCCTCAGAAAAATGAGGAAAAAAACCTTTACAGAAATCCATAAATTTTCCTTGGTTCTCTTTAAAATGCTGTGTGTTTCCATCTCATAGATACTTCTTCCAGCTAGTAAGAAGATAGTGCAGGTAACTTGACTTGAATCTTCTGTATTGCCATTGAGCAAATTGCTCTTGAAATGAGAACTCACACTGGGCACTGCTGCAGGCTGTGGAAACTGTGCTGATTCTTGTCTTTTGGGATGTACAGGGTTGTTCCCAATGTTGCCCATAAGCACCTTCAAAGTGACTTGGAACACACTGTTAACCAAGTGGAAACGTTGAGTTGTTTTATAGGCAAAAAGCCATGATGAGAAATCCTTGCAGTGTGGATTTTATGTGGGACATGGCGTGTTCTGCTGTCCTGACTTGACATTTGGATGGAGATTCAGGAGGAATGTCACATCCACTCTGACCATAAGTGTGCTCTGTGGAAGCAGTGTCAGCTCGTCATTCTCAGACCTTGTTCTACCTCAAACACTTGCATGCTGATTTTTTTCATTGTGTTGCCACAGCTTTTTCCACAGATCAGGCTGAAGGGGTGACATATTGTGGGGAACATAGAAATTTCCCAAGTTATTTTATGTTGCTCTCAGAGGCAGGACTGAGTAGTGTCCTGGACTATTAAATATTTGTAGAAAGGCTCCTCTCGATTTTGGGTTGAAACTGATGTTTCAAGTATCCCTATAACACAAAAACTTTTACATGGAAAAATTAGGTAAGACTTAACAGCTATTGTATTAGATTCCAGCATTGAAAAAGACAAAATCTAATTTTTTCTTTCTCCTCTTGTCTGTAAAGTGGCCTCCCTCTGCAAGGGAGGGAAGGGACAAAGCTCCACATTCACAAGCAGATTATTTGTTAGGGGGTTGAACTAGAAGTGATACAATATCTTTTGGGAACTATTTTCCAAGCTCCTCTTGCTCTGCTGTCATTAATACCCCCAGCAGATCCATTCTCCTGAGTATATGAAATATTAGCTTGGGATCAGCTGCTCTCTGATTAGCATGTGAAGTGACTTTGTGGCTAAAGATGGGTGTATTAACAATAGGAAGAATTAGACTCCCAATGCACATGGGTAATTAGCAGGAGCCACCCGGGATTCTCATTTGCAAAAAGGCAGAGGGGAGACAAACCTTTCCAGCAGACTGAGCAAATCCTTTTCACCAGGAGTGATGGGATGGAGAGGTGGCAAAACCAAAACTGCCTGGGAGTAGCAGGTGGGTTTTGCAGCTGCAGTGCTGAGCTGCCTGATGGGCCAAAGAGCAGCACGAGTGCAATAAATATTGCAGCAGAAGTCCTGTGTGAAGGTAGCAAGGGAAGAAGAACAGTGACCTGGAAAATATTTCTGGTTCTCTAGACAAGCTACAAGAAGCATTTTTGCCTCTGTGACTTGGAAGTGTTGAAGGCTGCATTAGTACTCAGATGGTTTTTGTGAATGTGCCAGTGCTCAGGTGCACTTCTCTCGTTGGATGATACTTAAGGTAGCTCAAGTGGAAAAGTGGAATGAAAAATATGGTTTGGTACAGCACCACATCTTTAGCTGTGGCTTTAAATTTAAATTACTGATTTGTAAGCAGTAATACTTTGATATTTGAAGTTATTACTGCACAAAGTGCATCCTGAATAGAAATCTCTGATTCTTAAATTCTTTTAGATTGCTGTGAGATGAAGGAAAGAAAAAACCCCTTTAAGACTACTCAGGTGAATGTTTCCTCTTTGGTTTCATTTGTATTAACTTCATTATTAAAATGGTTTTCTTGATGAATAATTGTTTCTCCAAAGGTTGGATGAGTAAAATAAAAAAATTATACCTTCATATCAATAGAGAGAGCCTTCTGTTCCTGTTTTACTTTGTCACGAGCTTAGCCTGTCTGACCATTGGACTCAGTTGTGTAATATACTTCTTAGGTCTAAAATTGATAAAGCTGATCCTAAAAATAAATTTAAAAAGCCCTCTCCTCTCAAAGCTCCCAGGGAATTCTAAGAAAACAGAGGGACGTGAATATTTTAATAATTCTAAAACACAAATAGTGATTTACTCTGAGGTTTGTAGAGCTGTACTTTCAGAAAGTCTTGTTAGACTTCCTAAACTTAGCTCTTTATCAATACAAAATAAAAGCTTTCCTCTGCAAAAGGCTTTGTGAGGAGGAATTTCACATTGGATGCTTCAGTTGCCTTTTTGTGTATTGACTGTCTGGAAACTTGTCACCTGGTTTTCCAAAGCTGGTGCCAGAAAGCGATTTGCATCACTGCAGCAATGTCACTGTGTGTGGTTTATCTGCACAGCAGTTGATTGAGTTATCTGTGTTTTAATTATTCCTGGGTAACATTAGGAACATCTGAGTTATCAGTGAAGTCCCTGCAACATTTTCCTGCTTGGAGTGAGCAAACTTTTGTTGTAGAAACTTTTGTTAGACAAAAGTCAGTCAGCATCTGAAGAGTTTACTGATGGACAGCACTACCTCAGAATGCCTTGTTATCACCAGGCCAGCTCCAGTGAAGAATGAGGGGGGTTCTGATCTTGTTACCTCAATATTTGTTTGAATTTTAGACCCTCTTTCAGGAAGATCAGGAGCTGATGTCACTCAGTGTATGAGGTGTCCTGTTGATGTCTTCATTCCACATCAGCTAAAACCCCTGCAGACTGTACAAAGTTAAAACTACTTGTATGTGAAATCTTCAGATTGCAGTTGGGATTGAATTTTTCTGTTATCCTGTCTTGGAAAACTGCCATTCCTATTACTTGCATAGAAAATACTTTAATTGTGTAACTCTAGGTGGCTCTTGGGGATTGGAGACAAAGGAAGATATCCTGTGTGTGTTTGCACTGATGCCTGGGGAGTGATGCCTGGAGCACAATGGGAAATTCCTTAGAAGACAAGGTTCTTGATCCAGGGCTTGGATCATGTTCCAAACTTCTAAATCAAACCTGATTTTCCTGCTCTGGACTTTTTAGAAGTAGATCCATGGTTGTTACTGATCCAGACACATTATTTTTAGTTCACAGACAGTGTTTCAATTCGATTTTCCTGAACTGTGCTCTGCACTTTTTCAGGTGAAACTGCATCATTTAAATCCAGCTGGATAAAAGCACCAAAAAAAGCCCTTCTTTTTTCCCCCTCAGATATTCTGATTTCAAGTATAAAGTGTTTGCTGACTCAATTATTTGTCTTATCTCTTTCTCTAATGGTAGCTAATTTCTTTCCTGTGCTGTATTTTCTTCACTAAGTCATTATATAACTTCAGTATGCAGTCAAAACAGCAGCCTTGCAGTGAAAAACGCAGTCGGTGTTTAAAGTCAGTGACTTTGTCATCTGTTTGAATGGGTTTTTGTGGGAATCTGAATTTTCTTACCAAGGACAACCCAACAGCAGTACTTAGCCAGAATCTGATAATGGCCCTCTGAAGAGATCCCTTATTTAGATGAGGTATTTGTTGCTGCAGATAAGGAAGTTGAGAATTAGCCCATGGATCTGGAGTGGTTATAGACAAGTGCCTGTTGTTGTGGACAGAGATGTGTCCTTAGCATGAGAAGGTTGATTTTCTTATTTTTAATAAACCATAGAATCACAGAATGAGTTGGTTTGGAAGGGGCCTTAAAGCTCGTCCAGTTCCACCTCCTGCCATGGGCAGAGACACCTTCCACTGTCCCAGGCTGTGCCAAGCCCTGTCCTGCACACTTCCAGGCATGGGACATCTATAGATGTCTCTGGCCAACAATCTGAAATAAACCTTGATTTACCACTGCATTTTCACCTGATTAACTCAGTGTCAGCACAGCAAGCGTAGTGTTTTCAACAAGGCCAATCATCCCCATCTCAGTTTTGTTCTTTTGTGGATTGCTTTTGGATTATATTTACTCTGACCTTCCATTCTGCTCTTTCCTATCTGTTCCAGAGTTGGCTTTGTGTGGCCAGAAGGTAGATACAGTATATACTGAAAGCAGGAATATGCATAAACAGCATGTGGCATGGTTTGTGTGTTGTGGATTGTTGGACGAGCTCTGTGCCAGTTCATCAACAATAATTTGTGCATATTAATATATTTGGATGCATTTGATTTCATTGGCGCTTAGCCTGCTCCTTAAGTTATTAATTTGTGAAATCTGTTTGGAGGAAGGGTAAAAACTTGTAGGCAGCATATGGTGTGATATTGGGGGGAAAGGACGGCTGCGGGTGTGAATTTGATTTTGTCAGTTTGGTGGGAGTACCTCTTGTTCTTTACCGCTGCCATCTGCACAGGGCTCTCTCTGCAAGGCTTGTGCTCTGTGCAGAGCACGCAGGAGCTCGCTGAGCTTTTAACTTTGGCTGCTTTGGGGGAGGGCAAAAAGAATATTTTATTCTGTGCCACCTTTTGAAGTGTTTTGTTTTGTATAAAAGCTTTCTTTAGCTAGAGGAAAACACCTTGAAGGGTCTGTAACTTAACTGGCTGTTAAAGGCCAATATCATAAAGCTCTGAATCCATTATCGAGGCGTTTTCACAAACATCATTCCTGTTCTTTGCCTGATACTGTTACTTTTTTGATGTTGGGTGTCTTCTGTCTCTTCTCCCCGACCTTCCAGCAATTATGAGAATAATTATTTTCGTGCTCTGCTTCTTAGGACTTCAATGTCTCGAACTTTACTTGATAAGGTCTGTGAGGAGGGCAGCTCCTGGTTGCTTTGAGAGTTTCTCCATAGCTTTATTCAACTTCTTTAAATTTGTTCAGCTTTATATATCTGAGTATAAAATGAGCACCATAGTTGAGAGGTCTCTGGCTTCAGTAGTAAACCAAGGCATTTTGTGCAGTGCATATTCTTAACTGTGACATTTCATGTTGTTCTTTCTGCTTTTCAGGAATAGATGATGCCTTTTTGTTTCTGAAGCTCTTGTTGTGACATGCTTCCACATCTCTAGTGGAAGGTGTCCCTGCCAGGTTGGAATTAGGAGATCTTTTAAGCTCCCTTCCAGCCTAAACCATTCCAAGATTCTGTGATTCTGTCTTTCTCCTCCAGCCAATTGATCTTTATATTTTCAGATATGATGCTTTGATATTTGTTAAATTTGATTATGTGATTATTTCCAGTGACATATATGAAAGATGTTTTCTTCATTCCCAATGTTTGCTCAATGCTCAGAGATCCTGACAGAGATTGGATCAGGTTGAAGCACAACAGGCAAAATTTGTTCAGTGGGTCTTGATGTGCCAGGACAGGAATTCAGAGAAGTTTGGTTTAAGTTCTGCTGCAGACCTTAATGTCTTTTTCAGCTTTTTTCATTTCAGCTGAGAGAATCAAACAGGAAAATGGTTGCTGTGGATGATTACATGCTATGTAGGTTTCTGGATTTGAGAACATGCTGCATTGGTTTCTTCCTGACACCTGAGAGAGAAAAACAATTTCACAATGCAGATGGTCAATAAAAATGCTGAAATACAAAATTACAGCTATAAAACCCGACATTTTCCACAACCTTTAAGGGGGAAAAAAAAAAAAAAGCCTTTATTTGCAGGGTGCTCTTGGGTCCTCATCTTGTGAGAAGATTTTCCAAAAGATTCCAAACCACTCTTGAACAATGCAGAAATCCTTTCCTTTAACTCCCCTTTTCCTCTCCCCCACATTTATTTTAAACTTAAGCTTGCTGTGGGAGACAGTAAATTCATATAGATAGAGAAAGCCAGTGATAACCCAATATCTTGGACAAGTTGTCTCCTCCCTCATTTTAGGAGCTTTTGTAAAGCTATTGCTGTTTGCAGCATTATATTCATTTTAATTCAGAAGCTCTAGCATTAGGGGAGCTTATGTGTAGGTTTTATTGTATGTGTATCTTCCATATTAATGTTGCAGTTCTTAAACTTGGACTTACTTTGTTTACAAAGATGAGACTGGAACACTTCAGAATACAAGAGGCATCAGGGAATATTGCAGAATCTCATCACTGAAGAGATTTAAGAACAATTCAGAGAAACATTTGTCAGGAATAATACAGGTACTGTTAATTCTGAATTGAGGTATAAGGACAGATCAGGTGACATCTCAAGAACTGCAACTGTTTCCTGTGATTTTATTGGAAGATTCAAGGCACTTTTCAGTAGCTTGGTCAAAACCCCTAATTTTTTGTTTTGGAAACACATTTCTTAATTGAAATTCAGAGGGAAGAGATACTTGCAGTCCCTTGTCTTGCTTGAAACAGCTTCTCTGTTTACACAGGCCATATGAAAAATTAACCTTAAGGGGTTTGTTTGTTTGTATTGCCAGATATTTTAGGAATGCTGACTCATTTTACCAAGCTGAGGGTGTGCACACAGGAGCCAATTGCCACCAAATCAGAAGGAGGAGAACTTAAAGGACATCAAGTGCTCCTGCCCTGTGTGCTTGGTTTTAATCTGGGCATGCAGCCACTGCAAAGTAGTGACAGGCTGTAACCTCACAGCCCACAGCATCCAAGGAGATCACTTGCCTTGTGTGAAGTGCTCTAGGCCAGGAGAAACAGAAATAAAACCAATCCTAAGTGATCAGTACCCCTCCAGAGAATCAGGAGCACAGTGCTTGCTGCTGAACACACACAGCAACCCCAGGAAATGAAATCACAGGGAGTGTGCCCTAAGGCAAGGAATGAGAACTCAGCTGGGCAGTGGAAAAGCTCCTGTTTTGGCATCATCAGTTTGGGAATTGGCTCAAAGAAACACATGTTGGAAGTGTAGAGAGTACTTTGTGTGTCTGGCACATTGAGAACACTCAGGAATAATTTCTGGCTTGGAGGTTTCATCTGTGCAATAATAATATAAAATGATACACTGTGTGTTGGATCCTGCTCTTGGTAACTTGTTTGATGTGTTTGCTCCAGGGATGTCACTTGCCCTTAGGTTCTTGCAGCACTATGTGTCCGAGTAGGATGTGTGGAAAGGCCAAGCTGTTGCTCTGGGGAATGATCTGTAATAAAACCATCTTTGGTAGTCATTGCTTAGAGATGTCATTTTCCTCCTAAATCTGGCAAAGTGCAACCTTTCTTGAATCTCATCTCCACTTTCTGCTGGTTATTTCTATGTCACTGCTAGAAATTCTTTAAATAAGCCACAAACACATCTCCTGTGCTGAGGTCCAGTCTTGTGTCAACGTTATGCAGTTGATTTTAATTGAAGGTGCAGCACAATACAGAGATTCCACTGAGCTCCTCCAGAATTGATTTTAAACCTTCTTGATAGCTGCAAACTTAAATTTTCCTTGACACACAGTAGCCTGTGTGACACAAAGGTAATGAACCAAAATACCAGACTTAGACAATCTCTTTGCATTATCCTGTGACTCTTTTTTTGCATTACTAAATGGAGAGAATGATGCATTGAGCCACAAATGCAAAAGCCCATGCACAGAATACCTATGTAGTCTAAAAATACCATTGAGGAGAGTTAGCAGCCCTCATTCCAGCAGCAGCTGTTACCTGTTCTCCATCCTTGCCTCAGTGGCAGCAGGACAGGTATTTTGGTTTCCAGAACTGTGGGGTCGAGTAGGGATCCAGGGATGAGGGCTGTTCACTGCTCAGCCTGTGGCTTTTAGACACCTGCCTGCACTGGGAGTTGGTTACAGGAGAGGAGTGAGGGGTGCCTGGTTTTGGGAGGCACTGACATCCCTGTCACTGTCACACTGTCTGTGTGTCCTGGCCCGCTGGGTGAAGCTGCTCAGAGGTCAGAGACTCATTGCTGTGTGCAGGGGCTGAGTTCAGCCTTTCTGTGACACCATTTTTGCAGTGGGCATCAGGTGGGCTGAGCTGTCGTGTGGCAATGCCCTCACCTTCCCCTTCCTGTCTGTGTGCTTTGTGCCAGGCTCTCATTTCAGTCTGAATGGCTGAGCAGTCTCAGGAACAGGAACAGAAACAGGGAAGGGCATCAAACATCTCTCCTGAGTCAGGTGCACTGGGCTGACAGAGCTGCCTTTGGAACCACTCCAACAACTCAGAGTCCCAAACTCCCTCATTGCAATGTTTTCTAACTGAGACAATTATTTTTAATATCTAATTAAATTTTACTTCTTGTGAGCTCAGTCTTTTTTTTATTATAGTTTTGGTAGGTCACAGGAGTTAATTACAGTCCTCATTGTAGTGGCCTGTAACATGCTTGAAAATTGTCAGCCTGGCTGTTCCTCCACCAGCATTATCTGGTTTTAATTAATTAACTCAACCAGTGGATTCTTCACTTGTTTCTCCAGTCTCAAATATTAATTCCATACAAATTTTTACTCATGTCCTTTACTTTGCATAATTTCTTTTTAAAATGGGTGCTCAATTTCAGACATCTTGCAGCTGACATTTACCTGTCACCTGAGCAGAATGAACTGCAGGCCTCCTCGTTTTCCTGTTAAGTTCCAAAATGCTGTTTATAGGAGAACTACAGCTCAAGAATAACTTGTTGAGGCTGAGTTACTGTAGCCATCGCTCCATATTTTGTGTTTGTCCACTTAATTTTTCCTTGTTTCCTACTTCACCATTGTTTTTATTGAATTTAATTGATTTCAGATAGTTTCTCCCCTTTAGCAAGTTGCTCTTGAGTTATTGTTTTGTCTTCCAATTACATTTGCACTGTCCTGATGTGGTTTGTCCCTTCTCTAAGTGTGTGTTATGTGATGTCACTGAAGCTGTTGAATAAGAATAGTGAAAGCAATCAATTCCCTGTTAACTAAGAGGGGTGGGGGGCAAACTAAATGCTGGAAAAACATTATTGGTGTTTCAGTAAGTGCTGTTGTTTCCATGTGGTGTGGATGAACTTAGTCCTCTTCATAGATGTGCTAGAAAATACATTCTAGTCTGCTGCTGAACTGCTGCAAATCTCACTGTGGATCTATCCTGCAATGGAATGTAGGTGGGTTGTTGCCACTTGGTAACATTTCATGGGTTCATGGATATTTTAATGGAGAAAAAGAATAAAAACATCGACTTTTGAATGCAATTCTAACACAACATAAAGAATAAATTTGGAAAGTCTCCTTGGAATGCTGAGGTCAGTCCAGAACTGCCCAGTTGCACACAAATATGCCAGAAATTATCCCAAAAAAGACTTGAAATTGCCCTGTGAGCTCGAATAAAGTATTTGAATATGCTTTTAAGTGTTGAATTTAAGTCAAAACACATAAGGTGAGATTTTTCTTACAGACTGGGAAATAGGAACAGCTGTGTTGTTTTGTTTATTTTGAACCACTTAAAATCTGGACGGTGTGAAATTAACTCTCTTTTAGAAAAACAAAACCACCCTTGGTCAGGAACGAGTACCTTAGGAAAAACAAGTACAGGCACCTGGTTGAGGTGCCAGCCTGCATTCAGTGCATGGGACACCTTCCCCTTCTGGGCTTGGGCTGTCACTTGCTCAGGTGGAGAGGGAATTGTCTGGATCATTCCTTTGGGCTCACAGGTGGAGAGGGAATTGTCTGGATCATTCCTTTGGGCTCACAGGTAGAGAGGGAAGTGTCTGGATCACTCCTTTGGGCTCACAGGTGGAGAGGGAATTGTCTGGATCACTCCTTTGGGCTCACAGGTAGAGAGGGAAGTGTCTGGATCACTCCTTTGGGCTCACAGGTAGAGAGGGAAGTGTCTGGATCACTCCTTTGGACTCACAGGTGGAGAGGGAATTGTCTGGATCACTCCTTTGGGCTCACAGGTGGAGAGGGAAGTGTCTGGATCACTCCTTTGGGCTCACAGGTGGAGAGGGAAGTGTCTGGATCACTCCTTTGGGCTCACAGGTAGAGAGGGAAGTGTCTGGATCACTCCTTTGGGCTGACTGAGCCGGTTTGGCCTCGGGGCAGAGCTGTGGTAACAGTGACACAGGTCAGTGATGAGGATGAGTTCCACCAGCTCTGTACACGAGTGACACACCAGCACTGAGAACTTGGGGGTTTGATGATTCAGCCTTATAAATACTCCTTGTCTTCTGGTGCTGCTGATACATTCAAGGAGGAATAATGATTATATTGTTTTCTCTCCACAGTTAATGATTTTGCAATATATGTGCCACTCATGGCATATTCTTCTTCCCTCCAATGTAGCAGCTTCTGCAGTTGGGACTCCAGGGTTCTCAACTGGAAACAAACTCATGGACAGTTTCCTTTTGTACGCATAAGCAAATTTTTTGCTATTGAGCAATCTGTTACTTCAATAGCAATGGAAAAAAAATGTAGTGATCCAGAATCCTTTAGCTGGAAATGGGAAAGTTAAAGATGGGATTTCATTTTCAATTCAAATATTTCTTTTTCCTATGATGACTTTTTTTTTTTTTTTTATTCCAGAAGGCCTTTTCTGATTTATTTCCCTTTCTGCTGTGTAGGAGTAGCTAAACTTGTAGGTTTTGGTGCAGTGCACAATGCAATGTATCTAAAATAGTCCTATAATTTACTTTCTCTCTGTTTACAGGAGTTATTCTTCATAGTCTTATGGTGACTGCTTCTGGACTCTATGTCTTCTGTATTATCAGGGCTTTTAGACAAGGGGGCTGGTTTTTATTTGATTCCTGTCAGTGACACGTGAAAATACTTACTTACAGTTAAAGCAGGAAAAAGAAATCCAAATTTTTATAATAATATTACCTAAATACAATGTCCTCTGTCATCCTCTCAGCCTCCCAAAACTGCAGAATTCAACATGGCATGTGAATTTTGATGTGCACACACATATTATATTCAAGAGATATTTTTAGAGAATGGATTCATACAGTGAAATATTCATGTATAGAATATAACATATATAGAAAAAAATTAAAGAATGGATTGCAGATCTAACTTTCTAAATTAAGAGGTATTGCTCTAGAACTCTATTCTGACTTGTGATTTAAAAGGTTTAGCTTAAAAGTTGGGTAGAGCAGAAAAGTGAGGGAAGCTCTCCAGGTTGTGCCTGTTGGTGGTAGAGTGGCTCAGGGGGTGGGAGATGGATGGTGATGCTGCTGATGCAGCTCAGGGAAGGTGGTTTGCTTCCAAAGGGGTTTCCAAAGGGATTCAAACTGAGCAGGGACTGACCTGGCAGCCCTGCATAGCTGCAGGAGTCGAGTCAGAAAGGTAAAGAGAGGGAGCACAATCGTGTTTTCACCTGGTTCAGCAGTAACCCAGCAAGGGAAGATTATTGCCCTGAGTGTTCATCTTCACTTCTTTGATCTGTCATGTAACTCCTTGCTTGGTGTTGCTGTTAAAACTACTGTAAAAAAGTTCTACTGATGAACCAATGTGAATCAATGAATAACATATTCTCTTCTTCCTCTTCTTCCTCCCAAGATCATTTCTTTCTTTCAGGGTAAATTGCATATTCTGTGTTTGCTGGAGATAGTTGAATTGTTCAATTAGTTTTTAAGATCACGTGGTTGGAAGCTTCTTCATTTAAATTTGCTGTGGCAAAAGTTTCTGTAGCTTTTTCTTAAACAGTTGTCAAAACAATTTAATACTTAAATGTGTTACAGGTACGCTTGTAAAAAATGTTCTCTAAAAACTGCTGAAGAAAAAGTTCTAATTCATTTGACTCTGTGTTCCTGCTTCTGTAGTTACTGTGGGTTTCAGTCCCTGAGAAAGGATGTTTAGCTGAAATGTTGGAGAATAAATTCACCAAAACTGCATGGTTGGGGTTTTTTTGATCACTCACGTGATCATGGGTGTCACAGAATGTGAGGAGTTTTCCTGTGCAGACTTGTAATTTCACATATCTGTATACTGCTGCTTTCTGAAATGAATATTTTTGTATTAACATTTCAAAAGGGATTAGCTTTGGAAAATAATTGCTGTCACTAACCCCATTAGCAAAACTGCTGCTCCTGGCACGAAGGTGGAACAGCAGCTCTGGGTCTGACTGGGCCAGTGCTTGTGGCAGCTCCATTCAGGTCTTGTGTGATATGTTCTACACCTGAAACTTGAGAGCTGAGAAAGAATTTGGGTGTAGTTTCAGGTGCTAGGGCAGTCCTCTCTTGAAATACTCTCAGGAAGATGCTCCTAAATGTTATTGCCAATTTCTGTTGGATGAACATAGGATGAAGAGCCAAAATTATTTTAGAAATCTTTATTGCTGTGCTATACTGATTGTTTACAAGTGTGATGTTGAACTGTCTTTAAATATTTCAGTGAGCTCTTCCTCAGCTTGCACTGCCTTATGACACTGTCTGATGGAGCTGCAGGGAAGCATCAACACCAGATGGGGGACTGGGGGTAAGGGACAAAGATTGCTCTGAGGTGTTGCCAACCTGTGCTTCATGTAGAAAGGATCTCAGGCTGCCTGTGCTTCAGTGCATCTGAATGATCTCCTGGTTGTCTCACCAAGGTTCATTGTCCAGTGACTGCTGCTCTTCCTTCCAGAGTCTTCATTTCACTAAATCCCAGCTTTCTGCATGGGAGCATTTGTTCAGACTGGTTTGTTTGCTGTCTTTCCAGTCCCAGCCTGGGTTTAGAGGCAAACAGAACCTCCTCCATGAGAGCAAGATTGGATTTCCTATATTTTCTATTCATGTGTGGTCCTCTCATTTCCCTGCTTCTCCACCTCTAATTGATGTAGAGTTGCATTTCATGGAGAAGTGGAATTTCCTTATCTTGTCTTGGATTTTTCATCTCCCCTGTGTGGGTGGACTGGCAGAACCAGTGTTCTGGATCTCAACTGCTGTTGCCCAGTGTTGCAGATCTATTGCTTTGAGCATTGGAAAAACAGAACCTGTTCCTGGAAGAAGATGGAAGAAGTGAAGCTGACAAAGGTAAGCCAGCCAGAACCCAGTCTTGAGACCAAACGTACAAAGAATTTCCCAGATTGGTTTCCCTGTGCAAAAGTAGATTTCTTGCTTTTGCTTATGACCTGTCTGCTCAGCTTTTGGCAGAATGAGAGTAGAATGTGTATTCCATGCATGATGATTAAAGGATATTTCCTTCTTTTATAATGATGCTGTATATGACATTTTTGTCTTGACAGCAACGTTAATTTATTCCAATATTTACAATTGTATCAGCAAGGTTCAGAGCTAAAACTGCTTTTTCTGTGAAGTACATTTACCACAGCAGCACACATCCATGTGTAGAAAATACTAAATGTCTCACAGGTTGCCCTTGCTCATTTCAGAAACAATTCATAAGAAACAAAAATAAAGACAATGCTATGAAGCACAGCAAAAGTTTGCAAAGTACCAGAGATTTATTATTAGCTGAGGTTGAAACCTTCTGGCAATCCTTAGACTCTGACACTGTGCTCTGATTAGAGCCTGGTGGAAACCACTGTTGGTGCTCTAGCAGAAATGGACTGCTGCATGTGAGCTTTTGGCACATTATTTTTCTGTTAATTTATGACCCACATGTTGCAATGCTTGACTGTTCCAGCAAAACCTTGCCAGGCTTTATTAAAGGGGAGGGAAGAATAGGTGTGGCAGGCACAAAGCTTTTACATTCTCAATATGTTATTGACCAGAGTGCTGTACAGGCTTTAATTTTTAGCTGTTTTTCTTTCCAACAAAACACATTATTCCCCATAAAAGTTAAGCACAAGAGGATGTGTTTTTCTGAGTTCTGTCAGCTCTTTAGTTTACCTACATCAAATTCGAATGTTTTTCAATGTGCTGCAATTACTAATGCAGTACCTGAGCTGGAGTTCCTCATACCTGTTTCATTTCAAACACCAGTTTAAGAGACTGTACAGCAGCTGCAGTCATTGCTCCCACAAGGATAAGATTGATGTGTACTCCTTCCCTTTTTCCCTTTTCAACTGAGTAAGTTCTCATGTTTTGCTACAAATCACCATTTACTGATTTTTATTGAGCTTTGGGGTATTCACATTTCAGCCTTGTCTGTTTTGCAGGTTGCTTTGTCTGGGTTCATTCAAGTGAAGTCCCAGCACATGAATCACTCCATACAGATCCATGAAAAACTGACACCAAACACCAAGCAAGCAGAATAAACCAAGAGCCTTCTGAGTTTGATGCCTGTAACTGTCTCCTGGTGGCAACTTTGAGGAAGATTTGATTCTTGTGGTCACAGGGAAAGACAGTCCAGCCACAGGCATGTAAAAAATGATGCTTAATAAATGATTCCAAAAAGCTGCCTTTATGTGTTTGCTTTTGTGACTGCTTTATTAGACACCAAAAAGCACTAGGGGGATTCTCTAGATTTACTACTGATTTTCCTCTAGTTTTCTGTGCTGAACAGGCTGGCTTTGAAAATCTGGTGCTAACCAGAGGGAGAAATAGGGAAAGACTCTTCTGCTTCTCAAAATACTCTCTCTATGTCAGGGAGCCTTCCAGCCTCCTGTGAGCACAGCCTGTGATTTAAATAAACCCAGTCAATTTTAAATGGCAGAAAACGAGGGGAGAGGTAAGCAAGAGGTACCAAAACGTTTCTCCACCAGCACAGCACGAACCCCCTCCTGTTGTGACATTGTTTGCAGAGAAACAGACTGGGAATTGAAATAGGATTGTGGACCAAGCTGAAGCATCACACAGTATTTCAAGCTGCTCCAACAAATTAACTATTTAACACTCTGCTAATGTTGTGCACACACTTATTGCCTCCCAGCATGAAAATCAAGCAAATAATTGCAACAAGCTTCTGCCCAGTAGAAGTCACTGTACTATAATGAGAAACTTTGTCCTGTGAGTAAACAGAAGGAAGAGGGAAGCTGTTGGAAGCAGGTTGATGTTGCTTTAGATAAACAGGAAAAATAATTTAGGAGTGTTCTGTGTCCGTGCCTTGAGCTCCGGGTGCAGTTCGAGCTGCTGTGGTGCCGGCTCTCGTCGGTACCATGGCAACTGGACCACACCCCCTGGTGCTGCAGGATGCTAAAGAGCCCTTGGAGCACTATCTGCTGTACTGCACGGGAACTGCATCACTTCATGACCACAGCGCTGCCAGCTGACAGGCCTTTTCATCCCATGGAATGACAAGGAAATTCTTCGTTCTCTGCCCAGTAATCCTATGTTTTCTTTCCGTGTTTCTGTAGTAATCCTATTTTTATTGCAGAAGAGGACTATGTTGATTTTAAATCGATACCAGAGTAATATCTGTTGGTGCATTTTATCTCGTTTCAAAGTAAGTTGTTGATTAAAAATAAGCGTTCTTGGCCACCTGATGCTCTTCTTGTGTAGTGCTCCTGTATGGTGGTATTATGTTAACATTTTGGAAGAATACTCAAGGATTTGAGCATGTTTTTCTTCTCACTTAGACTTTGCAAATGACTGAAAAGCTTTCCCCACTCCTAACCTCTCTTCTGTTGTGCAACAAAAAGAGCTTTCCTTTAAGCATCTTGGTTTCCAAGCACAAGGAGTCGTCTCTGGGCATTACTGAACGTTTGACTTAAGGTGTGATGAATCCTCTTATGCCAAGTTGAATTTTTTGATGTATGCTGTAGATGAATGTTCAATTTACCTAAAACGAGTGTGGAATTAATGTTGTTCAGAGTTTCTTTTTTAAAGTTGTTCTCTTCAGATCTTGGGTTTTATACAAAATCTTCTAAGTCTGCATTGAATGTCACAGCCTGACTTGGTTTGTCAGGGCTGTTTCCTTTGCTGCCTGTCTTAGAAAGATGATGATTATAACAGTACAAAAATCTTATTCTGGCTTCATGACCTGCATGGGGGAAAGCTTTTTAAACAATCTGAAAACTTACTCACTGATTTCTTCAAATGTATTGGTTTCTTACTGTACTGATTTACCAATTGTTGTCTTTGCACTTTGGTATCAATCTTGGGGAGGGACATGTTTTGGTGATATGTGGCACAACAGCCATTGCAAAATAATATAATTGGTGTTGCTGGATTTTTAGGTTTTCTTATTTCTTTAGAATTTAAGAAATCCTAGTGTAGTTCAGACAGCTTCTGCAGCTTCTTGTGACTTGAGTACAAAAATACCAATACCCTCCCTAAAGCAGTATAAAACTGTATTTGGAGCTCTGCATGTAATACAGTAAATCCATAGCAATATTGTGAAAACTATATAAAAATGCAAATTACCACTTTTGAAACTTGATAATGCTTATGCATCCCCTCCCCCTTTCTGTCTTTATAGGTCTACGAGGGCTAATCAATCTTGGGAACACATGTTTTATGAACTGTATTGTCCAGGCACTTACCCACACTCCACTGCTGCGAGATTTCTTCCTCTCCGACAGGCACAAATGTGAAATGCAAAGCCCCAGCTCATGTCTGGTCTGTGAAATGTCTACACTCTTTCAGGAGGTGAGTGCCACAAAGCATCACCTTCTTACAGATGCTGTTTCTTACCCCAAATGGAATTGTGTTCTATTTGCAAATATAAAGGGAATGCAAGTCGTGTTTCCCCTCAAAATGTAGGAAAACAGAGCAGTAAAGATCGAGACCTCACTGTCAGAAATACCCAGCTGCTGCAAACTGATGGCTTTTAAGACCTATTCTGAAGTCACCTTTGTTTAGGCAAAGCTGGTATTGGAAATAATTACAGTACTGCCTGTTCTTCTGAGACTGATCTGGGAGTCTTTAGTTTTAAAGCTGAATGTGTGCTTTAATTAAAGGTGCAAGTTGTAACTGGAAAATATGTCATGAGCTCTTTGGGTGATAATGGGAGTGAGAATAAAGCAGTAATATACATCCTTGTGGTTTAAGGTACTGGATTATGTAGGTCTGTATGAATATTTTAAAGATCTCAATTCAGTGCTTGTTCACCAGCAGAAACATCTTTTCTGTGCAAACCTAGTGAGGGCCAGGAAGGAGAATGAAGAGAAGTAAATGTGTTGCTACACTTTGTGTCTTCCCTGTACAAGCTGCACTTCTTTCCCTTTCCCACTCAGGGAACTTGCTTTGCAGTGTGTCCTTACTGTAGGTCTGCTCTGTGCTGTGTGAGGCAAAGGCTTTTCCTAAATAAATAGTCAAAGAGCTTTATCATCTGTCTTAATTCCATGTCAGTATTGTAAGGATTGTGGGTGGACATGGGCTCCTGGTTTTAAGATGTCTTTCAAAACAATCCCAGTTCTGTGCCTTTCCCTCAGTGGTAAATCTGCTTTCTTGGTAAGTAAAATAAAAGCAACCAAAAGGCCAGAAAGAGCTGTAGTGTACGTGCTGTCATGGAGCATTTAAAATTGCTGGAAATGTCTGAACACAGAGCAGGTTTTCTGTAGATGTGCTGTCATGGAAGTTCATTCTGACAGGGACCAATCTAAAATAGCTTTACCTTTATCTTGTGATTTTCAATTTGATTTTACTCCTGTGCCTTTTTCACCAGAGATGATTCTTTTTGGTCACTGCAGGTGAGTTAAACATATAGAGAAGAAGGTGAAGCCCCCTTAGTTGTTCCAGTATAAAGTTGTTTTCTGCTCATACTCAAGACTTCTGAGGATTTGCCACATTTCATGCTGCTTATCAATCATTAGCTGTATGTTACATTTCTTATTTTTTGTTCTATTTTTCAGTTGCTCCCGAGTCTGTCAGGAAAGGAGGTAAAAACAAAAGGCAGGCAGACCAATAGGTAGCAGCTGTAGGGTTATTGAAACCAGATGTGCAGTTAAGTGGGGAAATACCACAATGCCTAGATAAAAAAATCAGTCATGGAATAGAAATACCAGTTTCTGTACACTGTTAATACAGAAACCTATTTGCTTATTTAAAAACAAGGAACTGTTAAATTCTTGATATCCTTTCATCAAATAGTGATGTAAAGTCTCAGGCTGATGAACATCACCAGACTTTATTTACACATTTTTTAAAAAAATCTCTTGGGAAAGGGGAAATGAGTGTTACATTGCAGATTGAGAGGCTGCAGGAAAGATCAAGACTCTAGGTAAAGATTTTTGTTTCCATTTTTATATGTGGAGCCCTGTTGATGGCTCAGGATGCCTTTTGCTCTACTGTGAGCATGGAACAAAGAACAGGCTGTTATCCAAAATGGGGCTTAAATGAAGCATTTGTTTTAGTTTCAACTGTAAACAAGTTTAATTTCACACACAACTTTAAGGAGCTCAGCCTTCATTTTCAAATCAAAATTCATACCTACACTTGCATTAGTTCTATTAATTAAATGTTCTGCAACATGAGGGTGTATGGATGAGGGAACAACCATGTCTGTGACACCAGACTGTGCAGACAGCAATAGTCCCTGTCCTTATTTCACATTAAATACTGCAGCCATGTGCTGTGGGAGGACACAGAAAGTGACTCAACCTTCTTGAAGTAAAACTGGAGCTTAATCCTCCTAAGCAAAGCTGTTGGGTCTGTGACCAACTCGGTATATTTGAACTCACAAGCAGTAAATACCTTGTTGTGCTTATGGCTCTGTCAGCACCCATTGTTCCCAGTGAGTTTTAATTTCTCTGCATTCAGAATTAAAACAAAAAGCTTGCATTTTTGGAGCAGACTGATTATGTTTCATGTCCCAGCTCTATGCAGTGATTGTAATGAAGATTGTGTCAGTGCCTTTGCAGAGCTGAGGTCTGAGTGAAGGAAGGCAAACCAGGAGATCTCAGTGCTATGGTTAAGAATTCCTCTGTAATTGAATTAGCAGGGAAACTTTGATTCAGGTTCTGTCTTGTTTTTACATAGCTTTCCCACCGGGATTAACTGGTGTGGTTATCCCAAAGCATTTTACCCAGGGACAAATAATCAGGGCAAGGGTTAATTTTCATCTCCCCTCCACCCTTCTTTTCTGAAGGTGTGATCTTAGGCAAATGGAATGCCAGGGGATCTGGTGAGTGCCTGAGTGGGAGCTCTCCAGGAGAAAAAGTGAGGCTGTTTTGAACATTAAATAAAACTTACTATATATAAATAAGCAGGTTTTGCTCTTTTGCCTCTTAAACAGAAGTTACCCATCTCACTTTATTTCTTTTTTTGTTTAAGATCATGTAGTTATATAGGTTGAGTGATTTCTCTGTGATAAATAGGAAGCTACAAAGTTCTTCCACCTTGAAGTAGGTTGGTGGTGAGTAATGACTATATCAGATGGTTCTCAGGACTGTGGTGGTTTTTTTCCTGGTAGCTTTTCTGGCAGACACACCAAGCATTGAGCTCTGTTTGTTTTAAAAATATCTCACTGCATCAATTAACATTCTCATTTGTGCTACATGAAACCTATTTCTCAATAGAATCATGACATGACTTACACTGCTTAAGAAAAGGAATGAAAAGGATTTGGGAGTAACAGATAGTGGTGGAGCTGGATGGAGGGAAGATAGAGCACACAGAATCCATTCATTGAGCCTTTTGGCTAAAAGGGTTGGTGCACTCCTTTTTACCTACTGATGTTTGTGTTGTAGTTTTGCTTCACCAGTGAAAATGAATTTCAGGATGGTCCAGACCCTGAGGTTTATCTAAATCCTTTTTAGAATGACCACTCAGGAAGGTAGGATTAGATCTGTGACTGGAATATTAGGAATACCTGGGAGTAGAGCAGAATGCAGTGCATCCACTCAGAGATGGAAGGAACAAAACCTTCCTTTTTCCCATCATTGCCCATCCCCATGAGCCTATCACAGTGCACAGCACAAGCATGGCAAGAGTTGAGAAGTGAGAACCAAGAGGGAAAAGAGGAGATGATTTATGGCTTTGGTATCTGAAGATGCTACTGTTGAAGTGACTTATGCATAAAATAAGCTGAAAGAAATGTACAAGAGGGGGGAAAAATGTAGTTAAGGGTTTTTACATAGATAGAAGCCTTGCATTTAGTCATGGAAAATATAGAGTTTGTGCTGATTTAATAAAACCTTTTCCCTGAAATAAGTGTAGGACATACAACGTTCATGCAAGCAAAATGTATTTTGTGATTCTTTGAACACTTGTTCTTTGGGGAACCTCCAGTAGGTGTTCTACTGCATGTATTCCATGTATTGCCCACTCCTTTCATCTATTGTAAATTGCCAGGAAATTTAAAGTCTTTACTGATAACCAATTTCCAAGAGGAGTTTTTGGCTTCTCAAATTGGATTTGAACCTGGCACAGGATTTCTGCCTAGAAACTCGTAATTACAAAGCTCAGAGACTGCTTAGTGGATGCATGTGCTGGATAAATCAAATTTATCTGTTTATCCACATAATTGAGAAACTTCTGTGCATGTTTTTGGCAGGAGGAGGAGAAGGAAGTACAGATGTGTAGTACGGTGGGGTCTTGTTTTGTTTTAAAACTTCACTGGTATCTGTATAATTTTGGTAGCAATAATGCAAATTACAAAGCCTGTAGTTTTTTAAATCCCCCATAGATTCTTTCTAGAATGCACCAGCAAGTGTTTTAAGTGGAAAAACAAAATTACTTTTACTTGGGCTGTGTGTAAGAATGGAACTTTGAATCCTGGTTGGTTTGTTCCTTTCTCCTTCCCTCCTTTTTTTTTTTCCTGGAACAGCAATTAAGCAGTGTATTACCCAGCACTTTGAAATTGCTCAAACTAGTTCTCTCCAATATAAACAACTGATACTGCTGAATTTAAAACAAATTTAAACAAAAAAAAAAGTTTAAATTATGCTTGGAACGGTTGTGCCATTAAAGTGTTTTAAAGGTGACTTGCAAATACATCATTGTTTATATTTGCACACTTCAGTGAAAAGGTTGGAATAAGACTTTACATGGGCTCTTTTCCTTTTTTGTGGATTGGAACAGCCCTGATAGGCTGCTCTTCCCAGCAGCAAGGAAATGACAGAGATGGGATGGATGTTTTATACATTCCAGTCAAAATATTGTTATTGAATGTACTCAGATTCTTTGTTTTATTTAATATTTATTTGAGCAGTGAAGCTTTCCCCCCACCCCACATTCTTACCAGGCAGGTTTCTAGTTTTTTGTGTGATAATAGTTAATAATTTTCTAAAGCTTCCTATCAGATCCTTCGCATCCTACTGAAGCAGCAGAGAATGTAAAATCTGCTGGCAGGTCTTGTGTCTGCAGTGGAGTAATTACATGGAGTGCTGGTGGTTAAAATGACCAGAGAGCTCTGGGACTAATTGTAAGGAGTGACAGAACAGGGAAGTTTTATTGCTGCAGTTCCCTGAATTATGTTGAGCAGCAGCTGCATCAGCAGATTTCAATTACCACACTCCTGCTCCAGTCCCTCGGTGTCATCCTTGTTGGCATCAGACTTAACTATTGATCTTTGTATTTATAGGAGCATTTTGTGGTGTTTGGCTGCAGAGGTGCAGCTTCTTGTTTGGGAAGAGAGGAGCTTGTGAGGAAGACATTTCTGTGGGAGGAAATAAAATCATGTAGAAAACCCTACCAATATGAGGAGTAGATGAAGATTGTGCTGCCTTTTGCCAACCTGTCCCTTAAAATGCAGTGTTTTCTCATGGCAGGTTTGTAGCACAGTGCTTGGACTTCAAATGCTCAGAGACTGTGCAGGGAGAAACTCAGAGCTGGGAAAGGAAGCTCACTTTTCCAATAAGGATGATAATTATATACTGCTGGGGGTTTAAATCCTGATTTTGTTCTGTATATTTGCCACTTACTGTTTTCTGTCTGGGAAGAGTAACTGAAAAGAAACCACCATGGATTTGACAGGATCTTGGGAAAACATAACTGTGGTGTTGCAGGCAGCATTTACTGGCAGATACCTTTGCTGGAGGTGAGGGAAGGCAAAAAGACTCAAAAATGTTCACGTATTAAAAATAAAATGTTACTCTGTCAAGTGAATAAACTCTTCTGGGCCTTTCCTGACTCCTGCAGGGACACCACAAGTATCCCTGCTTTGATTTGGAAGTGATATTGCTGTGCAGGGATAAAGGAAGAGCTGAACCTCAACCCAGGGAAACACAGACCCTTAGCATGGGTGGTTTTTTGGCATTTTTTGGGGGGTAAGTGGGTTGGTTGGGATTTTTTTTTGTTCGTTTGGGTTTTTTCAAGTGGGACCTGACTGGTTTGTAATTTAAAAAAGTTTCTATGGGCAGTGTCATCCTGCCCTGTGCTGATTTCCCTTCCCAGCTGTGTCACCCCCCAGCAGCAGCAGTGTTTCACATCAGGCTGTGCCGACTGAATAATTCATCTGTGCACTCTCTAATGTGCTTCTGGCAAAATCACCTGGGGCAGTTTTAGTCACTCCAGAGCCAGCTCATCACATTGTGAGTGAAGCAGATGAAGGAGCAGATGCAGGAGCTGGTCCAGCACCAGATTCCCAGGCAGGGACACCCTGCTGGAGCACTGATGGCAGCTGGCTTTGGGGATCACTGACTGAATGGGGACCTTCAGCTCTGCAAGCAGCTGGCTCAATAAAGTTGTTTTTAAAGCCTTTTACAGTAAAAGGCCAGAACTGGCATGAGGCTGCTGCCCTGCTTGGAAATTTTTCCATAAAATTTGGAGTGTGCACAGCATTTGGATGCAGAGCTGTCGTGGGTCAGGGATTGGCTGACAGTCAGAATCTAATATTCTCATCTTCAGTGTTTGTTCTGATATGGGGGGGCATTTCATTCACATAATTTGTGAATGAAATTGCTGATCCTTTTCAAATACAGGATTTTTTTCCTTTTTTTCCTCCCCAGGCTATTTTAATAAATCCAGTGGTATCAGTAAGCAAATTGTGAGTGATGCTTGTGTCTGCCTACCCCACTCCCTGCACCCCCACATTTTTCATGCTAATCCATCACAAATTGATGGAATTTCAGGGGAGAAGACTGAACTGCTCAGTTCTGAGATCACTTCTCCAGCAGTCTGTGACAAAAACTGTCTCTTTCCTTTCTTATTAAGGCCATCAGAACGAAACAGTTAAAATTGATTTGACTAATTGCTCTCATTTAACTTTTTAATAATGAAATGCTCTGAGGCTGTGCAAGTTGTTAACAGTCATGTCCTTCTCTTTGCTTTGAGCAGTTTTACTCTGGGCACCGATCTCCTCACATTCCATATAGGTTATTGCACCTGGTATGGACTCACGCACGGCATTTAGCAGGGTACGAGCAACAAGATGCACACGAGTTCCTCATTGCTGCATTAGATGTGCTACACAGACACTGCAAAGGTAAGGCTTGTCCTCAGCCTCCAATCAACAAGGATTTTATTGCATCAAAAGGAGGTAGAACCATCTCTTCTTAAACCAAGTCTAGTGCCAGTACAGAAGGCACTCTTCCTTTAAAAACGTTCGGTAGACTTCAAACATTTATAAATAAATAAACCATTCCCACCGTCAAAAAGTACCAGGAGTTAGAAGCAGACAAGCCTGTACATTGGTTTGAATCACCATCATGATGTTCTCTTATTGGTTGTGAGTCACTGTCTTTTCTTTTAAATTGCCATTTTAATTCTATTTATACTTGAAGTAGTTAGAACTCTTACTCAGTGTGTCATGGGACTGATGAAAATAACAGGAGAGAGGCTGGGTCTTAATACTATTATTCTTCTTAAATGTGATTCTGCTGTATTTCTGATACCAGATTGCTTACAGAAATGTGAATAAGAAAGAGCAATGGGTGGCTATGGTATCTTGTTTTATTAGTCTGTATAGAACAATATGTAATTGTACAATACAATAAAAATATTCAGTGCCATGCTTTTCGATATGAAGTATCAAAGTCTTGATTTTGTAATATCATAGGAAATGATGTATTTTCTGTTTGTTAGCTGAAGTTAAGCTGAACTGAAAATTTCCCAATCTATCAATGTTTTCTCTAGCTTAATTCACTTACTGCAGCAGCAAAATTTTTACTCTTCCTCCAAGGGAAAAGTAGTCGGGTTGATATTAACAGAAGAAACAAAAAGTTCTTGGTTATCAAAAAGAAGATTTAAGCACTTAACTTTGCTCAGATGCTCTTAGGAAAAGCACTTAGAGTTTAGTTTCATGGCTTAACAGAGGACCATCAAAGGGAAGGCTGCTGCTGCTTCTCTGAGCCATTGTGAATCTTACTTTTATCTCTGAGGTAGCCCTGCATGGCAGGGGCTTGTTCACATCCATAATTGGTGCCTCCTCAAGAATCTTCTCCAAAAAAAGTATTGCTAAGGACAGGAGTACACAGAGCAGTTCCTCTGTAGTTATTAATATCTGTCGTTTGACAACCACTCACTGGATTTCAATAATCCAAATTAAACTGGTGTGGAAGTCCAGTAAGGAACAAAATCTACCCAAATATTGACTTCTCACTTCTTAATACTGAATAAATTCAGCTGCAAACAGAAGCACTTCTTTGTTCCTGTTAAATTTCTGAACCATTGATCTAAAAAAATCTTGAAGATTTTTTTCATCATTTTGGATATAAGATTATGCTCATATTTCTTCTACACATCCTTATTAATTAATGAAGTAGTATTTGTGTCTCAGAATTGTAAAGATAAAAACTTGCAACAATATACGTCCCTGAGCTCTTCTCAAACTGATAAAGAATCTGAAAAGACTTTAGAAAAAAATGTGGTTTGACTTTAAATGATGAATCTCTCTGACATATCTTCCTTGACATCTCTGCAGCCAGGTTTTCAAATTTCTGTTTCTGAAGAAATAGAGAGGCTTTTATTAAATCATAGTAAATAATCTATACCACATCAAGGTAATTTAAAAGCAGTGGTTGAGCAGTTGTGTGGGAACCAAACAAGTTAATCTAAACCAGAATTTCAAGTATAGTCATGCAAAACCACATTTGGAATGAGCTAGTTTTCAGTATAATGAGAAATTCTTCCCACTTGTGTATCCACACAGACACACTTGCATTGAAGTGTGCAGATGTAAAAATATTATTACTAATAGTGAGAATATGTCCTAGAGCTACAATAAGCAAATAATACCTCCCCTGCCAATATTAAATATTTATTTTAATGAACGAAGAAAGCTTTTAAAGCTTCCAGTCAATAGTAATGAAATTTTACAATTAACACACAGTGAAATAAAATAAAATAATGGGGGAAATTTTGCTCTAGGTTTTGGACATTATTCATGATTACCAAAGCTTCAGGCACCAAAGTAAATGAAAGTGTTCCTTATGTATAAATATCCAGTGATGTTTGTTTGGCTGCCATTAGTCATTTATTACTTTTCCATTCTATGTACTCAGCTGTCTTAATCAAGTGAAGACAAAGCTGGGAATATTTGTTGTTGATCTGTCACTGCCTAAATTAAGAAAAATACGTGATTTTGATGTCCTTATACAGATAAGTTTTGTAATCCTGTAACTGCCCTGAGATGATCATGTGGGCAGGCTGCCCAGGTAATTTTGGTTTGGTTTGGTTGGTGTTTTAAATGTTGGTTGAATCTATACTTTGTTTTAGTGACACCTGTGGAGTTTGGGAAGGCCAGGAAAGGTGTCTGATGTCCATGTGCATCCTGTGTGAGGGGTGATGGATGTGCTGGCACTGTTGGGTTGAGCTGTGGCATCTGGGCAGGGCATATTCTGCACCCTCAGTAGGGCTCCTCTGTGCTGCTGGAGTAATAGAAAATATTTCTGAATAAAAGGGGTCGAGTCTGTCTTACCTGTGCATCATTTTTTCATTTCAACAGCTGGAGGCAGGTGATCTACCTGGAAAGTAGTATTTTAGTGGAAAAAGTAGTGTAAATAATCTGTATTTCTGCCCAGGCTGCCAAGCATTAAGTCAGCTTTTAGTCAACATGACAGATGCATCTTTATCCTCAGTTCTCTGGGATAAATTCAGGGTTCTAATTCTGCAAACTTCCACTCTGGGGAGGTTCCAATCATGCAGGCACTTTTTAATTTCCCCAACCTTTGTGTCAGACGTCTTCAAGCTTGAGGAAACTTAAACCAGCATTACTGTTCTCTTAAAAGGATCAAGACTGCAAGTCAAAAATCACAGTTCTGCCCAGTGGCATCTCTGGTTGTGGGGATTTCTGTACTTATTGCAGGAGCAGCAGCACTCAAGTGACAGAGATGGACACTGATACACAAAGGTTCAAAAAGCAAGATAAAAAAAGAGAAGTAATCCTGTGTTTTTATCTCAAACTTTATTCAGTCTAAAAAAAAAGGAGAATAGTACTTTAAAGCTGATCATTCCTCAATGTTTTTGGATTTCTTGAAGCATTTTGTATTCTCCTTTAACAAGGGGTGCTGCAAAATAAATCTGAAACCAGAAAAGGAATGGTGTACTGAGATTTGGGAGGAAAACACTGCCCTGCTCTGCGAATTCTGTATGATATTCTTAGGGATTGGTAGAGCTTGTGAAACATGTCATCTGCTCTGATCCATATAGATTTGTGTGTACACTGCTTTGTCAGAAATAACAAGCTCTTGCTCAGAGCACCAGGGACCAAAGCAGAGCAGAAATATTAACATTAATGTCTTGTTTTGATAAACACCCCTTTTAAAATCTGACAATTCTTGACTTCCCTTTTCTCATTTAAAATACAGAATGGAAGATTGAGGCAAAACTTGTGTTTTTATATCAAAACCAAAAGCAATCTTAAAAAGTCTATAGCTGCTTTTATAGTTGCTATGTATTATTTACCTTTAGTGGTATATTAAATGCCTGATTTGCATACAGATTAACATGTTTAATTATTGCACAGACACAGTAGTAACCTGGGTGGGTTTTTTTAAGAGTTGTATTTAATATGAACCCAAACTCCTGAACTCAATTTTCAGCCATTCTCATAATCACATTAATGTGCACATTGATGTGGTTTAAAGTTTGCTTTTAGTCTTGTGCTGACCATTCATAGAAGCTGTTGATTTCCCTGGACCGGATTTAACCCCCCCCCAAAAAAAAAGTCACAAATTAAAACCTCATTTAGGAGACAGAAATGTTGAAGGGAACCTTAACTTGAGCACAACAATCTAGCAGCTTCTAATTCTCAGCTGCATAATATACCTCCCCTCAGCATCTGTTCCATATTGACAAGTGTGTGGAGGTGGTAATCTTACTCTTTTTTTCCCTCCTCTCCAACCAAATGTCATGGGAAATAATGTTGAGTGGGTAATACCCTTCTGTTTTGCTGGGAACAAGCTTGCAGGATATTCATTTAAGACCCTCTCATCTCTGATCTTAATTGACTTGTGTAATTGAAAAGGGAGAGCTCAGTTCTCTCTGGAGGAGGAAATGACTGTCTGCCGAAGGTGTCCAGCTGGGATGGTACCTGTAGGCCAGGGAAAAGCTCTCAGCATTGCTTTTTTCCTTCTGCCCCCTCAAAACAAAGCAGAGACAATGTTTGAAATGGGGAGATTACAAGGATGTGGTAGTTCCACGTGGATCCTTTAAAAAGGAAAAGTGGAGTTTTAACTAAAACCCAATTAATTCTATTTAATTTGTTTTTTCTTTAATGCTTGTGAATATAAGTGAAGCTTTTTCTGCAGGTGAAGGATGCCTTGCACAGTCTCTATCCTGTATGCCCTCTTCATTAGCTTAGCATAATTGAGCCCTTTAAAAGCTCTTAAGTTCAGTAAGATTTAGCTGAAATTCCCATCAAGAAACGCCTCAGACCGGGTGTGATAACCCCCAACTTGAACCTCGTACACTTGAAATCTAATTTTAGAGCATTTTCTCCAAGAGTCTTTTTAAGGAAACAATGTGCTTTTCTTGGCAATTCAGACAAAAGTTTCTAAAGCCTAAATCCGGCAGCTGAGGGAGAACTTTCCTGAGGCATTTGGAATCTAATTAACTCAAGTGGCCCATTGCAGCTTAGTAGGTATCACCTATGACTGCTTTTCCACACTTAGTATCTGCTGGAACTTTTGCCAGATTATTATATAATACTTTTCAACATAATTCTAAAGCTTCATTGGAAAGAAAAGAATATAATTCTGTCTGTTCCTACTACAAGAAAACTCTTAACTAGAGCACCTTGGGCACATGAAAATGGTCTGTTGCCCTACTTTTAGCAACTTTTCGTTTCTTCAAGTGGTTTTCTGGACATCCTTGAGTAGAAAACAATTGGTTTTGAGAAGTAGCTGAGATTTGAGGAGTATTTCAGTATTTCAATCTTAGCATTTCAGTTTCAGAAATCAAATACTTCCCAGTAAGGTAAATACACTGGGAAAACTGTCCAAACTTAGTTCTGTTGTAGAAGTTGCTGTTGCAGGAGATGGGAAAACATCTTGAGATGTAATTTGAAAAATAATCAGCTGGTGCTGTGTAGTAGTTGATTTGTGCTTCTCTGATTGCAAAGCAAGCCCAGTTTGCATCTGTCCTACCCAAGGAAAATAAGCAGTGGACAGTCTGGAAATCCAGGGAAAAGGTGTCATTCCTACTCCACCTGTGGGGAATGGAGGGAGAAGGCTTTGAAGCTGAGAACTGTGTGGATAAGTGTTTGAATATTTAATTCTGTGGTTACTGTGAGAAATTGAATTGGCCTAATCTCAGCACTCAAATCCTAAAAATGACACTTCACTCCTGGGACCTGCAGTGATGCCTAAAAGATGGGAATGTGTTCACTGTGCCCTTGGGGAGCTCAGAGCATTGCTGTGCCTCTGGAGAAGCTGGAGGAGGACACAGCATTCCTCCTCCCTTCAGAGAAGGACATCTTTCATTTTCCCACTGATGAAATCCTGCATGGAAGGTGCACATTGATGGTGAAAGGCCAGGATGGAGGCAGTGGGCTGGGGATTAGTGGCTCTTTACAAACCCTCTCCCCTCACTCTATTCACAGAAGTTGACTGGGATAGAAGTAAAAAGTAGAATTTGCTGAAGTTTCTTCTCTCTGGGAAGTTGAAATACTGATTTTCATGAACTACCTTGGCAACTCCTTTGTCTTAGAAGCTGATCTTTATGCCAGGCAGTGCAAAGCAAACCTCTGTAAAGGGAGATACCCTAAGCAAGAGTTTGGCTAAGAGCTGCTATGGCTTAAAGCTTCACCTCCACGTTTAGTCACCTTTTAGTTTTCTTCTATATTTTTCAAGGAATTCTGATCTTACTTCTTTGTTTTCTTCAATGCACAACTTCTGCAGGGTTCTGTATTATCTTTGTGAACTCACAGTTTAAGTTTTGAGTTAGAAAAAGTTACTGGAGACACAGTCCAAGACAAACCACTGTTCCCTCAGGGGATTTTTGACTTCTGAGCCTGTGTTTGCATTCCTGCAGGTGATGATAATGGGAAGAAGGCCAACAACCCCAACCACTGTAACTGCATCATAGACCAAATCTTCACAGGCGGACTGCAGTCGGATGTTACCTGTCAAGTCTGCCAGTAAGTCACTTTTCCTGATCCTGGCCTCATCTGAATCTGCACCCCCTCCAGTGCACTGCACTGAACCTTTCCTCTCTTGAATACCAGCAAATACCAGCAAAACTCCAGAAAGACAAGAACTGTGTAAGTGCAGCACCATGAGGCACCAGCACAGATTTCCCAGAGAAGCTGTGGCTGCCCCATCCCTGGGAGTGTTCAGTGCCAGCCTGGATGCAGCTCTGAGCAGCCTGGTCTAGTGGAAGATGTCCCAGCCCACAGGAAGGGCTGGAATGAGTTGATCTTGAAGGTCTCTTCCAACCAAACCATGCTGGGGCTCTATAATTCTATCAACTAAATGCAATCAGTTACCAGTTAACTGTCACATACCAAGATATACCTAAAAAGCTGCATGGAAAGTACCACAGGCTTATGCACACAAACCTTTTACTAGTATGGAAAAGGTTGTGTTTTCCAAGCTCATAAGGAAAATACTTCCAAGATCTCTTTGAATTTCAAATACATAATTGCAGCTACATATGAAGAAAATTCTGATACAGAACCACATTTTCCTTCAGTCAGGAGCCTCCTGTATCATCAGGAAAGGTTTCAAAGAGGCTGATGCCTAATGTAATCTCAGGTACCAGAAAAAAAAGCTGTTACAAGAGTATGGAAAAATGTATTTATTGTTCTATTCTGTACTGGAACAAGTTGACTTCTCTTTGGAGAGGTTTGGTGTTGCCATAGTGCAGAAGTCAAGAGTTCTTGTTTTTTGTTCTGCCTTGCATTCTTGCTGTCCTGCACATGGGCTGGGCTTGTTTGAATCTGCTTTTATTCTCAGTTTTCTGGAGGGATTTGCAAAAGATATACTGTAAGGAAAACATAAGAAATTTTGTACTTTGCCTGGTAGAGCACAGAATCCTTATGTGATAATGCAAAGCTTGATTTGTTATGACACAATATTAACATTGATGAAGCTTTGACAGAAGAAGTTTTCTTTTAAAAATTGACAACTTTTGCACAAAAGAAACAGGTGAAAAAGGTAGAATATTGAAGGCTTAATTAGGTTGCAGAGTGAAAGACACTAGTTTTAGGGGAAGGGAGAACTCAAAAAAAACACATAACAAGGAGCTTAGACCCCTGAAGTTCTCTTAAAAATGGATGCTGGAAGAAAAGATTTGAGTCAATAGCAGTTAAAATTTTAAGCAGCTTTTCCCACAGTCTGGCTCTTTGCTTGTCTTCAGCTGCCTTTGGAGAACTCTGATGGAGAACACGAGCTACTGCTTGGTGCAGGTATTCTTTGGCCTCTCAAATCCCAGAGGCTGTAGGAGATGCTGAGAGGAACTGCAAAGCTGAATTCAGTGCATTGCTGGACAGCAAAAAGTATTTTTAAAAAGCCTTCTCTTTTTTGAGGTAGCCTTAAGCACCATCTTCCATGTCTTGAGCAGACAAGAGCAGCTTCTAAGCTAGTTGGATGGCACATAGCTGTTGTCACAGATGTTAACTGGTTTATACTGGTCAGTAGTGCTTCTGTCTCAGAGCAGCTCTGCTTTGGGTCTCAGGGCCCCAGCGAGTGGGAGAATGTCTTAAATACTTTTATTTTGCATTTAATACATTTCCCCAAGCATGCAGCTTTTAAATATGCAGGGAAGCAATCAATTGTGGGAAACCACTCTGGAGCAGCTCTATTTTCTGTCATCTCTGAGTGCCCTCTAGGGGTGATGGAGATCCCAAAGTCCTTCGAATTAAATACCTATAGTGCACCCCAAAGCAAGAGAGAAACCGCTTCTTTGGCTTCCTTTAAAGGTGTTTGGAACCCTTCTCTTCCCCACAGTGGCGTTTCCACGACGATAGACCCGTTCTGGGACATCAGTTTGGATCTGCCAGGCTCTTCCACCCCCTTCTGGCCGCTGAGTCCGGGCAGCGACGGCAGCGTCGTCAACGGGGAAAGCCACGTGTCGGGCACCACCACCCTCACAGACTGCTTGAGAAGGTATGGCCTGCCACAAACACACCTTGGCCTTGCACAAAGGCAATTTGGCTTCATCTTGCTCTCCAGGTGGCTCTGAACACTGGGATTAAGTGATGCTTTGTCACAGCTCTGTCCCCAAACAGCATTTTTACACATATATTTGTTTTTCGCATGTGAGAAGGCTCAGAGCAACAAGAAGCACTCAAAGCCTTTTGCCACATGATGTAAGAATAAAACAAATTTTGCATTGCCTACTGCCAGGCAGTGTGGCTTCACATGATCAAAATCACTGATGTCTCTCTCCATGTTCTTGGTTCTGGTAGCTGAGGAGGCACATGGAAAGAGTTTATATTGCATTTAATATTTATCTAAATTCTAACACCAAGTAGGAATCAGATTTTTGCTTAGAGCACAACTCAGACTCAGCTACTGCCAGCTTAGTTGCAGAGATGCCATTAAGGATTAAAGGAATGGAGCTTTCAAAAAGAAAAGGAAAAGGTAATTCTGAGGCTGACACTTAGGCATCTTGGAAACAGGTACCTGGGGAGAAGGTTATGGCTTTGTGTACAGCTCACTTGGATCTTTCAGCAGATCTGAAAGTCATTCTCTTGTGGCAAATGCAGATATTTGCCTGAGGAAGAGGTTACCTGGAGCCTGGGGCAAAGCTAATCCTCCTGAAATAAAATTCATAGTCTCTAACATCTGATTTCTAATCTGCTTGACACCGTTAAGATCAATAGTTTTAAGGAAAGGAGGGAATTAGTACAAATGAAAAATTGCTGATGCAGGAAGACATCAAGAGGCAAAAGCAATTGAATTCTGGTGATTTTCTTCAACATAGAGATTAGTAGAATTACAGTTGATTATAGGGAAGGGAAAAACATCCAGGTTCAAAGATACTTCCAAAAAGTATGGATTTGGAAGGAAGTTGCACTCTAATGGATAAAGAGGATGGGTTTATGTTTTTATCCAAAAGTTAGCAAGAAAAAAGATGTGTAACTTCACGTCAGTGTGGCCATGCAGCTGAAGTTGACCTGAAGAAGGAAGGATTGAACAGGAATGTCACACAAAAATGGAAATACAAGGGCATTCCAAACAACTTATCAGAGCAAGTTTATGAGCCTTTTTAGAAACTTAAGGGAAAACAGATAAAAAGTAAAAAAAAAAAAAGAAAAACAAACCAGAGAATGATGGCACATTCCAGGTAAAGGAAATCTTGTTAATTAATCAGGAAGCTGTGATGCCATTTAGTGCTGGAGGCTGCTTTGGCCATAGTCAGAATGAGAGTGAGGGACAAACTGACACCGTGTTGCCCTCACATTCTTCATGTGCATTAATGAAAAAGTTTTAACTATATTTTGAAATACTTCATCTCAAAAATCCTCTGTTACAAGGCAGCCTCTGGGGAAATGGTTGATTTGCCCTGTGGAAATCTAAATTTGGGGGAAAGGACTGAGAAGGCAAAGTCCATGGTCCTGGCCTTTCTGTGCTGATTTTCTGGAAAATAAGGATTTTGCTTTAGTTTATAGTGAGAATATTGAGGTAATCCATTTCCTGTGAGCACTTCCCTGTTCCCTAATGGTCTCTCCCCATGGCTCCTTTGAGCAGTTCTGTGTGAAAATTTTGGAAGAGATTTTTCTAGTTGTCAGCAAAGGTTTTTCAGAAGGGTATCTGTATTTTGAAAAGAACTTTGTGTTTACAGACCTTTCCATCTCAGAGCTTTGATCCCAGCCCTGGAGGGCTACAAGGTAGAATAGTGTGTTGCAGAAGAGTGTCTTCCATATCAATGTTTTTGGGTTTGAAAACAAAAGATTTTTCTTTGATTTCTGTATGAAAATGAGCTGCTCTGCTGTAGGATATGAACTAATACTGAGCTCTTTTCTCAGCCACTGATTCACTTCAGTGCAAGTTAGAGCAATGATCCATATCACATTTGGATATCTGAGCCATAGCACTTTACATTATTATGGTTTTATTGTAGAATTTCCCAAAATTACTTAAAACCCACTGGCTCTTTTCTCTTGTGCCAGTGACCCACAAGTAAAATCGTTTTCAGCACATGTCAAAAACCATCTGATTGTTTTGTGCTTTCCTTTGCTTTTCAATATTTTTTTAGGTTTACAAGGCCAGAACATCTAGGAAGCAGTGCCAAAATCAAATGTAGTGGTTGCCATAGCTACCAAGAATCTACCAAACAACTCACTATGAAGAAGTTACCCATTGTGGCCTGTTTTCATCTCAAAGTAAGTTCACAGGGGGCCAACAGAGCAGAGGATGTGATTTCCTCTCTGAGAGGATGAGCTGAATTCTTGGATGTGTTTTCTGACTAAATTTTTATGATATAAATTAATATAGAGAACATATTGCCTTGCCCAGCTAGATTTTCTATTAAGATAGTGTTTCATTATGTCTGATGGAGCTTTGCAGTGTGTCTGGGGAAACTTAACCAGCTTGAATGTAGAGACAGAATGGAAGGCTGCTCCAAAACCTGAACCAGCACCGAAACCAATCTCCAGTTACACTCCCTCATCCTACAGGGTACAATTTTTACACTTTCACTGAAAGATTGCCACTGTATTGAAGGAAAAGCATGGAAAAGTTCTGATACCAATTTTCCCAACTGCAGTGAAGTTTTAAACATTTGATACATTTCCAAGGCAGATGTCACGTGAAATTATGGCAGATAATGTCACAGTTGTGGCACTTGGATAGTTCAGTCCTATTCAATTTCTGTCTGAAATGTGGTATAAAGTGAGCAGCTGTCACAGCAGGTGAAGTCACTCTGTCAAGAGGCAAAGGGTCCTTGGAAAGCGATGCCACATCCTGGAAAAAGGTGTTACAGGTGGGAATTCACAGGCCTTCCCAGACTTTGGGACAGTCATGGCTGCAGGTGTTCATCCCCTCCAGTTTCTTCAGCTGCATCTTTGCCACTGACCATGAGGATGTGCAAAGTCACATGCCAAAGATGTTCTAGCCCAGCCAGCTCCTTTGTTTTAATTTGGTTTCCTGAAGGACATTTTTTCATCTCTGAATTGAGGTCTCAGGAGTGCTTGGCTTTTGGAGGCAATTTTGGCCTTTTGTTTTTATTGCTATAGAGTAGTTAACAAGACAGACCTTCATGATTCTGCCCTTTAGGCAAGTCAAGGTGAATGTGCTCCACTCCTTTCCTATACTTTCAGTATTTATGTTATCCCAAATGACTGAAGATTTTTTGGAAAATAAATTACTTTTCCTAAGTGACTGTGTTGTCCTGTCTATGCAAAATGCAAATTTCATTTTGTGTGTTAATGCAAGAGAGAAACACAAAAGATAGGAATTACAGAAGTCTCAGCTTTTCACATCTGGATCTGTTGCTAGGGAATTGCTACAGCATCACAATTGGAAAATAATTAACTTGAAGTGTAAATAGAGCAGAATTTCTGAGAAATGGAGAGGGAAGCTGCCTTTAAGTAGACACTCATTCATCTCTTTCTGGTATTTGTTCTTGTTTCTATTTAATGTTCAATGAAGGAGATGAGGAGAGGATGGTGGGTATTGCAGGCCCCTTTTGGCTGAGGGACAAGGCTTTTTTTGTTAGCATATTCCATTTTTTGCCTTGATTTGAATGGATATTCCTGTGTAGGCTTGACTCCTGTCACTTGAGATGATTGGAGGGGTGGATTCAGAGTGTGAATTTGAAGGCAAACTCTGTTATCACCAGTTCTGTGAGCCAGGGTAGGCAGCAGCCATGGGTTTGAACAGCCCTAGTGCAAATGAAATTTGGGTAAATGCTCTGTGTGCTCTCCCTGTTTAATATATTTTTTCTTTGATGTCAGGCAGGAATAAGTTTGTATGAATACATATCAAGGTGAATAATCTAATTAATACTGTATTAACATTGAGCCCACAAATGCTGGTTTATTTTCCTGGTAGAAATGTGTTGTTATTTACGTGGACATTCCCAAAGAGCTGCTAGGAAAAATCTAGGGCTGTCCCTGCATAGTGACTGCTAATGTGCTTTCATGTTATTGTTTCTCAGCTTAGGACATTTATAAAAGACATAAAAATTAACTTTTCTCTAAAGAAAAATCCTCTTGCCTTTGCCTGCAGCGGTTTGAACACTCAGCCAAACTGAGGCGGAAGATCACTACGTATGTCTCGTTTCCACTGGAGCTGGACATGACACCTTTCATGGCTTCCAGGTGGGTCCCAAATCCAAAACTCCCCACAGACTGAGCAGAACTGGTTCCCAGTTTATACATGTGCAGCACAGAACAAGGAGCATACTTGAGAGGGTACAGAGTCTGTGGTGGTACTTCTGCCATGAGCTTCTCTGTGGAAGGTGTAGCTTGTCTAAACCCATTTTTAGATAAACTCTTCAGTTTCATGTGCCTGGAAAGGATTTCTATTTAAACATTGTGGTGGGGTTCTTTAATTAATGGGTGTTATGTTTTTGGTTGCCTGTTAAATTTATAGACCCAAATCCATCCTGCCTTCAAATTCTTGCTTTGGTCCCCTCAGTGCCCACCCACCTGCTATCCTGTGCAGTTGGCCAGAACACAGCCAACCTAATCCCTAACCAGTATTCATGAAGTTATAAAAATCCTTCCTCTTTATTCCTGCACATATGCAAATCTGGGGGGTTTTGTTTAGTACCTTCAACTTCTGTTTAGAAAATGCTGCAAGAAGCAAAAACACAGTCGAGATTAAAATAGAAACAGCAAGACTTCTCCCACCTCCCAGGTTTGTGGAAGACATGGCATTTATATAAATGCACCTTTATGAAAGGAATTTCATCAGCTTAATTAAAAAATATTTGTCAAGTATTCATGCAAATATGCAAGAGGATATTCAGATTTAATTTATATCTGAAGCAGTGCAGAAAGCCCCAGACCATGGTATCTCTTAACAGGAAGACTGTATTTGATGCTGAAATTTTACTTAAAATTTCAAGCTTTGCCTGCACTACTCATTTCCCAGGAAAAAAAGTAGATGCTTCTACCAAGAGAGAAAGGAGAGCCTTGAAGCTCTGTTAAATACTGTTATATTAAGAATATATGGTTTATTCCAATATATTCTGGAGATTTTGAGACTTTCTTGTTCCTCTGTGGTGAATTCTCCCTGGATAGAAAAGGCTCTGCTGATAAAAGGTATCCAAGATAATGGAATAGAGATGGGATAATCAGCAGGCATAACTCAGTAGTCTGAATTTCACCAGCTAGGAAATCAACAGCATAATCGTATTGCTGCTGTCAAAACACAAAATGAATTTACAAGTCAGAGCCGGGATGATTGACCCATCACAAGATAAAGGATTGATGTAATTAGATAATTTCCTGGGTTTCAAATACAAATCTTTTCTTAACCTATTTTTAAGCTTTTTGGATGAAACATTTGACGTAAACAGATGTGTATTTGAAACCTTGACCAGGAGGAGAAATGGTGTTAGTGATGTAGCACTGCTGTGAGAGCAAATAAAGCATCTTGAGCATCCTTATCAACCCTTTGCTGCTCGGCTGGAATAAAGGACCTGGATTCAGCAAACGGGTTGTGTGTCATGTCAGAGCAATTTCCTGGGTTTGGGAAGCCACTGCTTTAAGTGACTGCATTTTTGTGTGTGTGTGTGTTGCAGTAAAGAGAGCAGAATGAACGGGCAGTACCAGCAGCCGACGGATAGTCTAAACAATGATAATAAGTAAGTGGTGCATTCCATGACTCCTATTGTGAAAGGTAGTTGCCTTCTAGAAGGAGATGGTGTTGCTTTATATCCTGCAGTGCCAGTGCATTACCATATCTGACAGCACAGTAAGTCTGAAATGTTGCAAAATAAAGCTTCACTCACTGCAGTTCCTGCCCTTCTATGGGGCTCTGGCAGTTGTTCCAGAGCTGAGGGTGATATCTCCCCAGCAAATGATCTGTGGGCAAAATTAAATGCTGTGGTCACAATATTTATTACAAGGGATGGGTGTTGCCTTGAAATATTCCTCTTCCTATTGCAATGGCAAAGGCAGTTCCAGAGCACCAAAGAAAGTTAACAGAACATTGACACTCAAAGTCAAGAGTAGATCCCAATAATCCTGGGCCTGTTGGTCAGGTGTTGATTCCAGTCAGAATAAATGATGGATAGGTGTGAGACTTGCTCAAGAATGTAAAGGGGGTGTAATTGAAACCAGTATCCATTCCTTTATGGGAAAAGAAATGGTCACACAAACCTTACCTCTTCAGTTAAGTGAGGTTACAAGTTTCATTGCTGCTCTTGTGTATTTAAATTCAAGGCACTTGGTTTGCCACTAAAAGTTTCAGTAAGAAACTGGAATCACACAGAGATGTAAAACCAAACTAAGCAGGTCTTAGTGCAGGTGTCACCCAGGCAGGTGCTGTGTGGGGATGCAGCTTGAATCATTGGATGTGGGATGTTCAGTAGTGTGAGAACAGGTCTGAAGGTAACACAGGTGATCACTTTCGAGGTTTGCACATGCCTTAGCTTCGAAGCTGTTAAAAATTGAGCAGATTTAGGTAATGAGAGCAAAGACCCGTGGATTCCTCAGGGATCTGGGTGCCAGGGAACATCTGGGGCAGTGTCAGAAAGCTCCAGCTGGGACTGAGGGTGCTGTCCATCCTATTGGATTCAAGGACTCCCCTGGAGAGGGTGGCTCTGAATCAGTGGCTCTGTAGGCAGTCAGTGAATAGGTGCCTTGTTGTGGCACCTCTGTGTCAAAAGAGTTCTGTGAATTTTGAGCTTGAGTAGGACAAGTGAGATTAGAGAGATTATTTTACCATTGTGTAGCTGTGCTTGTGTCACACACAGAGTGTGAGGGCAGCGTTTTATGAAAGAGTTAAAGAGAGTGGAAAATGCTTGAAAAGGAGCCACTAATGTATTTAAGACTGGAAACAAAATCTTACCTTAGAACAAAAGAGCCAAAGATTTCAGTCTTGCACTTTTAAAAAAAGAAAAGGAAAAAGGAAATGAGAGCAACTTGATTATCAGGATCTTTTTTGGACCATAGGTGGGCCTGTAGGTTTTCAGACAAATGGACAGCAGCATCTGAGAGCTGGAAGTTGAGGCTGAATATATTCACTGTTTCAGAATAAGTACAGGCTTTATAGATTAAGGACAGTTAATCAGTTCAGCAGTTTATCATTAGAAATATCTAAGATTACCTCCTTCCCCATACCTCAAATGCATTTTATCTGGTTCAGTAGACTAAATCAGGGAAGTAGAAATTCAGACTGGATGATCAGTGATCCTCTTCAGGAACACACCAGTACTGATTTATTTCAGAAGCAGATTTGGTAGCTGCTATTGGTAAAGCTGACAGTGGTCATCAGACTGGAGAGTTGCAGAAATAGCAAGACAGGAAAAGAAAAATGTTAATTTTTTTCCCTGGGCAAGGCCACCCTCTTCCCAGCTGGTGTTAAAGCTGGTGTTTTACTGATACATCAGATCCTTTACCATTGCTCTGTTTTTTATAAACAAAAGTTTCTGCCTGCATGAAATATCTCTTGTTTTCCCCCTTTTGATCACATATTCATGATGTGTTTTCTGTCCCAGGTATTCCTTGTTTGCAGTAGTTAATCACCAGGGAACCTTGGAGAGTGGGCACTATACCAGCTTCATCAGGCAGCACAAGGACCAGTGGTTCAAGTGTGATGATGCCATTATCACCAAGGCAAGCATTAAGGATGTGCTAGACAGTGAAGGGTAAGTGGTCCCCTGGGAAGGGGAAAGGAAGGCAAACTTGAACCTTTGTTGGGTTTTCTTTACTTTTAAAAACCCCTTTTAATCATAGAGAAAAATAATTTCTCTCTTGAATATCTTCTGTAATGCTCAGTGCTCCAGCATTGAGACTGCACAATTGTATTTACACATAATTGCTTTATAAGCCTGGATTTGCTGAAGGGAGGGCAAGGATGAGGGACATCAGATGACTCTGCAATGTCTGGAACTGGTGCCCATGTCCAAACTCCTGCTAATGGAAGGGATTCTGAAAATCAAAGTGATGTGATCACCCAGTGCAGGAGCAGTGCTTACCTCTATGACACAATCCAGTCTGTGCCTGCAGAACCTGTGGATTATTGTGAGTGTAAAAGGTTTGAAGAAAAGCCATGAAGGAAGTGCTGTGATCCTGAATAGCAAGGCTCTATGGGAGGCAGGTAGAGAACATGAGCTGTTTCTTAGCTCTTGGCTTTAAATTAATCTCAGATTGACATTATGCCTTCTGATATTTATATTACACGAGTTTTGGGAGGACAGAGCAGTATTTTTCAAGGGAAGCACCATAGTGTTCCTCATTTGAGGGAAGCACTGGGGACTGGTATATGTTCCAAGAAAAAAACAACTTAAAATCTGAAGTCTTCATTTTGCATTTTCAACTATGGACTTGGCACTGCAGAGATAAGTTTTTACCATTCTTGTTTTAATTACTTGTGACATTTTCAGGGATTGCTGCAGGCACAATGTTCAGGTTGTAATTTTTTTTTATAGATTTTTCCATTTGTCCTTTTTTTAAACATCAATCGGGAAGTAAAACCAGAAATCTGTAATACCTGAATTTTAGTGTTAAATGACTTGACAGGGAACTTCTGCTTTGAGGTGAGCAGAGCAATGAGTTTGTTGTAATTCAGTACCACATACCTGGTGCTCAGGTGGGGTTATGCCCATGGAAGAACCTGCCAGAGGCAAGGAGGAGAGGTTGTACAACACAACTATTGCCCAGAAAGGCTGGTTTGAGCTTTGATGCATTTCCCTGACTCGGATAAAGGCTGAGTGTGAGGGAATCCATAGGGCTTGGATGGAATTATAACAATTGGAACATCTCAGAAGTGCTCTGAGGAGTCACCAGTGGCTGTGTCAGTGTGGGAACAGGTTTGTGTGGAGATCAGTCCCCTCCTGTGTGACTGCTGCTCCCTTCTGTACCAGTACACACAGCAATTAGGGACAGGAAGAATTGCATCCTTTAAAACACCAGATTTGAGTACAGATTGACACATGGGAGATTTGACTGGGACATGAGTGTTCAACCATGTGGCTGCTGCTTCATTTTGCTTCTGTTCCAGTAAATGGGAGGCAGTTTGCAGTAATCAAACTGATCTCTGGTAGTGTGACTCTAAAGCAACAGTTGCCTCTTAAAGCACCTTTATTTTATGTCAAGTTAGTGTTAAATAGTTGCTGCCTGTCTGGGCACCAACAAAATCCAATATTCCAGAGTTTTCAGATCCTGAGTAGATTTTCATAGAATCATAGAATGGGCTGGCTCAGTAAAGACCTTAAATCTCATCTCACTCCAACCCCCTGCCATGGCAGGGACACCTTTCACCATCCCAGGTTGCTCCAAGCCCTGTCCCTGGCCTTGAACACTTCCAGGGATGGATGAGGCATCCATGGGGATCCTCTTTGATGTACAGCTGTTCAGTTCCCTGAGTTGCTGGTAAAATTATGTCAGCTGGCTTCCTTCCTTCTCATCTGTGGTTAGTGGGGATTTCTTTTCAAATTGAAAAGAAAACCAAAATTAACAACCCTCATGTCTTACAGTTACATCAATTGAAACTCATCTGCTTTGGCACAGAACTGACACTGTCCCTGTGCTCTCTTCCAGATATTTGCTGTTCTATCACAAACAGTTCCTGGAGTATGAATAGCCTTATCCAGCAGCTTGTCAGATGTAAACAAGGAAGAAACAACGCAAGCCTTCTGAATCGACACACAAACCTACCTGAAATGAAAAGACCCATTACAAACCAACTCGCACTGAGCTGTAACAGGACCTACTTGACACTGACTCACAGCCTGGAGAGTGAGAAATGAACAATGTCCGACGTGTGTGCAGTCCCACGAGGACAGAAAGGGGGAAAAGAGGCTGCAGTCAGTCACTTAACAGAGGAAATATAAAATGAAAGGAATGCTCTGGGTGGGGGAAATGGGAGCAGAGGAGTCCGGGCACTGGTACATCTCCTGTGTTCCTCCAAAATGTGTGTGGGAAGGCAAAGGATTCTACCCTCATCTCCATAAAGCATCTTCTCCATTCGGTGCTTCAGCTCCAACGACCAATCATATAACAGTTAAAAATTAAAAATCCAAACCCATTTTTTTATGCATATGGGTCTGAAAGCAGTAGAGTGGAGGAGGAGGGGATGAGACAACTAAAGGACTTTGCAAGTATCTTTTTATTTGTGAATTTTAGTTATTAAATAAATACAGTATGAAACTATTAGGCTCTTTTTTTTCCAACAACCATAAAAGAAATCCTGGATTGTGGAACTGAAGCTGCAGTACTCAGACAGGTTTTCAAGCATGCCTGCTTGCACAGGTAACGTTCAATGCCATCGGACTGCTCATCCAAAAGCATCAGCACAGATTCTGTTGTTTGAGCCCTTTTTTGTTTTGTTTTCTATAAATAGCTATTTTCTTAAATTTTTTTTTCCTTTTATTCCCTTTTTTCACGAGAATGAAATTCATAAATGCAACCATCAGTAAAAATGAATGAATTGGCGTGTTTATACTGTAAAATGGTCTTGGTTCTTTTTGGTTTTGTTTTCGTTTTGTTGTTTTTTTTTTTAATCTTGTGAATAAGTTTGAATTTCTCAAAAGCGCTTGTTTTGTTGTTCCTCGTTTTGGTTTGTTTTTTTTCCCCCCCTGCTGCCTTCCAAAGGTGGATTTATATATATCTGACACTTGAGAGAACCTCAGTGGTGAAAAATGTACCATCTGTTGGGAACGGTCGCTGCCGGGGCAGCTTTGAGCGATGGATCTGCTGCTACTGAGCCCTTCTGCAGTGCTCTAAGTAAACAACACATTTTCCTGGTGTATGCTAGGCTGGTATTGGTTCCTTGTATCCTCCCACATGGATTAACTCTTCACGTGCTCTTCTCCTCTTGCAGTGCCACAGCCTGTGTGTCGGTGTTGTCAGCTCACAGCTCTGGGGCCTTTCCTCCCCCTCCATGGCTGTGATGAGCTGCTCCTGCTGGATCTTGCTCTCAGGAGCTTGGGCTGAGGGTGGAATCACAGCCTGGGAGAGGAAGCCTTCAGAGCTGGAAGAGCAGAAATATCTTTGTTCTCCCTTGTGGAGAGGGTGAAGCATCAGTTGGGCACTGTGTAAGTTGGTGTCACACCACAAGTCACAGAATGGCTTGGGTTGCACTTTCAGGATCATCTTGTTCCAGCCCCTGCCATGGCCAGGACTACCTTCCACTGTCCCAGGCTGCTCCAAGGCCCCTCCAGCCTGGCCTTGGACACTTCCAGGCATCCAAGGGCAGCCACAGCTTCTCTGATCTTTAACCTCTGCATAAATCCCCAGTCAGCCATTCCTCAGCTTTCCAGTGTGGAAAGGCAGGGAGGGATCTCAGCCTTTAGTTCTGTGCTTTAGGAAGGACGTACAGCTGTCTAACCTGCTCGAGAGAAACCAAAAACCAGGAAAATAAGGGAATTGAGTGTGTTTGGTTTTTAAATGAGCATCTGACAAGAGCAGCGGAACAGAAGGATGGTGAAATTCTTTTGCGCACAGTACGAGGAGGTTTTGTACATCTGTGCCAGGGCAAGGAGGAGGAAAGGACGAGCTGCAGCATCTCGAGGAGTGTTGGGTGTGGTGTGGGGTGCCCCGGTGCCGCCCAGGCCATCGCCTTCCCTGCCTGTGTAACACATCCCGCCGGGGCAATTTAATTTCCATCGCTACTCGGTGAAAGCGGAGCGATGGCTCGGTTTGAAACACGGCCGGGCAGCTGCAGCTCCTGCAGGAGAAGGGGGCCCCTCCTTCCCCCCGAGCCCAGCACGGCATCGTGCGACGCTTTCTGCTGCTGTTTAATAATGCAGCAGCCTTGCGGAGGAACCAGGCTCTCGTCATTCCCAGCGCTGCTGCATTGGCATTCCCGGCTGGACCAGCGCTGCCACCGCGCGGCAGACACCCGGCAAGGGAGGAGGATGATGAGGAGGATGAGGATGATGAGGATGAGGATGATGAGGATGACTCCGGCGGTGCCTTCGCTTTGTGGCGCCGAAGTCTGAGCCTTGGCTGCCCTTTTAATGAATTCTGTTTTCCAGAGCACACGCTCAGCCGGCAGAGCTGCTGCAGCCGGCTTTGTTAAGCCTTCAGGAACAAATTGTTTAGGGACGAGGCAGCCGTATAAATCACCCTTAATTTCTCCTCCCCGCCCATCTGGTGGAGAGGGTTCTGCTCTGTGCGGCTGCACGGGCGCAGATGGTTCTCGGGGGGAGCTTTCAAGGCTCTCTTTCTGGTTTCAAAAGCAGAATTTCTGGGGTATTAAAGGCTCTATTATTCTTTTCTTCCCCCCCTCTCCCGCCTGCCATCCCCCGTTTCTCTGCCCGAACCACACCAGGTTCTATTTCCAGCAGCAGTAAATCCATGCCGGCTCCGAAAGGAGGGGACAGCATTTTCCCTTTTCCTATAAAAATGGAAGAGCAGCTGCTGGCGTACGAGCAGCGCTACCCCTCATGCTGTTTTCTCTCAAACACACCCTTCTCTCCCCCTCCATCCCTTCAGGCAGCTCATGCACTGAATTATTTCTCCGTGGTTTTTCCGTGGAACTCCCTCAACATCGCCTGTAGGAAAACGCCACGGAACACAAAACCTCCCTGATGTGCTGACACTCAGCAGTGACAGGCTCCATCCTCCGCCAGTGACAGCTCCTCATCCGGGGGAGCAGTTTGGGCTTGACTTGTTTGTTTTGAGGTTCATTTTCTATCGGCACAGCTGGATCTGTTGGGAGGAGGCATTTGCAGAAATGACTGGAAACAAAGAGTGGTGCAGCGATGCAGGCTCACGGTGGGGTGTGTTCTGTTACCTGCCAGCACTGAACACAGCTCTAGAGGGACACAAAAATAGCCACAAAGTGGTTTAGCTACATTTTCATGTCCTTCAGCCACTCAATTAACGACAAAGATTTGCCTGATGCTGGTGCCTGATGGAAAAAGCAGAAATGTGAGAATTGGTTAAACCCTGGGCAGGGGCTCTTGCTCAGAATCAGTGCCCTTAATTCCCTGTGATTTGACTCATCCCATCTGGAATGGCTGGTGTCCTGTAAATAGTGTCCCTCTAATATTGGAACTGATGTCTCCAGGTATGATCCTTTGGATCTGCTGGCCAGTGGCTCTAAAATGTGATGCCAAATCCATTGAATCCTCTTGGTTCTCCAGCTAAGGGTGTTTGTTATTTTCCTGCTAATTTGTTCAAGTTGTTCTGTGTTACCTTCTCTCTGCTGATAATTGTTGTTACATTCCCACAAGGAGGGGAGGGTGAGGGATGCTCTTCTCTTGTGTCTGGGAAGGACTTGGCTTCTGATGAGTGTTTTCCCCAATTTTTGAGACACCAATTTTTGATGGTGGCAGGAGGAGCAGCCCTGTCCCAACCGTGGCTTTGCCTGGGTGTGAGGTGAGTGGCCTCCTGAGCCAGCTGGGGCAGGAGCTGCTGGTGCCACACAGGGTGAGCTCCTGCTCTCACTGGCACAGGCATGGCCCTAAAATCCTTCTCATTTGAATAATTGATGCCTCTTGAGCCTCCAGGGATGCCGTAATTTTAACACCGGTGGCACTTGTTCACTAATTCTGTCCCGTTTTTTAAATAAGGTTCTGAATCTCTTTGTATAAATACCATGACCAGGGGTTTCTGGAGGTGACACTTGCAGGTCTGTAGGGCACCAGAGCTGGGCTGGATCCATGTGTCCCCAGGAGCTCCCTGCTGGAAAGGGGCAGCCTGGTGAGGCACTGGCTGCTGCTGAGGGTTTTCCTTCTCCTGAATTCCCTGTCCTTGCTGGGAAGTGCTTGAGCAGAGGGGGCACAGAGCTGGGGGCATTCCCAGCCTTGCTGCCAGGGGAGGATGTGCTGGTGCTGCCCCAAGGCAAAACCCTTCAGCTGGAGCTCTGATTCCAGCTCTGACATTCACAGGATGTGAAACTGTGCAGTGAGTCCAGAGAGCTGCGCCAGGGCTGGAGCCCCTCTGCCATGGAGCCAGGCTGGGAATGTTCAGCTGCAGGAGAGAAGGCTCCAGGGAAACCTCAGAGCCCCTTCCAGGGCCTAAAGGGGCTCCAAGAGAGCTGGAGAGGGACATGGGACAAGGGCATGGAGGGACAGGACAAGGGGGTATGGCTTCAAACTGCCAGAGGGCAGGGTTGGATGGGAATTTGGGAAGAAATTCCTCCCTGTGAGGATGGTGAAGCCCTGGCACAGGGTGCCCAGAGAAGCTGTGGCTGCCCCTGGATCCCTGGAAATGTCCAAGGCCAGGTTGGATGGGGCTTGGAGCACTCTGGGATAGAGGAAGGTGTCCCTGCCATGGCAGAGGGGTGGAATGGGATAATCTTTAAGGTTTCTTCCAACCCAAACCATCCTGGGATTCTCCCTGCAGAGTCTGGGAAGGGAAACCCAGAGGAGGAAGAGATGTGGGGCTGTTGGTGCTGGGGGGAGCTGAGCCCCAGTGAGGGTGGGGGACGTGGGGCTGCAGGAGGGCAGAAGGAGCAGGAGAAGCCAAGAGGCTTTGGAGGTCTGAGCACGAACAGGAACCTGAGGAGCAGAGCAGGAATGCAAAGAGAGGCTGAAGGAGGCAGGACATGAATGGCAGAGTAAGAGATGGTGGCAGGGCAGGAGAGAGGCTGGGCTGGAACAGGAACCGAGAGCCTGGGGAAGCTGAGGGAGAGATTTTAATCTATGCCAGGGCACAGAAGGAGGGAGAGCTGAGGCTGAGCAGGGGTGGAGGCCAAGGTGACTTCTGGGACTGAAAGATTTTTTGAATTCTTGATGAATTGGGTTGCTATTGATGCCACAGGATTTGGGGCCGTGGTGTTGGAGGCTGTGGGAGCTGAGGCTGAGGGGCAGGAAACCACAGGAACAGAGCAGGAGAGCAGAGGGCACTGGAGCAGATCCCACAGGAGGGGGCTGAGGCTGCTGTGGAGGTGCAGGGGAAGGTGCTGATGTGAGAGGGGAGGCCAAGAGGGCCTCCAGGTTTGCTGGGACATAGAGAAGCTCTGGAGATTGGGAGGCCCATGGACTGTGGATGCTGAGAGAGTGAGAGGCTCAACCTCCCAGGTGATGCCTTTTTTAATGATAAGGAAGTATTTACATTTAAAGGAATGTATAATATAGAAGGGATAGAATCTGTTATAACTCTGCTCATGTTTTCTCCAGCTGTCTGCTTTCCCAGCACCAATTTGTGCATATACTGAATTACATTTATTCTTCCAAGTTTAAAGCTCTAGTTTGAGACAGTGGAGGGGATGGGCTCCTACCAGGAGTGATTCCTCACCAAACAAAAAATTCCTACAGTCTCCTTTAATGGAAATGAGGACTTTCAAGTTACACATTGAAACCCCTATTTTTCCATGGTAGCTTTCAAAGACAGGTTAGATAAAAATATTCTCTCAAAGCAGCTTTAACTCCAGTGGATTCCTCACTTCTACAGCTCTTCAGAATAACCCAGGTCAGATATATACAAATCCAGTTTTGTAGAAAGGTCTCAGCCTTGGATAAATTTTCATATTGAAACCCAATTCCATTGCAGATTTTGGTGCCTGTCCCAGCTCTTCGTGTGCAGGATTGTGTCCTGTTCATGAGGCAAAACCTCACCATCACCCATGGCTGGAATCTGACACTGGAGCTTCCCACACTGCCTCCTTATAAATGTCACCAGTAAATCCTTGGATGCAATTCCATGTTTCAGACGTTTACAGCTGTGCTGGAAATTGTTCTGATACCTGAAGGAGTCTCCAAGCAGGGAGAGGTGAGCTCTCCATGGGGACCAGTGGGACACCACTGGATCCTTTTCAGGGATGCTGGTGCAGGAACCAGGATGAAAAGCCTCCAGGAGATGTCCCCAATGGCACTGAGGTCAAGGTGGAGGATGAAGTCAGATGCTGCTACATGGGAAGCAACTTCTTTCACTGGGAGTGCACAAGAATAATGGGAATTTAGTTTCCTGAGTGGAAGTAAACAGCTCTGTGCAACCTCCAGGGCTGTCCTGGCACAGCCTGGGCTGGGTAGAGACTATTCCAGTCACTGGCAACAGAGGGTGAAGCAGCTTTGATTTGGGGGCAGAGGGAGCATCCCTCCATTCTGATCCCGTGCTGGAACATCCCCTGTGGTCACACCATGGGTGTCTTCTCTTGGGAAGGAGAGCAGATGATTTTGAAGTGGCCGTCGTCAGGGCTGGGGATGGTCCCAGCGCTTCCCGTGCTGCAGATCCCAGAGAAGGAGGGAGCAGCCCTTTCCCCAGGGAGGCAGGAGCTGCTGGGGCACGATTTGGTCTCTTGTACAGCAGAGCCGTGTCCAGGGAAGCAGAAGCCACAGGTTTCCACTGGCTCTGGGATTCTGATGCTGGTGAATCCATCACCAACACTGCCAGCCTCCACCAGCCGATCTGCAAATAAACTCTGTGTCAGCTGAGGGGGTTTGGGAGCAGCTTTTACCTGAGAATGCTCTCAAGTGCTGCACTAGAGCCTCTGAAAAGCTGCTCCTGGAACTGGAGAGGACACCCAGCTCCCAGCTTGGATTCACTGCATCACCTAAAACACCCAGAAAATCTCTCCAAACCTGGTGGCTTATCTTTAAAATGACCTTTTGATCCTTGTGTCCTTCAGCAAGGCAGACAGGAATGGGACAGTCCTTGAGTGACTCTGGGTGTCACACTGGCCCATGGGGGCTTCCTCTGTGATTTTTGGCATTCATGGCTTTGAGGTGGATGTATGTAAACGTGGATATGTGTGATGTGTGTGCAGAAATAGGTAAGTAGGGAGTTTTTCTTTGGAAAGGCAGGAGAGAGGAAAAGGAGGAAGAATAAAAACACCTTTTCCATGTTGAATTGTTCCACATGATCCTTTCTCTTTTCCTCCCTTACACAAAGATTTGTGAAGCCTTTCTGGCTGCAGAACTAAAACTGGGCTTTTCTGGGACAGGTGTTTGTTTTGGAAGAGAGTTGGCTTTTCTCCCCTCAGCCTCTGGATGGAGACTGGAGAGGCGCTGGGGCTTTGCAGGGAGTGACTGAGGGATTTTGGTGGCGAATCCGGCACAGGAGTTCAGTCCTGCTCCTCTTCCAGTCTCACACTCGTTTGTCTTTGCTTTTTCTCCCTCCCCTGTTAGAACTGGCTCTGCTTTCAGCCCCAGCCTGTCCCCAAAAGCTCCCCACGCTCTCCCAGCGCCCCCAGCACCCACCTTTGGCAGGGTCCTCCCTGCAGTGGCAGGTCCCAGCGCTGGCCTGGCAGGACACCCCCTCTCCCTTCCTGCGCAGGTGAGTCCAGCCCAGGAGCAGGGAGCAGAGGAGGCTGCAGAGGCAGAGCCCGAGCAGCAGGTACAGCACCAGCCACGGGTCCTGCTCCGCGCATCCCTTCTGCTCCAGCACGGCCGCCGGCCCCGCGGGCGTGGCTGTGGGAGGAGAGATGGGCGAGCTCAGACACCTCTGGGGTGGCTTTGGGATGGGGAAAGAGCCGACAGCAACTGTGCCCGCTTTGATAATGTGCATCTAATTCCCACTGGGAAGGAATCTCACAGCAGTTCTGCATCCCCTCTGTTCCATGGCGAGGTAGAGGAGATCCCTTCCCACACCCCATTCACACCCTGCCCCATCTTCGGGGATTGTTTCAACCCCAGTTTAGGACTCGGAGATCTTGGAGATCTCTCCGAGGGCTGGGCCAGCTCAGCCGGGTGGGATCCACAGCTGCCAATTCCACCCTGGCTGCGGGAGCTGCCCCGTCTGTAAAACAGCAGCACACCATAGGGGAAAGTCACTGTAGGATGGAGAAAATGGGAAAGAGATGCCCTGGCTGCTTTTTCCCAGCCCCAGTGAAATGGCAGCCCCCCAAAAGTGCAGTCCCCTGGCACAAAGGGGATGTTTTGGTGCCCCTTCCCCAACTCACGCTCGCAGGACAGGGCACATTCCTTGGGGTGCTGCCCGCACACCGAGCTGCACTCGATGCAGCTCTTCACGAGCTCGTCGTAGTAAAATCCAGGGTTCTTGTTGCAGTCCATGGACTCTGGGGGAGGAGAGGGGAGGGGAGGGAGATGATCACGGAGTCCTCAGCACATCCCCCCACCACCCCAAGGCCTGGGTTCATGAGAGGATGAGTCCAGCTCACTGCTCTGGCAGGAACAGTGTGGGACCTGCTCCCTGCCCGAAGCACTGACAACCTCTGCAGGGCTCCGGGGTGACAGATCCAGGGGATTCGGGGCGGTGTTTGGCTGGAGAGCTGGGGAAAGGCAGCTGTGCTCACCTGGGAGCTCCTGTCTGCTTCTCTCAGAGCTGCTGCTGCTGCCCTGGGACTTGCACGGCTTTTTGGGACACCCCAAAAGCTGCCTCAGCACTGGCTCAGGATACAGGAATGGCATCTCCTGTCCCCAACAGGGAGATGTCCACTGAATGAACCTTGGGAGGGGGTGAAGCCACCTCAACCCATGACTCAAGGAAGGGAGCTGGCACAGGGTTGGGTACAGAGCTCATTTGTCCCTTGTCCTCCTCCCCACCCGTTTCCAGGACACTCAGTGCCTGTCTCATGTCGGGGGTTTATCATGAGCCACATCTGCTGAACCTGGTGGCTCCCAGCCCAGCCTTTGGAGGGTGGGGTGGCCCCAACAGGGGACACAACTGTTGGTGCAGCTTTGTGACCCCAGAAGGGAGCAGTGCAGAGGTGCAGGCACTTGGTCCTGGCCTCGCTCCTGAGCTGTTGACAGCCCCAGCCCATCCATGGGAATCTGTCACATCCCTCTGTGGTTTTGGCTTGAAGCTCTGAGCCTGCCCTGGGGTTCACCCCAGGGTCTGATCCTCCCTCCCAGCTTTGCCCCATCCCTGACTCCTCCATCCAGGGACACCCCAGCACTCACCACACACAGCATCACACCTCCTGCTCTGGGACTGGCTGCACGCGAGGCTGCAGGGGATGCACTGGGAAACGAGGTTGTCCCAGTACTCCTGGTCAGTGCAGTTCTTCATGGCATCCTGCCCCACACCTGTCCCATCCATGGCTGCAAGACAGAGACACAGGTAAGCATGGGGTGGCCACCATGGGGCTGCTCTGCAGCCACTTTGTCCCTTTCTAGGGCTGGGACCCCAGGCAGGGAGATCCTGGCTGTCCCTCAGCCCTCTCTGCTCCCAGGCTTGAGCAAGAGCACACGGCCAAATCTGCTTTTCAAACTCTGTGCGTGTCCTGTGTGTCTCAGGGGACACACAGAGAGCCCACCCTGGCTTAGAGGTGGCCCCGTGCTGTGCCCTGAGGGTCTGGGGGTCCCTGCACCTGCCAGTGGGAGCACAAACACTGGGGACTATTCCTGTCTTTACAGTCAGTTCTGAAAATAGCAGAAACACGACCTTGTGTGTCATTCCTGCCCTTTCTCTTGGGTGTTCCGGTTTCTAGTGAAACCCAGGCTGATGTGTAAGACATTTCAGAGCAGCAGATGGAGGGAAATCTCCCCAGGAGACTTTAGGCACCAGTTTAACCAGTGCCAGCTGGGGATGGACGTGCTCTTGTCCCTATCACGGGCTGCTTGTCCCATCCTCTCCTGCCCCTGTGCTCCCCGTGCCCTTATGCACTGGATGTGATGTCAGAGGCACAGCAGCAGTTCTCAGCAGCATAAAAACCTGCTCAGAAACTTACATTTTGAAGAACTGGCTGGCTGATAAAAGCTCCTGTGTTGTGTCACATGCGGGGTCTGCAGCCAGCGCGACAGAGCAGCTGCAGGAAGCTCTGACCCAGCACCAGGGTGGCCCTGGTGGAAATGGAAATGTGCCCTTTGCTGCCTGAGAGGGCTCCAGGGAGCCACATGCCTGCCCAGAGCCGTGCCTGGAGCCGCAGCTATTTCCTGCAGGGGTGGGAGATGCTGGTGCTGACGGGGTCCAAACGTTTAAAACTTCGCCAAAGTCGCAGCTTCAGCCTCTGCGTGCCCGAAGGCTGAGCTGCTGCTGTGGCAAAGCCAAACTTTTGATTCTTATACATCAATCCCCTGCACTCTGCCAGGATTTCTCCTCTCTCTCCAGGACTCAGGAGTGTGCAGAGATTGAGAATTTTGCACATCTGTCCTGTCACTGCCCACCCGGCACCTTCCCTGCAGAGGGGCTGAGGATGGGCTGGGTCCCACCTGGGGCAGCACACGTGAAACCCTCTCATTCCCAGGGAAAAATCCTCTCGGCACTGGGATGCCGGCCTGACACTCCCACCTGTTCAATTAACACTGCTATAAATTAAATAATGACTTTCTGTCGAGCTGACTGTAGACATCCCCCAGGCAGAGCGAGGCTCAGGCCATCGCACTCCCCGGATGCTCTTGGGACAAACCTTACACCCAGAGAAGCCCCCAGGGATGGCAGGAAGCCCTTTGGGGGTGACTGCAAGCCCTGGGGATGGCAGGGAGCTGAGCCATCCTTGACCTAGGTAGGGTTTCCCATGGGATGGCTGACGGGAAGCAGATCTGGGCTGTGTTAAAGCTGAGGGGCTGCAGGCTGGGAACCTCCCTCCCCTATTCTGCACGTCCGAGGAGAAGTTTATCCTCGTCTAGGACAGATCTTCCCCTCCTTGGAGAGTCCCAAGGTACATGTGGTGCTCCCAGCACGGACTTCTCAGCCACGGATTTTCCAGCAGAGCCAGGTGAGTCTTTCCCTCTGCCTCTCAACCACCAGGACCCTCTGAATTCCCCCACAGACCCCTAATGTCAAACTTTAAGCAGCCACAGGACAAGGGGGAATGGCTTTAAGCTGAAGGAGGGTAGTTTTAGGTTTGCTATCAGGAAAAAAATTCTTCCCTGTGAGGGTGGTGAGGCCCTGGCATAGAGTGTTAAGAGAAGTTGTGGATTCCTCATCCCTGGAAGTGTCCAAGGCCAGGTTGGAGAGGGTTTGGATCAACCTGGGATAGTGGTAGGTGTCCCTGCCCGTGGCAGGGGGCTGGATGAGAATTAAGCTCAAACCATTCTGTAATTCCCTGTCCAGCCCCACTGCTCTGCCCACCTTCAGCAGGGTGGGAGCTCTGAGCAGACCCTGCACTCCCTGCTGGCCCTGGGAGCACGACCAGCCCCAAACCCCGGCACAGACAAAGCCCTGACCCCCATCCCTCCCCCTGCAGCCCCTCCATGGGGTAACTCACGTCTGACTCTCCAGCAGTCTCTACTCCCCCTCGGCTCCTGCCATGGCCCCGCGAGCTGCAGCCCTGAGCCCCTGCACGCCTCAGAGGTTTATTATTAGAGAGATTTGATTAATGCCTGAGCTGTGCATTTCCTGGGGTTTCCCCTTGTCCCCTCCATGCAAATCGGCTGCACACTCAGCACCTTGCATTGGCTTGTGGGGTCCCTGGGCTGCTGGGGACAGGGTGGGGGGACACCAGGGACAGGGACAGGTGTCCTGGGCCAGGTGGTCACATTTCAGAGGGCCTTGGTGGAGTGGGAGCTCTGCAGCTCCTGCTCTTGCATCAGAAGATTCTGCAGCAGAATCCCAGAATCATAAAGGCTGGAAAAGTCCTCTAAGACCTTAGAGTCCAACCATCCCCCCAGCACTGCCATGTTCACTGGTGAGCCACGTCCCCAAGTGCCACATTAAACACCTTCTAAATCCCTCCAGGGATGGTGATTCCACCACTGCCCTGGGCAGCCTGTGCCAGTGGAAAGAAAACATCTTCTTGTTTCACTCTGTACAAAAGGCAATTGCCAGGACCAGGCATCTCTCGGAGCATCCATCCTTTCCATGTCCTCAGGATGGCCAGCACAAGCCACTGTCCTGGCTCCTGCTCACAGCTCACAGAATGTCTCTGGAGCCCAATAAGGTGCCTTAAACACTGCTTTTCTCAGGTGCAGCCATGTCTGGGAGGCAGGAGGGGTGTGCTATGTCCTGCATGGGCAAATGAGTCCCAGCTGGGCTCAGGGCACAAAGCATTAATAGCACATTAATAGCACATTAATAACACATTAATAGCACATTAATAACTCAGCTTGTTTTCACAGAGGGCAAGAGCCAGCTCTGCACTGCTAGCAGCCTCCAGAGATTTGTCCCTGTTTCCTGCAGAGATGCTGGGCATGGCTTTGGCAGTGGTGCCAGCCAGAGGCACGAGGTGCTGAGAGCGTGGCAGAACAGTGACTCAGCTCAGCCCAGAGGGACCTTTCTGCAGAAGCAGCAGAAGGAGGAAGGAAGCAGCAATACCTGTTACTAAAAACACCCGCGGAACAGCATCAAGGGTTTTTCTGTTTGGTTCAAAAATTCCTATTTTGTGCTTGCCATGTGGAGTTGGAATAGAGAGGCCAGAGGATGTTTTGCTACTGTGTCCACTGCAGGGACATTGGAGGCTGATCCTGCTCTGATCCATGGGGAGCAGAGCCCAAAGAAGAGGAGCCCAGAATCTTGTGGTGGATGTGGCCCATCACACCCTAGATCCTGCAGGAGGGTGGGAAGCAGCACTGGCACCATCCCATGGACCACAGGGCTTGGAACAAGGATCAGGAGAGGAGACACCAGAGCCACAGGGACACTGCCACATGCCACGTGTCGTGTATCTGGTAAAAAGGATGAGATCATTGCTGTGCTGGAGTCTCCCACAGGAGGGAAATCCTGATTTTGGCATTGCCTGAGTTGGTTGGCTGTGGCAGAGCAGGGAGATGGCCCTGGAGAGATGGTCCCAGCCCTCTGGCTCTTGGGTTTTGCAGGGGAAACTCACCTCTGTAAATAGCACCAGAGACTTGCAGTTTCCACCCTGCTGAGCCTTCAAGAGGGAAGTGAGAAGCACTTGAGGGTGGTTTGTCCCTGCTCGCTGAGCAGGGATCAGGCAGTGTGGTTTCAGCTGTAGAATTCTGGGGCTGTGTGGACTGGAGCACCATTTCCTTGGCCATGTGCCCCAGTGGCCTCACCCTCTGTGCCCCAAACATCATCACCCTCTCCTACAGCCTCTGAGGATGCTCTGTGGCTCTCCAACACCTCCAGACATGGTCCCCCATGAGCTCCTGTCTCACAGCCAAGGCAGTGGCTGCCACCCTGCCCTGCCTGGGGTTGTTCCTGTGGTTTGGACAGCCACCACCAGCCCCCTGTCCTGGATTTCTGGATTAAACCCTCCCTTTGCTGAGATCACTGGTTCCCCAGAGCATCAACCAGCAGCTCTCCATGCATCCTCCCAGTGCCATGCATCCGTCTGCATGGCTTTGCATCCATCTGCATCCCCCCTGCCTCCCCCCACATCCTTTTGCATCCTTCAGTGCCCACCTGCACCTGGCTCTGGAGGTGCCACACTCTCTTTGGGGTGACAGAGCCCAGTTTTGTCCTGACAACAGAATCTATTTTTTCTGCTGGGCTCTTACCCCAGCGGCAGTGCTGCAGGGAGAGCTGCAGGTAACAGGCAGGGTGGATATTTGGCTCTGAAAACTTTTAGGGGGTGTTTTGCCTTCCCCTTGAGCAGCTTTGCTGGGATGGCTTGCTCTCCTCAGCCCATCTGCTTTTAGCACTCGTGAGCCTTGGCCAGGACGTTTGCTCACACACGTGCTCCCTTTAGGACCTGAAAAAAAAAAAAGAGTTGTGGGGGAAGAAGGGGAGGAGGAGCCTTTTTGGATCGAAACTGCCAACTGCGGGGCCGGGCTGAATGCAGACGGCTCCGAGGGCTCATTTCTGTCACCCCAATTCCCCGCGGAGGCGCCGGGGCCAGGATGTGCCTGTCCCTGGGCATCCCCCGTCCTGTCACCGTCACCTGGTGGCAAACCACAAAGTCACTGCGAGCCCAAACCCACGGGGCTGCTGCTGGGTTTGCCACCTGGGCTTCGGTGCATGACCCTGGGGATGCCCCGGGGCTCTGCAGAGCCGTGGCCGTGCTATGGTGACCATCAGGGTGTCCATCAATCATGGTGACCATCAGGGTGTCCATCAATCATGGTGACCATCACGGTGTCCGTCACGGTGACCATCAGGGTGTCCATCAGTCATGGTGACCATCACGGTGTCCATCACGGTGACCGGGTGTGCGGTGGCCGGGTGTCCCCCCGCCCGGGCTGTTCCCCCCGGGCAGTCTGGGGGTGCGGCTCCTTCCCCCGGTGCCGCAGCCCGGCTGTGCGGATCTGTCCCCAGGAGATGGCACCCTTGGCCAGCCCAGCCCGGCTCCCGCTGGCTCCCGGGGCTCCGGCGGCGTCCGCAGCCCGAGAACCCTGCAGCCCTGCCAGGCCGAGGGGAATCACAATTTAAAGGATGGTTGGGGTTGAAGGGACCTTAAAGCTCATCCAGTTCCTGCCCCTTTCCATGGGCAGGGGCACCTTCCACTATCCCAGGCTGCTCCAAGCTCCATCCAACCTGGCCTTGGACACTTCCATGTGTGGATGCAGCTCCTGCCCCTCCCTGGCACCTCTGTTTGCAGCAGCCCCCAGAGCCTGGGGGGTTCAGGGTCCCCCACACACCCCACACTGCTCCATTCCTCCCCTTGCTCCTCGTCCTGTCACCACCCCTGGGGCTGCAGTGGGGTGTTACCCCAAGGATGCTCAGCACCCACCGGTGTCTGGGCACTGTGGCAGCCCCTTGTGCTGAGGGTCTGACCCTCACAGAGCCAGGCTCCAGAGGTGCCCCTGTGCATCAGCAGGGTGATGCTGCAACAGCTTCCTTGCCAAAACCCAGCACTGATCAGGAAAAGGGAAGCATTTTACCAAAACCCAGGCTGTGCTCAGGGCTAGCTCCCCAAACCCAGCGGCCAGCTGGAGACCAAGGATGGCCAGATGGGAAAAGACCTGGGCTGGCGGAGGTGTGGCACAGAAACGAGGAAAAAGCCCTAAAAATGCATAGGGAAGGAGCAGGCAGAGGAGGCTTCAGTGCCAGGGTTGTGTGCTGAGGTGTAAAGCGTGGGTGGCGGATAAGGGAGATGAGTCAAAGAACAATCTTTGGCCAGAACAGCTGATCTGATTACGTGGAGTTTTGACCTGGTGGGAACAACTCCTTGTCCTCACTGCTGAATTCTCTCTGGAGAGGCGTTTTCCTGGCAGAACCCTCATGGGAAGGGGTTTGCAGCCTGCCCAGGCTCTCTGCTGTTAATATTTAACACTAAAACCCTGGGGAAATTCCAGAGGACTGGAGGGTGGCCAGTGGGAGTCAATTTAATATTTAAAAGGGATAAAAGGGCTGATCCTGGGAATTACAGGCCAGGTGAGGCTGATCGCCGTCCCTGCACAAATTATGGGCTGGGTAATTGAGGATACTGTCAGCCAAAAATTAGAAGCTAAAAATATAATTAAGGTCGTTAGCTTGGTTTCATGGATGGCAGCTCCTGTCGAGTGAGTCGGCTTTGGTTTTTGGCATGACTCTGGGCTGGCTGATAAAGCTAATTGTGCTGCTGCATTATAATGGGTTTCTCCAAAGTATTTAATTTAGGGCCATGTGACATTTTCATTTGTAAAACTTGTATTATATGGAGTCAGCAGAGCAGACATCCGACGGCTGCCCTGGCAGCTCCGGGGTGGTGGCCAAGGGGGCAAGCGATGGAGGAGGTTGAGAGCAGTGGATTTTGCACAGGGTGATGTTTTTAGCAGGGTTGCTGAGGTGAGAGGGGGTTGCCAGAGCAGGCAGCCTCACAGAGGGATCCCCTCTGCCCAGCCCAGCAGACAAAAGGTGGAGAAACACGGGTGGGAACAAAAGATACGGATTTTCCTGCTAAAGCACAACAAGGTCCGATGGCAGCAGCGGCCACTGATAACCCAGCTGGGAATGTAATTAATCAATTTTGGGTGAAAGGTATGAACTCGCAGACATTTGGCATCTCTGGACAAGAGGAAAGTTGTGCTTGGTGGGACAGGATTTGTGCTTGGCTTCTGGGACATGCCCAAGCCTCTGCATGTGTGTGCAGCTTGCTCTGGACCATCCTCGTGGGCTTTTCCATGTGAGTTGCATCCTCCCTTCTGGACTGCATCAGCTGCAGCTGAATGCTGTGGATTTCCTCCAGTGGATGATTTGGGTCCTTTTATTTTTCCTAGTGGGAAAAATAGGATTGAATGGGGCCTGGAGCCACCTGGTCTAGTGGAAGGTGTCCCTGCCCATGGCAGGGAGTGGAACAAGATGGTCTTTAAGATCTCTTGTAACTTCAACCACTCTGATTCTGTGACAACTGGCGCACACAGAGCAGCCCAGGGCCTTCCTCTCCATCCAGGAAGGTGTTTTTCACCCCATATGGATTTCCACCCTGTGGGTCTCACCCCTATAAGACACATGACAGCATGAGGGGTATACAAGCCTCCTTTGGTCAGTGTTTCCCTTGCCAGATGTTCCCCTGGCAGGGCTGTGGAGGGCTCTGGATCCCTGCACAGCCAGGGGCTGTGTCCAGCATCCTACACTGGGACTCCACTGGGAGCAGAGCAGGAGGAGGGGAGCCCTGTCAGGCGCCGCTCAGTCCAAGCCTGGATCCAGTGTGGATCCCAGGGCTTGCCAGCTCCGAGCCATGGCTCCTGCCCTCTCCCCCGGGCATCCATCTGTCTGGCTCCACGCTAATGATGGCGAGCTGGCGGCACAGAGGCATTAAATGACTTGCCCAAGGTCCCGTGGGGAGTGATGGCCACCCGGGAGGAGCACCCGGCTGTCCTGCTCCTGTCCCAGCAGCGCCCAGCCCTGTGGAAAAATGTGCCATAGAGCAGGAAAAACACGGCACAGCCACATGGATCGTGTTCCCAAAACGGTGACATCCTGGTGAGCAGAGCCAATGGATGGGGCTGGTGAGTCTCCACACTATGACAGGAGCAGGTGCTGCTCTCCTCTCACCTGTGGGGTTTGGTGCTCCCTTTCCTGGAGCTGCAGGGTTTTGCCAGTGCCCTCCCCAGGCTGGGGCCAGCACAGCCTGTGCTGGTGACTAACACCTCCTGGTTTGCACCTTTTTTACCTGGCACTGGGGCTTCTTCTTGGAAGGCTGACTCACCACGGCACCTTCCTCCTCTGCCACTAGAGCTCCCTGACAAAAACTTTCCATTTTCCCATTGTTTAAATTGCCCTCATTTGAGAAAACTCCAGAAAAAAGCCGGCTCTTGGTTGAAGAGACATGGCAGCCCCAACCGGGCATTCCCACAGCGATGGCAATGGACGGATGATGGGGTGAGACACCCACTCCCACGGCACATGTTGGGGACCTGGATGCCACGGCTGTGCCAGGATTTGGGGCTCGCAGGGGATGTCACAGGCAGTGAGTTTCCAGAACGTGGCACATGGGCGAACGCCGGCTCCGCACGGCTGAATGCAGCCCGACAGGTTTGTGGAGAAGCCTGTCCCGTTGAGCTGGATTTTTGGAGAGGCTGGAGCCAGCCCCGGCAGCAGCCGCTTCCCGCGAGGCGCTGCCGGCTCCGGCAGAGCCGTGCACGGCGCCAGGTCACGGCCCCGAGCCCAGGGGCAGGCACAGCCTGAGGATGGGACACGCAGGACCTGCTCCGTGCTCCCTGCTCTGTGCCAACACTGTGCCCTATTCTGGGGAAACAGTGCCCCATGGAAATAGGGAGAGAGTAGCCCTCTTCCCTCCAGGGTTTCTCCAGTCTGTGGGGTCCGTGACCTGAGGAGGTGGAGAAGGGCTGGGGACTATGAGGAGAACATATGGAAGTGTCCATGGAGCTGCAGAGAGGAAAAAAAAATGCTGGGCATCTGTAGGAGCTGTGGGATGCAGGGCATGCCAGGTCCTCAGCAAGCAATGTGGCAGGGAATAATCCAACACTGGGGATGGCTGCAGGGAGGGAGGAAAGGGGAATCAGAGGACAAGAGCAGGTTGAGAAAATCATCCACTCTTCTCCAAGGAGCAGGATTTCCGCAGTCATGTGCCAGGTGAACCCTGGACCCACAGCGAGGGCAGCAGGGTCTGTACATTCCACAGGGGAAAACCCTCTCTTCCTGGGGTAGGGAAAAACCTCTCTTACTGCATTTATAACATTAGGATCAAGGAAAAGGTGGGAAAATCCACCCCAAATGGTGACGTGGAGGGGTCTGGTGGCCTGGGATCACCATGTGAGCTCCGGGCCAGGTGAGGATGCACTGGGGTCACTGGTGCTCTGCTGTCCCATCCCAATCCATGGCACACTGTGTGCTGCGAGTGGCCCTGGCAGGAGGGAGAGAGATGATTAAAGCTGCCTTTGATGAAGGAAAAATTAATAAACAAGCAGGCAATTGTGCTGGGCTTTATTTAGTTGGGATGACAGCGTGGAGCCGGCGTGGCGAGGCCGCTGAGGCCGGGTCCCACATCAAACAGCAGGACAGCGCCAGGCGTGAGGGGACCACGCCATCACCTCTTCTCCGACAAGTTTTTCCTGGTCCCAAAAATCCAGGAAGATCCATGTGTCTGTTCCTCACGGCAGGGCCCCATCCCATGCCAGCAGGGAACACTGGGATGAGCGGGAGATGTGCCATGGGGATGTCTGACTGTGGTAGGATGCGCATTGGGTGCATTTTGGAGGTGCCACTTGGCACCTTTGCCCTGTCCCCCTGCCCCAGGGTCAGCATTCCCATCTCTCTCCTGACCCAGTGATGCTCCACAGGCACTGAGCTCCCTTCCCTGGTGCTTCTGTGCAGAACCCAGGGGCAGAGCTGGGAGGCCAAACCTGTGGCCTCACACCGGGTCCTTATCAGCCGGTCAGGAATATTTACCTGCCGGTTTCCACCGGATAGAAATTCACTGGACAAACAGGAGCTCCCAGCTGGCCCCAGGGCGGTGGCACAGCAGGGACGTGCACCCCTGTCCCTGCTTCATCCCTGGTCTGTCCCCAGTGCCACAGGTCACCGAGGTGCCACAGGAGGGTGAGGGACATTGTCCCCACCTAATCTGAGTGTCCAAGGGTTGGTGACCCCTGTGTGCCAGGGCTGGGGACAGGGTCGAGGTCATGGATTGTCACCCTGTGTCACCGTGTGTCCCACTGCTGGGGGTGGGCTGTGTGTGGGCTGTTTGGGGAGGTCACTGGGGGGCCAAGGGGGGTCATCGGACAACTCCTACAAGGGGCTGAGCTGAGCTGCGCTGGTCCAGGATAAACTGTGCTGAGCAAAACCCGGTTGAGCTGAGCTGAGCTGGGACGAGCAGAGCCAAACCAAGCTGTGCCAGGCTAAGCCGAGCCGAGCTTATCCATGCCAGGCTGAGCCAAGCCAGGTTGAACTGACTTGGGCTGAAGGAAGCTGGGCTGGACTGAGCAGAGCCCAGCTGAGCCAAGATACGCCAAGCTGCGGTGGGCTGAGCTGAGCCAATCTGTGCCAGGCTGAGCTAAACCGAGCTGGGCCGATCCGATTCGAACCAAGCTGGGCTGAGCCGAGCTGAACGGAGCCGGGCCGATCCGAACGGAGCCGGGCCGATCCGAACGGAGCCGAGCCGGGCCGAACGGAGCCGAGCCGGGCCGATGGGGGCCGATCCCGCCCCAGCTGTCAGCGCACCGCCCCTCCCCCGCGGCCAAGGCGGCCCCGCCGCTCCGGTCCCTTTCCTTGCTTTCTATTGGCCAGCGCGGCCACTTATTAGGGGCGGAGGCGCGTTCCCATTGGCGGGCGGGCACGTCCGTCCGCGCTGCGACCCCGCCCCCTTTTCCGCCTGGCTCCGCGGCGCTGGAAACTTTGCGAGCGGCGCAGTCGGGAGCGGCTCCCGCAGCGCCCGCACGCTCGGCCCTCCCAGCGCCGGCCTCCGGCCCCGCATCGTACCGACCCCCGCACCGCCTCTCACCGTCCCGCCCGGCTCCACACGGCGCGGGTAGCGCCGCCCCTCCGCGCTCCGCCGCCGCCCGGCCATGCGTGCCCGCTGAGCCGCAGCAAAAGCGGCCGCCCTGCGCTTCGCTCCCTCTGTTGAATTTTTTTTTCCCCTGCTGTGTTCGCTGGGGTTCTGTGTTGGTTTTTGCGTTCGCGTGACGCCCCCCGCGGGCGCGGGGCGGCGGCGATGGGCGCGGCGGCGGGCAGGCGCTCCGCGGGGCGCTGAGCGGGCGCGCAGCGGGCGCGGGCCGCGCCATGGCCGCCAAGGACAATCCCTGCAGGAAGTTCCAGGCCAACATCTTCAACAAGAGCAAGTGCCAGAACTGCTTCAAGCCCCGCGAGTCCCACCTGCTCAACGACGAGGATCTCAACCAGGTGGGATCTTACCCCAAAACCCGCTGTTTTCCCCCCAAAACCCAACCCCGTGTTCCGCCCCCCTGCCTGCCTCTCGGGTGCCCTGGGTCTTCTTGCGGTGTGAGCTGTCCCCGTGGGTAGCCTGGGGTCCCGCAGGTACCTTGGGAGCCCCCTGGGTAGTTTAGGGTCCCATGGGTGTCCCGATGGATAGGTCAAGATTCAGTGGATAGTATAGGGTTTCATGGACGTCCTGGGGTCCCATGGACAGGACAGGGTGCCACGCGTGCTGTCCCCGTGGTTGGTACAGGATCTCATGGGATCCCCAGGCGTCCCACGGGGTGCCTGCTGGACACAGATATTGTAGGGTCCTATGGGTGCCTGCTGCTCCTACAGATACCGTGGGATCAGGTCAGGGATGCTGTGGGGTCCCATGGATAGCACAGGTACCTACAGGTATCTTTCTATTCCATGGGGTGTTAGGAGCTCCAGGGGTGCTCCCTGGTCCCATAGGGTATCTAGGAACTCCATGGCGTGTTCTCTGATCCTGCAGATATCCCAGGGACCCACAGGTATCCATGGATTCTGTGGGGTGTTCAGGAGCTCCACTGGTGCACTCTGGTCCCATAAAGTGTCCAAGAATCCCATGGGATGCCTGCTGACCCCATAGGTGGTGCGTAGTCCCATGGGGTGCCTGCTGACCCCACGGATAGCACAGGGCCCCATACGTATTTGTGGATCCCATGTGGTGTCCAGGAGCCCATGGTTGCTCTCTGGTGCCATAGGGCATCCAGTGATTCCTGCCGGTCCCTTGTGTAGCGTGTAGTCCCTTTGGGATGCCTGCTGACCCCATGGACAGCACAGGGACTCACAGGTGTTTGCGAAGCCTGTGGGATGTCCATGACTACTTTGGGTACTCTGTGTCCCATAGGGTATCCAGAGATCCCATGGGATGCCTGCTGACCCCACAGATTCCCAGGTGTCCCATAGTGTGCCCACAGGTCCCTGAGGTCATGGCTCACCCCAGTGCCACCTCCCCTGGGGTCTCACCCTCTGAGGCCATTTGGGGCCCCGCACCAGCACTTGGGGTGATCCCATTCCCTCCTGGGGTGCAGGGCAGCAGGTGGGGGGTGAGCTCCATCAGGCGATCCAGAAAGTCCCGGGAAAAACTCGGTTGAAAACAAAACGTCCCCTCCTGGACGTGCCGGACATGACCCCCCTGCTTTCCCGGGGACATGGGAAGGGGACTCCAGCCCCTTTCCAAAAAGGATTCAGCGCTGGGGGGCTGCCAGGGCTTGGCCTTCTTCCTCCTCTTCCTCCCAGGCCTCCCTCAGGCCCAAGGCCGGCGCTCCCATGACAGGGGGTGTTTGGGGCACGGGGGGCGTTTTTGGGGTGCGGGAGCCCGTCCGTGGTGTTGGGGTGAAGGGAACAAGGCCGCCCTCCCTCCTCCCACACCTTTCTGGGCCAGGGCTGCCATCCCCGCTCCCGATCCTATTATGGCAATGAGATCAGACATATTGCTGCGCTCGCTGGGGGGGCGGCGGAGGGGGGGGGGGCATCGTGAAATCTGAGGGCTAATATGGAAAAAATGTAACTGGAAAAAAATGCCGTGGTGTGTGCGGGAAAGGGGCGGGCGGCGCGGCCGTGCCCAGACAAAGGAGCCGTCCCGGAGGGGGCTCGGGAAGAGCCCCCCGCTCCCGGCCGGCCCCTTCCCGCTGCCCGGGGATTGCGCTGCCTCCTGGTGCAAAGCTTGTTTACTTTTTTGGGGGGGCTCGGGGCATCGCATGCTCTCCATAGTGCCTGCCCGCCCTGCCACCCACCTCTCTGGGGACCCAGGGACGCGTTTCGGGCAGCCCCTCGCTGGCTTTGTTCCCGTCGGGGTGGTGGGTGGCCCTTGGGGGCTGCACCCGCGTCCGGTTCCCATGGGTTCGGGGTCAGCCCCGTGGCCGGATCCAGGCCCTGGTGCGGGGGGCTCCGGTTGGGAAAACGGCGCAATCCTGCTCGGTTTCTCCCTTGCAGCTGGGGTGAAGTAATCCCGCTTTCCCAGATAAGATGGTGGCTGTGGTAGCGTGAGATGCACGCACGCACCTCCCGCCCTGCCCGCAGCTCCCCGTGCCCAGGAGCCCCCCGGCCGTGGCCACCCCGGCGCTTCCCCGCCTCTCTTCCCAGTCTGTGCCCTGTTTCGCAGCCTGGCTGGATGTGGGGGTGTGCTCACTCCGGAGCACACCCAGGAATAACGGTTCATTTAACAGCTCTGAATGTTTCTGCCTTTTAAACTCAAACATTTTAAGCTTGGGCTGGGTTGGGGGGTCCCGCTCTGCAGCGTGGGGGCTCAGTGCCCAGCGTGTCCTGCTCACCCCGTGGACAGGGACGGCGTTGGTGATTACCTAGAGTCAGGCTGGAAAAGTCTTTTGGAGTCATCTGACCTTTGTACTTGGCTTGGAGGAAAGGTGAAGGTACTTCACACTTACGCACTCGTGTCTCTTTTGGATTTTTATTAGATAAAAATACCTGTGTGGGTGTCAGGAGCTTCCCCCGCTGCTTCCCGGGGTGCTGCAGGGCGCTGGAGCCGCTCAGGGCAGAGACCCAGAGTGTGTTTGCAAAGAGTCACAAATATTTAGCGGTAGTAGTGGATTTCCGTCGTACTCGGGAACCAGCTTAGGAATGGGGCTGGGAGGGGGGAAATCCAGCCCCAAACATCAGGATTAATGAGCTGGAGCTCTCTAATAATAATCAGACTTAGCGCTTCCAACTTCAAAGGGCTATGCGGACGCTAAGTCCCTAATCCCGGGAGCGCTGCGTTCACGAGTTGTTTTTGTGCGTGGCTGTGCTGCTGGATGGGGGCTAGTTGTGATTTGGGGCAGCTACATGCGGTCCCACCACCTGTTGGAGACGTGACTGTCCCCTCCCAGGGCTGCAGGTGGGAGGTGATGTGCCTTTTACCCCCCTCCAGTCTGTATATGACCTTCTGGGGTGCCGACACAGCACGGGAAAAACTGGGTCACTCAGCGCGGCTGTTCTCCCTTTGGGAAAATCTGTTGCTGTGGGTCGTGGGCTGTCAGATCCCTTGATCCTGTGTGGTAGCAGGATCTAACTGCTGGCAGACACGGTGCTGTTGGTGGCTCTGTCCTTGCTGTGCCACCCACCTGTTGCCAGCTTGTCTTATGCTGCTCCTTTCCTATCCAGGGAGAAATTCCCTTTTTGTGGGAATTCCCACTTTCCTGGTAAGACATGCCCATGCTGGCACTGCACAGTGCCCCTGTAAACACCTGCAAACCTCATGTGGAGCTCTGCTTTCCAGAACCTGCCCTGGGAAGATTGGTGGTTCCCAGGGTGCTTCTCCTGTCTTCAAGCAAAAGCCAGCCTGTCCAGTGGGACCCTTTTCCCAAGCAGCCACCCAAGGCTCTCGTGAGAATATCCCTATGGGGTCCCTGCTCTCCATGGTGGCTGCTCCGGGCCAGTCCATGACTGCACACACATGTCCTTGTTCTGTGAGATGAAGTCCCCAACAACATGGGACAGGCTGGGAATTAACCTAAAAATTTTGCCTGGCCTGAATTGGAAGAAGAGCAGAGTGTAAAGCAGTTGCTTTTAATTTTCTCCATGCGTTTGCTCTCTCGGGGCATGGGGACTGGCACAGATAGAGGAATTTGAGGACGTCTTTCCAGCTGCCAGTGTCTTTTTTTCCCCCCTTTTTTTCTTTTTATTAGAGATCATGGCATAGATGCCCAGAGGACCACCCAGTTAGAAAATAGAGCTCACAGACTTTTCCCACTGCCTCTTCTCGTGACACCCCTAACCAGTGACTGGGGGTGGTTATTTCCATCTCTTCTCCACTGGACATTATCACTTTCCTACTGTTCTGGATGCTGAGCAGCTGGTGGCCAGCAGCCTTGGGGCTGGAGTGTGTCAGTGTTGGGTTGCAGGCTTGGCTTTGCTCTGGGACATTGCATCCATGGGGCTGGGATGCCCTGTGCTGCAGGGGTCTCGTCCTGGCTCCTTGCATTGTCCAAAGGGTAACAGGGTGAGGGATCATGTCCCGGCCACACTTTTCCCTCCAGCCTTGCTCCTTTTTGGGAGGAAAAGCCCCCATTTTCCTGGAAAGCAGCCCCCACGCTTGCATTCCCCGCTCCCTGCTGCTTGTATCATGCTGCAAAAATCCGCCTCTACTTGACTGATTATTAGGACTGAACAGGGAGAGATTTCTCTGCAAATGTCAAATTTGCCTCTGTTGGTGGCTGTGGAGGGCAGGGACTTAGAGAGCACAGCCAAGAGGACTCGGGGGGCAGGGTCACAGTGGCTCTGCCCTATGGACAGCATCCCATCCTTGGACAGTGACGTGCAGGCAGGGAGGGCAGCAAGCATTTGGAAGCTGTGTTGGATTCTGGTGTTGATTTGGGGTGCACTTGAACCTCCACCTGGCCCAAGGGAAGGGACGTGGTGGCGCCTTTGGGTGCTGGAGAGCCATCCCCTTTGCACACTCACTCGCTGCTGGGTTTTTGCATGGCGCCGCACCTTATCTGCTCTGGCACCTGACAAAGTGATAAATGCCCTCTCCAGCACTGTGGAGAGATGTTGTGGCTTCTCCCAGGCGCTGAGGAAGGCCAGCGGTGGGAAGTGGTTAGATATGCCTGCTCGCTGCCAGGCACACCGGCTTCAGGGCTGCTCCAGAAGGAGCTGGCATTGCAAAGTCCATTCTGTCCCGCTTCATTTTGCTGCTGCTTCACAAATTCTCTGTGCATGCCGCAGCCGGCCTCGGCCAGCTCTTGCTCCGACTGCCCCAGGCGATGGCAGCGCTCGGACCGAGCACAGCCCTGGGACCAGGGGTGTTTGCAGAAGGAGGCTGGCTGTTTGCACGAAGGGTGAATTCAACCTTTCCCCTTCCTGTTCCTCTGGTCGGTCGGTCACTCTCACTGCCCAGTGTTTGGGCAGCTTTGTCCTTTGGGCTTTGCTGACACCTGGGTTGGTGCTTAGCGGTGTGCCAGGAGAGCTGTACCACGCACAGCTGGCCCACAGCAGTGGCACTTGGTGCTCCTTGCGCCCCAGGTCCAGTCTTGTTTGCCCTTGTGCTGCATGTGAAGATGTGTTGGTGGTGACTTCCTGGCGTGGGATTTGCAGCTCTGGCGGTGGCCAACTCACACCTGCCTTGTGCAAATGTGTTTTGGCAGAGCTGGATATGGATGGAGAGGGCACTCTCCCCATCATCCAGGATGGCCTCCAGGAGCTGCCCAGATCTCATCCTGGAAAAAGCACTGTTTGGGCTGAACCCAAGGGCACTGAGCAGCCACTTGGATGAGAAGCTGGGGGATGGGAGAGTGTTTTTGCTTTAGGAATGGTTGTGGATGCTCAGAGGCAGTGCTGCAGCCTCCGCGCTGGGGTTTGGCGTCACCAGGTGACAGACAGCAGAGGGGAAATGTTGTACAGGCAGGGAAACAGGGATGTAAGCAGCTTAACTACTGAGTCTGGGCTTCATCCCAGCCCTTGGGATTGCTGCTGGAGCGTGGGTTTGCACAGCAGTGTTTGCAGAGCCTCTGGACAGCCGTGGTCACAGGTCTCCGGTGGGTCTCCATCTGTCATCCCACTGGGAGCACACAGAATGTCAAGTGATGCCTGTCTCTCAGTTCCTAGAAGCCCTGCTGTGGGCAGGACTGCCTGCTTGGGTATTGCATCCCATTCCCTCCCTAAACACCGTGCCACCTTCCCCATTCCTGCTGAGTGATGGCTGCTCCGACTCATCCATCAGCGATGTTCTCTTGGCTCCAAGGTGTGCAAAACTGAGAGCAGAGCGGGGCTGAAACGGCCCAGATTTCCTATTTTGAGGTTGTATCCACAGTATTTGTGGTGACTTTCTCCTTGAACTGTGCCAGAAACGGATCCCTGCCTCTGGGGAGCTCTGAGTGGATCAGAAGACAGTGCACAGGCAACGATGACCTTACTATCCCCACTGTCTGGGTCTGGATGACAGCTGTGACCCCACTGTGCTCCCTTGCGTGTGGGGAGCAGCAGGCGCCGCTGTCAGAGAGGCTCCTTTGGCGAATATTGGAGCTCACCCATAAAGGTGATGGAACAAGTTCCACCATGGAATCACCCACAGTCTAGGTCAGATTGGGTACATCATTCCTTTGGGGGGCTGCTGGAAGCCCTGGCATCACTTCCCTGGTGCACAGGCGTCCCTGCTCCCAGTGCTGGAGGCAGAGCCTAAGGCTCCGATGCAACAATCCATTTTTCTTCCCTTTGCCGCTCAGTTGCCAAGCCTGAACAAAACAAGCCCTGCCTCCACCCGAGACAGGCTGATTACGTCTGCCGGCAGCCTAAACAGATTATCCCTCCCGCCACGCGCTCGGAGCCAGGAGTCTCTCCCGGCAATGGATTCGGACTTCCCTCAGAACATGCGGGGCTGGGTGGGCACTGGCTGTGGGGGCATCCCAGCCCACCCGGGTGTCCAGCACCCCAGTGGGGATGTGAGTTGAGTCTGGACCCTAAGACGGGATGTGGATGTTGGTACAGCTCTCCTGTTCCACCTTGTGCAATGAACTGCAGCACTGTGGGGCTGGCATTCTGTGGCTCTGCTGGGTCCTGCACGCCTGGCAGGTTTGTGTGGGAAGGGAAAAGCTGAATGTACCACCAAAAACACAGGAGGTGTGAGAGCCTGTCCGACAGGCAGCTGGTTGGTGTCACAGCCCACCTCAGCCCTGTGACCTGGCGCTCCATGGGCTGCCACACTCCTGTAACCCAACCTGCCCTCTGTGGCCCTGGGGGTGTGCAGGGGTTCCTGTATCACCCTGGGCTTTGGGAGGTGCTGAGTGGCTCTGCACGTCCTTCAAGCCCCATTCTCCATCTGCTGGGAATTGTGTTCCCAGTGCTGGTGGAGCTGGTTGGGGTGGTTTGTCCATGCCTGGGCAGCATCAGCACAGCAGCCTGACAGCTTTGTGTAAACCCAGCTGGGGCTGCTTCCTTCTCCGCTTCCTCCCACCCGCTGTGCTGCCGGCAGCGTCCTCCCCCTGGATGCACCATAGGCCTGTGGGCTGAGGGGATGGAAGCAGTGGCTGGAACAGCTACCTGAGAGGCAGGTGAGGTGCTGCGGGTGCCCCACAGCCCAGCTCCAGCATCGGATCAAAGGTGGGATTCGATACCTGGACACTCCCAGAGGTGTGACAGGAAACGGAGTGGTGACGTGGGGATGTTTCTGCCTGAGTCACCCTCAGTCCCAGCAGTCCCACAGGAGGGATCGGATGGAACTGGGCACTGTGGGGCTGCAAACTGGCTGCGCCTCTCACGCCATGGTGGGGTGAGCTCCCTCAGCAGCCACTCTGCACTCTGCTTTCCCATGGCATTTTGTGGCTCACCCTCCAGCCAGATACCTTCTGGATAAAAGCAAAGCCACCCACCCAGTGCCTGAGCACTCTGTGTGGCTGCTACCTGTGGAAAAACTATGTGGAGTTGCCCTTTGGATATCACCAGAGCTGCCAGGAGGGAAACAGGGCCCTGTGTGGTCAGAGGCATCCTGAGAACCCTAGGGAAGTTCTAACACCATTACTGAATGTGAGGCTGGACAAATCTCCTTGGAAGAGGGAAATTTTTGCTCTGAGGTCTTGCTCAGTGCTGGTTGTTGCATTTCCCTCCTCTTGAGGAGCTCTCCAGAGGAACCCAAGCCAGTCGAAAGGACATGTGATTCCAGCTCCATCCTTGTGCTCCAACACCCCCCCAGACCTGCCTCCCACATCGAGTTTATTTTAAATCTTGCTTCAGCAGGGCCATTCCAATGCAGGTGTGATGAGCCTATTCAGACACTTCGTGTGCTAATTCATATCCCTTTCATTTAGGCTGGTACCTCTCTGGGCACTTGCTTGGTTTTAACAGGAGCTTGTTTTGGTTTGGCTTTAAAAAGCACTGCTGTGTGTTCATTTGTTGATGGGTGGAACCAGGCTGCCCACGCTGCCTGGCTCTAATTCGTACCTTTCAGCTACTTCGGTTTCAATATCTAGAATTGGATGCTTCTGCCAAAATAAGTGTAGCCCACTGGTGGTTATTTATGATGCTGGTACAGAAATGACCATGCTCTATGTTAAGGGTGTGTATTTCAGGTGCTCGGTGTTTATTTACAGACAGTTTGAGCTAAAATTGGAATGGCTGAAGGCAAAATAATGTCTTCTGGGGGTTTTGAGCCAGACTGAGGTAGGGCAGGACTTCATGCCTGTAATATGGGTTAAGGCTGCTTGCTGCTGGCCCTAGTGAGGATGTCCCTGTTGGTTTCACAGTTACTTTGTCCCTGATATGGCACTGGACCTGCTTGCTGCTTGTCACACAGGCTGGATGCTGTGTGGCTGCAGTGCTGTGGCTTGTGTCAGGGAGAATTTTTTGCTCACAGGGCTTTGCTGGGTTGAGCAGTTGCTCTTTGTGAGGAGCTGTGCTGGGGCATGGAAGGGAAAACTGAGGGATGGAAAAACTGGGAGGTGGAGGAGGACTGAGCCCTGACTGCAGCTCAGCTGTCCAGAGCATCGCCAGGGTGCTGCCTTGGTGTGGTCGTGCTGAGCATTGGGGATGTCATGTGCTGTTGTCACTGTCATCCTCTTGTTCCTGCATGGTGGAGGCCACTCCTAAGATCTTTTCAAGCCCCAGTTGCTCAGCACTCACCCTAAGTTCTCTCACAGGAATTTAGGGACCCTGTTTCCTGTTACAGTGACCTATTGAATGGTCTCTGATGGGTCATCATTAGTCACTTGCAATTCTGCTTTTCCCCTGTAAAACACCAGAGAAATTTGGGATGTTTGGCTCTTCCCAGGCATGGCGGGAGCACCGGGATCCCCTGCTCTGGAGTCCTCCCATCGCGTGGGCACGGATGCGTCACGGGCGGCTTTGGGTGGGGGCACGGGGCGGGGTGTGCCGGGGGAGTGGCAGAGCCTGGCTCACCTGCGGGGCGCTGGCAGCGTGGGCGGCACCGAGACGGGCACGGAGCTGGGCACGGAGCGGTGCCGAGCAGCTGGAGGTGGCATGGGGGCCATGGGCGAGCAGGGCACCAGCATCCAGGTGAGCTGGGCAGGGGTGGCGGGGGGGCTCCGGGCTCTTTGCCAAACCCAGGGAGGGTTGTGGTGCACACAGGTGCCTTTCTGTGCCCCCAGTGGGGTCGTGGGAACAGGTGTAGGGGTGCCCTGGGCCCCCTTAACTCCCCCAAATTGGATCCCAATCCCAGCGCTTCATTTTCATTGGTTTAAATCTCATTTAAAGGGGGAAGGAAGGAAGGTCTTCTCAAATCATGTTTTCCCAGCTGCTGGGAGAGCAACACCTCGAGCTGGTATGTCATATTGTGAAGGGGATAAGAGATTTTGTTATTTCTTTTCACTTTATAAACAGCAAAAGGTCTCCTCCGGCGTGTTTCCAGTTTGCTTACTCGGTGGTTCATGCATTTGACAGTTTCTGGTGTATAGGCAGTTTCTTCTATTGTTTGCAGGGATTTTTCCAGAGGGGAAATTTTTTTTTAACATTACAAAACCACAGAAACTGGCAGGAAGAATCTAGGGGAGGTACTGGATTGGAAACAGTTTTAAACTTTAAGGAACAGAAAAGAATGAAAGCAACAAGATTAACTGAATAAGTTAGAGAAGATCTGGGACTGTGTCCTTATGACTTTTTGGCTGGGCCAGGATAGACGTGCATGGATGTTCCGTGGTGGAAAGCAGTGTTCCCAGACCTAGAGTCTCCTGGAGCTGGATCTTCCCTGGGTTTCCTTCCTCCTGGTCTGTCTTGGTATCTGTGGAGCCGCCTTGCTGGTGTGGCAATGCCTTGCCACTCTTGCAGCAGGATTTGGCCCCAGCCCTTGCCAGGTGTTGGCTCATCATTTACAGCTTGACAAGGCAGCAGGAGCAGTGCCTGCAGGACTTTGTGTGGGAGGACATGCACAGTGCCCATCCCCATCCCACTGCTTCCCATAGGTCAGCTTCACCCTGGCCACTTCTGCATCCAAGCCACCGGTGGAAAGAGCCTGGATATTCTTTTTCCACTGACATACGGCAGTGCTGCAAGGTTCTTTCCGAGTATTCTTTCCCTTTCTCTTCCCTGCTGGCTCAGTGAGCTGTTTTCCCTCCTCCTGGCTCTGACCTTCCTGTGTGCTCAGCCGTGGGCCGCTGGACGCTGCTGGTGGGGGGAGCGAGCTGGCAGGGGCTGGCCCTGCAGGGAAGCAGGAGTTGGGATGTGCACGGCACGGGAAGCGGCTGGGAGCTGGAGAACTGCCAGCACTGGGTAGTTTTTCCTCTCTTAATTAACGAACGGAAAACATGGAGCTCTCCTTTGGAGTGTGTTTCTGCTTTGGAGTAGAGGCACGCTGCCGATGGCGTCGGGAAGAGCCGGCGGTGGGGATGGGCTCAGCAGTACCCGGGAGGTTGGTGCTCCGGGCACGGTGCCATGCAGGAGCAGCTGTGTTTGGAGTTTGTGGCTGGGGTTTTGCCTCCTCCCGAGTCCTCGTCTCAGTGCTGTTGGCACACAGTGTGTGTCACACTACGGGTTGCCATCAGACACCACGTTCCCTGCGCTGGGAAGGCTGCGTTTGCCTGCGTGCAGGAGGCTGAGCTCACGCAGCTGCCTTCGTGCTGGGGCTGCTGCAGTTAGTTAGTTCCCTGTGGTCCATGACCATTGATTCCCTGTGGTGCTGCTCCATGTTGAGCCATTTTCTGCTGTGTGTGAGTGTTTCTCTGCTGTTTCTTTACAGGCCAAACCCATTTATGGTGGCTGGCTGCTGCTGGCCCCGGAAGGAACGGACTTTGACAACCCCGTCCATCGCTCCCGGGTAAGTGAAGCTCAGACATCCCCTCCCCATGACGTTGGTGTGGGTGGCAGGAGGAGCAGCAAGGGCTGTCCCTACCCGTGGCTGTGACCCTGGGAGTGCAAAAGGCACCTCCATGCACCCATCCCCTTGTGCAAACCAGGAAGCTGGGAGATGTTTCCGGCAGCAAGGCTGGAATGCCTTCTCTGGGATGCACGGTCTCCCATGCTGGGCAGCTGCCTGGGGCACTGCAGGTGCTCAGTCTGTGCAATTTTATTACTTGTTGTTTTTGCTTTTTAATGTTTTGATGCTGCTCTGGTTTGCCTGACACGTGCCATGCTGCCAGGAAGGCAGTGGGGTGTGGGCTGTGTGAACTGTGCTGTGACCATCAGAAAGGCTCCTAGTTTTCCTTTGGGGCTTGGAAACAACTGCTTTATTTTCTGCAGCTCATCGTGAGCGTGCCCAGAGCTCTAGAGAGAGGCTGCATCCCATCCCCTAGCGTGGATATGCCAGTGTCAGGCAGGTCCTGTAGCAAGGAAGGAGCTGAGTGGTGGTTCCCATTTGCTATAACCCTGCAGAGCCCTGAAGCCAAGTGCTAGCAGCAGGGACCTGCAGACAGAGCAGGACACACTCAGCTCCTTCCCAAAGGGGTTTTCTCATGCCTGGCAGAAACAGCAGCATCCTGTGGGGTCAGAGCATCCCCCACTTTCCTGTCCTGGGGAGTGTGAGGCTCAGAATGATGTGGCCAGGCTGATGTCCTTTCACTGCTGGCCTGTGACGAGGACTTGCAGCCTGTCCCCAGGCTTGTCTTGCAGGGAGCTTGCTGCTGAGGCTGCCAAGATGGGGCTGTCTTGTGCGTGGGAGGGATGGCAATGGTCCGTGAACCCTCTGTCATGCAGCCAAAACGCTCTCTGAGCTGTTTATAATAAAAAAATCGCTCCCGAATGAGCAAGAATTGAGTTCGTAGTTCAGCCTGGGGTATATGGGTCATTACTTGGAGTCACAGCTTGTCATAGGCTGGCTGGCCTGACATAAAGGGGACGTGGGACCCAGGTCTCCCCAAAACCCAGTCTGCCTGCTAAGCTGGGGCTTGTGGAGATCCACAAGGTTCTCCATAGTTCTGCTTGTCCCTGAGCATCCTGGACTTTGCCCAAAGGGCTGAGAAAAATGAGATAAGAATTGCTGCACTGGGGCTATGAATCCAGGACTTTTTTATTTCAGCCTGCTCAACCAGTTTTTGCTGTTGGCTGAAAACAACCTGGCACACATGAAAAAAAAAAAAAAGGCAGCTTTCCAGCCAGATCAGTTCTCCAATCTGATTTGCTGTGCAGCTGCAGAGGCAGCAGTGCCAGCATGGTGCCAGGATTGCCTGGGCAGTGCCATGCCACCAGTGCAGCCACCACCCAGACTGAGCTCATTGGCTGCTGGGCGACATCTGACATGACACCCTGTCACCCTCCAGCACTGGATGCTGGAATAGATGATGCAGGATGAAGCTGAGGGTTCAGAGCATTTAGTTCGGAGATCCTTCTGGTGTCCCCAATACTTGTGGCATGAGCCGGAGTCAGGAGAGGTTCAGTTTGTATATTCGGAAAAGGTTCTTTCCCCAGAAGGTGGCCAGGCACTGAACGGGCTCCCCAGGGAGTGGCCAAGGTCCTAAGGCTGCCAGAACTCAAGGCAGTCAGCACTGGGCAGTGTGGGCTGGTGCACACAGACCTTTGGCAGTGCTCTGCCAGCTGCTGTGCAGCTCCAGTGCTCCCAGCAAGGCCCAGGGACTGGTGGGCACTGCCATGACCCAGCTCAATGTCTTCTCTTGCAGAAATGGCAGCGTCGGTTCTTCATCCTCTACGAGCACGGGCTGCTGCGCTATGCCCTCGACGAGATGGTGAGTGCTGCCTGGCTGTGTCCAGGTCTGGGGATCAGCTGGGTTATCTGCTGCCCTTGGAGTGCTCTGCCAAGCTGGAGGAGAGTTGTGCTCACTGGGTTTGACTCTGTGCCAGGCTGGGTTTGTGTGGGAGCTCAGTGGATGCTCTGCAGAGGATGGTGAACCTTTCAGAGGCGTGCAAGTCCCGCCTGGCGTGGGATTCAGCAGTTGCAGACAGATCCCACGCTGGTAGGAAGTGCTGGAGGGGGTCCCCAAGGTCGTTCCTCGTCCTTTTTGCCCGGTTTCCCAGTGCCAGCTGGGTTTTGGTTGTGGTGAATCACCTTGGCAGTGTCCGAGAAGGAGGCCCTGCCTAGCAATGCCCGTGGAAAGTAGGTCAGCTGGAACAGCTTCCCACTGCCTGCCCGCCCTGGAGCTGCAGCTTGTCACCAGCACTGTTCCCATCAGTAAAAGGGGATCAAAGGAAGGGAAACCCATCCCCTGTGAGCTGCAAAGTGGGGCTGAAGAGCCCAGTAGGTCAATCCCAGGAGCAGCCAGGACTGCTGATCTATCCTGCTGGCTACAGTAAGCCCACGGGAGGGTGCCCAAGGCTGAGCACCCATGTGCTGGGTTCTGCCTGGGCAGGAGGCTCAGGAAGCCAGCTGGAGACAGCACACCTGTGGGACAGGGACACATGGGGACCTGTGTCTGTGGCAGGGAGGCTCCCTGCGAGGTCAGTGTGCCTTGGTCCTCCTCCAATGCCTCCTGTGAGGGCACCGTGGAATGAGGAGGCACGGCGAGTGTGGCTCAGATTTCATGCTGTGTTTGTTTGTATTTTTACTTGGGGTTGGTCCAAGTGCCCTAAATAATTTAAATGTCTTGGGTAGGAGCAGTGGAGGCTTTAATACATTTTCAGTGTCAGCAACCTGACTCTGCACTGGGCTGGTGTTTCCTGTCTTATACTGACAGGAGGGTGCTTTGTGTCTGGGTGGAGTAGGGAGATTCCCCAGTCTGAGGCAGAGGAGCAGGAATGCTGGGAAACACAATCTGGAATATTTTTTTTCTGTTTTGCGTTCTGAGGAGGTTGACCTGCCCCAGGTTCTGCTGCATCTGGGCAGAAGCAGACAGGCAGTGCCCCAGCCCTGTGCCACAGGGGCCATTGCCAGAGAGCACCCAGAGGACAGCGGGACCATCCTGCAGTTCTCCAGGCACCTGTTGGGCTTTTTCCCCTCGAGGAGGGGAAAAAGTGAAAAAATACAAACAAAAAAGGGAAGGTACACATGTGCAGCATGAGATGGTGTCCCAGGCAGTGTGACACCACTGTGCTGGCTCCTGGACTCACTGCCCCATGGCTGCTTGTGCTTTGATGATCCCAGGAGGGTCTGGCCATGTCATAGTCATAGATAGAGGAAACTGTAATGCATCCTTCCTCCTCACTGGGGTTTGACACATGGTATAAAAATACCCTCCTGGCCTTTCTTATCCTCCAGCTGTGCCAGCTCCTTGCCCTGTTCCCCTCCGTGGCCTGGTGAGGAGTAACAGGGCTGTGGCCTCATCCATGGGGTGCCAGCACAGACATTGTTTTTTCCATGAGGGATACACTTTGCAGTCCACTCAGGAATGCTCTCCCCCAGTGTGCCCCACTGAGCTGGGTGGGGGTCCTGTGGGAGCCTCGGTGCAGAGCAGCCTCTGGAGCGTGCAGGAGCCGGCCTGAGACCTCCCAGGCAGTCACAGGCTGGGATTGAATGGCTCTGCTTGAACCTTTCAGACATTAATTTTGTGGGTTTGGCAATTTTTGCTCTTATTAAAAGTGGAATTGGAGGGAGGGGTGAGCTTGTGAGGGGAGTCCTGGGCTAGTGATGCTGATGGAAACATTCCTGTGCCTGGCCAGGGAGGTTCTGCTCCTGGCTCCCAGCAGGGTGGAGAGCAGTGGGGTGTGGAGGGGCAGCTCAGAGCACAAGCCCAGGTTGAGGAGACCTCAGGGAGTCCCCAGAAATGTTGGTGCTGTGGTTGGTACTCAGAGACCGTGGAATGGGCCACCACTGGGCACCGGGAGCCTTTTGCCATGGGATGGGTAAAGTTTGGTGTTGGATTGGAGCATTTTGGGCATGGAAGGTGGGACAAGCAGGCACCAGCTGCCCTGCTGGCATTCAGCTCTCTCCTGAGACCTGCCCAGGGATATCCCAGAGCTGATCCTGAGTCTGTGCTTCTGTTTGACCACCTTCTTTCTGTGTGTCCGTTGTTCTGTCTGTCCTTGCTCTGCCATAGTTCCAGTCTGAAAACAAAATGAATTCTGCATGATGGCTGTGATGGGGAGAATTTGCACAGTCTATGGACCTTCATCCCCTTGGACCAGGCTAAGCTGCCAGACTCTCTCCCTGGGGTCTCCCTCTTTCAGGTTGGGTGCAGTTGGTGGCACTCAGAACCAGCCTGGCCACTGGGAATGCCCAGCAGATCCCACTCCCTTCCCCTCTGTCAGCAGCCATTCCCAGCTCTGCTGAGCCCTGGCTAAGCTGAGCCTGCTCAGACGTGCAGAAATTCCTGCCTCCCAACTGTGGGCGGATGTGGAGGTTGTGTGATCACTTGGGGATGCCTTCCCATGCTGAACATCCAGGATTGCACCCCAGTGGTGGCTTGCTCCTGTTTGATAAACCTTCGTGCTGGGACTGATGATGACAGGGGCTGATGCTTCTCTGCAGCAGCAGGAGGATGACAAAGCCACTCTCACTGAGAAAAAGCAGGAAAGAAATCAGGGACAGGCTTGGGATTGAGCTGCTCTGTTGTGAGTGTCCAAGGACAAGTTTCAGTTCTGGTAAAATGCCCTGTGGTCTCCAGTGAAACCACTGCCGTGGGAGAGCAGCCCAGTACTGTGGTGCTGGGGTGGTCTGGGAGGTTTTGGTTGGGATATGGGATCTGCCACAAGAATAGTGCCGGGCTCAGGGGCCAGAGCCAGCGAGTGGCGAGTGCCGAGCTTTTGCCTCCTTTTGTTTTGATTGCTGGGATCTATAATTAGCGGCCAAGGTCTCTATAAATAGAGCCTGTCTGCGTGGGAATGGAAAGGCAGGAGGGGGTTTGTGGGGATGGAGAGCACTGCCATGTCCCTCCCTCAGCCTGCAGGTGGGCCTGTGGCCTCAGACACTGCCTGGGGATGGATCCAGCCCCGTGGCTGGGGCAGGTCAGAGGAGTGGGTCTGGATCTCCAGGCCAGCTTCTTTATGAGTCACTGCATGTCCAGGGCCAGGCTTTGTCTCTGTGCCTCAGTTTATCCCTGTGCCACTTCTTTTGAGCTGGGATTTATACTAGATTGACGTTTTGCATCCTCCCTGGGAGTATTCTCGTGTCAGGCTTCCTTTTGGTAGCTGAGACTATTAATTTAGAAGTTTTTTGCTTTGTGCATATGCTGGTTTGAAAACAAGACAAAATTCAAGCTTGTCTGGGAGCATCTCAAACCTGCTGGTGCTGTGAATGAGAGGCAGGGTGAGAGCATCTTCTGGGTGGGCTCTTTTAGTTTCCCTGCAGAGATTCAGGAGGAGCATCCCTGGGCATGACACACCCATTTTGCAACAAGCTGACCTCAGTCTGTGTCTGGTACTTCCCAACTTGATGAAATGTGTGAGCCCTGTCTCTTCTCTGCTCCTTACTTGCTGGAGTCAAATTGATCTGTGAAATTGGGAAAGGATCTAGGAGAATGCTTGAAGTAGTAGTCAGCCACCTCAATACCAGATTTTGCTGGGGTTGGATGGTTGTGTCCTCCATGGTGATGTTGCAGACCTTTCCTGAGCTCACAGCAGGGTGGTCCTGCTCCTAAATCAGGATCTCAGATGGATCATAATGTCATTAACCTCAGGACAACGGAGCAGACATCCCTGCTCCTCCAGCCTGTGATGGCAGGGAGGGAGGTGCAGAGGGAGCTGGGAGCTGATGGGCCTGGGGTGGATGAAGAGTGAGGCCAGCCTGGCATCTAGGAATGGTTAGGGGAGCAGTGGGACCCCTGGGCTGGGTGTATAAATAGGAGAAGAGAGGCCAGCTCAGAGGTGGGAGGTCTGGCACTACACAGCAGAGCTGTGGGGTCACATCTGGAGACCTGCTCAGCCTCAGGCCCCACTCCTGGCCACAGAAACCTAAGGAACTGATAAATGGGTAAAAAAAGAGAATGGTGTAAGCATTGGTGGCAGCTGGAGGGGGATCAGAGGAAGGGATGCTGTGATCCACAGACCTCTGTAATTATTGTTTCCTAATTCACCCCCCTCCAAAAACCTCTTTATTTGGAGGAAAGGGGCATTTAAAAATGTCACTGTCAGTAGAGCTGTGCTGCGTTAATTTTCATTGTAGTTACCTCCTTTGTCATCTGTATTGTTTTAAGAAGCCAAGAACCCGTGTGTGTGTGTGTTTTTTCCTCCTTTTTAGATCAAAGCATTTTACTTCAGTTCTGGCACAGAATTGAAATTCATTGGCAGGGATTAAAAACGAACCTTAAACATCCTGGCCTCTCTGTCCTTACTTTTTCCACACGTTTTGCCATTTAAGTGTTTCCAAGCCCTCCTCCTCCGTGGCAGCACCACGCTTTACAAACCCCATTCTCCTCATCCCCAGTGATTTCCCCCCATTTTTGCCAGTGCCTCTGTTTGCCAGATCAAGACTTTCAGTTTCTGTTTAGCATAAAAAGCTTTTGGCTTGAATCGAAGCGTGTTTGAAATTTAAAGTAAGCAGAGACAGGAAGGCTGGGTGGGAGTGACTGTGAGGCTCAGATGGTGACAGGGACCCCCATCCCAGTTTTTTTCCAAGATTGGATGTAGTCAAGTCAGGGTAGACAGTGATCTGTGAGGAGGTTTTATGTGGGTGTATCTCATAGAAGATGCCGTAGCAATAAGGAAATGATGGGAAAATTGGAAAGCAGAGATCCTTTCTTCTCAGGGAGGCTGGGCAGGAAGGGGACACCTGAAATCAGGGTGCAAGGGAGAGGGGGCAAAGAACATCCTTGTGACTGCTCTAGAGGAGATGCAGAGACAGCACAAGTGCTGGTGACTGTGGACAGAGCTCAGAGATCTTTGATGAATTTGTTATGCTTAATTTTCGATACTGATTTTGGGGAAAAATAACTCATGAACCTACAGGGAGCCCTGGGAACTTATTTCCCAGGACATTGCTGAAGCCAGGACCAGGCAGCCTTGGAGGGGATGAGAGGAAGATACACCAATCTTCATTTGTGGTTTTATATTAATGTCTGTCTTGATGGTGATGCAAGTGTCATTACTGGGGTTGGGTGTGGGCATCCTGTAACAGTGGCTTTGGGGTGTTCATTTCTTCCCATTTCTCTCTGTTCCAAGTGTCAGGTCCCAGGTGGATCCTGCTGTCAGGACACCCGTGGGCTCCTCCAGGAATGGTTCCCTACATTTGCTGAACCCTCTTCTGTTTTATGTCTTTTAGTTTGGCTTAGTGTGTTTGGGAAGGTGAAACTGCTAAGCTGCAGAAGAATTTGGAAGAGGGCTGAGGGAACAGGAAGGTCTTCTCTAGGAATGGCTCCGTCAGTCCTGGCAACTGACAATGGTCAGGGATCATCACTGGGGCCCCAAAAGTGCCTGGGTTTATTGTGAGCTTTGGAGAGCACTGTCGTCCACATCCGAGCCTCCCAGGAAGGACATTTTGTGGCTGCAGGACCCTCCTCGGAGAGGCCCCGGTGTGAAACAGTCCATGGTGGGAGGTTTGGGAATTAACAGGCAGAAAGAGGATGAAAGTGGAGTTGAAAGCTCGATGCAGCCAGCGACCTCCTAGCACAAGCTGCTTTGATGACCTGGCCCAGGTGCTTCCTTCCTGGAAACAACACAGCCCCTATTGTCTTCTGCAGGGCGAGCCACAAAGCTGGAATTGCTCTTAGGCTGAGCAGCGAGGACAGGTTCAAGTGGCTCCATCCTTCTGCTTTTTCCCCACTCCTCGTCCCTCGGGACCTAGCAAAGATGTTTCTGTAGAAGACGTGTGCCAGAGCAGCGAGGGAAGTGAGCTGGAGTTTAGATTACATTTATCTTGTTCGTGGGGGGGGAGGAGTGAAAGAGGCACTCATAGCAGCTGGAGTTCCTTTGTGACTCCTGGACCTGTGGCTTCCAGCCTGGCTGTGGGCTCTTGGTGAAGGAAAAATTGTATCTACTGTAAAAGGTTAATGTGGAAATCAAGCTCTGATGGCGTTTAGGAGGGAAGATGTCAGGGCTGGCAGTGAAATGACACAGCTAAGGCTGAGCAGTTACCCTCACATGGGCCCCGTGGTCCCTCCAGACAGCAGAGAAAGGGGCAGCTGATGCCGGCTCTTTCCAAGCCAGGGAAATGCTGGGCTCCCAAGAATCCCCCAGTCCCTGGGTGGCCGTGCCAGTCCCACACATGAACTATCAAACCACCCAAGGAACCAACAAAAACACCATTTTTTCACCCTGCTGTTGCTTTGGTGCTGGGGCGGGGATGTGAAACGAGGTGCCTGCAGAACAACCCTGAGCCCACCAGCTGCAGCCATGTGCTGGGGATGGGGTCAGGTTTAATTCTTTCCAGCCCTGTTGTTGGCCACCAGATCAGGTCACTGAGGGACCACCAGTGGGATGTGGGCTACAGGTAGGGTGATGCTGGCTAATAGCATCCCCTTCCCTGCTCCTAGAAGAAGCAGCATCCCAGCAGCTGGCACATCGCTGAGGGTTGTGAGGTATCCTGGCACTGCCTGCTGGGATTCAGTGCTGCAAACCCCTCAGTGGCAACTCAGAGAGGAGACAAGGACGTGAATGGAACAAGGCAACAAAGCTGATCCAAAAAATCAAAGCGCGTTCCCCCCCTTTCTTTTTTTTTTTTCCCCGGCAGAGATCCTGCATTCATTGATTGTTGACATGACATATGTGGGTTGGAGAAAGGCAGCGGCAGCTTCTGGCAGGGGAGGAAGGGGCTGGGGGGGGCCGGAGGGGCTCTGCAAGCCGAGATGCTGATTACCAGGGGCAGCAAATAGCTTGCAGCTGCCTCCGCTCAACACGCTCTTTGTGGCGCTTGCAGCCACTCTTTGGACGCAGCTATTTTTAATTTCCCCAAGCGCGCACAAAGCAAAGGGGGTGGGCGATGCCGCCGGCGTCCCCCCTTCCTGCCCCCCGCTCCCACCCCTTTCCCAGCCAGCCCTGCGCTTCCCCGGCTTCCTCCCACCCTCCGGGGAATGTGGGGAGCTGCACTCCCTCTTTTTTGGTTTTTTAAATTTTTTTCTTTCTTTTCTTTTTTTTTTTTTTTTTTTGTGGGAGCCGGTCTTGGCTTCCCCACCCCCCCTCCACCCCGCGCCAGTGTGTGCGGGGAGCTGGGAAAATGCAGAAATAAATAAATACGCAATTAGGCAGGCGTCCAGCCGTGCAAGGGGGTGTGCTGCAAAAAGAGACTCCGGCCAAATTTTGGAATGCCTGAGAAAGCGGCTGGAGCCGTGGGTGAGCACGGGGTTGTGGGCTTCCCATCGATGGAGAAGGGGCAGCTGCGACCCCCGAGGAGGAGGAAGAGGAGGAGGATGGAGGTGGCAGCTCCCAGCCTTGCTCCTGGGGGATTTTTCCCCCACTGAGCCCAGGACAAGGGTTTGAGTTTGAGCCCAGCGTGCTCTTGCCTCGGCTCAGGAGTGATTTTTCACCAAAAGCCGAGAGGTGTGCCCTCTGTTCAAGCAGCAACACAGTTTGGGGTTAATAAATGACTTATCTGCAGTCCTTGTTTCTCTCTTAGGTAAGCATTGGTGAATATGATATTTCTGCTTTATCCCAGGCATGAATTATTCATCAGGTTTGGAGGCTGTAAAAGGGACGTCAGGTTAAAACTTGCTTGCGTGGAGACATGCTGAGGTCTTCAGTGAGGTTTTTGTAAACAGCTTTTCTCAGGGTTACCAAGTGCAGGAATCTTCCCCCTTTTGCCTGTGCTGTTTTGAGGCATTTCTGGTGAAAAACGAGAATTTCCAGGCAGGTTTGATTATTAGTCTTGCCCATTTACTTACTATGGGCTGCAAGATAAAAAAAGTAGAAAAAAATGCCATCAAAATACTGTTTGTCCTTTATGCTGGACGAGATAACAGCATCTTGAGGAATATGCTCTTGGTAATATGTATTTTGTAAGATCTTTTTATTTTGCCCTGTTTCTTCAGAGCTACAGAGGAGGCTTTTCCCTCCAGTCACTGAAGTCTGGCTGCAAGTAGGTAACGAGATAAAACAGCCAGACAGTCTTGCTGAAAGTTGAAATTACTGTAGGTAAATCACGTAAATCGCTTACCCTTCACCTCCTTCCTGCAGGATCTGATCCAAGAGCTGGTTTGTGGGAGTGTGTTAACAGCCTTGTGCTCTGCCATAGGAGAGCAGGTCCAGGGCCAGAGGTGCTGCATGTAGGGCTTGGGGTGCTCCATGTGCTGGGGAAAGCTGGGAAGGTCCCACCTTCCATGGAGGTTTTTCCTCCCCACATTTTCCTGGCCCCATCTCTGCTGCCATGGCACCCCTTGCCATGGGGCTGCAGGGAAGAAATCCTTCCCTGTGAGGGTGAGGAGGCCCTGGCACAGGTTGCCCAGAGAAGCTGTGGCTGCTTCATCCCTGGGAGTGTCCAAGGCTGGATTGGATAGAGCTTGGAGCAGCCTGGGACAGTGGAAGGTGTCCTTGCCCATGGCAGGGGGTTGGAATGGATGGGCTTTAAGGTCCCTTCCAACCCAAACCATTCTGGGATTCTGTGGCATGATCCTGAGGGTCTTGGCTCTTGCACCCCCCAAGCCTCGAGTGCTGTGGGTCTCTGATTTTATGGCCAAACAGAGCTCTGGGAACCTGCAGTGAGGCCGTGGGCTGCTCTCCCTCTGTGCCCCAGGGCTGTCCCCGCTCTCCTCCCAGTTCCCTTTGCTGTGGGTGACTGGTCCTTGGGCAGAGGAGACAGAGGGAGCAGGCACACAGTGTGGTTTTAGAAGTGACCCAGCAGCATCCTGAGCTTATATGGGATTTCCACCTGTTGTGATGGTGTGACTGCAGAGAAAAGGTGGAGTTTTGGAGCACACCCAGCCTTGGCCCTTTCCTCCACATTTCATCAGCCCTGCTGCGATTGCATCGATAAAGTCCCAGGGATCACCAGGGCGCTGGGGAGCTACTGGGATATAATTAGGGTTTTGGTTCACTTTCCTGGCTGCTTTCCTGTTAGGGGAGGGACAGCAGGGATTATGGATGGAGCAGATGTGTGGAGGGAGGGCTTGCATGGGTGGTTAATGCCATGTACAGGCCAGTGCTGGGGGGGTGAAGTCAGTCATCCCAGGCATGGGGGATAGAGAAACCTCTTGTGCTCATCACCCTCACATGCACTAGCCCCAGATTGCTCCTCTCTGCTAGGATTGTACAGCTGCTCCCAAAGGAGGGGAACAATGGCTGTGAACTTTGTTCTCTCCCTGTATTCCTCTACAGGGGCCAGATGTGAGCAGCAGGTTTAGGGAGAAAATGCTGCAACCCTGGGACAGTTCCAGCAGCCTCATGTGTTAGTTGAAATTTTTCCTGGGCATTTAAAGCACTTTTTACCCCAGGTGCCACTTGCCTGTGAACCTGGTGGTGCCTGCCTGGCAGGATGGCTCTTTGCTACCAGTGTCAGTGGCTTCACTGCATCATGCCTGTGGCAGCAAAGCCCACCTCAAGCTGCTGCTCGGTGGTCTCCTTGCCCCACAACAGTTATGTGTGCCTGTTGGGAACTTTTCTCCTTGGAACTGCCCAGAAGGCTCACATTTTCTGCCATTTGGTGGGATGGCCAATGGTCAAAGTTTGGAAAACCCTCTGCAGCCGTCACCTCAGCTTTTGGGAAGGTCTGCAGGGTCCAGGCTGGTCTGGAAGCATTGCAGAGTGGGTGTGGGGTTTTCTCTAGGGGTGTGGGGTGCAGGATGTGGCTGCTGCTTGGTTGGCCAAGCCAAGCTCTTTGGCTTGGGTTGGCCCTCACACCTCCAGCTGCAGACCCCAAGCACCCTGGGAGCCCAGCATCCTGGTATTCCCAGCCCAGCAGGAAGCTCTGCAAAGCTCATAAGAGCAGTGCTGGGGAATAATGAGATTTCCAGACTAATTTGGCCGGATTCAAGAACTTCCACTGAAGCATCTGCACCCGTGGGAGTTGCCTGAGCCTCCGGTGGATCTGGTGCTGCTGATCCCCAGGGTTGTCCTCTCCTCCTCTGCAGGTGTTGAGCACTGGCACAAAACCCTGTATTGACAGTCCTGGGGGGTGAAAGTGGAATACTCCACCAAGGTGGCTGCAGGGCCTGAAATCATCCAGAGCTTCAGATGATGGCTGTTGGAGGTGGCTCTTCATGGATGTGATGCTGCTGATGGCTCATTCTGTCCCTGTGTCTTTGTACTGATTCCTCTGTTTGGTTGCATTTGCAGGAGAGGTTGTGGGATGGCTGAGGATGAGGAAACCTGTCCCTCCTTCCCCTCTAGGCTGGATGGGAGATGGCTTTACTAGTGGGAGGGATTTGATCTAATTTACTGCTTTCCTTGGATGACAATTACCTGGGTCATGTTCCCTCACCCCCATGAAGCAGAAATCCAGGTCCAGCTGCAGTGGAACAGGGCTGGCAAACATGGGTGGAGGTCATCCTGCCTTGATCCAAGCTTTTCTTCTCCTGAGCTGTGTCCAAAACTGGCATCACTGTGTGTATGAGCATCTTTGTGTGTGGGTGACCTTAGGGAGCTGTGGTTGCTGGTGTTTGGTGAAGCCCCTCGCTGCTGTGGAGGACCATGAGCACGGAGGTGGTGGTGAGCTCCTGCACATGTGTGCCTGGCATGCAGTGCAGGGACCACCTGGGATTCGTCTCCTACACCGAGGGGGTGGGGGATAAAGTTGACAAGGCCAATTTGGAGCAGTGCAATTTAAGATTCAAGTATCAAGATGCAAATGAAGCCCATTTTTCCTTCCCACTCCTAAATGATTGCAGTTCCCTCTTCAGGGAACTCCTGTCATGATCCCTGCACCAAGCTCTGGCCTGTCCGTGGTCTTGCCAGGTTTTTGTCATTGGGCTGATTACCATGACAACTTTCTGGAAGGCTGCAGATATTTGCTTCCCCTTTGGCTGTTGTGCCTGTGCATCCGGGAGCAGGGAAGGTGCCATGCTGGCAGCTGCGAGCAGATGGGGTTGGATCTGTTATGATATATTCCTCCCACCCCCCTTCTCAGAGGGGAGGAGGACATTTTGCATTTTAAATGCATTTAAATCCCATAGAGCAAGAGGAAAGAATAAGTATTGGGCTTGCAGGGCTGCAAGGTGGTGCCTTTGGCACTGCAGGAGTGGCAAATGCAGGCCTGAGCATTTCTGGGCTTCTGCTTTGGTGCCCAAAGAGTTGAGATGGGGCTTGAGTGGATGCTCTGAGCTCCTTGTACAACATTTTGCTTTTTCTTTGGTTCACAAACAGCTGGGATGGCAACTCAGAGCAGCCTCTGGATACCCCATCCTGGTGGGACCTTGCTGTTCCTCCCGTCATGGTGCCGATGTTTTCTGCATCCGTCTCCCTCTTCCTCACCAGCAGCATTGGAAGTGGAATGTGCATATCTGTGGGTGCAAGCTTCCCTGAAAGGCTTCTGAATTTGTTGATGCTGCTGAGGACCTAGAGGGTGAGACACCAGTGCTGAGGGAGGTTGAACTCGCTTGGTGACCACCACTGGGTTTGCTGACCCTCCCTGCCCAGCTCGGTTGGTTGTGCCAGGACTGGATAGGGCTGTTCCCACCATGCACAGACCCCTCAAAGGCTGTTCAGCAGGAAAGAGGTTAACAGGAAGGAGGCAGGCTAGGCTCTGGCTGCCAACTCCGACCCTGCTTTGGAGTGGGGAGCAGCTGGGAGCTGCAAGAGCAGTGCGAAAATAGCCTTATAAGGCCAAGACAAGCCGGCTCCAGCCTCCGCACAGCCCCGGCCGGGCTCGCTCCGCTCCAGCACCCGCTCACCCGGTGGGTGCCCGTGGGGACGGGGCTGTAAATGGGATGTGTGGCCCCAAACTTGCTGCCTGGGCACCCCTGGGATGGGTGCTGCCCATGCCTGGCTCAGGTGGCACTGGGTGGGAGAGGAGCCCGAGGGTGCAGCCAGGCAGTTCGCAGGCAGCTCCCGGCCTCGCTCAGTGTTTAGACTCGCTGTCTGTGCACATAAACACCGACTCTGCTTAAAACTGGCCCCTGGCTGAACTCTCCTGCCCAGCCCCTGCACTTCACCCCCTTCTCAAACTGCTCCCCAGGGAAGAAAATTCCATCCCACTGGCAAAAGGGGAGCTGACGTTGTTTCATGTCCTGGTGGAGGCTCAGGAGGGCTCTTCAGGGGCTGGCATGCAGGGACAGGTGTGTGTGTGGCACTTGCTAACCCTTCCCACCTCCTTGGGGTGGGTGACCTGGGGCTATGGAGAATTCCTTCAGCAAAGCAAATCTCAGGAGCTGGCTGTGGCACCTTGATGAACGAGCCAGGGTCAACAGTGAGGAAATCTGTGGTGGCTCTGGGGGAAGTGGCATTTGTGGCATTTATCCATCTGGGGGATGTTCTGCATTGCTGGCTGCACACCAGGGCCAGTGTCCTATCCCCTTCTTGTGCTGGCATGGGTTTGTTGCCAGTACAGAGGCACATTGGCAGGTGCCAAGGCCACATCTGCAGAGCACTGCTCATGCCTCCATCTGTGAAAGGGGACAATGGCTTCTGGCAGGCTGATCAGTCCAGGCAGTGATGACATCTGGGGACATATTCCCCTGTTTCTTACACAGAGGCACAAGGCATGAGTAGTGAAGTGCAGGGGACATGTGCTGCTTGATACCTACCTGTGGATGTGGCACCTGAGGATGTGCTTTAATGGTGAGCATGGTGGTGGTGCTGAGTTGATGGTTGGACTGGATGATCTTAAATGTCTTTTCCAACCTTTATGATTCTATGATTCCCCTACCAGTGATAAAAACTTGTTTTTCCGTTGCCTGGTGCATTGCCAGAGGTTTGTCAGTGGCTTTCACGGGCAGTAGATGCTGATACAGGAAGTTTGCAGGTGAGAAAGGTGTGCTCAGGTGGCCAAGAAAGATATCTGCCTCTTGGATGGCACAGGGAAAGCAGAGCTGCCATGGGGATGTGGGAGCACAACCTTCTGCTGCCCTTCAGTGGGTGACTGCTCCACTCCATCCTTTTGCAGAGCCCACAGAGGTTGTTTTCAAGAGCCTTTGTCTAATTTAATAAATCCAGGATGCTCAGCTTGCCAGCTGATCTATAAGTGTAATAAAATCCTCCCAGCACAGCGCTCCAGCCCCGTTGTGGCCCTATCGATAGCCTCGTGCCTGGTGGCAGGAAGCCCAAAAGGCTCATTAAAGCCCTGCTGCTGTGCCAGCCGTGCCTGCCTGGCGCCTGGGCAGCTCTGGGCAGGCTGAGCCAGCCCTGTGTGTGTGCACAGAGCATCCCCAGCTGGGATTTAGGAGGTCATGCCTCGCCTTGCATGGCTGAAAAGGGGTGATTCTACATGTGAAAATAGATCCTCTGCAACTACATCAGCTACCTGAAAGGTGGTAGTCAAGTGTGGGTCAGTCTCTTCTCACAGCTAACAAGTACTAGGACAAGAGGAAACAGCTTCAAGTTGTTCCAGAGGAGTTTTAGATTGGATATTAAGAACAATTCCTTTAATGAAAGATTGGTCAAGCATAGGAACAGGCTGCCCAGGGAAGTGGTGGAGTCACCATCCCTGGAAGTGTTCAGGAAAGTCATATGTGTGGTGCTTAGGGACATGGTTTAGTGGAGGACCTGGCAGTGCCCTGGGTTAATGGTTGAAGGTGTTTCTACGATTCTATGATTTTTCAAGGAGTTGGTGCTTTCTTGATGACCTCCAGGTGGGAATGGTGGATGTGGCTCTGGTTTGGGCTCCCAGTGCCATGCTGGTGCTGGGAGCTGCGTGTCCAAGCTCTGTCTGTGCCCTTGCCCAAGCCGTGGTTGTCTCCATGTTGCCCTGATGTGCCCATGACGATGGGACAGCGAGGTCTTGCTCCCTGATCTGTTTGCACCCTGACTGGAGCACTGTGATCAGCACTGGACACTGGGATGGATGAGGCTTTTAACAAACACAGGAGCTGCCTCTGCAGAGCACTCAGGAGTGCTTCAACTGAGCAGCACTCGGCAGCCACCCTCATGAATATTTTAGCTGGGAGAATTAACATTTGTCAAGACACATTTATGGAGGCAGTGTGGATGTCTCTTCCCCAGGCGCCGCAGGCTCGCTGCTGCTCCAGGGCAGTGCTGGGAGCCAGGGCAGAGCCAGGCAGATCCTGAGCCCAGAGTGGGACAGCAGAGCTGTGATCTCCCCTGGGACAGCCAGGCCCCGGTGCCAAGGCAACCAGCCCGCCATGCGAGATAGACAAATGGTTGTGGTTTGTTTTGTTGGTTTTTTTTTTTCTCTTCCCCTCCTGGTTCTTGGCAGAAAGTAAAATGTCCCTTTTGTTTGGTTTCCTCCTCCCCCTGCCCCATCGCCTTTCTTTAAAGGTTGTGTTCCAGATTTCATCAACCCACGTTGTGTAATATCCCCGGACAACGGGTTGAGCAGTGGCCATGTCCCGTGGAGGCCATGGCAGAGCCCTTCCTCTGGAGCTTGGCCATGGGATTACCTGCTCCAAAACATCCTGTGTACAGCTCCTGAGCAAAGCTCCCTTGTATCTTGTATCAAGCTGCCATGATCTCCACGTGTTAGAAATAGCAGGGAATGTCCTTGGAAAAAAAAATCAGAAATTTTTGAATCTAAATAATCCTGTTTTTCTACCTCAAATAATCCTGTTTTTCTACCTCAGCCCTGCAATGCCTTATGGAAGCGAGGGACTTTGCAGATAAACCCTTTTGATTTACAGCGTCAGCTCCTGTACCTGCAAATTCATAACCCATGAAGCATCCAGCACTGTTACTGGGGGATGTAGTAATGCCCTGCTTGGGACTTCTTCCTTCAAGCTTCTAAGAGGTCCCCATTCTTTCTTTTCCTCCTTTTCACTGCCCAAGGAGGGGGGCTGCTGCTGAGCTCTGCATCCTAGGAGCATCCATCCAAAGATGCCTGTGTCTCATCCAGAGGCTGCTGGTGTTGTTGATGTGGAGAGCCTGGCATGACTCACGCCCTGGGCACCCGGGGAGGGAGAGGAGGAGGAGGAAGAGGAGGAGGAGAGCACTCTGTAGGCTTTGTGTGTTATGGAGAGGGACGCTGTGAGCACGTGTGTGTGTCAATAGGGTTCTGTCATTCCAGAGGGAAACAGCAACGCAATTGTTCCTTGTCTCCAATTGTTCCTTGTCTCCAGTTCCTCTGCTGGTACTGGCAGCCTGGAGAGCTGGAGCTGCTCCTGTGATGCAAGTGCTCCTTTTCCTGTATTGGTGAGGGACAGGGACTGCTCCAGTGACTGGGCTGGAGGCAGCTGGTGGCCTCAAGGAGAGCTGATGGTGGTGGCCATAATGGCGTCCTCTGCTTCCTGCTGTGCTTCCACTCCGACCCCTAGTTAAATGACACACCCAACCACCAGATCCAGTTCTGGGATAGCTGTGAGCTCCATCCCATTGGCAGCAGCGTGGGAGAGGGCAAAGGCAGGGCTGGCACCTGGGGATGGGGCTGTCCCTCTGCTGGGGACTGGCAGCAGCCAGCAGCTGAGCCTGAGCATCCACTCCTGCCTCACCCAGGCACGAAGCCACCCTGGGGTCTGATGCTGGCTTCAGCCTTGTATCAAAGCATCTGCTCTTCCAAGGGCTGGTTGAAATCCCAGCCCTGTTGTTTTGGTGTCTCTGCCATGCAACACTTCTCTGCTTCTGCATTTATTAATTCCTTTCCAACTGCTGGACCCACAGGGTCCTCACCTAGCCAGGGACTAGCTTTGCTCATCCTTCTCCAAGGTTCCCCAGCCTTGAGAAACCCTCCAGCCCAGAAACAAGTGCTCAGAGGTGAAGAAGGGGTTCCAAGCCATCTCCTTTTCCTTGGTGGAGTTTGTGTGTGCACACGCATTTCCACCAGGCACCATTTTGCATTTTGCTTCACTTCAAAGTGGCTGTGCTGCCTCTGAGGAAGGAAACAAATGGTGTAAAGGAATTTACATCCCAAGCGAGCAAGGCTGCTGGTCTGTCGAGTTTGAGGTGCTGCTGAGGAGTGTGGGGTGCAGGGAGCTGCTTTGGGATGGAGGGTTCATCCCTGGGGCAGGTGGAAGAGGTTCATTCCCAGCTTTGTTCCCAGCTCTTTCCTGGTGTCCTGGCTCGGAGGTGCAGTGGTGGATGGAGACCCATGTGTCAGACTGTTCAAGATGCCAGCATTCACCCTTCACAAGGAGGGCTGAGTGGCAAAACCGCTTTGCAGGGCCAGCCCAGCAGTGGAGGGGCCCCAAACCGGCTCCTCTGCTCCCGGCACGCTTCGGTCAGGGCTGGGTGTGCCCGAGCTGCCGTGGCCTTGGAGGGTGTTGGTTCTTCCTCTCCTCCTGTGCCAGCTCCCTGCCAAATCCCTCTGGGGCCTTACAAGGCCCAGGATCCCCCTTTGGGACTGGGGCTCCCTCCCTCCTCCTCACTCCCCTGTCATTGTTGAATTCCCTGGTGCAAAACTGCTCTGGGAGTGGAAGGAGGTTGGACCCGGGCCTTACAGTCCTGGAGGCCTTGGCTGTGCCAGAGGCCAGCAAGACAAAAACTTTTCTAAGACTCCGCTTGGAACAGGAGAAAGTTTTTCCGTTGGGTTTTTATAGCTCCCGGAAAGCGGGGTTTTATTTTTGTTGTCTAAGACAAAAAATCCTCTTAGGAGCTGACTACCCGTGGCGGTGCAGGGTGGAGGGGCTGGGCATTTGCTTTCCCTCCCTCCATCCTGGGGGGTCTCTGGATGCTGATTTCCACAAGGAAAAGAGGAGGGTTTGGTGTCCCTGATGTACAATTGGTCCCATTCACGTACCCACTGCTGCAGCACCTGTGATGGCTCCTTGCCACCCCTGGGCTGTCGCAGAATGCTCCCACCCAGGGACACAGCTGCAGGGAAAGCCTTTTTCCTGGGGAAAGGGGCTATTTCCCACCACCCACAAATGGCTAAAATGAGGGCTCTTGGGGGTCTGATCTGAATTTTCTGGATTTGTAGGCTGGAGCCATTGAGTTCTCCCTCATCACCCTTTCTTTGTATGGCACAGGCTGCTTTTGGAGGGGTTTTGCTGGCAGGGGAGCTGGTTTCCATGGTAAAAACCTTAACAGCATCTGCCAGAAATCCGTCTCCTTGTTGGCCCGGCCATCTGGAGGGCACAGGGAGGCTTTGGCAGGGTGAGGAGGTGTCCACAGGCTGCTTTAGGTCCTCCTTTGGTGTTTTTGGAAGCTCGGAGGGATCTCCCCCTCAGTCATTGATGTCTCAGGTGCAGGTTTGCTTTGGGACGCTGGAAGGACCCCAGTGTCACCAATCCTGGTGGGGACAGGCAGGCTGGGGACGTGGGAGCCATGGAATTGCTCGGGGGGGAGGGCTGCAGGCACTGGGGATGGGTGGATACTCTGTAATCGGATGAGCCAGCGCTGCTCCAGATGGACCTGTCAGCTCTTGTCAGTGCTGACACCCCTCTGGGTGTCCCTCAATGTCCCCTTGGACCACAGGGGCCACCACCTGTCCCACTTCACCAGGTCTCCTTGGAGCTATGGGGCTGAGAGGTGGCACTGTTCAGAAAACCCACCAAGCAAGGTCCCTTCCATGCTGCAGTCCCTCTCTGACAAACTCTGTGGTGTTTTCTTTAAATTTTAATGGGGAAAGTGTGTCACTTGTGTCTGTCTATCTGAGCCATCCTGTGCTGAGGGCAGTGGGATCTTGCTGCTTTACCATCCCTGTCCCCAGGTGCCACCCCACCAGCCCAGAGGGTTTGCAGCTGCACACCCAAAGCTGACCACTCAGTGCCTTGCTTTGTGCCACAGCAGGGCAGCCATCCTTCCCTGGGTATTTGGCATAGAAGAAGCACCTTGCTGGCAGCAGTGGACCAGCCTGGTCTGGCAGGAGTTGTAGCTGTTGGTGTGTGTCTGCAGATATGTGGCACAGAGCTTTGCTATGCACTGGGCACAGCACACAGATGGGATCTGGTTACCTGTGGGCAAAGCATCTTGGTGTGTAGGATCCTGGTGTCTTCCAGGAGAGGTTTTAGGGCTCAGCTTTGCACTCCTCTGTTCTTCTCTCCTTAAAGTTGCTCCTTTCTCCTTTCCCTTGCAGCCGACCACCCTCCCACAGGGCACCATCAACATGAACCAGTGCACGGATGTGGTGGATGGGGAGAGCCGGACAGGGCAGAAGTTTTCCTTGTGCATCCTGACCCCGGAGAAGGAGCATTTCATCCGGGCCGAGAACAAGGAGATCATCAGTGGGTGAGTGCACATCTGGGGCTGGGCCACTCCCAGGTTCTTCCATTAGCCAGGAGGAAGAGGAAGGTGGGTAAGACTTTGATCAAGGCTGGGTGCTATGGCTGTGCATACCCAGGTTGATCCTGGGTGCTGGGGTTCATGATGGGTGCTGTGGCGACCCCACAGTGCTTTTAGGGATCCCATCAGCCACCCAGCTCACTGCCACAGGTGCTGTCCCCACACCAGTGGCAGGTTTCATAATTCTGGGGCTGCCATGTCCAACCCCGAGTGCCATAAACCCTCTGGTCTTCGTCCATCCCTGAGTAGATGTGGAATCCTGGGTGGATGCTCCCCACCTTCCTGGTCCCAGCAGAGCATCTCAGCTCTAAGGATGATTAAAATAACACAGGAATATCACAGGAATGCAGTGGCTCAGTGACACTGAAGATTAGACCGCTAAAACGAGCAAATCAGGGTAAATTTTCCAACTCCAGGTGTTGGGTGGTGACCTAGAAACATCCTTTTCCATCACTCACATGCCAGCTGGGGTTAAAGCTGGTGCTGGTGAACGTGCAGAACCCTGGGAGAGCCAAGCTGCCGGCACACAGTGACAGAATGTGGCTGTGCTGCTGCTCACCTGAGAGCCTTTCCCACACTGAGTGCCTGGAGCTCAGTGCCTCCTCCTCAAAATTTGACATTTGAAACTTCAGCAGGAAGTTGAAGGGATGAACACTTGCTCTTTCCCACTGTTCCCAAGGCACAGCATCTCCTGCCTCCCCCAGCCCTGGCAGCAGCAGAATCAGCACTTTCTGCTGAGATTTCTATTTCCAACCCTTATCTTCGGTTGTGACTCCCCTCGTTTTGTAAATGCTTGTTGAAATAGACATTTTTATTCCAAGAGCTTGGAATTTTGACCAGTTGAGTGTTTTCACACATTGAAATTTCCCTGCCCTACTGAGACAAGTGGGCACAGGTGAACTTTGGATTGGCAAACTGTGTCCCCAGCCCCATTTGTGGAGCTGGGAATCAGGGCACAGGAGAGCGAGCTCCTCTCCTCCCTGGCAGGAGCAGTGACTGTGCCCCAAACCGTGGCCAGTCCCCATGGTCTGCTTTCTCCACCCTCTCCCCACGCTCTGGTTCCCAGCTCAGCCTTTGTTGCTGGTCCTGCCTGCCGTGGGAGGGAGAGGCATTGCGGAGTGAGGTGGGGCTGATTTATTGCTCATCAGCCCAGCGATGGGTTTTGAAGCACTGCATTTGCTCCTGACTGCAGGCATTAATCATCCCCAAGCAGTCCCACTCTGGGGCCGAGCCAGGCTGGTTTCGTTTGCAGTTGCAGCACGACAGGAAGATTTCCCTGGCTGGGGGAGAATTTGTTTTACGTTCATTCTGTGCTTCTGGCGTTTATTGCTTAACCAAACCCCACTTGATGTGGTCATCTCCGAACGCTTTTACAACAGCAGCGTGCAAAGCAGGGGGAGAAGGAAACGGGAGCAGGGACATTTGAAGCAGGAATGTTTCCCAGTGTCCGGGGATCCCTGTGGAGTTCTCAGAGATACGGGGGCAGGTTGTCAGGCCACGGTGGGAGGACTCAGGACTCCTCAATGCTGAGTTCAAGCTGCTCTTCCTTGGACAAAAGCGCTTTGTCTGCAGTGTGAGGGTGTTGGCATGGCTCAAGGGGACGGTCCTGCTGGAGGCTCTGTCCCTCTCCACTGTCTTTCAGGATCCTTGAATCTCTGCCCCATGTCAGCCTTGGCTGTGGCCTCACTTTTGCAGAGAGCAGGGTTTGAGCCAAAGCAGCCTGGGATCATCCCTATTCTCCTGCCTTATTTTTCCCCCAGAAGCTGGTTGGGATGGTTTCTGGGTATTGTTCACCAAGCTGACCCTGACCAGGTCAGCATCTCTCCTGTCGCTGTGTCACAGACCTCACCTTCTGCTTTCTCTGCCTGCAGGTGGCTGGAGATGTTGATTGTTTATCCCAGGACAAACAAGCAGAATCAGAAGAAGAAGAGGAAGGTAGAGCCCCCAACTCCCCAGGTAACCCAGGGACACACACACACTGTCACGCAGTCCCTTGCCTCCCTCAAGGGCCATGACCTGGGGTAGATCTCCCCAAGCCATCAGGATCACCAGCCCTCTGATGCTGCCTGTGTGGAGGGTGAGAGCTGGAGCAAACCAGGGCAGCAGATCAGTGCAAAGAATTCCTGGTCATCTCTTCCAGGGTCACGCACTCCTGCTTTCCTGGCTGCTTTGGGGCCACATTTTGCCCCCTGTGTGCTGTTTTGTGGTGCCACCCCTGCACACAATCCTGGGAGTGGCCACAAAGCCACATGGTCCCCGTGGGGGGACCGGGGAGAGGTGCTGTTCATGGGCCATTTCGTCAGAAACAGGATGAAATTCCATCGGGCTCCAGTTACTCCCTTTGAGATGACCCCAGAGATAATGGGAATGAAAGGAAAATACTAAAGGCCAGGGCCAGGCTGGGAGCTCCGGGGGCCGGAGCTGGGCTCTCCAGGGACCCAGCAGTGGCTTCGTGCTCACTTTGACTATAAATGGTAAAAAGTGGGGCTGGCCGTGACTCACTCCTTCCTGCCTGGCTCCCACGTGGCCAGAATGGGGGAGAATCCCACAGATGGGGAACGTGACCCCAAGGCCACCCTCGTCCCTCGCTGGGGCTGAGAACAGCCATGTCCCTGAGGCTGCCTGACCTCTGGGCACGCGTCCCGCTGCCACAGGGGACTGCCTGGGAGAGCTCCTCTGGCCATGCCAAGGACCAAAACCAGCATCAGGGCTCCCCTGAGCCTTGGTTTTCAGGTCCCCTTTGATGAAATTCCAAGGATGACCCTGGTGCAAACTGGGCCATGGATGGGTTTTATACAGTGTTCGTTCGAATAAGTTTTCATCGCTCCACTGGGCAATGGGAAAAAAGTTAGTGGGGAGATTTTTTGCACATCAAGCTGTAAGTCTGAGCCATCCCTTGCCAAGGTCTGGGGTCCTCAAAGCCTGAACAACCCCTCAGGTGCTGGCTCTGGTGATGCTCCAGGGAAGATGCCTCCTCCCTTCGTGTTTTGAATTGTCAATTCTCAACTTCCAAGGAGAGGACTTGTTGCATTTGGGGCACCCAGAGAGTGGATGCAGCAGGGCAGGGATGCTCACCCTGGCTGGAGTGCACCACTAAACCCAGGCTGGGTTCGGGAGGGAGACAGGGTGGAGGCGCAGAGCCAGAAAAACATCATTCTGGGTTACATTTCATCACCATGGCAACTTCTTGGAAACCGTACAGGATCTGAGCTCCTGAGCACCAAATAAGGGAAGCAGCTGTGGGAAGGATGCTGGCTCCCTGTGGGCAGATGGGCTTCCCAGGTGCTTGGGGATGGGGACCAGGGACCCTTGTGGCACACTGCCCTCTTGTCTTGGGGCAGACCACCCTGTCTTGCTTCCTACCCTCCTTCCAGTCTCTCTATCCCATGGCTTCCAGCCCCATGGTGCTGGAAAAAGGCTCAAATTCACTGTGCAAAACCAAGCTCCGTGTGGGAACTGCTGCTGGATGGATGCTGTGCTGTGTCAGGCACTGAGGAGCAACCTGCAAAAGCAGAAGCAGCATCTTTCCTCTGTCTCCCAGATCCTGCTGGTCTAGGGAAGGGAGGAGGATGCTGAGGAGAAGATTGGCACCAAATTCTCCTCTGTGAAATGGGCTCTCCTGAAGCTGGCTGCTGTTCAGCTTGCTCTCCATGTGCTGGTGCAGAAAGCTTGCTCTTCCTAAAGATGGCCACACACTAATCAGGCAGTAGGTCATGTCTTAGAGCTGCTTAGGGGGCGTGGACACTTCTGTGATACTGAAAAAACAATTGGATATTCCTGCTTTTTCTCACTCTCACATAGTTTCTGCTTGCCTGTGGTAGAGCTAAGCTTGCTTACAGCTGGATGTTCCTGGAGCATCAAGGTCATTTCTGACTCCCCCCATCATTTTGCATCATCCCTCTGCAAAATCCCCAGGGTGGGAGCAACGCAGGGAATATCACTCCTGCTGTAGATTTTTGGACAGGGAGTGTTAGGTGTTTTCACTTTGCTTTGCAAGCAGCTTGCAGTTTTAGGGGGAAAAAGGCAGGTTTCTCTTGCAGCTTCTGCCGTGCTCCAGCAGAAAGGTGCAGGCAGCAGGAGAGACTGGAATGCCTGTGCCTGCCTGCTGCCCATGGGAACTCGAGGCAGGGTTTGGGGCTGAAATGTGGGATTTGAGGCTCTGCCCTGGGTTTGCACAGGGGTGTGGCAGGCTCAGCTAAGCAGAGCGTGCCCAGACACACCTTAGGCAACCAGAGGCCGGTTTTGCCGATTTTGGTGCATTCTGCCTTGTGGAGTTGTTCATACCCCTGAGCAGCAGAGAGTTAACGTCTCTGTTCCCTCACAGACTTCTTTTTGGCCCACATCTCTGCCTAATTAAATACATATCTACAAATAATTACGTGGGGGTGTGTGTAAGAGATATATCAAGATATATATCCCGAGCTGGTGATTAGCTTTGGGCTTGGATCAATGAAGGAGGGTGTAGGGGACCTTGGAGATTGGCCTCATCCTCTTCTTGAGCAGGGTCCCCTTGAGCACGATGTCTGTGAACTCTGGATCGTTTACCTCCAACACTGCATTCCTTCAGTGTGAAATTTCCCAAGGGGATTTTTTTTTAAATTGAGGTCATTTGCTGCTTGTCATGGCTGTGTGTGGAGCCAGGATCCGCTCCCTGGGAGTTCCCTGGTGGCTCCAGCACAGCCCTGCAAATGCCAGTGGAGGTGCAGGGCTAAAACCCACCTGATGTGGGAGAAGGGGATAGAGAGAGGATGCTCTTTGCAGCCCTTGTTCCCAGCTTTCAGTTACCCGTTCATGCAGTCCTGTATTCCCTCCCTGCTCCATGGAAAGGGAATAAGCAGCTGGAAAACTTCCCACAGTCCAAAGGGGAGTTAATTGTCATTGATTTATTGGTGGCTTTAAGAAAAATAATCTGTGAATGCAGAAGCTTAATATGACAACAGCAAAACATCTGCTAATGCACAAAGCCAAGGAAGGAGTTGGGAAAGCTGCTGCCTCTTCTAGGTCACATTCTGAATCTGGGCTGGCCAGGCTGTTGCCACCAAAGGGGCATAATCCATCATCTCCTGGACTCCAGGGCTCCTTGTTAGCAGAGAAGCATTGAAGATGATGGGGAATGTTTTAAAAGGGTGTAAAGCACTGACACATGTCACTGTCCCATCCCTGTCCTGCTAGGACATGTCATGGGCAGCACCCAAACTATGTGGAACTCACACCTCAGGGCTAAGACCTTGGGGACCCTGAGTGTGGATTTGGGGCAAATTCTCTAACTTCCTGTGTCTCCTGGTTTTTTTAGGAGCCGGGTCCTGCTAAGATGGCTGTGACCAGCAGCAACATTCCCGGTGCTGAGAAGGTCCCTGCCACCAAGTCCACGCTGTGGCAGGAAGAAATGAGGGGCAAAGATCAAGCAGATGGGGGCAGTGGAATTGGCCCAGCCCAGAGCCCCATGCAAGGCCAGGCTGGGGCTGCCAGCTCCATGAAGGATCCTGTGCTGGACAGCAAGGAAGGTGAGAGATGGGGGTTCCAGCACTGGTGTCAAACTGTGATGGTCGTGTCATTGTTCTCCCTGAAACAATGGGGACTGGGGGCAGGTCACAGTGCTGGGGACATTTCCCTTATGTTCCCACTCAGCTGGGGAATGTTTTCTGCAGGGAGGTGTCTATTGCCTTGCACCCATGAGCTGTGGTTGCTGCCATGGTGGGAAGGGCAGGGATGGAAACAGATGCAGAGCTGTAACTGCAGCTGCCCATTTCTTGGTTTGAAAGTTCAGATCTTTGACCTGCACAAACCTGGCCCAAGGGTTGAATCAGCATCCCCAGACTATCCCACCATCTCCATGGGCATGAGGACTGGTCTGGGTGGAAAAGCCAAGGAGGTAGCACTGCATGGGGCTGGTGCCCAGACCAACTTTGCTCTCACACCTGCCCCTGTCCTGGGTGGAATCAAAGTGTTTCTTTCTTAAAAGCAGAACTTGGACTTGAAACCAAGCAGGGTGACTTCTCTGTCCCTTAGAGGAGAGCTCCATGAACGGAGACCGGATAGACTGCGGGCGGAAGGCGCGTGTCGAGAGCGGGTACTTCTCCTTGGAGAAGACCAAACAAGACTCGAAGCTGGAAGAGCAGCAACTGCCACCCCCACCAAGCCCACCCAGCCCCAGCACCCCGAACAACAGGTACAGTTATCCCAAATCGCCCTCACAGGAGCATGCCCAGCCCTTTCCTTCCCCAGGTATCCGATCAGGCGACCGAATGATTCACAGCTTCTCTCTGAACTCCTTGGACTCGAAGAGCAGTTGCCCCATGCACAAGGACTCCAGCAACAGAGATGTAGGAAGGGGAGCTGAAAAATCGGGGCGTCCCCTTTCTTTTAAAGCCAGCCGGCAGTACACCACCCTGGCCGACGTGCCCAAGGCCATTAGGATCAGTAATCGTGAGGCCTTCCAGGTGGAGAGGAAGCGGCTAGAGCGGAGAACCCGGGCTCGTAGCCCTGGGAGAGAAGAAGTTGCCCGGCTCTTTGGGAATGAAAGAAGGTAAGGGATGAGGGGCTCATCTCCTTGCATGCTTCCAGCAGCTGTGAGGTTGTGTCTCCAGTGCAGCCTGGATGGAGCAGGTGGGGTTCGCTGGGTGGAGCCTCTTTGTTTTTCAGTGCTCCTGGGTCTGAGGGTGGCCATCCAAGCTGACCATGTGGTGGGATGTCTTTAATAGTGGTACTGGGCAGATGTCACCCTGCCTGGCTGCTCGGGGGATATAGAATGATTTGGGTTGGAAGGGACCTTAATGTTCATCCAGTTCCATCCTCTGCCATGGGTAGGGGAACCTTTAACTATCCCAGCTTACTCCAAGCCCTGTCCTACCGGCCTTGGACACTTCCAGGGATGAGGCAGCCACAGCTTCTCTGGGCAACCTGTGCCTCACCAACCTCACAGGGAAGAATCTCTTCTTACTATTTGATCTAACCCTACCTTGGTGTTGGGTGGTGTTGGATGCCCACGTTGCCATCAAGCCCACACTGCTGGCCCCTCCCAGCGTGGCACACACTGGCAGCCAGCACCATTAATTAGGTTAGCTCTCCTAATGGCGTTAGTGCCAGGTGCCTTACGCAACTGCCTAATGAGCTGAGGGAGGTTTCAAAATGTCACGGCATTAATCTGGGAGAGGAGGGAGAGGTGGGTGCAGTGCCAAGGCAGGGCTCAGCAGGCTGCAAAACAGCTTAGTGTGGAGGAGGACGGGGAGGGCATCCACAGCGTGCGCCGAGTGCCCTCCGGGCGAGGCCAAGGACGGGCTCCACTCGCCCTGGGAGAGACACATTTGTGCAGTGAGGGCAGTGGAGGAAACTGGGAGACAGGCCCCGGGCGAGAGGGCCGCCTGCCAGTCTGATTTTCCTGCCCTGGTTCTCCTCCGGGCATGTTCTCTCTCGCACAGTTTCAGTAGGAGCTTCTCCTCTGTTTCTTCCCAGCCCCTAAAGGATTGTTTTCCAGACTGGCTTCCGAGAACTGGGAGTAGGTCTGGGATGTGCAGCATAGCCTTGTGCTGGTGCTATCAGTCGGCAGGAGGATCCCAAACCTGGCCCAGAGTGTGTGCAGGGTGTGCTGGACTGGGAATAAACGAGGGAAACTTGGGTTGGCTTTGTCCGCCTTGGGAATTGGCTTTTCCCCAGGATGGAGGAGGAGGATACCACCTCGGCCATCCTGGCTAGGGACAGGGCTGAGAAAAGGCTGGTGGCTCTGGTTTTCAGGCTGAGCTGGTGCTGCCTGTGGGTGACATTGTGTCCCTGCTGTGTTTGCTTGCACAGGATGCCCTGGCCAGTGCCTGTCCCCAGAGTGACAGAGCAGTGCATTCCTCCAGTGCCAACAGTCTCTTGCCCTGGAGTATCCTCCAGCATTGGGATCATCCTGCACAGAGTTGGGGAGCAGAATTATAACAGATAACAGAGCCTGGGAGAGGACACTGCTGCCAGAGTCTGTCCTTTTTTAATGTCAGCCCCACTCATTGCCTGCTGGTGGGTGCCTTTTCCCAGGGAAGGTTTCCCAGCCTGGCTCGGGCTGTTAACAGTTTTGCTTGCTTTATCAGTATTGGCAGCAATTCCCCTGTATCAGCCCAGGGCTTTTATCAGAGCAGAATGGGTGCAGGGAGAGGAGCAGGAGCTGCACCAGGCACAGGGGTCTTGCTGCCCACGGGGCTGAACCTGGTCCAGCTTTTGGAAGTAGGGTGATAGCAGAGAGAAGAGGGAGGGGTCCTCACCTGCCAGAGGGTTTGGCCGTGGATCACAGCCCACAGTGCTGGAGGAATGTGCCATGAGCAGGGATGGCTCAGTGGGTGTTCAGGGATGGGCACGTTTGTTTTCTCCTCTGGTAACCTGGGAATTGGCCAGTGCAGGTGGTGTGGGTGGAGAAGCCCTGTGTTCTGGAGCTGGGACAGCCATGTTGGAGCTCAGTGGATTCAACAGGTCACAGAGACACTGTCCAGTGTTGCACCAGAGAATTAACATCCCCCAGCACCCTGCTCAGCTTGGCTTGGCTGCTTTTTAAACTTGAGTTTACTTAGTCCCCATGTCCCTCTTGTTTTTCTCTTCCAAGCTCAGACAAAAGAGAGTTTGAAGTTGGGCAGATACAATAACTCATTTCCATGCTGTGGGGTTGGCTTTTTCCCCTTGGTTTAACACCATTTGTAATAATCCTTCTCAGTAACCCACTAACATGTCTGGGAGCACTTGTCCCATGCCAAGCTCACAGGCACCAGCCAGGCATCATCCAGATCTGCCTTTCAGTGCAGCCAAATGAACTCACTCAGATCCTGCTGGTATTTTCAGCTTTTCCTCCCATTTTTTTTGTGTAAATCAGTGCAGGTGTCAGAGCTGTGGATGGAAAAGAATAATTTTAGGTACCCAGTGTTGCATCCTGAGTGCCACACCTACCGGCTTAGCTCCAGATAAAGCCATTTGTTGAAGCTTCTCATCTTATTTCCTTATCACAAGAAATATTACGTGATTTAAGTCCAGGATTTTTTTGTGTTGACCATTTATACCTGATGCTGCCTCCACGCCCCATGCAGACGTCTGAGCTCGCAGCCACTCAGAACCAGGAATCAGGAAACAGGAGATAATCTGCACGATTTTGGCGGAGCAGCAGAGTGCGAGTTCCCTCTGCTGGCACGTGGCAGGACGGGGCTGCGGCACCCACCAGGGTGTCACACTGGGCTGGGGGACAGGGACTGAGGCCAGAGAGGTCGAGCCATCTCCAGTCTCCCCTCTCAGACCCATCCCTAGGGCAGAAGGAAACGCCATGGAAACTCCATGGATGAATCTCGAGGTGTTGCACACAAAAATCACGGATGAAAGGAGCTGCAGAAACGTCCTTAGACAGCAGTCCCCATGTCCCAGAGGGACTCTGCAGCTGCAGGGATAAATCCCTGCACATCTCAGGATTTCTGTTTGACAAACTTGCCTTTTTGTGCACGATTCCAGAGGTGCAGCCTGTAAAACCACAGCTTTCCCAGCTGACCCCATGTTCTTCTGACACAGGCAAGAGTTCACGATGGTGTCAGCCAGACCTGCTGTAGGAGTGTGCTCAAGGGCTGAGGTGTATTTCTAGCATCAATTAATAGCAGAATTGCCTGAAAATGCTTGAAAGACTTTTCTCGCTCAAATTCCTTCTCTGGAGTTTCTTGAGGTGTAAAGCTCTGCTCTGAATTCTGCTTCTCCCCACACAGAGGAGTGCCTGCTTTCCCAAATACAGTTTTTTTTTCCTTGTAAAACTATCCTCATCATTCTTGTGGACCTCTTGGGAAATTCCTCTTCCTTTTCCTGACACTTGCTATCTTTCTTGATGCTAAATAATGAATGAATCCAATAAAAACAAAGCCCTTTCTTCCAATCAAAGAAAATCACTTTAATGACAGCTCGTGCTGGTCTTTTGGGCTTTCCTTCCCACTGCACACCCCCTCCACTAACAGCTGAGATCTGCAGCCTGGGTTTAGTGGCCTGGAAAAGATTAACAGCCTGCATGGCCAAGGAATTCCTTGGGATGAGCTTTTGTAGTTGGAAAGCACTAAATGGCACTGCAGCTTTTAAAAAGCTTTTTCATACCTGTCCCAGCCTTGTTTTTCCACACAGAGCTGCTGTGTGGAGGGAGCAGCTCTATCCAACACGTGGGGAGGGAGGAGAGCCCTTCCTTCCCCGTCCCTCCAAGATCTCTGGCAGTAACCTCTCTGAAATGTTGATCTAATGGGAAAAAAAAAAAAAAGATTCTTTCCTGTAATCTGGATGATATTAACCCTTGGGGCTGTGATTTGGTTGCAGTGATTTATTTTTCTCCTCCCTTTTTCGAATGACGAATGACTGGAATGATTTTGATTTTGTTTTATATGTAGATGCAGATATATAATTTCCTCTTCTGTTCATTCATTTTCCAGCCTTGTTTTCTTCCAGGTCTTGTTGCTCTCCACCTTCTCCTGCTGTGTTGCTGTGTGACGTGTCCACCTTTACTTCGCCTGCTTCGCTACCATCTCATCTCAATCTCAAGCCGTAGAACAACCTGGTGGTGCAGCCCCTTTCATGAGAAATCAACCTGCTTTTGATTTTGTTTTTATGTTTTTGTTTTTTTTTTTAATTGGGTTTTTGTTCTTTTTTTTTTTTTTCTCTTGATTTGTTTTTCTGCAGACCTTCACCTAATAGGGCACAGACAATGTTAATTCATGGACCTTTTCCTTCCTCCTGAACTGAGACTCAGAGAAGGCTGGGCCAGCATAAAAAGGGTTAAAAAAATGTGACTCCAAAACAATTCCCTGTCTGTCAGTGAGCACAGAGCATGGATTTATGCTCCACAGCCTATGTCAGGCATCTCATGAGCAGAACATCCCAGGAAAATCCGGAGCTCTACACGAGCTGGGGATCTGCCCACTCCAAGTTTGCAAACTGGGAGGCAGCAGGGGCTGAACAGATGTCCCCTAAAAGCATCAAAGATCTTTAAATTTACAAAGCCATGTCTTCTTCACCAATTTTGTCTCTTCCTCTTTGGTTGTGTCCTGGCAGCCTGGCTCTGAGCAGCAGTGTGGGGGGGCCCCAGCCCCCAGGGGATGGGATGTGCTCTGACTGGTTGTCTCATTTAAAGAATTTGGTGCAAATATTGGTTGAAAACTGAACATCTCATGGTTTTTGAACCTTAACCTGCTGTTCTTCTTTGTGGGAAGTGTTAAAAATGTTTTTATTTTGGGTAATCTGTTCTCCCTCATGTGGTTGCCATTGTGATTTTCATGCTCACCAGAGGCTCACACAGAGCAAGCAGGCCCAAGTTTAGATGTGGCACATGTGGGTCCAAATTTTGTGTCAAGAAACCACCTGGACTGAGGTTTTTTGGGAGGTTTGAAATGGAACTTTAAGCCTCACAGCTCGGAGCACAGCTGGCAGGTGCTGGTGGTGGGTTATTGCTTTATATTCCCAGTTTGTGATTGAAGACCTGAGGTTGATACTTTCCTGAACCTCTGGGAATGCAAACTTAGACATGAGAAGATTCTTTAGAAATTCCTCTCCTGTGGGTCAGCAAGCAGCTTCTCATGCTGAAACAGCACTTCTAATTCCACCTGTTTGCTCGTCCTTAAGAGAATCCCATTTGGGTTTGATCCAGGGTTGGCTCCTGCTCCATCCACATTTCTTCATAGTTCTCCATCCTCAGAGACACAAGTGCCACGGTGCAATGGGCCACCAAGGCAGTGTCTTGAGAGCCCAGGTTGTGCCCCCTGATGTCCATACTGGATTTTCAGCCCAGTTAAGAGGAGGGAAAGGCCCCAGGTTCTTCAGGGAGTGCCCTGCTGTGGTACAGAGTGCTCCTCATCTCCTCGTGTCCTTTCAGCTGCTGCATCCTGTGAGCCAAAACCCTGGTTTGGGGGCACCTAAGGACACCCCTTGCTCCATGCAACCCTGTGGCTGTTCCCTGTGTGGGGCTGAGTTTTCAGAGGGTTCCTGCTGCAGTGAACACACTGGGGGACCCAGAGCCACCCATTACCTCTGCACCCTTGCTTGGTCTGATGTGTCACTGCTCTGGGGTCTGGGGAGCAATTGAGAGCCCCAATGAGTGCTAGAGATGGAGGCAAAGCTTAAGCCAAAGCTGCTCCATAATCCCTGATTCCCAAGGGCCTGTAAAATTCACAAATAAAAAGTTATTGCTGGTTTTGTGAGGGGTTCCTAGTTACTGAAGAGGATGCTAGGTGCAGAGGTGAATAATGGGAGAGTTTTCCCCACTTTGTGGGTAAAAATTGTGTCAGATCGGGGATTTGACCCTGGATTTGACCACGAGCTCACAGAGAAACAGGGACCAAAAACCAGGTGTGCATGAACTCTGGGTCAAGCAATTCTGCAACCTTAAATATGAGGATTGTACAGCTCCACACAGTTGCTGCTCTAGTGTTTAAACCATCTCTGGTTTCCCTTTTTGTCTGTGTTTTCCAGGAGATCCCAGGTGATTGAGAAATTCGAGGCACTGGACATTGAGAACGCAGAGCACATGGAAACGAACGCGTCGGGAGGTGCTGCCCTTTCCAGTGAGACACGGCAGGGCAGGAGTGAGAAGAGGGTTTTCCCACGGAAACGGGTAAGGTGCTCACCTGGAAGGTGAAACCTGGAATCCTGCAGCCCAGGGTACAGGGTTCAGTTACAGGGTTTCTCCTTGGATGTGGATTTGGAGTCGCAGGCGGGAGCTGAACTTCGGTGTGTGCTCAGCCTGTGCAGATTTTCCTGCTCTGCTCCCTTAGCCCAGGTGTAGATCAGAGTGGAAAATCAGACTGTCTTTTCTTTCTTCATAATACAAAGGGAAACTTCAGGTCTGGCATGGCAGGACACATCAGTGTAGGGTGAGGTAACAAAAGAAACAGGTTGGAGAGCCCCAGATATGCTTGGATATAATGGGAACAAATTAATGCCTGAAAGGACAAAAAAATGTATTGTCAAGGAAATGATACTTGTTCTGAGCCTGAGATGCCCCTTAAATAAAGCAGATTTTTATGCCATGAGCCAAGAGAGCAGGACTCTGTCCTAGTTCCTGCACTGATCTGGGCTAATGCTGTTCACACAGGACTTCACTTGTGAAGGAGCAGCCATGGGCTCCATCCTGGACGTGTCTGCATCACCTCTGTCCCCACACCGCCGGGCAAAGTCACTGGACAGAAGGTCCACAGAGTCCTCTATGACGGTGAGCCACCAGGGCCATGTCCCCTGCCTTGGGGCAGGACATGAGAGGCCCTTCCCAGAAGGTCCCACAAAAAACTGGACTGTTGCTGCTTTCCTCACAGCCAGCACATAGGATATGGGATACACTCAGACTTGGAGCAAGTTCAGGCACCTGAATCAGGTGTGAAGGGCCAGACGTTTTGGCTGTTGCAGAAATTAAAACTCAGAGTTTTGTGAGGAACACTTCCTTAAAGTACAGCAGCAGCTTGGGAAGCAGACTCTACTCTGGTTATTTTCCTCTGGAATGCCCCATTTCCTTGATGCTTTGTGTGATGTGTCAAACACTCATGCTGTAAGTCACCCTGCAAGTGTTGGGGTCACCCCAGCTGGCCAGAGCCCCTCTTTGCCCCGTGGTGTCCCCCAGCAGAGGCTGCAGAAGGGCATTTCCAGCTCACAGAGGGTCAGTCGAGTTTCTGGACTTGGAGCAGCTGCTGTGTCATGACTGTGGTATTTTGATAGGATCACAGAATCCCGGAATGGTTTGGGATGGAAGGGACCTTAAAGATCATCTTGTTCCAACTCCCCTGCCAGGGGCAGGGACACAGACCAGGCTGAGCAAACATATGTCCCAGTTTTCTAATGCCATTTCCTTGATGTTTTTGCAATTAGAAGTGGGTGTGAGTGGGATGAAGGCTGCAAGGAAGGGCTCAACCTTCCCTCCTGAGCTTTCCTCCCTTTGCATATTTCAAATGCTCAGCAGACCTGGAGGCAAACAGTACAGAATAAACACAAAGTGCTCTTCTCTCCCTCACCACCCTTCTGTAGGAACAAAATAAATACACTTGCTAATCTCTCAAATAGATTACAGAGCTACTGTAAATACAAGTTGCATTTTTTGTGGATGGACAACGTCTATTCAAGGACTTATCAGAAAAATGCAGTAGGTTGGTGTTTCTGGAGCTTTTCCTGTAGACCTGTACAGCCACAGAGTGATTTTTGAATTCTTGATGGGAATAAAAAGTGGAAGAAGTGCATATGAAGTGGCAATCCACATTATCTAGTGAAGGGAAGAAAGTAACGCAGGTTTAGATTAGATATTAGGTGAAATTCTTCCCTGTGAGGGTGGTGCTGCAGTGGCACAGGTTTCCCACAGAAGCTGTGGCTGCCCCATCTCTGGAAGTGTTCAAGGCCAGGTTGGACGTGGTTTGGAGCAGCCTGGGATAGTGGAAGGTGTCCTTGCCCATGGCAGGGTGTGTAACAGAATGATTTCACTGTTCCTTCCAACCTAAAACATTCTATAATTCAGTGCTTTACTTTCCCCTGTGTTTTTGTGGAGCAGGGCTGGGTTCCCACCACCATGGGATCACTCAAATGTGGGATGTGCTGCCCCACAGGTTTGATTGAATGGGCTGCCAGACCCAATTTCCATTGCTGCCCTTGCTGTAACCCGTTTCAGTTGCTGCAGCTGGATTTCACACACTGCTGTCCTTTCCTCCTCCACTCTGCAGCACGTGGAGCAGCTGGAGGAGCTCAGCCTCGGGGGAGTGAAAGCATTTCCACCACATCCTTCCCTGCACACGGGCAGGGCTGGGAGGAGGGGCTGGCAGCAGTTATCCCATGCTGTCCTGCTTGCTTTTTTCAGGAATTCAACATCCCCATGCACCCACATTGGAAAAAGCAGGTGTCATTTGGGTGGTGCAGAGCTCGGATTCCCTGTATTTCCAGCCTTGGGAACTCAGCTTGTTTTGAACCCTGCAGCCTTGCATCAATAGCACATAATTTCTCTTTCATAATATATAATAGATGGTAAAACTGCCTGAAGTCTTGCTAATTCCTTGTTTATCCTTTCTCTATAATGTAGCAGTAGGAAATTGCAGGGGGAATGGTAGGAAGGGAACAGCCTGAATAAACTGTGTGGAGGTCTCCATTCCTCCTAGGAGCAAACATTTAGCCACCACGCAGTGTAATGATTCAGTTTGGGCTAGATGACCTTTAAAGAGCCCTTCCAACCCAAACTTTTCTATGGGTTTTATCAACTCACTGCTGTTGCCTTCTGGGCACAGACACTTCTTCCCTCTCCTGATCCCTCTCTTCTTTCTTCCAGCCTGACCTGCTGAACTTCAAGAAGGGCTGGTTGACAAAGCAATATGAGGATGGGCAGGTGAGTCAGGAGAAAGCTCTGTCCTTTGTGTCAGTGTTTGGTGCTGTGGTCAGTCCTGGTTTCTGGCAGCTCACTCTAATACCCTAGCTGTGCATGGAGCAGCTCTCAGTGCTGGTGGAGCCCCAGTGTCCTGGGTAGATCAGTACTGGGCTTCTCTTGAAGTGGGAATTGCTAGTGCTCTGTTCTGGGGAGGTTTCAAAGGTGGATATCATATTATGGGTTTCTAGGGAGCCAGGGCAGCTTGGATGGCAGCACTGGTTTCATGTTCCTGTTCCCTATTTATTAGTCTCATCTCCCTTGCGACCCAGCGACCTCTTTGGTGTCAGAAATGAGGCTCAGGTAAAGTCTCCTGAGTGCCAGGGAAATGGCATTAAATAAATAAAGAAATGGCTCTGAGGGAAGCAGCTGGTGCCACTTTCCTGCTGCCAAAAGGGATGCAGGATGTTCTGCTCTATTGGAGCCTTAGGAGTGGGCACTGGTGCCGAGGCAGCGTGGATGGCTCTGGCTGTTTGCAAATCACTCCTTCCCTGGGTTTCCTTCCCTCCTGCTCAGCTATCAAGGGAAAATGAGGGCAATTTGCCCGTGGGTGTAGGTGGCCCAGGCTCTGCTGTGGGTACCCCCTGGGTCCAAGGATACATCCATAGACAGCCAAAGGGGAGCTGGCAGCTGGAGTGAGTGCTTTACTGACTGAAAGCTGCCTTGGGTGAGCCTGTGCTGGAAGCGTTCAGGAGGCAGATTTGTATAGAGCAAGGGCCAGAAATAGACTCCCAACTCAACTTTTAGATAAAACATGAATGTTTTGCTGGGGTTTTTTTTGTTTTTTTTTTTTTGTGCTGAAAAGGCTTTAAGTGCAGTCCCTAAAAGCCTCGTCTTTCAGTGGAGCTAATGGGGAGGCTGTGACTGCCCCGTGGCTCTCGTGGTGTCACTGTCACGTGCAGGGTCTGGTACTCTGCAGGGTGGCAGCAAACCATCACTGTGCCTTGCACTGCTGCTTGTTTGGGTCTCCCCTTTCCCATGGAGGGGCCTTGATGAAGCCATGTGTGGAGCTGGGAGGGACAGGTATTGAGCTGAATCCTGCGGGGGTCTCTGCTGGTTAACCTGTGATGAGCAGCCATGAATATGGTGGTGGGGAAGGGGCAGGATTGTGACTGCTCCATCTTTGTTGTTTCCTAGTGGAAGAAGCACTGGTTTGTGCTGACTGACCAGAGCCTGAGATACTACCGGGATTCAGTGGCAGAGGAGGTGAGTGTCTCCTGTCAGTGCCCCAGTACACGGCAGCTCCTGGTGCTCCCAAGCGGACCCTGGGCAGGTCCCTGCCTCCCTCAGTGCCCCCATTCCCAGATGCCGAAATCCTGCAACCCCTTCAGGGCATTTTGCTTCTCAAGGACCTGCTGTGCCTCGTTGTGAACCCACCATGCTTTGGAGCTGCAAAGCTTTGTGGCTTATTTTACCTTTTCTCTCTGCAGGCAGCTGACCTGGATGGAGAAATCGATTTATCCACGTGTTATGATGTCACTGAGTACCCAGTTCAGCGGAACTACGGCTTCCAGATCCATGTAAGGACACCATGGGGAGGAGGAAGAGTCCAGCTGCAGGACAGCTGATGGGGTGCTTGTCTGTGACAAGGGGAACATCTCCCCAGACACCCAAGAGAGGCCACTCAGCATCCCCCTGCAGTGCTCCAGAGAGCTGTGCCTTTGAGTTTGAGAGCCAGTTCACTGCCTGTGGGAAGGGAAGGGAGAAAGGGAAGGTTTTGTCACAGCCTTAGGGGCTCACCTATGGCAGAATCAGCCTGATCGCTGAGAAATGCTAATTCCCTCTGGGTGTATGCTGTGGGACAGAGGGGCTGGGTTTGACCTCTGTGTGGCCAGCAAGCAGTGCCCCAGCACTGGGGTCTTGGGGATGGATGCAGGGTGGTCTTGGGGAGTTGGGAAGCTCCTGGTGGGTGCAGTCGCCTGCTCTGAGCTGTTCTTTCTCTCCCTGTAGACAAAGGAAGGGGAGTTCACCCTCTCTGCCATGACATCGGGCATCCGCCGCAACTGGATCCAGACCATCATGAAACACGTTCGCCCCACCACTGCTCCTGATGTAACAAGGTAAGGGAGGGGCTGCAGCAGCCCCTGCAGCTGTGTGGTTTGCTGTGCAGGAGTAACTCGTCCCTCATCCCTTTTCTTTCCTCTTTCTGAGCCTGTCTGTTCCTGGAAGCTGCAGCTCTTTCTCACCTCTCTCTGAGCTTAATTTGGATACACTTTGTGGGGACGTTGATATGCCGAGTTCTTCTTACACGTGCAGATTTCAAGGAGGGTTGAAAATGTGGTTTTAATTTGTGCATAGGAATATGAAATACTGTTTCTATATCAAGGCTCCTCTGGATTCCCACCAGGTATTGTGAAACCACTTGGATTCAGCTCTGCTGGGTTCACCCTTTCCTCTGGCTACTGTTCAGCACGAGCTGCCCAGCCCCTCTATGGGTCGCAGCAGCAGCAGCCCAGGGTTCAGTTTGGCTCTGATCTATTTCAAACTCCAGCCAGGAAATCGTCTTCCCTTCTCTTCTGATCTTCCAGAAAGCTGCTGCAGCTCGTCCCCCTTAAGCTGTAGTAATGCTGGTGTCTCGTCCTGCATCGGTGCCAGAGGAAGGGGACCTCGTGTGTCACAGAGTACCTTCTGTGGGCACTTCTGGCTGTGTGTACAGGGTATTTGGCCTCCTCACAGCTGTCTGTGCTGGCCACACTCATACAGGCCACCTCTTACAGGCTGCGTGGACACAGCTGCACCACTAACTCTGTCTCCTGTCCTTACTGTAGCTGCAGCCAGCAGGTTTTTGCCAGGTTAGTCCCTGGTGTTGATGGAATGGCTCTTCTCACCCAGTGCTGTTGACCTGGAGATGCTCCAGCCTCTCCTTCCCCATCCTGCTTAGCCCTCAGCCAGTGTTTTCCCAGGCCTGCTCAAGCTCTGATGGATCTCACAGGAGTCTCGGGGAAGCCGCCTCTCTCCTCACTCCTGTATATGTTTGATTTCCATGCAATCCCAGGAAAAACTTCTCTTTGAAACTATCCGTGCTGAAGCCCAGGTTGGAAAACTGTGTTCTCTCCTGTATTAACGTTCTGTGGTTTGTATATCTCGTGATTCACTGCATGCTCCTCCTTTTCTGCACCTCGGATGGGAAGTCCTGCAGTTTCCATTTATTTTTCTTTCTTTTCTTCCCCCCTTCCTTTCTTTTTTTTTTCTTCCTTTAAATAAAAGCCAGAGAGAAGGGAAGAAGCAACCTGGTCTTGACCCTTGATTTCCCCACACTGGTATCTTCCGATGTGACTAGATACGAAGATGAAGACCAAGGAAATTTGAGGGGACCTCTCTGCCTTTAAAGAGCCAGATGTATTTATGGTTGCTCACAGGTTACTGCAGCACGATGTGCTCACTGTCTGCATCTGCTCTGAGCCCACACAAAGTGGTTTCACTTGGCTTTCCCTCTGAGAGGGTCCAGGCACAGGTCCTGGTTGGGCAGTAACTTGTTACACTGCACAAACAGACTGAAGCAATCCTGAGCTGGGAGAAGGGAATGATGTGTGTGCTTCTGTCGTTTCCCACCCTGCTGGTGTTGGATGGGGTAGGGCTGGTGTGGGTTAGTCACATTGCTGAGGAGTCCTGTGCTGTGTGTGCAGCAGGGCTGTGTTCACTGGTGCCTGCCTGGCAGCCCTTGGCAGCAGTGTGGGGTATCCCAGCCCATCCCACCTGGCTTTGGGATGTCTTTGCATTGCACACCCGGGAAGCAGTGGGTGCAGGGGGCTGCTGGAAGGACAAACTGCCCAAGGCTCAGCATGGAGGGGTGCCAGGCGTTGGCACAGTGTGGCTGTGTGCTGGGAGTTGTGCTCGGTGTGCTGGGAGGGCAGTGGTGGTCACCCACCCCTAGGGATGGTCCCACCCCACACACTCCTGCAGCCCTTGGCCCTGTCTCTGGCTCCACCCAGCCAAACACTCCTTGTCTTGGTTTCCTGAGCCCTAATGATGGTTTACATTGCTGCATGTGTCAGCACCCGGCATGGGGAGCAGATGCTGCACTGCTCCCTGCCCTCAGCAGTGCCCTGCAATCTGCAGAGGTACTAATTACAGTCTGCTAATGGTGATGGGGCAAATAGGAAATACCCCCCTGAACGAAAGTGGCTGCTTGAGAACTGGATCCATGTTGAGCTCACAGCCCTTGTGAGGCTGGGTTCCCCAGTGCTCCCCAGTTTCTGCAACCTTTGTGCGCTTCTTGCCACGGCGTGCTCGGCTTGCACCACTCCCACACCCGCCCCTATTCAAAAAAGCCTTTTTATTTTGACCTATAAACACCATTGGAGACAAAGACCACTCCCTTCCTGTGTGATATGAATTAATTTCTGTGTGGTGGAGGAGATGTGAAATGGTTGAGCAGAGTTAATAGCCATGGGGCACTTGCAGAGGATGAAATGAGAAACTTTGGGTCAACCTTCTGAGTGTCTTCACTTCGTTCCCAGCAGTCGTCCCTCTGCTCCCTGACCCACATCCCATGCCCTTTGGAAAGCAGCAGAGGAGAAATGAGCTCCTGAGAGATGTCATCTCTAGAAATGCCAAGATTTCTTCCACGTGGGATTTAGAGCAGCAAAATTTCTGTGTCCCAACACCATATGGCAGGCTTCGGGACCCCCATATCTTTCCTAACACTCTTCTCCATTTTAAGACTGAATCTCATCCCTGCTCTACTTTAAAATGCAGCTGTAGTCACTAACTGACTCCAGACTGAGAGCCTGGCTTTGGAGTCGTGCAGTATCATGGGTGAGGAGCAGTGACATTTCATCGTGGTGCCTTCTGGGTTTATTTTATTAGCTGCAAGTGACAGCACTGAAGAGGGAATTATCTCTGAGCTGGTTTTAGCCTGTAACTACCAGAGTATCTCAAAACCCAGCTCTACTGAGACTGTGGTTTGCTGCTGGATGACAGTGCATCGGAAGATACTAGCCCACACAGAGCCATCTCTTCTGCTCCATCCTTTGTTTTGGGTGTATGCACATCCGTGAGGTTCTTGGCTGGGGGCTGGGGTGTGTTTCTGAGGTGGGAGAAGCTGTGATGCTGCTGTTGCTGCTGCTGCTGCTGTTCCTGATCACTGCAGTCCCCATGCATGTGGTCCCATGGGTCAGAGCCTGTAGTGAAGGGTCCAGTGAGCTCCTTTTCGGATCTTGCAGCAAGCTTGCTGAGTCCCTGCTGGAGGCTGGGGATGCTGTGGTTGTATTGGAAGCTGGGAGAGCCAGGAGTCAACCTGAGCAGCAGGACTGTGCCTATGGGAGGAAGCTTTTGGAGCTTTGGGTAGCAAAGAGATTTCAGGAAGTGCCCACTGCTCCCTTGGGACAGGCTTCCTCCACAGACTTAGCATATTGCTGTTTTCTGGTTTAATTTTGTTCTGCATGTTATAGGGCTGGCATGTCTGTATTTAATAAGCTAATACTGCATCATGGATTATCTGTAGGTTAAAAATGGTATTGCCTTCCCATATTAACTTCCCCTGCTTGATAAGTATGTCTCCCCCCTCAACCCACCACCCTCTAACTCAGCACTAAAAATCATTCCTTGCTTGAGAAATTGGCATTTTCAGTGATTTCTGTGATGTGTTGAGTAACGCGCTCTCCTTGCTGCACTCACCCCTGCCCGTGCCAGGGGAACTGCCCAGTGCCAGGGGGGCTGCCCAGTGCCAGGGGGGGCTGCCCAGTGCCAGGGGGGGCTGCCCATGCTGCCTGCAGGGCTGGGTGCCCTGGGGAGATCTGTGCCTTCAGTGCAGATAGTGGCACAGAGAAGTTACGGACTCGTTCATTTCCAAGCTGAAGGGGAGCCTTACCCTTGTTTCCCAGGACTCTCAGAGCTTCTCTGTGCTTCTCCACCCCACAGCTCTGAAGCCAGCCTGGCTTTGGTGGGATTGGTGGCGTCTTTCCCACAAGCACGTGACTATGGCCATGCCAGTGGGGGTGTGCATGGAGCCCCACAGCCGGGGGGCTGGAGGAGCTGTTGGAACCTCTGACAGCACAGTTTGGGGTCACTGCCTCAGCCATGGGTTGCTGCTTGGTCATGGTCACTGGCCCCAGTGTGGCTGCCAAGAGGAACAAGGTTGGGATCAGCTGCTTCCCGGGTGCCAAGGTGTCCCAGGAGCAGCCAAGCTTGCACCAAGGCTTTGCACACCAGCATAACCTGGGGAAGGGCAGCAAGAGCTCCTGCACCGGAGGGGAGATGGAGGGGCAGGGGGCACCCACATGGCATTGGCTTGGGCTTCCAGCAGCCCTTTTCCACCCGGCTCTTGGAGGCATGCATGGGAGTGCCTGGCTGTCTCCAGCACCCACTGACACTTTCCTTCACCCTCTCTCTGTCCTCACAGCTCACTGCCGGAAGAGAAAAGCAAAACAAGCTCTTCCTTCGAGACCGGTCCAAAGCCGAGCGAGAAGCCGGATGCAGAACAAGCCGAGCTGGACACGGAGCAGAAGCGGAGCCGTGCCCGCGAGCGCCGACGAGAAGGACGGTCCAAGACCTTTGACTGGGCTGAATTTCGCCCCATCCAGCAGGCCCTGGTGCAGGAGCGTGCCAACGCTGCAGACTCCTCCAGTAGCGGCTCGGCCGCCTTCCCCAGGGACAGCGGAGCCGCCGACGCCGACCCGGGAGAGCTGGAGCGGGAGCGGGCCCGGCGGCGGGAGGAGAGACGCAAACGCTTCGAAATGATCGATGCCGTGGACGGGGCAGGGTCAGAAGAAGCATTGAGGATGGAGGTGGACAGGATCCTGCCTGTCCCAGCAGACATCAAACCGCAGAACGTCCACGTGGAGATCGAGCAGCGCTGGCACCAGGTGGAGACAACCCCCCTGCGGGAGGAGAAGCAGATCCCCATCACGCCCCTGCACCTCGCCCACGCCGAGGATAGGGAAGAAGGGCTGGCAAAGCAGCACCTGACCACGCTGCTGGAGAAGGAGGTAAAGGGGTGTGTAGGTGCAGGCTGCCTGCCAGAATGGCCTTCAGGCCACTGGGGTGACTGTGGAGTCTGAGATAGGCTTAAAAATAGCTGTAAATATTCCTCCTTCATAACTGCAACTAGTAGGGATGCTGTAGGTTCCTTGGGGAGGAGGCAGGGCACAGATCTGCATCCATTCCTTTTCAGTCACACCCGCAGCTTTCAAGTTTCCCACAACTGCAGAAAGGGCTGTTCTTATGGCCTGGCACTTCCTTACCCCTCTCAGCCAATGCAGCCTGATTTGTGATGGTTATAGCCAGCCTGTCTCTGATGAAATAGGTACAATTAAGGTGTATCAACCAGACTACAAATTCAAGCTCCTAATCCTCTGTGCCTCTGCAACTGTAGAGATTTGTGTCTGCAGTTATAAACTGCCTTGAGTTGCAGCGTACATCACAAAGGTTGCTTTTTGTGGAGCCTACATCAAGTAGCCTTAAGATTTTTGGAAAAGAATGGAGGAGACTCAGCTCACTTGGAAGAGTTCCGTGGGTGGGATTAAAAAGGTTGTTGTGAGTTGGGATTAAGGTGTATTAGTGGGAATGAAAGGGGTAACCTTTTCTTATGGAAACCAGGAATATCACAGAGCTGAACTGGGCTGGGATTTGCCAGGGTCGTGCCTGGCATGAGCTGGTGCCGTTCGTCCTTTGCCGCAGTGAGCTTTACAAATTACACTGTTGCATAAATAAGTTCTTTCAGAGGGGAGGGATTTTCCTGGCAAAATGAAATCCGGGTCCCAGAGCAGAGCAGAGCGGCGCTGCCATCAAAAGCTCCGTTAATTCTCCTCTGTGTCCCCTCCGAGCCACTTGTTCCTTATGGCTGATCCCCTGCCCACTCCCTGGACGCTGTCTCTGTTCATGTCCCTCCAGCTGGAGCAGAAACAGAAGGAGGCCCTGGAGCTCCTGGAGCAGAACCGGCACCTGCAGGATCAGCTGAAAGTGGCTCTGGGCCGGGAGCAGAGCGCCCGGGAGGGCTACGTGTTGCAGGTAGGAGAGCAGGGAGGAGAGGGAGATCCATCTTCCCTGTGCCCGAGAGATCCCTGGTGGGCTTCTGTCTGCGGTGTTTGTGGGGACATCCTGGGTGACCACCACTGAGCTTCAAGAGATTTGACCTTCTTGCAAACGTGGCTAATTCTGTAGCAGTACCAGAGACATCTGCTCATGGAAACCTCTGATCTGGGATGGAATAGAAGGTAGCATTACCTGTTAGCGTTTCCAAGGGAAAAAAAAACAGAGCCAAACAGATGGGACCTCAGCAAAGTCCACCTTTGATCCCTCCCATACTGTATTGCCTTTGCAACAGCTGTTTCCCCCGTTCTGTGCCCCAGAAACTCCCCTCAGGCAGTGGGGTGTACACAAGGCTTTCCAAGCATCCTGTAGCCCACTAGTTGCTCCTGGCTGGAGATTTTGTGTGCCCATTACATGGGCAAACACAGGACACTCAGATGTATTTCCCGGGCACATTCCCTCCAGCCAGAGTGGGATTTGCACTGGGATAACGTGTTGTCTGGGATCACTTCGGTGGTTTCTGCTGTCACAAGATTCCTCAGCAAAGCCTAGAAGTGAATTTTGGAGGATCTGGCAAAACAGACAGGATGATCTTTGGGAAAACCTTTCCTCCCCTCGTCCAAACAAAGCAGGTTTTTCCCAGCCCTTCCTCTGGGAATATCCATGTCTGGAGGAAGTCGTGGCACCTGCAGGGCAGCTTCTGGCTGCTTTCCTGGGTCCATAGTCTTGTTCTGTGCAGGGGCAGCATTTTGACCTGCTCAAATCTACTTGACCAAACTGGGTGTGGATCAGAGTGGCCGTGCGTGGCTGCACGCTGTGTCCCATGGCAGCAAACCCAGTGTCGATGCCAAACCTTGCATCCTTATTTCTCACAGGAAAATTTTCCCTGAAGAAGTTGCACAGGCAGAGGAGCCAGCCCAGGGAGGGGGACATCTTGCCTTCCTTGCCCATGATCTCCCAGGAGGAGTAATTAATTCATTTCTGGAGTCTCTGAGCTGACAGTGCCTGCTTGGAGGAGTTCCTTTTTCACTTGGCAAAGCTGGAAGAGTAACTAACTCCCACTTCCCTGGGGCAGAGGTGTCTGACCTCCCTTTGCCTGGAGCCTGGAAAAATCAGGAATGGGGTTAAAAGCTGGATGCTGAATCCATCATCAGATTGAAGTTGGCCACAGTGCCTCGATACAAGGAGGGGTGGCAGGAGGGGAAGCCTGCAGAGAGGCTGAGCTGCAGTGAGAAGTGACCCAAACTTGGACCTGGAAGTTGGAGAGGGATTTTTGGAAAGGTTGGAGGCTTTTGCCTGCTCCAGTCTAATTGTTCTGGGGATTTCCCTTGTGTTTCCTGGGAGCCAGAGGGATTAAAGTGCTATTGTAGAAGGGAGTAACCCCACCAAACCCTGCTGGGGTGGAGGGAGTGGAGCCACTGGGGGAATTCTGCAGCCCCAGACTTCAGACAAACATCACAGGATTTTCTTGGACAAACGCTCTGAATTTCATGTGCCTCCCCCCTGCACCCCCCTACCCACCTCCCCCATCATGCCTCATTTTCGGGAGGTTCCTGCCCTGTCTCAGGGCTGATGGAGAACCCTGACTACGGCCAAACCCATCCCTCCTGAGCTGCCTGGGAGGCACCAACCCCTCCTTGGCAGCCTGACCAGCCCTGCACAGACACCCAAGCACTGCCTGTTCCGTGAGGCAGTGCTCAGCCACCCCTCCAATGCATGTGCCATGCACTGAAGCCTCTCTGGCCTCGTGTAACCCCTCTCTTGCTCTGAGCTTCCTCGGGATGGGACACCCTAACCTTGATCCCTACTGGGAGAAACACCAGGAGCTCCTGCTCCTGGCAAATGGGCTGGAGACATCCCCAGCTCCAGCCACTGTGGGTGGGAGGGGGCACGCACTAACCTGTCCCGGGCGGATGTTCTTGCATGTTTTTGGTGTAAAGCATGAAATTTAACTTAACATAACTGAGTGTCACATCTGTGGGCTTTCCTTAATCAGCAACCAGAGTACAGCAAGGCAGGCCAAATTCCTAAGCTTAACGCTGTGCTTCTCTCGCCTCTTCCTGTCTGTGTATTTTTTTTAAGATACATAATTTCTGTCGCCTTTTGCATGACGCTTTCTGTGAGTTTTCTCTTTGCATGCTCCATTGCTTTGGTTTGAATCTCACAAAGGTTGGTTTCTTTCATTTTTACATTCTCATCACACCTTTTCCTTCCCTCCATTTGTCGGGCTTTTTATTTTGTCCTTTGTTGGTTTATTTCATTTTGCAGGTAGAGAAATTAGATCCTCCCTAGCCCTAAGCTTTAGCATAACAGCATCTCTCTAGTGCGATGAGCAGCCACTCAGTCCTGTTTGGCAGGCACAGAAATGACATCGCCACCACAATGGCTGGCCTGTCGCCCTGTGTTTGGGTGGGATGTGATGTCATTTGCTGTCACCTCACTTTCTGTTGTTGCTTTTGGTCGGTGGACTGTATTACCTGAACTGTGCACTTTTTGTTTCACAAGCAAACAAACAAACTCACTAAAAAAAAAGCAGTTCCTTTCTCCTCCACCTTGTTCCATCTCCTCCTCATCCTTGGCATTTTTCTTTTGTCTGTCTGTCTCCGTTTTACTGCTGGTGTTTCTTTTTCATTGTTTTTTTGATTCTGTTTGAGTTTGGGTTTGTTTTTTTTTTTTTCCATTTAGCCTGTTACTGTACAGCTGTTTTGATGTCGTGGTCAGTGTTTTCTGTTACTGGAAAGCAGTTGTCGCTCATTAAAAAAAAAAAAAGTTGGTTAAACAAACCAAATTGTGCCAAGAACAAATCATCCCAATTGGAGCAATGGGTAGCAGCCAAGTCGCTGCGAGGAGCTTTTCCATGGCCTGCCTGGCCAGAGGTGTGACACTCAGAAGGGAGAGCCAAGAGTGTTACTAATCTAGTATTTAATCAATTTTTTTAAGACCGAGGTGGCCGCCTCGCCATCAGGTGCCTGGCAGAGGCTCCACAAAGTCAACCAAGACCTCCAAAGCGAGCTGGAAGCCCAATGCCAGCGTCAAGAGGTGATCAATCAGCAGATTCAGTCGCTGAAGCGCAGCTACGCCGAGGCCAAGGACGTGATCCGGCACCACGAGGCCGAGATTCAGAGCCTGCAGGCGAGGCTCAGTAACGCGGCGGCCGAGCTCGCCATCAAGGAGCAGACCCTGGCCAAGCTCAAGAGCGACCTGAGGAGCGAGAAGGAGAAAGCCAAAGAGCAGCTGGAGGAGTGGCAGCACGGCGAGGCCGCGCTCAGCTCCCAGCTGAAGGCCAGCGAGCAGAAGCTGAAGAGCGCCGAGGCTCTGCTGCTGGAGAAGACCCAGGAGCTGCGGGACCTGGAGATGCAGCAGGCTCTGCAGAGGGACCACCAGAAGGAAGTGCAGCGGCTGCAGGACAGGATTGCAGACCTCAGCGGGCAGCTGAATGCCAGCGAGCAGGCTCGGGTCCTCATGGAGGAGAAGCTGCAGAAGAACTACGAGGCTTTGCTGGAGAGCTGCGAGAGGGAGAAGCAGGTTTTGATACGGAGCCTGAAGGAGGTGGAGGACAAGGCCAACGAGTACGAGAACCAGCTGCAGAACAGCGAGCAGCAAATGGAGATTCTGCAGAAGGAGAAGCTGAGCGCCAAGTTCGAAGGCAGCGAGCTCGTCCACCAGCTGGAGGAGCAGCTGGCCATGAAGGAGGCCAGCATCCAAAAACTTGCTGAGCACATCAAGGAGCTTGAAAGAGAGAGGGATCAGATCAAGTGCCGGTTCCACGAGCTCATGAATCAGGTGGCTGAGTCAGATAACGAAGTTGCAAAGCTACAAGCAAAGTTGAAAATGGAAGAGACCAACTACCACAATCTGGAGCAGTCATTCGAGGATGTGTCAGATCAGTTCCGGGGGGTGCAGGAGGTGCTGAAAGAGAAAGAAGAAGAGCTGAGACACGTTAAGGAAATGCACTTGAGAATTGTGGAGAAGAAAGATCAAGATCTCAGTGAGGCTTTGGTTAAAATGGTTGCTTTAGATAGCAGTTTAGAGGAGACTAAAGTAAAGCTAAAGGCCAAGGAGGAGGCTTTAAAGAAATTAGGTAGTGTGGGCACAGGTCCATGTGCTGAGGAGGCAGAAGACCTTGGCCCCAGTCTTGAGGCTGACGAAAGTCATCCACCCCAGCTGGGGCAGGCTCTGCAAACTCAGGATGTCCTCCCAGCTCTGACTTATGCACTGAAGGAGGAGGAGGATGAGGTTCTTGAGACCAGTCAGAGGCAGGTGGAGGAGTTTGGCTCCCCATCTAAAGTTGTAGAGCTCCAGGACCAAGAGTTGGTTCAGAAAGCCTTAGCAAAGCCTGATGTAGGGATCATGGGGGCCAAGAGGCAAAGGATCCGTTTTTCAAGCATCCAGTGTCAAAAATACATCCATCCAGATGGATCAGAGAAAAACTGGACAAGCAGTACCTCTTCAGACACAAGCCAGGACAGATCTCTGTCTGAAGAAAGCATGTCCTCAGAGCCAGCTCTGGGTTACCCCTCATCGGGGACGAGCGATTCTGAGACTTATCTCTCCATCATCCATTCCCTGGAAACCAAACTGTATATTACAGAGGAAAAGCTCAAAGATGTGACAATGAAGCTTGAAAGCCAGCACGGCCATAACCAGGAGACGCTCATCGCCCTCCACCATCAGTGGGCCAGCACGGAGTCCCAGCTGCGGGAACAGCTTCAGACCAGCCTGTCCCAAGTCAATGCTTTGATCTCACAGCTGGAGAGCGAGAGGCAGGAAAAGCTCAAGCTCATAGAAAGTCATGTCAGCGAGCTGGGAGGTTTCCAGATGAAAAACGATCAAGCGCTGACTTGCTTGGAGAAGTGCAGGGAGCAGCTGAGATCCTTGCCCAAATCAGACAAGGAAAAAGAGGGTGATTTGTTCCTTGTTACTCTGTCCAGCATGGAAACAACTTTATCAAATGCAATCCAAGCCTTGAGCGGGGCTCCAGTGCCATCAGAGTATCAGCAGAGTGAAAGCCTTGCCACAGAGAGCCCCGCTCCAGAAAGAGGGGATTTGGGAGAAGAGGAGCACATCTCCAAGGAGCAGCAAGCAGATGTGTTTGACACTGGCCAGCTGAGGTGGCTTTCTGAGAGGGTGGCATTTGAAGCCTCTCTCATCAACCAAATAGCAGAGTCTTTGAAAAATGCGAGTTCTGAGATAGCCCAGCTTCTGAGAGAGATCCAGGGAACGGCTGAGGTGGTTTTGTTGGAGCCAGCAAGTGTTTCTCATACAGCCAGTGATTTGGCCAGTGTCCTGTCTAAAAAGCTGCTGTTGGAAGGGGAGTTCTGGAGCCAGGTGGAGGAGCTGAGAGCGCACTTGAGCACTAGAGAAGGAGAAGCTGAGGGTAAAACAGAAACAAGTATGGGCTTTTCCCCATGTTTTCTCAGTGCTGTAGCAGATGCTACATTGATCAAGGCAGAACTTGGGTTTGTTGCAGAGAAAATGAGAGAATCTTTTCATCAGAGGTTAAAAACAATCGAAGAAGAGCTCCACAATACCAAAACAGCTCTCCAGCAGCACAAATGCATGTTGGAGGAGATCATCAAAGCGTACAGGACTCCTGAGTTTGACAGAGTTATGCACCAGATTTCTGAAGCACTCGAAATACAAAAAGATGCTTCGGAAAGAACCCAGATCTCTTGGGATGGGAGCTGTCTCCAAATGGTGCCATGCCAGGAATTAGCCAAGCTGGAGGAGACCGGCAGCGCACCAAACCGCAGTAGTGAAGCTCTTGTTTCCATTCAGGAAGATCTTGCCCAGCAACTAAAGGACAAATCCAATGTTCTGAAGGAGATATCTGTTGCCTTACTCTCTCTGCCTCCCGAGGAGGCCGTGAGAGACTGTCAGAAGCTCCTGAAGATATCCCAGAGTCTTTCCTACCATTCGTGCATGGGAGACCTGGAGCGGTATTCGTCTTTGTTAGTCCACGATGCCATCGTTCAGGCTCAGGTTTGTTATGCTGCTTGCAAAGTCCGGCTGGAGCACGAGAGGGAGATGAAATCCTACAAGGAGTCCTTGCAGAGCATGGATGCTCTGTGCCAGGAGCGTGTGAAGACGGTGTCTCTGCTGCGGGACGAGTACGAGGAGCTGCTCAGGAAGCAGCAGGGCGAGTACAGCGAGGTGATCGCCGTGCTGGAGAGGGAGAACGCTGACCTCAAGGCAAAGGTGTCCCAGCTGGAGAACCAGCAGAGACTCTTGGAGGAGGAAGGGCATGAGCACAGCAAGAGCCTGAGCGAGCTGCAGGGGCGGTATGAGGAGGAGATCCGAAACGTGATCGAGCAGCTCAACAGGACTGAGGATGCCCTGAAGGCTGAGAGGATGGAGGGGCTCAGCCAGCTGGATGCCGTTGTCCGTGACAAGCAGAGCATGGAGCAGTATCACCTGGAGCAGATGCAAACGCTGGAGGAAAAGTTCCAGGCCAAGATCAAAGAGCTGCAGGCCATCCACGGCGAGGAGCTGCAGGCGCTGCAGGAGCACTACAGCCAGAACCTGCAGCACCTGCAGGAGACCCTTGATGAGTACCAGAGGCAGCACCCCGAGGCATCCCCCGCAGTGGCCCCAGGTGCTGGGGACACCTGGGTGGCCGGCGAGGCGGGTGGCACCGGGCAGGACCCCGGCAGCGACCCGGACTCCATGCACGGCCTGAGGGAACGCATCCAGGAGCTGGAGGCACAGATGAACGTCATGAGGGATGAGCTGGAGAACAAACATCTGGAGGGAAACGCTTCCACTTTGAGGGAAAAATACCAGAAAGACTTTGAAAACCTAAAGGTCTTGATATGTTTAACACTTTCTGCTTTCTGCTGCTGAGGGCATGTGCAGTCCCGAGGTTCCCTTGCTGAACCAAAGGGCATCCCCTAAAAGAGCCAGTGTGCTGAAACAAGCCCCAAAGTATTAGCCAGGACTCTGTAAAGCATGGTGCTGCCTTTTTCTCCATGCTGGGGTATTCTAAATGCATTGCTGAGGGCTTGGGAGGGTGGATTTCTGGAGGTGGTCTTTGCATGGAGAGGGAGAGTCTCCAAGTAGCTCGATAACATCACACTGTCCTTCAACTTGAAGACCTCAGTCTTTCTCCTTGTACCCAGCACATACATTTTGTTGGTAACTTCCCTTTAAAAGCATTCCTCAACTCTGTCTTTCCCAACTTGATCAAATCTCCAGTCTATCTCTGCTTCCTTCAGAAATGCAAGATGAAATGGAAACTTGATGCTCTCAAAATGTATGTTCCTAGGGAAAGTAGCTGCAAACAAATGCCAAATTCTGCAGCAAAGCAGAGCTCCTCTGCAGGACACTGCGAGGACCTTGCTGGTGTTGGACACAATAATTCTTTACACAACAAAGAGTGCACAGTTATGGAGCACCCAGGTGAGGTGCAAAGAAACACACTAGCAATGAAATGCCACCATTCAAATTGCCCCACCAGTCAGACTGGCTGTAAAACTGGTTTGAGATCATCCAGCATCTAAAAAAAAATGGGTTTGGTGGTTTGCTTTTCCTGGGAGAGCATTCCCAGTTCAGAAGTGAGTTTAGGGTTGTAGAGGACTCTGGCAGTACCAAGGGAGGCTGCCAGGATGAACAGGAAGCCTAAAGGGCAGCGATGCAGAGGCTGTGGCAGTGAGGCTTTCACAGACCAGTTGCTCTTAAGAATCAGCAAAAATATGGGAGAGCTTGCTTCCAGCCACAAGATCAGCACACATTTGAGCTGGGGATGAAGTGTGGCTCAGCTCCAGCCAAAAGCTGGTTTTAGCCTGGGGAGAGCAGTAGTTTTGCTGAATCCCATTGGAATTAAGCAGTGGTGGTCAGAATGCCAACCAAGCAATTGGAAACCTGCTTAACTAGAGGATTAAATGTGCTCAATTCTTCTCTTAAGAACCTGATGGAGAATGTAACATCAGTAGCACAAAAGTAACTCCTCAACCTGGAAGAAAGAAGGCTCCAGGAAGACCTTGGAGCCCTTTCCAGTGCCTAGAGGAGCTCCAAGAGAGCTGGAAGGGACTTTTGGCAAAGCCATGAAGTGACAGGACAAGGGGGAATGTCCTTTAGATGAAGGAAGGTAGATTTAGGTTTAATATTAGGAAGGAATTATTCTCTTTGAGGATGGTGAGGCCCTGGCGCAAGTGGCCCCAAGAAGCTGTGGCTGCCCCTGGATCCCCAAAAGTGTCCAAGGCCAGGTTCAAGGTTTGGAGCAGCTTGGGATAGTGGAAGGTGTCCCTGCCCATGGCAGGGGGTAGAACAAGATGGACTTTAAGGTCCCTTCCTACCCGAATCGTTCTGTGATTCTTTGAGATACCGATTTGTATATGTGGATTTATGGCAATGCATTTACAATACATGGAATAGTGAATCTACAGCCAGACCTATGGCAGAGTATGCACCTTTTTCTTCCAAAATTTGAGGTGTTTCAGGAGTTGGATTTGATGATCTTTGTGGATCCCTTCCAACTCGGCATATTCCATCATTTTGGGTGTAATGAAGAATCCTGCAGGGCTGCTCTGTGCCACAGCCAAGTCCAAGCAGGTTCTGGCACTGAGTTAGGAGTTTCAAACAAACAAACAAACAAGGCTGGGAAAGTGAAGAATGCCTCAGGATTAAAAATTAAATGGGAGGGGAAAAAACCACTAAAGCTGAAAATTGGGAATGAGGATTAGGCATAGGTAACTGAGCATTAGCCAAGAAAGTGATACTGAGGGGTGTCTGTTAGTGAGGGTCAGTGGTGTTGGACTGTCCTGAGCACTTTTGCTGCTGGAGGAGTGAATTTGTCTCTCTAAAATTTCCCATGGGGTCCCAGAGGTCACTAGGTGACAGTTGTCACTTTCCACAGAGCACACTGGTGTTACTGAAGGGGAGTTCAGCAGAAATCAGGGAATAAAGCCAGCCTGTGTCATTAAGGGGAAAAGCCCTGTATGGTCCTTGGCATCAGGTTTGTCCCAGGCTGCCTGATGGGGCTCAGCACCTTCTCCCCAGTGTGTGCCCCTTCTTCCCTCGTGGTTTGGGCCTGCCTGTGGCTTTGCTGGTCCTGTCCCTGTCCCACAGCTGTGTGTCCATCCAGGATCCCAATATGCTTGGGCTGACAGCTGAGCTGGGAACAGGCGTTGGCATTTGTCTGCTGCAAAGGCAGGAGTCCAGGCTGTGCCAGGGGCAGAAGGACCAGGCAGGAATTTAGGACCTCACTCCTGGTGAATCCCAGCTCCCCAAATTGCTCCTCCTGTGTCCTGGCCTGAGTTCTTTCCTAGTAATTAAATTAGCAAGTAATTTTCCCTGCAGCATTTGTAGCAATACTCGGTTGGGAATTAAGATCCTGTTGCTGTCACGTCATCTTCCTTCCACAAAGAGGTTGAAGAAAACAGGCATTGAAAAGAGCAGAAGGGGCACAGAAGTTTTTTTTTGTTGCTTTTTTGACCTATATTTGCATTCCCCAACTGGGTCTGCCCCTGTGCATCCCTTTCCCTGGAGCTGTCAGGGATCAAGTGACTGCAGAACAAGCCCTGACCTTTGTGAGATCCATCTGCCCCATGCCTGGGGAAGCAGAAGATCCCTGCTGCACGTGGGGAGCTGAGCTGCCTGCTGCTCTGTGGCTCCTGGTGGGCTCCCCACTGCCATGGCAGCAGCCCTGTGCTCCTGGGCCAACCCTTTCCCCTCGTCCCTTTGCAGGCAACATGTGAGAGGGGCTTTGCAGCCATGGAGGAGACGCACCAGAAGAAGATCGAGGACCTGCAGCGGCAGCACCAGCGGGAGCTGGAGAAGCTGCGGGAGGAGAAGGATCGCCTGCTGGCAGAGGAGACGGCTGCCACCATCTCAGGTGCCTGAGGGTCCCCCGTGGTGGGGCAGCTCTGTGCTGATGGGGACACACGGGTGGTGGTGCACTGAGGAGCAGAGCAGGGGTGGGATGAAGGATGGGCGGGCTGCACAGGGAGATGGGAATGGGCTTGTGGGAAAGGTGTTTTAGGTGGAGGTCCTGGTCATCCAGGTTTGGTGCCCATCTCCTGGGCCTTCTCCAGGCTTGCTACCCCTGTTTTTGGCTGTTACACAGTCTGATCTGTTTTCCATTCCAACTCTGAAAGGCATTAGTCATTCCTGTAGTTAAATTATCACAAATTTCACACTGAATTCATTCTTCAATGCCCCAAGGAATGTTAAAACACTGGAGTTCTGGACTCTGCATTAGGAGGCCCACAGTCCAGGAAACAATGTGTGAAGTGGACAATCATTCAGACCGATAACAAGCAGGATTTGCAGAAGCCCCTTTGCAGCTGGGGCACAGGCTGAAGGGACCATGAAGCAGTGGGTGATTTGCAGGGATGACTTTGGTTTTGTTCCTTTAAAAAAACGAACAAAAACTCAAAAACCCACCGGTGGGTGGAGGGTGCTGGGTGCTGACACTGAGCTGCCCTTCACAGCCATCGAAGCCATGAAGAATGCACACCGGGAGGAGCTGGAGCGGGAGCTGGAGAAGTCCCAGCGCTCCCAGATCAGCAGCGTCAACGCCGACATCGAGGCCCTCCGGAGGCAGTACCTGTAAGCTCATCACTGTCCTCTGCTGCCATCTTGCAGGGAGATCATGGGTGGGGGACCCTTCTCTCTCCCATTTGATTCTGGCAATGAGTTCAGGGTTATTTCAGGGGGCTCTTCCCTTGGTCCCAACCTAGCTGCATCCATCAGAGACGCTTGGTTGCCCATAATCTTTCAGGCTCCAGATCAATGTCCCCACATTACTCAAAATAGCTGCTTTATGGTCCCCAGAAGTAGCAGATGAGCAGCCAGTGCTGCTTTTCATGCAGGTGCAGCAATGGGGTCATTCAAAAGATGAGGAGAAAGCTCTGAGCTTTCCATGGCAATGCTGTCCTCCTGTGGGAACTGAGCAGGGCTCCCTGTCAGCTTTATCAACCTTGATACATCTATATAAGTTGGGGAGGTGTGCAAATACACCTGGTCCTGGGTGCCCAGAGCAAACTTAGAATCCTGGAATGGTTTGAGTTGGAAGGGACCTTAAAGCTCATCTCATTCCAGCCCCTTGCCATGGGTAGGGACACTTTCCACTATCCCAGGTGGCTCCAAGCCCCATCCAGCCTTGCCTTGGACACTTCAGAGATGGGGCAACCACAGCTTCTCTGGGCAACCTGTGCCATGGTCTCCCCACCCTCATAGGGAAGAATTTCTCATAGGTAGATTTTGATAGATATCAGCTCAGTTTTTGGAAAGCTGAGAAAGTTCTGCCACTTAACCTCTGAGAGAACAACCTCCTGTCCCCTTTGGTGCCCAAGCATGGCTCTGCCAGGAGAGGGAAGAGTTGACTTGCTCTGGGCTTGAGTTTTTTTCCCGAAGGGAATATACAGTCCTCATCCTCGGTGCTTAGCTCCCTGTTGGGTTATCCTGGGATGCTGAAGGGAAGATGGGCATGGGGATGTGTGTGCGTGGAGAGGGCACTACCCTCCTGTGTGTCCCACAGGGAGGAGCTGCAGTCGGTGCAGCGGGAGCTGGAGGTGCTTTCGGAGCAGTATTCCCAGAAGTGTTTGGAGAACGCCCACCTGGCGCAGGCGCTGGAGGCTGAGAGGCAGGCCCTCCGCCAGTGCCAGCGGGAGAACCAGGAGCTCAACGCCCACAACCAGGTGAGGGTCCCTGCCCTGGCGACAGTGAGCTCTGTGCTGAGCCGTGGCCGTGCTCTCCCTTCCCACAACAGCTCTGCTGCTCTCCCCAGGAGCTGAATAACCGCCTGGCTGCGGAGATCACGCGACTGCGGACCCTGCTGACCGGGGAGGGCGGGGGAGAGGCTGCTGGGTCGCCTCTCACGCAGGGCAAGGACGCCTACGAGCTGGAGGTGAGTTCTGCAGGGAGGCACGTGGGTGGGCACGAGTGCTGTGTACCCTGGGAGTGTGTCACAGCCTGGGAGTGTGTCACAGCCTGGGAGTGTGTCACAGCCAGGACCTGTCGCAGCCATCCATCCCCCAGTCGGCTCTCCCAGCACTGTTATCATGGGCTGCATGAGGCCAGGAGATTCTAGAGTCCTGATCTTCTCACCACGTCAAGCCAGACACTCGCTCTTCCTTCTGCAGCCCCTCTTTGCCTCCGGGATCCAATCCATGGAGAGCAGTGGGGACAGAAATTGGGGTGTGCAGGGAGCACATCAGCACTGCAGACTTGGGCAAGTTCCCAGGAGAACCAGGAGGAGTTTTCTTGTGAGAAGCAAAAGACAGGGGGACCAGAGTCTTTGTGGTGCTGGCACAGGGCAGAGTCTCCAGCTTGACTGCCACTGGGTACAGCAGGTGTCACACTGTGTCTGCTCATGTGCAAAGATGCTGTTTTTTGTTCCCACAGGTCCTGCTGCGGGTCAAAGAATCCGAAATTCAGTATCTGAAGCAGGAGATCAGCTCCCTCAAAGACGAGCTGCAGACAGCACTGAGGGTAATGCCAGGGGTGCTTCTGCAGCTTCTCTTACTGTGCTCTGCTCCTAAGTGTCTGTGCTTAAATTTCAGTCCATTTACACCCAGATTTGAAACCATATTTAATTTTTCCCCTGAATGTAATTCAATACCCATTTTGGTGTCATCAGTAAAGCACTCCATGTATCAACTTAAGACTTATCCCACAAAGGAGACAGTGTGGGAAAACATCCCTTTCAGCGTGATTTCCCCATTTACTGTCACATCAGATCAGATTTAAATGGCACAAACAATCAGTGTTAGAGATCTGCCCAGCCTCGCAGCGGTGGAACTGGTTTGCTCTGGACCAGCCAAAGCCATTTCTGGGAATTCTGCTTGAATTCTGTGTCTTGGCTAAAACGAAAAGCCACAAACAAGCCTGTAGCTGAGGGGCTGCATGCACTAGCAGCACTGTGTGCTGGCCCTTGGCTCTCAGCTCTCCATTCCCACAGTCCTGGATCGCTGTTGGAAGCAGCTCCCAGGGCGTGTGCTGCCCTGGCCAAGCCTCTCTCCCTCTGCCGTCTCTTCTTCCGCTGGCATTTGCCAAGCTCCTCTTCAGTGCATCCACAAACCCCTCGGCTCCAGCTGTCTGTCTGGCTCCATCGGGTTGTTCTTGTTCCCTTGCCAGGATAAGAAATACGCCAGCGACAAGTACAAAGACATCTACACGGAGCTGAGCATCGTGAAGGCCAAGGCAGACTGTGATATCAGCAGGTTGAAAGAGCAGCTGAAAGCAGCCACAGAAGCTCAGGGAGAGAAATCCCCTGTGAACACCACTGTATCGGGATATGGTCAGTCCTCCTCCAGCAGCTCTAAGTAGTCCTGGGTGTCCGAGCTAACACGAGAATCCTGGAGTACAAACCCTTGTGCAGTAACGGGTCTGAGTGTAGGACTTGGCCTTCCAACCCAAAGCTGATGGGCTTTGAAAACCTTCTGGCATTTTCCTGATGATGCAAGGATGCCCAAAAGCCCCCCCTGCCCTTGGGGCAGTGCTGAGTCAGGCTCATTGGGGCATTTTCCTGGGCTGGGAGGGCAGAGCCCCAGCCCTGTCCTTGCAGGAAGGCAGTGGGCACCAGGCTAATCCCACTTCTTTTGCTTCTTCCCAGATATTATGAAATCAAAAAGCAACCCTGATTTCTTGAAGAAAGACAGATCCAGTGTTAGCCGGCAACTAAGGAATATCAGGTCAAAGGTGAGCTCAGATGTCCTGCCCAGTGGGATGGCAATGAGGAATGCCCAGCATTTCTCTTAGGTGGGGGACCCAAGTGGGAAGAAATGGGCAGGGGAACAAAATTAAGAATTTCCCAGCCACTAGTGGTAGCCTGGATGTTTTTTTTACTGCAAAAGGACTGACTGTGCAGCCAGGCAGGGCCCACTCACCCACTCTGGACCCTGCTCAGATGGAGGCATGAAGCTGCTTCTTGGTTGGAAAAAAGGCTGAAGTTTGCCTTGTTCTTTGGTCTTTCACAGGAGGACTATCCCAGTATCTGCTTCTTCTTTTCAGTTGAAATATAGGTGGAAATGTGCACATCATTCTAGTTCTAGTGTTCGTCACTGCAAGATTTTTTGTCTTTATGTGTATCAGCAGTGCCTGAGTCCTGGGCATATTTAACACACGCTTTGCTTGTGTGTTAACATGGTGCAGATGGCCCTGTGCTTCTGTGGTCCTTCTGTGCTTGCTGTTGATCCCAAAGCCCAGTGATGCTGTGCCAAGCTCTCCTTGGCAGCCAGTTGCATCATGTGGGACCACAGGGATAAGGAAGGGCAAATAATGCTGATCAGGAGTCAGCATTAAACACAGGGCAGCTGGGAGGAAGCTCAGCATGAGCAAACCTGCTGTGCCTCTCACCTGGTGTCTCGTGCTGATGTTTGAAGTGGTTGGGCCCTTGCAGGGCAAGCAAAATACTTTGAGCTTGGTGCCCATGTGGGGAAACACTCGGAGCTCTGTGAGCAGCAGCTCCTCAGCTCGGGGCTGTACTGTACCCAGTGAACAGAGACTTCTGCACATTTTGGGGCATCACAGGCCTGCTGGGCCACTCTGATGTTGGGCTTCCCTTCACCACTTGAACTCAGATCACTTTCTGTGGTTCCCATGTGTGTTGCTTGGTGGGGAAGGAGAGGAGAAGAAGCTGGGGCTGTGCCAGGGCATTGCTGCGGGACGGGGGGCTGGGGCTGGCGCCAGCACAAATTCCTTTGGGATTTATGAGCTTCTTTTGTTTTTGTTTTTTGTTTTATTTTGCTTTTTCCTTCAACAGTCCGTTATTGAGCAGGTCTCATGGGATAACTGAAATGAACCCGAGTCCAGGTTCCCTGCCACGTAGGTAAACACAACCAGCGCCCACCCAGCACTGCAGCCACCACGGGAGCAGCCCAACCTCTGCATGCACTGCTCACACCTCCCTGCCAAACCAGAGCCCTCCTCCTCTTAATAACTGACTGGTTTATTCACTGCTAATTCTTCTCCTGGGCGAAGGGGAGGGGAGAAGTCAGTGTACCCAAGATCTGTGTGAAATGCAGTCTCTGCCTCTTCCCTGGGGAATATGGCTTTTTGTCTTCCTGCTCTTCCCACCCTCACCAACACAGCATCAGCACAGAGAGGATTTGGACATGGTGGGGCACGTTTTCCTGTTTACTGTGTTGGGAGCGTGGGACACTGAGTGTGCATGCCTGAATGACTCTGCATGCCTCAGACTAAACTCCAGCACCGTCCAGGTCTTGTAGGAAAACGCCTGTTTTGTTGTTATCCAGGTGCAGGGATAGTCAGGGATGCCTTTAAGTGTACTTCCCATAACAGCCCAGAGCATGGAAATGGTCTCAGCCACATCAGCTGCAGAGGGAATGTCCTGGACTGCCCTAATTTCCTTTATCCACAGTTGCTGCTTTTTCAGTTTGATCCATGCCTGAGCAAGTGTCTTCCTTGCTCTGTAATCTTCTCCTCCTGCTCTCCATCCTTAAGCCTCCAAGGCTTCCAAGCTCATCCAGCAAAAGGAGGAAGCTGAAAAGAATCAAGGCTGACTCTGATGAGCCAGATATCTCCATTAATGGGAGAAATAGTGAATTTCCTGGCCCATGGTAAAGGCTGAGGTGGGAGCAGCTGCAGAGGCAGGTTAGGAGAGGGAAGCTCTCAGCACAGTGGGTGGAGAGCCCCAGGAAGTCTGTTGGAAGATCTCTTTATCACAGATATCATCCTACATTAGTCTCACTTCATCAGGCTTTCCTCATCAGCAACTGAAATGGTTGTGGGACTGCCTAGGGGCTGAAATTGCTGGAATTTGTGCCATCAGGCAGAACAGTCTGATGATTCCTGGTGTCTCTTTTCCGTCCACTGAGAAATCAGATTCGAGAACTGGAATGCACGAGCTGCTCCCATTTAAAGAGGCCCAAAGTAAACTTCCTTTAGGAAGTGTGTGCACAGAGATTCTCATCCCAGGAGACTCTGCTGCCCACTGGAAAGAGAGCACACAGCTTTTGGAAATTCAGTCCCATTTAATGCTTTCATTTCCGTGCTGCCTGGCAAAGCCCTTCTGTGTTTGTGGGCCTGTGGGAGGAAAAACATTTCCAGAAATACAGTAACCATGGGAATCTGCATAGCCTTGGGGCAAGTTTATCATGGAGTCCTGCCTTGATAAATACATAGGAAGGAAAACTCAGCCCAAAAGTCCAACCTGCTGCTGTGATAGAACAGTCCTCTGGCACTACAGCCAGGGAAGCAAAGGGAGAAGAGGAGGTGGCTGCCTCATAGTAGGATCATGGAATCACAGAATGGCTTGGGTTGGAAGGGATGAAAAACCATTCAGTTCCAACCCCCTGCCATGGGCAGGCACACCTTCCACTATCCCAGGTTGCTCCAAGCCCCAGTGTCCAACCTGGCCTTGGACATTTCCAGGGATCCAGGGGCAGCCACAGCTTCTCTGGGCACCCTGTGCCAGGGCCTCCCCACCCTCACAGGGAACAATTTCTCCCCAGTATCCCATCTAACCCTGCCCTCTGGGAAGCCATTCCCTCTTGTCCTGTCACTCCAGGTTCTCATCCAGAGTCCCTCTCCAGCTCTCCTGGAGCCCCTTTAGGCCCTGGAAGGGGCCCTAAGGTCACCTTGAGCCTTCTCTTCTCCAGGCTGAGCAATCCCAGTTCCCTCAGACTTTCCTCCTAGGAGCTGATTTCCATCCCTCCAGTATGTGCCTTTGAATGTGCCAAGTTTTGGTCTGTAAAGCAAATAATGTTCCAGCTGCAGCATGAATTCCTTGCAAGTTCCAAGGACTGGGCTGGCAGGCAGAGCTGTGGGGTGAGGGCAGGCAGTGGGGCACAGAGGGGCAGAGCCCTGGCTGTGGGGGCTGTTTTTAGGGATGGAAGGTGGTGGGACAACTCACCACCTAATACTTTGCTCTCCTCGATCTCTCGTGCCACAGGTTTGGGACTGCAGGAAGGAAGGTGCTTGGCATTAGGCTGGTGCTTCCCCTCAGGCTGGCTTCAATTTAAAGCTGTCCTACAGGAGTCAGGCAATTTGTTTCTGGTTTTCTGCCCCTCTCAGTGCTGTTCTGAGTCCCCATGTGTAGGTGATAGATTTTACAGCTCCAAATGCCAGGGGGCCGTTGGCCAACTGAGAGTTGTGCCTTAAAATCTGGATGCTGCATCTGAATTGGATCTGCCATCAGAGCCTGCCAGACCTGAGCAACATTTAGGAGTCCTCTGTCTAACCCTGGGCTGTCGAGGCATCTTTGGCTTGGGAGAGTCCCAGGATGGGGTGAGAGGAGTGGGATGGTCACTGGCAGCACACAGCAGTTTCCAGGATTTGTTGAGCAAATCCTGCACGCAGTGGAGCCAGGACTGTCCCTGCGGGTGCTGCAGTGGTGTGGGAGGCAGGGAAGCACCAGCCTGCAGGTCCTGCTCAGCATCCTGAGGCTTCAGCATAGCAGATCCCAGCTGGCCTTCCTGGGGCTGCCCCCACTGGAATTGCCCCATCCAGCAGTGTCCTGTGAGCTCTGGGAGTCATTCCCAAGTCAGCTAATCCCGCTTGCAGCATGATGTGCCTCTCATTCGCTTCTGGTTCGTCGCCTGGTTCGTTTGCAATCTCACCCTGTCTCAAGGCACCACCCGCCAGTAACCGCCCTCCATAACCGTGTGTTCTCTCTCAGCATGTCCCACTAATCCTCCCTCTGCCCAGGAGCCCATTCCTCTGCCTGAGCATCGCTCCCTCCCCGTGCCCCAACGCTCTCTGTCTTCTGTCTCTCCCAGAGTCTGAAGGAAGGCCTGACTGTGCAAGAACGCCTGAAGCTTTTTGAATCCAGGGACTTGAAGAAAGACTAGTTCTCCCCGCTCCGCTTGACCACGCGCACCTCCCAGCTTGAGGCAGCACAGCACCAGCACCGTTTGTCTCTCGTTCCTTACGATGTCCTTGCTGTCGTTCGTCCTGATGCCCCGACGGGACCCGGCACCACCGTGGTGGCAGTGCCCCCCCCTCGCCTCCCCAGCTCCTTTCCCTGCTTGTGAGATGATCCAGAGACTCGGAGAGGGAGAGGAAGGGATTGGAGTGGGGTTTCTCCCCCCTCTCTTTGGCGCTTTGTAGGAGAATCCTTTCTTTACTGTAAACCATTACACTAAGTGTCAGTATTAAGGCTCAGTAGCCTGTTAATAAGCTATAGCTCTGTCGGGAAGAGCGAGCAGGGCCTGGGTGGTGTCAGCCAGACCGAGCTCTTACTGCTGTCTAGAGACCCCGTGCTCAGAGCACACCAGGAGCCTGATCTAACCATTGATCTCGACTGCATCACTTGCACCTACAAGGGGGGAAAGGCGGGGGAAGCTGTCGGGGAGCGCGAGTCCATGCAGCCTGGAGGTACAACACTGACATCTCGCTGGAGAAGGATGCAAGAAGTGATTCTCCTGCCCCGTGACTGTGCTGTATCCTGAATGTAGGTGCCACCGAAGCCTGGCAAGCTTTGGTGGCTGCCCAGGTGGTTTTGGATGGGGAGCTGCAGCTACTGAAGTGCACCATCGAGTCGGCCCCGTCGGCGTGTCCTCGCTCCCGTGTCGCTGCTGGTCGGAGTTGGTGTTCCAGGGGCCGAGCTGTAAGATCACTTTCTTGCCTCTGTTAGATCAAGCCCAGCACTCTCTCTTTTTTTTTTTTTTTTGGTTTTTTTTTTTGTTTTGTTTTTGTTTTTTTTTTTGCTGTTACTCCCTTCCTCTCATTGAATCTCGTGTATTCCAGGGTCTGTGCGCATGTGAAACTCCCTTTTCCTAGTCAAAGGAAAGTAGAGTAGAAAGTAGAGCCAATATTGACTGAAAATGCACAGTGCTCAATGCATATAATGCTCCTTTTTTACCAGCTTCTTCAATTCAACTCTTGTCAGCAGGGCAGCTCCTATTTTAATTCTTTAATCTTTTCCTGAAATAAAAATCTCAAAACCAGTATGTGCTTCAGACCTTCTCAGTCCTAATAGCTTTTGTGTTTAAAATATACAGTTTAGCACCGTGAGGCAGATAAATGCATACAAACCAAGGGATGAGGAGCTGGTAGCACTAGATGGTCACAGCCAGCTGAGCAGAGGCTTCCTGGAAGAAGCCTGTGCTGTTTTGCAGGTGTGGGGCTTCATCCCAGGATGAATCTTAAGATGCCACGTGGAAGGATCCAAGGTCCTGCCTCTCTGGTCACCAGGGCTGAAGGAAACTGCAGCACATTGGCTTCCCAGCCTGGTTAGGTGCTGAGTGACCACTTCAGGCTGCAATGTGGAAGATACCCTGGCCTTCACCCGGAGCAGGGCTTCCTCTTGTCCTTCAGGCACTCAGCCAAGGTTGAGGCCAGCAGCTCCCGGTGCTTCCCTGCTGGTTTTGGCTCTGGTGGTTGGTACAGGCACAGCTCTCAGCCTGATGGGGCTGCTGAAGCCACCCGCAGTCCTGCCAGGATGGACCACAGCAGCTACCAGAATTACCTTCATCCTCTTGGGAGCAGAATCTCTTTTCTAGCCACCAGACCCTCAGCAGGACACGGTGTCACTGAACCACGGTGGGAATCAGGCTCTTTTCCAGCTTGTGTGGCCTTGCCATGGCCAAGTGTCCAGCTTGGCACCTCACAGCAGGGCTTGGCAGCTGGTCCTGCCCAGAGGAGCCCTGCTTGCACCTTGCAGGGACAGAGTACCTGCTCCTGCTGGGATGCTCTGTGTGCCTGGGTGTACATAGAGGTCCTGGAGATGGGAGCAGGGGAGGAAAGATGTTCAAGCTGTCGGATACAAAACCTTGTCCTTGCCAGCAGCACGTGCCCTCAGATGTGTGGATGTGCAGCCACAATCCGAGTTGACCACAGCACTTCCATGATCTGGGCACTGGAGAACCTGGGAACCTACCGTGACCCACCTGGATCACCTCACCTCTCCCTCCCTGGCTGCTCCGGGTCTGTGGTGAGCTGTGATCTCCTGGCAGAGGCCATGGGAGGCAGCATGGATATGGGATGGCACGTGGGCCTTGTCATTGCTCTTCCCTTGCAAGATGTCACTGGCTCTAGGAGAACACCCTCCTCCTCCTCCTCTTCTTTTTCAACTTAGGATGGGACTTTGTCCTTTTTAACCAACCAAGCAGAACGTTCTGGTCTCCTTCTTGCAATGTGGACCCTGACCTTTCTTAATTCCCCAGCAAATCCTGCTCATGTGCTCTAGCTTGTAGGAGCAGATGTTTTCCACTGGGGAGTTGGGCTCCTCTGGAAAAATAAATGGAGAGTCTTGGTCTGCTGTACAGACAGGGCTGAGCAGTGGCCTGGACATCACCAGGATCATCTGCACCCTCCAGGGCAGTGCTTGGGAAGGATGTTTGGGCTGTGTTTAGGGTGGGAGCTGTGAATTCTGGGGGTCACTGAGAGGAAAAGGAGGAGGGAAGGTGCCTTATTCAGCCAAATGTTCTGAACCCCTGCTGAGGGTTCTGGGCTCACCCTGGTCAGTCTGAGCATCTCTCCAAGGCAAGGGGCAGCACTCTGCCTGCCTTTACAGTAAAGAAAAAGAACCTGCAGCACCAATAAACAGCCCCAAACTGAAATATTCTGCAGAGCTCACTACTTGAAAATAAAGGGAGAAGTTCTTTTACTCAGCAATGATCCTCAGTTATCCTTCTCCTTCTTCCTGCTCCAGGCTTCATCCACCTTTTGGGATTAATCAGTGGCTATTTAAATTAGAAAGTGTGTGGGCAAGCTGCTGCATTCTGCATCACTCCACACTATTGACAGCACCAAAAAGGGAGGTTTAGGAAAAGTCAACTGCAGTGAAGGCACGAGTGTCTCCTTGTCGGCTCCAAGTAATCTTATTTTTCCTGAGTAAAATTTTCCTCCCATTTGCACCATCTCCCCTGAGCCAGACTGAATCCTTCTTTAAATGTCACCTTTTCTTTGCCCATGTATTAAAAAAGAAGCAAACTGTGTTCATTTGCTTCAAAAATAGAATTGCTTAGAATTGGTGCTAACTTGCAAACCAGAAAATTCCCTCTTTTTTGGTACCAGAGAACTGGGCTGCACTAAAAGTGCTCACATTGCAAAATATGTCACTTTTGTACCTACTCTATTTGATGGCACTTCCACAAGACCTTTGCATATTTGTCCTGGTTTGGACACTCAGTTTCTTGTGGACACTCAAGCACACACACTCTCGCTGTGGTTTGCCTTTGCTCTGTATTTTTTTCCATTTTTTTTTTAGGTAAGAAAAAGCTTTCTTATTCTTCTCTTTTTTAAAAACAAAAGTAATTTAATACCTGTATAGTATTCCAAGCGTGCAGTGTAAATATTTATTCCTCAGCAGTTTGCAGAAGGTTCTCTTTTGTGACTGAGTTGTGGGTTTGATTTTTAAGTCTTGTTGTGGCACCGAGGCCCCACGTGTGGGTTGGGAGAGGAGAAACGAGTGTAAAATGTCCAGCCCACCTCATCTGCCCTGATAAACTGCTTTTTTGGGGGTTTGAGGATTGTTATAAATACCTTTTTAAAGCTTTTCTGCTGATCTATGCCTTTAGCACAGGAAGGTGCCTGTCCAAAGATTGTGTACAGTCCGTTTGACCACTGTAACCTACTTTGCTATAAATTTGGGGTAATTTTTGCCAGTCAGAGGACTCAATAATCTTGTGTTTGATAGTAGCATCAATGCTGTGCATGTGCAAACTGTGTCCTGTTGTTGGAGAGAGCAGCAACAACTCCCTGCCAAGCCCAGCTCTCCTTGCACAGCCACCTGGGGCTGGTGCAGTGAGCACAGCGAGCCCCCGGATTTGGGAAGCACCAGGAACACTTTAGGGATGTTCTTGGGCTTCCCAGGGGAGCCACGGCCTCCCCTGCACAGACACCCATCCCACAGCAGCTGTAACTCACTGTGGAACTTCAAATGCAATGGAAATACAAGAGGAAGATCTCAGGCACTGCTGCAGACAGGGAGCACCAGGCTGGGAACAACAACCTCAGTGTGAGGCTGCTGAGGGAACAGCGGGTGTGGGATTTACTGGGGAAACCTGACAAGTTGGTACTAGCTCGACTAACCCAGCTGGCCTGAACTCGTAAATAATGGGTGCAATTAGCATTATTTTCTTCGTGCTTTCTTCGCCCTGTGTGCAGGACAAGAACTCTCACTGCTTGTTCTCACCTAGAGAAAGCAAAGCATGTAAAATACTGGAGACTGTGGTAAGTAGGAAGCAGGAATGCTCCAGCTTGGCCCCTGTCCACCTTCCTGGAGTTCTGGATGACTTGGGAGTTTAAAGAATCATTTGGCAGGATGGAGGTGTGGGGAGAGGGAAGGAAGCTCTGTGAGGCTGTGGGTGGTGTGTGATGTGGCAGTTCAGGTGTTAATGGCCAGTCTTCCTCCAGTGCCCTTGGAGCAGCTTGGCCTTGGCTCTCTGGGCAGAGCTTCACCCGACTGACCAGGGATGGGGACTCGTTCTGGGTCACATCTGGGCACTGTGCTCTGCCATGTGTGCCTGGGAACAACCCAGGGCCACTGTGAGCACTGAGGGTGAGGGAGTCATTGCCCAGAGTGGTTTCTGTGATGAAGTGAGAGCAGCCAGTCCTCAGCTCCCCTGGCCGAGCAGCATCAGAGCAGGGCCAGTGGGACTGGGCAGCACTGGGATGCTGCAGCCTCACACACATCATTTTTTTTTCCCCCTGCAAAGGGGAAAGGTGTGGAAGGCTCCTGTTTCCCCATGTGTGTGAGTTCCTGTCTCCTTCCCTTCTCCCTTCCACTCCCAGTTTATTCCAGTGCTTTTTTTAAGAGGCACCGTTCCTGATCAGCTGCTCGCTGTGATAGAAATGTCAGTTTTCTCACTGTATTTATTCCTTACAAACCTTGTGTGACATGCTAGGCTCCCCTGGATGTAGGTGATCATTTTTACTTTGTAAATATAATTACCTAACTTTACATTAACTATATGGTAATAAACTATTTTTGCACCACCCTTTGCATGCCGTGTGTGACAGGTTTATTTCTAAAAAGAAAGAAGAACAGGGCAGAGGTCAGAGCATGAACAGGGAGATGTTTGTTTTTATAGTTGCACTTCACTAAGGAAATGCAACAGGCAGCATTTTGACAGCAGTAATATATTTTAAGTAGTTTAAATCTAGTACTGCTGAATGGGATTTACTGAAGAATGATCTTCAGGTAACATAATTTTCTTTCCCCCATGCAAACTTCCTCAGAACAGAACAAATCTAAAATCTGGGCATGTCTGTGTATCATAAATATCTTAATAAGGATCTACAGGAACTGGAATGCAAAAGTCAGATGAGGCTGTTAATGTTTTCTGTGAAAATGGTTTATTTAACAGTATCAATCACAGCACTACTGGTAACAAAACTGGCAAGAGAATATCAAAGCCTCTTTCCATTTTGAGAGATATTAAGGCACTTTCTATTCAGTATAAAACAGTTCTTAGATAGACACTGTTTAGAATTTGTAATTCTTAGGTTTACATCATCTTTGTTTCACACTGAGCTTTGGGGACAGAGATGTCACCTCCCTCCCCTCGCTGGCCCCAAGCTGGTGCTGCCAGGAGAGGGCACAGACCATGCCATGGTGTCCCAACACCTGAAAAAACCAGGGTGTCCAGACCTCACCTGAAGTGGGTGACCCAATTCCAGCCATGTCTGCTCTCCAGATAAACACTATCCCAAAGAACCATTTCTCTCATTTCCTTCCAGACTTCCCTACTGGAAGAAAAGCTGTCATTACCATCTGTGCTCATGCTTTTACACCAGGGCTCTGCTAACCTTTAACCAAAAAAAACATGAACACAATCAAAACTTAAGTTTTTTTCCTGTTACCAGCTTTCAACAATTAATGCCAACAAGAAATGTAACCGAGGCACTTAATCTATAGAAACTCTTAACTGTGCTGTAGCCCTCTTATCTCTCCTTTAGTTACGGGTGTAGAGGAGCCCTTGGGCTACAATTCCATTTGGAATTGGCTACAGTTCCGTTCCATATCACGAGTTGGTTCCTTTCACCACTGAAACACATGCTCAGCACTGTATGAACACACCTGGTGGGCACCAGGGCACTTAATGCCTTTGAATGGAGCTCTGTCACCCTCACGACCAAACAGTTGTGTCATTCCTGCTAGCACGGGAATGATCACAGCAAGGGATCTGTGGCATTTTAGGGCAGAGAACACTTCAGTCCTCTAGAAACATTTACCAAAGTTACACCCAGATGGATGAAACGATGATGTCTATACATAAGAATAAAACCTGTGGGTGTTACCACGCTCCACTAGCCCTTTGAGACAGCTCAGTCATTTACTGCCTTTCGGAAAAAAAACTGTAATTGGCAGGATTGTACTCTTCCCAAATCCTTTCAAACTCATCCTGAAAAGCCTTCACATAATCGGCGTCCTCCACGACCAGCACATTCTCCCGGTTGCTCTGGATGGCCTGGGTGGTCCAGTTGAGGGAGCCTGTGATGAGCATCCTCCGGTCCACGATGGCGAACTTGTGGTGCATGTACCCGCTGTGCTGGTCGTGGCGCACCTGGATCCCTGCAGAGACACAGACACTGCTCAGGGCTCACTGCTCAGGGGTGCCCGCCGTGGCCTCGGGGCTCGGGTCCCTGCCGGTCCCGCTGCTCACCCGCGTGTCGCAGGCGGCCGATCTGGGAGCCGTGCAGCCCCATGTACTGCGCGTCCGTCACCAGGCGGACACGGACCCCGCGGCGGTGCAGGAGCTGCACGGCACGGGCGAGCTGCGGGGAGGAGAAGGAGAAGAGGCAGAGATCGAGCGAGCGGCGGGCGGAGAGGAGGCGGCGAACCAGGCGGCTCAGGGCGGTGTCGCCGCTGGGCAGCGGGCACGGGCAGGGCCGGGCGGGCGCTCCGGGCTCGGCCGCCTCGGCCAGCAGCGCCTCGATACAGCAGGGCCGTGAGGGGAAGAACAGCACCTCCCGCACGGGCCGGGCTCGCCGCCAGGCCGCCACCGCCAGCGCCACCGCGGTCGCAGCGGCCGCCGCCGCCCCCGCCGCCCTCATGGCCCTCATGGCCCGGCCCGGCCCGCGCAGCCGCGGCGGAGGCGGGAGCGGCCTGTGGGGAGGGGCGGCCGCCAGCGGGGCTGGGCCGGGCTCCGAAATCCCGGCACCGAGCCCTCCCCAGGTACCGGAACCCTGACGGCGAGTCCTTCGCCACGCACCGAGCCCTTGCAGTGGATGCTGCAAATAAGCAACACGTGCTTTAATCACGGAGTGGTTTGGGTGGGAAGGGATCGCAAAGATCATCCAGTTCCAGGGGTAGGGCAGGGCCACCTTCCACTGTCCCAGGTTGCTCCAAGCCCCATCCAGCCTGGCCTTGGACACTTCCAGGGATCCAGGGGCAGCCACAGCTTCTCTGCCTGGTCCAGGGCCTCCCCACCCTCACAGGGAACAATTCCTTCCCAATATCCCATCTAACTCTGCCCTCTGGCAGCCATGCCCTCTTGTCCTGTCACTCCAGGCCCTCATCCAGGGTCCCTCTCCAGCTCTCCTGGAGCCACTTTAGGCTCTGGAAGGAGCTCTAAGGTCTCTCTGGAGCCTTCTCTTCTCCAGGCTGAGCCCCCCCAGCTCTCCCAGCCTGGCTCTAGAGCAGCGGGCTTTAAGCTTTGGATTTTTGTGGATTTAATCTTTGTGGCCTCTGCACTGGCTCCAGCAGCTCCACATCCTTGTGATGTTGTGGGCCGCAGAGCTGGAGGCAGCTCTGCAGGTGGAGTCTCATGAGAGCAGAAGAGAGGGGACCATCACCTGCTGGCCCCTGCCTGGCTGAGGGGACAGGGATGGCAGAACTGGTCCAAAAAGGCTTTGTCTGTACCTGCAGCCAGCAGTGACCCAGCACTGGGTCCACGACACAGCAGCTGCAGCACTCACCACTCCCACCTCGCTCCCAGCTACACGCTTGCTCAGCCAGGCAGAAATCACACTGGAATACAGAATTATCCTGCCTCAATCAGTTTGTCTCTAAGGCGTATCGTTTGGAGGGAAGGAGGGTGGTGAAAGATGTCTGCAGACATGATTTTTTTTGTTAATTAAGTTGTGCACATTCCAGCTCTCGCTGACGGCAAAGGGAGCACCCGCGGCCTCACCTGCGAGCTGCAGGAACCTGCCCAGGCAATCATTTGGTAATCCCACGTCTAGATGTGTTCTGGCAGGCAAGCACAGCTGGGGTGTAGGTTCATGGACTTGGCAGCTCTCCCCCTTCTCTCCTGTGGGCATTTTATAAGTGTTAAGTTAGTGGTTTCCTTGCCCTGCCTCAAAACTGAGCCTGCTTGTCCATGAGAGCCTTGTTTCAGGTCAGGATAGAGAGGGATCAACATCGTGCAAAACTCACCAAGAGCAAGGGAGAAGCAGCAGCCTCGGGCTCAACCTTGTGACCAACCCTTTGCTGTTTTGGAAAGAACCACTAGGTTAGGTTTGGATGCTGGATTGCTTGGGAGAGCTGTTTTTTTAAAAAATAAAACCAGTTCAGCAATCAAGAAGGTCTCAATGTCAAATGACATCTCGCCTGCTCTGTTACACAGCTCTGGACTGGACCAGAATAGTTTTAAAATAGAGGTTACTAGATCAGTCTACAAGAAACTAATACAAATATAAGAGGAAAGGACCTATATTAAATTTTCTACATTAGATCTAGGCTAAGGATGCAGGAATTTTGTGGATCAGTTTCTGCTTTCCCCCACCACAACACATACACACACAAAAAATAAACACAAAACCAGAGTTTGTTCATTTTACAAAAATAGCTCTTATGAGATTTAATGCCTGTCTCCATTTTACAGATGTTCCAGACAAAAATCAATCTCCGTATTTTATATATAAGAACAGAACTTGTGACAAGCTGGAACATCCTCTCTGAGCTTGAGTGAGTGTAGAAAGTCACCTGGGTAAAACCTGCCTTTAGCTTGTTCAAAATATCTGTGGTAACGTCAAGTGTTCCCAATAATGATCCAGAAAAACAAAAAAAATAAGGACATAAACCCCAGACTTCACAACAGAAACTGATTCCTTACAGTACAGATAAGGAATATCTGGTTAGGTAATTAAAAAATGCACCAATGTTTTCATGAACTATTAAGCAAAAATGGCTACTACAGAGTTATATAAGGGAGCACCTACAGGTTGAATCTCTTCTGCTTAACTTAATTAGGAAGCTAAAAAAGACAGAAGAGAACCTTATCCTGGTGAGGTTATCTTCATTACCTGGAAGTTCTGCAACCACAGGCAAAACAAGGCGAGTATTTTCCCCTCTGAGAGGCAAGCAGGCTGCATTTTGAGACTTATTTTACAATTCGCCCTCCCAGACAAGATTTCCAAAGCAAATGCTAAAACCGTCTCAAGTTAAGATATAAATAAATAAAGAGGAGTGACAGGACTCCCATGGGATATCCTGACTTATGCTACAGCAGAAAATAGTCTCTTAAATCTGAGCACAAAGTGGTTTGAAATAATTTACATGTGATCCACACCCTGTGACGTGCCTCTTATTTTTGGTTCTTGTTCTCTCAGGCATTTAGGAGATTTATGTGGGATTTCAGTGAGATTAACCATATGCACTCCCAGGAGTTCTGGACGTTGTCACAGGCCTGCCAAGGAACCTAAAGGTGAGGCCTGCTGTCACACCATGGTGCTTAATGAGGAAAGGATGGGATTTTAATTAATTTAGCTGATTCTTTGAGCATTGCTGTGTTTTAGTCTTGAGTGTGCACGTCTAGATTGAGAGCTGAGTTCCAGGAGAGAGCAGCACTGTGGATTAGCACTTATTAGTCCAGTCTCACAGCAAGTAGAAAAGACTCAAGTCACTCTTCAAGTTGGTTTGAGGACCAGGAGAATAGTGATGAAGCCTCACTATCCACCTAAAAGCACATGCTGCAGGCTCAGCAGAGGTAACCAGGGTTCCCTGCCCTTCTCTGAAGGCAGCAGGGGAGGTTGGGCACCCTTTAATTCCGGGACTCCGAGGACGTCGGGCTGCGAACCGTTGACATCAGGTGGGATTTGTAAGTCTTGCTCAGGCCGGTCATCCAGAACTTGAGAAGTTTGACATTGTCCTCCTCTGCAGCTCCCAGAATGCTCAGCAGTTTTTGGGTATCCTCCTTGGGTCTGCTGTCCACTTTAGTGAATTTAAAGAGGACTTTCACTTTACTGCAGGAACAAGAGATTAATGTCATTATCAAATGGACTCACACACCATCGAACAGAGAACAAGGAGGAACTGGAGCTTCTCTTGGCACCTACTGCAACAAATGTTAATAAAAGCTTCAACCAATGTTTTATTGAACTGTTCTCATGCTTGATGAAGGAGGGAGATTAGTTAGAGAGATGACTCATTTTCAGTAATAATGGGCATATTTCTAGTTTGGTTTTGTCATTCTAGCAGAAAGTAGAACAATTAATTGTGACAACTGGGAAACACATCCAGTGCCCATCTGCCTTCAGGTAAATTCACAAAGTCATGATGTTCCATGAATTATTTCACATGACTGACTGGTCTTCTTTTCCAGCTACCTGCACCTCTGAAATGCAGGGCCTGAAGGCAGAACTCAGGCATGTATTTGGGTGTTACCTGTGCTGGGGTATGGCCACACTGACAGGCAGAGGGGGATTTGCATATTTAATCCTCCTAACCAAGGTGAGGCAGACAGCTGTTGTCATGCAGGTAACCCACAGATGTGTGAACTGAAGCATAAAGGTTAAGAACTGCTGAAAGCCAAAGAGAGAGTTGGGACTAGAGCAGAAAATTCTTAACTCCTGACTTAATTTGTTCCTGTAAACCCAACTACTGCTGAGCTGCAGCAGAATTCACCTGACTAAAGTGTGTCCTGCACTCTGCTGTTACTGTTCCAGGAGCAGCACCACAGCTGCTCCTGTGAAAGCAAGGTGGCTGTACTTACTTCATCCACTCCTCCTTCAGGCAAACAAGGCACTGATCCACAACATCCACAGAGAGGTTCTGGTTGGTCAGGGCAGCTTCAATCTTGTTCAAGATTGTTGGGCCAACTGCAGGAATGGAAAAAGGGGGAAAGGGTGAGAAAGAGGACACACAAGCTAAAGGTTACTGCTTGCACCTTTACTACTAATTATTACTGGACTAATAATTGGTAAATATATCCCCCAATGGCCGGCTGGGATTTCAGTTCCATGGAAAAGGAGCTAAAGATCATCCCATTAGAAAAGCATCTGATCCAGCAAAGAAGCAACAAGGAATTCAGTGAATGACCCTGGGACATCCAAACAGGTTCAAGGGCCTTTTTTTGTTCTTCTAGATCCACTTTTAAACTCCTGCTTAGCTTTTGTTATCAGAAGATCATTAAAAACACAAGGTTATGAAAAAACTTTCCTGCTTCTTTGTACAATATACAAACATACATATAAAAATATAAACCCTCAACTTATACTTGATTTGATGTTCCTCTTGTTAAGAGCAGTTCCATGATGCTTAGTGAAAAAATAAACCAGCAACCAACCCCAAGGCATTCCTGGACCACTTTTTGGAAGTCCTCAGGAGACTTTTTTTCCCAGCAGTCCATGGCCTACTAAGTTTGATGCTGTGGTAGAGAAAAAAACCTTGCAGTGACTATTTTTGTCCAGAAGTTTCTGGACATGCCAGTGACTGGATGGAAAATAAACTGGTGTATTTATACATGTGGGATCAACAACAGGAAGAGCACTACAGAGAGAGCAAGAGTCTCTGCTTTGCATCTCTGTCTTCAGGGACAGAGAGGAAGGATGAGCCATCTGCCATGTCTTTTGAGACACTCAGTGAGGCCAATTCATCTAAACTAAGACTTCCCAGAAAAGACTGATGGACCTGACTCAAATCACCTCTAAGTGCAAGAGTTCAACTGTTGGAAGGAAGTAGGTAAAATTAAATTTAAAAGTCTGGGTATTTCTCTATCAGTCATATTTGGCTACCAAGTGGAATATGGAAAATTAGTGATGTCATTGTCCTTATAAGTTAGTCTTACTCAAAATAGACACACAAGTATTCCAGGATTCAAAGTGTTCACCGTGAGTTACAGAATTTCCCTACAATTTTTCTTATACTTATGTTACTGAATCCATTTCTCATTTATGAAAATTAATAGCCAAAATGCTGATCTGGCAGAGCAGATCTTTTATAATTGAACAATCTGTGGTGAACCTCCCCTCAAACAGCTAAATCCCAGCTGAATATTGACCTGGCTTCTACTCAAACCTCCTTAAGGGCCAGTACATGAAAACCAGTTAAAGATGATGCTCTTTTAATCTCAGTGACAGAGGTTCTTTCTGCTTCCAAATCACTCACCTCTATCTGCTGCAACAGGGCTCCCACTGGTGACAACAAACTCGTACTTGTTGAGGGACTGCTCATCATCAAACAGGGTTGGGTAGAGGCTGGAGCGGGTGGCAGCTCGGACTTCCACGAGGACTGCAAACTCTGGAGCAACAAGAGCCCAAAAGAGCATGAGCTGTGCTAGCCCAGATTCCAAAACACAGCTACAGACCCTGCTATGGTCAGTGCCTAGAGAAGGTGTCACATCTTTCAGTCACTGACCAAGCAAAGACACAGGGAAAACAAAATGAAGTGGTTTGGGTTTCTTTCATGCAGCCAATACTTATTCTTCAAAAAACAAAAATCTAGCGTCTTTTAAGATGACATGACAGGGAGGGGAGAGGGCTCTGCAGCAGGCTCTTACCAGATGACAGGATGTGGGGTGGGATTTGGACGTGTGGGCTCAAGCCCAGGAAATTGCACCGATAGGCCTCCTCATACTGGTCACTGTAGGGGATGATCCGCACACACCCGATGGGCAGCATCGTCTGCAGGGCAAGGAAACCAGCCCAGAGAAACTCTGGAATTAAACAAGTAACTACAATTCTCTCCCTGTCTTCCAAGCCTAACCAAGACCTTAGGCAGATGCTCCTGATTTGGGGGATCAAAGTACCCTACTCAGCTTGAGAGCCCCTGCAGCCACTGAGGACAAGCAAAAGATCCAAAAGTTGAGGGGATTTTATTTTGTGCATGTTTTTGGGGTTTTTTTAGTTGCTGTTTTTTCAAAACTATATAATTTAGAACACACTCTTCAAAAGATGACAAGTCAGGGGCAGATCATTATAAAGGCCGGAGTAGTAGAGAAATACATGTAAAAATATGCAGCTGAGAAACAAAGGAAAAGGTTTCTTACCCGCAGGACATCAAAGGCAGACTGGACAAGATCCATATCCTGAGCTTTCCAGATGACCTGGTTCCCCATCAGAACATGCCAAGCCAGCATTCGGAATGCTGATGCCCCAAGAACCTGGGAAAAAAAAAAAATCCAAACCATTCTTTATTGGTTATGAAAATGAGTGAAATGTCTCATTTGCCCTGTTAAAAACACGGGTGACAGGTAAGAAAATGGCTAGACCCGAACAGCAGGAATGGATGTGGAAATTTAGCACATGAACCTTGGGCACACGAACCTTCACCCTCAGCCAGGTCACCGGGAGCACAGGAGAAAAGCAAGATCCATACAGCATAATTCATTCTATTTGTAAATTATTTCTTCCTCTGAAACACTTTTTTTTTTAAGCAAATATTACTTGGCTTTGAAAATGCTGCACAACCTCCGTATTAAATTACTGTCACTGCTCTTGGGAAGAAGAGAAGTGCAGAATTTGAAAGAAATCATCTGACCCCACCCCACATGACTGAGGATCAGCAGAGGCCCACGTGAGGAAGGGAGTGTGCCCAGAGATGCAGTTCACATCGTGTTCCTGGCTGGGCAGGCACTGTGCTGAACACAGCACCAGGGAATGTGCAGATTGCAGGAAATAAATGTATCTTAAAAAAAAAACATTATCAGGAGAAAAGAGCTTGTGAACTCTGCAGCCTTTCTTACCTGTCTCATGTGCCTGAGAGAGCGAAAGACAGACAATCTTCTGTGAGCTACATTCCAGCTGTTGCAATCTGGCATCAGAGATGTTTCAGGGGAGCTTTTGGACAGCTCCTGTCCTTCCACAACATCTGGCTGGGAAGAAGGCTTCTCTTCTTCCTCAGAACCATCCCAGCCTTCCGACTCTTCTTTCAGATCTAGCACAAAAAATTAGGCAGACTGGTCATAAAATCTGCTGCTTTCTAGGAATGGAAACTGGAAAGTGTTCACATGCTGCAGCCATGTGATTTTGGGTGTATGTGGGAGGAGAGCTCAGAACACAGTAACTGAAAGTACTGGCAGCAGCACAGACACACCTAAGTGTTAATTCAGATAAAAAATAACTACTGTGGGTCAAGAAGGAATTTTTATCTTCTACAGAACAGAAAGTCACCTTTCTTGATCAGCTGTTCTCTATTCTTGTTTTAAAGGTTATGGACAAAGCTTTCTAGACTCTAGTCTATATGGTTAATAAAATAATTCAATACGGGAAAAAAAAAACAAACTATGATCTTTTACTTTTAGAAAGTTCGTAGAAAAAGAAACAAGAAATCTGTATGTTGTGACTGCAAATCCTTCTGGCTGCAGAAATTCACTGGGAAGACCAGCCCAGACACAGAGAACAATAATCTTGATGATGCAACACTGCTACTCAAGTGACAAACACCACGTGCAGAGAACCTTTGAGGTGCCTGGATTCCACATTCCTGTCAGAGCCATCTCCAGATGGGAGAGTGCATCTGCTGCTGCACAGACTACCAGGAAGGTAAAGCTGATGAGCAATGGCTGTGCTTAAGATGCTGATCAAAGGACTCAGTGTTTCCTCATCTAAAGAATTCTCGGAGGGTCTTTGCAGCCCTGGAAACCTCTGTCTCACCTGCAAGTTTTTCCATCTGAACAAGGGTGTCTTCTGTGGGTGCTCCCTCCAGAAGCTTTTCTGTAAGCCGGCTACCACAAGCCTTCAGAAGCCTGGAGACATTGAAGAGTAGAGTCATGCAGCTTGCCAGGTGTAAAAATCCAGTAAGAAACTTGATGTCATGATGTCAAACAAAACATCTAACCACTTTGTGCTACCTCCCAGTACATCCCTGTGCTTTCCTCTGTGTGGGACTATCAGCCCATCTTACAATCCCTGCCACGCAAAGTCACCCATATCCCATCATTCTGCAATTTCTTTGTGCAGCATGATTATCCCCCATCCAAATCACATGCCAGTGTTGCAACCCTCCCTGTGGCATCTTTCCAGGGAAGCAGTCAGGCACTGGAGCAACTGGACTCTCTCGGAGCTCAGTGGCTGCACCTCCCACGCTGCTGATCCCAGCACAGGGGCACTCCCAGGTGAACCACCATGGTCTGGCACGTGCGAATTCAAGGTTCAACACACTGGGGGCAGGAGAATCTTTTATTCTTTTCTTCTACACTGCAAAACCTTTCCATCTGCATAACCATGGCTTCTGTTAGCTGCCACGTTAGTTTTACTTTAAAGACATCAGTGTTGGCTCCTTCCAATTCAGGCGCTACCTAGCAAAGTTTAAGCATTACCTCAAAAAAAACCCAAACCCAAACACTCGAATCACATTCCCAGTCTTTCAGCACATGGCAATATCCTGCTGAGGAAGGAGCAGAGAACAGCAGTGGCATTACCAAGCAAAGGAGGTGTGCAGGCAGGCCCAGAGGTTCTCGTCGTTGGTCAGGGATGTCAGGGAGCGCGCGGCGTTGCCGTTGCGCTGGTGCAGGAAGGGGGTGAAGGCCGTGTTCATGCGCTGGGCACGCTGGGGGCACCCAAACTGCTCTGCTTCAAACACCTGCACACACAGCAAGGGCAGGGTCAGACAGAGAGTCGGTGTTTGCAGAGAGCTCAGGCAAAAAACCACAACAAAAATACCAAGTGAAAAGGGTGCATCATGTACACTCATCCAATCATGGGAAAACAGAGAGAAGGGACATCTTATTCTGAGATGGACTAAAATTATCGATAAGTAACTCTTGTGCTCCAAAATCATCGTCCTTCCCAGATTTACTTACTTATATTTGTAACAAAGTTGTTGCCTATGAGGCCTGTGAAAAGCACTGAATGTTTCAAATGACAAAAACACCCTCTGTTCCTTCCCTCCTACATCTCCATACACAGAATCCTGGAATGGTTTTAGTTGGAAAGATCAGCTTGTTCCAACTCCCCTGCCACAAGCACCTGCCACTTTCCACAAGACCAGGACGCTCCAAGCCCTGTCCAATCTGGCTGTGAGCACTTGCAGGGATGGGGATATACACCATCCTCCTTGTGTCAATCTTAATGACCACCCTGGTGGCATGAGCTGGACCAGCTTTTTGACTCAGTCAATCAGGGATCATGACTGAGACACTGACATTGAGTCACAGGGACTCTGTGCACTGACCTACCTTCAGTGCTTTGCCCTGGAGCTCATCAATGATGCCTCTGATTTTTCCCAACAAGAAAGGCCAGGAGTTGATGAGGTAAATCCGGTCCATCATGATGGTGATGATGCTGTACCAGCGCTGGAAACCTCGGGCCAGGCTGTCTTTGATAAAGAAGGTGTGGCTGAACACAAAACCGTGTTGTTCATCTCCAAAAAAAATAGGGCCTTCACGTCCTGGGCAGACCTGAAGGGAAGGGACACACACCAAAGTCATTAAACACATCACAGAGTAACCAACTAAACAGCTTCCTGCACTTTAATATCCACTTGGGGAATAAATGAAGCCTTTTTATGCTACTATCCCAAAAGTGTAGTCAAACAGCCCTCCAAAGGTATCCTACAAACACTCCAAATCCTTCAATTTAACTGTTTTTTAAGAAGTCAGCTCCATTCAACTACAATACTGAGACTCCAGAAGGAATTTGCTGATCCTGACACAGAAATGCTCATTAATCTGTATGGTTTTTCTTCATGTCTGTTAGAGGATGAATATTAATGGTTTACAAAGGGCACTCAACACCACATGCAGAGGTTTTTACAAAAACCAGGTTATCTTACAATGACAATTAAAGGAATATTTTTAGCCTCATAAGGTGAGAGGAAGGAACTCTTGAGGTCACTGAAGATCAAGCTTAAAAAATACCACCAATCCTGGAATAAACAGACTTCTGTGCCTGTCTTTCCACCTGGTTCCCTCCATGTTTCAGTGTGCACAGAGCAGCCAGGGTCAGCAATGGAATATCTTGGATTGGAAGTGAAACAGGAGCCATTAACAGCATTTCCCCGTGCTCCAAGGCAGGTACCTCACAGCTGAGGCTGCGCACGCAGGCCTGGCGCACGATGCTGAACAGCTGGGGGTGGTTTGGGTGCTGGTGGCTGACGTACTTGATGGAGGTTTCTTTGTCGTGGCTGACGTACCCCGGGTGTCCTCCTGCAAGAGAGCGGCAGCCCTGAAGGCAGAAAAGCAAATCCAGCCATAAATGAGCGTGCAGGTATCTCAGGTTTCCAAAGTGCTCTGACTGTTCCCTCCAAAACATCATGAAATGTTACTTAGACACACAGACAGGAACACAAAGACTCAGAAGACAAGGAAGGTGAGTCAGGGTCAGGATTTGAACTCAGCTCCTCACACAAAACTATTATACACTGCCTCTGCTCTTATGCTCATTTTCTACTATTTAATTTCACTGTGAACTTGGTGCTGGCTCTACAGCTGGTGAAGTTCAGTTACAGCAGCTGTGAAACCAACTGGCCAAACAAAACTGGCCACACCTGAAGGGAAAGTAAATAATAAATATGCCAGAGGAAGTACTGATAGAAGACAAGTATGAGAATCATAGAATGGTTTGGGTTGGAAGGGACCTTAAAGATCACCTCATTCCACCCCCTGCCATGGGCACGAACACCTTCCACTATCCCAGGCTCCAAGCCCTGTCCAACCCAGCCTTGGACACTTCCAGGCTGGGGAAGCCACAGCTTCTCTGGGCACCCTGTGCCAGGGCCTCACCACCCTGACAGGGAACAATTTCTTTAGTATATCTAACCTGAACTTCACCTCTTTCAGTTTCAACACACTGCTCCTTGTCCTACCACTGCAGTTCCTGACGAAGAGTCCCTCTGTGGATTCCCTGCAGGCCCCTTCAGACACTGGAAGGTTGCTGCAAGGTCTCCACACAAACTTCTGTTCTCCAGGCTAAACAGCCTTGAACGATTGAGAATATATATTTTTCCTATGGTTTTAACTGTTTTTGCATTTTTTTTGTTTTCTAACCAATACCACTCTTAAAATTACTATTAATAAATGACCTGATCTAATCTAACAAAGTAAATGCTCTTTGAAGATGAGTAAAGCATTTCTCAGCTTCAAGAGAATCAAAGACCACAGAGCTTAAAGAGACTCAAGGTCCTGTCAAGGTGTACGTATTCAACAACATCCTTCATCCTCTTACCATAGATCATCAGGTTTAGTGCTAGGGCTAGCTTGCAGTTTATGAGGACTTGCAGATCTTCTGGCACTGACACATACAAAACAAGTGCTGTTCACGTTTTTATTTGTCTCTAAACAATTCAATTTGCATCACAGAACCCCAGAGCCCTTTAGCCAAGCCAGGGGCACTGATGCCCACAGAGAGATTTTCACACTTGCCTCACACATGTCTGACTTCTTTGGCCCTGGGCTGCTGGAGTCGGCGCTGGCCCCTTCAGCCGGGCTGTGCGAGCGGATCCGGCTGCTCATCTGAATCCCACCTTCCTCCTCCTCCGCCTGCTCATTCTGCCCGGAGATGTCCCCGCTGCCAGCGCCCTGCGGGAGCGGCGAGTGCAGGACCTCGGTGCAGAACAGGGTGCGAGGGCCGTGGAGCTCACAGAAATGGCACAGGGCAACGATGGCGTTCATAGTGAGAGCTCAGCACAGCCGCCAGGCCTCCTGCAGCCAGGGACAGAGCACACGGTCAGCACACGGGACACCACGGGATCTCTCAGGCCTCACTGGTGCCACTCCTGCTCTGCAGCTGGCCTTAAGCTCAGCCTGAGCCTGAGACCTCCAAGAGCATCGAGTCCAACCTGTGACCAATCCCCACCTTGTCACCCAGACCAGAGCACTGAATGCCATGACTAGTCTTTCCTTAAACACCTCCCTGGGCATTTCCCTGATCCAGGACCAACCTTCTGTTTGCTGATGGGATGGCTTCGAGCAACCCAACCCAGATCGAGCTACCCAAACCATGCCCAGATCCTGGATGCTGAGCCAGGACACCCACGGGGGTGAATGGGGCTGGACCAATTCCTCACGTCCAGATACCTCCAGGCTCACAGGGAGAGGTTCAGAGAATCCCGGAATGGTTTGGGTTGGAAGGGACCTTGAAAATCATCCACTACAACCTGGACACTTCCAGGGATCCAGGGGCAGTCACAGCTTCTCTGGGAAACCTATGGAAGGCCTCCCCACCCTCACAGGGCAAATTTATTCCCAATATCCCACTAACCCTGCTGTCAGCTTGAAGCGGTCCCCCCTTCTCCTATCACTCCAGACTCCTGTAAATAGTCTTGTCCTGTCTTTCTTGTAAGTTCCATTTAGGTACTGGAAGGCCACAATTAAGTCACCCCGAAGCCTTCTCCTTTCTAGGCTGGACAGTCCCAATTCTTCCAGCCATTCCTCAAAGGAGAGGTGCTCCTCCCCTCTGATCAACTTGGTGGCCTCCTCTGGATCAAGGCTGAGGTCGCACAGACAAGACCCCCATGGCCGGAGCTTCAGGCCGGAACGGGCCGGCCCTGCTGAGCGCCCACGGACCCGAACGCCTCAGGCCCTGCCGGACCTGGTCCGGCGTGTCCCACCGGGCCCAGTGTCCGCTTCCCCGTGCCCGGTCAGCCCCGGCCTGTCCCGCTTCCCCGTGCCCGGAGCCCCCGCTCACCGCGGCTCCCCCGGCCCGTCCCGTGTCCGCGGGCGCCTGACACCAACTGACCCACCGCCCGTACCATCCCCACACCCAGCTGGGGGGGGACAGGGACAGATAGCTCCTCGCCCGCGAGCCCGCCGCCGCTGCGAAGAAGAGAGAAGATGGAGAATGAGGGAGGAGAGAGAGAGATGAGAAGCCCGTTCGTACCGCGGGACTGGGCCGGTCGTCCCGCCGCTCTCCCGGGGAGCCGGCACCTCCCCGGCTGCTGCAGTGGCTCGGCCCAGGGCCGCCCTGTCCACAGGGGCCGGGCGGAGCCATTACCTCAAGAGAGGGGGGGCATGAAGAGGTCTGGAAGGCGACTCCTCGCCTTCCGCGCTGCACCTGCCCAGCTCTTACAGCGCCGAGCGGGAGCAGTGGTGTCCGATCACCGGGGACACGAGAAAGGACGAGCGGCAGCCTGAGACCGGCGGCTGCCACACCGGGAGCGGGCCGCGCTCCCCCCGCGGGCTGGTACGGGCCGCGTGGTGGGTCACGTGACGCACTGGCTCTGGGAGGGGAGCCGGGGTGGCCGCGGGCGGAGCCCCCGGAGGAGCCGGGACCAGCGCCGACATCGGGACCGGGACCGGGACCAGGACCGGCACCGGGATGGGGCCGCGGTAACGAGCCTCGCCATCGGCTGTCGCAGAGCTCCGTCTCGTGACTTTCCCTCGCCTCAGGGCGGTGCCGTGCTCCCCGCAGGCTCGGCGCGACTTCTCCATTAGAGACTCAGCACCCACTGTCTTACTTCCTTAAAGTGCTTAGAATGTAAGATTATGGCAGAGGAAGGTTTCGAAGTATTGTCGATGTACAAAGGAGCTCGGTGGAGCTCTTTGCACAGGTACAGCCCGGGAATGGCAGGGGAGCAAACGCCCAAGTTAAACCTGTTCAGGCTCTTCATTTCCATTAAACTACTCCTGTTTCTCTTCAGGGTATCGAGTTTAAGTATTAAAGGACTATTTCCCTCTAGGAATCTATGACGGAAAGCTAAACCAAACTCCCTGTGAACTATTAGGCTTCAAAAGAATAAAGAACCAGAATCCTCCCTGCCCCTTACAGAGTTTTTAATACCTGAATCTGACCAAAAGTAGTAAGTTTTCAAGAAGATAACAGCATAGATTATTCAATCGAGTAAAACTTGTACTTTAATCCCAAGAAACAGCAGCTATTGCTGATACCACTGTAAGACACACCTCCGGATCCAAGCAGCCAGACGTGGACTGATAACTGTGTCTCCGATTAAAGCAATAGTCAGATGGTCAGCGAGATGGATTATTAGAGAAACACAGAGCTCAGACACGAATCCCAGACTGGTTTGGGTTGGAAGGACCTTATGGACCATCCCATTCCAACCCCCTGCCATGGGCAGGGACATCTTCACTAGACCAGGTTGCTCAGAATAAAAGCGTTCCATCCAAAACCCCAAAGCCCATCTCAGACAAGGACCTGCAGCAGCACTTCTCAAGAAAGACACTAAAGAAAGATTAATAATTAAAATTATTTCTACTCCGAGAGCTCTGAGAAGCCATCAGCAGGGCTTGAACACTTCTGGAGTAGAGGGCACTGCCACACATAGCAGGCAAAATCACTTCCTAAAAAGCAAGCAGAACAAAAATTCCCCCCCAAAAAACTAAGGAAACCCCAAATACAAAATACCTACAATCTCATTTAAGACAAACTAAGAATGACTCGTTTGTTATCTTTATTTTCCAATAGTACACTTAAACAACTTCTCAGGACTAACCTGGGCCAGTGTGGCCACGCAGAGAACATTTCCTAGGTTATACAGATCGCCTATGACAACACAAACTCGGGGCTGTGGCTGTGCTGTGGGACACACAGGGAAGTTGTGGAGAAGGAAGCAGCTGGAGTTAACGCCAGGGAACGATGGCTCAGCAGGGGTCACGCACTGGGGCTCCTCAGTGGCACAAAAACAGGAGTGGGGCTTGTACACAAAGAGCTTCCAACCATTCCTTCTCAGGAACATTTCAAAATCTCAGTGACTGGTCTAGAGACCCCTCCTGTGGCTATGAACTGCAGCTGCACATCTAACGCTGCCCACAGAAATGCATTTTGTGTCTGTGCTAATTAAAATGCATCAAAATCGGAGTCAGATATCAAAGCATGCACTCAGTATTCCCTGGACACATCTTGTGACTGTGTCCGATGGGAAGAAACAGCCACAGGATCTCTGAGAGTCCAAGTCGGGAGCAGTACAGCACGCAGTGTTCCTAGATTTGAGCAAAAGTCCTTCCCTGCAGTAAATAACAAATTAAAACCAGAAAGCCCAAGTGTTCTCGAAGCCTCTCAGCTGACCACAGCCCAGGCACTTAGTTCCAAGACTTGGAAGGAGCTGCTTCATTAAAAATCTGACTTAATTTCAGTGCTATCTCAAGACATGCAGATGCCAGACCACGTGTGTTTATCAAACTAGGATTTAAAAGCCCTTCCCCGGAGCACTTCTGGTGAATGTTTTATCTACTGATTCTACAGGTGGGACCTGACTTTGAACTTCTAACAGAATTCAGACATTAACAGCACAACTATCCACGCCAGAAAAGGAACCTCAGCAGTTCTCTAAAAGCATTTGCCCTCTTAAAAATCAGATATATAATGGGATGTATCACTTGAAACTATGACACAGCTGTTTTTGCCATCCTTTTGATGCGAGCATGGATTTGTTTTACCTGCTTTAGGAAAGAAAAAAGAAGAGAAAAATCTAGAGCTATTCACCACCTGCCTAGATTAGTTTGCTTCTAGTTCCACAGCTGGAAAACGATCCTGCAGCTCTCAGCAGGTAAATCCATCCTCACTAACAGGAACTAGTAGTGTAAAAATGGACATTCCTGGTTTTTTCCCAACTCCATGACAGCATCCTGAATACATTTTCCCCTGGCAAGGAAGCCACTGGCAAGGAGAGTTGAGCCAGGCACATTTCTGGAGGGCTGGGATTTGGGGTGACTTGTTTGCAGTCCCTTCTGTGAGTGCCACACATGGTAGTAACAACCACCCTGCTTTGAGCTCGAGCCACAGCATTTAACTCATTTAACATTTCCATGGGACCAGAGGGGAAAATTGTGTGTGTTCAGCATTAAAATCACTGCAGGATTAATTAGGATAAAAACCTTTAAAATCATAGATCTGCATTACAAGATTCATAAAGTGAGTTATGAAGAACCCCAAGATTAAAGATCAGATATAAACGTTGTCCCAATGGAATTCTCTCTGGCAGGAAGTGATGAGCTGCTCACACTATTGACCTCCAGTGTTCAATACTAAACTGCTATTTTATATTTTTAAAAGCATCCTTCACCACCAACCACAACCTGGGACACCTCTCTTCACCAGAAAGCAGCACCCTGCTGTCACAGAGGCTCTGCTAGACTTGGGACACCAAGTGAAAACCCCAACACTTCTGTATCAGCACTGGAAGCACAAATGGAATATTTTTAACCACAGGTGACCTCAATACATACAAACTTCACACAGCAAGACGCAGGAATGCTCAGTTCCCACCTGGAAACAAGCTGGCAGGACAGCAGGAGCAAGCAGCTCCTGGTGAGGTGTTTCAGTAGGAAGCAGTGGCTGCTGAGTTTCTTGTTTTCTGACTTGATGACAGGTTTATTTCTGCCTGACAAGAAGGCGTTTGAACAGTGAGAATCTTCAGATACACGAGAACGACAGAAAATTAAACAGCCCGTTGATTTAAGGGGTGAAGCACTTTAAAGAATCCAGTAACAAAGTTTTAAAGTTTAAAATAGTAAATTAAAATCCAGGTACCATTCCAACATGTTATATCTGAATAAAATCCTGCATTTTGAGAGCTGTATATAATTATATTTATGTTCCATGCAGAAATACTAGTTTCCATCAAAGAAACTATCAGCCTGTTGAATACCTTCATGCCAGTTGCACAGGAACAAACATTTAAATTTCTTTAAGTGTAAACAACTTCCTATCTAGAATCCTCCAGAACACCAACGTTTTCCAAATATCCTTTTGTTTAGGTCTAATAAGTTTCATCTAAGAGCAAATAATATTAGCAGATATTTTGTACCAGAAACTTGAAATCATAAACAGCTGTCATGTATGTTTTCCATATATGATTCCTACTTTGCAGCAAATTTCCTTACAAGGACACGCTGATATCCTCATCCTTTTGGGAAGAACAGTTCTTTCCTCATTTAACAGACAGCACAGGCTACATTGGGCATAGGCAAATTCTCTATATTATGATTTGCTTGAACTCCACCCCTCTGCTCCCACCACACATACGATAAATCTGCACTTTGAGCCAACTTTAAATACAGAATAATGAACCAATAATTATCTTGCAAGTGAACCAACACTAGTTTGTATTCTTCCCTGAATAACACTTTTGTTTTTGCAGAAGAGAAGGACTGCTACAGAAACACGGCAACATTCAAACCCTTTAAAACAAAAGGTAGATTATTTAATGCATTAACAATGTTAATCTGAAGATAAATAAATCCACAACAGACTTTCAAGTTTCTTTTGAGATTTCCTTTTTCTTTGCAGAGAATATTTCTGATATTATACAGTACTGAGAGGGTGTTCTTTTATTTTCTTAATGTCCAGGTGAAAAGCAAAGCTCAGTTCTCTCTGCTCTCTTCGTGGAACTCCTCAATGCCCTGTTCCAGGCGTGATTCTTTCATAAGCTTTTACTTGAAAGCGGAGTGGTGAGCAACATTAATTTCAAGAATAACTGGATGGTTTGGTCCCTGAGTCATCTTCTTGAGAGCCCATACTCTGAAAGGAAAAGAGTTAGTTCTGTTCAGAAACAGGTCTGCAGGCTTGAGAAAGACAGTTCTGTGAAGTGAACAGGCAGGAAAATAAAGTGCCTATGAAATAACATGCATTTAATTTTCTGGTTGAAATCACTGCAGGATTAATTAGGAAAAAGCACCTTCAAAAATAATAAATTATGATGTGTCATGACGTTTATGCACATATTATTAATAATGTGTAATAACAACACTGTAAATACTGACATTCAGTACAACACACTGCACTGAATGAATCTCTTACAAGACATTAAATCCATTACCTTCTGCACAAACTGAGGGTTCACAGTGATCTCTTGATCCATGGCTTTCAGTCGTTCATCAAGCTCTATACATTTCAGCATCTTAAAAATATGTATGAAATTGATTACTTTGTCCAGCTTGTACCTGATCTTCAAGATATTTCATGGCTCTGCCATGTAGAACAAGTAACTTTTGCCACCACTAAAGTTCCACATCAAAATGTTCTCATGTCTCACCTCCCAAACAAAAGTGTTAGACTATTTTTCATTTCTTTCCTTTGATCCATGCCTTCCTAGCCCTTTTTAAGGCCATTGACAGACAGTCCCATGAGGCTCAACCACCTTTAACCTACAGGCAGGTTATTGAGAGCCAATGGAAATGATCCTTGAAGTTTAAAACTCTAAAATCAATGTTTCTAATTCATTCAAAGATCTTCCTATCACCACTAGCAAGCAGTCAGTCTCCTGAAACAGCTCAGGCTGTGCAGGACACAACAGGGAACACACTGACAGAGAATATTAATCTAAAACCCATGAAAATACTGTGAAATAGTCAAATATAGTGATTTACAGTCCTCACTCTATATCTAAGTTACTACACTGGCTTCTGCTAGCAGCTCTCTGATTACAGACTAAGGCTCTTTGGTAGGAATTCCAAAAGCAGTAAAAGATTTACCTCCTGATCAATGTTATGAAGCATAGCTGGATTGTTGTATTTTTCAGGATTATCATGGAAACAGACCATACCATCTTTCTGATTAATACTTGCAAAGATTTCACCATCTTCTATCTGAAATGACAGAGGGTTTAATAGAAGTTATCACCAAGAACAGAATTTCAGGTAACTACAACACAAACTCTGTAGAATTGTGTTTAACTTGGTTGCTTTATTTCCCACAGGCTCCCAAAAACATGATTCCTGCCTTATTTTACATGAAGAACAGCTTTTTAGATTTCTTGAGAACAGTCTCAACACCACAGCGGACTGCCAGCACTTCCTCCACACTGAAAAAGAACTGCTCAGGATGTGTACTACCAACCCAAACACTAATTTTGGGATAGTTTAACCAAGTCAGAGGTCTTACCATGTGGAGGACGTATTTTTCTGCTTCTTGGGGCCCTGACAGCTGCACTCGACTTGCCATGTCTTGTAATGACAATGTTAAAAATGTCTGAAATTTAGAAAGTTTTAAAGTGTTAAATCAACTGCATGTTAAGGATTTTCTTGTTGATGCTTCATGGCCTATGTAGGCCATGGCTGTGGAAGTCTGATGGGAAGGAGCAAGTGGAACACACAATTATGGAAGTGCTCATCAGAGTGAGTCAGTTCTTCCTCCAGACATTAATTTGTTACACTGAGCACGTATGGAGTCATCACTCATTCCTGCAATTTTATTTCACACCAGACAGTCCTGACCATGCCCAACGTCATTCCCTCACCTTTTTACACAAAAAGGTGACTCTCCACCCCTTGAATTTCCTTCAAGAGATGCACATATACAGCTCTTCATGAGATTTTTTCTACTGCAACAAATATCATTTGAGCTTGCAAAAAAAAAAGCCTGCTTTCCCCAATCACTTTTCAGGATTAATCTGATCTCTCAGCTGAAGGAGCAAATCACTTTAGTGCTTCTGTTTTTCCTTTTATTTTTCCAAAATCTGTCCTATTCACTCAATCTTTTCTAATGAAGTGGCCTGTAAAGTTCAGTTTTCCTATTTTTTGAATAGAGATGAAGGTCACTGGGTTACAGTGCTCACTTTTTTGATTATCTACAAAAAGCTCATGGGAAAACCGCCTGACAGACAGATTGAATCAGCTTTTAAATAATGCATAAGCAGGCCAACTGATTTGTTTTCTTACACAGGGCATTCTAGGCTCCTTTGTTTCAGACACAAATCTCAGTTTTAGTAATTTCTCTTCCACATTACTATGTTATCATTTACCTCTAAAGTGAATATATTTCAGAAATACACTCTTAGAGGAAAACTGCTCAGAGTTTCTCTTACCTTGGTTAGCCTCTGAATATTCTTTTTGTAGAGAGATGACAAGCATTGCTTAACCAGCCCCATATTGTTATCTCTTGTGAAAGTTTCACTGTGTTTGTTCACCAGATTTCGAAGCTCCGAGGGTTTATTGGTTGAATAAACTTGTGCTAATTCATGGTAAGCATTGCTAAGAGGCTGCAATTAAAAAAATGAGAACCCTTCTTAAAGAACACAGTGTTCATCCAGCCTCACAAAATCTATTCAGTGCTCCAACATTAGAAGCCATGCAGGCATTGAAGTAAATTTAAGTAGCTTAGGCATTTCTCATAAAAAAGACAAGAGTGTCCATACATAGTTTTATGGCAATTACAGACCCTCACACACTAAATCTGCAGTGTAACATTTAATAAACATCATTCCAGGACCTCTGTGTGACAGTTTTACTTTAAGCAGTGTGAAAAAACTCTCTCAACTGACCAGCTGAGTTTGAGGTGAGTATTGCCAGTAACTGCCTATCCACTGTATTTGTCCATCCTTGACCACATCGGGTCACAGCAGAGACTCAGAGGGTGACACCAGTTCACCTAAACTACATCAAAATGTTTTCAGCTTGTTTATTAGTCTCTGGAGTTAGAAGAATTTTGGAACTCTCTAGAATTTTGGTCACAAATGAACAAACTCAGTGTTGAATAAGAACTAACTTTTAGAAGTGTGTTACTTAGGATCAGAACTCTCTGAGTAGCAGTTTTGTCTCCCACCCTACACCTCCTAATCTGAATGCTTACAGACTACAAACTCGCAGTTTTTTCAGAAGCTTTTTTTCTTTAAAAAGCTGGGGGTTTGGAATAAACTGTTTAGTATTTTGTGGTTCAATCAAATGAAGTTACAAGTCAAATCTTTTCTTAATGACACTGCAGCATGAAAGCCAATTGAAATCTGAGTATTCTTTAAATTCTGACATAAAAAGCTATAAAGGAATGTTCAGTATCAGTGAAAGGAATATTGATTAGTACTATTCAACATTGATGTTTTCTCAAATCTTAAAAACCTGTATCACTGACATCATACAATCATAGAATGGTTTGAGTTGGAAGAGCTCATCTCATTCCAAACCTCTGCCATGGACAATGACACCTTCCACTGTTGCACATTTACAAATTCAGATTTGTTGATCTGTTATTTAGATGCATTTGCAACACTTACCTTAATGAATCTACCAACTATCTGCGAAGTGTATTTTGGTAGCTGCTGAACTTTACCAAGCAGTATCAAAGAAACTAGGATATACTTTTTATATGATTCCAACATAATATGACTGACTGCCATGGCTGGAGTAGTTATTGCCTAAGCAAGAAAGAAAGAAATGGAACAGAAATTTAGTCTTCTTACTGGTAGATCCTGGTACATGAACAAAAAACTCAATTTCAAGCTGCATGTAGAAAGGATACAGTGACATATGAAATTCTCCTTTGAGCGCTGAAGCTTCACTAACTTCTGTCAAAATCAATTACCCAGACATACTCCAAAAAAAGGAAATTTTATACAAGCTACTCAAAACATATCACGTTACAGCAGTGTCTGTCTTAAAAGAGCCCTGCTCAGATAGAATCAAAACTTCCTTCCTTGGAATATATCGAAAGTTGTACCAGAAACCACCTGTAGCTACTCTTGAACCTGGATTTACACAGACCCTCAAACAGGTCTTATACAGCTATTACATTATCAGAGGTGTGCAGAATAGGGAAAAGGGATTTTAGTTCACTGTGATACTGGAACTACTCAAGAGCTGACCCTAATTTACAAAAAAGAAAAATGCTGCACCAATTTGTTTTGCACATTTCACAGCATTTCCCTCATACACAAGGTTTCCCAGATTTTAATATTTTTATTTCCTCCCCAGATAAAGCAAAACCAGCAAATACTATAACAGCATTGAAGAACCATAACTCCTCTCATAAAAGCAGAAAGGCCTTAGCAAAACCACTGGACTGTTTTTTAAGGATACACAACCGTGTGTCAGCCTGTGACCTGTTTCTGTGCTGCACTTTCAAGCAGGCAGCTGAAAAATATTTATAGTGAGATAAATTTAACATCACCCTTTGAGCTGCACAGCTTTACAGTGCAACGAGGCTGTGAGAGACTTTCTTAAAGGAAAACACCCCCAAAGACAGTTTTGATTGTGGCAGTTCAAAGGTGCTGTGTTTTCTCAGCACTGTTACACATCTACTTTTGCTTTTTCAGACATCACAATTCAGACTTATAATTTCATTTCAAGTTACCTGTTCATAAAAGTAGAGTGCTCTTTCAAAGTTCTTTAGCCCAGTGTATATCATCCCACCATAGTAGTAGTAACATAAAAAGTGCTTCGCATCATATGCCCCATTCTCTTTACAAATATCCATCATGTCCACATCTAGATACGGGAGGGCAGGTTTAAAGCATTTTGCTAACAAACAGAGCTACAAGAAAATAAATCAAGTTTTCATAAATTAGCCATTTCCATTGGAATTTCCATGAGAAGGAATTGAAACTAAATTAATTAGTATTACTGCATAAGTTAAAAAATAGAATGTCAATGGTGGAGTAACAAAGGTTGAAAATTTTTAACACAGATTATGAATTGTTATGAAATTATCTAACTCCTAAAGAAATTAAACTCTGACAAAGCTGTTTGAAACTCCAGGACTGCCAGACTACTGTGCTGGCAACAAAAAATATTGAACATTCCTGTCCAAGCCTAAATCCCAGGAGCCAAGAATGAGACAGAAACACAAATCCAGGCCAAAGACACTAAGACAAACATGTCTTTTGTCAGACTTGAGCAGACACAGTAGCTGGATATTACACTGACACCACCCAAGTTCAGTGTGACTTTCAGCCCACAGAGAAGGGATGTCAAAGGACTTTCTGAAGTCATCAACAAAATCAAAGATCTGAGGACAAGCACTGAACATTTAAAATGAGTAATTAATCTGTGTATCAGATCTGGATTTTATTTCAGTATATCGTATTATTTACTACTGGGAAGAAACCAAACCAAATAAAAATCCAGTTGAAAATCCATTCTTACATTGCAATATGTGAACATGCATTTCCTTGAAGTTTTATAGGTATTTTATAACCTTTTACTCTCACAAAATGCCTTTCTGATCCCCTTACCTGGCAGAGATCTGCGTGTATTGAGGTCAGCTGGTTTGTGTTCATCTGCATCTTGTCTATGGCTTGTCTGAGAATGCTAATTCCTCGCAGGGGCTGTCAGAAATTACATCTCTTTCAGATAATTTCTCATAGATGGCAGCACATTGGATCTTATGTTGACACTTACAAATGAAAAATAACACTAATTGACAGGTTCGATTAAGTAATAGTTAACTTGAGGTTCCCTTTTTGTAGGATATGGCAGTCTCTTGGACAATAAAATTAACCTTGGCTATATAACTTCTCCTGATAAAGTCATCAGTTCTGCTCTACAAAGCCAATCTCACCAGGAATACAGTAATCTGTGTCAGTAAGAAAACCTTCCTTGCCTCCATGACTCCATCTCAACTCTCAAGAAATACTAAAGTCAGGTAGAGTCACTCCACTCCACTTAAAAGTAGAGATCAAATCTGGTCTGTCTCAGACTAGACGTCACTAAAGTGGCCTGAAAAAGTCGGGATTTTAGCAACAAAACCACTGGTCAAGGACTTCTTAATCAAGTTTCCTGCACATTTTAAGGCATTTCATTAAGAATATTATGTAACATAAGTGAGAATAACACTGAAACTAAATTCACTGACTCACCAGTGCTAATAACCCTTGCAGCTCCCTCCTCTACTAATGCACACTTTGTCTGAAGAATATTCTTGGTACTACAGACCTCCTATTCTGTGTGGGAGAACATGTTTTTAGGTGACTTTTCTCCCCCCAGAATTTTATCTTCCTTAGAGAAATCTTCGAGTTTTGAGATTGGTTCATTACATTTCAGTAAACTTAACAACTAAAGAGCTGCACAGAAACACTTGATGTGAAGTTAGTGGCAAATCTTTATAGAGTAAGAGGCTGGTGACATCCCCTTTAAGCCTTGGGTATGGAGTAGCTTATTTGTACTTGCTCACCTGTTTTCTCTCCACAAGGGCATTTGTTAACTGGTGGCACAGGCCAGCAACTAAACACAGTAAAAGACAAACAAACAAACAAAAAAAACCACCTCAGTGAAAAATCAGTATTATCAAACTATCAAAAAATGTATCAAGTCTGAAATGAGGCTTAACTTACAAGTGTCTGTTGCATATCTAATGTGTTCTCCATTGCAAGTGCTGATAAAAAGCTGCACCTGTGAGAATAACGTTTCGAAGTCAGGGATGCTGGGCATAGAAAACTTCACAAACCTGAAACAAAGAAACAAAAATTTTAGCATTTATTTCTTGGAGGTTCATTAAAAAGATTCATTTTCATTGTTAAGTCTCTGCATGTAGGTGCTTGTCAACAAATCCAAAGTGCCTATGAGACATGGCATAGGATTTCCCCAGTAGCTGCAGAACAACATTTAAAAACACCTTTCTATGCTCAACATAATTCTCAATTAAGTGCAAACTACAAGGGCAAAGATCATTTTCAGTACTATCAGTATTTTGTTTCAAAAGAGTAGTAGGACAAGTACTAGAATTCTGATCTTTCCCTTAAAAGAGAATTTTAAAATAGCAGTAGAACCTGCAGATAGTTCACTTGAAGTCAGATACAGCCAGTTTGAATTCAAGACTAAATATCCTTACCATAGTTCAGCACCCCCAAGGCAACTCAAGTTTTATCTTAAACTCCAGACAGCAGCAAAAGCCTCACTGCTGTCTAAAGACAAACACCCATGATAAAAGCCTGGTTTTTACTGGAATAAAACATCTTGCTCCATGCTTACAGTTCAGTGTATTAATGCCCTGAAAATAAAGTTTTAAATGCTCATTCTGTATCTTTTTGTTGAACATATATGGAAAAACACTTATCATGGAATCCCAGAATGGGTTGGGTTGGAAGGGACCTTAAAGCCCATCCAGTTCCAATCCCTGTCATGGGCAGGGACATCTTCCACTATCCCAGGTTGCTCCAAGCCCCATCCAGCTTGGCTGTGGACACTTCCAGGAATGGGGCAGCCACAGATTCTCCAAGTAACTTGTGCCAGAGCCAGAACATTGGCTGAGAGTTCAGCTCATTGCCTGAAATTTTAATATTTAATTAAAAGCAAGCAACACTCACAAGACAGCAAGAACACCTAGTGAGTGTTCCTGTACATCCAGGGCACCGAGCACTGTATCCAGATGGGAAAGATTTTTTGCTAGCAGCTCTCCACTTTTATTGATCAGTTCACAAAGCTGGGTCATTTGCCCTGAAAAATAAAAAGCATTGTTATCAAAGCCTAACTAGAGAACTTTCACCCATTCCCACACCTCCTTATAACTTGCTTCCCCATGTAACCTCAGGAAATAATAGTACCACCCCAAGTTTTAATTTTCTTTAATAAAACAAGCATTAATTTTCTACCCACCACATGTTTGTTTTTTTAATAAAACAAACACCAGAGCTTGGTCTTTGCTGGTCCTCAAGCACTACTCAACTTTCAGGTCTGCTCATAAGCATTTCTTTGAAGTAGACATTAAAGTCTCAACTAAGTACCTACAACAAAAGTATTTAAAAACCTATCCTTAAATTTACTTTGTACAATTAAAACTGCAGTGTTATTCCATATGCTGTGAGCTATGAACACAGAATGAGAAGTGACTACTTTGAATGAGGTAGGTATGGTAAGCCTCAAAACCCTTATAAAGAAAGCAGATCCATTCCCATGAGCTGCTTCCAAACTCTTCCTCCCCCACAATTAAATGAATGAATTAAAACTACGTCCTTCTGAAGCAGAGTATTGTTTCAATGTTCAATCCTTGCAGATTAGAGAGAAAAAAATAGGTTCTCTCACCCTTAACAAAAGTCTCCATAAAACATGGAATAGTGCCTCTATTCACAGAGATTTACACTACCCTCAGGTCTCTGGCCTTTTCCCTTGAGAAAGGAAAAGCTGGGAAGTTCTGGCAATGAAGTTTTGAAGTGTTAGAGGGATCAAAAGCTCCAAATGGGGGACCAGAGCCCAGAAACTCATCTCCAAAACCATTTTTCTCCACATGGAATTAAAAAAAGGCATAAGCATGGGAAGGTATGGGGCTTAAACTCTCTACTTTGATAATGGTGCTCAGGCACTGCAAAACCCTAATTCTGGTGTCCTCCCTATTCCAGAAAACCACCCCTTCTACAGTTCTATCACTTAGCATTCCCCTAAAAACAAAAAAAACCAAACCCCAACCAGACTCTGACCAAACTGGTCTAGTGGAGGTGCCCCTGTCCATGGCAAGGAAAGAGATGACCTTTAAGGTTTCTTCCAACCCAGATCACTCTGGGATTCTGTGATCTATCCCTCTACCCACACACACACACTGAACATCTTCTAGTCTAAGCAAGAAATTCCCATACCAGGCTCAACTAAATGTCCCTTTCTGTCACCTTCCAGGCAGCCAAATGACAGTCAGAAACCACCACAAACACACACATTGCTCCTCAGTGCTCTCACATCCACTTGCCAGTCTGGCTCTGGATTTACTTTCACAAAATCTCAGCATGGTTTGGGTTGGAAGGAACTTCAAAGATCATCCCAAACCTCAGCCATGGACAGGGACACCTCCCACTATCTCAGGCTGCTCCAAGCCCTGTCCAGCCTTGGACACTTCCAGGGATCCAGAGGCAGCCACCACAGATTCTTTGGGAATTCTGTGCCAGGGCCTCCCTACACTCACAGAGAATAATTCTTTCCTAATATCCAATCTAGCCCTACTCTCTTGTTATTATGAAGCCATTCCCCCTCTCCTGTCCCTCCAAGTCCTTATAAAGTCTCTCCTCATCTTTCCTGTATCTCCCTCCAAATACTGGAAGGCCACCCCAGAGCCTTCTCTTTTCCAGGTAGAACAATCCAGATTCTCACAGCCTTTCCTCACAGCTCCATCCCTCTAATGATCTTGGTGGCTCATCTGGATTTGCTTCAACAGGTCCATGTCCTTACTGTGTGTTCTCACAGAGAACATCTCCCTGGCTCATCCCTAACGGGAGAACTTCCACAAAGCCAACCAGTCTCCCCTTGAGCCTTCTGCATCCCCGAAACTCTGTGACACAAAGTTCTCCAGCTCATCTCCAAGAGAACAAAGATCCATCTTCCACCTGGTTTGTATCCACACCTTGCAGGTATAAATTGTCTCTGAAGTAGAAATACTTTGTATTTTTTAAGTGAAACCAGACTAAGAGAGAGCTGGACCTCAACCCAAGAACTGCGAGTGATAAAACCTGGGGCCGTGGTGGGAAACATCAATTTTTGATCAGTTTCAGGGAGGAAACATCCCAGGCAGAGACCAGTCAGAACACACTTCAGAGAGCACCAACACACGGGAAAGTTCAAGAACCAGGAAACGCTGCGCCCACACACAGTAAAATTAGGAGTTTGGCAGTGAAACTAAGGAATTCTAATTGTGATTATTAAAACCCTTTGTGGCCACGTGGTTGCAGTCTCAGTTCCGTGGTGGGGCGGGACTCTCTGTCCACGCTCTGCTTGGAAATGTAAAGCACGGATACTCGGACAATTCAGAAATATATTTTAAACCACACTTAACTCAACCTGCCCGTTCATTGGGGAGGTGACAGGCTGGGCTACACAACCCCAGTTAAAGCCCAAGCCATGCTCGCTCCTCCCCCTATTTTAAAGGCTCCGATTTTGGCAGGATCACTGGTGCGGGCTCCGCTACCGAAACCACCCCTTGGGAGAACCACAGAGCTCTGTGAGAGCACCGCCGGCCTCTCATGCCCTGTCACACCACCGGGATCTCTTCGGGACTGCCCCGAATTAACCCCGGCACGGGCCCTGCAGCCCCGGGGGCGCAGCACCCGGGACACACGCCTGAGGGAGCGCCGTGCGAGCGGGCAGGCCCCGGCCCACCGCCCCGTCACCCGCGCGGTTTGACGAGCTCCTTCGGTCTATCACCGTCCTCCCTCGGCCCCGCGGGCCCGCCCCGTCCTCCCGGTCCCCCCGGCCGGCCCCGTCCCCCTCACCCTGGGCCGAGAGCTGCCGGACGCTGTTGACGAACTGCTCCAGGGCCGACGCCATCTTGGCGGCTCGCGCCGCGGCCGCGCGCGCTGAGGGGCGGGGCGGGAGGAGCGGCGCGCGCCGGGAGCCACCGCCCGCCGCCCGCCAATGAGCGGCCGCCGCGGGAGTCGCGCGACGCCCGCCGCCCGCGCGCCACTTCCGCCGCCTCTCGCGAGAAGCGCGGTCGCTATGGCAACCGCCGGGCCCGCGTCAGGCGCGCGGGAGGGGCCGTGACTCAGCAGCGCTGGAGGGGGGCGGTGCTGACGTCATGGCGCGTCACCACTCCGCGACACGAGGCCTTCCGCGACATGGGAACCCCGCGACATGGGAACCCCGCGACATGGGAACCCCGCGACATGCCGCCCTCGCGACATGCCGCCCTCGTTTCACCGGTGACCCACGCGACACGAGGGCCCATGTGATAAAGGCCCCTTGCGACACGGCGACCCCAGCGACACCGGGCCCTCCCCGACACGGGAGCCCACCCGAATGGCTGCACTGCACCAGCAGAGGTTGAATCCCTTTTGTCCCCTCTGACGGGACTCAGTGTGGTGGTTGTCGTCTGATTGCGTGGGGTGTTTGCTCTGGTATCAGGGAATAGGATTTGAATCCCACAGGTTAATACATGGATCCATATTTTCCATCCCTCGGGAGCTGAAGCAGCGTGTCCGGGAGGTGTTGCAGGCAGGGAATGTGTCGGTTGTTCAGTATCCATGAAAAGGGTGGAAACCTGAGTGGAGATGACAGAATCGTAAAATATCCAGAGCTAGAAGGGACCCACAGGGATCATCCAGTCCAACTCCGGGCCCTACACAGGACAAGCCCGAAATCCCACCCTGTGCCCGAGAGCGTTATCCAAATGATTCTTGAACTCTGTCAGGCTTGGTGCCCTGACCACTGCCCTGGGGAGCCATAAATTTACATGTATTCCCTCCCTGCTTAGTCAGGAACATCCAGCTGTGTTGAAATCCCATTCCTTGCAGGAAGCAAAACGCCTGCGGTGCAAGTGAAAGCGCAACGCAGATCTGAACTTCACACATTCCCCTCCCAGCCTCAGCTGAGATCACCATCGTGTCCAGCCAGTTCTTCCTTCCCTTCCTCCGTGACCTTCCCCAGGTCACCCGATACCAACAGCAAATTTGTCCTCTGAAACAAATACAGTATATTCCACTTTAAAACATTCTGTACTTGAAAAATTAAAAATTTTGGAACCTTATTATTGCTTCAAGCAAATTATTTTATTTCCCAGCTCAATGGTTGCCTAATCCTGTCAGTACCACTTGAAGAATTCCCTCTTTTTCATCAGTTTTAACCCTCAAAGTGTTTTTTCAACAGATCTTTGGTATCTCTGGTCAGAACATCGAGCCCTTCTTTTGGTGCAGTGGGTGCTTCTTTGCGGTCCAGGGATTGGCTTTTAAGGTTTCCTGTCACGCGTGGGGACAGAGTTGTCATACGGCGCAAGAACTGTCAGAAAGGAGTGCATTTTACGCAGAAAATCACCGTATCACCTGTGCACCTGAATATACCCACCACCTCTGCAGGCAGAGACGGGCATGGGGAGGGAGTGGGTATCCCAAGAGAGGGAAACTGAGTCAGGGAGGGAGGGAGGGGAAGGGCAGCGAGGCTTGGGGCAGCCTTAAGGCGGGCGGGCGGCGCGGAGCCGCTGCGCTGTCGCAGGGCGCTTGTGCCGCTTTAAGGCGGTGCCGGCGCTCCGGGCTCGGCAGGCACCGGGAAGAGGAACTGGGCTTTGCACTGCCGGGTCGGGGCGAGCTCCGAGCCGGCCACCGGCCCCGCTGCCCCCGCTCCTCTCCCGCCGCCGCTCCGCGCTCGCTGCCAGGGAGGGATGGAGCGGGCAGGGGGAGGAAGCGCTGGGGGTCAGGACGGGTTTTTGCATCCCCCCCGCGCCCCCCGGCAGCCCCTCTGCTCCCCCTTGCACCCCCCGGCCGCTGCTTCCTCCTGCTGCAAAGAGATGCGCTTGACAGGGCTGCCCGCTGGCTCGGTGCGTGCTTGAAATAGAGGCCCCCCTTTGCTTGGGGATCTCCCCCCAGCTCCTGCTCTCAGCCCCCTATCCCCTGCCACAAGCCTCCCATCTGCTTACTCGAGGCTCCATAGCCTGCTCGAAGCCCCATCCTCTTCCTCAAGCTCCTCATCCCTTTCCTCAAGCCCCTATCCCCTTCTCTGAGCCCCCTTCCCCTGCTCCAGGGTCCCATCCCCTGTCCCAAGCCCCCTTCCCTAAGCCCCCTCTGAGCTCCCCGTCCCCTTATTCAAATCCCCCTTCCCTTTCCTTGAACTCCCATTCCCTGCCCCAAACCCCCATCCTCTGCCCTGGACCTGCTTCCCTGAGCCTCCCATTCCCTCCCCTGAGCCCCTTTCCCCAAATCCCCCATCCCCTGCCCCAAGCTCCCTCTCCACAATGATTTTGCTGAGCTGCTTCCAGCACCTGCGGCCCCGGCGCTGCAGCCCCTTGGCCGGGCTGGGCAGGGGGCTCGGCCCCACAGCGGGGTCCCGCAGGGCTCTGCGGGTGCTGGTGGACATGGACGGGGTGCTGGCTGACTTCGAGGGAGGCTTCCTCAAGAAATTCAGGGCCAGGTACCCCGACAAGCCCTACATTGCCCTGGAGGACCGGAGGGGCTTCTGGGTGTCGGAGCAGTACGGGCGCCTGGGACCCGAGCTGAGTGTGAGTTGTGCTTCCCCCGGCTCCTTGCATGGGCTTGTTGTGGCCAGAGCTTGGCCCTCGGGGACCGTCTGACCCCCAGGTCATGGGGGCAGTGCTGGGGAGGGCTGTGGGGGCCACCAAAAAGCTCCCACGAAAACACAGGAATACAGGAGGGCTCCCAGCGGTGCATTTTCTCTCAGAAATCCAGCTTTTTTCATGCACATCTGTGTCTTTCTTAGGATGGGTTGGGTTGATAAGAACCTTAAAGACCATCTTGTTCCAACCCTCTGCCATGGGGAGGGACATCTTCCACTAGACCAGGCTGATCAGATTGCCTAGTGGCTTTTTCCCTGCATGCCTGGACAGAGATAGATGCAAGGAAAGGGGATATTTCAGAACATCTGTCTTGAAATACCCCAGATTATATAGCTGGGTTTCTCTAGCTCTGATTTGGCCATGTGGATTGGTACCATTCCTAGATGGATTATTTAGCTCCTCAAGAGCAATGTGAGGAGTGGGATGAAGCAGAGCAGTTCAGAACAAACCATGCAACTGGATGCTTCATCTGAGGGCTTACTTAAAACAACCCAAGCCCTCCCATGCTGGAAATTACTATATTCAGTTTAATAATTAAAGCTTAAAAGCAGAAGCTCTCTCTACGTTGTAATTTATCATTCAGCAACAGGCTGACTGCTGCAGAGAGTTGGTTTCTGCCTCTACAAGTTTCCCATCCCAGTGGATGTCTGTGGTCTCATCCATGGACTGCAGTTCCACTGGCTGAAATGTGTTATGGTAAATAAAAGTGTTCCTGTTGTTAAGAGTATGATGGTTACAGGGGAAGGAGTGGGAATAAGGTCCAGGGCTCTCCCATGGGCAAAGTCCTAAACAACTTGAGGAGCTGAGGGAATAAAGTGTCCTTTCTGGCTAGGAATGGTGAAAGGGAAGTGCAGGACATCATTTGTGCAGTAAAGCAGCTGCTCAAAGTTTGGCAGGCATAACACACGATAACAATTTTTTTCTTTCTTGATCGTAACTACTTTGGATGTGTTAAATGAAGTGAGCTCATCTTGTGTCTGCTGTGATCATGTAAAACCACCAAAACCTTGGGCTGAACAAGTAGCAAAACTTGCACAGTCTGACCTCAGGGCAGTCTTGGTTTTCCCTGTGGTTTCAGAGCAGGGCTGAAGTGAGTAGGAGCTGCTCTGTGGCTACAGACACATGAGTCATTCCAGTCTCTGACTAGAGAGCACCACTGACCTGCTTCAGGGACAAGAAAATAGGAGCCAAAGAGTCCAACAAGCTGCAGGTCCCAGCTCTGAAAAGGAGAAAGTTTAGCAATGCACTGAGCTCACAGACCTGGAAGGATGGAGAGCCCTGGACAGGCAGGGAAATTCCTTATGGGGATTGAGGGTCTGTCCTGGCACACGGAATTTTTCTGGCTCTGGGAATGGAGTAGGTGTTTTCCTCAAGGTGAGTTAGTTCTTCTCTCTTCAAGCTTGATTGCAAAATGCTTTTTGACATAATTGGAAGCAGGATAGCTGCGGAAGTGCTGCTGTAAGAAAACACTTTAGTGCAGTTTGAAGTGCTCTGCTGCATCAGGCTGCGTTTCTCAGGTGTCTCTTGTGCAACTGCAGACAAGATCTTAAAAATAAAACACCATTACTACCCAGTCTGAGGCAGATCAAGTGGAATTTGAATGTTTGCATGGCCCCATGGCAAACTTTTAGACTGGTTGTTCTTGCCATGGAGCCTGGGGGCATTTCTGCATCTGCAGCTCCTCAGCTGCATCATAACACTGGGGCTGGGCTGCTCCTGCTCCTTCCCAGCTCTCCTCCCCAAGGACACGGTGTTTGTGCAAAATAATTGCTTTCCTTGGCACCTGACAAGCTGTTAACCTGTTTGAGGCAGTGCTGTTCCTTAGAGCTGTGCTGGACCCATTGCAGGCAGCCCTTGGACTGTGCCCTCACCCCAAGGTTTTGCTCCCTGTAGTCTCCTCTCTGTTCTCCCTGTGCCATACCAGTGCATCCAGGCTGCTGTCCTGGATGTTGTGTTTCAAAGCCTTGCCTGGAGGTGCTCTATTTACCTGCTAGACCTTGTCCAGGCTTCCCTGAGGAAGAGCTTCTGCATTCATCCTGACATGTGGTTCATCCTGTAATGTACTTTCTCCTGGGAGAGCAGTCTGGCTGCTATTTTAAGTGATCTCATGGAGACAGTTAGGCCAGAGAGCATCTGTGCCTGAACAGCATCATGGTAGAGCAGGGCCACCAGGCCAGGTCAGCTGGATCCACTGGATCTGTCCTTCTGGATGGGTTTAGTTTGGATCTGGATAATCTTTGGTGTTTAGCCTTACAGGAACATGCAGCTTCCTCTGCATCTGGGGCTGCAGAGACAAAACCAAGCCTGTTTCAGAGCATCTCCAATGTGAATTGTATGGGGTGGGTGCAGGTGGGGAACAGAGGCACCCACAGAGGCAAGGGGGGTGAGCAGGAGGGACTGGAGCTGGTGCTCCCACTGTTCTCCCTGTCCCATCCTCTGTCCTAGCAAAGGGTGAGGATACACATGCAGAAAAAATTGCAAGAAGTGCAATATCTGCTTGCTTTCCCCTCACAGGAGAAAGCCATCAGCATCTGGGAATCCAAGAACTTCTTCATCGAGCTGGATCCTCTCCCTGGAGCTGTGGAAGCTGTGAAGCAAATGGCAAATTTGGCAGAGTGAGTATGAACCTGCCCATGGCATGTGGGGATGGACAGAGGAGCAGCTGTGTCTTCACATCCACCTCTTGGCAGAAGTGCTGATACAACAACAGCATTAAAAATAAATATCTCCTGGCTGTCAGGAAAGGGAAAGGAGAAAGGGCTTTAACTCCTGGAGCAGTCACCTAGAACATCAGCCATGTGCAGCCTCTTCCCTTCAGCTCTCTGCTTCCAGCAAAGGTTGTGAAAAGGCAAACACGATTGTGCTGTGGGTTTCTGTGAGATGGGGGATTAATGTCTTAAATCTGTTTGATCTGTGTGTGGTGGGGGGTTGGCTTTGGGCTGCTGCCTGCTCTGGCTCAGAATGACACTCTGCCCCTGTTTTTCTCCTCGTGGCAGCACTGATGTGTTCATCTGCACGAGCCCCATCAAGAAGTACCGGTACTGCCCTTACGAGAAGGTGAGCAGGCCTAAATCTCAGCTCCCCCCCCATCCACACTGCCCAGTGAAAGGTGTCTGGCCCCTGCATGCTTCTGCCTGTAAAATTTACCTGATCCATCCATTTGCATGCACTGAGGCTCTTGGTCTTAGTCTTTCATCATGACATCAAAAGTTGCTTGGCTTTGAAAAGAACTTTTACTCCAGCAGCATCCAAATCCATCCCACTAATGAACTTATTAAGAAAGATATCCTCCCTGTGTAGGGGCCAGGGCTTCTTCCACTCCAGCAAGAGCCCCCTTGCCCCATCCATCAGCCTTCCCTGAGCTCACCAGCCATCTCTTGCCTTCCAGTATGCCTGGGTGGAGAAGCACTTTGGCCCTGAATTTCTTGAGCAGATTGTTTTGACACGAGATAAGACGGTGGTTTCTGCTGATCTGCTTATAGATGACAGACCTGATATAACAGGTAGGAGGTGAGGGGTGAAGGAGTGACTGGAGGCAGCCGGGGATGGGTGTTGGTCTTTCCATGCTGTTTGGTTTTTGTAACTTTGGGGTCTTCAGGTTGGAGTAAATCAACTTCAATGTTTCAGAGTTGTCCAGACCACTGACCTTCCTTCTTTTGCAGGGGCAGAGCAGAACCCCACGTGGGAGCACGTGCTCTTCACAGCCTGCCACAACAAACACCTGCAGCTGAAGCCCCCCAGCCGCCGGCTGCACTCCTGGTCTGACGACTGGAAAGCCATCCTGGACAGCAAACGCCTCCCCCGTGGCCAGGCCACCTAAACACCAGCCCCCAGGGCCACCTGGGGCTGCAGCACCTGCCTGTGTCTGTGTGAGCCCTGCTGAAGGCCAGAACCACGGATGGACAGACAGACAGACACTGTTCCTGCTGCAGAGAGGAAGAGGAGGGTGAGCTGAAGCACCACAGTCACCTGGACTTGCAAAACAGACCCAAGGCCAGCCCTGCCACGAGGGAGCAACAGCAGGATTGTGCCTGTGGACCTGGCAGCCTGGCTGGGGGACATTTCCCACTGGCTCCTGGGGTCTCTGTACTGCTTCTGCACCCCCCACAGGGCCAGCCTGGTGTTTGTGATGGACAAGGTCACCCTCACTGCCCTTGCCTGGTGCACTACATGGCACAGATCAGCTCTTCATCCTCCCCTCCATGTTATGGTCAGGGATCATGCATGTGATTTGTTTAGTCCTTGCAGGGTTTCATCCCAAGGAGCTTCCTCAGGAGGTCTTTCCCACTGGCAGTGCCTGGATCTGGGGAGAGGGGTGGCTGGAAGGGCAGGGAGAGCAGGCAGGTGCTGTCCAGGCTCCCTGCACTGGGGTTGTGTTGGTGGAGGATTGTCACAAGCACATCCATGGATGCTGTTGGCAGTTCTCATATACTGCAAGGGAAGATGCTGGGGGGATGTTGCTGTTAAAGGCTGGTTTCAGCCAGGGTAGAGTTAATTTTCTTCACAGAAAATATAGCCCCATACAAGCCCCTGTGAAAAAAATTAACTCTACCCTGGGCCAAAACCAGCACAGGAACCCATGAGAGGTGCCCATGAGCTGAATTACAGCTCCACCACAGTCCCAGCTCTGGATATTTGGGGACAGAGCATGCTGCCAACCCCACTCCCCTGGTTCTGGGCCCCTGCAGAGAGCTGTTCAGTGACTGGCTGGTGCAAAGAGGTCACAGCACACGCAGTTGTACCAGCCACCTCTGCCAGGGGACAGTGCAGGGGCTGCTGAGCTCTGGAGCAGCCAGCACTGCTGGGAAGCTGCAGTTGGCCACCAAAAAAGGAGGATTTAGACCAAGGTGCAGCTCCAAGAGGGATGTTTTTGGCATAGCTGTGCCCACAGCCTCTTCCTCCCTTGTTTGTCTCATTTTTGCTTCACTGAGCCCGCACCAGTCTTGCCTTGAACTTTAGCCACCTGTCTGGCATGAGAAAGCTGCTGCTGCTGCTGCTGCTCTTCCCGGCCTCAGAGACATCCCAGCTGCTGGGAGAGCCTGGAATCCCCTCCCTGCCTGTGGCACTGCCACAGGGCAGCCACAGCCCAGCTGTCCTGAGTGGGACAAGCAAAGCCCCAGGTGTGGGCTGGGTGTGTCACTGCTGAGACCACAGAGGCCATCAGTCCCCGTTGCTGTGTGTCCTCACGCTGTCCAGAATCCCACTGCCCTCCTGGCCCAAGGACTTGCTGGCTGCAGCACTAAAATTCCCCACCTGAACACATAATCCCACAGGCAGAGGTGGTAGCCAGGGCTTGGCCAGGGTTTGCCACCCTGCCCTCCATGCTCACACCTTTGGTTTGCCTCTCTCCCATCTCCTGTCGGCCCCCATCAGCAAAAGTACATGAACTTAAAGCTACATTTCCAACAAATAATGTAATTCAGCAGTGGCAGCCAGACGGTTCCTGTATCAAGGACCTGGAGGGATTCTGGAGTTGGTGCTTTGGAACCTGTGCCTTCCCTGGGTGCTGCAGGGCCAGGGATGGGGCCTGTGTCCACTTGGGGCTTGCCCTATTTCTTGGGATGGGGGAGTTTACAAAGTTGGCATGTTGGCCCAGGGATTTACATACCACATGCATCGTTTTTTTTCTTTTTTTTTTTTTTTTTTTCATTTTTCTTTCCTGTTTAAACCACTGTGTGCTTCTCTGGGTGATGGGTTTGGTTTGGAGGGGTCTATTTGGAATGTGCAGCTGCCTGAGGTGCAGCCTCCTGGCCAAGAGCTGCCTTGGCTGGAGGGTTTGAAGGCTGGGAACTGGGACAGCATGGGAGAACCATGGGCAGCTGAACATCAGGAACCCCTTGGCTCCACCAGACCTCCACCGGCTGTTGGCCCTCCGTGCAGCTGGGGTGACTTCATAGAGGCCAAGCTGGTTTTTTTCTAATGGTACCATGTAAATATGAGCTGCCCCCAAGCTCCCCAGAGCCTTCTCCCTGCTCACTGAGCCAAAACAAACTGGCACATCGATTCAGCAGCTGCCCAAAGCTGTCATCTTCCCCCCGAGGGATGTGGCTCTCTGGGGCCAGCAGGACTTTTCCCTGTGATGAGATGTGATGCCAGAGAGACCATGTGGGTTCACACCAAATATACTTGAAAGCAGAGCTGGGGTTTCTTGTGCCTGAGGCTCCAGCTCCATGCACAGAGATCCTGAGCTGGTAGCTGGACTGTTTGCTGCCACGCTCGGGCCTAGGAGGTGACTCCATCACCGATGGATCAGCCTGCTCGTCGTTCAAGCCTGTCTGTGTCCAGCTGAGATACACAGAGCTTTTATTTTTGAATGTACATCTATAAACCCGAGGCAAATGAGGAGCACTGCAATAAACACTGGGTTGTTTGACATCCGGCTGCCTAGAAATGGAGTTTGGGGTTTGCAGCTTCCCAGCCGTGGCTCTGTGTGGGGGTAGGGGGGTTTTATCTCCAGGTTTGGGAATATCCAGAAAACCTGGAACCAGCCCTGCTGCCCTGGCAGTGCCATCACCCTGTTAGACACAGTCCCCATGGGCAGAAATAAAGCCAAGGGGTGGTTCTGGGTAGAGTTCATCTTCCTAAAGATCTTTTATAATAAATAAAGCTGTGAAGTTTGTGTCCTGTTGGGCCACAGAGCAGAAGCTATAAAAGGGGCTGAGACTGTCATGGGCTGGCTCTCCCTGGGATTTTATGCCTTATCCATCACTGCTGGCTGCTCCACATCCACACACCCAGGCTGTGAGGTGTCCCCTGCCCGCTGTGGGGCTATGCCATGAGCATCCCTGTGCATGACCAGAACCTGCATGCTGTGAGCAGTGCCATAGCCCAGCTGGGCACACGGGACCAGAGCCAGGGAGGGAGGACTGTGGGACCATCTCAGAATCACAAGACAGAACCTGATTGTGTGCTCCTTGTATTGGTGTGGCTCCAGGACACAACACAAGGTGTTACCAGGATCACATCTGTGAGCTGGAGGTGTGGTCCTACTGGAGCTGGGACACCAAGGGACTCCTGGCCAACATGGGGACAAGGTGATTCATCTGCCAGCTCAAACAGCACTGCCTGAACTGGATGTACACCTCCCCAGGATGCTGCTGTGGATCCCATAAAGCTGTTCCAGGGCTGGTTTAGCAACAAGCACCTCTCTGCACTTTCAGCTGCTTTTTGGGGCTTCCTGGCAGCAAGTGTTGGGCCACAGCTCCTCCTCCATCCCCACTACCTCACCCTGCACTGGAGGTCCCAGCTCCCCAGAGGAGACACCGTCCTTCCCTGGCCCAGGGATGGAAGCAGAGGGATTGACATCAGTTCTGCCCTGAGCTGGGGCTGCTGAATGGTGGCACTGGGACCAGGGTCACATTTCCAGTAGGAGATGGGGCAAGGTGGAGGGACTGCATGCTGATGGAGCACGATGAACTCCTGGTCTGCAGCTGTGTCTTCCATGCTCACCTATGTGCCTTTTTCCCCTTGAAAAGCCTCAGGCTGCAGATATCACATATCTTCCAGGTGATAAGCAGTTTCTAAAGCAGGCAGAGGCAGAGAGGAGGGGTAAGGAGATGGTAGTGCCCTGGCCCTGAGCACAGGGCAGTGCTCAAGGCCGGTACTGGTGGGAACCTTTGCACCCTTTCAATGGGCAGGAGCTGCTGAATAAATGTGCAAACACCCAACTGAAAGCATCCCACTCCTCCCCAGTCCAACTGGACCAAGGTAGCAGCCCCTGGCAGGGCAGGAGCAAGTGATGCTCATCCCTGGATCCTCGGAAGCAGTCACCACGCGGGTGTTCATTAGCTCGTTCTCATGCTGGCCACTGCCCAAATAACTCCGAGCAGTGTGAAGTTCCCAGCGGAGGGGAGAGCCAGGAACGCAGGGGCCAGCCGGGGCCAGCCCTGACGCAAGGGCAGCGGGTGGTGTGGGACAAAGCCAGGGCAGGGGACGGGGCGGGAGGGAGGATGAGTCACCCAAATACGCAGGAGGGGAAGGAAGAGAGGAAGCGATGGAGCAGCTGGAGGCAGCTGGATGGGGCTTTGCTCCTGCCACCGTGCCCAGTTTCGGCAGAGGAGCAGGATGGTGTCCCAGGGTCAGTGCTGGGACCAGGCTTTGGAGCCCGGTGGTGCCAGCGCAGAGTGGGCAGGACATCCATGCGGATGGAAGAGGAATATCCACTAGAGGGGACTGTGTGATCGCGTGTGGCAGCGCGCTGCTGCCAGCCTGCTCTCAGCACGATGCACCAGCTCTCCTTCCATCCCTCAGCCCTCCCGGGTATCCCAGCACAGGCTCCAGGGCCTTCTGCATCCCTCCCGGAGGCACCGATTACCGGGACCGGGAGATGGACCGGGGGTACCGAGGGGCAGCCGCAGCTGCAGGTGCCAGGAAAATCAGAGAATCATGGAATGGTTTGGGCTGGATCTTAAAAACCATCCCATTGCAGCCCCCTGCCACAGGCAGGGACACCTTCAACTATTCCAGGTTGCTCCAAGCGCCCTCCAACCTGGCCTTGGACACTTCCAGGGATGGGGAAAGGTGTTGGGGTGGCCTCCACCAGGTGCTGAGCCTCCCCCCAGCCACTTGCTCTCTCTCCAGCTGGATGAGGCAGAGAATGAATGGGATGGGCAAAACCATGAACGACTTGTGGGTTAGAAGATGAACTAGGCATCTACAGGGTCCATACAGAAAATACCCCTGGAAAAATCACAGGCTGAAGGCCCTAATAGCCCAGGGCATCCCTCCTTCCTCTGCTCGGCTCTGCCTCTGCTTCCCCCTGGGACCCCACAGCTTTCCCAGGGCTGAGGTTGCTCATCCTTCCCCTGAAAGCCTGAAATCCCCCAAGGAGCTGGAATATGACTTTGCCTTTTCCTTTTGCTCACTCTGAAGCCAGAGCCCATTTTGGGGAGCAGAGTGGGGGCAGATCTGCCAGTGGGGAGGACAGGGGGGTGGTTCCTGGTAGATTTTACTTGCTCTTCCATTCTCCCCCAGCACCATGATGTTATTTCCCTCTTGGTTGGATTAATGGGATTTGCTTCTCAATTTGTGCACAGGGACTTGAGTAATGCACTCCCCAGAGAGAAATCAACTTCCCCTGCCCCAGCAGTGCTGGGGAGGCCAGACCAGAGCCCACATGATAGGCTGCACTGGCTTTCTCCTGTCCTTCAAGGCTCCACACACATTGAGCCCGTCCTCCTGGCAAAAATTCTTGCAAAATGTTTATTTGTGACTATGCTAACAAACATGCTTGGGGAACATGTTGTATTCAGACGTGAGCATGCCACCTTCTCCCTGCCTCCCTGGGGCCAGGACTATGGGCAGTGAGGGGCCAGGGCTCAGAGCTGCCAAAATCCAGCTGACGCTGCACTCGGAGCACCGCTGGGACCAGCAACCTCGAACATGAGGCCACCTCCCTGCTCTTCCCACCAACCACCAAACCTGCCAGCAACATCCCACCAGTGCCTTTTTCCTGGAGGTTCCCAACTCATGGCTTTTTCCTAGAGGTCCCCAGCTCATGGGTGCAGCTGGGGGAAGGGTCTGACCACGACCCTGTGGAACCCCGGTGTCCTACAGCCAGAGGGACATGGACACAAGGGCTCCAGGGATCTTATCCAGCTCTGTAAACACCCGTCATAGGGGAGGGCACTGGTGTCAGGCCACACCATGGGCAGAGACCAGTGGAGCTCAGCTTGCTCACCCCACAACCACCCTGAGCTCACCCCTATCCCTCACTGTCCAGTCCTCCTCAGCTGGTGGGTGCCAGCAATGATCTTGGGATGGAGAAGGTGCCCTGGAGCAACGCTGCTGCTCCTCTCCCAGAACAGACTCACTCTGAACACGTACTATTATAAACTCTAACTTGCCAGATTTGGGATGAACTTGTCTTGGCTGTGTCTGGGTCCATCCATGCCCCTGAATCTTCATTCAGCATCTCCAGGTAACCAAGGCTGGAGCTGGGTCTTTTTTCCAGAGATCCAGGGAAGGGAGATGAACAGCAGTCACTGAAGAGCTGTAGTACAGGTACTGGGTGAGAGCACTTGAGGGTCTATGGAGCTATAATCAAGCCTGTGAGCCTCTGTGTGCCCATGGCATTTTTCCTTTGTGCCATCCCAGTGGAAGCCTTAGGTGGGCAGCACCTGTGCTGCCTTCACATCCTCCTAGTGAGTCACTCAGCAGCTCTTGGGGATGGCTTCAAAACACCAGAGGGCTCAAGGAAACTCCCAAAAGTGCTGGGAGATGCACTGGCAGCAACTGTGGAGGCTGGGAGTTGTCTTCTGTTTCATAAAAGTGAGGCAAGAGGGCCTTGTTGTGAGTGCCAGGGGACATGTGAAGATGAGGAGCAGCTCCTGCTGCATGAGCTGAGCCCTTCCCAGGAGAAGGGATGGGAAAGGCAGGGACTTGGTGCTGCAAAGCACCTGAACGCTGCACTGGTGCCACCCAGGCAAGGCTCAATGCTGTCACCAGGGTTGGAACTGGATGGTCTTTAAGGTTCCAACCCAGACCATTTCATGATATCACTGCTGAGGGCACCATCCAGGTGTGGGCAGCAGCCAGTCCCAGCTCTCAGCCAGCTCCCCATCTCGGTGGGACTGGGATCCCTGGTGCCTGTGTTACCCTTTCTGTGCCCACCTGCACGAAGCTTTTGGCACCTGCTGGGAACCCCCTGGCTCAGTGCTCCAGCCCTGCTTCATTCCCCTCCCAGTCCCAACATGCCAGGTAATGACTCCATGAGTCCTGAGGAATAATCTCTGAAGCTTTCCAGGTGTTATAACCCCTCCTCTTGCAGGCATCTCCTCTGCTCTCAGTCCCAGACCCTCCAGCTCTCACAGCCTCTGGAAAAGCAAACTCATGCCTTGGGTGCCTGTTTTATAACAGATTTTCCTTTTCCAGTCTAGCAGAGCAGTCTCACAGCTGTGCTTCCTGCTCATGCATCTTGTGCACATCCTTTTTAATGATGGAAAGTGCTCCTGGCTGGCTCCTGGGGACAGGCACTGGTGCCAGTGGCAGCCTCAGCCACCCTCAGAGCACAGGGGATGTTTTGGGATTGATTCCCAGCACTAGAGCCCGTTTATTCTCTGCAGGACATACCAGTCTGCAGGGAAACATGTCTCATTATCAATGTCACTGGCATCTCCTCACTCCAAAACTGATCTCTGGGTTACCCACAACTGTTCAGATTATGAAAATAGAGGCACAGAATATGTTCTGTATGCTGTATAGTGGGGTTGGGACTGTCCACACCTAAGGGATACAGGAAAATAGGGAGCTGAGTGTCTCACCCTGCCAGGCATGGGCAGAGCCAGCTTTATAATGGGAATTCATAAAAAATCCCACAAAGGGTCCACAAAAAAAGGGCAAAGCTTCATTTCTGCTCCTCCTGGTGTGGCCACAGGGCAGAGACCCCCATGGACGGGGCTTTTGATAATGTTTCATAGCAAAACATGTTTCAGAAGTGTCCAGAGCTTTAGGGCTGTGTGTTCCCAAGAAGCCATAAACCCTCCTGCACCTGTCCCCCCAAACTTGCAGCACTGCAGCCCCAGCCACGACCCAGAACCCACCCAGCCCTAAGGACCCTGTTGTTTTCCACCCTGTCCTGCTTTGCAGCGTGCTTGTGGAACACATCAAACGTGCCTGGAGGAATGTTTCTGGCCCAGCACCTGCTTTCCCCACGCAGCATTGTTTCCCCAAAGCCCAGGAGAGCAGCAGCAGCTCCACACAGTCTGACTCCTGTCAGAGCCAGCCGGCTCTGTCCTGCTCCGAGGTGGTTGTTTCATCCCAAACTAGCTCATTCTTGCTGCTCTTTTTACTCTTGAGTTTGAAGGAGGGAGGGCAGAACAAAACAGCCCGTGGGGTAAAGTTACCTCCTTAATTAACAAGGCTGAGAGCTTTGCAAAGATTGTGCAGAAGGAGAGAAAAATAAGGAAAACTGGGCAAAACCGGAAAGGCTTGGGTTCAGTTGTCAGACCAATTAACCTAGATCCACACTCTCCCCCTGGATGAATTGCTCTTTACTACGTAATTGCTCGGGCCCAGCTCCTGATTGAGAGAAATTAAAATCAGACACTTAACAAGGCAACCTGGTGTGGAGATGGGAGGCAGGAGCTGCCTGGGGATGCCATTCACAAGACAAAACTCAGAGAGAGCCCAAGCCTGGAGGATCTTGCTGAAATCACCATTATCTGCACCATTTGCACCATCCTGGACTCAAAACATGGCTGGGCTGAGGGGTAATTTGAAAAGGCCCTGGGAGATGGTGAGGGGAGGAAAGCCCTGATTTAGCCAAGCATTTTAGCATCTGCATAATTGCAATGTGGCTGCAGGTCCAGCTCAGCTCAGCTCAGTGTAGGATTTAGATGAAATATGAGGGGTACTCAGTCAGGGACAAAGTGATTTAGGAGCTCTTTTGCCTGAAGAAAAAAATAAAATTCTTTGCAAACCCTTCTTGACTCTGTGTTAAGACCCATCTGCCCAGAGAAGAGGGAAAATTCCACCATTATAGACTTTTAAATCTATACCTAGTGGAAAAAAAAAGCCACTAATCCTGATAAATCAGCCTAGGAAAACCAGCCTGTGCTGTAGCTGAGCATGTTCTTCCATGTGTAGGGCTGATGAGCTCACGTGCAGTGGGAAATTCAGACACAGTGTTTGGGAAAGCTCAGTGGTTTCAATATTAGCTTAAGAGTAGGCAAACATGTTTTGCTGCTGCTGCTGAAGGGGATCTCCTTGTGGGAGCATTGGCCTTTCCCATCCCCTGTGGTTCCACCTGCCTCTTTTCCTGCCTAGGAATTATCTGTGGAGCAAGGGAGGGCTGCAGAAAACCCCAGGCATGGCTGCATCCCCAGCACTGCTGTGCTGAGCTGTGATCACAGCTCTGCTTCACTCTGCTCACCCTCCTGGCTCACCCTCCTGTAATATCTGCATTTCCCCCAGGAATTTTTGGGGTGCTGCTCCTATGTCTGGATTTCAATTTGTTTCCAGCTCTGTGGCCAAGCCCCAGGTGCTGACCCCCATCATGGGCCAAACTCCACAGCAGTCTGTGCTTGCTGTGTAATACAAAGCAGTATCCTTAAAGAAAAAAAAAAAAAAAAAGCCCTGGATACCCCAATTTCAGCAGTTTGAGCTTATTCTGGTGTCTGGTGCCTGCAGTCTCAGCCACACATGTCCCTTGAGCCAGGACAGACACCCCAAAGGGCTGAACTCAGTTAACCCCAGCTTTAACCCATCTGACTCATCCCAGACATTCTTGACATCTGCTTTAATTTTTATTAATGAACCACCTGTCCCAACAGGTCATAAAAACTACCACAGGTAAGGCAGAAAAGGATGAGAATAGCCAAAACCAACTCTACATTTCCAAAGGGAAAACCCCAAAGACTCCAGCAACACGTGTCTAAAGGAAAACCACCGGTGCTCTGGCTGCACCACGTGTATTTATTGACACAGAAAACAGCCACCCTGTGTTTTCCACCTCCAGGCTCAGCCCACAGCCATCAGCACCCTCCAAACATCCCTCGGTGGGATCCAGGAGAGTCTGAAGGGTCCATCCACTCCTGGGCAGTTTCATCTGAGGCTGAAATGGGCTCAGGATTTTCGTGTGAAGGCCCTGGGATTAAATTAAAGAGGATTTAAGCAGATGGTCGGTTCTCTGCTCATCGTAGTTGGCAAAATGGGAACCATATCGTTGAATTGTCTGCCTGCACTAATTAATGTTTGTACAGTGCTCTGTGCTGCAAACCGCTGCCGACGTGCTAACTGCTATCATTAGTATTATTACTGAGCTGTTTATGCCTGTTCCAGTGCTTTCTCTCCTCGTCCCCAAGGGCTTTGCCTCTTTCCTGTGCAGATGTATGGGAAGAGGAATCAGCCCTCTGAGTCTCTGGCTGGCTCTACCCCAGGTCAGATCCTTGTTTTGCTGGTAAAACCTTCCTGCTGTGCCCTCAGCACCAGCTCCACGGTGAGGGCAGGAGCTGCCAAGGACCAGGAGGTTCTGCCCAGAGATGGGGTTTAGCATCATCCTGCCCAGCCCTGGCTGAGGTGGTTGTTTCAGTGCCCCTCCTGATTACAAAATGGATGTTGCTTCCCTTCGTGTTCCCACAGGGAAAAGCTTTTTTTGTGCTCTTAGGGGCTCTTTGCATCCTTCTCTGTCACTGCATGGCAAAGGGTTTTGTAGGGGAAGGGAGGGATCACTCATCCTTCCTAATGACCTGAGAGGAGACTGAGGAGCAGAGGAGTTCAGTGATGGATGAGCTCAGCCATGCTCCACGACAGGCCCTTGTCCCTGTGCAATAACCGAGCAGTGACGTCTGCTGCCACCGGCAGAAGGGACACTGCATTCCCTACAAATAACCATCCTGCAAGACAGCCTTCTGCAAAGCTGAAGGATGGCTTCTCCCCTTCCTGCCCAGTGAAGCTTTGAGCCGAGAAGCAGCTCACCAGAAATGAGGGATGCTGCCTCTGGAAAGCAGTGAAAGGACAACCATCTGCTCACGGGTGCACAGAGCAGCAAACAGTCCCCACAGACACACTGAAACCTCAGAGATCATGGAATCATGGAATGGCCTGGGTTGGAAGGGACCTTAAAGGTCACGGGGTACTAGTCTCCTTCCATGGCAGGGGCACCTTCCACTAGACCAGGGTGCTCCAAGCCCTGTCCAACCTGGCCTTGGACACTCCCAAGGATGGGGCAGCCACAGCTGCCCTGGGCTGTTCCAGTTCCAGTCCCTCACCACTCCAGGCAGGTCTTTGACCTGATCAATGTTTCCAAGACCCTTCTTGGAAACCCTTGGCTCAATTAACCCGACCAGACAGAACATTCCTGACCATCCCCCCTGGCATCTTTTGGATACCAGAGTGGTTTTTGTGACTTGATCGGCAAAGAAACTGCCCCAAAGAAGAAACTGGGGCAGTCCCTGAGAGTACTGTATTCAAATGAAATACAGAATGCAGGGAGCCAGGTATCCAGCTTACTACAGTGACATGGCAGGCAGCATTCCCAGCCTTGCTCCCTCAGGGTGAGGAAGGGTCACTGCCCAAACACTGAGACAACTTGGCTGAGGATTGATGTCATGGTTCCAAAGGGAAGTTTAGGATGTGAATCATCCTTGTTTTTCCCCCACAGCAAATGCATGAGATGAAACGAGATTCAGAAAGTTAGATGTGGGATGCAGGCAGAGCAGACAGCTCCTGGAGTGAGAACAGGGATTACTCCAGCCAGGACAGGCCCCTCTCTTGCCCTGAGCCAGGCTGCATTTTCTTTGCAGAGGTTGTTTAGCCCAAACAAAGAATTGCAGAGAAAAACAGCTCCGGCAAGCAGGCGATCAACATTTTCTGCGTGGTTTGAATTATCCATGACTTTTGACCCAAGATTAAATCTAGTGTGTAACTGGTGGTTATATATTGAGTCATATGAGCAGCCTAATCGCAGAAACCCCACGTTCTCCAAACAGCCTGAACCCCGTCAGGGCCGACTGCGAGCCACTCACGTTTCCCAGCCAAAGCACCCTGCAGCTTTTGCATCATCCTTTTAATTCAACACTTACAAAGCATTTTTTTCATCCCACCGGTATCTCAAGCCCAGAACAAAACAAACCCAGTGGCAGTGTGAGCAGCCAGCCCAAGGAAGCCAGATTGCCCAGGAAGTTTGGCCTCTGGGCGGCTGCTCTGGTGTCTGGTAGAGGGCTGGGCTCACGATGCAGCGTTTTTCTCAGCAGGAGCTGTCTCTCCTCTCCATCCTCCATCAGCAATTCTCCCGATGCGCATAGAAATTGCCTTTTGACTTCTACCTCCAGTGTAATTTGGGTGAAAATGAGCACAGGAGTTGGGAAGGGTTAGTGGGGGGTATGTGGCATGAAAAGGGGCTCTCCTGGAGTGCGACACCGGCTTTGACACCCACTGTGAACGCAACAGGGCTTGGCACAGCATGGACCTGGATCTCCCCAAACTAATTTTTAGCTGTTTGCACCTGCCTTTCCTCTCCTTAGGGCTGTGGGAGGCTGAACTGCTTCACCTCTCCCAGAGAGCCTGGCTAAGAGCCGTGAAAGGCTGTTATCAGCCACAGGGATCGGGTTATCACCACTGCCAGCACAATCCAGAGGGCTCATGGGGTATTTCCCAGAAATGGTGGCTGCGATGGGGCTGGCACAGCCCTTGTGTGCTGGAACTCTTTGCCATTCCTCTGCCCAGCCAACCTGGGGACCTGGGGAGTACCAAAAATGGGGATGATTCAGGGTCTGCCCAATCTCTTGGGTGAGTGGGAAGTGTGTTGGAAGATGCTTGCATTGTGCAGGGGGTTCCCTTGAGCTCACACACACCGGGTTGGCAGTGGGGACCTTGCAGGAACAGGGCAGTGAGGGATGCACAGGGCCAAGGAGGGAGTAGGGTGAGGGTCTCACAGACTCAGATCCATGCTCAGGGCTGGTGGAGAGACACCCAGCTTTTTGCAGCAAGGATAAACTAAGGCTAAATCTTCTCTTTCCTCCTGCAATAACTCACTGGCTGGTAGCAACCCAGCTGGAAGAGCATGACCTCAGCACGGGTTGGTTGTCAGTCTGGTATGGAGCTGCTCAAGAGGCATTTCATCACCAAAGGCTCTTTGTCTGGAAAGCCAACCACTATCTCAAACTGTCCCAGGAGGGATCCTGGTGATGCTGTCCCAGGTTTAGAAGAGGGACAGCTCCATCCTGACAGCCCCAGAACCCAGCTGGGGTCCCCAGAGGAAAGAGATCCCCAGCAGTTCCCCAGGCAGCGCTGGCTTCAGTGTGACCCCACACATCCCACCACTTCAGTGTCCCCCCAGCTCATGGCAGACCCCAAATCTGCACACCTGATCCCACTGCAGGGACCTCTCTATATCCCTTCATGTTGATCCCACCCCCCAGGAGAATGCCCAGTTCCTTGCTGGTCTGAACTGGTGCAGGCATCAGTGCTGGGCTTTCACCTGCTCTCAGTCAAGGTGGTTCTGCATCACTTTGCAGTGAAAATAAAGAAACAGCTGGAGGGGGAAAATTCCTGGTTAGTAAACAGAGCTGAGCAACGACAGACCTCTCACCCAGGAGGGGAGGAGGAGGGCAGAGACAGTCTGGGAGAACCCAGGGTTGGATTTCAACACTCTGCAGAAGACAAGATGCTTGGACTGAATGTATTTAATTGTCTGGGTTGCAGCCCTGTGAGTGGCTGTTTGGTCTGGCCACAGAGCCCTGCATGGATAAGGAGGAGCTGGATGGGAAGGGAGCAGTGGCAGTAGAAAAATGAGAAGTTGGGATTTGGGGTTGGTCCTTGAGGCTGGCTTTGCCCTCTCCCCTCCCTGCCTCCCTGCAGAGGAGGGCAGTGGTGTAAGGAGAAGAGGTGTCTGGGTGCCAGGGGTGTCTCAGATCCCAGGTATTCGAGAGCCTCATATTTTCACAGCTTTGTGTTATTGCTGAACGACTTCCCTGAGTCCAACACCACATCTGCTGCCACTCCACATGACTTGCTTTGTCTTTGGGTCACCTGGTGTATCCCGTGGCAGTGCCAGCTCCTACCATGTCCCTCCTGGATGTGGCAGATGAGCAAACTTCTGAACTAGAGGCAAAAATTTGCATTTTAAATTCTCATGTCTGTTTTTTCCAGGAGGGGAATGGGTGACTGAACACATGCACACTGTCACCTGTCATGTGGATGCCACCGCTGTCCTCAGAGGACACTTCTCTGACCTCAGAGCTTTGTCCTGCATGGCCAGGTAAGGTCACGCTGGACTAATGCCGGGGTTCCTTTGGTGCTGGCTGTGACAGCTCAGTCCTGCTCCACCATAAATCATAAATCCCTGCCAGCACTCAGGGACCCGTCCCCGGGGAGGGCAACAGTTCAGCCCTGAGGCAGTAAAAACAAAGATTGTGTTTTTCACAGGGACAATGTCATCCAGAGGCACAAAGGAGACCCTGGAGCAGGGGGTGCTGGCACTGCAGCAACTCGGGGCGGCACCAATCCAGCCGGACTCGTGCAGGGACAACTCGGGGCACAAACCTTTGGCAGGGCAGATATTCCCTGCTGAATTCGCTCCCTGACCTGACTTCTGCATGAATCCTCATGTCAGCACATGGAAAAGGAGCTGAGCAGGGCAATGGGGACACAGGGCAGGAATATGTCTTGTTTGGGGGTTTAAGGAAATGTTGGGTATTCCTGCCCTGCAGAGGGACTGTGGCCAAAGGGGACGGGGATGGAGCTGCCTTGGGTGTCCCCGCTCCTTCCCTGACCCCTTTCCCAGTTCTGTGCTTTTCAAACCCTAGTGTTCCTAGCCCCATAGCAGCCCCTGGCCTGTGGGGACCTGTCTTCACTCAGCCTCGGTTGAGCTCAGCCAGGAGAAGGATTTGGGGAGATTTGGGGGATATTTTGGACCAAATACCACAAGACACACAAATAGCCTCACCCTGGCTTTCCATGGTACAGGCAGTTGAGATCAGGTTCAGTTTCCCTAGTAAACTCCTGAGGTCCCCACAGCAGAAATTATGTGGGAATCTTGATTTTCTTTTAAAAAACCCACCTGTTTCCCTGCTGTGACAACTGCCACAGGAAGCCCAAGACTGCAAAAGGTGGTATGAATTTTTCAGTGAAGAGATTAAATGGGATCTCAGCACGCAAAAGGGGCAGAAAACCACGGAGTGTGAGCAAAAGTGGCACATGGGAGTTACTGGCACAATCCAAGGATTTGCGGGAAACGCTGCAGGTGCCTGTGTGCCCTCACGTGCACCAGCGTGGCAGGACCGTGTGATTTCTCATCACTGGCCGCTCACAATCTCTTCCACAGGAACCAGGCAGATTATTTCTCCATTTGTGGGTGTGGGAGGTTGATAAGGAGCAGGGGCAGGAAGCAGGGAGACTGGGTTTTTTGTCCTTGGGGTTGTCCCCGGGCTGGTGGTGGGTGACAACAAAGTGCCAGATCCCCTCCTGCCATCTGGGGTTGTAGTGATTCACTTTTTCTTTCTAGAAATCTCCCTTTCTACACCATAGGAACAAAATACCCTTATCATCTGCTGCCTGCCCACCTCATGGCTGATATATCAAGCAGTGAACCACTGCCAGCCCTGTGTGGGGAAAGACTGCCCAGAGTTCTTTCTGATTTTGGTGCAGGGTCACATTGTCCCTAGTTTCTGTGACTCAGAGTCCCCTGATCCCTTAGTAAGGACCAACCGAACCTGCTTGTGGATATGGGATTCAACCCTATTTTCCTCCATTTTATGAGCTGCAAGCCCCAGCTGCTCCCTGCCCTCCTGTCCCCAGCCTTGTCCCCACAGCACAGTCCAGGGCTGCTCCTTGGTGGCCATGAGCTGTGTTTTAGAGGTGAGACAAAGTGCAGGCACCTGGATTCCTTATTATTCCTTATTCCTGGTTTTCTAGTTCAGTGCCCTGTACTACCCAGGGCAACAGTCACATTTTTCATGGACCAGCACCACAAAGTCCCTGATCTCTCTGGGCTCCCCAGCACGTGAGCCGAGGTGAGAGCCAGGAGAGTTTCCAGCTGAAGGCTGAGTGAGAGCTGCTCATCCTCACTTGTGCTCCCAGGGGAGCTTCCCCAGCCAGCCTGGGGACAGCTTTGGGATCTGCTAACAAAGGACAAAATGGGAAGAATGCAAAGGAGCAGTGAAATTGCCCGGGGTGTCAGAGCATGGTCCCTACTCCTGCCACAGGCAGGAGGCTGTAACATCCCAGGAACAGCCTGAAGGTCCCGTTCCAGCTCCCAAACTGAAAACAAAAGTGCGTCTTGTTCCCATCCTGTTTTCAAAGCCAGAAAGGTCGGGGCCGTTTGAGCCCTGCCAGGCTGGGCAGCACTGCCAGCTCCCGTCGCCTGCCCTGACCTCGGCTCCAGCAGGGACAGAAGTGTCCCACTGCTCCTCCTGGACATGGCTCCTCGCCAGGATGGCGACAGCTGGGGGTGTCCCCAAAAGTCTGTGTTTGGAGAATCACGCACCCAAGTTCATGTTCTTGTTCCTGCTCCCTGCACTGTGTCAGGAGAGGGAAGGGAAGAAAGATGTGGAGCTGCTGGAGCAGGTCCAGAGAAGGCCACCAAAGTGCTCCAAGGGCTGGAGCAGCTCTGCTATGGGGACAGCTGGGAATGTTCAGCCTGGAGAACAGAAGGTGACAGCGAGACCTTAGAATCCCTTCCAGTGCCCAAAGGGGCTCCAAAAGAGCTGGAGAGGGACTTTGCATAAGAGCATGGAGTGACAGGACAAGGGGGAATGGCTTCCCACTGACAAAGGGCAAGGTTAGATGGGATATTGGGAAGAAATCCTTCCCTGTGAGGGTGGGGAGGCCCTGGCACAGGTTGTCCAGAGAAGCTGTGGCTGCCCCATCCCTGGAAGTGTCCAAGACCAGGTTAGATGGGGCTTGGAGCAATCTGGGATAGTGGAAGGTGTCCCTGCACATGGCAGGGGGTTGGAACTGGATGACTTTTAAAGTCCTTTCTAATCCGGGCCGTTCCATAGTTCTGTGGGTGGGAATGCTATGTCCAGAAGGACATACTATGGAACCCCTGTGGAGCACATCTCCAAAGCCTTCAAACCCCTCCTGCAAAACACCATCAGCTCCTGGGATTTTCCCTGCTGCTGTGAAGGGACTTCCTAATTCACCTCCAAATTCCCCAAGCCCTGAGAAGGCTTTGTTTTCATTAAATACAGCCATCATTAGTGGGGCTGGTGCTGCTGACATCGAGAGCTCCGTGGGCAGCCATCCTGCTGGGATGGGTTGAGAGGAATGGAAAGGATCCATATGTCATGAAGAGCAGCATGGACCTGCCAATGCCATGTCAGGCAATGAATGATCTCTGAATGATCTCACTCATCCCTGTGCCTGCACTGCTGCTGCCTGCTCAGCGGAGATTATTAGCAGGGAAAATCGTTAGGCACAGGGCTGGGAGCTCAAGGGACACGCGAGTGCCTCTGTCACTTGGAAATCAATCCCAGCCATCCGCCCAAGCCGAGCTTCCTCCAGCCCAGCTCGAAATGACAGCAGTTTCACTTCGCTTCACCTGGGAAGAGGAGGAGGGGTGGTTTCTCCTGGTCTGGTGCTCAGTGGGATTTGCTGCGTTCCTGATCCAGAGCAAACAGCTGTGTTTTGCCCATGGACCTCAGCTACAGCCAGCACCCACAGCCAAGCCCTGGGAAGAAAATTCTGTGGAGGCAGAGTTTTGGGCTTTAAAGCCAGAAACTGGAAGAGACTGGGAGGATGTCATGAAGGGGCATCACGACCTGCTCACTCCCTCTCTATCCAGGGGTCAAAAGAGGGCACAGGGACCTGTGGGTTGAACAGACAAAGCTGTTAGCACACCATGGAACTCTTATTCTGAGGGATAGTTGCCCTGCTTGACCTTGCAGAAAGCAGAAGGTTTTTGGGCACCCCATGCCTGTTGTTAGGGAGCAGCACACCCGACAGCCAGGTCCCTACGAGCACCCTGTGTCTCCGAGGCAGATTTGGCATTCTTGCTTACAGCATATTGACATTCATTTTGACCTTTTGAATCACAAGGATGTTCTGTCCTTCCCAGCCAAGTACAGTCTGGATAGCCCGTGGGTGGATTATACTGTATATACAGTGCTGCAAATAGGGAGCTGGCAGAAAAGAAGTGTTTGTGTGCTCGCAGGGGTGCGGTGGTGCTGGGATGAGGACAGGGAGCTGCTGCCAGCTCCCAGTTTTCCTGCCAGGATGCCCGAGCGGATGTGGCACCAGGGGAAGAGGACGGTGATGGTGGCAGGAGAAATGCCAGCTGCTGTTTTGGTGGGGGAGAAGGGATCCTGCTAAAGCGGGAGCCGCCTCCTCGCCAGCAGCTCCGACTGCCGCCGGATCCCCGCACTTCCCGTCCTCTATCTAATTGCGGCTTTTGCTTTGAGGGAACATGAAGAACTGCAATTAGGAGACAACATACAAAATCAGCCACGAGCGCCCAGCTGGCTCCCGAGGACACTGCTCTGGGTGATCTTGGCCACCCAAATTCCCCTCTGGGCAGCAGAAGAGGCAGTTTTGGTACAAAACCTACCCCAGCCCCAAAAGCTCAAGCTGGTACAACAGGTAGGATGTTCCCAAAGGTGAAAAATTAACACCTAACCCAGGCCCTGGTGCAGACCACATCCTGTGCCCCGGGATGGCAGCACTAGCAGGGAATGGAGCACAGAGTGGGGTGCAGGTGCATGAATTTGGGGGGCATCATGCCCATTACCCATTCCCTGCACAACCCTTAGGAGCTGGAACAGGTCCCTGGCTGGGGCTGCCTCCTCCCTGCCCTCTGCAGTTTTGGCAGAGAGCTCCCAAGCCTGGCCAGCAAGCAGGCTTTGCCACAGAGCCAGCTCCATACAAGACTGTCACAGCCCGGATCTGGCTACCCTGCAGTCCCCATGGCGCCAGGAAGGCCATTGGCTTCATGCTCCCAGCCCAGATGCGTCACTTATCTCTCCCCTTTCTTGCCCTGACGCATTTTTTCCTCTCTCTCCTTTCCCAGTCAGCTCATAGGACTGTTATCTCAAACCCCAAGCCACCCTTTCCCAAGGCAAACTCAGCACCATCTTTTGCAAACTCATTTCTAGGAGCTTGTTATTACATGAAGGGCACAAGTGACAACCTGGCAGCCAAACTCTTTGCCCAGCATCTTTATGCCACATGGATGTCCTCAAACCCCTCCCAGCCACCAAGGCAGGAGAACTAATTCAAGGGGTGCTGCTCTGAGAACAAGGTTTGCACTTGGCAGTTGTGGAGAAGAAGGGAAAAGCAACTGAGGTGCAGAGGCCAGAGTTGAGCTGGGAGCTGTGGGATGGGATGGGATGGGATGGATGGGATGGATTGGGTGCACAGGCTGTGCTGATGCTGCCTCAAACCCACATGTCTGTGAGCATGAGCAGAGTGGGAATGCTGCAGCTGGCTGCTCAATACATCCTGCAGCATGGAGCAATTATCAGCAGCCATTCCAGGTGCCAGATGGGGTGCAGGGAGAGAAGCACCGTGCTCCTGCCTTGTTCAAATGCCGTCACTGCTGCCAGACCAGCCTCGTGCACTTGAGCAGCCTCAATCTGAGGTGCTGGATCCTCGGGTCTTGCAGAGTGTTTGTTGGTGGAGGAGAAATCAATGCCCAGTCAGGAGTTCCTGCCACGTGGCTGCTTCATCCAACCCATTGTGTGGGGGGAGAGGGTGCTGCTTGCTGCTGTCCTGGCCGCTGAGTGTCCTGGCAGGATGGAGCAGCTCTGCCTGATGGAACAGTGTGGGGAGGCTGTGACAAACCCTGCTGTTTCAATGGCATTGCCCAAAACCAGGGACACCACCAGAACACACACAGCTCATCACACTCGGAGCAGCAACTGCACAGTGACAAAGCAACCTGGCAAACCAGCACTGTGGTCAGGGGACCCTCAGCGTGCGGACTTTGCTTCAGGTGCCCAGATCCAGCCTGATCTGGCCTTTTCTGGCTCACAGGAGCCACTTTCCAGCCCTGAAATAGCAACTCAGATGATGCTTTCAGCAGCTGGGGATGATGATGCAAAAATACTCGTTATCCAGCAGGAACAATTAGACTTATGGCAATTATCTTTGCAGTTGCTGAGAGATGCCGGAATGGGCCGGCCAGCAGCCAGGTCCTGGTTTAATCCCTGCGTGGGAGACATGCAGTGCCCAGCCTTGCCAGCAGCTGCCATTGCCATGGAGGGCAGTGGGAGCATCCCAAAATCTTCCTGAAGTACCAGGAGGGCTGGTTTTGCATGGGAGTGAGGGCGAGGAGGGGTCATGTTTACCTGAATGCCAAATGCTCTAATGACATTTGTTTGCTTTTGGATCAATGATGAATGAGCTGAGCCACACTGAGGTAAGAGGAGAGTGTTAGGGATGGAAATGCTTTGAGTGATTCTCTGGCCTCCCTCTCTGCTGGATGCCCCCACAGGAAAAGCCAGGGCTCAGCTAATTCACAAAATAGAAATGGGCAAAAGCTGAGTCCAGGTTTGATCGAGCCATGGGCACTCAGTGGTCACTGAGATGGGCATCAGCTGCTGAGCAGGGCTGTAGGGCATATTTCCTGGGGGAAAAAAGGCTTGGTTTTGGCTGAGAAATGCCCATGGGGTAAAGGCAGGAAGGACAAATTCATTCATTTCTCAAGTCAGAACAACAAGGAGGGTATTTCTTTTTCCCCTTGATATTGTTGAAAACTTTATTTTTATTCCCCTGCAGCTGCTTGGAGTCAACCCCCCAAATCAATCCAGCCCAAATAAACAACTCCTCCTTGGATAAATCAGTGTGCAGCCAGGACGGAGAGAAAGCTTTTGGGCAGGATGGGACATGGCTGAACATTGGATTGCCAACTCAAGGAATGCCTGGAAGTGAGGGAGTAGGAGCTGGAGCAATACTGGAAGCCTGCTCTGGGAAACTTATAATGAACACTTTATCTGAAACAAAAATGTCACCACATCCTGGCCTTGGCCACAAGAGTCAGCAAACTTCCCAGGAAAGTTTAGCTACTTGGTCATCAAAACCTCCCTGATATGCCTTGTTTATTAGCAGCTAAACATTAAGCCCTTGGCAAACAGGGATCCTTGGGGCCGGAGACATGTGACTACAACAAGCCACTCGTGGTTGCCAGTGCCAGAACCTGGTAGGAGCTGCTGGTGTGTCTGAGGAGGGCGATAGGCTACTCCAGGTGGGGAATGGCAGCGTCCTGGAGATGCCCAGGGCTCACAAAGCCCAGGGTCAGGAGGAGAAAGGCTCAGCAAAACACTGCATTTGCCATGGCCCTGCAGAAATGCACCATTACCCAGGTCAGGAGAAGGATTAAATGGTTTCTCAGGGGAGCCAGAGGGAGACTTCTTCACCTCCCAATATGTGTCTCTCATGGTGCCAGTGTTGCCCCAGAAACCCACTGCTCTGCTGTGTAAAATTATTCTTTAAGGACACCTGACTGATCTTGCAAAGCCCATATAAATTTTGTCTCATTTCAGTAATTAGGCCAATTATAGCAAAATGTTGTTTGCAATTCAAGTGAAGGATGGGCTAAAATCTTAACCAGATGCTTTTTCTGTGGTGCCAAAACAAAGTCTGAACAAAGCTCCTTTCCTCTCCCTCTGTGTTAAGTAACCCTAGAGAAACATTTTGAAGGGCTTCAGCATCAGGTAATGGCTTTTTCTGCCACGCTTGAAGGGACCCTGACAAACACACAAACAAAGCCTGACCCACTTTAGGAGAGTAAGGACTGACTCCAAGAAAGGGAGCTGGGATTTCATTAATGTCCTTAATGTGGCCCCATTAGGGAGAGTCTACTATGTGCATCCAGGTAAATTTATCTGTCCTCTGTGACACCCACAGTGTCCTTATGCAGGGCAGTGGTGTCCTGGGATCCATGGATGCACAAGCACAGGGATACAAGAGCACAGGGATGCATCCAGGGATGCATGCAGGAATGTACAAACACACACAGATGTGTGTGCACAACGATGCACACATGTGCTGTCCCAATCCAACACCTTCCCACCATGCTGGATATGCATCCAGGAGCTCAGGAGAGAAATCTTTACCTGGCTGAGCCTTGGCCTCCAGTGCAGGCTCTTGCAGCATTGCTTCAAGGCCACGATTCCAGACTGAGAGTGAAACTGCTGCAGCCTCATGTTGTTGGCAGCACGTGTTCGGAGCCTCGCTCATAATTTGTAAATAATGGCAGGGACGTTGCTGACTCACCACACTGCAGCAAGAGCCAGCAGGGATCCAGGGCTGCTTTTGCCCAGTGGTGACAAGGGCACTTCCCCCTGCAGGCGTAGGTTTCCTCAGGGACACCCCGAATTCACACTCCAAGCTCCTGCCTTGCTCCTGCAAGGTGACTTTTGCCCCTTTGTCCCGTGTGGAAAACAGCCTGGAGTGTTCAAGCCTGGCTGTGGGATGGTCTTGTGGGATTCTGCAGGGACTGGTGGCTCCCAGGACTCAGCACTCTTGGGATGCTGCACAGGCACAGAGGTGTCCAGCGGAGACAGTGAGCTCCAGAGCCACCTGCAGCTGGAGCTGGGCCAGGCTTTGGTGCATGTTTTCCTCGATCCATGTTTCTGCGTAGCTGATCTTGTGCAAGAAGCCCTCGGTGCTCTCTCTGCCCACGCAATGGGCAGGCTGCCTTCCCTGGGGTGGCCTGAGCCAGCCTCCATGTTTGGTCAGCAGTGGGGTCACTGTCACTGGACACTCCCTGTGGCCTTGAATCATCCCCACTCACCTCCCGAGGCTTGGAGCACCAAAGCACTGGCCTCCATGGCCAGGCCAATGCCCTGTTGTGACACCCAAACTGGTACTACAGGCAACCTGGCCAAGCCTCCTGTGCCACCTCTTGTCTCAGGCTCTGTCCTGCATGCTGGACTCTCCTCAAGGGTGGCATGTCCCAGGTCATGGGATGATGGCCCTCCTCCCATGGCAGCCCAGCTTCCCCTGCAGCCAGCGACTCCAGGAGGCATTGGGGTGATGTGGATGTCTTTGGTGCTGCTTGTTTGGATCTTAAATCTCACCTGCAGCACCAGCATCTCTGGGATCATGTGGGAGTGCAAGGCTGAGTGTTTGGGGCAGCCAGACTTCCAGGGCCTAAATCCCTCTTGTGAAACACAGTTTCAAAAGATGAAGCTTAGCTTATGATACCCCACCCATGAGAAGAATGAGACCCAGGGTCTGAAATGGTCCCAGGAGTCAAGTCAAAACAGAGCCCAAGACCAAATTCACATCTGATCAAAATTAGGGAGATCATAGCCACAAACCTGAGCAGTTGTAGGATCACAGCCATGACCTAACAAAAAGGTGCCCTGACCAGAGCCAAGGGCTAGAGCTGTAACTTCTCATTCCTATCACTCCCTCCCAGGTGACCACAACCCTGACAGCACCTCCCCAACTGAGCAATACAGACTTATCCCACCACAGCAGCTTAGCAAGACTGAATCAGAAAATTCAGCTGATAATGCAGTGCAGGAGCAGGAGGAAGAGATAAAGTTCAACCTGGTGATAGCCACATAGTAAAAAACGATAACAGAGCTGGTGGCAACAGCACAACAAGCTCCAGATGGTCCAACAGCAAGAAGCGGAGTGAAATGTCAGACCATCAATATAAAAACATCAAGTCATTCTAAAGAAATAGTGAAAGGCACAGAGTCACCTGGTGCTGAATTAAATAACTGGTGGTAAATACCTCAAAAGTTCCCTTTGGAAGAGGACAAGAGGTACAATCTGTACAGAAATGACAGGAGAAGAAAGAATAACATTGGTATCATAAAGAAACAGGCAATAACAAAAGATACTCTGGATACGGATTATTTGATCAGCTGGGTTTTAGGATAATGGGTTAATGAAATGTCTGAGTGAGCAATGAATGTACACAGAAAATCAGATGGTTTGGAAACATTCAGACATTTCAGACCCTGCCTGTCCAGCAAGTGATTTGTACAAAGAGCCACAATTAAATTGAGGAACAGGTCGATCATTTGCACTTCGTGTTTATTACCAAATCCAGGGGGAAATTATTAATTTCATTCATCACTAAGTGTCTTTGTTCATGTTTAGCTGCCTCACATGGACTTTTCACAGGTTGCTCATTCAAACCCTTCTGCTGAGGAACTGATAGCCGGTTAAAAAATCAGAATGAAAATTAAGGAGAACTGCAACCCAGAATTGCAACCAGCTCCTCCTGAGAACAGCAGATGGGCTGACACAGCCCTCCCATCTGAGATGGAGACCCCAACACAAGTGCAAAGAGATTTGGAAGGAACTGCACTACAAGGTCATAAAGGTCACCAAAGTCACCCCCTTGGGACAAAGGTCTCACAGCTTGGAGCTCCTGCAGCCCTCACTAGGGATATGAACACACTGTCATGCTACAGACCACAGCTCTACTGTGCCCTAGTGCAGGCTGACACCACACAGTCTCATCTGACCAATTCTTTACCAGCATCTTCAGTGGTGGAGGAGCCTTTTGAACTTAAACCAGATTGTGAAACACCTTTGGTGTCCTCTGGACTTGCCACAAGGCATGACAAGCCCCAAAGGACAGAGGTGGGTCACCTGGGGGAGCTGGAGGAGTTGTTCCCACAAGGAAGAGAAGGCAAGAGGCAGGGACAGACCAACTATTGTTCCAGAACTTTAGGAACACGAGACTCCAAATGGGAATGGAAAGGCAAAAAAGAAATGCTGATTGACAGCACTTTAGGTACTGAATGGTATCTGCATGCTGTAACCTGCTGGAACAACTGCCTGACTCAACCATCAGAGGCAGGCATCCAGCAGCCCAGCAATTATTGCTGCCCTCCTCCAGAAAGCCAAGGGGAGAATTAAAACCAGCACAGTACTGAGGGAAGTGTCCCCCATGGAGCCTGAATCAACTCTTGCTTTAGAAACAGCACTTAAAAAGAGGCAGAAATGAACCTCTTGGCTCAGCCCCATCTGAAGGACACAGCATTCTGTGCCTCCTGCTTGGCTCAGTCAAGGGCCATAAATACCACCAGCCTTCCCACAGGGATCTGCTCAGCGGAACCTGGGCTGCCCCAGGCTCTTTTACACATTCCAGCATCAGTTACCAAACCAGGATCTATTCCTGACAGTAGGAACAAAGTGAGCGATTGCATCTGCTATATTTAGAGCAAACAGCCAATACTCACCATTTAAATGGTTGCCAGCATTCTCATTAGATGTATAAATAGCCTCTGTTTGTTTTCAGAAAGAAATTGTTTTAAAAAAGAAAATTGCCTTCCCAGTCATCCTCAGCCTATAACCATTGAGCAGGGAGGCCTATTTCAAATGAAAAATTAAATCATGTGTTTTGTCTAAGCCAAACCAGGAATAAAAGCTCTCAACTGTGGTTGGTATTATCCATGCTGTGATGCTTTGTGTGGGTACAGGGGTTTGAACACAAGGGCAGCACTTCACCGAAGCAAATTGAAGCTGCTTGGTGCAGAGGGGCATCACTCTCCCTCTCCCAGCCTTGACCAGTTACCATCCTGAGCCACCTCTTCCCCCTGCAGGTCAGTCACACCAGAGCTCCATTTCTTCACAGAATCTCAGAATGGTTTGGGTTGGAAAGGACTTTAAAGATCTTCTGCTTCCAATTCCCTGCCATGGGCAGGGACACCTCCTGCTAGACCAGGTTGCTTCAAACTTTGTCCAACCTGGCTTTGGACACTTCGAGGGATCCAGGGGACAGCCAAGCTTCTCTGGGCAGCCTGTGCCAGGGCCTCACCTTCAGAGGGAAGAATTCTGTCCTAATATCCAAGGTGACTCTGCCCCCTGGCAATAGGAAACCATTCCCCCTTGTCCTGCCACTCCAGCCCTTGTCCAAAGTCCCTCTCCAGCTCTCCTGGAGCCCCTTTAGGCAGTGGAAGGGGCACTGAGGTCTCCCCAGAGTTCTCTCTTCTCCAGGCTGAGCACCCCCAGCTCTCTCAGCCTTCTCCCCCTTCTTCTCCCTCTCCCAGCTTCACAGCTGTCCCAGCCCTGACATCATACTTCTGTTCTTCCCCTAGATTCCTCCAGTCTCCAGCCCAGGCTCTCATCCAACACTCCAGCTTGCTTTCCCTCCAACTGATGCTGGCCATGCTTCCTCCCTTGAGCAGAAAGTCTGGTCCCACGTAAACACCTGTCCTTGAGACATTTCAAGGATCACATCCCCCTCATCCAGCCCATATCATTCCCATTTGCATTAAAGTCAAACTGAGGACACCAAATAACAAAAAACATGGTGGAAAGCTGGGATATAAAAGACATCAAAACCCTGCTGTGGTTATTTATACAGAACAATGCAGTATTTCAGATATGGCTTGAAAGAGAGGGATGTATAGAGACTTGGGACACCAATCCAAGTGAGCTGAGGGGTTGGGAGGCATGACCAGCTCACAGGCATCTCCTGGGATCTCCTGGGTGGTTCCTGGGATCCCTGGATGGTTAATGGGATCTCTGGATGGTTACTGGGACACATGGATGTCTTCTGGGACCTCTAGGTGGTTTGTGTGGTCACTGAATGGCTCCTGGGACACCTGGATAGGTACCTGGCACCCCTTCTCCTCACCCTGTCCTTGGGGTGCAGGACTCCACAATCTCTCCTTCCTCCAACCCCCCCTCCTGTGTGGGGCTCAGATGGGATCATTTGGGGGGTGTAAGGGGAGGATTCCTGGGGATCACAGGGGGATCACTGAGAGGTGCAGGGGGGATCACTGGAGTGGGGGTGTTGGGGGAAACAATAGGGGGGCACAGGGAGGGATCACTGTGGGTCTCAGGGGGATCACTGGGAGTCCAGGGAAATCACTGGAAGTTTCAGGAAGGATGACTGGGAGGGTCTCAGAGGGATCACTGGGGATTTCAGGAGGAATCACTGGGAGAGTCTCAGGCAGATCTCTAGGGGGTCTCAGAGGGATCACTGGGGGTTTCAGGAGGGATCGCTGGAAGTTTCAGCGGGACCACTGGAGGTTTCAGGAGGGATCACTGGGGCACAGGCGGGATCACTGTGGAGGCATCTGGGGAATCACTGGAGGCTTCAGGACGGATCACCGGGGTCTCAGCAGGATCAGTGGGGGTTTCAGGAGGGATCACTGGAGCTTTCAGGAGGGATCACTGGAGCTTTCAGGAAGGATCACAGAGGCAGAGGGAGAATTACCATGGAGGCATTTCGGGGGACCACTGGAAATTTCAGGAGGGATCACTGGAGCTTTCAGGGGAACTACTGGAAGTTTCATGGGGATCACCAGGGTCTCAGCGGGATCACAGTCCGGCTGCAGGACACAGCCGCACTCCCCGGCCCGGCTCCAGCCCCTCTGAGGGCCGTGAGGCGGAGCCATGGCGGGCCCGCCCCGCCCCGCTCCGTCACTGCCGGGCCCGCCATGGCGTCCGGGCCCGCGGGCCGCGCCGCTGAGGAGCCGCCGCCGCCAGAGCCGCCCGCCGAGCAGAAGCCGCCGCCGCTGCCGCCCGCGCAGGAGGAATTCTCCTTCCTGCCGCTCGTCCACGACATCATCAAATGGTAACGGCGGGCACGGCCACCGCCACCCCCCGCCCCTCTCGGGCCCTTCCGCAGCCGCCCCCCTCGGACGGTGCTGCCTCACACCAGAGCCCTCGGGGGTCTGCGTGAGGAGCAGGGCTAAGGGGTGTCCTCGGCAGTGATGTTCTCCCAGTTACAGCATCCTCGGGGATGCCCTGGATAGGGAATGAGGCGATGGGATGTCCCTTCTAGTGATGCTCACTCGGTTCCCGGCATCCCCAGGATGCTCTGGATGGGGAGCACGGCAGTGGGGTTCCCCCTCGAGTGATGTTCTGCCAACCACAGCATCTGCCCTGAGCAGGGAGCAGGGTTAGGGAGTTCCTCTAAGTTATTTTCTCATCCTTAGCATCCTCATAATGCAGGGAACTGAACAGGGAGCTGGGCTATTGGCCCTCCCAGCCTCCACTTCCCCAGGATGCCCTGAAGAGGTAGCAGGGCAATGGGGTCACCCTCTAGTGATTCTCCATCCTCCCAGCATCTCCTTTGCCCTTTCTCTATCAGCTGGAGTTCCTGGGAAGGGTGTTGGAGGGAGCTGGCGCAGCCCCAAGACCATCTCCCCTCTGAGTCAGTACCTGGGTGGTGTCGGAGTCACCTGAGCAGTGCAGGTGTTCCCATGGCTCAGGTACACTGCCCCACCACCCACCTCGGAGCAGGAGCACTGTGTGTCCGCTGGATTATTGCTCCAGAGAACTGCACTCTTTGGCTGATAACAGCCCCAGAAAGTACTGGCAGTGCGTCAGGAAAGCAGCCCTTTTCCGGGCACTTGTTAAAAGGATGATGGCTTCCTCAAGGGGACATACACTGTTCTCTTCCCAGCTCAAGATAAGCACTGTACAGGTGAAAGGTGCTGGTACAAGGATCCTGAGAACTGACATGTTTCTGGCCCAGGATAATCCCTCCAGAGATGCTAATCTGAATTCCCAGAAAGGGAATGTCCCTTCCATGGAAATCTATCCAGGCAGGCTCTGTGCTCTCACCTGGGCAGACTGCAGGGTGAGGAAGTGAGCAAAACATGAATTGCTTTCTTCCTGCCCTCTCCCTGTGCATTCATTGAGGAGTTGATTTGTGTCCTGTTGGGGTTTCACTTGGAGCAAGCATGTCTGAAAAGTAAGGGAAGTTCATCCTTAATGGCTCTGCAGCCCAAGCAGCCCAGTCCATGGGAATGAGTACCTTTGACACACCAGTCCAGAATGGGCATGAGAACACAACACTGTAATTTCACTCACTTTCCCCACTGTGCTAGGTGTATGCCATCAGGCTGCCCTCTGATCTTGCTTCTCTCAGATCTGTGCAGACCACAGAATAAGGCTATATCTCCTGCCAGGTATGTGCGTGCCCATCACCAAAGTGGGCAGTAGCCACAGTCTGAGACCTCCCAGCTTGTGATGTGTCACTGATCAGGTTGTAGTGACTCACAGATGACAATCCCAGGGATATCTTGTGCCCTGTCCCACCGAGCCGCCCACTCCTGCTGCCCAGCTATCTCCCTTAGCTTCGTGTGTGGCATTTCCTGGGTGGCTCGAGCCAGTGTAGATGCTGAACAGTGTGGCAGGCAGGTGGCACCACGGCAGCCAGCGGTGGGATGTTGTGGCTCCTGTCCCTGACAGATGGCAAACGGGCTGTCCTCTAACACTGCCTCGAGTGGCAGAGCCCAGCCCTGCTGTTCTGACACTGACTCAGCTGTGAAGACACATCTCCAAGGTGACTCTGTGCTCCAGAGCGAGGATGTATCACGTAAATTTGCGGACATTCAAGGACGGGTGCTGTTTCCTGTTGTTTGGGTCTGGAGAAAGTTTTCCTAAGTCAGGTCTGCTGATACTTTCAGCTTTGTACAGTCAACAGCGTCACTGCTGAGGTCCCACTGTGTGGCTCCACTGATGGTGGGTTGTGCTGGTGTGGTGAAGAGCACTGTGCCTTAAGGCAGGTTTTGTGCCCAGTCCATCAGCACAGGCTGTGGCTGGATGCTGTGTTGAATCCTGTGTTAGTGCAGGCAGCTGCAGACTCTTCCCACACCTTCTCACTCCCACCTCTCCGTGCCCCCAAACAGGGAATCGCTTCAGTGGCTTTGTTCCAGCAGGAAAACTACCCATCAGGGAAAAAAAAACCACCAACCCTGAAATATTTATCCCTTTGGACCAACCAGGCAACAGGCAGCTGTCAGTTCTCTTTGAGTGGGGAAGGGGATGAGATGTGAGGAGGACAGCCCTGTCAAAGCCAGCCTCCAGCTGTGGTGAATGAAAGGCAATGTCACCCCATCCTTCCCCAGATGTGCCATGGGGTTGGTTGTGTATATTCTTGTATTTTTCCACTGCCAACCTGGCCCTAAATGCCTGCATAATGGGGAGACATCATAGTACCAGCTGCATTTTTATTTAGAAGGGAATAATGAATATTTTGTTCCAACAGGCTTTTGAAACAAGCGGCGGCCATCTGCTTAAAAGTTTTGCTCTCAGCCATGTCACGATTCCCCAAAGTTATAATCGAGCACCTCTCTGCCCTGGTCATGCCAAGCACATTTATTTTTAGGTCTGGCTATTGAACAGGCTCCCAGTTTTTCAAAGACCATTAGAATCCTGCTCTCCCTATTAACAGGCAGCCTCGAAGCGGCGACTTGCTTTTGCCTGGATTCAGTAAAACTTCTTGCTGGTGCTAACAAAGCTGAGTCAGATACTAATGAGGGTTCAAGGGCAGACGCTGCCTCAGACAACACTGAGCCTTGAAAAGCACAGAGCTGGCTGCAGAGCCAATTCTGCTGCTCTTAAAAAAACACCCCAAACCAACAGGAAAAAAACCCCAGCGCTTCTCTTTTATTAAGTATAAATCCCCAGAGAATCCTTTTAAAGCTCCCAAGTACCATTTTCTCTGCCTTTGGACACTCTCTGACACTTTGGGGAACAGTTTCTGTTTTCTGCTGTCAAGCTGTTTGACTGCATTGATTTTTCTGTATTATGGCAGCAACAGGTCATGGGTGAGACTGAGATCTTTTTTTCCAGGTGACTACACACAACACATATGCAGTCTTACCTTCCCCAAAGAGAGGTACAGGAGTTCAGAGGGAGAATTTAGCCTGCTCTAGGGTGATATTTGAAAGCTGCAGAGCAGCTCCTAACCTGATTAATGCATCCCGAGGTGACTGGATTGTCTCCTGGAAATTTGCAGGAAACCAGTTTGCCCCTAAGCTACTCAATCCTTATACCATCTGTGTAATTTTATTGGGATTTTATTGAATCAGGTGTGTGTAGCTAAATACCAAGAGCCATTTTCCCAGTAAATTCCAGTTTAAACTATGGTCGCATTGGAAATCACAGCATTTTCAGTAGAAGAATTCACAGTGTCTCAATTTTCTCTCCTCTGCAGCATGGACAAGGACAGCCAGGATGTTCACCAGGTACTGAATGAGCTCAAGAACAAGTTCCAGGAGATGAGGAAGCTGATCAGCTCCATGCCTGGCATCGGGGTGAGCCCAGAGCAGCAGCAGCAGCAGCTGCAGAACCTGCGGGAGCAGGTCCGGACCAAAAACGAGCTGCTGCAGAAGTACAAGAGCCTTTGCATGTTTGAAATCCCCAAGGAGTAGGAAAGGCACAGCTCCACTCTCCAGGCCTGAGATACCTCCTGCCCAGGCTGAACAGGGTGGCAGAAGTTGACATTTCTTTCTTTAGGTTTTGTGGTTGCAGAGCTGTGGTGTGGTGCCTGTGTGGACCGTGGGTGTGTGACACTGAGCCAGGACACCGTGTGCTCTCCTGGGACAATGGCAGTGGCATGTTCCCTTGATCAGCTGCAGGACTGTGCACTTATATATCCCATCTCCTGTTTTCTCTCGGGGTGGGGTTCTTCCTTTTTACGTTCAGACAAACAGGAGACATTTTGTTTTCTCCTCACTAAGGGTCAAAGTACTGGTGAAAAAGGGGGCATTTCTGCAATTTTTTTTTTTTTACTTAAAAATGGCCAAACATCAAAAGGGAACATGAGAGGGAAGCGTGTACTGTTTGGCCCTGCTCCTGGAAGGAGTCTCTGGTACACTTTCCATTCTCTGTGCGTTGGAAGAGGAATGATTGCTTTCAATTACTTCTGCATTTCTCTTTTTGAACAATTGGTGGTTGTGTCTGAGATGAGTCAAATAAAGATTTATAAATTCCAAACTGCCCCTCTTGTTTGTTCACTGAGTGGATGTGGCCAGAGCAGGGGCAGGATGTTGGCAGCACATGGGATCCTGGGCCCAGCTCCAGTGTCCTTCTCTCTTAAAACAGAGTAACAGCAAGAATCAAAACAAAGGGCATAAATAATAAAAGCTTTTAGTTACTCCATTCTAAAGTCAGGCTCAACGGGACAGGTAAGTTCCACATCCAGAGGCTTCCCACAACCACAACCATTTGAGCAGCTGGAACAGGTAGTTCTGCTCAGTGGAATGGTTGCAACTCACCTGTAGCTCAGAGATTTACTCTGTCCCCATTGAGATACTGTACTAGTACTTTCTTTGGGAAGGTGCCAGTGTGTAAACTCTGAGTAAAGCAGAACACAGAGATAAACAAAGCACAATGTACACATTTTTTATTACTGAAATTGCCTTTCCACCCGCCATTGCCTGTCCCAGCTCAATAAATTCCTGTGTCTCATGCCTGGACGATGTTTTCCATTCTTTTGCCAGTTGCTGTTCCTGTGAAATCAGGCATAGGCAGAGCTGGAAGAAACAACTTGTTGCCAAAGAAATGTCTGGCACTTAGTTCAGGAACAAGTTAACTCTGTCAACTTGAATCCAAGTTTCAAGCGAAACTGAGATGGCTTGCTTTGCAGTCTTGCTCCCTCACTGTTGTTTTGTGGCTTCAATATGATTTTTTTTTGCCATTAATATGTACTGAACACAGATTTGTGCTGCTGCATGAAGGGGTTGAAAATGAGCTGGAGCTGGGAAAAGCTTGCTTTGAAGAGTGATCCTGTTTCCCTTTCACTTCTAGTAATGATTACTACAACTTATTGCAGTAATCATTTTATTGGGGAGAGATTAAAAACCATCAGATGTAAAGGTGACCTTTCGAGCAAAGTACTTCCTTTACTCATATTGCAGAGTAAAAACAATATCCCAGCTGGGGTGCCAATGAATCAGTGTGTATTGACATCATTAAAGTGTGCTTAGTTAATCGGCAAAGAGCATGAAACACAATCAGCCCTTTATAACGAAGTGATGTCAGTTTGCAGGGTGACTGCAGGCTGTGACATTGCCACTGCCCGCCGTGCCGTGGGGCTGGCAGCGCCGTCACTCGGCGTAGTGGAGTGAGGAAAGAGCTGGCTCAGTGACCCGTTGGAGTGAGTAACTCCCTGCCTGGCCCCTCGTTACCCTGTGTGGCAAAACCCCTGCGGCTTGCAGAGGCGGGAACCTTTGCACTGGGAGTCGGAGAAAATGGGGTAATACAGGGCTTGAGTGAGAGACTGGTTTGGCCACCTCAGAGCTCAGGCCTTTTGTTTAGCAGGCTTTGCTATGGGATAGGGCAAGGAAGCAAAGGCAAACCCATAGGTGTGATTTTTTAAAAGATTTTATTAATTTGTAGAAAAAATAAAACATCAAGTTTCACCCACGGTAGAAACACTTGAAGATTTTTTTTTGTTCATGTCAATGACAAACAATACCTACATAAAGTGCCCATTATTTTATTTTGTAAAACCCTTCCCGCTCCCCCCACCCCCCCAAATCTTGCAAATCAAACAAGACAAATGTAAACAAGAGTCAGTTTTTTGGTCCATCGGGGCTGTAACTCTGCAATGTCTTTGCAACAGCTTAGGAGTGTCTTCTGCATGTGTTTTGCAGACATACACGAACACACAACACAGAGCCAGAGTCCGTGCACAGCTTCTCAAGTTGGAAAAAAAAAACCCAAAACCAAGAACCAACCCTAAAGCCCCAGGCAGGTGCTGGCAGGCCCCTGCCCTCCCTCCTGAGGGCAGTGCCTGAGGCCGGGTGGTTTGGGAGGGAAAGAAACACCAAGGTCTGTGCCCTCCACACTCATCCTCCCACCTGGCTGCCCAGCAGCTCACCCTTTCCCTGTCTGTTTGCCCAGAGGAGGAGGCTGCTCCCAGTGACATCCCCTCCTGCCCTCCAACGCCTCCCCCTTCGCATCCCTCGCTCCCAAAATGCATCCCCAGGGAGGGAGATGATGAAAGCGGGAGGAGGGAGGCTGGGGGAGAGGCGACGCCCTCTCTGCCCGGCTGGGCACCTGCCCAAAGTCAATTCGGAAACGAGCATCTCTCTCCCCTCCTTTCCTCCTTTCCTTCCTTCCTTCCTTCCCGAGGCGAGCGGGGGCTCCTAGCTGATCACACAGCGATCCTTCTCCTTGCCGTGCCCGCCGCCGATGGCTTTCTCCCGGATGTACATGAGGTCGCTGTGCACGCTGGGCCGCCGGGCGAAGGGGGCCACGATGCCGTACGCCTCCTCCGAGCCGCCCCGGCCCCCCTCCTTCAGCAGCTTTTTGCCTTTCAGCGCCTTCTTGTGCAGGATGTCGCAGTACTGGACCGAGACCTTGCGGTGCAGGTCGGGGCTCATCTCGCTGGGGAGCTTGGCCATGGCGAAGAGCGCCTGGAACATCTGGTCCAGGCTGCTGTTCCTCTTGGCTGAGATCTCGAAGTAGGCACATTTTTTGGGGTCCTCTCCCACCAGCTGCTCGATCTCCCGGGGCTGCACCTCCCGGTAAAAGTCCCGGTCGCCCTTGTTGCCGCAGATGACCAGGGGCACCTCTATGTTCTCCTTGGTTTTGTTCTTCAGGCACGACTTGGTCTCCAGGATTTGCTGCTTCAGGCGCTGCACCTCCTCAAAGGAGTCTCGGTTGTCCAGGCTGAAGACAAGAATGAACACATCTCCTAGGGACAAAGAGGGAACGTGAGGTGGTTGCAGGGATGGGGACACAGAGAGACCAAATCCTAAGCCAAAGAGAGGCTTGGAGAAGGAAGGACCAGGCAGCACCTGGGTCCTGCATCCTCCAGTCCACCAAGAAGAGCTGCCCAACCACTTGAACACACAAAATCGTACCTCCCTCCTCCCAGGACTGCAACAACATGCCCAAACTGATCAGGAATCTGACAGAGGGACCTCCTGCCAAGTACCTGTGAGGATGGAGAGGCGGCGCATGGCTGGGAAGGGGTGGTTGCCCGACGTGTCCAGGATGTCGAGCTGGTACACCTCGCCACGGATGCTGTAGAACTTGCGGTGGAAGTCCTCGATGGTGGGCGTGTATTGCTCCTCGAAGCGGCCGGTGAGGAAGCGCGAGACGATGGCCGTCTTGCCCACCTTGGAGGAGCCCAGGATGACCATGCGGTAGCAGTTCTTGGCGGGGATGCTCAGCTCGGCCTCGCTGGGACACATCTTCTTGATCATCGCTGCCAGTTTCATTGACGCCGACGAAAGTGCAGCTTGCGCCGAGAAGGAAAGGAAGAGAAGGAGGAAAGGCGCTGCCTGGCCCGGCTGCTCAGCCCCTCTTCCCTCTCAGGAAGGGTCGGTGTGAGCTCTGCACGGCGGCCGCCGCGTTATATGGAGCCGGCAGCGACCGCCCCTCGGCGCGTCACGGCCCGGGGCGGTGGCGGCTGAGTCAGCGCCCGGCACCGAGCCCGGCCCGGCCCGCGCCCCCCGCCGGGCTCCGGGCTGCGCGCACCGCTCCCGTCCGCAGCCCCGTTCGCACTCCTGCCGCTCGCTTGTCTGGTCCCGTTCACAGCCCGGTTGGGGCTCCGGGTGCTTGGCAGCCCCGTCTCGTTCGGAGCCCCGTTCGCACTCCCGCTGCTGCGCAGCCCGGTCCCGTTCCCAGCGCGGTTCGCACTCCCGGGGGGCACCCACAGATCCTGTTCCCAGCCCCGTTTACACTCTCCGGGGTGCACACATAGATCCCATTCCCATCGCCGTTCGCGCTCCCGGTTGGAACTCCGGTGCTTCGAACTCCCGCTCGCAGACCGCTCGCACTCCCGGTCCCTTTCACAGTCCCGTTTGCAAACTGATCCCTTTGCATCTCAGCACGGGGTCCTTGTGCTCTGTACCCGTCCCGTTCTCAGCCCGGTGCGGATCCCGGCGCCCCGCAGCCGGCTCGGGGCTCCCGGGGCTCGGGGAGTGGGGACACCCCGAGCTGCAGGAATCGGGTGCTGGGGGGTGCAGAGGGTCCCACGCCATTCCCTGGCGTGGTTTTGCACTGGTTTACACTTGCCCGGTGCAAATGCCCGAAAATCCGGAGAAAAGACCCTGTTGGGTGCGAGCTCCGGTGCGCGGGGCCGGGAGCAGAGAGAAGTCTCGGTCCCACCGGGGGCTGCAGAGCGGGCTGGGAGCTGCGCGGGAACACCTTGACCTCTGCTCTTAGGGCAGCGGCTTTCCTTGACCCTGACCCCGACCCGATTCCCGTCCCAGTTCCTGTCCCGGTCCCGGTGCCGAGCGGTGCCGCTGCAGCGCCGGTTCTCCACGCTAGGGGACAGGCGAGAGTCCGGCCGGCGGCAGCGCGTGCAGGGCCGGGAATGAGAATGGGAATGGGAATGAGAATGGGAATGGGAATGGGAATAGGAATGGGAATGGGAATGGGAATGGGAATGGGAATGGGAATGGGAATGGGAATGGGAATGGGAATGGGAGTGGTGCTGTACTGGGAGAACTGGGAATGGTCAGCCTGGGGAACAGAAGGCTCCGGGGAGAGCTTAGAGCCCCTTCCAGTGCCTAAAGGGGCTCAAAGAGAGATAGAGAGGGACTTAGGACAAGGGTTGGAGTGACAGGGCAAGGGGGAATGGCTTCCCACTGCCAGAAGGCAGGGATAGATGGGATATTGGGAAATAGTTCTTCCCTCTGAGGGTGGTTAGGCCTTGGCACAGGTTGCCCAGAGTGGCTACACCCATCGCTGGAAGTGTCCAAGGCCAGGTAGGATGGGACTTGGAGCAATCTTGTTTAGCAGAAGGTGGCCCTGCCCATGACAGGGAGTGGTACAAGATGAGCTTTAAGGTCCCTTCCAACCCAGCCTCTTCTATGATAAAAAGAACTATAAAAAAAATAACCAACAACAACAACAACAACAACAAAATCTTAGCCAAAGGTGATGCTTTGATAAAGTTCAGGGCAGCAGAAACCTCACCTATAACACAGAGAGGGACCTCAGGGAAAGCCAGAACACGCAGTCTGGGGCAGAGCAGTGCCTTTCATCAGCACCACTTGGGAAATGGATGGTGCTGAGCTTTTCATCTCCCTTGGATATTAATTTAAACACTCTCGGAAGGCTTACATAGGGATTGTGGCTGTCTGGTTGTCTGGAAGGGAGCAGCAACTTAAACAGTCCTGTCCCTGCCTGCAGGGAAACATCCTGCCTCGAGGCACAAGGACACTTGGAGGAGAGAAAGTGGGACAGTTTCCTGTGTTTATTCATCTGTGTTTGAGACAGCGAAGAAGTTTAATAGCCGAATGCAAAGCCCAAATGTATCAACCCAAACAACAAAAAGATCATTTAATTGAAGCGGTTGATGGAAAACAACAGGGGGAATAGGAAGTGGCAACCTCTGGAGGACAGACAAATCAAATATCTCGATCAGCATTTATTGTTGGCCATACAACTATTAATAGAGCTAGGAACAGGTAAAAATAGCCTGCTTTAAACCTGCTCCTGGCTGACAGGAAAAAAAATCCATTTGTTCCCTCTAAGCAGTTCTTTGAGCAGAGCATGCCAGGAGACAGATGTGCACTGGGATCCTGTGGGCTTGGTGGAGTGGGACCAGAGCCAGGGACCCCCTGACAGCAAGGACAGGGTGTCAGGGACCTGGGATGGGTGGAGAAGAGCTGGTGGTGGTGGGAGCTGCCAGAGAAGAGGACATGGGCACTGCCTGTGCCATCACAGAGCCCAAGTCCTCATGGAGTCACGCAGAGCCCGAGCAGGGAGCATTACACAGCATTAGCTGAGTCCTCCCAGGCTCATCTAGAAACTCATCTCCTGTAGGAGCAAAGCACATTTGCTGGGAGCTGCTGCCAGTGATTGATGATAAAGGATCCACCTCGCTGCAAGGCACAGCCTTCCCACGGTTATGACTCTTTTACAAATCACCACCTATTTCTGACCTGACTGCAAATAGCCCAAGGCTTAAGCAGAGGCAGGTAAAAGGGCATTTTCCCCACGGCTGCCAGAGTTTGCCCCTGCTATTTGTGGGATGTTTTGTTCCTTGCCTGGTTTTGGAGGATAAAATCTCTTTCATGCAGCAGCTCAGCAGAGCCAGAGCCTCAGGCAGGATGCTTTGCACTAACCTCAGCGACACCTTTAATGGAATCACCTTCAGCACAGATCAATCCTTGTTTTCTTGCTATTTCCCTCCCTATTTTTACCCTCCTCGGTTTACCAGCCACCTGCCAACCAGCAAAACCCACCCACCCTGTGTCCGCGAGCAAGTGGCTGAGGAAAGGAAATTCCACGAAAGTCACACAAACATCCCAGCGACAGAACATGTGGCTCCCCAGGGCCTGGCTTGGACGAACTGTGCAGCAGCAAAACAGAGCTCACAGCAGCAGCACCACGGCAAAAATGTAGGAAGCAAAATGTTCCAGGAAGCAGGAGCGGCACCGGGGTGCCCAGCACAGGGACAGGCGAACGAGGGATACTTGGAAAAGGACAATTACATCAGAACATGAGTTTGGTTTCTGAGTGTGCACAGAGCTGGGAAGGATCATCCCCCCGGGGCTGGGCTGGCCTCGGTTCACGGCCGGGTCCTGAGCAGTGAAACAGGACTGGAAGAGCCATTTGTGCTGTTCCCACCTGGCACATGCAGATCCTGCAGCTGTCCCAGGCCACGGAGAGGGACACATCGCACATGAGCCCCTCCCCATCGCTGTTAAGATGCTTCACATCCTACCAAGGGCTCATTCCCTGTGCAGCAGCACACAGCATTCCCAGGCTCTGGAGCAGCCACGCACATGGAGCCAAGCCCAGCTCTCCTGGCTCCTCAATTCCTGCTTTTCTCCCCCAGGACTGTTCTTTGGACAGTCTCTGGGGGCTGTACAGTGAGCTGGTGTCCAGCTCCTTACCCTGCTCCCAAAGCACCAGAGTGGGCTGTGCATTTCCCAGCAGCTGCTGGTGAACAGCAGGGACTTGTGGGACCCCAAATCCTGTCCTGGCTGCTCCCCCAGGGTGGGAGAAGGAGTGAATGGCCAGAGGAAGAGGGGAGCAGCTGAGTAGGGAAGGGAGGCTTTAGCCATAGTTCTTGCTTGTCCCCCTGAGGAAAAGCATCTGATTAAATCAAGATGCAGCATGCAGGGTTGCTATTCATTCCCTATATTATTAGCTTGTCTCGTTTTATTAAATCTCTTTAAGGCTTTTCAGAAGAAGCACGTAATTCCCAAAATATAATTTTTCCCAGATGAAATATGATGCAGAAGCTGCTCCTTCTCTGGGGACCAGGGGGTGGCTTTATTTGTTTCCCTCCCCCACCCCCTGCTTCTTTAGCAACACTTTTCGTGTCTCTTGATTCCTTTTAGCACTTGGGATTTGATTAACAGAGCATCTGAAAGCCTGGGATGTCTCAAATCCCCAGTTCCTGGAGTTATCCAGGCACGGAGTGGCAAGAGGTCCCTTGAGACATCATCCCTGTGCTCAGTGTGATGCAGCTCAGAGCCAGGAGCACCCTGGAAATCCCCTGCTCCCAGTTCCCATCTCCTTTCCTCCCATCCTCTTGCACACAGGTCATATAACATCCTACCAGCATGAACAAAGGTGTCTCCATGTCCTGGATGTGTCCCTGAGCTCCAGCACTTTCTGCTCCCTCCCAAAGAGCAGAGTTTCCTTCAGCTTCTCTGGGATTAGGGAGAAATGTCACCTGTAACCAGAGGTAGGCAGCAACTGGGCTTGGAATACAAGGCACAGGGGAGAGGGAGGCTTGGTGACCCCAGTGGATGCATTGCTGCAGATTTCAGGAAGGTTCCCATGGAAATAGTGATGGTTGGCAGGGGTGGCAGGACAGGAGGTGGCAGGGAGCCGGGTGGGCAGTGCCAGGCGGGCAGTGCCAGGCAGGGGCTGGCACAGGGAGGGGTAGCAGTGCTGGGGGCTCAGAGCCTGGGGATGTTTCCTGTCAGGTCCCACATCTGCTCCTGTGGGTCCAGAGGGGCTGAGGCCAGCACAGAGGGGGAGAGGTTGGGATTTGGGGGAGTTGAGCTGGGCAAAGGCTGAGCCAGTGGCCAAATCCAGGACCCTGGAGGCTCCCATCCCAACAGGCAGAGCCTGGTCCTGACATCTTCCCAGGACTCTGGCGGCTCTGAGCCCTCCTGTGACCCTGACTGGGAAAGGAGCTGTGCTCCGTAAACAGCTCCTCCCGAAGAAAATGCAACATGGAAAAAGCAGCACATTCCTACCATTTTTTTTCCTTTGAAACAGGATCCAAGGAGGATACAGCTCACCGGGCTGTCTCAGGGCGGCTTTGGAGTGTGAAAATTAAAGAAAACAGCCTCGTAACTTGTCCTCTGCCTCGTGGCAGGAGCTCCGTGCGTAAGGACCCCCGAGTGAGGGTGGAAATGAGCTGGTTGGGTCGGATGGAGTCTTCTCCACCCTGTCCCTGATGGGGGTGATGCCAGGGGCAGGGGGACAGTGGGTATGGGGTGCTGCTGCTGCTGCTGCTCTCTTGGCACTTGGGGAAGTTTCAAAGCTTTCCCTGGACACCAGTGAGTTGGGAACTGCCTGTATCCCAGATCCCTGGGCATGGACCTGCCTGCAAAGCCCCATGCAGCTCAGCCCTGGGATCCTCATCCTTGGGCTCCAGCACTGGGGGTTTCCTACATGGGAATTGTTTCTCCCCATTGCTTTGTGAGCATTTAAAGTCCAGATTGTTTTCCCTCCACAGCAGCGATAGAACAGACTGGTTTATTCCCCTGCAAAGATAAATTTTGTCGTGTCCCCTCTCCACCTTCTCTGGATTAAGGGATCTCCAATAAAGCAGTGCCTAAAGCTCAAAGTTCATATTCGCTTTTACATCAAATGCCAACCACTGGCCAAAAAACCAAGCTTCTGCCTCAGTGCTGGGATGGGTTTGGGAGCCCTCACCAGAGCCCTGAGCCCCTCATTTCCTGCCATCTTCCCAAACAGCCAAAGTGCAGAGTCAGCAAGCAGGATCTGGGTGGGAATGGCGAATTCCCAGTGGTGCCAGTGCCACACGTGCTGCCCCGATTGCGCCACGTGTTTATTCTGTGTTTATTTGCCACATAAGGGCTGGTGGCCATCCCTCCCCTGGGGCAAGGCAGCGCAGCTTCCCTGGGCGAATGCAAACACGGGGTTACAGGAGGTCACAATGGAGGGGAGGGATTTTGGGAATGTGTCCCTGCTCCTGAATGTCACCACCATCAGGGAAAGCATCACAGAATGCAGCCTCCACCTCCCGAAGTGTTCCTGGATGAAGCATCCTGTGAGTGAGGAGCTGGCACCACATCCCTGTTGGGTGGGGATGCTCATTGTACACATGATTTCTCATCCCAGGGAATTACCACGTGCAGCTCTAGGGAAGGGAGATGTGTGTGAGGGAGCCATGAAAGAAACCACACAGAGAAAACCTCCGTGAGGGTGGGCACAGAGGCTGCCTGGTGGGATGGGGTGACCTGAGGCAGCACAGAGCAATGGCCTTGGTGACCCAGCTATCCCTGCCAGGTAGGAGTTGAGATTTAACTAGTTTCTCCTTTCCTGGTGTTTGCTCTGGAGAAATATCCCAAACTTCAAAGAAGTGTTATCTGTGGCGTCAGCACACAGCATCACGTGAAGCGACTCCCAAGGCTACAAACAAACCCCCCTGCCAAGCTCCAGTGGGCCCAGAAAGCTCCATGCTGGATTTTGAAGGCATAAAGGTATGAAAATGGCCCCATGACCCCATTTCCAGCAACCCCATTTGGTCTTTGATGTCTCTGCAAGAGCTGGATGCTCCTGTCTGTGCCGATGCAGAGCTGGGGCTGCAACCAGCTGGTCCTGGGGGTCCCACAGTGCAGGTCTCTCCTTTGGAAGCAGCAGGACTCATGTTCTGACCCTGGCCATGAGATCCATCCCTGTATCCATGCAGGATGTGTCCCAGCTGCAGCCAGGAAGAGGGGAAACAGCTGTGACACCACCAGTGCTTCGTGCTCAGCCTGAAGGTTTCACCCTCTCCCTGTGTAATCTCAAATTCTTGGAAATATTAGGCAATTGGAGAGGAATCACTTTTTTTTCCCCCTTATAACCAAGGAGAGTCCCCTAATCCCTTGAAGTTAGATACCATAAAACAACATAAATAATGGTGTCTCTGTGTTTCCCTCCCTGCAGCCCTGGGGAGCAGCACAGCAACACCAGGGACTGGTCCTGGCCAAGGCTACCCCCTGCCCCAGGGAGAAAGGTGGGCTCAAACCCCATGAGATGGGCTGGAACATCAACCCCCAGCTCACCTTTCCTCTTCAGGGAAGAGAGCAGATGCTTCTAAAATATCAAACTCCAACTTTATGTCAGCCAGAACCAGTTCTGTGAAGGCAAAGACGTTTAATCCGTGCTGGCTGCTGCAGGAAGAGCTACTAAAACCAGGGATGTGTCTGGCATAGCCCCAGAAACAAAATCCTTGTGCAATGCAGAGCTGCCACAGAATGGCTGGGAAGTGGGAAAGGCTGGAAATGGCAGATCAAGGGGGAAGGAGTCTGTGAAGCCAGTGCCAGCACAGCACCAAAGCCCTGTGCTCATGGGATGCTGTGGGCATGGGATGGGAAGCAGCTCCACCACTGGGGTTTACGTTGACAGACACACGTTTTAGGAGGTTGATATCGGCTGGGGAGGGGAATGATACAACTGGGGTCCCTTCTGGCCTTGCAGCAGGGACTGGGAAAGGCACACATGGTCCCCAGACCGGGAATGAGACAGCACAAATACAGCCCTCACTGTGTTCTCTTTAGGAATAATTCTTCCCGTATGAGCACGTGCTTCTTCAGTAAATACTGATTTCACTTATCAACAAATCCAAGTTTATTGACATCAGAGACTTTGAGCCAGGACTGGCAACTCTGACATAAATTGTCTGAATAATGCAATGTATCCTCTCCTCGATGGTTGCTATGGGTACTGGGCTGGTTTAGCCTCCATCTATAAACATTAGCTGTGAAGGGAATGTGGAAACTTATCTAAAAATAAAGTACTATGCCCAAATCATTGAGAGGAAGGTGGTTGAGATGGCAATAAAAAAATAAATCTATGTGTAATGGTTCTGAAGTGATGAAACACAAACACAGCATTTGAGACCCTGCCAAAGGAAATGGAGGCCGGACTGAAAAGAGACCAACACTTTTAATTCTGCTGAGCAATGCCTGGAGGGTGAGTTAATTACAAGGTGTAAAAGCCAAAGGAAATGGAACCGTTTCATGGAGGTGGCAGTGAGAAGAGAGACGACCCTCTGTGGAGGGGAGGATGTGATGATGCTGAGATGTGGCCCTGCATTCCAGTGTCTGCCCTGGAGCTGGCAGCAGCACAGCTCCCTTCTCCAGCACCCCATCGTTCGGTCATTTACAGTCATTTATTCCTCAAACTGTTCTGGGAATCTGTGAAAACAGAGCCTGGGACTGGAGCAACACTCTGTGGAGTCTTTCTGTTGAAGGCAGGATTCAGCACTGGACAATTTTGGGACATGCCAAGGCTGGTGGCAGGGGCAGAGGGGCACATCTGTACCTGGCTGCTGCAGAAACAAACCTTTCCCTCTCTTCCCTCTCTCCCACTGCCCCTGCAAGACATTGAAAAACAGCTGGAAGGCACTGGGTGGTGGGAAAGGCAGCAGGACCCTCAGGTGGACCCAAGGAAAAGGAGGGGCTTAGGGCATCAACTTGGCCAGGGGTGGGATATCTGTGAGGTGCAGACACGGATTGACTCTTCCCCTGGGTCTTCTCCATACCGGGGCTTCCCCACGAGACAGCTGCCATCCCTCCATGCCCCTGGGCTGTGGTTTAGGTCATACATTCACATTCCTGCGCTTTTCAGTCACTTTTCTGGGAGCCTTTGCAGTAGTGTGGAAACGCTGCAGGGCTCTGCCTGGGTGGGAAACTGCAGCTCTGGACAGGGAGGTTCCTTTCTCAGAAAAGAAGGGGTTGGTTTTTGGGTTTGCAGCAGGTTTTGCTGTTGTTGAACTCACAGCAGTTTCTCCTGTTCCTTCCCCATCTGTGTTTGAATCTTCAGGGGTTCCTGAGCTCTCTCCATTGCTGCACCTGAGCTTTGTCTGCTTCTCATGGCTTTTGGGCAGCACCTTCAGATGATCTTCAGCAGCAGCTGGAGCTGGTTCTTCCAAATGCTCAGAGCTCACTTATGGTGCTTCCATCACGACTCTGCTCTCCCTCCAGTCCAAAGGGAATTCCTTTTTGCCTGCAGATCTCCAATAATCGGTGTGGGAGAAGAGGTGGGGAGGTCCTGTACTGTGTAACTCCCAGGAGAGCTGCAGTGACCTGGACAGAGACCTGAGGACAGGGACCTCCATCTCCCACGGGCTGTGGCAAGGAGCTGCCACCACGCTCAGGCTGTTCCTCTGGTCACTTCCAGTGCTGCAGGGAGCTCAGTTGGCTCATTAAGGGTTGCTGGGTTAATTACTAGGATACATCTCAGTAGGAAAATGGGCAAACTGGACAGTGTGGGGACCGGAGAGGCACGAGGTATCCGAGAGAGCACTCTGCAAAATGCAAAGGGACAAGAGTCCATTGGGGACCTCACTGGTGCCACAGCAGCTCTGTCAGAGCAGCAGTTATGGTGCTGCCAAAACCTCAGCAGTGCCCTGGGATTGTCCCAACTCTCCAACAACCAGCAAATGCACTGGGGGTTCCAAGATGGCAATGAACCCTCAGGAGAGGAGCCTGACCAGCAGCTTGTGCTGTTGGAGAAGACTCTGGCCCCCCAGATAAGCCTGGGCTGAGGTTTTAGGGTGAGCCCACTGGCAGAAATGTTCCTGGCTCAGGCAAGGAGCAGCTGGAGCAGGGATGTCTGATTTCCCTGAGGGATGAGCAGGCACACATGCCCTCTCACACCATCCCTGCCACTCTCTGGAGCACCTGCCATGGCCAATAGTTGGTTTTTTTTCTGCCTGATTCAGATTAAGCCTGGAGCCTCAAAGTTTCCCAGCAATTTTCCCTCACACTGATTCTCAAGTGTATAATCAAAACAATTTGGGGGCTGCTGGTCGGGTGCCAAGAGGCGGACACCACTGCTGCTGTGAAAAGCCTCTCTGCCTGGGATTTTGAAGCTCAAATGCTTTGAGAAGTGTGGGAAGGGCTCTGGAGGAGCCAGGGAAGACAGGACTGAGCAGGGGGTGCTTGTTGGTGCCCAGCAAAGCAGCCCCTGAAATGCTCCCATCAGCAAACGTACCTGGGGCTACTTGCTCTTCACTCCCTTCTGCTTCCTCCGATAGATTTCCTCTGTGAAAGGCCTGGAGTTAAGAGGATGGGAATTTGGGGAAGAGAGGGGGCAGAGACAAAAAAGAGGGGCAAGAGAAGGGAGGAAGAATTAAAATCAAGGCTACTGAGTGCTCACCTTTGGGCCTACAAAATTTGTCCTTCACAGGTTGGCACAGCCTGGCTATTTCTGTGCCGTGGCAATCCTGGTTTTCAGCCCCTCTGGATTGTGGAGCAGCTACAGGACCATCCCTGTGCTGAGCAGGACGAGGCTCAGCACACACTCAGACTCCCCCTCATGCTCTCTGCATCTCCTCCTCCCTTGCAAACACAAAAGACCTTTCAGTGCTGAAGTACAACTGCTAATTCTGGGAGTTATTTTTTGCTGCTCCATCCTGTGCTGCTGGCTGGGCTATTGTGGTGCAAAACAGCAGAGAAGCCCATCCAAGGAACTACAAAATGCAAGTGCTTCTTGTAGGGGCTCTTCTGAAGACACAATGAGTCTTCTCACTGCTTTCCTAATTGTTCTTCTACAGACAGAATCTGGTACCCAAAAGGAAAAAAGACCTCATTTTGATAAAAATAAAAAATATGCACAAATGTTCCTAGAATTCAGCAAATAGTTTCAGAGCGGAATCTGCCTATTATCAAAACAATTGAAAAATAATCCTCTGTTTTCGTTTTTCCCCACTGAATTAACTGGAAAAAAAAACATCTCTACTTGTGGAGTTCTCTGAAACGTAGAGAGTTAAAGCTGGTAGAAATAATTAGAAGCTCTCCAGTTCTGCACAGCTACTCACCCCTCATACAGCACAGCGATTGTGTAGGAAATTGCCACTACAGCTGTCAGCAAAAGGCCAGCTGGGCTGGCGTGCCTGTTTTGAAAGAGAAGGAAAAGATCAGGTAAGTACATGGGCTTATGCAAGACCTAGTTGAGAAAGTGAAATGAGACACTGGGCTGCAGAGAGCTCTCACTTGCTCATTAAACAGAAGCAAACAAAAGGGCTGGGGGTTTTTTTTTGTGCTAATGTTAACTGTCTTAGGCAGATGCTACTTGGCAGAGACTCTTCCCCAGCCTATTTCAGCGACTTCTTTTAAGTCTGATCCCTGCACGTCCCTGCTATGAGAGCTCCTGCTTTGATGTTAAATCCTGAGATTATGGGGATGTTTAGGGGCTGAGCAGCTGCTGACATATGTCTGCAGCTCCCAGCCCATGCTCTGAGGGAAATGCCTGATGTCCCAAAAAGATGGGCCACCCAGGGTCCAGGGGACACCAGGCAGCCAGAGCAGTGTGCGCATCCAAGTGGTGGATCAGCCAGTGCAGGGATGGGGATGGAAAGGGATGGGAAGGTCCATTCCTGCCCTGGGAAGGGTGCTGGGGTGGGTGCTGCATCAGGGCTGGGTACTGGGTTCACTTTTAAACCCATTTCAAGGTGTTTCAGGCATGTGTCCTCCAGTGAGATGTCACCAGGCACAGCACGGGGGACTGATGCCACCCACTGCTCCTCACTGTCTGTTATGGAGGGAGATGATCAAGAACTGAGGATACAATGGAGATGGCTGTTCCCTTTAGCAGAGGCCATAGCTTTGGGACCAAAAATCCTCATCACCTCCTGCTCTGAAGAGAGATGTCACTGAATTGTAGAATCGTGGAACGGTTTTGACTGGAAAGGATCTCAAACCTCATCTCATCCCACCCCTGCCATGAGCAGGGACACCTTCCACAATCCCAGCTTGCTCCAAACACTTCCAGCCTGGCCTTGCACATTTCCCCACCAAGGCCCAGCTAAATACTTGATCTGCTGACAGCCAGCTCTCATCCCTCTCAGAGCTGCCACCAGCTGTTAAAGGCAATCACCAGTGTCCTAATTAAGGGAGACAATTAAGATAAACTTTCAAGTTTCTTCCATCCCAAACTATTCTGTGATTTTACGAGAATAAACATCCCACAAGCCTGGTACAAGATGACTTGTGCTGCTGGGAAAACACACCTGCAGAGAGAGACTGAACTACCTAAACCTCATACTGGAGCCACTTTCAGGTACCACCCAGCCTCATCAGTCCCTGGGGAGGCACCCACAAATCTCCATCTTTTCGGTTTTCATTCTGTAAAAACTTTTTCCCTCATTAGGAAGCTTCGGGCAACTTCCTTCTCTCCCAAGCTCCTGCTATTACATGCTTAGTCATGTCTCCTTCTTGATTCCTATCTGAGAGAACAAATTTACATGATTGTTTGTTGACAGCAAGACCTCTAATTGCATCATTTGGCTGCAGCTCCAGCTCTGATTTATACAGCCTGTTGCTGTGAGTTAGAACACTTCTCTACCAGAGGCACACAAAGCTGTCCCCACACAGTGAATGCTCCATTTGTCTCGCAGGAGAAATGAGGCTGACACAGGTGATGAGCAGCATTTGGGTGAACTGTTCGTGTCCTCTTACGAGTTTGACCTACATATTTGGCCACATCTGATTGTAGCAGCAATGATGAATCAGTCAGGAAGGTTTTGTTGTCCTGGCAGGACTTCTGTTTGGGTAGGAAATCTGTCTGTCCCCAGCCTTGCTGCAGTTCCCCATGGCTGTGGGTTGTCACCCCACTTGATGCTTTTAAGGCTGGGCTGGAGTCAGAGGACAGGCTGGTTGATGTTTTGTGTTTTCATACCTTGCAGATGAGAAGGGATCAATCCTTCGGGTTCTGATGCCACGATAAAGAGTGTGATGCATCACACGGGAGGACAAAAGTGCTCTGTGTTTTTGGTCTGGCCAGAATCAGACAGCTGGAGGATTCCTCCAGCATCCCTCCTGCTGCCACAGACATGGGACATCAGCTCTGGCCTCTGAGGGCAGACATCTGACATCTTCTGAAAGCCCTGGGACCTCAGGAGAAAGCATGGGCACCCCAAAAAATCAGCCAATGGAGAGTGTCCAGAGAAGGGAATGGAGCTCGGGATGGGTCTGGAACACCAGGAGCAGCTGAGGGAGATGGGGGAGCTCAGTCTGGAGAAAAGGAGGCTCAGGGGGAACCTTCTCACCCTCTCCAACTCCCTGGGTGAAACCAGGGCAGGAAAAGAGGAAATGGCCTCAAGTTGCCCCACAGGAGGTTTAGGTTGGATATTGGGAAAATTTCTTCCCTGGAAGAGTTGTCAAACCCTGGCACAGCTGCCCAGGGCAGTGGTGGAGTCACCATTCCTGGAGGGATCTAAAAGCCACGCAAATGTGACATTTGGGGACAAGTTTTAGTGCTGATCATGGCAGTGCTGGGTTAATACTTGGACTTGACGATCTTATAATTCTTTTCCAACCTAAATGATTCTGTGACTGTATGAACTGAGGTCCCAGGGAAAAGAAAAAGCCAAAACCACCGTGAGAAGGGTTGTGCTGAGCTTCCCTCAGGCAGGTGGGTGGTGCCTTGGTGCCACTTTGCACAGCTCCAGCAATTTGTTCACAGCAATTATTTGTCATGCCTCGCTGGCCTAAATGGTGGCAGCCTTTTAACGAGAAAAAAGAGGCAATCACTGCTATTCTGAGCTGCTTCGAGCTGCTCTTGCCCAGAATTGTGCTGGAAGACCACAGTGAGAGGGGTGAAGAAGGGATTCTGAGACAGAAACAGCTCAGGAGGGTTCAGTGGATTTTGCAAAGGTTTTAGGAAGCAGTTTGAGGCTGATTTTAAAACAAATAAAGATCTCCTTATAATTCCTTCTGGTCAAATCCTTACTTCTGTCCTGCTGTGGGGCTCATGGTGTGGTGTGGGGGTCTCATCCTGCCCCAGCTCTGCCCCACTTCCCACAGCAATATTCATGTTTCCATGGTGCTGCTGCAGACCCTGTGGCCAACTCTCGTGCCCAGCACTGCCTCCCTTTGGCTCTCCTGCACCATTTCCCAGGATTTAAACCCCATCCAGTGCTGTGGCTCTGCCAGGAAGGAAAACAGCCTCATGCAGCCAAGCCTGACAGCACCGGGGGCCATTTCAAGAACTAACAGCAACAAGGCTCAGTGGAGACAGGAGAGAAACCATCAGCTTTACTTATTACCAGGGGCTGCACACATGGCTGAAAAAAATGACCAGAAAGTGGCAAAGCACTTCATTTTTTCCACCCAAGCAGAGGAGAGGTGGTTACAGTCAGGAGCATCAGTGCAAAATACCCAGTGATAACGGCCTGCAACACTCCACCAGCTCCTGAAGGTTTTTTTTTTTCTCCTGGGCAAATAAATAAAATGCGATATTAAATGAAAACCACATCAAACTTGTTACACTGAATAGAGTATATTGCTCATTTGCTGCTAAATTACAGCCTATTCATTTCCTCCTAAGCAGGCTATTAAGCTTGTTGTATCACACAAGGAGTGTTTCGGAAGTGTTATCACCGTGGGCTGGGGGAAAGGGTGGCTTGGCTTGTTTTACTCTTTTCAGAGTAATTGCAGGGTCACACTGCTCCCCAGTACAGTGCCCTGCCCCTGCCGAGTGACACCCTGCATGAATTTGGCCCTGAGTGTTGATTTTTCCACGTGCAGAGTCTGCCAAGGACCTCATTCAGCTGCAGAGCATTTGCTGATGCCTCCTCTCCCCCAGCACTTGGCCGCTATTTATTTTTCTACAACAAATGCTGCGAGTGTTTCGAGACAGCACAAGATTTTCCACGCAAAAAAAAACCCAAATAAACCAAGGAGTCAAAAGTCAGGGCATGCTGCACTTTCTCTGCCATCATCTTTTTGGCCCCCAATGCACCCTGGCACCTCCTGCCCTGCAAAGAGACCCCACACTCACCCTACAACCAGAGGTGTTTGTAGGGCACATACTTACATAAGGGACCAGCCCAGGTAGATGGCTGTGCTGCCCCAGTACATGGGGTTATCCAGGACGCTGAAGGGAAAGCTGGTCACTTTTTCCTCCATCAGGATGCCAAAGTAATCACCTAAGAGCAAGCAGAGAGCTTCTGGTTAGGCTCCATCAAACTGGGAGTCGTGGGGGGGCTTTGGCACACTGATACCCTCCCTGTGCCACAGGGCATCCCTGACAGGGATACACAGCAAAGGGTTTCAGCACTGACTTCCAGGCTGAGGAAACTGCAACAAATAAGTTGTTTGTTTACTCTATGTCTATCAGCTTTTTCAGGAATGGCTCTTTGCCCACGAGGAAGGTCCCTGCATTGCAACGAGGTTATGGCAGCCACATCCCTCATCAGGACACAGCTCTTGAGGTCCTAACTGGTTAATCCTGCTTTTCTCATTTGTAAAATTGCCTGTCAAATGTCACTGCACGAGGAAGCAAGTGCATGGGATCAAATCCATTTAATGTGAAAATAAACCCAGTGCCATGTAATGGTGTTTGGAACTGTTGTAATCATGACCATCGCGACCAAATGCCCTCATCCATAATGTCACCCTTATCTCATCGTTCAGAGAATTTCTCAGAATTTCAGAAAATAACACTTCTGCCTACAAAACACTCCTTTATCAGCACAATGACGATGATGATAATGAGTGATTGTCATCTGTAATGAGGAAAGCTTTCAGAACTGTCAACATCCAACCAGCTCCCCATCTACCTTGGAGTAATTCTTCCACCCTCCTGAAGGGAGCTTGGAAAAGAAACGACAGGGAGATGTGCAGCTCGTGAGCAACATTTTCGGGGGGTTGGAAATGGGAAGGGCCAGGATGCAGATGTCTGGTTCTGTTGGTCTTACAAGTGAGACCACAAAGCACCACATCTACTTGACTTTTAAATCCCTCCACTGCCCTGGGCAGCCTGTGCCAGGGCTTGACAACCCCTTTGGTGAAAACTGTTTTCCTGACATCCCATGTAAACATCCCCTGCTACAACCTGAGGTCATTTCCTCTTGCCCTGTCCCTTGCTGCCCGGGAGCAGAGCCTGACCCCTCTCTGGCTGCACCCTCCCATCATGGAGTTCTGGAGAGCCAAAAGGTTCCCCCTGAGCCTCCTTTTCTCCAGGCTGAGCCCCTCCCCAGCTCTTTCAGCTACTCCTGGTGCTTCCCCAGCTCTGCTCCCTTCTGTGCACTGCACCACCCATGCTCCATGTGCACTGCACAAGCACTGATCTGAGAGGAGCAGCTGTCCCTCAGCCCAGGGCACTGTCACACCCCAGGCTGTGCTCCCAGCTTTGCTGCCAGCCCCTTCCCTGACCTTGGGCAATCTCCTCCGTCCCTCCAGGTGCTATTGTGCACCGATCATAACATCAGTCTTTCTTAGAGCACAGAGGGTGGTGAGGATTAATGTATGGTGAGAAAGTGCTCACAAATCCAGATGAAAGACATTACAGGAGTGCAAACTATTCAAGGTTATTATTATTACCTGGATCGTAGTGTAATTTCTTTGACCCCACATGGTGCTAAAACATTTATTTCTAAGGATAAACAGCCCCTGCCCAATTACACAATGCTTTTGGGCTTTAACTACAGGCCACTAAGTGAGATAATTGCCTTGTATTCATACTATATGTTCTCACAGTTACTTGGCAATACATCTCTGAGATTGTTCTGGTAGAAAGAACACATCACCCCCTGCTACAGCCCGTTTCTGTGCTTTCTTATGTTTCAAAATGCTTCATTATCCCCTGCCCGCCCTCGCCTTTGAGCTGAACACCTCATTCCCCTCATGGCACTGGCACTGAGGAGGTTCACACAAAGCCCTGGGTAGTGGGGTTGGCAGGGGCTTATCTGTGCCCAGCACTGGTGGGGCTGTGCAACCCTCCAGGCAGGCTCCTCACCAGCAGGAGCACACAGGCAGCTCCCCAGGAGCTTTTCCAATGTAATCTCTGCCTCTAAACCTGCACAGGTCAATGAACATGACCACCAGAGAGGTGGTTTATATGTGTTTATGTTCAGAGAGGTGCTTCAGAGGACAGGACTGTGTGTTGTGTTGCACAGCATCACCCTGGGCATCTCTTGTGCCTTTGCTGAGCCCTCAAATCAGCAATCAGCTCCTTGCCAAGCTGAGGCACTTTGGCATCTAATTTGAGCTATTTTTTGCTGGAGGTCTGTGCAGCCATCTCGCTGTACAGGGTAGGATCACAGCAGCAAAAAAGCCATTCAGGGCACTCTGCAAGGTCCCCCAGAATCCCTGGAGGCTGACCTGGGCTGAAGCATCACCTCTGCTTCATCCCAGAGAGTTGTTGGCTTCTCCAGGCCCAGCAACAGACTTTGGTCAAGTCAGATTGACTCGAAATCTTGGTCAGTGCTGGAAGAAATGTCACTGGGGTATGAGGCAGATGGGCTCAGACAGGCAAAGCAGCCTCTCCATGTCCTCAGCTTTGAGATAAGCAAAGCCCTCATCACTGTGTTTTTTGGGAAACAGGGCAAGCAAGGAGGGTGCTGAAGTGATGCCTGAATCCCAGTGAGGGCACCAGGGATGGCTTTGCCAGGGAGAGGGGCCACATCCAGCTGCTGCAAACAGCACCTGGAGCTGGTGCTGCCGTGCTGGAGATGGGGTGGCACAGCCAGACTGCTGGAGAAGGGTGACTCACACAGCTCCCACTGCACCATTTAGCCCACACCAGAGAGACAAAGTGTTCTGCAGCTGCTCCAAAGCCTAAATGTGCTGTAAGGAAAGAATTCAACAGGCAGCCTTGTGCCCTGCCTGGTTCAGCCCTCACTGCTGTATAAAAACCCACAAAGGGTCAAATGCAGCTCCAGTAATTTTTGAAGTGCCTGTGTGTCAGAGGCACTTCTCTTGAGCTCAGATGTTGACAGTGAGAAGCTGGATGTCCCTCCTTGCCAAAGCAATGCAGTCCTTTGCTTTCTGGAGTCCTTGCTCCTCCTACAGCACCAGGGCAGCACTAAAATCCTGCCTGGATGTTGGAAGTACCAGTCCTGAAAGAGTCCTGAGCAAGAGAATATCCCACATGAGATCCTCAGAGACCTGCAGACCCATTGTCTTCCTCGTGGCTGGGTAACAAACCACGCTGAGGGACATTCTCCGTTAAGAGTTTGTTAACTTGAACTCAGGGGCTTGTGTGGAGTGGAGAAGCTGTCAGCAGCCCAAGGATGGATCCTCTGTGGGGCTCCAGCTGGGCCATGCAGAGGTGCTGCAGAGATCCTGAGCCAGCCTGGCTGCCCTGGCACGTGGTCCTGGCATGTCCCCACCCGGACTCAGCTCTGCCCTTGTGCCTGTCATGCCCTGCTAGCAGAGAGAGCTGGTCCTTGCTGTGTCAGTCCAGGGCAGTGGTGGCAGGGAGAGCCTCCCCAGCGGAGAGGATGGAGCAGAAATGCCTTATAAGGACCAGTAACACCCACTTCTCCCCTGCCTTGGGGGATAGAGATCCAGGGGACAGGGCCCTGTCACCTCTTACGCTGAGCCTGACTCAATTGTTTGCTTTTTCCCAGCGGTTCAAGTCCAGTGGATCCTCCCGGTCAGATGAATCAGGCTTTACGTAAACAACTCCAGATCTGGCTGAACTTCAGGAGCATTCAAGCAGCTCTTGCTGACGGGTACTCCTGTGCCTGCCCTTTCTGGACATGTCTGCACAGGCACAACATCACTTCAGGGGACTGCTGGTGATTTTGGAGGATGCTGGTGCTCATAGCTGAGGGACAGGGGTGTGACAGGGGACCAGGAGTGAGGCTGCACATGGAGGGTGAGGGCACATGTTTAGGAGTGCTGAGCTCTATTTCTGGCAGCAGGATTTCGGCCAACTCAACACATTTCTTTGCAACTCCACTTGAAACCAGGAAGGCTTATTACGTCCCTCTCTTCTTCCTAGCGACGCCACAGGAGCTAATTGAATTTGGTTTGTAAAGCACTTGCAAAAGCACAGCCTAAATGAGGTGTCAAAGCTGAGGCTGTGATTATTTCAGCCAGCAGGAGCTGCCCCTTTCCTTGGATATTTATTGTTCCTGTCTCTACTTTATTTTTATGAATTCCACACATACTGGCATGTTTTCAGAGTCAACAATGCTAACAGAATTATGCTCTAAATGTGAAAGCAGGCACAGTGGAAAATGCCTTCTGCCATAAAACGGCAGATAAAAGGATCTATCAACGAACATCAGGTTTATTGCAGAGGGGAGAGCAAACAACATCCTGCCTCAGCACGTGTGATGAGCAGGTGGGTGCTTGGAGCAGGGCTGCTGGACAGCTCACACCGGCTGTGCCAGTGCCAGTGCCACTTGTGAGGTCTTGAACTTGGGGTCCCTTTTCTGGAGGGTGTTTGGGTTGACAGATGAGCTCTAAACCTGCAGACTTGATGCTGGAGGCGGTGGGATTTGCTGTATAAAACCACTCTGCCATCCCCTCTGTGCAAGGTAACTGAGGCAACAGTAGGACTGGGACATGATTTGGTATCATAATGACAAATATGACAGCCTTGAAGGCAAGGACGAGGAAATTCCTACAGGACTCTGCCCTAGCAAAAGATCCATGCAAGGATTAAATGCACTTTCTGGTTAAGCTGTTGGATTTTCAGTGCTTACCTAGGAAGGTTCCAGTGAATCCCAGTGCTAAGAAGCTGGAGATGACAAACAAGGTCCCCACAGCCGAGATGGCCAAGCCTGAGTAATAGGTCCAGTGGCTGTCCCAGCCCTCCAGCTTCGGCTGGCTCTTCATGGCTTCTGTGAAGCTGTTAGGGACACAAAAGGGATCTTAAAAGCAGCAACTCATAATTAACATCACCCACATCACCCTGGGAGATGTGGAGCTTTGGGAGTGGAAGTTCTCCCTCTCCAGATCCCTTTTTCTACCCGGGCCTACTCAACCTCCCAATGGAAGAAGCAATCAGCTGAAGATTATGAGAAGCCAGGGCTTGATCTGGGGCAGCTATTTCTACTCACAACCCTTGCTCACTCCTGGAAATACCAGTCCCATTGACTTGTGATATCAAATGCTTTGCCTTATTCACCAAATCCTGGTTTTCATCATGACTGAGAGCTCTGGGACAGACGCCCTTGCAAATGCTGGAGGCTGAGACGCCTCGGCACAGGACTTGAAGGGTTGGGAACAATTGGCTGGATTATCTCGTGCTCCCACCTCCGTTCCCCTTCCATCAAAATATTTTGCAGTGTTCATGTGTTAGCCACGTGCCCAGGAGTGATTCATGGCTGGAGCCTGACAGCCAGGGGGAGGATTGGAACAGCAAAAGGAAAATACGAGAGACGAGGCGTTTTTGAGTGCGAGCACATCTCCTCCATTCCAGGCTGGGTCAGGCATTTCGGCTCTGACCTTCCAAATACTTGTTTGTGATTGGAATAATGGTGACCCCTCCCTTCAGCCCCCTGAGCTCTGCTCAGAGCAGGGCTTGGCAGGCTCAGCATCGCACACAGCTCCGCCACAAATGCACGATGACAAAAGAGACAAGGCTGTGATTAAAAAAAACACCATTAATAACACGAGAGGAGATAACAGACCTGCAGAGCTCTGCACAGTGTTTCTCCACATGCTGTTGACACATGAGGTAGGAAACTCTGAGCCTTTTTTTAATGAGCACCCTGGAGGCTAAAATTCAAGTGGAATAAAAGCTCTCCTGCACCTTCGGCCACCACTGTCTGTCAGGGCCAGGATAGTTATTCCTGCCCACAGTCCTGGGTTCCTCAGCTGGAAAGTGCTCCCATAATGCTACCTGCAGGGCTGGGGATAGCTTTTTTTCCTGCTGTCCATCTTCCCTAGGCCCTGCAAACATCAGGATTTTCCCTGTTGCCCAAATAAAAGCTGAGACAGACAGTCCTGCCTGTGTGGTTGAATACCAGGCAGCTGGAAACACATTTTTCAAAGGCTTGATGGCATGTTCATGCACCAAGCAAGTCCAGGATAATACGTAAACTCTGTGGTTTAGGAACCTGGATTATATCCTTTGTTCACTTTGGAGCTTGCTCCTACTAGGCTTTCTATTGCTGAGGAGTTTTTAGGACCCCAGAATGAGACATTTAATCATCAGTTTGGATTGGAGCAAGAAAACAAAACACGGAATAAATGTAATACGCTCAGAAGTGAGCAAAACCACAGGATCCGGGTGATTGACACTCTGTAAATTACAGGGAAATTCCTTTTCCTGGGAGCCAAGCACAGATAGAGGAACAACAGTGTGGCCCCAGGTGATGTAGGTGCAGTCCCCAGGGCTGACCCTCCTTCAGTGCCCAGCACAGCTCCCTGTGCTCACCAGGCTCACACTGGCTTAGCTTAAAATCATTTCTGATGAGAAGACGCAAATCTGGCTGCGCTGTGAAGCAGCAGCAGCTGCACAACCCTTTGCATCATCTCCGTGGTGTTTATTTTTAAATGACACAAGTCTCCTCTACGAGGAAGCCAGAAAATCCATGTCCCTGCTACCAGCACTGCCTGGGTTTGGGAGGAAAGCAATTCCCCTGCAGGGATGTGCCTGGCTGAAGGAATCCTGGCCTGACTGTGCACTCAAAACACACCCTGATATCCCCAGGGATGCTCTGCAGCTCTTTACTCACACAGAGGAGAATGTGTCTTTCACAGCATGAGGGCTTGGCTCCACATCTGGCCAGGACCTATCCAGAGGGCACCAGCACCAGGAAGGATTTTATAGCAATTTGCTGATCCCCCAGGGAAACAAATCTGGGACAGCAATGCTGTGCTGAAACCCACTTGGATCCCAGGCATTGGCAAAGAGATGGCAAAGCAGAAAGAGGTACAGCAAGAGCAAAGCCCTCAGAGCCTGCTTCGTGCTCTGGATGAGCTGGATTCACACTTTCTCACATCCTCAGGGCTTCTCCATCCAATGCTGATGACCTGACTCAGTCTCAGAACATGGAACAAAGGTGGCTTCGAGAGCATGAACTGGTTGGCTGGGAATCAGCACTGGAAGTTTTGCAACCAGCACATGGCATGGTTTGTTTTGGCAAAGCTGTGTCTCCTGCTCCAGATGATCCCATCCTTCCTTTCCATGGTTGGGTAGGCCTGCATTAGTTATTCTCACCAGCATGTCTTGCTCAGTTCCCTGCTGTTTGGCTTACAGCTAGGGAGGGAGGTGTTTGCATGGAGATAATGGACTGCCTTTCCCTCTAGGAATGGTTTATATCTTCCTAAGCACACTCTCTATTTGCATTAAACATGATGCGCTCAGGAGTTTTCAGAATTGGTAAATAAACCTTTTAAGCATTTATGACACTGGGCTGTGACAAGCAGCATGGAGCTATCAATTATTCCAGCATCCACGATGGTGAGGGAGCCTCCCTGGCCATGTTTCGCCCTCCCTGGCAGGGAAGGACAAGGTTTTGGGCATTTCCCTTGCTAGGGAGCTGGTCTCCTGAAATACGACATATTTCAGTCTGTCATGAAACCAGTCCCTTCCTTCATGTGCCTCTGAGTCACGTTGGTGACAGCATTTATTTCAGGCTCCTGACAAGGCAGCGGTGCAGCTCAGCATCCAAAAGGACATCAATTAGAGCCAGGCTTTGTCCCAGTACCTGGAATTGCATTCTGTGCCGAGCGGAGCGATTGCCATGGTGAGGAGCATCCATCCCTCCCTCCCCCGGCACAGGGGAGGGTGGGGAGGCTGAGACCTACTTTGATCACATCTCTGGCTGCTGTCATGAGGATGGCTGTCCCCATCGGGGGACCCCCAGCTTTTGCAAAGGGAAAACGGGGTAATGGGGCTTCTCCTGACATGCCCCCAAAATTTCAGTGTGAAGCATGACGCCAGAGGCACACATTCTCCACCAGATGGGAAAAGCCCAAATCCTTCAACTCTACTGTGGCCAAACTGGCAGATTTGGCTAATTCCTGGCAGGATAGGAGCAGCCAAGGCAGTAGGTACTGTTCTGCCCAACCTTCCCAAAATACAGAGAGGTACTTGCTCAGATACTCAGAAGTCTTATCAGTGCTCCATGGGAATCCCAGAATGGTTTGGGCTGGAAGGGACCTTAAAGCTCATCCAGTTCCAAACCTCTGCCATGGGCAGGGACATCTTCCACTATCCCAGATTGCTCCAAGCCCCATCCAGCCTGGCCTTGGACACTTCCAGGGATGGGGAAGATACAGCTTCTCTAGACAACCTGTGTTTCCACATAAAACATTTAATCATAAAAAATTTCTTTCTTATATCTAGTCTGAATTTCTCCTCTTTCTGTCTACCACATAATAAGCCACATGAACTGGAAAACCACTCAAAGTGGCTCTGCACTATGGGGATGGACATGTCATGCCAGTGGGTTCACAGGAAGAAAGTGGGAGTGAGGGAAATGGGCAGCAGATCCTCTGGCTGGGACACGGACAGGACGTGCAGCCAGGTTTGCACATCAGGTGCTGATTTATTCAACCAGAAAACAAGTCAGAGTCTGAAACACATCCTCAAAGACCACATGGGGCAGGAAGAAAACCCAGAAATATTGTACAAAAAGAGATGCTGAGGTTTCTAGGTCTTGTTGGGGGCATGTCTCAGTGGCCCCCAACAAGTGTATTTTGTCATCCCTCTCCTCCAAAGGACAAAGACCTCGCCCAGCAAACTGGGTCACTGCAGAGAGCAACCCAGCAGTGCTCCCTTTGACTGATCCCCAAAACCAGCCTGGAAACTGGGGCTGATAAACACAATTGGAGCAGAATCGGGCCAGGGGGGCAGCAGGCAGCAAGGAAGCAGCAGTGGTACAGGCAACCAGGGTTTCAGTGACAACAGCCACCACTGCAAGGTGCCACAGTCACTGTGTGGGATGTCAGTCTGTCCCCCATGCCTGAGGTTTTGTTCCTCTTGGCTAAAGGAGGCTACGGGGATAAAAATCATCCGGTGGTGCCCAGAAGCACAAGCTGCAACAAAAGATCTTGTTCATTAGAAAACAGCAACCTCAACAACACTGAAATCGTCCTGCCGATACCACTGGCAATTGTCAGCCCAGTCATCATCCTCACAGCTTCTTTTGCCAATAATGACTTTGCTTTTCTGACAGCACTGGGGTGTGTGTGTTATTTAGGTCAGCTGGGGGCTGTGGCAGCTTCTTCCCCTCCCTCACATCTGAGCTGTGAGGTTTCCTCATCTGGATGCTGTGGGCAGGAGGTGCTGTTGGCTCCCTGGGACTTTTCCTGAACAGGCATCAGATATTTCTGGCACTGTGGCTCAGAGGGGGCATCAGCTCTGTCAGGCTACACTCGATTCCCATCATCAGACTTGGTCACTTCTGCACACAGGGCCGTGTGGTTCTGGAATTGATGCCATTTATAACACGTTCGTGGTGCCAGCTCACAAAATTAAACAGCATTGAGCATAAGGTGAGAGGCACTACCTGGCAATGACAAACACCCCCTTTTCTGTGCAAAATTATGTGCAAAATACAGGATGGATTTATTTTCTTGGAAGTATCAGCTCCAAGTGAGAAATCCACACAGGAGGCAATACCCAGAGTGTGGCTCAGTGCAGGACTTGATGCCAGCCTGCAGCATGCCACCACCGAGCCACTGCCAGTGGCACTGGCTGTCACAGCCTCTGTGGGACTCACACTGAGACATCCCAACGTCTGCATCCTCCCCAGTCAAGGTGTGCACGTGAATGTTGCCTTTAAGCTCAGGCAAACATCCTGACACCTGTCAGGAGGGAGGCTCAGCACCTCCCCGTGTACCTGCCCAAGGGTGGGGAGCGTGCCAGAGTGTGCCAAAGGCAATGCAAGAGGGCTTGGAGGCAGTGCCAATGGATAATTGTGAATAAATTGATGCAGGGAAAGATAACAACAACGTGGTGAGGGAGGAGAGAGCAATACCCGACGTGAGTCTGGAGGACAGTGAAGGTTGTCACGTTCCATGTCACACAGATAACAGTCACAAACTACACACAGTGCAGATAGTTCAAAAGTTCAGGAATTGTTTTCACAGATAAGAGCCTCGGTGATGGAAGTTTCTTGCTTCTTGCAGAAAGAAACTGCTGTAATGAAAATAATCATTGCACCAAAGCAATTAAGGATGCTTGTCTTGTGCACTTGACTAAGCAGGTCCCCCCTGGTCACAGGTCAGTCTGAATTGCAAGTCTAGGCTGATAATGAAGCTGAGAGCTGGGAAACATCTAATTGCTTAATTGAGCACAAAGACATCCCTCTTCTTACTCACAAGATATCCTTTTGGAGCCAAGCTGGCATGAGAGCATCAGGGTGCTGGGCTGAAGAAGGACTCCAGCACAGACCCTGCGTGGGGAGGCTGGTGAAGCAGCCACACATCCTGGCTCCCAGGTGCTATCAGCCAAAATGCCAACCCACTCCCAAAGTTCTGTCTGCTCTGCCCTCCCCTCCTCCGCCCCCAGCTCGGAGCCTTTCAAAAATTCAGCTGCAAAACGGAAGCAGGCTTTTAAAACCAAAAGAAACATTCCCTGGGCTCCTCATCGCTCCCTGGCAGCCCCCACCCACGTAACAACTCCCCAGAGCAGGAAAAGTGGAGTTTTAAAGGTTGGATTACAGCACTGGAGGTGGAGGGACCCCTGAGGCTGCCTTTTTGCTCACTATCAGCAGCCCTGATGCTCTGCACAAGCAAACCCGGCCACTGCACCAAGGATTTGTCTCCGAGGGGCTGAGGTGCAGAAAAACCTGCTCCAGTAAAAGTGACTCAGAGAATACAATAAAGGGAAAAGCAATATAGCAAAAGCAGGTTAGACATGTCTCTCCCAGCATCACCGGCCACTGAGATGACAGTGATTGTGTCACATGAAGCCCCTCTGGCCAGCAGAACCCCGGGCTGGATCTGGCTGGTATCATCATGCAAGGGTAAGGGGCAGGATGAATCCTGGCTAAGCAGCAAAAGCTCTCTAGGCTGGAGCAATAAGCCTTGGGCAGCCCTGCAGGGCTCACTGAGCTGGGAATGGAGGCAGTGAGGCTCCTAGGTGTCTTTTGGGCTAACTCCAGCAGCTGCTGCTCTGATGATCACCCTGGAACCACCCAATCCTTCCCACAGTTAAGGGCTTGCCTTGCCAGAAGAGCCTCCAAAGCCTGTTAGTCATCACTCAGGCCAACTTCAGCACCAAGGAAAGGGGAGGGAATAACCCAACCATGTGGAAACATCTGGGCAAAATAAACTTTCCATTGCAATAATTTGAAAGGCTTTGGCCCATCAGGATGGGCTGGCATCTCATCTGTGTTCTGCTGGGTCTGAGCTGCCCCATCTTCTCGGGAAAAGCCCTATCTGGAGCCTCTCCTCCAAACCCAAGGTCCAGACGTGGCTTTTCCAGCCCCTGGATCGACCTTGTTGTTTCCTTCAGGGCCCAGCTGCTGGGCTGCACAGGTGGAGCACAACTCAGTGAGTCCCACAGACTCCACAGACTCGTGTCACATAGCAGAGCCAGCCCTGGTAGGGCTCCAAAGGCTCTGCAGGGGCAAAGTGTGACACAGTGCCAGGACACACGAGGCCACTTTGGCTCTCCCAGCAGCTCCCTCTCAGTGCCTCATTGACCCAGGAGCCAGCAGGACCACTGGAAATGAAGATTGCCACTCCACCTGTGTTTTTAATTAAAGGCAAGGACAAGGCTTTGCATTGCTTCCCAGACAACAAGTGAATAAGTAATTTGTGCAAGAGACTGTCGAGACATTCCCCAGCAAAATCCAAGCCCGCTGTGTCACTAAGACATCAGCAGCATACACACATGCCCTCTGCATTCAATTATAGCCCTGTTCACTGCAAGCTTTCCTTCAGTTTCTGCCATCAGTAGTAGCTGGGACAAACACAGAAGGGCAAGGGCAGGTTCTGGTGTCATTTCCAGGAAAGCAGAGCTCTTAAATACATGTGCAAATTCCAACCTGAGAACTCTGCGCCTGGGAAATTACCCAGAGTACTAAACAACCCATTAGCTCTGACCCTGGTATAACTGAATCTGGGAATTTAGTGAGTCTGTCTCTCCTAACAGCAGTGGAGATAAAGCCTACCAGATCGCAGATAAATTGCTGGCATTGAGGAAATCTTCTGCAGTAAAACCTCTTTGCTGTACTGGGAACATTAAAGGACATATTCCCATGGAGTATGGTGTATCAGTCATACAATACTATTAGCTAGCACAGGTAGTATTTAGAGATTGCAGATAAGAGTTTCAAGAGACTGTTTGTTAAGTGCACGGGTAATCCTGGTCTTCTGCACAGGAAACTGCGGCTTCTTAAAAGCAGCTTTAATTTTGCTTATGATTTTCACAAGAAAATAAAAAACTTCTGCTGTTACATACGATCCATCCTGTGTAAGCAGCCCTGTCACCTGGGCTGCTCACAGGAGAGAGGAAACATCCCCAGGGAGCAGAGCAAGGTAACCTGTGACACTTAATGACCGGTGAAACTGATGGGTTTGGCCATGCTGCTGCATCCCTCATCTTTATTACAAATCCTGGAATAAATCTGCTGCTGGCTGAAGTTATCCAACCATGGAGAAGCAATACGCTGGGGTTGGATTTAACACTGCTGAGCAAACGTCCCTTTTCCCCCCCACTTTAGAGGGGCATTTTTTCCCATGGATATATAGCAGCAGGATGAGCTCCTTACCAGTGGCTCCTCACACAGTTCAGCACCAGGATCACAGCACCCAGGCAGTAACAGGCAGCATGGGGAGAGCCGAAGACTTGGCTGAGAGCTCGTGTTTTGTGCTCCCATCTGGCTACCTGGAGAGACAAGGGAAAACAAAGTGGGTGGTTGGGGGGGGGCCTGGAACACGCTGCCCCAGGAGCACAAATCCCATAGCCTTGGCCTCACATGTTCAGGACACTTTGTCTGTGTGGCTTTGTGCACGAAACAAGTGGAGGCCACCGGTGGGACATGGCTGAACCAAGCCTGGGGATGGGAGCTCCTTCTCCTATCTATGCCAGACGCTGTTTGCATTGCATATGCCCTTGCACACGAGGTCAGCCAGCAGCATCAAGGAAAAAAAGAAAAAAACAAACCAGAACATACCCTACACGTCAGTTTTAGGGAATACAAGGCTTGGACATGTGTCTAACAAGGCTGAGAGAATTGCTAAGGCTGTCCCCTGGCCACCAAAAACAAAAGGCTCCGGCCAGGGATCCTAATATTTCTCTCCTGACAGGAAAGCAGATCCCTGAGTAGGGGATGCACCACAGGGACACTCAGCTCTCATTTTCTGGGCTGTGGCATCTCCCAAAACCAGTCTAAGGGACCACACCTGGCAGAAACAACCCCTCCCTCTGCACATCCAGAAAAGTTTGCAAGCCCTCCCTCAAGCTTCCTCAAGACAAGATCTGCCAGCCTTGCCCAGAGATCTGCTTCCACTTGTACTAGCTAAACCAGCTTAGTCCTCACTAGCACTCAGCAATTGTAGCCATTCAGGTTTAGTCTGCCCTCCTCACCCATCCCAGCCCGGCAGTGACAGCCCAGGACTCACAGACCCACTCGCAGCATCCCTGGGGAGGTGTTAGCATCCTTCACAGCACACTTTTCCCTGGCTCCCATGTTCAGCTTCCTGTTCTGCAGATGCTAATGGGCCCCTTCCCAAACCACCCCATGGATGAGGAGGTGCCCTCTCACCCTGGGAGGCTGCTGCATGCAGATGGTTGGAGCTGCTCCCAAAATTTGCAGGACCAGATCCACCCAGACACCAAATTCAGGCCTGGCACTCCCAGCTGATAAAAATCCTTACAGCTACTTTATTCTCTACCTTTCCTGCATCCCTCAGAAAGCTGTCACTAAATTTATTGCCTCTCTTAGGCTCCACTTTCAGATGCCAAGCTGGAGGTTTGGATCAGACATCAGACACGAAATTCCAGCCAAGGAGAGAGAGCACACCTGGGCAATGAAGCAGGAAGTGGGAGTCAGCAGAACATCTCAGCACCAATTTGCTTCTCAGACATGGCTGGCACTTGATTAGCTCCAAATGCACTTCACTCCCTCGCATGGAGCCTGGGCAGCTTTCGGGGGCACCTGCAACCCAGCTCTTCATCTACTCTGAATGTATTTGGTAATTTATTGGCTCAATTTGAGCAGAAAAAGGCAGCTTTGCAGGTCTCGCTTTCTTCCCAGGCTGATGCAGAAGCACAAAGTGCTGCTAGTGGAGGGGGACTGCTGGCTTCAGGAGGGGGGAACGATGAAAACCTCTGATAAGCAGGGGCACTGATTTCACATGCTGAGAGCTGATTCAATTAGTTATGCAATGATTGCTCTGAAATTACAAATCCACTCATGACAGAGAGAGCTGCTTCACTGCCTTTTTCTGGCTGGTATAAATAGTTTGTATTTTAAATTGAATTTAAAACACTGTGCGTCACGCTGCTGCTAAAATCGGAGCTGCTGTTTGAGTGCTGAGAGAGTGGAAAAAGAAATATAAGGTGCATTACTACCTTTGGAAAGTAAAAAGAAGTGACCATACAGGTGACTTGAGTCACAGATGGAAAAATGCAGCCACGTGCCAGTTATCTGGACCTGCTTCCTAATTCCCTGGAAATTATTCTGGCAGTATTTGCATAAATGGCAGCTCCTGGCTTGCTCAGGGAGCTCTGAAGAGCATCTCAGCAGCAGCAGAGCTGAAGGAGAAGGGGCAGGCAGGGCCACTGGGATCAGAGGGAAGAGCTGGGAGCCAGGGAGGCGGTCACTGTAATTACCCTCACCTTTAGAAAGGCACATCTGGGCAGCAATGCCGGGATGAGGGGCTGTGTTCCCGAGCCCTTCAGGCAGCAGCTGCCACGGCTGTGATGGGATTACTCCCAGCACAGCCCAGTTTATGCTGCATCACACAGCTGGGACTGAGAGGCCAACTCTTATTTAGCTGTCACAGCCATCAGATGGGACCCCAGGCTCCTTTTCAAGCTCACACCGGAGCCATCTCAAGCAAAGCTGGGAGCTAGTGCACGGCTGGAAGCGGCAGCACCCACCGGGCCCCGCGGTGATATTTCAGGAACAATTAATTAGTTCCGGTTCTGGTTCTATTCCTTGAACAACTAATTAGTTCTGGCTTGGTTCTAATTTTCTAATTTTAGTCATTTCGAGCTAATATTAGCACTCGATCGACCCACAGCTACGCAGCTGCCTTAATGGCTTTATAAAATCATGAGCCGACGAGTTATTATGTACTGTGTGATGGATGCAAAATGCTCCCAGCATCCTCCATGGCCGTGTGTGGGACAGAGCAGGGCTGAAATCAGCAGCTTCCCAAGAGGTTGCACCCATTCCTGGTGTGCTGTTTGCCCTCCCAGCTGTGGCAGGCACTGTGCTGACCATGGGCAGCATTGGGTACAAAAGTCCCATGTCAGGGCTGTGTGTCCTGGAAAGGAGGGAGAGGAGCATTTTTGTTTTTTTCTTCCAACTCCAAGTTTGGCAATGCAGTTAATGCAAAGTTTCCTGACTTACCCAAGGGTCAAAGCAATAGAAAAAAATTCCTTTTCCAAAGCTCCCAGCACTCTGCTTTCACTTTAGGATACTTGGTGAGGGCTGCAAGTAATTTTTTTAATGTTTCCCCCAATGCTCGTTATTGAAATAAATCAACGAGCGGATGTGGCTGCAAAGCCGGGGATGCTCTTGGGTCCCATGTTCTGCCTTTGGCAGGCCATTCTGGGGGCAGGCTCAGCTGGCTGATGTTCCCAGGGAATTGCTTCCTTCTAGACGTAAATTTGGGGCTGATTTCCACATAACCGATCCAAGACATTTCCCCAACCACTCGGGCAAGTGCGTAAACAAAAATGAAAGCACCAGCACACATCCCCAGTGCCTGCCCTGATGGAAAATGGAAATGCTCTGAGTTTCCTTTTCTTTTTTTTTTTAGGCAGGCAAACCATGAGCCACCTCAAGAAAGGCCACAAATAACCATTCAAAAAGCAATTTCATCTCACGAAGCTGCCTCCGCAGTGATCAACGGGAAATGCTCTTTCCAGCTCTGTGTGCATGGCAGACCATGGCCTCTCATTAATATTTAGTATTTGTTTGAAGGAAATTGATTCTTTTTGTCTGCCATCCAGGGAAGCTGCCTTCTGAACATGCTACATTTTAATTGCTCAGTCCCAGCTCTGAATTAGAGCCTTTGTGCTGTTTCATGTGATTCCATTTCTATATCTGGCTCGCCCCAGAGGTGGGCAACGAAACCAGATAGCCCAAAGGCTCGGGACAAAGGGACACCTTGCATCTCGATGCAAATCAGTCATTTTATGTCCTCACATTGCCCCATCACCATGGTATCCAAAGAAAAACGTGCAGGGACTGGTGAATTTAGCCTTGTGGCACTCCTGGGAGGCTGGGATGAATTAACAGCTCCTTTCAAATCAAGGGAAACTGAGGCACAGGAGGACTGAGGTGAGTGTCTGCTTTCCAGCTCTCCAGGCAGCAGGGTAGAGGGGCTGTGTCTACATCCTGCAAAATGCCATCATCCAACTGGGGAGATGCTTTGCACATTTCTTGGGATGCCCTTGCCCTGGACAAACTGTTTGCATGAAAATACTCAGTGTACAAGTCAGGGCTGGAGAAAAGGGCAGTGAACAGGATGCCCATCTCATAGTATTTGACAGCATGAAGGATTTTTTCCCCATCCCATGGGGTCTAGGAAGCCTGCTGAGGGGTCCATAAGTCAGAAATTCCATGAAAAGTCCAGAGGAAGAACAATGAGCTCTCCAGGATATATCTGAGCCCCAGCCCCAAGAGGATGTAAATTCATAGGGCAAACCCTGGATATATATGGGTGATCCAGCCATTTCTCCTTCAGTCTGACCTCTCCTAGGCCAGCCGTGGGGTAAGTTCTCCTGTGGGGTGCTAGGGCAGGAGAAACCCTGCTTCTGGGCTTAGGTGGATCCATGTGAACATCTCCCACTGGGAAAGACATGCCCCAGCTGGCTCCTGACCTGCTGAAAGAGCACGAAACCTGATATTACCCTTATTTCACCCACAGAGACCAGAGGCATCGACCTGCTCCTGTTACGAAAAATCCATTTTTCCCTTTCTGAATCCCTGTAATCCCTCATTAAAGCATAAGGACATTCTCTGCCCTCTGTCACTGCTTGGATGCTGGAAAACAACCCTGCTCACAGCCATTACATTTATCTAAAGATAAGGAGGAAAAAGATAGACCTGAGCACCCAGGCTCTGGTTGTGGTGCTCCCAGGAGCAGCAGGCAAGGAAGCAGAGCTGGCTGGAATGGAAATGCAAGCACTGGGGCTGGCTGACCTTTGCCAAATGCCAGAGGAGCCAGCCTTTCTGACTGTCCCAAGTGGCTGTGGAGGAAATGAGTATGGCCTGACCTTATCCCTCCTAACTCAGTGCTCGAGCCCTGCTGCAGCCAGCAGGATTCAGTGCAGACAGCCCAGTGCCAAAGGGAAGCACCAACAGCACCAGGTGAACATTGTGGCCAGGCTGAAAGCCTGCACCACTTTGGCTGAGTGTGTCCCTCCTAGGTGAGAAAAATTCAGTTTCCAGGAGGTTGCAAAGCTTAGGAGAGACAGGAGGGGAAACTGCAGGGCTGTTCCTGGGGAGGATCGGGCATGGCTGCCCCACAGGATGTGTGGGGGCTGTTCCTGCAGCTCACCAGGACAGCACTGAGCCCTTGGCACAGGAATGGCACCACTCGAGGCTGGCATGTGCCCATGTGCAGCCACATCAGCCCACTCCAGCATCAGGCACAGGCTTTCCAAAGGCATGTGCAGAAAATGCCCCGGGGACCTGCGTGCCACTGGCAGCAGGAACATGATTAGCAGGAGCTCTGGGCAGCGAAGGCAGGAGAAAAAGAACAGAACAAACCACGGTTTTAATTTGTACAAGCTGGTAATTATAGTTGCTATCTGTCTGAAATCTCTATTGAGTTTATTTAAATATGTTCTCCGTGAAGGCCATTCAGACAGGAATTATCAAGGTGTTGCAGCAGAGGAGATAATGCCATGCAGTTTTCAACAGATCAAGGGCTGATTAGGAGGAATTAATTAGCTGCTTAAACAGTCCTTGACTCGTTGCAGCAATTAGCCGTCACCTCCCTGCAGTCACGTTCCTGGCGCAGCAGTGCCACTGATACAAAGCACAAAACTCCTTCCCTGTGTGCTGGTGTGAGCACCAGGCCAGCCCTGGGTGGGCACATGGCCCTGGGAAGGGGCCCTGAACCCACACGGGCTCCAAAGCCACCCCTGAGCAGGGCCTGGCAGGGTGAGCTGGGCTGTGGGGACTCCTGTGTGCCCACTGCAGTGCCCATCGCTGGTCGGTGATTCCCAACACGGGGCAGACACCGGGTGTCTTCCCTCCTCCAGCCTCAGGAATTCCCAATCCACCACCTCTTCTGTGCTTTGAACCACCAGTTCTCAGCTGCACTCCTCCACTGATCATCCAGCAGCCTTTATCCCACGTGCCATCACCTGCTGTCCCTTTGGTGGGGTGGGAGCATCACCCCTCACCTCTGCAAGCACTAAACCATGGAAAGCTGACACTGCAGAGCTGGAGGCTGAGCCACCCCCACTGGACACTGCCCAGGAGGAGAAGCTGGCACTTGGGGTGACCAGGAGACCACCATGAGGCTCTGAGCCCCTCTTGCCAGCACAGTGCCTTGCAGGAGCTGGTTACAGCTGCCAAGCTCCTGCCAGCATCCCAGTGGGCTCTACTTTGCTCAGCTGCTTCCTGCCTGCACTAGGAAAAAACTGTGGCAGCTTTGGACTACCTGATGCAGAGACTGAGTTACTTCTCTGAAGGTTTCTCAACTCTTCACTACAGAGAGCCATAAGATGGTAATGCAGCCTGAAAGCTTTTTAGCAAATGATTAAAGCCTTGTGAAGTTCCCCTACCAAGTACTGGAGTAGTTGCTTCGAGTTCCTGCAACTAAAACATTGAACTGATATGAGAAGAGACAAGCACCATCTTAATGGTTTCATGTGAGCTGTGAGGCAAACCAGGCTGAGGACTGTGTCCACAGAGCTGGTAAAGGCTTTTTCATGGTAATATCCCAAGAAAAAATGCATCCAGAGATGGTTGGATGGCAAGCAACAGGCGCTGGGGACAGCAGGTGACAGACTGTGCCCATGCACGTGGAGCCAGAGCGTGGCAGAGACTCCAGCAGACCCTCGAGGCTCCAAGCATCCTGGTTTGAGGGCTGGCAAGTGTGCCAAGAGATGGGGACTCATCCAGGTCTCCCCAGCAAGCTGTACCAGTTAAATTTTTCCCTTTCCCATCCCCTCATTGGTGTGATGGCAGTGGCAGTTGTCAGTGAGCCACAGCTGAGCAGCACAGCTCAACTCCTCCATGTCTGCCAAGGGCTTTCAGTTTGGAAAGGAAGGCGTCGATTTGACGCAAGGAAGATTTTTCCATTGCCTTTCACTGGCTCTGGATGGGGGGATTGTTGTTTATTCCAGCCAAAAGAAACAGGAGAGGGATTTTGGAGAGACAGGGAGATGTGTGGCCTGGCTGTGCAAGGACACTGAGGTGAGGAACAGCCAGCTGGAACACTGGGGCTGCACACCCAGGTGACAAAGAGCTGCACAGAGGGGAAAAAACACATTTGCAGGCTCTCACAGTAGAATATGGGGTTTGGAACACACAAAGGACTCCAAAAAAGGAGAACATCCAAGTGCTGAAGAAGAGAACTACCTAGAAGCAGAGAGCAGGGTGGGCTGCTCTCCAAAACCAAAAAGGTGCAGTGAGATTAGACAGCATGACAAACTCACTGCCTACTGTGCCCATTACCCAAACCAGCAAGTTAAGAGGATGAAGCATAAGCTAGAGTGCCTCTTCTAATGACTTTTTCCTCGTGAATGCTGCCAGTGAGGAGGTCAACAGGGTCCAGTCTGAGCACTTTGACACAGGGAGAAGAGTAAAGCAACTCCACTTCTTCAGAAGTGGAAGGATATTTAAGTAACCCAGCCTGCCTCCACCACGTTCAGCCTAAATAAACAACTCTCCTTGCACCCATGCCTAGAGAAAGTAATTGGACTGAAACAGCACAGGTCACCTCAGCTAACAGCCTTGAGTTGGGGAAACAAAACAAGCCTGCAGGTAAACAGATAAGGGTTTCATAAAGACTAGGTACGCTTTACCTCAGAGTTATCCCTCCAGATTACCTCCATATGAGCCTTTACCTTGAATCCACTCATGATAAAGAGTGAGATAAAAAAATTCATTTCTCTAATAGTGTTTATGTGATTTGTCAAAGTAGGATCTCATTAGCTCACTGCAATGAAAACAAGCCCTTGCTTAGTGTATGCCAAGGCAGCCTGAGTCCATCGATGTTCCATGAGCCACATCCTCTCCTCTTCAATAAAAACAAAAATGACACAGAATATGGGCTGTATTTGCTAGCAATTTCCAACACAAAATCTGAACAGTTTCTTCTCAAAGCAAAGAGCTCATGATTTATGTCCAAAGAGCTGGAAGCTGAAGGCAGGTGATTTCAATAACCCCAGAACGAGCTGTGTTAATTAATTCTGAGAGTGGGCATGGGGAGTCCTTATGATCAGCTTCCTGAGAGTGAAGGGGAAGGGAGATGTGCTCCCACCACAGGGAATCAGGCTACACAGCCCAGCCCGACTTTCCCAGCCAGCAAATCCCACGGAAAAACTATTTGTGAAATAATGATTTCTCCAGAGCACAGCACGGGATGGGGAAGGGCCTTTCCAGTCCCAGCCTGGGACGTGGAAGGGATGGACCAACAGTGGGAGGGACACGGGCTGCATGGGGAGCAGCTGGGACACACCCAGCTCTTCTAAACCATGAATGCAACCAGATAAAATAATCTCCTGAGATCAGGGAAAGGCAGAAGCTGGCCCTACACAAATATGTGGGGCTCTGCAGGAGCTCAGAGGGAAGGTAAGTGCTGCCAGATGAGCATCTCGTGAGCAGGACGGTGAAGCATTTTGCCGGATTTCTTTTCATCTTGCATGCCCAGATGACTTGGCTCACATTCAGTTTCCCACTGCACACAGTCCCCATCCAGAAAAACCACAAGCCTTGTATTTTCACACGTTTCTCTGAAGCTCAGAGTGTTTTCCTTGGGGCAAACAGATTGGAAACAGGCAGCCCATAGCAGGCACTTTCATAAACAAACCAGAAGCAAAGGTGTGTGCCAGTCTCTTGAGTGACTGAGAACATTCTGCCCACCTCACATCCTGTATTTGCATGGGGTTTTTTTCCTGTTGCTCGTACTCATGCAGCCCTAAATAAAGCAAAGCTGAGGAAGTGCCTGAAGTGTTCTACACAGCTGCTTTCACCGAAACAGGCTGTCTACCCAACAGACCCATTTTCAAACAAAGCGATCCAACAATAGCACTGACGATGTTTGAACTGGCACAGATTTAGGAAGACAAGCTCTTTGCTGCACCACACTGTCAGCAAGCACTCAGTACAAATGCCACGTTACCAGATAAACATCTCTCTTTTTTTTTTTTTTTTTTTTTTTTTTCAGACTCCCTTTTTACTTTCGTGCTTCCGTTTGTTGCATTATTTCCAAATGAGGCCCTGGATCCCAAAGGATCACAGTGCTGAGGTCAAGTCCCTCTGAATTCACTTCAGTACCTTGGGTTTGGTTTTAAATGTGGGGATAAAGCTTTATCTGCATCACCAAGCATCTATTCCGCTCTTCAAAGCTTTCCAACACTGCTGCAAACCTCTAGTTCCAATTGCAATCACTGTTGCAAATAAGGTCATCCTGATTAAAAAACAATTATTCTATGTGCAGTGGAAATCGTCAATCTTCAGCCAGCATGTGCTATGTAAGAAATATCCTGATCCTGAACTGAAACAAACCTCCACAAGCTCCAGGTAAAAGGAGATTGAGGTCACCTAACAACTGACATTACTTGCAGCCTTTGATTCATTGCAAAGAGACTGTATAAAGCTATACTGGACCTGTCAGCTAAATCAGGTGTTACTTTCTCTCCTGTATGACCTGTATTTAATTGCAGATACAGGTTCAGGTACCACTGTGAGCAGCCAGTGTCCCCAGCCAGCCCAACCTACAGATGTTATGCTGTCTGCAGCTGAAATCTGGGGCTGGATGCTGCAATATTTCAATTCAGGCAATTACTCGAGGAGCTGTGGCCCATGGGAGTGAAAATACTCTGGCTCTGTTGTCTTAAAAGATTAAATCAGAAGCTCCAATTCACCCAATGTATGAGTAAGAAGGAGGTGGCAGGAGAGAAGGGCATGGACAAAGGCTGTGGGTGACAGCAAGCAGCAGCCTCTCAAGACACAAACACAGCAGCACACAAGCACCTGGCCCCACATGGAGGAAGATAAAGCAGCCAAGACATCCCAGCACTGCCTGGATCCTGTTTTTGATGTGAAGGTTTTCAGGCCTGGGTATCATCTTTGCAGTTTGCTCTCGTTAATAGGTTTGCTTGGATTCCAGCTCAGCCCAGCTCATTAGCCACACCGCCGAATCCCACACTAATTCTGCCTCCCTTCTACTGCTACAGATAAATAATAAAATTGCCTCCACGCAGGGGTTGTTTTCTTCCTCTCTCCCCCTAATGCAGGTCTGGTAGCATCTCATGTATCTGTTAATGAAGTCCATAATATCCAGAGTTTCTCAGCAAGTAAAAATTACAATCATTAGCCCGTGAGTGATGAAAGACAAAAACACCATTTCTGCCCGGGCTGGCAGTAACAGTACAGCAAGTACACGTCCTGGAGAGCTGAGCCTTGCTCTCCTGTTATATGGTACCCAATGTTCTTCATTAGCACCTCTCTCTAATAGAGCAAGGCAGCGTCCTGCAGCAGGTCACAATTACACACAACAATTAATTCAGGGAGAAACAATGACAGGCACTGCAGAGGAACACTTTGCAGCGGGGTGGTAAAATGATGAAGTGGAAGAGGAATAGGAACATTTTAAAACACTGCCTGAGACCAAAAATAAGTGGAGGCACAAGTGACAGCATGGTAGAGGAGTCATGGCTGGTTTCCTTGTACACAACTTCGTAGTTTTTGTTTTAAATAGAAAAGAAACACCACAATCACTCATTTGGTCACAATACCCAGTGACCAGGACCAGCAGGCTCAGACCAGGACTTCTTGTGCTATTTGCAGACAACACACAAAGCCGACTCAGCTTCTCCCAGAGCTGCAGCCTCTCTCTTGCTGCCCTTTTGTGAAATTAGGGTTTAATTCCCTGGAGTAAGTCTGCTAATAAGGAGTCCCAACACACCCATCCTCTGGACAGCGTGTACCCGCTCATCATTCCCCCAGGAGCTGTGATGGGAGGGGGACAGGGAAAGGGGGAGAAAATAATAAATCCACCTCAGAGAGCACAAAATCCAAGAGAAATCCAATACTCCTTCACAGAGGAGTGAGAGGTTGTTGGAATAGAGATACTGGTTGCACTGGCCATGCTCAGCAAAGCACTGATTTCGTCTGGAAGGGCCTCCTGTCCTCTCCCAGCTGGACAGATCATGTTCCACGCTCCGTGTTAAGCCTCCCCGGGAACATTTCCCACTGAGGACACGCATGTTTGCGTTGCTGCCATCGTGGCAGCAGCAATAGAGAAGGGACAATGTGATCTTTATGTAACACAGGCTCTGTTCCCCTCTGCCCGGGGATGAGATGTTCAACACATGGGCACAACCAGTAATAACAACCTGAAGGGTTAAATGCAATCACCAGACCCCTCAGCTTTGTTGTGTCAGCACTGGGGTTCCTCTGGGTGTGGATGGGTGTGCCCCACAGTATTTGCTCATCTGTTCAATGCAAGAAAAATAACCCAAAAGCCGAGTGAACACTCAGCCATCCTTAGATCCTGTGACCTGCATCCCAGGGGAGCTCTTTCTCCCTCCTGCAGCCTCAAAGCCCAGTGCTGGGATACAGATACCAGCCAGTGCTCAAAGATTCTCACAGCCTTTTGCTCCACAAATTTCTACTAGAGGCCTGCACAGAGGTGGAGGAGAGAGAGGATGAGAAAGTCCTTCCAGATATGGATCTACTCACATCCACACCAGTGCCCAAAGCTAAATGGAATCAGGAAGAAAAGTAATGCTCCTCCGTTGGGCAATGCACTCGTTTTGGCTTCCGAGTACATCAGTCTCTGGAAAATGACTGTACAACAAAATCTCAGAATGAAACTAATTCAACGCTGCTCTCCAGCCTTGGGAATGAAATGAGTAAGTCTGCAGTCATTACAACAATGTCCTGGTAAAAATAAACAGGAAAGGGCACTCAGTAGGAACGCTTCATAGTTAAAAATACAGTATCTCATCTGAGGTCATTCAGTTTTTTATAGGAACAGGCATGTGTGCCTCAAAGTGATCAGATTTAGTATTACTTCCTGTTACGGATGGACAGTCACAGACAGATGGACAAGGTTCTCTTCCCCAGTCCAAAAGCCCATCTGGGATGATGCAGATTGAGCATCTGCTATTGGGCTGACAGCTCTGAGGGAAGAGGCAGGAATTAGAACACCTGACTACACGGGGGGATTTGGGATCTGTCTTCTCTTCACTCAACAAGACTGACCAGGAGGATGACCAACCTCTTCCATCTAAAAGGTGCAAAGATGTTCAAGACAGAGGTGGTCACACTGAGCAGGAGGCAGGCACAGAGATGATGCTGGACAAAGGACAGGAGGCAAGAAAAGTGAGCAGAAGAAGTACTGTAAAGGATCATAAAAGCTGCATGCACACTTTCCTTCACAGAAAATGTCTTTGTGCTTTTATGGCAAGGAGCTGATACAATTACAGCTTCTTTTATAAGCGAAGCAGAAACCAGATAATGAGCAAACCTCCCACCACACAAAGGAGGTGACGAACATGTTCTGGGAGCCCTGACGGTCAGGCTTCCCTGCAACAGCCAAAAGCATAGGTTTTAGCAATTTTCTATCTCCATTTCACCCTCTTCAGGGCTGTGAGCTGTTCGTAGCCTTTTTCCTTCCCAAAGTATAAAAAGCATCGCACCAAAAATGTGCCTACACAGACAGCAGGTGAAAACCCTTCAGCCAGATAAAGCAGAGCTTGCACATGCAGACCTGCAGAATGAGCCCACGGCTGCATCATCCCTGGTCTGGGGGAGTAGAAAGTGGGAACCAAAAAAGGTTTCACAAAGAAAAAAAACAAGTAAGATACTGTCCAATCCAGGTGAGTTTGTACTTCACCACAGAGGTTCATGATTTCAATAAAACATGGGAAAGTCAAGAGTTCCCACCAGTCTTCCTGTCCTTGACCTCAACATCCACTGGACAAGCAGGGCAGTGTGATGAAGCTGTGTGCAGGTATAAAAGCCTGGAGCTTCCAGCTTTTCTGGAAACCAAATTAACTTCCTAAGAAAGTTGTCCCTCATTCCTGCACGGGAGCAAGCACAGAAGTTTAGATGGCTTGGTAGGGAAACTTCAGGCAGCAGCTCCACAGCCTTTCCCCCGGGTTCAGGTCATCCTCCAAAACCAAAATCCCCTGTTCTGTTCAGTCAGTGCACTGCTGCTCCCATCCCTCTGCCATATATCAACCAACCCAGGCACACTTGTGTCCACAGCTCATGTTCTCCATCAATGAACTACATCAGCACCAGACTCCAAAAATAGTTTTCCCTTGCGTTTGGGTACAGGGGTTTTAAAGCTTTGTCAGGATCCCTTAGGAAGGGGAATGTAAGGGGGCTGATGCAGGCAGGCATCCTGGGAGGCTGCACATACTTGTTTGCTTTAACTAAGATGAGGCTCCTAATATTTACAAGGAACCAATATCCAACAAGCACTGCTGTGATCAGGCTGCTGAAGGATCTGGTGCCACACTCAGGAGAGCAGGGATGTGGGATGCTCCTGCCAAGAACCATTTCCAGTTGTACATGTCACTGTGGTCATTAGAGAGGTGGAAAACACATGGAGAGTTTTGCTTTCGTGATTTAATAATCTACTTTCCTACTCATTTTCTGCTGCCACGTGAGCAATTGGAGACGTGTCCCTTTGGAGTTCATCCAGGGGGGAAAAAATAGGGAAAATGAGGTGGCATTTTCTTTGGGGTGCCACCAGCCTGCCACAAACCACAGTCAGCACCCCACCATGAAACCCCAAGGCCTCCCTCCCCACCATGAGTCTCCAGACATGCAGAAGGTGCAACTGCATTGTGATGGAAGTGCAGCAGAGGGGTTTACAGAAATAACCTCCCAAGAGCACCCAGAACACACTGTGTGTCTGCATTTCTCCATCAAAACAGCCTATTTTGGGAGATCACATCCTTCTGGGAACTGGGCAGGCTTCTGCTAAACAGTCTGTGCCACGGCACAGCTGGAATACACCCGGCTCATGTCTGTGATTGTGGCAGGATCCTGCCCAGCCCCTGGATCACTGACATTCTGGGGGTGCCAGTGAGTTTCTCCCCTCGGGGCTCCAGCAGCTCCCAGTCCCCAGACTATGCAGCAACACTGCCAAAGCCCAGTGGAGCTGCCTCTTCCACGCCTCCCAGTCTGGGTACATAAAACCACTTTATTTTTTTGCTTCCAGCTGCACCTTTTCCCTTGTCCCGTGAGACACAGGTGGTCACAGACTTGCTGTTTCATGAGCAGCACCTCATCAGCACGTGAGGAGGCTTAGCAGCAGGATGGCAGGAGAGGGATGGAGTGAGATGGAGAAGAAAGGGCCTCTTCCAGCTTCCAGGGTCTACAGATAATCCTCTGATCCATATGGAAACAAGACTCTTGGCTTAAATTTTTTTTTCATCTTTTGTGTGTGTGCTGACTTACTCCAGCAGAGCTGCCAGCAGCCTGCAGTTTATTTTTAAAATAATAAACAAGAGAAGTCCAGTATATACAACAAAGACCCTGGGTTTCCAGAGAAGCATTCTGCAGATGCTAAAAAAAGGAGGTTGCTTATCGGGTCAGTTGTGAGGTGAGAGGCAGATTCTGACCTTGGTTTTGAGAAATGCTGAGCAGGCACGTTGCACACCAGCTGGATCCCAAATTCACTCTAGGAACAGGCACAGAAATGGCTCAGCTTCCCAAGAACAGCCTGCCTTGGCAGGTACCTGTGCACAGTGGGTGGGCAGCTGCTGGAATGACTGCCACCACCTCACCCAGAGCCCTGAGACCGTGTCCAGCTCCACACACAGACAAAGCATCTCAGCTCACGGCTGCCTGGCCAGCCTGGGCTCCACAATGCCCACACCACAAGCAGCTCAGCCTGCAGGGACATCATAAAAATACATTGCACAGCTTCTTCAAGAGGACTTAGATGAAAACACCACCACCTCCAGCTGTGAGGCTGTGGGAAGCAGTGCTGGGACCAAGGATGTGGCTCTCCCTCAAGGTGACAGCGCTCCTAATTGTGCCACTCCAGCCGGCACGCCGGAGGCTGCGACCCAGTTTTGGTGCTTGTTATGTGGTTCACAGCGGTGCCAACATGCTGGAAAAGCTAAATTTAGGAGATAAACAGGCCTGGTGTTACACACCCGGGCAGGACTGACTCTGTTACGAGAGCTGGAGAATCAATGCCATCCACTTCCACATGTTACAGCGGCGCTGCAAAGCCCTCGCTGCCGGAGTGAAAGCGTTACCAAGTCACTTGGAATAAAATTGCCACTAAATGCTATTTGGAAAATGGGAAAAAAAAAAAAAGAAAAGGCAAATCCTCACTCTTTCTCAGCTATTGTAGGAAATGAAAACGGCTATTGCTGCCTGGTAGAGAGTCCAATTATGAATAATGTGCGTTCTCTCCCTGCACAAAGGATGAAAGGCATCAGAGCTGGTGGTGACATTTTAAGACCGGAGATGTAAGAGCGGATCTGAGCCTCGTTGCAAGCCCAGCTTTACCCCAATAAAGAAACACTTTCTGCAGTCAATTGCCTTGCAGCGTAGCTTGAAGCCCCGCTATTGATCTAGCATCTGTTATAAGCAGATAATCATCGCCACTGTGCCATGGTTTCTGTGATGGGGTCTTAAAGCACTTTCCAGAAGCTGGTTGAGGGCTGTTTTCTGCTCTCCCCTGTGGCTGCAGGAAGGCTGAGGTTTGTGGGGGAGCCCACAAAAGTCTTGCAGGTTGACAGAATTTGAAGGCCAGAAAAAAAATATTGAATCACCCCAACTCATTCATCTCCTGATTCCTGTAAACTTCAGGTAACTGCAGTGCACTCTCTGCAAGGCTCTGCTGCCATCCCAGCCCTCACACAGTTATTTTATACCCTGCAATTTCCTTTCCCCAGCGAGGTGCTGACACGCCACCATCAAGCCACAGCTCAATCCTTTCCTTCTTTAAGACAGGCAGCAAGAGCTGCTGAAATCTCCCAGCATCAGGCTTTTTTCTCCTGTCCCCAAAAGGTTTCTCAGACTTTGGCTCACTGAGGTTTGAATCCTGACAACTCCTGAGCTCCCATCTACTTCCCAGCAGCATGGGGATGTTTTGGGCCAGGCACCTTCCTCTGGGTTTAGCAAGAAGTGGTCAGAGGTAGGTGAAATCAGACTGCCAGTGCCTGCCATCTCCCCCCTCCCTTCCAGTGCAAGCACTTCTTACCCACTAGGCAGATTCCTCCAGTCTCCAAAGAAGGAGAAAAGGATGGGAAATTAAAAATAAATGAACCAAGAGATACACATCCATCAGGAGCCAAGCGTTGTCAGCCCAGGTCCCTGTGCAACTACTTCTTTAATCAAAACCTCATGCAGCTTAAATGCTTGACAGAAGTCTAGAATGGAGATCGTGTTACCCTCAATAGGAAAAGCTGCAACCTTGAAGAAAAAAAATCACTGTCTGATGGGGTCTATTTTCCTTAAAATCATGCTGAATTATGCAAGCCTGTTCCTAGCTGTGACATTTGAGGTTTCATCCTGCAGATTCCTGTGAGACACACGGGTGTCTCGAGGGGGTGACCAGAGGTGATGGGAGGAGTGAGCTCTGGGCCGCCAGCTGAAAATGAGCCATTTCTAAATCGGTCCATGACGCCAGACCTAAATTTTTAAGAGGCTCAAATCAAGAAAAGATTGCTGATGGATGCACTCCCCACTTAAAACTCACTTGCGTGGTGATGGACGTCAGACTATTGGCCTCATGGCTATGCCTGGCTGCTACTGAGAGTGACAGAAACCTTCCAGCTTTCTAGAAAGTCCTCCTGTGCCAAGGCTCAGCCAGCTCTTTAAAGCCTCCTGCATGCAGGTTATCTGCCTCTCTTGGCTTGAAAATGTTTGTCCCTGAGGAGTTTTTATTTAATGCCTTCCTTAGTTACCAAGGGATGAGAAGTTTCTCCCATCGTTCTGCGGCTTTCCAAACACAGATGGGATTTATTGAAGTTCTTGCTGCTCTGGCCTCATTAACGTTTATGGCACAGCTCCAGAGATGTGCCTGCTCCTTGCTGGGTGCCTCTCTACAGCCCCACGGTGGCTCAGGTCTCCTGGCTGCACTGAACATCCTTGGGGAGTTTTAAGTGATTTCATTCCCAAAATGGCTCTGCTGCTTCCTTTTGAGACCTCACCTGCACCCTGTCTCCTGTGGGACCACAGCTCCCAGCAGCTTCTCTCATAACAGACACCGTGGGTGGGAAAGCAGAGACAGCACGAGCAGCAGAGAGGGAATAATATGGGAAAAACTAGGGAATAGTGCAGGAACACATTCAGGCTGTGCCACGGACTACATAACCTGTCCAGGGACAGGCAGAATTTTAACTGGCATGAAGGGGATGGAAGCAGAAGAGGGGGTGCAAGCACAGGGTTTGGTGAGGAAATGCAGCAGGTGGGCCTGGGGAGACGCTGCTGGTACCTGCCTGCACATGCCTGCAGGGAGGAAGGTGGGAATTGCAAGTCCTGAGGCCTTCTGGAAGAGCTTTTCTCCCCTGTAGAGAACAGGAGGGAGCATCAGCACAGCCCAGCTGGAGTCTGCAAATTGCCCCATTTAGGCTCTGGTCCTCAAATTGCTCCTACCCAAAGTACATCCATCATGCTGACAAGCATCACGTTTTTCTCTGGAGGCCACACTCCTTCACAGCCTCCAGAGTTTGTGCTTTTTCCCCAAACTCTACAGGTTTTGTCCCAGAGACGTGGCTGGTGCTCGCCAGGTCACCTTGCTATGATCAAGGCTTTGGGATGTGCCTGTCCATGATCCAAGCACTGCATGGAGCCGGGTTTCCCCACTACATATTTATTCAGTGGCACTGCAGAACAAGGACAACCCGACGCCAAACTTTGGAAGAGGCAGATCTGGCTGGAGTTCAGCAGAAACAGGGAATTAAGATACAGAACTAAATCAATACATCCTCACCCAATTTCTATCCAAATCAGAAATTTCATGCACAGGAGGGATTTTGAACAGCATCCCACATTAGTTATCGAGCAGAGAGAGCAAAGAGTGCTTGGCACTGTGCAGAATTCCAGTCTTTGCACTGAAGCTCTCGGAAACCCAGAGTAATTCAGATGCAGAAGCAATCTCAGCTGCTGGGAAGAAACTCAAACAGCCAAGGACAGAGAGAGTCTGTGCAGGGAAGTAGGGAAAGAAAGAAGAGCTGCTGGCTGGGTGCAGGGAGGGGACAATGATCACATGGATAAAAGGATGGGGAGGAGGTAAATGAAGCAGGTCAGGGAAAATCCAAGGACAGCAAGGGCCACTCTTGCTGAAATGTACCCGACAGAGGGGGCTTGTTTAGGGACCCCCAGAGACTCCTTGCAAGAGCCTTCCAGCACTGCTTGGTATGAGCCACACACTGGGACTGAAAACACCAGGGAGAGGCTCGGGGGCTTGGGCACAGCAAGGGGAGAGGCACATGGACTGCAAGATCCACCCGGCCCATTCCAGCCGGGGAAGCACGGAATGCCTCACTCAGAGCTTTCCCCAACACACAGCTCAGGCTGTTCACTCAAACCTCCTGCTCCCAGGCACAACCCTGCACGTCTGGCCTGGAGTGCCACCTGCTGCCAACCTTGCTCTTCAGTCCCTGCGAAGGGACGACAGCAGCGCAGAGCAACAAACCTTCTGCTCTTCCATCGGCTTTCCCTGTCCTTTAACAGCAGCCAAACTCCTGCTCCAAAAAGCAACGCTATTTCCCAAGCTGCAGGCGTCCCACGAGTTGCAGGCATAGCAGCAGATGCTAATAAAGTACTTTTTTCTTCGCCTTTCATGCAGTTTCTCGCTGGAGCCAGCCTCTCCCCCCAGAGACCACATCCTGAATCTTCTTGTTCATTGATTCTTTATGCTAAATGATGACTCCGCAGTCGAAATAATGTGGCATATTCCAGCTCGCATTTCAGACACCGTGAGACTTTTTAATAACGAGTTGCATGAAAAATTAGGGAGGCTGCAACAAAGAGCTCCAACAGAGGTTTCCAAAGTGACTCACAGCCAGTAGAGCCTCCCTTTTCCAAAGCCCAGTGTGAGACAATCTCAAGAGCCCCCGCACTCAGAGAGAGAGGAGTCCTCCCCCTCTGGAAAAATAAGGCCTTTTAAAGGAGAATTCTCCGGGGAGAGAATCCCTGCAGGGAGGTTTGGCAGGCAGATTTGGGAATCATGGCTGAGATGACATCCCATTCCCAGGAGTGCTTGCAGGGATGTTTCACCCCATGCCTCAGCTGTGCTGCTGAGGGTGCTGCAGGGTAGGAGTCACCTCGTCCTGCAGCCAGCCTGGGTTTCCTGCTTGGCACGTTGGCTCTGGAATGCTCCAGAACTGAGCTAGCAATGATTCCTGCTGGTTTTGCAAGGAGGCAGCAAATCCCAACAGAAACAGGCAGTGGAGGTTTCTCCAGCCTTGGCTCCCAAAACACTGTGGCACCCACAGCCAGAGCAAACATCACCCATGCACAGGTATCCTGCTCCTCCTAGGCTTGCTGCCAACCCTGCAGTTCTCTGCCAGGCTTTGCAGCACGATGGAGGAGGAATTTTTTCAGGCCAACTTTTGGCTGACTGTTTTTGCTTCCTGCCATCCACACAAACAGCTGCCAACATATTTCAAGGGGAAGCAGCAGGCAACATATCCAGTGCAGCCACCCTGATGAGGATTAATGCCATTCATGCTCGGTCCCAGCAGTGAGCAGGGCCGGGTTGCTGGGTGGGACATGTGGCTGAAGGATGGGTTTGATTCCTCTGCTCCCTCTCCCAAACTCAGCTCCCAATTCCTTCTGTATCCTGCACTGGCTCCCACCTTCAGCTCCTCTGTGACAGCCCTCACAGTCACCCCCAGCCTCGGGAGCTGCAGCTCAGTTCCCTGCTCACCCACTCCTAAGGTCTAATTGAGCACAGTTCCCCCCCATCCTGCCCAGCAGATTTCTCAAGAGAGGTTCTTCCTCCCAAAGGAAGCTGGGAAAGGAAGGCTGAGCGTAAAGGAGCAGCTGGCACAAAGGCAGCTCTTACCACATTCCAGAAGAGAGGGTTGAAGGCGATCGAGAGCACAGCCACAATGAAGCCAGTGTCCGTCACATCCACGTAGCCAAAGAGCCGCGCCATGGCTGCCACATCCACCTGTGGAAGAAGGGATGGCACGTTCCCACTGGGACACCTGACCTCAAAACAAACCCACCAGCTGTCCCAAGGGTAGACGAACCTTTCACTAGCCCTAAGCAATGTGTTGTTACAGCTTCCAAAGTGCTGTCAGGATGCAAAGCCCAGAAGAAGGATGGGGGTTTCTCCAAGCTCTCCCCCCAAACCTCAGGGGCACTGGGCTCTCTGGGAGCCCCACACTCACAGTCTGTGAAAAGGACACAGGCTCAGAGGTGACACTGCTGCTCTGAGGATGAGTACCAGTCCTCAGCTGCCAACTCATGAGTGTTTTAGGAGAGGGAGCACCGTTCCATGGCAACTCAGTGTCCCTCGGGATACAGGACTGTCCCAAGGATGCCGGACTGCATGGAACCCCCTAGCAATGAACTGTGTCAGCTTCAAACTTGTCCCCCATAAAGTCAGTGATGCAAACCCCCTCCACAGCAAGGGGGAATGCATTTGCACTGGAAGGAGCTGCAAAAGTATTTCCTGTCTTAATGACAACAACAAAAAACCTTTAAAACTCGCTGTTCATCTTTTAGGAGAGATTTTTTTCCCAAGACGGCTCCCTGACATTGTCAGCATTTTTACATGCAGTAAGCCATGCTGCTTCTCCCTCCTCACTCCCTCTCCCTGTGCTGGTATTTGGATGAAAAACAGCCAGTATCTTTTTGAAAACAAAAAACAAAATAGCCCAGCCCAAGCCCAGCCCTTACTTGAAATAAAACCAAGACAATATTGAGACATGGAAGGTTTTTGCCTCCCCAACACAGCTGTGTTTGCAAGTCCTTTGGATGCTAGGGGACAGGCACAGCTCAAAAAGGTATCAGCTTCACCTCACCTGTCTGGGAGAGAAATTCTCACTGGTTCCTCACAGGCTCTTGGAAAGAACCAGAACCAGAGTGTCATTCGTGGTAAGGGGCTGGTAAACCCAACACCTCTCCTAGCCCAGAGAAAAGGCTGTGGGAACAGTTCCCATCTGGCCCAGAGCACATCCAGTCGCTCCAAGTGCCTCCTGCCCAGCCATGACTGCCCAAGGTGCAAAGTGCAGGAGCAAAGACCGGACAGCCCTGGGGAAAGGGGGGATCCTCAGAGGGGTCCACAGCAGCCCTCAAACCACCACTGCCCCAAATCCTCCAGGCTCCTTCATCAGAGCAGTGGGGACACGGGTGCTGGCAGAGAACAATGAGAACAGCCCCCATGGCCTGATCCAGATCCACCTCCCCCTATTCCCACCCTCCACAGCCTCTCCTCCCCTCCCTCTCCCCAGAGCAGCCCTTCCCCACCAGACCTCATCCCTCCAAACTCAATCCATAACCTAAGCAGCTGCTGGCACCGGGACCGAACTGTCTAATCCCGCTTCAATTGCAATCCCGTGGGACCAGGACAGCTTCTTTCCTCTCGTTTTGTACGGTGCTGAGCACAGTGCTAGCACGGGCTGAACAAAAGCTTCTTGACCTACTAACTCCTGGCAGGCACCATCGTTAACATTGCACTCACCTTCTTTTCTCCTGCTCAACAACCAAATTCGCGGCTGCCAGCGGGAGGCAGATTGGCCTGTGCCTGGCGTGTGCTTTTCGGGATAAAAGGGGAGCCCTAATGGGATGAGCTGTCTCTGCGAGCCGCTGGGACAGCCACGTAACAGGCACAGAACATTCAACTTTGCCCTCTCCTCCACGGTGGGGGGATCAATGACCGTGGCAAGCGGTGCCCGTTTGATCACAGCCCCGAAGTCAGGGAGGGTGGGAACAGCATGGGCAGCTGGGTGAGAGCTGTAAGGACACCCAGGTGACAGCTGCACGGGCACCTGGGTGAGACAGAATTGGGCACACGGGTGAGAGCTGTGCAGGCATTTGGGGGACAGCAATACAGGCACCTAGATGAGAGCTGCACGGGCATACGGGTGAGAGATAAATAAGTAATAAAGGCACCTACATGAGAGCTGCATGGGCACACGGGTGAGAGATGTGCAGGCACCCGCGGGAGAGATAAATGGACACCTGGATGAGAGCCGCATGGGCACTTAAACAAGAACTGCAGGGGCACCCGGGTGAGCCGGTGGCAGCACCCCAGGGCATTCCTCGCAGAGCCAGTGCAGCCCCCGCCTCCTGCTCAGACCGTGCCGTCCCAGCTGGGGCGGAACCGGGCTGGGGAGGGCGGTGGGTGCACCTGGGGAACCGGGCACCGAGCATCCCGAGGCCTGCTGCACCTGTGGGCACAACCCGGGGGCGATTCCCAGCGGATCCACCGAGCCCCGCGGCGGCACCGGAGGGGTGGGAGATCCATCCCCGGGTTCCCCCTCGCTGCCCCAGGCCGGGCCCTCCCCGGGGCCGCCCTCCCGCCCGCTCCCGGCCCGCCGGTACCTGGCCGTAGTCCAGGCCGCCCAGCCCCTCGCAGCACTCCCGCGGGAAGCGCCGGGCCCCGCCCGCCGCCGCCTCCCGCCGCCCCGCGCCCGGCCCGGGCCGCCCCGCCATGGCCGGGTGCCCCCGCCGCGCCCCCGGCCCGGGCCGAGGCCGAGCCCGCCGTGGCGCTGCCGGGAGCCGCGGTCCCGCCTCCCCGGGAGGAGCCGGGCCTGGAGCAGCGCCGGGCCCGCGGCCTGCGGGCCGGGACAGCGCTGAGCTCGCTGCCGGCCCGGCCGCTGTGGGTGTGTGATGGGGCCGGGCCGCGGCGGGACGGAGAGCGGCCCCACGGCCGGGGCTGGAGTTCGCCCGGAGCCCCCGGGGCCGCACCGGGAACTGGAGACGGCCCTGGTGGGAGAGGGAGCGAGACCCGAGTGGGCACCGCCAGCCCCCCTCTGTCCCATGTCTTGTCCCCTGACAACCCCTGCCCGTTCCTTGCCAACTCCGTGCCTGCCCCTTGCCTGATCCCTGACCATTCCCTTTAACCCAGAGAAACTCTTGAGTGGCTGCCCCATCCCTGGAAGTGTTCCAGGCCAGGCTGGACTGGGCTTGCAGCAACCTGGCCTAGTGCAAGGTTTCGCAGCCCGTGGCTGCTGGTGGAATGAGATGATCTTCAAGGTCCCTTCTAACCAAAACCGTTCTATGATTCCATGACTCTGTGATCCCTGCCCATCCCCTGCCCTGTCCCGGTTCAGTGTTCACACCAGGGCCAGGAGCTGGGAAACAGCTGCAGTGGCTCCCTGGCACAAGAAATTAAATGTTGCTTGACCAATATTACTCATTCAAGGGCAAAACGTAAAGCCACCGAGTCTAAATGTATTTTAAGGACAATTCACTGCAGCCTTCTCCCTTCAGCCAGTGCAGTATATTTTAATTTTATTGCTGTTACTATTACTACTCGTGTTATTTTTCTTCTTCAGTCATCTCTAGGATGTTTCCGGTTGATGCACCTCATGGGCTGCAGTCCTGGAACAGTCTGGAAAATAGGGTTAATATTATCCCTGTAGACCCCTGAGGGTCTCTGCTTTTGCAGATCCTGCTTTGCAAGGAAATAAATTCTCTTCGAAAAGGAATTTGCTGTGAATGAGATGCAAGAGTCCCTCCCAGAGATTTCACGGGAGCAGGGAAGGGACAGGATATCCGAGTACTCGTGTCCTGGCAGGCACCGAAAGTATGCATGAGTGATGGCTCACTTGAAGCCCTCCCATGAAAACAGCATCTTTGGAGGATACACTTCAGCAAACCCCAGGGATCCCAGTTTGGCTCCAGGGGAAGCCAGCCTTCCTTAGTTCTGCTGCTCCAAACCCCTCGGTGCACCAGCACATCCCCACCTGCACCATCAGCTCCAGCACACGGGGTGCTCACACAGGAGCACATTCACAGTACAAACCGGGCTGGTTTGGGGTGAGGCACACACCGAGGCACTGTGGGTGGGAGCAGCGTTCCCCATGGATGATCTCCAGCTGCTTCCAGCCTCTTCTCCCCCGCGCTGGGTAATTTTGCTGTGCCAAGCGTGTAATTATTGCCTCCGCCATCTCCCGGGCTGGGCCGCTGGAGCAGGTGGGAGGATGTTTGTTCTGAGTCCCACTAGCTGGGTGCCAGGAGCAGCAGGAAGGGTGATGGGATGCAGTGAGGGAAGTGATGGTGGCTGGGAGGTGTGAGATGCTAACATCCCTCTCCAGGAGGAATTAGCAGGGAGAAGCCTCCAAACGGTCCTCTCAGCTGCAAGGGGACGGTGTCCTGGTGATGCCAGCCGGGGAAGGACAAGGATGTTGTGGCACAGTGGCTGAGGGATGGATGGTGAGGAGGTGCAGAGGGATGAACTGTCTCACTGGCTCCTCATTCAAGGTCAGCAGAGCTGGGCTGTTGTGGAAACATCTGTCCTGTCACCCCAGTGAAGGCATGTGCTGCAGAATCCAGTGTCCTGCCACCAGCTCGGTTGTGTTTAGGGCTGCGAATCACATTTGAGCCTCCTTGCCATTTCCACTGCCAAATTTCCTGCCCATGGAAGTTTTTCCATGTAAGAGTAAAAGAAGATGTTTTTGGCAGTGGGGCCCCTCCATGCTGGCCTTCATCCCACCTTGGACACAGGAGACAAAGAGTGCTTTCTCCAAAGGCTGGATTTTATGTGTCCATCCCTCCCCTTCTCCCCATGGCATGCCTTTAGTCCAGCTCTCCCTTTCTGAGCACCAAGCTCAGGAAGAGGACATTGCTCTCAGCTTTCCTAAGTCCTTTCTCAGCATGAACTCCCTCAGTGCCCTTTGAAATCCCACCACGGTCCTAAGAGGCCCCTGATGAATATGGAGTTGCATCACAGCAAAGGATGCTGAATGTGTGTTAGCAGGACACTGTGGCTTGGCAAGATGCAGTTTGTTCAGGAGCATTTCAGATTTCAAACACAACCCGAGAAATTCCCCACATGTGGAAATCTAGGGCAGGGAGTGCTATTGGGTGGTTTTCCCTTAGAAATGGGTCATTGGTTGGGAAATTGCAGTCCGGTAACTTCAGCACAGAGGGACAACTCTCCTTACAAGAGCAGGAAAAAGTTTCCAGGCCAAATGATTGGTTTCCTTGCTGGAAAAATAAAAGACAAGTCTTGTTCCCATTCCTTTTTGTCCATGTCTCTGTGTCATGGTCCCCATGTTCAAACCTGCCCTGAAATAAAGCTGATCCCTGTAGGTTTGGCCCTTGCAAACCTGCAAGGGCCTGTGCTGACAGGTCACGGAGATCAAGGACACATCATTGAAATGTGTGGTGAAGAACAACAAATAATTCTGGAGGACACAGCCAAAACCTTGGGGAGAAGCAGCAAAATTGTAGCTACTCCTGTGTCCTCCATCAGATAATATACTGTCACTAGCGGTGTGATGCTGCAATCCAAACCTGCAATCCTAGTGGAAATCCTCTAGTGTTTGTGCTGGAGGTTAGTTCTATTTATTTTCTGATGAATGATTTACTTGAGTAATTGGCACACAGCTCCCTTATTACAGATCATAAAGAATTAATCACGAGATTTTCAATGCTCCCCTATCAATTTTATTAGGCTTGATTGAGCGCAGTGGATTGAGAGCATATGGTATGTGAGGCAGACTCTGCTCCTAGTTACACCCTGGTTATACTGAGGACTTGCTCAGCTGCTGATCCCTGTAAATCCAGAGAGACAGCTGCTCCTTTCCTCCTTTCCATGCCCCCACTGTTCCTTGAGTTCCCTTAAATACCCAGGGATACAGAGAACAACCAACACCACCTCCACGTACCTAAATTCTCCAAAAGCCTGAGATGCTCCCAAACTGGAAGCCAAGCTGGGTAGAGGATGCTTTGCTTCTAGCTCGTCCATGTCTCAGCATGAGCCAGAAACTGGAGCCAAATGCTTGGGAGCTCAAGATCTGCCCCTGTGAAGGGGACGTGTCACGGCGTGGGAGGCTTGTCACTGGGGAGAGCTGAGGATGCCTGTGCTGGCGTCAGGGAGTCCTGCCAGCCAGGTTTGCCCACGGGAGATGCTTTCTTGGAAGAGCTGGCAAAAAGAAGTCCTAACACCTGCAGGAGCAGGATGACACATCCCTGCCCTGAACCAGCAGCACAGCATGATTCCCTGGAGCAGAAACCTTCTTAAAAGCCACGTCCCCTGCGTGGTTCCCCTCGTGCAGAGGACCAGGAAAACCTTCAAAATTTCCATGTGGAAGGCTCACAGTCCTTCCCTTGCTTTTTGCCTGTGGGTGTTGTTACCATGCAGAGTCGTGATTTCAGGGAAGGGGACAGTGCAGGGCCCTGCTCCAGCTTGTGGGCAACGCTCACCTCAGTGAAACTGCTCCCAGTAACACCAGTATCTCAATAGGTGTTTACAGGAGAGAATGGGAACTTTGGGGAGTAGATGGAGCTGCTTGCATAAGCCCAGCTTATCCTGAGCTAGCTATCCTTGCAGAGCAGCCAGTCTGGCTCAGCTTCAACCTCCATCCCCATCTGCTGCCTCGAGCAGCTGCATTGAAGGGCATCAAGAAGTTATTGCCAGTAACTGTTGGCAGGAACCAGTGTGGAAACCTCCCTGTGGGAGAGCTGACCTGGGGAGGGAAAATCAGGAATGCAGCTAGGACAGAGCAGGATCTGGCTATTAGAGTTAGAACATTTTGTATACATACGGTCGTGGTTCAGGAGCAGGGCTTTGCACGAGGGTCTTGCCCAGCTTCAGTGTGCCCAGTCCATGTGGCTGCCTCTTCTCTGCCCTGCCCCTGTTGCCTGCACCTGAACCAGCTCTCCAAGGCCTTGTTGTGTCCATGCTTCTGGGTGACCATCCCTCACAAACCCTCCAGGCTCTGGGAATTCTACGCTGACTCCAGCTGAACCTTATGTTGGAGCTGGGTCTCGCCTGGGTGCTCTGCCCTGGCACTGCTTTGAGCCAGGGCATCGTGCTCTTGTCACACTTGGGTAGGGAGAAGCACACAGGGAAAAGGCAGACACAGAGGCATAAAGGTGCATTTTTCCAGCCTCAGCATTTCCAGGGAGCTCCAGTGCCCCTCAGAGCCCCACGTGTGATGGGCACAGTGGGATGGAGCAGGCTCCCTCCAGAGGAAGCCATCCTGTCAGAGGAGCTTCCCGACATCTGCGCTCTGAGCCTTGTGGAGATAACATTTAGGGAAGGATTCACACAGCTCCCCTGCTCCCCGAGGCCGCGTTCATCACCAGCATGGCTCTAATGAAGCGGAGGCTTTGCTTTCTGGGATCAATGAATCCACCGATCGTGACCTGTCTGCTAAGTGGGAAATCAGGTCTCTCCCTCCCCAAACTCGTCTGAGCTGGGCTCAAACAGCAGGTTCTGTCCCCAGGGTTACTCTGTGTCGCTTAATTGCAAACCCCGTGTCTGATTAGAGAGCAGCAGCCGGGGTGTGCAGAGTCACCACGGAGCAGTGGCTGCTTCCCCAGCCTGGGAGATGGCTGCAAAGAAGGAGGACATTTTGAGGCTCCAGGTGGGTGGAAATCACCCAGATTTCCTTTTTCCAAAAGGTCCTGACTCTGCACAGCTGGCTGGAGTGTTTAATGCCAATCTGCTCTCCCCCGAAGCCCTAAATCCCTCCAAAGCACTTTTCATGGGGACAGATGCCTTAAGAGAAGCTGAGGCTTCCCAAAGCAGAAGGCAGCTGAAAAGGTCACTGCTACCATGTTCCCTGGCCACAGGCACATCCCATGACAGAGGTGGGAACAGCCCCCATTGTCCCTGAGTCTATCCAAAGAGGCTGAACTGCTTTCTGCACCTCCAGGTCTCTTCTGCACCTACAAACCACCTTGTGCACCCCCAATGCCTTTGCCCATAAGGTGCAAAGGGCTGAACCAGCCTCCAAAAAAATTCCTTGCACATCAGCAGCCCAGGGATAAGGTGCATTGCTCCAGACACATCTAATCAGGATGTCCCCATTAGATGAGCCATCTAGATGCCCAGTGCTCGCTGCAGCACCGTTGAGGGATGGATCCCTCATGTGGAGGGGGGCTGAGTCACAGCACCAAGCATTCCCTCCGTGGCCATCTCTCATCCCTCGCTCTGCTGGCACCTGGCTTTTCCCAGGCAATCAGCCTTGCTCTCAAATGTGACCCCCAGGAGGGCTGTGGGGAGAAAAAGCTTTCATTGAGGACTTGGCAGGGAAAAAGAGCCTGGAAGTGGAGGCTGATTCGTGCCAGGTGTGATGGTCCCTACAGCAAGTGGCTGATCCCAATGCTCAGTGCCACAGAGGGCTGGGCTCAGAGCATTTTCAGAGCATCAGCCTTTCCCTGAGTGGTCTCTAAAAGCTGTGGGGATGTGCTCTGCCCTCAGGCTGAATCATGGAAGACTCCTGGGGAAGGGCTGACTGTAAGTCAGGGACACAAACATATGCTTGTGGGGGCCAGGGAAGAGGCTCCATGGGGACACAGAGGTCTATCCTGAGGAACCACACAGCCAGCTATAAATACCTCCTCAGAGCATCACTCCCCCTCCTCTTTGATGTCTTCCTGTTATTTACTTCAAACCCACTCCTGCTGCTGTTATTTTTATCTTATCTCTTCTTTCCCCCCTGTTCTTACGTCTGTTTACGAGCTGCATCACAGAAGTGTTTCAAAAGGAAGATGGAAAGATGGCCGGGGACCCTGGGAAGAAGGTCAGGGATCCCAAGGGGAAGGTTGGGGACCCTGGAAGGAAGGTTGGGGACCTCAGGAGGGCAGAGGCTCTCCAGCTGACTCTGCTCTCCAGCAGCACATGATGGGCAACACAAAATGTCTTTATAGGACTGATGTGGTGGGTGACCCAAACTACTCCCTGCTGTGGGGAATGGGCAAATGAGGTCTCCTGCTACTCTCCAGCAACCCACATCTGTCAAATTTGCAGGAAATTGGTCTCCCTGTGATGCCAAACCCCTGCCAGAGCCAGAGGAATCCAGGCAAGCAGCTCAGAAATTAATGAAAGTGGAGGTCGTGTGAATAGTCAGACACAGATGAGTTTAATTCCCTTAAACAAATTAAAAATACATCACTCCTCACCTCCTTGAGCCTGGAGCCACAGCAGCAGGAGGGGAGTGTGAGCTGTGAGTGCCTTGGCCTTTGGATTTCCCCCCAGACTGAGTAACCAGGATTTCTGCCATGATCCTCCCATAGGCAGACTGGGAGCTGGGTGCTGTTACTGGGAGATGGCTCAACTCATTTCAACAAAAAGAAACTGCTGGAGCCAACTTTATGCTTCTCTTCCTTCACCTTTTCAGCCCAAACCAATCTTTGATTGTATAAAATGGCATGAAGCAGAAGTTCTGGGGTTTCCCCACCCAAGCCAAAGCACACTGTTTACCTTGTTTCAGGTTTAAGGTATTTAATTCCCTTAGTGCTAAAGAAAGATGCTGTCTCCATTCCCTCCCTCATGCATCTCCTCTTCCCATATCTGCCTGGAAACACCAAACTCCAGACATTCCCTTTGCCAGGGTGCCTGCCTGTAACATCTGCCACTTGCCAAGAATTGGGGTATTTTTATGGATTCCCATAAAAGAGGGAAGCAGCTGGGCTGTGGGTCACTGCCCAGGCAGGGGTGTGGGGGCTCCCTGCCAGCCCTGCCTGTTGAGATGGATGTTTGCTGCTGTGGTTTGTTTCTGCTGGTGGAGAGCCCCTGGGACTCTGTTTGGACATCGGCTAACAGGAAGAAATTGAATCCAAAGGTCAGGGAAGGAAGGGAGAGAGGCTGGAGTGAAGCTGGGAGCATGGGGTGGCCCCAGCACCCACTGGCCACAACTCTACAGCAGAGTGTGGGATGTGGGAGGAGGAAAACCCTACTGGAAGTGTGGCTGGAGCAGGAATGAGGAAGCTTTACCAGATGGGTTTAGTGGGGGCTACCATGGGTTCTTCAATATGGGGAAAACTTAAAATCCCCACAGGCTGCTCCTCTGCAAGGTCTGCTCCAGCCTGGACAGGCAGGCATCCAGAGCAGCCTGGATTGCACAGGAGGTCATGGCTATCCCTGTGGGATCTGTGAGCTGGAGCCCAGTGAGGATGGATGCTGGGTGATGGGAAACCACAGCCAGGGGCTGCCTGTGGCTCCAAGCCAGGGCACAGGACCCTCCATGGGTCCCTCCCTGCTGCCAAGAACGCTCCAGTGGAAAGCAGCTGCCCTGGCTTGGGTAAGTCCTGAGTCCCTCTGCAGATGGGCTGCCCTGTACCACCAGAGACCCCACTGCTGGCACTGACCCTGGTATTCAGCTGCCTCTCCTCACACCTCAGTGTCTGGCTTTGCTCTGGGATCAGTGTTGGGCTGGAAACAAATCTTGGCTGCATGGAGAGTGGCTATGTCCCAAAGCTGGTAGGAACACACAGGACAGCCCTAACTGGGGAGAGAAATTCCCTCCATCTCTTTGTGCTCTCCTTAAAGCCAGGCCTGGCAATGTGTTCTCCCAAGTGGGTGCTCAGTGGGGATGGGTGCTCCCCTGGTCAGTGGGGACAGGGGCATCTGTGGGCACAGACACAGGATCCAGCCACTTTCACCACTTCAGTGCAGGACCTGAGAGCACAATGGGTGCAGGGATGGGGCTCAGGGCTGCAGCAGCTGTCAAGGAGCATCTTAGGGTTCCGTGATCAGCCCTAAACCTGTCCCTGCTGAGTTCTGGTGCAGGAAAGCTGCCTGCAATCCATCACCTCTCGTGGAGAGGAAAATAGGCTTGGGGGCATGCAGTATGGGTCCAGGGCATGCTCTCTCTGCTTGGCTAAAATGACACTAATTAAGCCCCTTGCAGTGTGTAAAAGCTATTCCTACAGGGCAGACAATTAACCTTGAAACTTGGCTTTTAGTGCTTGGAGGGGAGCGAATTTTTCATCCTGTTATTTCCCCGTGCTATTAAGCTAATCCTGGAGACCGTGAGGGAGAAGCCGTGTGACAAGTCTGCAGCTCCCAGCCTTGCCAGGAGCACAGTGTGTGGCTAGCAGCCTCCTGCTCCATCCCTCCATCACGCTCCGATTTTTCACCCACGGTCTCCAACAGCATCATCAGCGCTGGGGAACATGGGGAACCAGGGATTGTGACCAAGGGCACATGGCAAGGCTGTGGCATTACATGAGTATTATGGTCAGAAGTAAATCCAGCCTTCCTCTGAGTGTGCTAGACACAGTGCCAGCCCAGCCTTGACTTTTCAGGGAGTTCCCTCAGAGAGACAGCGTGTCCCCAGCTCTCCAAGGCTGTGGCTGCTGGAATGGCATTTCCTTGGCCCAAGCTCTTTGTGAGAAGTTTTATTTTCCTGGAGGAGAAAAGGAAGGATGAGAGAGGTGGAAAAAGGGGGGAGACTTCATCTGTAAAGGTCAAACTCTGCTGTGGGGCTGGGGATGTCCCCAGGATGCCCTGTGTACCCCCCAGAATTCACAGTTCCTCTCCCCACAAGCTCCCCTCTCGCCCCCCCAAACACAGACAGTTACAGTGCTGAGCCTGGGGACACTGGGGAGAGGAGCTGGTGGCTTGGTCTGATCCTGCCATCAGCAGAGGGGAGGGAAAAGAGAGCATGGATAACCCACAAAACCCCCCATGGGCTGTCCACACCAGCACACATAACATATTTAAGTACTAAGAACCAAATATCTTGGGATATTTGTTACAACAAGCTGCAAAAAGGAACTCAAATGTTAAAAAACCCCTCAGGAAGAGAGCACTGGGAGGGCCCTGCAAGGTGAATAGTGGTGGGAACTGGGGGGTCTGTGGGTCCCTCCCTGCAGGAATAAGGATGGGACATCGTGGTGATGGTGCTGCCAAGAAGCAAGGGAAGGGGTGGAAGATGCACTGCTCCTGGCAGCAGTGGTGCCATGAGTGCATAAACCAGCCTTAGAGGGCCCAGAAAATATGGGAGAGGCATCCTTCAGAAAGGTTTTCCCTGTCTTCAGCAACCCCTTTCCCACTGGTGGGACCTGCAGACCCTCATACCAAGCTGAGCATTGGCTGCTCTGAGCCTCACCCCAAAAGATCAGCAAACCTCCTACCTGAGCACTCCCCTGAGAGCCTTTTCCAGCTCTAATTGGCCTTTCCATGGCAGCAGGGGAGGCTGCAGCAGCCCTCGAGGAGCCATTTTCCATGTGGGAGCTGTTTTTCTGCAATGGCCTGGTTTTAAACTGCTTTCCTCTTTTTTTCTTGAGGGGGTGGTACATTATGGAGGCTGGATAAAGTGACGGAAGGGAGAGCTGTGCTGTAAAAGCCAGGCTGCTGCTAAAGCTGGTGAAAAAAACGATGCTGCAAAGTGCCTTTGCAGTTGTTTAGTCATTTGTTAGCCTGGCTGAGGGGTGATTTGTGTGGCCGAGCACCAGCTGCAAAACATCATGTAGGGCAAAATGCCCTGAGTGTGTGCAGAAGGAGGATCAGGAAAGGAGAATGAGAGAGTACTGAGAGATTTTTAAATTTTTTTTTAGGTGATGTTTTTGGCTTGTCTGCCTCACTCTCCCTTTTACAAAATAACACTCATTTTCTCCAGGGCTCCTGTGGAAGTAAATTCAGCTCCTATTGCCTCACAGCTCTTCCGTCCCCAAGAACCCTGCCCATAGAAGTCACTTTTCCTGCTGCCCTGTTGTTTCTCACATCAGCTTTAATAAAAAAAAAGAGAGTAGGTGCCTGGGGTAGCAGATGGGACTGGCTTCTCCTGCCTGCTGTAAATCACAGAGGAGGTTTTACCTTTCTGGGATGAAGCTCTTGGAGCACTGATCCTGCCAGAGTCAGCCATGGAACAACAGCACAGCTGGTTGCCAGTGCCATCACTGCTCATCACTGCATCCCTCTGTCCTGGAGGAGAAGACAAACCAGCCTCCTGCACCTCTCCTGCAGAAGTGGCCAGGTCCTAATGGGATTTCTAAATCACGGCTGAGCTTCAGAGCGTCCTTTTGCTACCATAAATCAGCGTGGCTGGAATCGCCAGTGCTGTGCTGATTTACACCAGGGAGCTGCAGGGGGAGATGCTGGAGGGTTCATCTGAGTGTCCCTGTCCTCTGAGAGGTGGCAGGAGGCCACAAATCATCTGACAGCCATGGAAATAACTCAGCCTGAGACTGGGCATGGGGGTGAGGCGTGTGAGCCCAAAGGGGTTTCAAGGTGGATGCAGGAATGAGTTTTAAAGAATAGAATAGAATAGAATAGAATAGAATAGAATAGAATAGAATAGAATAGAATAGAATAGAATAGAATAGAACTATTTCAGCTGGAAAGGAGAAGGGACCTACAGTGATCCTCTGGTCCCACTGCCTGATCATATCAGGGCTGACCAAAAGCTAAAGCATATTTTAAAAGGCATTTTCCAAATGCTTCTTGGACAGGCTTGGGACATTGAAGGAAGAAAGCCTGTTCCGGGGTTTGGCCACTCTCTCCAGAAAGAAAGAATTTCAAATATCCGGTCTAACACTCCCTCCTCAAGACATCGTTGCACCATTCAGAAGTTGGACTTGATGATCTTGGAAGTCTTTTCTAACCTTAAGGATTCTATGATTCATTCCCACACATCCCATCTCTTGATCCCAGCGAGAAGAGCACCCCTTGGAGACCTCCCAGGCCTGCTGGAGGCTGGGTTTCTCCAGGATTTGGGGCTGTTTTAGCACATATCTCGTTTATCTAAGAGGAGAAGGAGGGCAGTGCAGGACGGCGTGTGCAGGCACCGCGCTCAGCCCGGGGCTGTTCGCATCGGGCGGACGGTTCCGAGCGGCTGCTCGCTCCAAAACGGGAAAGGGATAAATGTGGAGTGGAACGCGTGCCAGCCGACTCAGCTGTGATAAACCCGGCGTGAGCGCTGGGCTGTGACAAAGCAGCGGCACCGAGGGGCTCACACGTGAGCTGGCGAGCGGCGAGCCGGGACGGGCTTTTATCGGGAATCGCAGCTGCGGAGCGGCTCCGGGCCAGCTCCGGGCAGCGGGGCTGGATGGGACCTGCCGTGCTGCCAGCAGCCACCGTGTCCTTGGCTGACCATCAGCTGTACCTGTCCCCAGCCCCGGAGGGAAAAAAAGCACCTGCAGCGTTGCAGGTTGCATGTACCCCTGTTGAGGTGCTCGTAAATTACAGCCTGTTGTGTCTCACTGATAAAAAGGCTGAGTTAGATTAGATATAAGGGAGATATTTTTACAGTGAAGGTGGTAGAGCACTGGCATAGGTTGCCCAGAGAATCTGTGGATGCCCCATCCCTGGAAATATTCATGCTCAGGTTGGACAGGGCTCTGAGCAACCTTATCTACTTACTCATTGCAGGGGGCTGGACTACGTGACCTTTTAAAGATCCTTTCCAACCTAAACCAGTCTAGAATTCTATTTTATAAAGTCCATGCAGGATTGTACTGCCTGCAGTGCTGAGGTGGATTGGGGCACATCCTGACCTCACACACAGCACTTTGTGCCCCTGATGGTGCAGGACAGGCTGTGGGACCAGCCCAGTGCGGGAGTGAGGGTTCCTGCTCTGCACAGGAATATCTTGGCAAACTGGGTGCAATTCTCAAGGTTGAAATTTGTCATCGTGCCAAGGACAATGCCTGGGAGGGAGCAGGGGCTGCCCTGTGTCGTGCTGCCTGTCTCTTTGATCTCCCACGCTGGTTTGAACTGCTGCCTTCCACCAAAACACCCATGATGGTCATTTGACCTATTTTTATTTTATTTTCCTCCCATCCTGTGCTGCAGAAAACCCAGAGCAGCCTTTCCCCGAAGTGTCAGCACTTTATCCAGCACAGGTCCCAACGTGCTTCCCCAGCACGTTGACATGCCGACATGCACACAAGCAGGATTCAGCTCCCAGGACTCATTTCTATCCCTGTATTTCTTGATAGCACTGCAAATCCCCACAATGGATTCTCGGGTCATAGCAATACCTGCAGCAGAAATACCTCCTTGCCTTAAGCAGCACGTTTTTATCCCAAGACAGTGTTTGTTTAGTGGATTGTGATTCTAATTCAGCAGATGGTACCAACAGCTGCCAACCCCGCGCCTTATCTCCCTCCTAGCGGGCAGCACTGACCCGATCTGACCCTGTGCAGGGCTCAGCCTGGCACCCAGGGCTGTGGGGGAGAGGATGTCCCCTGGCAGGACCTTCAGTGTGGCTGGCACCAGGCAGATCTCAGTCAGGTTGGGATTCCTGGCAGGCAGAGGATGCTGTAGCCTCTCCCCGAGGATGCTGTAGTCCTCCACGAGGAGGCTGAAGCCCCCTCTGAAGATGCTGAAGCCCTCCCTGAGGATGTTCAAGCCCACTCTGAGGATGCTGCTGCCCAGACTCCACTGCCCGGGCTCTGCCAGGGGCTGCCCCAAAGCCGGGCAGAGGCTGCCACTTAGTGTTGGAAGGGAGCACGGCTGCTGCAGGGAGCTGGCAGAGCACTGCAGTTGGGGACAGGCCACTCCTGTGCTCCTTGGAAGGTCCCCAGGCTCCTGCTCAGCCCCCGGGGTGCACGAACATCCCTGAGTGTGGGTGGCCCCATCTAACGATGGCTCTGCTGATAATTGCTGATAGGGGTCGTGCTCATTCATCCCTTGTTCGTCACCTTGGGGTGCTGGCAGAGGTCACCCCCAGAAGCCCTGCACCCCCAAAAAGCTGATGAAGGTCCTCACCCCTGCCCAGGCACTGCCCAAACCAGCCACATCGTGATGTCCAACACAGAATCACAGAATGGTTTGAGTTTGAAGGGACCTTCAAGTCCACCCAGTTCCACCCTCCTTCCACTAGACCAGGTTGCTCCAAACCCTGTCCAGCCTGGCCTTGGAAGCTCCCAGGGATGGGGCAGTCACAGCTTCTCTGGGCAGTCTGTGTTCTAAGGTCTACCTGGAGCCTTCTGCTCCAGCCACTCTCCTGCATGTGTTACTATTTAAACAATATGACTTAGACACCTTTTTCCTAGAGAATGTGGTACCAAGGCACTCAGGGGAGGCAGGATCCTGCTGCTGACCTTGGCAAGTTCTCCTCTGCCTCAGTTTCCCCTGACTTTACAGTAGTTCAATGAGAAACAGCCCTTCAACCAGCTCCCCTGACTGCTGGAGCAGACCTCAAGGCCCCTTGGCCATCTGAGAAAACTGAGGCAGGGCAAAGCCAAGGAGGGCAGGGTGGTCCTGAGCAGCTCCCACCACCCCAAACATTCTGGCTGCTGTCATCTCGGCTCCTTCCCGTCATTACAGCCTGATTCCCCGGAGACAGCGGCGGCAGAGCGTCCTTCCCAGTGATGTTATATTAGCTTAATAGCATTTTTCCACTCCATTTGAGAGGGGAATTTACAATGATCTCCGATTAGGACTGCCTTAGGAATGTCTCTGATTAGCACCATCCACTCGCTGGCCACCTGGGCTCACCCTGCCCCACTCTGGGTCCAAAGGCTGCAGGTGCCAGCTGCCCTCTGGCCACCCATCACCCCACAGAGCAGAAGTTTCTCTTGACGACCTGTGCCAGAGCCTCAGCACCCTCACAGGGAAAAATTCCTTCCCAATATTCCATCTTCCCCAGTGGGAAGCCATTCCCCCTGGTCCTGCCACTCCAGGCCCTTGTCCAAAGTCCCCCTCCAGCTCTCCTGGAGCCTCTTTAGGCACTGGAAGGGGCTCTGAGGTCTCCCTAGAGGCTTCTCTTCTCCAGTCTCTCTCATCCCCAGCTCTCTCATCCTATCTCCAGAGCAGAAATGCTGCAACCCTTGGCATCCTCTGGACTTGCTCCAGAAGCTCCACATCCTTCTGATGCTGGAGGCCCCAGAGATGGAGGCAACTCTGCAGGTGGGGGTCTCACCTGAGCAGAGCAGAGGGGGAGAATCCCCTCCCTTGATCTGCTGGCCACACTGCTGCTGCTGCTGCACCCCAGGACACGGATGGCACCCAGGAACAGATCCTGCAATCCCTCTCACAGCCCTGCTTGCAGCCCCCCCTGGCAGTCCAGCAGGAATCCTCCATGAGGGCAAGCAGACCCTCGCTGTCAGTAGCCCCATCCCTGGCAGCCCCTGCCCCCTGGAGCACCAGGGACTGCTCAGCCCTAGCCCCCTCCTCACCCTGAGCTGCCACTGCTCTTCCCTCGCCTCTGCCACAGACAGTTCTGGGATCACTTACCAATTAGTGTGGCCTGCTCATTAAAGCTCATTATCTGCCAGTGTGAACTTGGATGGGATTGTTCGAGCTTGGCGGGGGATCAAAATCTTCCTTTTTTCCAATTGCATCCCGCTCGGCCCCCACGCTCCGGGAACAGCCCCGCGGCTGCACCAGAAGGTTGGGGGATACGGTGCTGCCTTTTAGAGAGAAAAAGAAGTGCACAACAAATTAAGTCGAGTCCTCCACACAGCAGAGACCGGTTGCTGCTCCACACAGATGCTGTGATGGAGCGGGATGATGCCTGGATTGCTGTCTTCCATGGCTTTCCAGGAATCTGGGGATGCATGGGGCGGGAGGGGAACAGCAGGACTTTTTGTCCACTATGGGATAATGAGCTCAGTCCAGCTCCAGGATACAGAGCTGGCAGTGACGGGAAATATCAGCTGCCAACCACAGAAATGAGGTTTCTTCTCTATGTGGTACATTGCTGGGAGGGGCTGGTCGCAGAGGTGTCTTGGCTACTTCCTGCTTTTAAGTGCAAGGGTAGAGGGGAAAACACAAAACTCTGACAAAACCAGTCTTCTCCCACTGCCTCCGTGGTGTTTGAGTCAAACAGGTGACAGAAAACCCAGCAGATTTCATGGCTTGGATGGAACCACCTCCACTTGTGGAAGGATAATTCGCTTCTTGGCTGTGGTCTGAGCTGGAGGGCAAAACCCTGCAACCCCATTCTGCTCTGCTGCATCCCAAGCTGTCTGCTCTGCTGCCACCACACGCACCCCAGCCTCTGCCTGGCTCTGGGACACTGTGCCTGGGGGGGTTACATGGACCCAGATCCTTAGGCAGGGATGGGAATGTTGCTTTGCAGCCACAGGGGCTGGTCCTGGGCGTCCTGCAGCTACAAGGCAAACAAGCCAAAGTCTTTCTGTGCTGGGAAAATCAATCCCAAATGCAGCTTGGTTTCATAAGAACCAGGAGCATGGGAGTGGGAGCTGTGTCTTTCCAGTGCCTCCTTCCCCCTTTCCCAAAGCTGTGCTTCCCCAGGGACACACCAGGTCTGGCTTTCATTAGCGAATGAGCCTGTTTTGGTGAATGGCTCTTGTCAATATTGATTAAATTCCATCTTCCCATGTGCAGACAAATCCTCTCACAGTCCCTTCAGCTCAACCATCCTAAAATAACTCAGTAACAAGGCATAATTTAACCCTTCCCTTCTCCTCCAAAAAAAACCCTGAGGTGAAATCACCCAGTAACTGCTCCTTTGTTCATCTCCTGCATGGAACCACCCAGTAACAAGACAAAAATCCACCAGCCAGTGGAAAGCAGCTGGTCTAAGTTCAAGCCAAAGAGCCTCAGCTTGCATGAGCCAAGGCTTTAGCACAGGCCAAGCTGGGAAGGCTGCGCCTACATCATTAACAAAATCCCCAGCAAATGCTCCTCGTGGCACCCAACCAGCTCTCCAGGGCTGCAAATTGTGCCCAGGAGCGTATTCTTCCTCAGCTCCTCCTTGCCAGGGTGCCTTTCACTGCAGACATCCCTCTGCCTGCATCCCACGCTGCCCTGGATTAACCGCCTCTTTTATTGCTGCCAATTACTGGCAGCAAAGCTGCCTCGGGGATGGAGGATGTGAGATGGGTTACACCTTCCCGGCCTTAATGACGTGAGGATTTGCAGGCTGGAGTAGCAGCTTCGGCTCCCCACGGAGCAGGGGATCAGCACACAGACCCCCACACTGCTTCCCTGCATGTCCTCTGTGCCCCACTGCTGGAAGCTGCACGGGGTGTTGTGGGGACAGCTGTAACCCCGAGCTCTGGCATGGATCAGGGGGTGGGAGATGCACGGATCAGGGGATGGGAAATGCATGGATCAGGGGATGGGAATGTGGTGCCCATCCCTGGTGACCCAGAGCTTCCCGCGTGGGTGGGAGTGGAGGCAGCGCCGGGCTGCAGGCAGCAGACCACACTCGACTGCTGCTGAATGCTCCGAGGCTTCACACTGCGAGAAGAATGAGCAGATAATAGGATTTTCCATCTCTTCAAAGGGCACTCGAGCCAGGCCCCGGCGCTGTGCAGAGCCCTGGGAAGAGCCGCCGGGAAGATCCCACACCTCCCAGCCGGCGCCGCAGCCACAGGGATGCTCCCAGCTGCAGAGCAGCCCCCAGCGTGCAAATGGGGACTGGGAATCTGGATTCTGGGAGGGCAGAATGCTGGAAAGCACCATGGGGATTATCACCGTGATACCCAGCAAGGCGAGGCAAGAGGAGGTGAAATGTTGGTGATGCCACATCGGGAGTCAGGGGAAGGTTCATCTGTCCAGACATGGCATGTTTTTCACAGAATCGTAGAATGCTTTGGGTTAGAAGGGACCCTAAATCTCATCTCATTCCACCCCCTGCCATGTGCAGGGACACCTTCCACTATCCTGGGTTGCTCCCAGCCTCATCCAACCTGGCTTTGAACACTTTTAGGGATGTGGCATCCACAGCTTCTCTGGGCATCTGTGCCAGTGCCTCACCACCCTCACAGGGAAGAATTCCTTGTTAATATCCAATCCAAACCTCCTCTCTTTCAGCTTAAAGCCAGGAACAGCTGCTGTGCTGCAGAAGTGAGCAGGAAAGCAGACACTGAGCTTTCCACTTGGTGCTTGCAGCAGCCAAGGGCAGGCATGGCACACTCACACCTCTCTGGGCACACACACTGGCACCAGCCCGGGGCAGAGCCCCTGGGCAGCCCTCGGCCCCTCGGTCCCCACCCGCTGCACAGGGACAGCCAAGGGACCATCTGGAGCCTCATTTGAAGAGCTCCCACGTCCCCGCTCCATTTCTCCTCGGATGGCTTATCAGCAGTGACTTTCCCGACAGCAATCGATAGAAAACATTTTATCACCTTCCCAGGCGGCAGGATCCGTGGAGTGGGTCTGATTTCTGTTTCTATGGTGACATCTTCCGGGCTTGTGAAAGATTTTGCCTTTCTTGGTTGTTGTTGGGTGGTGGAGACAGGGGGGGTGGAGGGGGGCTGGTGCTATATATTTTGTTGTTGTAGGTTTTGCTTTTTTATTTTTTTTTCCTTTTTTTTTTTTTTTAATACCATTTTCAGCACACCAAGGAAGCTGCTAGCCAGCCAAACGCGATGCTCGCAGCGTACCCACAGCAATGCTGCTCGCTGGGAGGGGCCCCAGGGCACGTTTCATCCCCAAAATGCCTCTGAAAGCTACTGAAGCTCGAACTGGGGCCATCTTTCTCCTTCCCTTATCCCAGTCCCCCTTCCCACCCCTCCGGGCTTCTCCTGCCAGGCCTGGAAAAAGCCACTCGGCCACACAGCAGGGATGGCCTCAAGCACAAGTGACTGCTCGGGGCGTTTTGTAGTGCAGCTGATTTTACTCCTCAGCTCTGCTCCCTCCTCCTTCCCCTTCCTTTTTATCTCCCTCCACCTGCTTTGGTGGAAGAGGAGGGGGTTTGCCACCCTGCTCTGCCAGCTCTGGTGGCCCTGAGACCTGACCAAAGGGGGAAGGAGGGACACTGGAAGCGGGGGGGGTTAAGGGGGGGTCGGGGAATAATTTCTTATCTCTGGGACATCTCCTGCATGCAAATGGCCCGGTGCTTCTGCTGAGTTATCAGCTCCTGAGGATCTCACCGACTGCCTAATTAATGTCTGCAGTTCCCTCTCCTTACAGCTCCCTTTACCCCATGAACTACAGTGCTCCTGCCACCTGGCCCTGCCAAAACAGTCCATGTGCTCCTGCTGGGAGCTGGAGGGAGGAAGGGAGGGAGGGAGGGAGGGATGGATGGATGGATGGATGGATGGATGGATGGATGGATGGATGGATGGATATATATACTGGAGAGAGACTTTGGACAAGGGAGAATGGCTTCCTACTGTTAGAGGACAGGGTTAGATGGGATATTGGGAAGGAATTCCTCCCTGTGAGGGTGGTGACAGGTTGCCTAGAGAAGCTGCGGCTGTCCCATCCCTGGAAGTGTTCAGGGCCAGGTTAAATGGGGCTTGAAGCAACTTAGGATAGTGGAAGGTGTCCTTGCCCCTGGCAGGGGTTTGGAATTGGATGGGCTTTTAGGTGCCTCACAACCCAAATCATTCTAGGATTCAATGATTCCATGAATGGATAGAGGGAGGGAGGGTGGGAGGGAGGGATGGCATCTCATGTCTGGAATTGCCCTGTGCTGATGCATTCAGCAAAGCAGCCACCACCTCTTGTGGATTTGGAACCCAAAGGGACTCCTCCACTCCTGTGTCCCCAGCAGTGCTGACCCGTTGTCCTTACTGCCAAGGGAACAGCTGCACATCCTGGTGTGACACCAGCTGTGCCAGCTGGCCTGGGATGTGCTGCAAGAGCAAGTGCAAGGGCAGGGGCTGGCACTGAGCAGCTGGGAGGGCCAAGGTGCTGCTGACAGCATCAGTCCAGGTTGCCAGAGGGGGGTTTGGAAGACACTGCCAGCTTGGCAACGCTCTCCCAACACCTTTCCCGTAATGATCAAGCCACACTGCTCTATTTAATTAATGTTTCTCAGTGGCACAGCCTTCAGCTACTAAAATAAGTAAATAAAATAAAACAAGGGTTTCTTCATCTTTTTTTTTTTTTTTTTTTTTTTTTAATAATGGGAAACTCCAAAGCTTGTAAAGTTGGAACTGTATCCTGGCATTAAGTGACAGCAGGGGATCGCTCCTTGCACCAGGCACAGACCCAAAGCAGTTAAAAGCAAGGGCAGGAATGGGTAATGCAGGTCTGCCATCCCCTTACCCAGCCAAGAGAAACGCAGTGTCCATGACACAGATCAGCACCCCCTCATATTTCATCTCAACGCAATGCCCTTATCTTTGACCCAAAATAAAAATTATTCCTTGCTCAGCGATCTCAAAATACAAAATTATCTACGCGTGCACTAATGCCATGTATCAATCAACTTCAAATGCAAATCTCCACAGCGTTTAGCCCTAATTTTACCATAAAAGGATGGGTCCACGCCAAGCACCTCGCTCAACATTATTCTAGGGAACGGCAGCTTCCATCAGCAAATCTTCTCCTGGTCATTGACAAATACTTGGATCCTCAGCTTTTCCTAATGGAAACAATCTGGCCCGTTCCTGCGAAAGGGTGAAGCATGGAAGGAGAGGAGCACATTCTCTTCTCTCTCCCTTTTTCCAGCCTTAAAAACCTCTTCAGACCTGGAAGCCGGTGCAGAGATAGGTGCTGGGGGAAGGAGAGCAGAGCCAGGTGGGAGCAGCCAGACAAACCCCTCTGCTCTCTCTGCAAGGCCAATGGGAGGACCAGCATGATTAGCCACACTGGGGAGAGCCTGCACCCCATCCAAGGGAAAGCCCATTTACCAGGATGTGCCGTGGGTAATTAGAGATTTGCAAGGCTGGGCACACTCTGCAAGCCTTTTTCTTCCTTTTTACAGCAATGAGGGAGCGTTGGTGGGAAAAGGCGCTGTGCAAGCGACAGGAAAACACCAGGGAACACTTGAAGGAATGTCAAAGTGCAGATCAAACCCAGCCTGTATTAAATGTCTTCCCAGGTTGCTGCAAGGCTGGTGGGGTGCGGGTGGAACAGGCAGACAGCAGAGCTACTGCAGGGCCACAAGAAATACCAGTACGAGCTCTGGAAAGGCTGAAAGTCCCTGGGCATGTGCATGCTCCAGCTGCAAGAGCAGGAGAACCCTCTCAAGAGGGTTGTCCCACCACCAATATCAGTGAGCCCATCACCAGACACAGTGTTTAATTCCCACCCTGATGCACTTCAACACATCCTGGGTCCCACTCAGTCTGGGATCAGTCCCGGCAAATGCCGGGAGCGTGGCACGCAACGGGTCCATCCAAATTTCCGCCCCACATCCTCGAGGAACAATGGCCTGTGTGTCCCTCGGAGGCCCCTCCTGCCACACGCGGCCGCAGCCGCTCTCCGAACACTCTCGCTCTTGTTCGCTTTGGCCGGGAAGCGGCGGAGCAGCAGGTATTTCCTGCCATCGGCTGCCATCCCCGCCTGGCCGGCCCCACGGGGGACGTGCTGCTCCATCTCTCATCCCTGGGATGCCCAAGGGACCTTGCACCCCTCGGGGACAAACATGCACCCGCAGCGCTTGCTGTCCCTCGGCAGGCAGGTGGCCCTGCTCCAAAGGGACACCAGCAGCTCCACGCACACCCCCGCTGTGCACATCCTGCTGGAAAAGATTTCCCTTCTGCTGTTCCAAGTCCCAGCTAAAATGAGGCTCAAAAACGTGCAAAACGCTGGTTTTGCCTCGTTTCCTTTGTGTGTTTCAGTGTGTTCTGCAAACAGGGCACTTCCTCAGAGCTCCGCTTTGGCTCTCACGTTCGGGAATAAGAGAGAGGCTTTTATTTTAATAGGAAAACAGGATTATAAATTAGCAGTCAAGCTGTGAGAGCACAGAATCTTCCTCTTAAAATATCTGCACACGTCGCCTTGGCCAAAGCTGGGTGTCAGCACAGGGGACACAAACACGGAGGGGTCCTGGGTGCCACCCCTCTCGCTGCACAGCAGGTGCTGGTGGCCGGTGGCACATCCAAGATGCTCATGAATAACCAGCTGCCACCACCCAGCAGCGAGGGCTTACACCGGATACCTGATGGAGACGAAAATCCCAGGCAAACATCAGGCAGCGCTGCTGGCTGCAGCCAATTTTCCTCACTTAATATGTTTCCTGCACTCATCCCCCTCCCTGACCTCGGCTCCTCCTTGGAGCACGTTCAGCCCCAGACTCACCGCTGAGCACAGCCAAGGCCAGCGGGACCGCTGCCATTTCGTCCCTCCCCTCTGCTCCCTGGTCAGGGCTCCTGTCACACTGCTGCAGACCCCAGCTTCCCCCTGAAGGTCCCCAGGCTGTGCAGAGCAGGGTAAGTGGGCAGTGATGAACACCTCGTGGGGTGGTGGTGCTCTGTGCACCCATGGAATGCTCGCAGAGCAGGGGTTGGAAAGGATACATCCATCCTTTGTGAAAGATGCATGTCCCAGACTCCGATCCAGATGAGGATCTGAATCCAGCTCCAAAGGCAAGTCCAGATGTGGATCCAAATTCAGCTCCAAATGCAAATCCAGATGTGGATCAGAATCCAGTTCCAAATCCTGATCTAAATCCAGACACAGACCCAAGTGCAGACCCACACGTGGTGCAGTCCTGATCCAAACGTGGATTCAAGCCCAGAGACAGCTCCAGCTTCAAACCTGGACACCCAGGGTCTGGTGCGTGTCTGCAGGGACCTCATCCTGCCCAGTGCCAGCACCCGTTAGATGCTGCCCAGTGGGATGCCCGGCAGCCAGCACCGGTGTAACCCTCCAGTGCCCTGTCCCAGAACCTGGCAGATGCTACCCGGGGGATTCCCTGCACCCAGCACCGCTGCCACCGAACGGTCCCCGATGCCCAGCGCCGGCACCCATCACGGCGCCCGGTATTACTTCCACCCTCCACTGCCTGGTTCCCGCTGCCCAGCTCAGGAGCTGCCATACGGTTCCTCCCGCTGGCGCCCAGCATCCGCTGCCCTGTGTGCAGCACCCCGGTGCTCGGTGTGCCGTGCCCCGGCTCCCAGTGTGCCGTGCCCTGTGCCCGGTGCCTGTTGTGCCGTGTCCCGATTCCCGCTGTGCCGTGCCCAGCGCCCGCCCCGCTGCCCTCTCTGCCCGGTGTGCCGTGCCCCGCTGCCCGCGGTGTGCGCAGCGCCCACCGCCGCCGCCGCCCCGCCGCCGTTCCCGGTGCCACCGGCGGCGCTGCCGGCAGGTGTCGCCGCGGTCGCGGGCAGGCGGCGGGCGCGCGTGCACTTCCGACGGCGCTCGGTCATGCCCCCGCCGTCCCCCCCCTCGCTCCCGGCGCCGCGCGGGGCTCCCGCCCGCTGACACCGCCGAGGCGGCTCGCACGGCGCGGGAGAGCGGCGCGGCCGCCCGGGCATGGCCGCCGGGGCCGCCCCCGCCCAGCGCCGCCGCTGAGAGGCAGCGGGGCTCGGCCCGCCAGGTAAGGAGGGCTCCGGACGCGGCTCCGGGGGAACCGGGCGGGCCGCCGAGCCCGGGGAGGGCCCGGGGAGGGCGGCGGGTGATAGGGGCCGGCGGGGGAAGCGAGGGGAGCGGAGGGGCCGGGCGAGCGAGGCGCTGCCGGAGGCGGGGGGGGGCCCTGCCCGCCGCCCCGTTACCCCCCCGGGGCTTCGCGTCGCAGCTGCGGCTGCAACCGCGGCTCCCGCCGGGCCCGCTGCGCTCCTGCTGCCGCTGGAGCGGCGGTGGCACCGCGAACCCGCCGCCACATCCCCTTCCCTTCCCTTCCCTTCCCTTCCCTTCCCTTCCCTTCCCTTCCCTTCCCTTCCCTTCCCTTCCGCCCGCGCTCCCACCGCACCGCGTTTCCAACCCTAGCCCGTTCCGGATGCCCCCCCAAGCCCCCCCCGCCCCCCTCCCAAACTCGCCTCGATCCCCCCAAAACGCGAGCGTGTCCCTGGCTCGGTGACGTCACGGAGGGGCTCCCCGGTCCCCCCGGTCCCGCGGGTGCGTGTGGCCGCGGTGCTCCCGGCCGGTGGTGCCGAAATGCCGAGCGGGGACATGGTGCATCTTGGATAGATAGCCCTGAGCCCCTCCTGTGCCCTTTTGCTGCAGCTGTGAAATTCCATTTAAATTCCTGTCTGTATGTGTGTGTGTGTGTGTGTGTGTGTGTGTGTGTGTCCATTCCCACTCTCCCTGGAAATGTGCAGCTGTTGCAGCACCTTGAGCGTGGCGGTGGGATCCCAGTGGAGGGGCTGAGCTGCCCCAGGGGTCGGCATCCCGAGGGCTCTCCGGCCGGTGGAAGCGTCCTGGCTGACGTTGCAGACCTGCCGGAGGTTCTCACTGACGTCAGACTGGGATGCTCTTGGGGTGCATGTGTGTTCCTCACTGCCTTTGATGGAGAATGATGCCATCCCTTAGATGTGAGCAGATTTTGGCTTGCTGAAAGCTCTTGTGGCCACTGGCCCCTGCCCTGTTTCCCCTTGGCTGCCAGCAGTGCTCGTGTTGGCTGCCCTCAGGCGACCTCCCAAAGTGATGGTGTGGAGGAATAAACCCAGCAGTTGGGGTTTTGCATGGGAGAGTGCTCCTAGGGCCCTGTGCCAGCCGAGGGAGGGCATCGCTGGTGCTGCCACCACCTTCCAAGGGCTCTCCCAGCTCAGCTCCAGCTACCTCAGCTCCTGGGCATCATCGGAGCCTCCTTGATGGTGCAGAAATGGTTCCCTGCTGTGTGTGGGACTTTGTGGAGCTCTCCTACCCCACAGCTGCCTTTCCCAGGCTGGCAGTGTGTGTGCCCCAGGTGGATGAGCAGCGCCGTGGTGGCTGTGCGGATGTGGGTGCTGTCACCTGTGTGTTGGTGGCAGAGGGTGGGGGAACCCACGGGGTTGGCTGTGCGTGGTGCCTGCCGGTGCTGAGACTGCTTCTCCTGGTGACTGTCACTGCCTGATGAAAATGGACCTCGAGCTGCTGGGATATGGAGTGGAGAAAGATGGGAAGAAGCCAAGTGAGATGGAGAAAAGGACATGTTCCCCCTGAGTGCTCTTCCCTCCCTGTTCCCTGTAGGATTGAGGTGTGCCTTGAGGCATGGTGAGAATGATGATGGTGAGGGTTTCAATGTGGGTCTGTACACGGGGCTGGGGGCACCCACACCCTGAGCAGCAGCACTGCAGCCCAGGCCAGGAGCTGTGTGAAGTTCAAGGCAGGAAGTGAGAAATTAAAAAAAAAAAATTAAAAAGGAAAAAAAAAAAAAAAAAAAAGGAGAAAAAAAGAAAAAACACGACTGGTAGAAACCACCAGGGAGATTTAGGGAAGCAGCAGTGCTGTGCTGTAGAGCCCAGCAGAAGTGTGTATCCTTGTCTGATGAGGAGCTGCCTGTGCCAGGGATCGCAGACCCACCTCTCCTCTCCCGGCTCTGTCTCCACTGCAAGCCCCAGGGAACAATTGCATACAGAGTGCTTCGTTTCAGAGCCGCCACAGTCATTTCAGAGACCTTTTAGGCAGGAAAAGTGCTCTGTAGCGTGTAATTTGAAGGCTCTGCTCTGAACCTTCACTGTCGCTCTGCTAAATGATCCTCTGCTCTTCCAAACCTTTGCTGCCTGGAAACCAGCAGCGGTGACCTGGTTCCTGGCCCCGCTGGGTCCCTGCTCTCCCTTCAGCTCCGTGCTAAGGTGAGGGGAGTTGCAGGTTGCAAGAAGCAGCCTGGGGTGGTTCTCTGCCTTGCATGGGGCCTCTCAGATGTCAGAGTCCTGGGAGATTTCAGCCAGTCTTAATCATCTCTGCCTCTGCCTGAGCTGCAGAGGTTGTCAGAGCACACTAAGGATTTTCCAGCCTGGAGGGTCGAGTCCTATGAGGGCTCTGCAGGAAAATCTAGGGACTCCAACTGATTTTTCCCCTAAACGGGGGAGGTGCAGAATTCTTTTCTGTAGCATCCCTCAGGCTTGGCAGCTCACAACGGGGAAGGACCGTTTGTTCTGCCATCAGAGGAAATGGCACAAATTTGGTTTAACTGATGGAGCTGTGCCACAGCCTCACTGGGGGCACCAGAGGTGAGCCTGGAGGTGCTGGACCATCAGTTAGCCATGGAATGTGATATCACCTGGGGTTTCCTTGTTTTTCCTCTCCTGCCTGTCCTTTTTAGCTGCCCTACAACTTTTGTCTGCTGGTGGCACACCTGCAGGAGCAGAGCGAGCTGTGCATTTCCTCTCGCCGTGGGCGCTGCCTGCCCTGCCAGATGCAGGCAGGGCCCCGAGTTCCTGGCAGCCAGGGCGTGCAGCCAGCCTGGCAGGGGGGTGCAGGAAAAGGGTACAGGATGGGGAGAAGGAGAAACATTTGGATATGAAGGGTTTGGCTGTCACCTCTTGGTCTGGTCTGGTCCTGTGCCGGGTTGGCACAGTGCAGGCACCTGTGTGTCTTCTCTTGCCTCGCGTGGTTTTGCTCTGCTTTGGATTCTTTCTGTTTTGGATTTGCTCCTGGTTCCTGCTGAGGCAGGAGAGTCCCAGTGATGGTGGATTTATGCACGTCACCAAATCACACACACAGCCAAGGCAGGAGGCACAGCCTTGAGTCTGTCCTAGAGGGCTGTATCAGCAGTACCAGGCATGCACCTGGGTCTAACCTGCTCTTAAATCCTGATAGTGCTGGGGACCCCGCCCTGTCCCCAGGCGATTGCTGCCACCCACTGATGACAAAACTTCCAGCTGGCTTCCGCTGCTCGCATCCTATCCCCCTCAGAAGGTCATGGCAGCAGGGCACAAGGCAGAGGAAAGGCAGTTTCCCTTTCCCTTCTTCACCTCTCAGAGGGATCCTCCACAGCTACAGCCCTTCCGAAGAGCAGGCAGGATGCATCCCAGCGGGGGTGGAGCAGGTAGACCCGTATGTTGTCCTGTCACCATCCTGTCCCATTGCCTGCTTGAAAACATGCTCAAAATCCACCTGCTCAGAATTGTGTGGATTTGGGATTTCCCCCAGGAGGACTGGTCCAGCTGCTTGAGGCTGGCAGCAGCGAAGCTTTCACCTGGTGTGGAGGAGGAGGAGGAGGAGGGAGGCAGGTGCAGGTGCTGGGGTTCCAGCATCACATCCAAGCACAAGGAGCTCGCTCCGAGCAGCACTCACCACCTGCACCCACCAGCACCCAGCTGGCAAAAACCACCCATCCCAGCAAGCAGAGGGCCACCACCAGCCCTGCAAGATGGAGAGTGGCTTTCTGGGGCTGGCAGTCACCCCCAGTTCCCCTGTGGGAGGTTGGGATTGCTGCGGGAATGCCGCTTCACCACGGGAAGGTGGCAGCTTGGTTTTTGCTTTGGTTGCACGGCCTAGTTTTGAGAGCTGGAATATGCTCAAAGCTGGGCTTTCTGAGTTGCTTTTTTTGGTTTTGTTTTGTTTTAAATGACAGCATTTCCCCTTTAAATTTACATCTCTAGCTGGGGAACACAGAGCCTGGTGAGAGAGGGAGTGTGAGACTTTTATAAAAAGAACGAGTCGGGTTTTATTATCCCTTTGAGACGAGCAGGGAAAATCTATACTGAAGGCATGAAATAGCAATAAAAATGGACTTTTTGCCAAAGCAAAATTAATTGAGTGAATCTCAGTCCTCAAGCCTGAGCTCTGAGAGGCTTATGAGTTGGATATGAACCACTCTGCCCCCTTCCAGGCTCTCATCCCCCAAGGAGGAGAGGCAAATCCTCCCTCTGGTCCTCGGTGTGCGATGTGATCAGCGCTGGGAGCAAAGGACTCATGCTTGGGATACAGCGAGGCTGAGGATGCCTCCAGCCCTGATGGTCCCTGGAGCAGGGACCTTCTCCAGGTCCTTTGGCTTGGGGATGCTGGCGGTCATTCAGAGGTCATCGCTCCAGCGTTTCCATCACTGTGAGTCACGGCATCCCATCTGGACTGTGGATTTGGGAGAGTTCAACAAGAAGGAAGAGGAAGACTGGACACAGGCTTCTTGAACCGCTGTAGAAGAGAAGATCCTGCTGTCTCACCCTGGCCTGGGCTTGCTCTTACTAATTATTTTCTTCCCTCATCTCTGCCTCCTGCTCCTGCCACACTCTGGGGTCTGGCTCTCCAAGGTGCTTTCTGGGCAAATCCTTCGCAGAAAAGGAAAGTCCCCCTCCTGGGTTTTGTTCTTCTCGACTTCACATGTTGTGGCACCGGCTCTGCTTTCCCCATTTTGGGGGGGAGGGTGGCAGGAGGAGCCGCTGGACAGAGCAGCAGGGGAAAGGCGGATTCTTTTCAGCAGATGGTGCAAAGAGGATGAAGCTGTGTAAACCTCCTGAGTCCACTGGAGAGACAGAGATTAAATAGTGAGAGGGCCGAGAGGCAGCTCCAGGCAGGAGAAGGAAGGAGAAAAAAGGAGAATGGGGGTGGAAATGGGATTGGAGAGTGGAGCTGGGGAGAGGAGTGTTGGTTTGAACCAGCATCCCTCTCCCACTTGATGTCTCCCCTCCAATTGGGAGGGCCTAGATTCAGTGCCATAAAAATATAGCCCTTTTCAATCCCTTATCTTGCAGGAGCAGAAACAATTGGCCTGCAAAGAAGGAGAAAACAATCTGTTTGACTGACAAACAAAACCACATTTCTGCACAAAAGGAGGAGGAGGAAGAGGCAGCTGTCTGGCTGTTGCTTCGGCTTTTTTCCTTTCCCCTCCCTCTCCTGTCCCCTCGCTGACGGTGTCAGAGCAGAGCCTCTACCCTTGCCAGCAAAACACCCGCCGTTCTGACTGGCTGGGTTCAATGTCAGGCTCCTGCAGCAAATGTCATTGTCCTCCCTGCTGTCCCCAGCCACAGTGGAGATGCACCAGCCCTGCTGTGATGCCCTCCTGGGGATGGTGCAGGCAAAGGTGGCACCCTGAGATCACTGGGGCAGAGCCCAGCTGGTGGGAGAGGAGCTTGCTGGGTGCCAGAGACAGAAAGGGATGCTCAGGAGAGACACCAGGGCAGCTGAACTGGGGACAGAGGGGACACAGGAGATCTCTTGTCAGGGGAAGTTCAGCCAGGTTGCGGGTGATGCTGATATTGCAGCATCCATGGAACACATGAGAGCTGCAATTGGAGGTGCTGCTGGAGCTTGTCCCTCTCCAGAGCCAGCCCTGTGCCTCAGTTTCTCTGTCTGCAAGGTTAGCAAGGTAACACGCAGATGCTGCAGGAGAGCTGGGGCATAAAAATGCCCTGTGCACCTAAAGTCATTATCCCAACAAATTGTTATCCCTAAAAATTCATTACAGCAACCACTGTACCAGCCAGATGGGTGCTGGGGGGAATCCATCAGACAGGCAGGAGCAGAGCCCAGGGGAATCTCCATTCTCCATCTCTTCAGAATAAACTCCTCACTTGGAGGATTTTTTGAAAAAAACCTGATTTTCCCCATGTGGTTCCCTGACCAAGAACAGCAGCAGTTTCCTGCCTGGAACAGTTTTCCGAGGGGACTTTGCTCTGTGGGGACAAGTGAAGCAAACACCCACGCTCTGAAAACAGCCAAATGCAGTAAATACCCAGTGCCTGAACCTGGAAAAGCAGAGACTGGAACAGGGTAATCTCTGCAGGGGCTGGTAGTGCTGCCACAGAGGGAATCAACAGTAAATAAAGGGGCACAAGAAGCAAACACTGAAGCCCCCAGGACACTCTTTTGATGGAGTTGCTGGTGACCTACTAGAATCCACTGGAAAGATGATCCTCCAATGGTGGGTGGTTCACTTTTTCCTTTTTCTATTTTTTGAGGAGCTGTTTCACTCTGCAGCCAAGTAGCAAAGTAGCATGTAAGAAATCAGAGATTCCAGGTGAGTTAATAACAAATAATGAGTCTCTCAGTTCCTGAGTGGTTCTCTGGTTGCCACAGTCCAGGCATATAACAACCAGGCTTTCCTGAGCATCCTCAGCCTGGCTTGTTGAAATACTGCTACAGATTGATAGAAACATCCTGAATTCAAGGGAATTTAAGAGATCCATCCTCTACATTCTTAGATTGCCAGAACAGGAGCTTTGGGGAATATTTGACCTGAAACATGGGAAGAATTTGATTTATTTTTAATTCGTGCACCTAAAATGCAGACTTTTTTGCATTTTTCTTTCGTCTTTCATTTCAAAGGAGGAGAGGAAGTATCCCTGCACACGTCAAACTGCAGGAAAGAGAAGATACCAAAGATGACTGGACTACTTTTTACAACTTTGGCTCTTGACTTTCCTCTCCAGAAGGGGAAGATGCACTGTCAGCCTGTCTTGTGATCAGGCTGTATCCTTTTGTTACCCTGATAAATGTCAGCTGACCAAGCTGGAATGTGAAAAAGCTCCATCTCTACCAGACCTTTGCTGCTCTTCCTCACTCAGTGTTTGGACAGGGAAGGGCCCAGCATCTCCCCACCTGAGTGGTGCTTGCAGACTTTGCCTGGCCCTATAAAGTCCCCATTTCCTCCATGCCCTGCTGTGATTCCCCAAGGTCCTCCAAAACCCTTTCTGCTTTGCCTACTCCTGCCCCCCAAACTCTCCCTGCCTTCTCCCTTCAGATCCTTCCTCCCAGCTGGACTCTACAGGCAGTGGTGAGATTTTGGCCTCCGTGCTCATTGCTGGTAGGTGAAATGCAAAGCTTGTGCTATGATAAAGTAAATCTAACAAAGAGGCAGATTTTGGCTCCTGGGCAAAAAGGACCATTCAGTTTTCAGCAGATTCCTGTTTCTTTGTCTTGCATGCTCTGATCATGGCCGTTGGAACAGCTCTCAGCGTGAGGCCAGTTTGGCTGAGCCCAGCACTGGAAGGGAGGTGGCAGAAGCAGAGTGGGTTCTGCTGGAGCCCCATCTCTCAGCTTCAGACCCCAGGGATACCTGGACACTCACAGTCCCTGGCTGATGGGACGATATTTCCATGGCACAGCCAGCATCTGGTGATGCAGCATCCACCCGTGCTTGATCCAGACCTACCTGGAACCTCTCCCACCCCTTCCACCTGCCACAGTCACACAGAGGCTCATCCTTGGTGTTCCTGTGTGCTTGTGCCTCTTGGGATTTGGCCAGTGTGTGTCAGAGCTCCTCTTCCTCTCCAGCTGCTCTCTGCTTGGCTGCGTCACCCGGAGCATCCCTTCCTCCTGCCCGGGGCTGCTTTGAACATCCTGTTTCCCGAGTTATTTCACCCTGATTTTACCAGGTCACAGGCGTGTTGGCTGTGGTGGCACAGCCTCTTTGATTAGGTGTATCTCCAAGCATGACTTCCATCTGTCCATCAGTCTCTGTCTCTAATTCCTGCAGCATTTGCAACCGGGAAACAGGGACCTTGCTCATTTGGAATAGTCACTGGTGGTGGCAGGACTGTGCTAAATGATCTATTCCACACGTTTCACCTCTTTTCTGTTCACAAATTGTTGGTGATTTTTTTTTTTTTTGTAGTTGCATTAAGTATTCCAAGTGACTGCGATTTCCCCCATCGTATTCATTATTCAAAATTGTTCTCCAGATAATTTCTGCAAATAATTCGCGGTCTTTGCTCTTTTGTGAATACTCGGTCTCAAGAATGAGAGTTGTTTTAATTGGGATCTCACATCACATGATGGGTTTTAGCTTCCCGATTGGGCAGGCTTAATTTTTAGACTTGAGGTTTGGGGAGGGAAACTGTTGCAATTAAGAATTCGAAATTCACTTTCTTCCAATATCTTTCGTTGATGCTTAAAATTAACCGTCTGTCTCACTTTTTTTTTTTCTTCCCCTTCCTGGCCAAAAATCCCTGCCGGTAACTTGTTGGCAAGGAACACTTGGAGAATATAAACAAAAAGGTGGCACCAAAACAGCTAAATTTAACATATCTAAAAACTGGAATGATGATTCACGGTGGTTTGTTGTGTATTATTCACCTCGCTCTGGTAAAAATAATGATCAAAATAATTTAGAAACATAAAAAGTCACATAGCAAGGGGACATTTATAGCACTTGGTTTCATAAAATCTTCCATCAGCTGCTCTCTGTGTGCCTGAGGAACATCCTGTGGGCTGGCTGGTGTGTTGTACCCTGGCCCTCAGTGCTCCAGCCCCGTGCTGAGGCTGCTTCCAGCTCAGTGGAGGTGGAGAAAAGGAAGGTTCAACCATCCTGGCACCCCACACTGCCTCGATCCGTACCCTCCACAGGCAAGATTCCAGTTGCCTCACACAGAGCTCGACTCCAGGCAGAGGGTGACCGTAAGTGACTTGCCCAAGGTCACACTCCAGCTCCGTGGTTCGGCTGGAAATAGCTCCAAGGTCTCCTGATCCCCCCAGCAGCCCCCTCGCTGCCAGGCGAGACGGAAGGGTGCAGAGTTCATGTCTCTTCTCTGACCGACAGCCTGGCTCCTGCCACCTCACCTAAAACCTCAAACCTCCTTTGGCTGTGTTTTCTGCCCTCCCTGCCATCAGGCTGAGTCAATACAGCCCTTCCAGCCCTCCTGAGCAGCCCAGGCTCCCATGGCATATTTATGCCTTTGGAGTGGAGCGTTATGCCGGCATTCCCGTTCGTGCAGCACCCGCACAGCCCGGCTGCTCGCTTCCACCAGCTGCTGCTGCCGATTTCCCTTAAAAATAAAACCCCTCTAAAGGTACAGCAGGGACACCTTAAATGCAGAGCCGTGGCGTGCAGTTAATCATATCCTCTTAACGGGTTTATTCGCTCATTAAATATTTAAGACTCGTTTCTCTTTATCAATAGTGTGGAGGCGTGCAGGCCCCGGTGCAAAGATTTATGCACACAATAGGATCGGTGCATTTAGATTTGTTTGAAGGGATCTGAGAGCCATTTAAAACCTGACCGAGGGGGACAGTTGCCGCTGCTGCTGTTTTCCTCCAGTGAGATTGGTTTCTGCCTTTTCTGCCTCCTGACTGTGGCTGAGAGGTGGCAGGAGGTGAGGTTGGTGGGCACAGACTGAGGGCTGCCTCTGGTGCCCCCATAATTCCTTTTGAAATAGCTGTGCCCCCTTTTTGAGGGATGCTGAGGTCCTGGAGGGGGACATGTTTGGCTTGACTGTCTCGTGATGAGGATGGTCCATGGAAAATGGGGTGTGTGGAGGCAGGACCCAGTGTTGGGAGCATGTCTGTGGAAGTGGTGTTTTGATCCCTGCTTCCCACTGTTGTCTGTGGGAAGAGCTTTGCTGTTGTGTCTCAGATGTGAATTCCAGCTCGTCTGGCGCCGTTCGGGAGCCGTCATGCAGGTGCAACATCTGTTGTTCTTCTGTTACTACCTGGGCTCTGCTCTTGACACAGGTGTAAGAGCAGTGGTGGCCTTTTTGGTTCATAGGATGGGGAGGGACAAAACCCATGCCATCAACCTGCCTCATCCTCCCCATCATCTGTCCCTCTGCCCACCACAGCTTGCCAGCCCATCCATCCATCCATAGCATCTTCATCCAGCATTTCCCACCTTCCTCATCCCTGGTCCCTGCATGGGGCTTTGTGGCTTCCAGCTGCTGCCAGATGTGTCACTCATCCTGGGTGCAGGGAAGCAGCTCCTCCCACTGATGTGTGTACACCTGTTCCCTGAGCTCCAAGGGCTCTGGGCTGTGATGTGGGCTGTGGGACATGGACAGAGACCTGAGTGTCCAGTGCAGTTGCACAATGTGACCCATTCTGTCCTTTCACGGAGAGCATTGCTGGGGCTTGCAGGGACAGCAGGTCCCAGCACGCTGGACTCAATCTCCATCTCAGCAGCCTCTGCTTAGATCAGGAGGGAGCATCTCATGCCAAGACCTGTCCTCTCCAGGCTGCAGCTTGGAGTCAGAGATGGCAGCAGCTGACGCCCATTTTTTTTCACCCCCTGTGGCATCCTGGCAGGTTCTTCCCGCAGCTTTGCATGCAGCCAGACATGCCTGTTCCAAAACCTCCTCTCCAGGAGGTTCTGGGGGTGGATAGGAAGGGTGAGTAGCTGCAGTGGCAATGGGCAGAGCTGGCAGCTGCCTCCTGAGGGTGTGAGAAATACCCTGGCTGGATTATTGACAGACAGCCCAGAGCATGGGAAGTGCGTGCGTGCGTCAGATATTTACCCAAACCTCTCCTGCTTTGCAACATGCCCACAAAAAAAAGGATCTGACAGCAATAAAACTGTCGGGCGGCTGCTGCTGCTTTTTTTTTAAAGTTCTATGATAGCTTCTCCCCCCGCCTTTTTTTAATAGCTAATGCATCTGTCACTACTTTCCTAATGAGCTTTCCGAAAAGGGCCTTGGGGACCTCTACCTATCCATGTGGGCTTGGATCAGAGCGTACTCAGGGGAAGCAGAGAGAATTCAGCTCCCTGTTTCACCCTCATCCCCTCCCCAAACTCCTCTCTGAGGGCAGGTTGTCCAGAGGGAGGGGAAGGCAGCAATATCTCAGCACTCGGCGAGCTGGCGTGCACCCCCTGCAATCACAGCCAATAATGACAAAAAGACGGGGCTGCTGCCAGAGATAGAGAGCTGAGCTCCAAGCGTTACAGCAATGTCACAGCCTTGGGACTGCTGCTGGCTGCTACTGGAAAGAAATTTCCTCACAACAGGCAGAGTTATAGGAAGGAGCCATTGATTGCATTAAAAAACACCCTCCCCACCTCTTTTTTTTGGCATGGATTTTCAAGGCTTTTTTTTTTTTTTTTCCTTTCCTCTCCCCCCCCTTTCTCTCTCCATTTGCCATTGAAGTTGCGTTCAATAAAACCCATCGCCCGAGAGCGTCTGTTCGCATGTTCTCAGCAGTACAATGGGCAGAGGACTGCAGTGTGCAGAGCCCCAGCCAGCCTCTGCAGACAATGAGGGGCTGGCAGCGGGGCAGGGGGGGCTTCTAGTTTATTTTATTTCATTTTTCCCCCACCTGCCAGCCCCCACTACTAATTGTAATCACAAAAGGCAAATGGGAAGGGACTGGGGGAGCAAGGCTGTGGTTCACTGGGGTCATGGTCTCCATCAGTCATTCTCCCAGCCTGTTGCTGGGTAAAAGCTTAGCTCCTTGGTTTATCAAAATGACTGTGCAGTAAAAGCCTCTTTGCCCAAACCTCCTCCCCCTTGAAAAAAAAAGCTGTTTACTGACTCAAAAAGCCTGAATTTCCCATTACCATCCATGGGAGACTTTCCGTTGACTTCTCTAGGCACATAAGGGAAAACAGAGGGTTTGATGACTCAGGCGCAAACCTGGGATCTCTTCCTCTTGCTGATGCTGTTGGCAAATCTTTTAGGATTTAGGCAGATTCATCCAGGGACCGAACACCACCATCCCTGTGCCACTGATAGGGCACAAGAGGATGCACCACTTGGCAGGAGTGAATTCCTAATTGTGCAGTGCCTGAGTTCCCCTCAGCTGTGAGATGTAACCGTGCTCACCCTGTGTTGCATGATGGTGGAGAAGCTAATAGCTATTAATGCCAGAGAGATGCTTCCAGATCTCTAGATAAAAGGTGCTCAAGGAGAGAAAATTATTATCATCATGGGCCAAAGAGCTACGGGGGATTTGAAATCTGTTTGTGTTTGTAGGATGTAACCACTAAGGAGGGAGAGACTGGGACAATGGAGCATGCACAGCACTAATGGAATGAGCGTAGGAAAGAGGATATCTCTGGAGACCCTTAGAAACCATTTCCCAGTGGTAAGATCTACTTGGGTTGTTTGTTCTTCTTCCCAGATGAGAGCTGCAGTCGTGGACGCTTTTATCACTTACGAGCTGGACTAGATGGAGGCCAGAGAGCGCGTTGTAGGGACGAGCCCGTGTGGCTCTCCAGTGGGTAGGTACTGATTTATCCGGTCTCAGCTTCCATTTCTGGCTTTCAGAGCTGTGCTTTATAATAGGGGAGCCTGGAATGGACGTTTCAGGCCTGTTTTTCAGGCTTGTGGGATGCAGGTTTGGCCTCTGGAAGAGATGCAACGGCATGACGTGGGCATCTTGAGGCTGCAGCAGAAGGGTTATTCGTGCCTTGGGATGCAGTTTGGGCTGAGGTGTGGGTTTGGAGCGGCTCCATGGTAGCATGTGGTGGTTCCTTGAAGACATTTCACTTGGAGATTCACTTTTTCCAGCTGATTCACGTCCTCGTGAGAGCCCATTTCTTGCCATGGTGACAGTGAAGCTGGCTGAGGCTCTGCGTGATAACGCGCCTGGTCCAGGCCAGAGGCTCCTGACGGGCTCTGAGCCCAGAGGGGCCAGGGACTGTACAAACACAGGTTGTTCCCTTGAGATTAAAACCCAGCTAGACAAGCTGTTTGCAGTCTGTGGTCTGGCAGGGCTGAGTACACTGCTGTGCAAAGCGTTGGGCAAGCAGGTGAGACACGGACTGCATCCATCCCAGCTCCCCTGGAGTGTGCATCCTGCTTGCCCACGGATCCTCACTTGCATCCTGCTCCGAAATCACCATGTCGCCTTCCCTTTGCTCCCTGAGACAACCCCATTTTGTGCTCGGGGGAGATGCAGCCTTTCTCACTGGAGACCTGCAGCACACCATGCTCTTTTTTTCCTCCCCTGTCTTTTTTTTCTTTTTTTTTTATCTCCTGGACACTTTACTTAGCTTCTTTCTTCCCTCTCATTTTCTCTACCATCAAATGAAAGCCATTCAGACCAAAACGGTTCAGTCTGCTCTTTGTGTCTGGAAAACAGAACACCAAAGACAGCTGGACCTACCCGAGATGGCCACGGCCGTGGCAACAGTGGCTCTTTGTTAGCGCTGTTGTCTCTGCCCCTATCTCCAGTGTCTGGGGCCCTGTCTCTTTAAAGCTTTAGTGTGCTGTGTCAAAGCCAACAGAGAGTTCAGCTTATTAATGGATTCGCTAGGTTAATATCCCAACAGTTTGGTGTGGTGGGGTTTTTTTGTTGTGGTTTTTTTTTTTTTTTCCTTTCCACCAGCATAATTTAGAAAGAGGGGGAGGGGGAAAGAAAGATAACCCAGACCCATTTCTGGGGAGGAGGGCACGGCATGGCTCATTGCTTTGGAGAAATGGAGCTGGAATGGTTGGTCGGGGCCACGAGAAGGTGGTGGCCCAGCCCTTTGCCTTCCTGTCTGTATGTACATCTCTCTCCATCTCCTTCTCCTGCGGGGTTCCCTGCATCAAAGCTTCTTCCAGTTCTTATGCTAATGAGGTGCATTAATGCTTAATGACTGTGAACAGGCTTGTTTAATTGCACCTATCTGAGCAGGAGGCACGTTGCTGTATAAGAGGGAACGACCATGTAAGCAGCTGCATGCCCTCCTGGACAGTCTTAATTACATGTAAAACTGATGTGATCTAAACCACCAGGCTGGTGATTAGTTTAGTGAGGCAGGTGGTACTTTGCAATTCAGTGCCTCAGAAACTCTAGAGCAAGTGAGATCAGATTCTTTCGTAGGCTATGGAGGATAAGGCAAGCCCTGATCATCCTTGAATTTGATGTTGGGTGGGGACAAGCACGGCATAGTAGATTAATTTAATTAATTTATTGCAGTTAGTTTGCAAAGACATTATCCGCCAGCGTCTGTGCAGAATACTGAGCAGTCCCATTAATGCAATGCTATTTTGCCTGTAAATCCTCTCCCCCCGCCCCTTACAGGAGGAATGAGCTGCGATGGTCTCAGCTTTCTGCAGCGTTATCTTGCGCTGGTTGAATGCAACTGATTGTCTGAACTACAAAGGGGCCCGGCTAATGCAAAGCCATCCCTATTGGCACCAGACCTAGATTAATGACTCTGCATGCATTGACTTGGCTCCAAACTGGATTTCCCTAAAGCAGCTCTCTGCTGTCTGCACTCCCATATCCCCTAGCTGGGCTGGGACTGTTGAGCTGGATCTCCAAGTGGGAAGGCTGTGGATTAGGGGTGCACAGGTATGAAGGTACCTGTTATCGCCAGCTCATCACCCAGCCTCGCTGCTTGGGGTTATTTGTTTTGCTTTTATTCATCAGAGGGAGGGTTTTTTAAAAAGAAAACAAACAACCTTTATTAGAAATCGCTTTGGCAGGGGAGTAAACTGAATCCAGCAGGATTTTGGGGTCAGTTGTTCTCCTAGGATAGGTGTCTCTCAGCACACCCCTGCCCAAGTGAGTGCTCACACCTTCCCCATCCCCACACTGGACTCTTTGCTGTCCCCTCACCGGACCTTTTCCTGTCCCCTCACTGGACCATTCCCTGTTCCCTCACTGGATCCTTCACCATCCCCACAATGGACTCTTCCCCATCCTCACACCTGACCCATGCCTGTCCCCACATTTGGCTCTTACCAGACCATTCTCTGTCCCCACGCTGGACCCTTTACCATCCCCGCAATGGACATTTCCCCATCCCCACACCTGACCATTCCCCATCTCCACGCTGGAGCCCTTCCATTTGCACACCAGACCCTTCCCCATTTCCATACTGGACCATTCTCTGTCCCCACAGTGGACCCTTCACCATCCCCACAATGGACTCTTCCCCATCCTCACACCTGACCCTTCCCCATCCCCACACTAGACCAATTCACCATTTCCACACTGGACCATTCTCTGTCCCCTCACTGGACCATTCCACATTCCCACACCGGACCCTTCCCTGTCCCCACACCAGCCTGTTCCCCATCCCCACACTGGACTCTTCCCTTGGCTGGTCTCCCTCGGGCCCTTCCTCCCCGTATCCGTCCCATGAACTCGGCTCTCCCCTCTCCCTGCCCACCCGGGCCCCAGCCGAGGCTCTTCCTGACGTTACTCCCACAACAACCACTTCCTTCCCATCCCAGCACCCCAGCTCCACAACCGCCCCTGCCCAGCCCCAATACCCCTCTCCTGCTCCTCTCCTTCCAGCCACCGCTGTTTATTTTGTAAAAGGGCTTTCAGACTGTTTCTCCTGGAGCGAAGTGGGTGGAGCTGCCGGGTAGGGGTATCTCAGTCTCACTTCCACCACAGAAGTTTCCTCTTGGCGTCCACATCACCTATAGGGTTTTGGGGTTAGAAACCCAGCGTGTGGGATATGTTTTTAGCCAACACACCAGCACCAGCTCCCCCACATGGAGCATCCCCCCAAGTCCATCATGTTTAGGCCCAGCAGGGGGGGAAGGCCTGGCCATGGCTGCCACCTGCCTATGGTGGGAAGGCGGCAGGGCAGGAGCTGGGGAAGAGGCAGGTGAGGCGTGTGGTGGGAATTTTAAGTGCTGTGGTGTCTTCCTCAGTGTCTTTCTCCCAGTGGGCACATTTTGTGGTGGCAGAAGACTCAGCCATGGTGGGGGCAGCAACTGAGGGGAGGAGGTGGCAGAGGGGAGCACAAGATGGAAGCAGTTTTGAGGGGGAGCTGCCTGGATTTTGGTGAGACCTCTCCCTCCATGTGAGCTAGCCCTGCTCTGAGGGGCCGCAGCTGCCTGGCTCCCCACGGGAAGAACAAGCAGCTCCACCACCATCTGCCCTCCCCTCTCCCACTCCATGCTGGCTGTTCCCCCATTGTCCCACCAAGACATTTTGCTGCACCAACACTTGGCCTTGCAATGGCCTCGAGGCAGATTTTGGGTGGAAAAGCAGACTTTCCTTCTCAGAAAAGCCACCGTGAGCACAGTTCCATGATGGTGGCACCAAGGCAGGCCCTGAGCATCGTGGTCTTGCTGCTGCCAGGGGCTACTCAAGACCTCGCTGCGGTGGCAGTGGCGTGGCCACCCACAGTGCCACCCTTCTGAGTGGGACAAGCGCCCATCACTGTGAAATCAGGAATGTTTTGCTCTTCTGAGAGATGCTGTGAAACCGGCGCCACGTCAGGGTGCATCCCCTGCGGGGGGGTTCAGCCTTGCCTTGTCTGTGGGCGAAACACCCTCGCACTGAACCCCCAGCCTGAGCAAAACCTTTTTTTAGCACTCCCCGATTTGCCAAGCGTACTTCCTTTCTTTTGATTCTTACCACCTACATACAGTCTGACTGCAATGGTAAAAAAAAAAAAAAAAAAAAAAAAGGAAAGGGGAAAAAAAAAAAAAGAATTGCAACATTCAGTCGAAGGCTTTTCTGTCTAATGACGTTAAATTTATTAACCAAAACTCCAGCTGCACCAGGCTGGGATCTAATAATATTCAGGCTATGGAGACATCAAGTAGAAAGAAGCTTAAAGCCCTTTTTATTTCACAGTAAAACTGTCAGTAAATAACTGGATTGTCTTGAGACTGAGAAAATGGGGATTTATCTTCCTGAACATGAAAAGTGTGCTTATTTTTTTTATCAGCTTCAAAAAGCCCCAGCAACCTTGATTTTCCTTCCACACCGTTCTCAGCAGCTCTGCCAAGCCCCAAAACCACACAAATCAAGAGACAGGCTCTAAAGATATTTTTAATTAAATTAATTCCTTTTCCTTCCTTCCCCATTTCTCCCTTGTCCCCTCCTCCATCCTCTCTTTCTCTCTCCCTGTGTCCCCAGCTAATGACTTCTAAGCACTGTGACATTTCAGCACTGGCTGTCACTAACACCACACCTCCGTGCTGGTTATAAATTGGGCACAGAGACATAAAATTCCCCGCAGAAGGTCCCCGTTTGATGATATTCTCCGAGGTAAATCTCCAATAGCTCCCTGTTTTCTTTAATAACGCTAATAGGCATAGATTAATTAAACTGTTATATTACTTCCTTCTTTCTACCAGCACCAGTTAGAAATCTTATTACCTGCTCCTCTCCGCTTGCCTTTTCCCCAAGGTGGTTCTATTCCAACCAGTTACCAAGGTTTCTCAGAGCCTGTAGCACAAGGTGGAATGGCAGACAGCGTCTCCATGAGGCTGGATCCTGCTCCCAGCCCTTGGCTCCCAAACCCCACCAACCTCAGCAGAGCCCGGGCGGGCGTAACCGGGGTCAGGATTAAGCCCGGGTTTGTCTGAAGAGGTTCTGTCTTGAAAGCAACAGCAGGGCTATTGTTGAGTCTGGATGCCCCCTCTAAAAGGGACCACAGCTGTAGGAAAGGGAATTGTATACATCCATCAACTCCTCCAGGGCCTCAGGATGTATTAGTTAAGATTGCGGGATAGCATGTCTCGGCTCCACTGAAGGGCTCCTTTGAATGACATGTTGGATATACTGTTGCACATCTGGCCGCTGTATTATTGAATTGCTCTACGGTTGCATTTTCCAGACCACGGGAATGTGTTGGTTCAGGAGTGTAGAGGGGGGAAAAGGATGAAGGGGACAACATGTGGGAAAATTAGAGGGATGCATCCCGCAGGGTGGGGTGGGTTTGGATGGAGCCGCGTGGTGGAGGCGGGGAGGGAGCGGGGAAGGGGGGGGAGCGAGGCAATGCTTTCACACAAAATGCCGTGTTGCCATTTGAAATCCACTCCAGAGCTTCCTGCTCTAATTAAATTTGTCACCATCGTTACTATAATGCCTGCCATTCCTCCGGTGCTTTTTGTTCTCTGGGATCCCAAAACATGACAGAGGCAAAGGCAGATTCTCTGTGTTTTCTCTGCGGGAGCTTTTTTCAGAGCAAAGCAGGGAAAATGCAGTTGCAGGAGCTGCTTTGGGGTGGGAGCACAGCCACTCCTGGTTTGAGGACACTGGAGTGAGGGACACTGAGCCTGAGGAGTCTGGGCAGCTCTTGATGGCCTTTTCCAACCTTAATGATTCTATAAGGTGTCTCCTGGGACTGCTAATTTGCAGGAGCTTGGGTGAGTGCCCTGGGAAATCTTGTTAAACCCAGGAGCCCTTCTTGGGCTCTCACTTGGCTCATCCTGTTCTCAGCCCCTCCAGACCTGCTCCAGGCCAGTGTCCCCACAGCCACCTATGCTCATGGCACCACATATGCCCACTGGCCACTGCCAGCCTGCCAGAGATGCCCGGTATGGCTGCTCTGTGCCGCACTGGGGCAGGAGGAATTCACTAATTACTCTCAGCTCTTAATATGGCCCCTGAACACTGCCAGAGTGGCGTGAAGGGCTCAGAGCAGGAGACACAACCTGCTCCATCGTGTCTTCTGTGTCAGCTTGCAGCGAACTGAATGCAAAAAGGCTGTCTGAGCTGAAAACAGCAGAGCCCTTGGAAATTTAAAGGTGCAGAGCACAGAAAACAAAGGCGTTTGTGCTGCTGAATATTCATCCTGGCGTCTGATCCTGCCAGGAGCAAAGCCTGCACAGCTCCTGTGAAAGCTGATGGGAGGGAACCTTGGTCTCAACCTCATCTTGGGCTCCAGCCCAAATCTGAGGGGGGAGAGCAAATTAGTCCTTAATGCACATATATCTTAGACTAAAACCTGATAAGGAAACTCTCCTATGTTAATTTACCTGAGTTATTTACTATACTGATTGCTGAAGGTACTCTGATTAGTGCATGAAATATTTCTATACCTTCGGTCTGATTAACCCATATCTGCAAAATAAATATTTGTCTCATTATAGTTATACGATCGTGCAATCAAAGACCCTATCATAATGGGAAAGGGAGAGAGTATCCGTGTGGAAAAGGCAGAGAATGGCGACACAGAACGAGCAGCTTGGAGAGCAGGGAGGTGAAGAGCAGGGGCATGGCTGCAGGGGGAGGCTCAGTGGTCCCAGCCTCTGGCTGAGGGGGTTGAAATGCCGGGGAGGGCACGATTCTCCTCCCGTTTCACCGGTGCTAATTGGGACTAATTCCGTTTGACTCAGCAGCGTTGAGCCAGTCCCAGCGAGAGGAGGGTCAGACCTTGGGAATCACAGGGGTGAGTCCCAGCAGGCTCCCAGCCTCCAGCTTTTTTGAAACAGAAGCAGGGAGTTCCCGGCAGCGCGGTGCGTGTGCCAGTCTCCCAGACGAGCTCTTAAAATAGCCCAGCGCACCAGGCTGTGGCACCGGGGGAGAGCGTGGAGGATGAAGTGTTCCGTCTTCCTGGCCCAGATCCGGGGAGAGGAGGGGTTGGCAGCTCCCTGCCCAAGGCAAAGGTGGCTTACAGTGCCATTTGGGGACGAGGGCAGTTGTTACCCTTCAAATCAGGTGGCAGGGAGCAAAGGAGTCACCAGCCAGCAATGCCAGCTCTGTTGAGCGTGCTGGACATCCTCCCTCAGCGATGGGAGCTGTAAGTCATCTGGAGGAGAGGATCCCCCCTCTGCTGTTACAGGGCTGTTTTGCATATGCTCCGTTAGGAAAAGAGGAGTTTTATTGTGGCTGTACAGAAGAGCTAAGTCAAGAGGTTGCTTTATGGCTGGTGGATCCCAGCGTGGAGAGGCAGGCGTCCCAGATGCAGCATATAGCAGAGCCTGGCAGCAGTGTAGAGCACTGCTGCAGCACAGAGCAGGGCTCAGAGAATGAGCTGAAGTCATTTTTCTTCTAAGGGCAGGGGGTAGTGGGGAGGAAATATGAAGGCAGCCCTGTTGCTAAGGAAATCTGCTCTTTGTACGGTCGTACATTTAGGTAATGCTAATGAAAGGCCATATAGTAGCGAGGTGCGGATGTCAGCACTGTGCACTCCTGGATATTTGATTAGCATTTCTTTGACTTTGCCTCCTCTAACAGAAATACCTGAGTACATGGATATTAGGAAAACAAAATCCTCCTTCTCTTCTGCCAAAAGCCCGGTGTTACACAGAGAAACGAAGAGCCTTACCAAAATGTGACACTCCATAATGAATGTGTGGTTTTTTTCCCCCCACACACACACACCTTGGAGAGGATGAGAGCAAACATGTGATGAGAACAGAAATAGTCACATCACTTAATGCATTGCTGGACGGTACCCAGCCGGCACAGCGATGAACCTGGCGTGAGACCCGGGAGCAGCAAACCAGCATAGCATCCCATTTAATGGCTGATGGCCCACAGATGTTTTAAGCCTCGAGACTGCATCTCTCAGGTTTCCCTTTCAACTCGAGCATCAGCAGGCAGCTTTTGGAAGCAAAGGCTGCGGATGCTCTGTCCAGGGACCCAGCACATCTGTGAGTTGGCTGGTGGGTGTGGGTGTGTGTGTGGCATCTGAGCCCAGATCTGGTGATCTGGCTTAAGAAAGCAGGAGAGGACCCACTCTGCTGCTACAGAGCACGAGCACCGTGTCCTGCTCTCAAGCATTGCTGGAAGAATGAGTCAGCCGTTTTCCTTCTCATGGGGGTCGAGTGGCTGCCCCTGTCTGAGTGTCACTAATGAAAGCACCCAGGAATGGAAGGGCTCTGTGCTTGCATGGCGTGCTTGCAGCAGTCTTAAAGACCAGCTGCTCTGCGTGAGACTTCCAGAGAGTGAGAGTGCTTGAATGAAGCCCTTATATCTCTCTCTCTCTTTTTCTTTTTTTATTTTTTTTTTCTTTTTGCCACACAGTGCAGCGTGGGCTCTGTTCCTCCTCGCCTTTTGCTTTTGCTCCCTGGGGCAGCCTGCTGTGTCTCAGAGGCAGGAGGAGTGAGCCCTCCCGGGAGTCCTCCAGCTCCTGAGAGAAATGGCCCCTCGGGGGATAAATCCAGCAGCGGGGCCGAGGTGGCAGAGATGTCTGTGAGTGTCTCTCCTCGATGACAGCAGCGCCTGGGATGGAGATTTGGAGGTTTGCATGCCTTCACTCCCTCCCTTCCAGCACCTGCCCCTCCCTTTCGCCGTTGTGCAACATCCCAAGGGCAATTACAGCAATGCTTACGTGGAGGAGTGATATTGGGAAAGTATTTAGTCATTTTAACTGTTCTGCTGGTGGCTCCCCTCCCTTAAGGTGGTTCCTATTTACTCTTTTCCCTCTCCCAGCAATTCGTGGCAACTCTCACTGCACCCTGTGGCCCAGCAACCCTTTTTGGTGTGTCCTTGGGTACTGAGGGCTCCTCTTGGCAAGGAGGAGTGGAAAAGCCACATTTCCATCCGATAATACTTTTCCTTTCCTTTTCTCATCCCTCCCCTGCTTACTACAGTGATTTTAAAGCTTCCGCCCCTTGACAGCAATGCAGGAGGCGAGGCAGGGGGGATGATTTTGTAAGCAAAAGTAAGAGGCAAGAGTCTGAAGAGCTTCTCCTGCTCTCAGAGGCTTCTGGACGCTTCTGTGTCTCCATCCCTGGAGTGATTTTGCCTGGGCCCAGTGTAAACAAGGCAATCCGTTACGGCAGTTTGAGCGTTACTCCACAAACACACTGCTGGTCCCTGCCCCCACCACGGGCTCCCTCTGCTCCTGCTCTTCCTGTGCTGTGCTGGGAGCCTTGGTGTGGCACTGGGGTTATCCAGATGCTCATCCACACGTGGGAGTGACCTCCGAGCATCCTGAGGGTCACCAAGGCTCCAGCAGGAGCTGGAGTTGAGCCTGAACATCTCCACTGCTTGTTCTGCAAAACGGGGGAGCGTTCAGGGGAGTTTAGGGACACGGATGCACTGACAGGGAGGGACATGGAAGAGTCCTGGGTATTGTTTATTCTAAGAAGAGACTGAAAAGAAGAGCCCGCGGTAAAAGGAGATAAGCTCACTTGCGCACAAGAGCAACACTAAAAAATACATGATTAAGGTTACAAAGTCAGGCACGGAGCGTGTTAGAAATCCTGGAATTAAGGACATCTGAGCAGCTTATGGCCGTGGAACGCCGTGCATTCATTAGGGGACAGCCTTAACTCTGGTCTCAAGGTGTTTCCTCTGCAGTGTCTCTGCCTCAGGGAGTGTGTGGGATGGATGGAGCTTGGTTAAAAACAGCTTAGTGTCCAGTTTGTGACTGTACCCCCAGTATTCTGTCTGCAGCCTCAGTGCTTCCATGGCTGTGCATTGTGTAAATCCTGCTTGGAGGTTGAAATTCTTCCTCCTGGACTTCCTAAAAAGCCTGCTCTTGCCTCTGTCTTTCCCTTTATTCCCTCTGTCCCACCTCCATGCTGCTTGGTGGCTGGCAGGGGGGAATAGCAGGATCTCCTCTGCCAATCACCCTTTTGAGGAGGTCTGGCTTTGCCCTGGGACCCCGGAGCAGGAGGGAATACACTGTGCAACTCCAGGAGGGCTGATGCAAGTGCAGCCCACATGCTTCACACTGCCAGCATTTGATTTTCCATCTGTTTTTTGTTTTGGTTCAGTTAAAGGCAGAAAGGAGAGGTGGGTTTTGGTGTGAACCTCTTGTCTGTCTGCATGCTGTGTGTGGGACAAAGGCAGCTTAGCACGGAAAGCCCCAGAAGCACCCCAAGGAGTGGGCTGGGGAACTTAGAAGACATCGTTTCTCCTGAAGCTGTGGGAAAAGTGTATATTTAGGACAAGCAGCCTTGCAGCCTCCTGTATGTATTCACTGTCTGAGAGCTGAGCCAGCCAGAGCCTGGAGGGGACAGATGGAGGAATTAAGGACATCTCAGCTGGGCAGCAGGACCAAGGGATGCTTGCAGGGGAGCTGGCTCCCACACCTGAACCACTTTGGAGACAAGGCTGGGAGTTACCAGAGCTTTTCTTAGCAAGGGAGCCCTCCACCGGAATAATCTGTTGTGGACATAAAAGGAGATCTGGAGAGGGAATATTTTCACTCTGGAAGCTGCTAAGGAACTTGCATTTAGCTGCTAGCAATCTGTTTCAAACTGGGTTTCTGTCCCAGGAAAGAGAAAGCAGAGCAGTCTTGCTGTGTGGACCGACTGTAAATTCTTTTCTGGCTTTTCTGGAGAAAAACAATGTGCTCTCAGTGAAAACCTCCCAGAAATCCAGGACGTGGGTATTTTATAAGTCAGTCCTTTGGAGAGAACAGCTAAGGAGACCAGTCAAGTAGATCCCCTGACTTTTATTTACTGGCAAGTCAGTGGAGTGGCTGGAGAAGGACGGAGATGCCGCTGCCCTCGCTGAGACGGGCAGGTCACGGTGACACACGCGTGACCGCAGGAGAGAGGCTGGGAAAGCACTCCTGAGAGGGGAGATTTGAGAGGGATATGTCTAGCAGAGCACAAAACTCAAAAAGCCATGGTGAAACTTTGCATTTAGATGCCTGCAGCAGCAACCCGGGGAGCTTTCCAGGAAGACCGATACATTTCCTGCCTCACGGCAGTTGCTTAGAAAGAATTCATAAATATACCCACCACTACTAACCATCCTTTTCTGCTGGGAATTGCCATTAGCAGCTAAATTCAGTGTTTTACATATAAAAAGCACCGAGACTTAATTCTGTGCAATGCTTTCTTCAAAGTCTTTGTAGGAGAGACAGCTCCAAGTTGGATTTGGGCTGAGTTACAGTGAGGGGTTGGGAAGCAGGGATTGTATCAGTGCACGACTTGTGATGGCAGCACCCAGGAGGTGCAAGATGAGATGTCATGAAGGATGGGGTGTCTGACCCTGGGAGGGACCTGTCAGACCTGTGAGTCTCTGCACATGGAAGTAGCTTCTATCAAACGTGCACAAATGACACTCACTGGGAGACCAAAAATGGATGGATTTTCCTGGATGTATCAAGAATCCTAGAATCACAGAATGGTTTGGGTTGGAAGGGACCTTAAAGATCATCTCATTCCACACCCCTGCCATGGGCAGGGACACCATCTACTATTCCAGGTTGCTCCAAGCCCTGTCCAACCTGGCCTTGGACACTTCAGGGATCCAGAGGCAGCCCCAGCTTCTCTGGGCAACCTGTGCCAGGGCCTCACCACCCTCACAGGGAAGAATTTTTTCCTAATATCTAATCTAACCCTGCCCTCTGGCAGTTAAGAAGCACAAGAAGCACATCCCTGACTCTTAATTATCCCATCACATTGCAAATCCCTGCTGCAGCACCGGGGGCTGTGTGAGATGTTCAGCCTTTTGGATAGGGAGGGAGATTCCTGTTCCCTCAGCTGCTTTCACAGCAGGAGCTGGACTTTCCCAGCCAGGATTGTACCCCTGCTGAAAGGAGCCCGGAGCGAAGGTCCCCATGGAGCTGCTTGTTTGGAAGGGAGATGCAGTCTCATGCTCTGGTCTGCAGGGGAGTTACCAAACACAGGGAATTAGGATGGGATTTCAGTGGAAGCAGATTATCCCGTTTCTCTCTGAGCACATTTCTGTCTCTGAATCAGCACATGACAGGCAGGGCAGCCGGGGCAGCTCTCATACATGCCAGAGGGGACTGAGCCCAGCACCAGGGAGGGTTCCCTGCATTCCCAGCGTGGCTGGAGCAGGAGCTGGGATGGCAGGAGAGGGATGGAGGGGGAGCAGACGGCGGGCACGGAGCTGCGGTGCTGGATGGGCGGCACAAAGCGCTGTCAGAACAGCAGGGACTCGCGCCGGCGACGGCTGCAAATGGAGATGGAAAGAGCTGGAAAGGAAAGGACTTGACACAGCTGGTCCCCTTCGGCTTTGATCTTGAAAGCAGAGGGGTGTTGGCCACAGAGCAGGAGAGGGGAAGAAGGGGGATGAGTCATAAAAATATTGGTGTTTCCATGAAGATGCTGTTACCTGAGGACAGGAAGGAGGAGGGACCTTGCCTGCAAATGTGGAGGGAGCTGGAAGAAAAAGTCCCCCTTGTGTAGAAATTTCCAGCCTGCTTAGGAGCACGGAGCTGTTTGCTCTGGAGCCAGTGGGTTGGTTGTTTGCTGGGAATTGCTGGTTTTGTGCAGAGCAGAAGGTGGTTTGTGTGCTTGCTTCGGGGCAAAAAAAAAAGGAAAATAAAGGAAGAGCTGGTTTTCTTGGAGGCCTTTGTGGTGGAGATGTATTTGGAAGAGGAAAGAGAACTCTCCTTCTTGCTCCTGGGTGAGGGGTCAAAGGGGATGATCCATCCCTGGATAGCTGGGTAGAAGTCCAACACTCCCCAGGATCTTCAGTCAGAGACTCTGGCCACAGGAGGGCTGAGGTTTGATCTTCCTGGCCACCACAGGGATTGTGCTGGGGAGAGGGTTGTAGTTTACTCACAGGCATGTAGATTTGCTCCATGTACCCATCCCTTCCGCTCACAAGTGACAGAGGTGGCTTGTCCTGCCCAGGAGGACACGAGAAGGATGGATGGACACAGGTGATGCCAGCTCTGTACCCAGTATGCTCAAACTTTGTCTCTCTGCCCCCTCCGTGAGCCCTTGGGGGATTCCACTCACAGAAGCCATACATGCAGCATCGGACCAGCTCTAATTTTTGTCCTGGAGGCAAAAATCACTGGAAATAACGCTTCATCACTCTGAAGGTCCTGACACCACCCTTAACCACCACATCACGAACCTCCTGTCGCAATTGTGATCTGCGTATGTGTCAAATCTTGCCTCGCAGATAAAAGCTGCTCCGCAGGCACCTTTTGTACTAAAATACGGAGCCTTTAAAATGTGAAAGAAACAACAAAATGTAGGACGACACACAAAGCTGACCCACTGGGGACTGGGGGGGGGTGAAAAACCCGCAAGAAGGAGGGCTTGACATACAAAAATTGTTTTGTTAACAAAGCATCATTGTTCCACTCTGAATCGGTTTGACTGGAGTGGTAGAAACACCCCATCTGGAGACAGATGGAGAGTTTTCTGGCTAAAGAGACGGCAGGAGGAGGGCCGGCTGACAACCCAGCAGATAGCATTGTCTGCTGCTACCTTGGCAATGGAGAGGAGAAAGGATGGGTGGCAGATTAGGTGTCCCCTGTGTCACCCGCCCAGCACGCCGGGTCCTTCTGTGCAGGGAGGTGTGCACCCAGGTTGGCTGCTCACTCCTCGGGATCATCCTCTCTCTGTTCTTTCAGGGCTGGTTGGGTGTTCATAGGGACCAGCCAGGTGTCTGAAGAAGCTACAAGCCACCGAGGTCCCCTCCAAGGTGCTCTTGGTGAGATGATCCCACTCCACTTGTGTATTTGGTGTGGTGTGGGTTTAGCAGCACTGGGGGACCAAAGTGCAAATCTCATCCCAGTGAGAATGTGGAAAGCTTGCTCCTGCTCTTGCTTGGGTTTTGCCACTAACTTCCAGGAGAGCAAAGTTTGGGCTGCTGGGAGGATGCTGAGTAGAAACCAGTGGGGTCAGAGCTGCAGGGAGTGAAATTGGTGGGAGCAGCAAGAGTTGATGCGATGTCAGAATGCCCGCGGATGGGTCATGTGTGGGGTGCTCAGGCTGACCCAGCAGGCCTGCAGGATGCCAGAGGGTTCATGGAATTGCCCTGGCCACATTGCTGAGATTGGGAATGAGCGGGGAAAAATCTGTGTTAATGCCCAGGGCCTCTGAGCTACAGGCTAAACGTGAGGTGTTTGATGGCATCAGGCTCTGCTGGCACACAGTGTTTGCTCTACTCCTGAGAGCTCACCAACGGCCCCTGCTCCCTCTGCTGCCTTCCATGCCTGATGGGAAACTCCAGGGTGGGTAATGCTCCTGCCAGAGCTATGAGGGATCGTATCCTGCCCACCCTATCTGAATTCCTGATGACTTGCTAATTGCTTGACACACTCTACTTGCAATGCAAGAGACAGGCTCACGTCATCCTCTGTGGTTTGCCAGGGGAGAGTGTGAACCTCTTTTTGACTTGCCTTGAAATAGATGAAAAAGAATAGAGCTCGATATGATTAATGTGAAAACTTCAGCTTGGTTTCCTGCCTTGGCATCTGGGCTTTGGTCTTCTTAGCATCACCGTGCCTTGTTTTTTGAGGATTGGGTGCACGTGGGAGCATCTGATGGTGCTGGCTGTGCTGTGGTGGTCTGGGGGCTCCTTTGCAAGGTCTGTCCATAATCCCCAGCTGCTGGAGACATTCCAGGTTTGTGCAGCAGTCACGGAAGGATTCAGGTGGTTGCCTCGAGGCACTACTGAGATAATACCTCAAGGGGCTCCTATTCAAACCCACTGGGGCCTTTACAGCTGCATGGTGGAAATCTATTTAGATACACCATGGCTTTTCGGGGAGCTGGATGAGCAGCCCAGCTTGGCCACTGGCTGTGGGCAGGCAGTCGCCCATGCAGAGTGGACCAGCACGGCTTTGATACACCCTGTGAAAAACGGTGGAATGATTAAAGTAAAAGGTGGATTTGGTCTTTGAACCTCGGGGCTGCAGATGCAGCAGCGTGGTGGTAGAAAGGGGTGTCCTGATGCTCTGGTGTCCCCAGACACATCCAGAGTGTTCCCATGGCTTTCCAGAACTAGATTCAATTTTGGCTTCCCTGACTGGTTTACTGGGTTTATCTTCTGCATCTCTGGGATGGATCCCACCTGATCCAAGCAATGCTGAGCTGGTCCAGAGGGATGCAGCACAGGGAGGAGTGTGAAGGTGACAGGAAAGTCTGTGTCACATGCTGCGGTTCAATGCACGGGGTCCCCAGGTGTTTGCATCCATTGTGGCACCACAGGTGACTTTGGGATGAAGTGGCCTCAGGGGGGAGAAATGAATGGGGTCAGGGAATGCAAGATGGAGTAGAACAGGATGGATCTATTCACCTGAGCTCTCCTACAGTGTATTATGGCTGTCCCAGAGGGAAGGGACCTGCACTTGGGAGAAGAGAAATGCGTGTACAACCATCCCCTGCTTTTGCAGCCATTTGCCTGCCCTGGGCTGCTGGGGACACCGTTCCTTACAGCCTGCTCCAAAACCCATCCTTTTGCTGTCTCGGATTTCAGCCCTGCTGCTGCACCAGCTGCACCGTGCTGGCAGGAGAGGAGAGAAGGAGAGGAGAGGAGAAGGGAGGTGAGGCAGGGCGAGCAGCTCGGCTCGTGCCGGCTGCTGTCACAGGCAGCGCCCTTGATGTGGCTCTGGATGCCCGGAGCCAGCCGGGGCGCGGACCCCGCCGCCGGGCACTGCCTGCCCTGGGGTCTGGATTGCCGGTGATGCATCAAAGCATCCGAGAGTGAGGTCTGACACATGCCTGGCAGCAGGTCAGGGTGCTGTTCTCTTTGCCCTACCGCTTGGAAAGCAGAGTACTTCCCTGGGGAAGTGCCATCCACCTCATCCCTCTGTCCTGGCATCTCGCTGCGTGGCGCAGCGTGAAATCCTTCACCTTGATTTTCCCCTGTGCAGAAAGGGGAGGCAAAGTCGCATGCGAGCTCTCCCGGGAAGCGGAGGGGATGGATTCACCTTGCTGAGAGGCGAGGGAATCACTGGGAGAGAGGTGCTGGAATAAGCGCAGAGCGGATTAATGTGCAGCCACTCCGCTGTCGCCAGTCCCCGGTGTGAAGGCGCCCGGGGAGCTCGGCTGCGTTCGGGCGGTGTTGTGCTGCTCTCTCTGCCTCCTAAACGCCTCCTGCGCCGGGCTCTGTGAATCAGCATTTCTGCAGTCGGAACGAGACAGCGGGGAAAGGCAGGAGGATGTCAGGGCACGGGGAGGAGGATGGGGGGGGACCTCATTAAAAAGGGGCAGCCTGTGAGTTGGGGGTGGTCTCATGCCGCGGCTCTGCAATCTGCTCCCTCCAGGATTTTTGCTCATTACCGCCGTACACCCCTCGTGCCCGGTGCTGAGGTAAACAAGCGCTGGGAGCGATGCCTCTCCCCTTCCCACCCGTCCCCTCCCGCCGCCGGCGACGGGGGAATGTGACAAGCTGGCACTGGGAGAAGGCATGAAAGCGATGTGATCCGCCGCAGCTCCTGTGCCGAGAACCTGGGGAGATCCAGTTACAGCAGCGGGGTTAGAACAAAAGAGATTTGCCTCCGGGATCAATTCCTCTCCATTTTCCGGGCTGTGCACGTGTGTGTGAGTGGAACGGCCTCTGTCGCACCCGCAGCTCGGGGCCCGGCTGAGCACCAGGGCTCTGACGCTCCGAAATGCTGCTTTTTCCCAAAACAGGGAGGCCAGGGTAATCCCCTGGGACAGGCCTAGAAATAGCAAGGCCAGGCCAGGCTTTGCAATGCTTGGAAATCAGGAGCCAAGCTGGGCAGCTGGCAGCTGCTGGAGCTCCAGCCTTTGCTCTGCCAAGGGCTGAGCTCTGGGCTGGGATGTGAGACCACCCCCGGTTTACTCCCAAAGCATTTCCAGGTGATGCCTCCTCCCCTCCATCACAAGGCTGGCCAGCCAGCAAAACCCCAATCCCTCAAAAGCCTTTCCTGCCCCATCACGGCTGTGCCAACACCTCATTATCTGAGATGCCTTTAACCCACAGCGTGGTGGGGCTGGGTGGAATCCTGAGCCTTTCACTGTGCTGCAGAACCGGCTCAAGGAATCAGCAGGATCCTGCACCCTGGGATGCTTGTCACTCATTTGGGGGGGGGGGGGTTGGGTGGCTTATTTGGGGGTGGGGTTTTTTTGGCATATTGCCTTCTCCCAAATGCCGCCGGGGATGAGCCATGGAGAGCACAGATGTGCATCCCGAGCATACCACAACAAGGTTCCTGATTTAAGGACTGTGATTAACCTCTTTCCGACAGTTGCTAACCAGGTGCAGGATTGTAACGGGAAGAGGAGAAAGCTCAGTGGAAACAGCCACTTTTCCTCCGTCACCTGGAAATGCACACGGATGCCATTTTCTGCCTGGAAATCAGGCAGATTTTAGGATTTATAATGGGTGCAGAGACACCCTGTTTGTGTCAGTACTGACCTGGAGCTGCTCCCCAGAGCCTGTCTCCTCCTTTCCTGCTCGGGATCCCACAAACAAGGCATCGGTGGAGTGTGAATCCAGCACAGGGCATGCTGGTGTGAGGGATCATGAGCCGGTTGGGTCTATACATGCAGGGTTGATAACAGGAAACTGGGCAGAAAATCACCCTGTGTTTGCCCACTCCAGGTTTTCCTGGGATCTTGCTCTTTGGAAAGCTGGGTATCCAGAGGAGAAGTGGTATTTCACAGTTAGGCATGAAAAGGGGAACCATTGCAGCTTGTGTTTTGCAGGCAAGAGTTAAACCAGGAGCTGCCAAAGTTGCTCATTTTCAGGAAATCTGGTATCCGTGGGATTCAGGGCTCCTCTGGCCAGGACTACAAAAGCTGGAGAGGGACTCTTTCCAAGGGCATGGAGTGACAGGACAAGGGGGAATGGCTTCACATTGACAGTGAGCAGGGATAGATTGGGTATTAGGAAGAAATTCTTCCCTGTGAGAATGGTGAGGCCCTGGCACAGAGAAGCTGTGAATGCACCATCCCTTAAAGTATCCAAGGCCAGGTTAGAAGGAGCTTGGAGCAACCTGGGATAGTGGAAGGTGTCCCTGCCCACAGCAGGGGGTTGGAATGAGACAGGCTTTTAAGTTGCCTTCCAACCCAAATCATTTTGGGATTCCACGACTGTCACTGGCCTCCCAGGTTTGGGTTTCATGTGTGTCACTCACAAATGCTGTATCTCATCCCAAATACCCCTCTGGCAACGTGGTGGCTTTCAGATCAGTTTCAGAGTTCCCTGTCAAGTGCGGTGGTGTGTGTTCATAGATCACCTTCTGCACCTTGTTTTTTGGAGAGCCACACTCTTGCTGCTTTTCCAGCCCCTGGCTGGATGGTTTTAGGACCTCCTCATTGTTCCTCCTCCCCTTTCCAACTCCCTGTCTCTTAACTGCAAATCCCTGTATTTCTTCCCAAAGAAAAGGCTGCAGTCTGTGTTTCACACTGGGGCTCCAAACACTTTGCAGAGTCAAGAGCTGTTCCTTGAGGGAACAGCTGGGAGAGAGAGGGAGGGGAGCTGGGCAAGAGGGCATCCCCCTAAAGTGGGTGAGTAGAATAAAGGTGTGGGAAATTTGAAGAGACAGAAAAATTTATTAAAAACAATTAATAGCTGCTCCAACCAAGGATTTAACCTGAAACCAAAGCCTTAGGGAGGGAGGAAATGAAGTGGTGTACGATTGTTATTTTATTGCTTAATATTTTTATTTTTTTAAAATATGATATGCTAAATGCAAATAAGCATTTGTACCAAGCAGGAGAGGGAGGGGATGTAAGACATGCTGGGAAAAGTGAGTGGGATCTAGGTTTTGCATCGTTCGCTGAATTACTGGCAGGTCTTTTGTAACATCTGTTAAAAATAAAACAAACATTCATTTCCATTTCTCGCTGCCTGAGATGGCTCCTACAAAAAAATTTCAACCTGTCCAGGAATTTGTCTTGAAAGTTGCCCTCCCTCTCCTCACGCCTCCTCTTCTCCAGGGGAGATTTCCTTCCTGGACTTCCCAGGGGCTCCATTAGCCCCACATTAAAGCCTTTCTACTTTGCTCTAAAACTCTCCATCGAAGTAAAAGGAATTCTAATAAACCACTGGGAAGACTCTGCTATTCACTCTTTCCATGGAAACACGGCGCTGCCTCGGAGCAGAGCTCCTCTCGATGGAGCCTGGGTCACGGCAGGAGGAGACCAAGGAGGGATGCAGAGATGGTTTCCATTATAAGAGACCTTTTGAGAGAAATAATCGCTGCTCTCCCACCAAGGAAAGCCTCGGAGATGTCAGAGGCCTCAGCACAGCGCGGGAGCGGGGCAGCCTCGGAGGGGGTGGTGGTGGGAAGTGGGATGTGCTGGGCGCTGAGAAACTCATTAAAACATCTGATTAGTGGAAATTAAGGCACCCAGGACTGATTCCTTCCTCCCAGTGGGAGGGATGAGTCCAGGAGGGTGGATGGACTCTGCAGGAAGAGGCTACACAAAGGGGCTCAAGGCTGGGGACGTGGGTACAGGGAGGGCACGGGGTCACAGGAGGACAGTGGTGGCTCCACGCCCAAGGCTGTGCTGCACAGACCAAACATCACACCACAAAAATACATTTCTCAAGGCCAAAAAAAGCCTTTTTGCTCTGGGAGGGGATTTCTGGCTGTTCCCTGGGTTCCCAGACAGGAGCTGGATGAGGAGGTCAGTGGATGGATCCCTACCTAAAGCCACTGTGATATAATTAATTTCCAGCCTCCTTGCAGGCACAGTCATCCCGAGTGTTGCTGTTCTGACACCGTGCTGCAAGATGAAGGATTTTTTTTTTTTTTTTTTTTTAAGCGTGAGGAAGCTCGTTAGAAATAGCCCGAAGGGCAAAGTTAGGAAATGAAAATCCATCGGATCCGCTCGGAGCCGATGCACGGAGCTTGATGAGAGCTGGGGCAGGGCTGCTGCTCCCTGCCTGCCAGGAGCCACCACACGTGTGGGGTGTGTGGCACCTGGGCCAGGGGAAGAAAACAATCCATTGGGATGGCTGAGAGTGGGAAAATCCATCAGGAGGAGGGATGAAAGAAAGATGAATGAGAAGGAGCCAGCTTAGAGCATCCCTTGTAGGTACTGGGGAGGTCCTTGGACCCCAAGTTGGCCACTCATGTCAGGGCTGGATGAAAGGCGAGGCTGGTGGGGAAATGCTTAGTTTTCTCAGGGTGCCTTATCATTTAGGTCAGAGCTTTGAGACACCCAGGGAGCCAAGGGAGCCAGAGTGCCTTTGTTTTAGCAGCTCCAGAAATAACATTGCTATGAGTCATTATTTTTTAGCTTCTCTGGGGCAGGAGGTGTGGAGTTACATCCAGGGAAGCCTCCGACTTTGATCAGCAAGGTGAGCCCTGCTGTCGTGGCAGAGGAGATGGGAAGAGGCATTTTGATGCTGATCATGCTGTTTTGTGGTAGCTCAGGGTGAGATCTGCTCCAGGATGCTCTGGATCTGGATTTTATCAAGGGGATGGAAACTTTTCCATCTGCACAATTGTGAGCAGCAGCATCCTCTATGAGCTTGGAGGTTTTAATGAGTAAAGTTAATTGGTGTTATAGGTGGTGGTCTCCCACCCAGGCAGTGGTTGGGCTTAGCAAGACATGACCGTGTCATGCAAACAGAGGTGATGTGGGTGTTGACACCTCAGAAATGCTGAGAAGTCATGAAATCAGCCTTTTTGAACCCGTAAATCGTAGGCACAGAACTGTAAAGGTTCCAGAAAAATAACAGTGTTTAATAAGCAAAGTGTTTGGTGGTGATTTGATTTGCATATGGGGCTCTCTAGGGCTTGTGGTTTCAACCTTTCTCCCCACCCCGGTGAGGTCGGGGTTGGAGGAGAGCAGGGTTAAAGTCTTCCTGAAAATCACTGGACTCCTGGAGGTGGGGATTTCAAACATACCAGAGCTGAGAAATAGCATGGATAGACCAGATTGTTGAATTTATTGGATTGTAGTGTAAAAATAACAAATCCTTTAGTCTTCTGTCAATCCCAGAGGAGAAGCTGGGGGTGACGTCCTTTGGGTCCATCCCACCTTGGTTTTACAAAGGTGGCAGTCACAGCTTGTGATACCAAACAGTGCCAGGCCACTTCCTGTGTGAAGGGCAGGGCAGACTGGTGATTACAGGGAATAACACCAAGTCCCTGGAGAGCCATGAGGTCCCTGCTTGATTTACCATCCTGCAGAGAGGCATGTGTGAAGCTGGAGGTGGCTGGGAGCATATTGTGGTGTATTACCTACAAACAGCCCGGCTGGGTCTGCGATGGGGATGAGGATAAGGATGGGGAGGAAAAAAGGGGAGATGAGAACAAGCAGTCTGCTTTTGCAGGTGCTGTGTCCCCTTGTGAGGTTTGGTCTGGTTTGCAGCTTGATGCCTCCTATCTCGAGTAATTAACAGGGAAAAGAGAGGGCCTGGTTATCCATCCTTCAAGAGCAAGGGGTTGAATTGAAAGGCAGCGCCTTGGAAGTGGATCAAATAGCTCTCCAGCCCCCCGCGTACGGCTCGGAAACTTGCTGCCGTGCTGCGTTATCAAGGTGAACAGCTTTAGTTCAATTAACGAGAGGCTCAGAGCGGAGTCGTGGGAGGAGGCAGGGATGGGCTTTTGCGCCCTTCGGGCATCAGCCGGGGCGCGGAGCTGCACGGAGCCATCCCGGCACCGGGGCACGGCTGGCCCGCTGTGCCAGGGCCACCACAGCTCTGCTCCCCCTCCTCCTCGCCTCTGCGACGGGTTTTATTTACCCCTTGGAAAAAATCAGTGTGCGTGGAAGGGGTTGCTCTTTGTTACCACCTCCCTTTCCCCCCCTCCTGCTAATAATAAACCTCCCCAAAATCAATCGCTCGCAGCGATGAGTTGCCATCAGCTCACCGTGCACCTAAATCCCCGCAGATGATGGTGCTGGGAGCCCGCACGCCTGGATTTTTTTTTCCTGCCGGTCGCTGCCTGGGCTGCAGCTGGCTCCGGCACGCAGAAAGCTGCAGGTGTGATTTGTTCATTTGCTTCCACCTCCCCCCCTTTCCCCCCCCGCTCTGCCTCCCTCCTGCTCTGCTTCCCTGCCGAGCCCACCTAGCTCATCCCACCCAGCTCATCGCGGCGGCCAGACCCGCATCCCACCCTGCGCCGACTCCGGCATCTCCCCGGTGCAGTGCTGGCGGAGGGTTGGGATGGCTGGGGCTGGAGAGAGTGTGTGTGTGCGTGGAGAGGAGGGGAGGGGGGGTTAATCTGATCCTACGAGGTTGGAAGAGGGAAAAAAAAAAAATCAAAACTATAAAGAAGGCAGCAGCCTCCTCCTTTTCCCTCTCCCCCGCTCCAGAGGATTAAGCCTACAAAAAAAAAAAGAGAGAGGAAAAAAAAAATGTCTGCAGCTTTCTGTTGACCCTGCATGATGGCATTTTTGCGCTCTGTGTGCTGCCTCTGCTGATTGCTATTCCTGGCACAAACACACACATACGCTCACACACACACACACACACACACACACACACACACACACACGCAGCCCCAGCACTGCTCACACGGGCACGGCGAGCCCACTCCAAAATCCAAAAGAAAAAAAAATCAAAAAAAAAAAAAAAAAAAAAAAAAAAAAAAAAACAAACCAAAAAACCCAAACCCAACCCAAACCGATGCCGCTCGGTGTCCCTGGCCACCCTGGTCTCTGTCGGGAGAGCTGCCAGCACCCGCTGCCGCTCGCCCTCTCCTCCACCCCACTTCTCACCTTGGTCCCCAGCTCCAGCGAGCACTTTCTGCCGGAGCCGCCCGCAGCCAGAGCCCTCCACCACTCCTACCGCTGGCATTACATTTTCAGGCTGGATGCTATAGGGCCGTTTCTAATTACCTTATATCCCCTAGTGGTCTATGAATAATGGTTAGTGAAGGAGCTCAGAAGGGCTGCTGAGAAGGGAAGCAAAAAAAAAAAAAAAAAAAAAAAGGGAGAATTGTGCTATTTCTCACATTTTTTTTTCTAAGGATCTAATCTGGCTACTGTGTTCTGGAAGAGGAGGAGAGCGAGCCAGCAGGAGAGAGAGGAGAGAGCGAGGACCATCGCAGGTATTGTTGCAAGCTACATCTTTGTGCTTTTTTTTTTCCTTTTTTTTTCCTTTTTTTTCTTTTTTTTTTTTTTCCTGAAGCCGCAGCAGAATTGGAAGGGGGGGGTGTCGCGAAGTGGGGTGGCGGGTGAGGGTGTGCGGACAGAGCTTTTTCCGGATTTATTTTTCTCTTGTGCAACTCGTGTGCTGCTGCGATTGAATGGATGCACGGCGCCGGCATCGCGGAGTTTTGGGAGGGAGGGGGGATTATACGTGCGTGTGTGTGTGTGTGTTGTGTGTTGTGTGTGTGTCCTATTTGCAGCAGCAACGGAGGAGCCGGGGGGCGTGTGTGGGGGGGTTGTTTTTGCTTTTCTGGAAGTAATAAAGAAATTTGCAACCGGTCCAAAACCCCTCCTGACTTGCCGATTGATGGGTGCCTGAACAAAGATACAGCTGAGACTTGGAAATGTTTGTGTGTGGAAGGGGTGGATTTTCGTTTTGCTTGTCCTGACTCCCTACTTTTGCAAAGTTAAAATGATAGTGGGCACGGGGCTGCGAAAGCCTCTGCAGAGGGAAGTCTTCCCGGGGAGGCTTATTTAATTGAGGAGTTATGGATGTGCATGGTTTTATACTTCCAAAAGTTGCGGCGGTGCCGCGGGCGGGCGCCTGGCTCTCCTTGCCGTTGTCTGCACGTGAGAACGCTGACTTGATGGATTTTCTTTCTTTTATTCGGTGGCTGGCGGGGCAGGAAAAAATGGATCTAGCAGATAACCCAAGGAATCGTGGGGTTTGCACATCTGGCTGCGCCTTTGGAAAGCCCCTCGGTGGGACTTTCACCTCCCGCTCCCTTTCTCCCACGGCAAATTTTGCCTCCAAATCCTCCGCTGACATTAATAAACAAACAAACCGGGGAATAGCCGCGGAGCCCGGTGAGGGGGCTCGGAGCGCTGCCCGGGGGTGGGGGAACCGTGTGCTTTTGTTTTAAATAACGAAACGGCGATGATTGAAAACATATGAATAGGATGCAATGCAGAGCGGGTGTGTTACGGGGCGGGAGGGGTGGGGGGAAGAGCTGGAAAACTGCTTATACGACAGAAGCAGAGCTTGAATGAGTGTGGTGAGATGAAAGGCGAGGGGTCCGTCCCTCGCCCGGCTGCGAGGGGGGGGGCGATTCCCAAAGGCAGAGGAATGATCTCCGGGTGGGGAAGCTCACTGGGGGGGGGGGGAAATTTAAAAACCCCCAACAAACCTGAAGTGTGTGATTATATCCCGTCCAACTTTGCCGGTTGCGGCGTTAACGGAGCTAATTGTCCTCAAAAATAATAAAACCGGGGGGAAATATGGAATACGCGTGTGTGTGGAGGGGGGAGATGTATGGGGAGCAGAAGCAGGTCCCGAAACCCTCCCCAGAAAAGCGCTGCCGAGGTGGGGGATATCCAAACGTGGCCGGATTGTGTTTATTTGGGCGGAAATAAAGATGGAGCGACTGCCCTGGGGAAGGCTGTAATCCCCCAGGGAAGGGCTCCAAACCGCGCCGGTGCTGCCCTTCGCTGCCTGCCCTTCGCTGCCTGCCCTGCCTGGCTTTGCTTTTGTGTTTGTTTGCTTCCGAGGAGGGGGCCGAAGGGAGTTGGGGGGGGGCCACGAAGGCGGGGAGAAGCCGTGAGGGCGGAGAGCCGATTTAAATTGGACTTAATGGATTCCCAGGGCAGCTCTTTTAGATGAAAGTCAAAATAAGAGCCAAAGTGAATCTCAGCAGACCTGTCTGTTGCATTAGAGATGCAGCCCTTCCTCTCCCTCCCTCCCTTTATTCTTTAAAAGAGAGGGGGGAAAAAAGTGTTATCCGTACGGAAGACGGCGTGGAGTTTCTCATTCCTATAATGCGAGCTCTAATTGAAGAACTTGCAGCCTCTTGGGAGAGTCTTTACTGATCACTGCTTTTGTTATTCATGCCGCGCTCTGTTTTCTTGGGATTTTTTGGAGGGGCTGGTGCAAGTCTGGCTGCGCCGGGTGTGATGCTGTGTCCCCTCCAGGCTGGCTCCTGACGGCAGATAGGACCCCCTGGTCCCCTGCTCAGGGGGTCACACCGGGCTCCCCCGGGTAGGTTGTGCTGTGCCTGGAGGAGGAGATGAGCAGCTGAAGTCCCCCGGGAGCTGTTGGGGTGAGATGCTGCAGCCTGGCTGCGGGTGGCTCTCGTCCTCACAGGACCCCCTGGGATGGATCCTGCCCAGCGTGGCACATGGGAATGGGAGCAAAGCAGGGTTTCTGCCTCCTGCCTGTGCTCACTGCAATGATTTCGGGATGCCATGGAGTGTCACAAGCCTTCTTGGTGCAGAGGGCACAGTGCAGCCCTGCTGTCACAGCTCTCTTGTCCCAAGGGGGTCTGTGGTGTCACCCGGAGGGGACAGGTGTTGTGCCAAAGCCACGTGGGTGCTCTGCCCACCCAGGGTGAGGAGCAGGACACAGTCACTGAGCCTGCAGGACCTGTGCTGGGCAAGCTTCCCTCCTCTCCTGCCTTTTCTGTTGCTCAGGAATTCAGGGGTGCACAGGGAGACTGGCAGATGGGGCTCCCTCTGGCAGAGGTCTCATCACCCCCACTTGCCCTCTCAGCCCCCTTGGGTGGCCAGAGGAGGTGGTGGCTGTCCCCAAACCCGGTGTCCCCACGAGGTCCCGTAGTGTTGCTGCCCATGGCATTGGGCTGGTTTGATGCAGCCAAAAGCTCCTGGGGGGCAGGTCCTTGTTGTCCCTGTGTCCCTTTCCCAGCCTTGGGCACCCATTTGAACTACACTTGAGCTCTGTGTGGATGAAAACAAGAGCCACAAGCCCCAGAGCTGCTGTCAGTGGCATTTGGTGGCTGTGGGGTGAATGTGGCTGGGGAAGAGGATGTGTGAGCAGGATGGGGCTCTGCCAGCTCATCGGCTTAGCAGGGAGGCAAAGCAGTTAACCTGGACATCTGATCTCCCCGGGAATTGTGTATTGACCCTGACAGCGATGCATCAGGAGCGACAGACTCTCCATCATCGATCCCTCTCCTCCCATCACCAGGTGCCGACACCGACAGTCGTGGAGCCAGCTTTAATTTCGGGCCTCTGGCTCCAGCACGTAACACTTAACCATGGTCCCAAGGTGCCACCAGGCTTTGCAAACAAGGCCCTCCACAGGGAGGTGACCGTCCCCATTTTGTGGCAGGGATGGCACTTGCTGTGGGTGGCCATGAGCTGGGGACAGGGCTGGCACAGGACCATCCCAGGGCTATTGGGCAGGGTGACATCGCAGCCTTTGGTGGGGGATCCAGGAATCACCTGGAGTTCCTGCTTTGCCAGTCTGTGCTAGGAAAACCCTCTGATCTGGCACCCCTTGTGCCGTCAGTGTTGAACAGCAGAGGATTTGCCCAAGCTGGGGTGTCCCCGTCCTTTTGCAACCTTTTCTGGGTGACCTCATCTGGCCTGGTTGTGTCTTGCCTTCCACTTCTAAAATGGCCACTGCCAAACCTGCTGGGTGGTCAGGTGTGTGTGTCACCCCACAGAGACCTGCTGGGGAGCCTGGTGGGTTTCTTGGGTGCCTTGATTTTGGGCAGGACACCAGCACTGGCTGGCACATCGCCTCTCCTCCTTCCCAGCATCTTGAGATTTCCGAGACGCACGCAGCCAAGCTGAGGCTGAAAAAGCTGCTTGTGGTTCAAGAGCATCTCCTCGACAGAGGAGAGAGGGAGGCTTTTCATTCCTCCCTTTCTTTTGGAGCTATCCAAGCTCCCCTCACCGATGCAGGGGCTCTTCCCGCTCCCCCCTGCAAGGGAACGTTAAAAGCCAGGGGCAGCGGATATCTTGACACCCCGTCAATCCGAGCCTTTTACAGCAGCAGTCTCTGAAGGCTGGCACTGCTGCACAGAAGAAAACAAGTGAGAAGAGGGGGGGAGGCGAGAGCAAGCCTTTGCAGCCGGCAATCGATAATTGTGGTGTCACTCACTGCCTTGGAAGTTCCCGCATCCCCACGGTCGCTGGTGGGGGGGAGAAGGGGAGGGTGAGAGCTGGGCTCTGCCCTGTCAGCACCGGGCACGGGGCAGGGAGGATGGCAGAGGGCGAGAGCCCAGCCCCGAGCAGGAGCCTCCCGCTGCATTACTCACCACTTGATGTAGCTTGAACCTTTCAACTCCCTCCCCTTGGGGATGGAGCGGGCTGGGCAGAAGGTGTTGACGGAAAACGCTCTCCTTTCTTAGCTTTGAGGGTTTTTATTCCCCTTTCCTTTTTTTTTTTTTTTTTTCCTTCCCCACCTCTCTCTATGTCCATTCTGGGCTTTAATAATCCCCCCAAAATATAAAAGAAACCCAAAAAATCCCCCAATCCAGCTCCCCCTCATCTGTGTCTCTGTCTTAGCAAAAGCCGAGGCAAAAGATCAAGGAATTCTTCCTTTTGTGCAGCTTTCAAGACCAAAGATGTGCCGGTGAAAAGGGGAGGCTCAGAGTACCAGGCACACACAAGTGTTAAAGGAGAGGCTTCCCTTTTGTCTCCAAGGCAATCAGCCGGTGAAGGGATCCACAAATTAATTAAAAATTGCTCTGTCTTGATTGAGTTATTCCTGCTCGCATCCCACCTGCCTATCAAAAGACTAGGAATGGCAGGAGGAGATTCCAATTTCTTTCCCAAACAGCTCAGACACGTACCACGGTCTGTCTCGCTTGCCTTTTATCCCAGGCAGCAAAGGAAATAAAAAAAAAAGAAAGGGCTGGCGCGGTATCCAAAGAGATCTCTCCCGGAGGATGCGTCCCCTCTCCTGTGCTAACAAATGCTGCGGTATTTGGACGATTTGGAAGAAAAATGAGCAGATTTACGTGTCAGGCATGGGCCAAATTGTAGTTGTAACTCCATGAAGTTGATGGAGATCCATCGGAGATTAATTTGGCCCCAGGTCTGGCGCTTGCTCCGCAGGGAATAGGCTGGATCTCTGCCTTGGTTGAAACAAGAGGTATTCAAATGGGTTTGTTGTGGCTGTGCTATGCCCAAGTGGTAGAACCGAGCAAAAATCCCAACTGGTTGTATCCCTGGTGCCAAAGCACCATAAATACACCTCGAGCTGTCAAGTCCTGCACAGTCTCTACCGCATTTACCACTGAGAATGCTTTAAGGGGGTAGATTTATCTGTAGGGGCTGTACACAAGTCTCCCTGTGTGCTTTGCTTAGAGGCTTGAACTCCATCCTGGTGTCCTGATGGGGGAAGCCTCTCTCCCCTCCTGTTTATGGGATTTCCACCCAAACCGAGCCTGTGCCGAGGCTCAGCCTGAGCCCCAGAGAGCCCAGCTCTCCTTCACTGGGCTCAGGCTGTGGTTTGGGGGGGCCTCATCAGTCAGTGCCTCTGAGCAGGATTCGGGGGGGGGTGATCTGCTGCTTTGCAGTCAGACCTTGCTTCCTCTGCTTTATTGTCATCTCCGCTCTTAGTCACCGCTCGATGCCTCACCAGAGGACACTGCTCCTGCTGCATTTATGGCAGCCACTAAAATTGGCTGCTCCGACGGGGAGGGACACCGAGCACCAGGGAGGCTCTGCCCAGCTCCTTTATGGTCCTTGGCATTGTGTGGGGAGAGTAGGGGAGCTGCAGGGCAGGTCGGTCACCAAATGGGTCCCCTGTGCTGAGGATGGAGCTCCAGCTCTGCTGGGTCCCTCCAGCTGATGCATGAGGGAATATGGGAGCAGTGCTGGTAAGGAGCAGCAGTGGCCACGTTCTCAGGTGGAGATGGCTGGTGTGTAAATGAAAATGAGATGCTCGATAAAATAGGAAAGCATAATTAAAAACGTTCACGGCTGCTGGCTCGCAAAGCGTGGGCACTCAGTGATCCAGCGAGGCACAGCCGTCCCCCCCTCCCCAAACCCCACGGCTCTGAGCTCTCCTCGTCCTGTAATAGCGTGTCCTTCACATGCCTGTCGCTACATGATCTATAGAACAGAGCTGGCCTCTCATACCACTGCCTTCTACCAGGCCAGTGACTGGATTCTCCAGAGGAGACTCTAGTCCTATCATAGCATGTCCTTCACCGTGACTGCTGCTGCACAGAGACACGGCAGCACGGGGCTCTAATACCTTGTAATTCACTGTGACTGCTGTGGCAGGACCTGCACCGTGCTGTGCTGCCGCAGCCCTTCAGACCCCTTGGCTTTTGCATCTGCTCTTGGGCTTCAGAGCAAGGGCTGCATGGGAGGGGACATATAGCTGGGGGACCTTGGAGGTGTCCTGGGCTTGGAGCCTGGCCCCAGGCTCCTGGTGGGCATGGGAAGGTGTTGGCTTTCCCTGGGACACGGTCCCATCCTGCCTCCTGGGTGGTTTAAAGGAGGGAGTGCTGGGGGCCAAGCCCTGCCTTGGCAGGGGAGAAATCCCTGTGAGTGTGCCAGGGTGAGAAATGGCCCTTGGATGCAAGGAAAGCATCCTTCCTCTGGGTGGTTTGGGCATCATAATAAATGTCAATATCTCTGTGCACACAAAGGAGAAGGGGACATTTGGCTACTGAACGTGTTTGTTCCAGGAGCTGATTTACTTTGAAGACTTAAAGGGTTCTCTGATGCTTCCCTCTTTGCTGGTTAACCCTGTTCCTTTGCCAGTTGAATAGAAATGCAGCTGCCATCAATAAAGCCCTTCTGGAGGCTGTTCCATGGATGCTGCCACACAGCTCCCAGTGCTGTGCTGGACACTGCTCCCTCTTCCATTGATCTGATTTAGCTCCTCCATGGGCTGGAGGCAGCTGCACCTCTGAGCTTTGGCTGCTGCCCTGGTAAAGTGAGAGTGCCTGTGAGGGTTTTGCAGCCCAGTGATGGAGATCCCAGTGCTCACAGCATCCCCTTGGAGCCATGCTGTGCACAGAACAGGGTTTGGGTGACCATGGCTCAGCCAGGAACTGAATTTGGGGTTGTTGCTTTGTGTTGCTGGGTTTTCTTTGGAGGAGAGGCATTGGAAAGCCTAGAAGCTGGAGCCTGTAAGAAGAGTGAAGATGTCTTGTCAGGGCTCTCAGGATGGGAGAGGAGCATGTTTGGAGGTGAGGTGAATGAGGGATCAAATTCTGGGAGCTAGGGCTTCCCTGCAGCATGATGCTCGGCTTGTTTTCCATAAAAAAAGGAGTTGGCGTCTCCTATTTTGCTTCCATACAAATTGTCAGCGTTGTTGTTGCTCCTGCTTGGACTGAAGAAGGAAGAATTTGGCCCAGTGGCTTTTTTTCCTCCTGCTTCCCCCAGCAGCCTAGGCTACAGATCTGCAAACAGCTGTAAGGAGAGCAGAGATCATTAGCTGGCAGGATCAGATGAGATAGTTTCTTAAAAGGATTGTCTGATTCCTCTATTGATCAGCCTGATTTAAAAGGGGGAGTTGGGTCAGAGGGCATAAATTATCATTGAAGGAGGGGTGAAGGCCTCAAAGGCTGTGCTGCACTTAGCTGCAGTGCTGAGGAATGTGTCTCTCGGCGGGGACGTGCAGAGCTGAGCACTGTGGCTGCCGGCCAAGCTGGGTCTCCTCTACACTGAACTGGGAACTGAGTCAAGGGAAGTGCATTTAAACTTGGGTAAAGAGCCTCTCTTTCTTTGCCAAACTGGTCTCTGCAGCCCCCACCGTTTGGGGTCAGAGGGGGAACGGGTGCAGTGGGCGGCCCCGGGTGAGTTTTGGGGTGCAGTGGTGGGTTGGGGCTGCTGTGGGTCCCTCTGGCTCTGAGCTCCCTCTCTCCCCAGAGGGAGGATGCTCTCACCCCGCAGAGACCTGCGACCTCTCCCTGGCTTTCCCCAGGCTCCCTGTGTGGTCTCCAGCAAAATGTTGAACCACGGGAGGTTTCTGCCTCCCTGGCTGTAAAATGAAGCTAATCTGCAACCTGAGGTTGCTGCTTTCCCCATTCTTGTGATCGCTGCCCAGGGATCCTGCATCTCCTGCCACTGAAGTCACGGGACCTGCAGGCTTTGCAGTGGCCCCCCAGCTCTGGATTATGGGAAGAGGAATGGGAAAACATCCAGGGAAAATAAGACACCATCCACATTGATGGCAGAGGGTCTGGTTTGGGTACATGGCACATCTTCCATACCAGCTAGTTCTGCTGCAACACAGATCCTTATTCATTCTTCCCTCATTTTCACCCATCCTCATGGTGGAGGAGCCTTTTGTGCCTAGGTCAGAGTTCCATCTCTACCTTCTCCCAGGTTTTACATCTCCCACTCTGGGGCAGGACTGTGGGGATCTGCAATGTTGTGTCACTGTGACAGGGTTGTGTCACCCCAAGAGGACATGAGCTGGGGCCAGGACAGGGAAAGCTGCAGGAGCACTTGTGAGGTGCCAGATCATCCTCTGACTGGGATTTGTGCCCTTTCCAACCCCAGTGGAGCTTGTTCCTCTTATTTCTGGCTATGCTAAAATAAAACAGTGCAAGAAGTGTGATTTCTGGAGCTGTGGGCAGGTGTGAGGTGCCCTGGTGAGTGCTGGGCTGGAGCATCTACCTGGAGTAGTGCCATGGGGGAGGCTGACATGGCCACACTGCTGGTGTTCCCAGGCTGGGGACATGTCCTCAAATTGGGTCTATCTGCCCTTTCCCAATACTGTTCCACACACCAGAGGTGCAGCCAAGGCTGCTGCCTGCCCCAGTGCTGCCCATCCTCTTGTTCCTGCCCTCCTGCATAGAATCATTGAATCACAGAATCATTAAGGTTGGGAAACCCCTCTAAGATCATCAAGTCCAACCATTAACCCAACACTGCCAAGCCCACTACCAAACCACGTCCCCAGGTGCCACATCCACACATTTTTTTAACATTTCCAGGATGGATGAACACTCCACTAATACCCTGGGCAGTCTGTTGCGATGCCTGACCACTCTTTTGGTGAAGACATTTTTCCTAATATCCAACTTCATCTGCCCTTGGCTCAACTTGAGGCCATTTCCCCTTGTCCTATCACTTGTTACCTGGAGCAGAGCCCGACCCCTACCTGGCTGCACCTTTCTGTCAGGGAGTTGTGGAACGTAAGAAGTCTTCCCCTGAGCTTCCTTTTCTCCAGGAACCCTCAGGTCCCTTAGCGACTCCTTGTGTTCCAGATCCTTCCCCCGCTCTGTTGCCTTTTTCTGGACGCCCTCCAGCACTTCAGCATCTTCCTTGGAGTGAGGGGCACATCCCCATGTGCCCCATCCCTGTGCACGGTGGCTGCTGGGTACAGAAGCGTGGTGGTTCCCCATGACGTGTGGCTTGGAAAGAGATGAGCCAAGTCATTATCACGGATCACTTCTGCCAGGTGGAGAGCAGGGGACCAGCATCCCGGCCCAGGGCACGGCTGGGAGCGGGCAGAGGCTTCAAAGGCTGAGCCAGGGCAGCAGGGGCTCGCAGCAGCCCCACTCCCACCAAGGAAGAGAGCATCTCTTCCAAGCATCCTCCCAGCACGGCTGTGGGAGCAGCCACCAGCGTGCGGCAGCTGGGCCGGCATTATCCTGGAAATGTCATCCGAATGCCAGCCCGCCGGTGAGCGCCAGGACGTGGCAGGAGGCGGTGACTCGGCTTGCCGGCATTGGCTACCATTTTAGAGGAAATGTGGAGCGGCGGGTAATTATTTCTCCTTCTTAATTGAAATTTCAGCCTCAGTGGTTCGCGAGAGCGGGCGGGAGCAGGAGCACAGGCGAGCGTGACACCAACGCAGGGCTCATTGTGGGATGAGGGGGAGCACGAGTGAGCTGAGCCTGTGGGGTGGCAAAGCATCTCCCAGCTCACGCAGAGCCCAGCACTCCAGGGAAGGAATTCCCATAGCCCACAGCACGTCCTGCTCAAGGTAGCGAAATAAAACCAACCCCTAGAACGCCAAGATTTTAATTTTTTTTTTTTTTTTTTTTAAGCGGGGGAGGACGCTTTATTGTTCCTTTATTCCTATATTTCTGTTTTGCTTGGGATGAAGGGCCAATTAACTGGAATTAGGCGCTGCAGCCTGGCACCCCGCGTCGGCTCGGAGCAATCAGGTGTAGCGCAGCATGGCTGATGAGAGCCAATCAAGATGTATAAATGAGGTGTTGACATTCAAACAGCAGGTACCCGCGCCGCCCGGCCGCAGCCGCGCCTGCGTGCTGCCAAACCCACCACACCGATCCGGGCAAGGGATGGAGCCCGATGGGGCAGCCAGCTCTGCTTTGGCTCCAGAGCCCTTTGTGTTAGGTTTGTGATGATGGACTCACTGAGCTGGGGGCAGTGGGTGTGACGGACAGCAGTGGACATCCCTGCCAGGGTCTGTGTGCTGGCAGTCCCCGTGCCCAGTGCTGATGCATCCCCTGGTCAGGGCCCTTAGTGCTGCTCCAGCCAAACAGATACTGTTCCTTTGGGGAAACTGAGGCAAGGGGCACGATGGTAGACAAGGTGCATAATGCTGGGGCCTGGTTTCACCCTCAAGATATTGTATTTCCATCACCAGGGTCAATTTTGCCTTCAAGTCCCTGAGTGGCATTGGGACACATTTGTCCCCCCACTGTCTAGGGGCCATGGATGGGGACGTCGGTGTGCCCACCATACTGGCAGGTGCAGGGCCAGCACCCTCCAGCAGTTTGCCACCCTCAGCTCTTGGGTTTGCCACAGCTGCCACTGTGGGACACCCTGGGAGGTGGGGGCCAGGGCCACCAGTGGCCGTGGCTGCAGCACACAAGCCAGAGGAGCTCCAAGGCCATTCATCCAGGGAGGAGAAAGCAGCTCCGTGGCAAACAACCTCATCAGCATTTCCTGTCTCACGATGGAGAAATCGCATGTGGTGAGAGGCTCTAAAAATAGGCTCGGCAAAACTTTTAACCACATTTGCAGATGTTAAAGGTAAAGCCAGAGCAGCCCCCGGGGAAGAAAGCATCCCTGGCCGTGCATCCCTGGTGCTAACCCTCATCTCTGTTGGTAGCAGGGAGCTGGCTCTGAGGACAGGAGTCCCCAGATGGGCAGCAGGGCTGAGCCTCTGCCTCGTCACATCGCTCTCCTGTATGTCCCCATTAAGTGTGTGGCAGCAGGACATTAGGAGCAGGAGCACGTACCAGCAGGCTCTGTCTAACAGCACTGCCGCCTGACCCTGATTTGTAGCAGGGCTGAGCAGGGAGGTTTGCTGTAGTGTTACGGCTTTTCCTGTGGTAATAACCGGCCAGGCAGCACTCACACAGCGCTGCCAATGGCACTGGGGGCCCACAGTGGCGTGGGGAACCCACGGCTGCTGGGGTGGGTGGGGTGGGAAGGAGATGCTGTAGCTGGGTCATGGCACATTTGCTTGCCAGAGAGCTGAGGGGGCATGTGGGGACACGGTGTTGCTGCTGGAGTTGTGTCTCCCCATGGCAGCAGTGCTGGTACCCAGCACAGTGACAGAAAAACAGCTGGATCTACCTGTCCTTGTCCCCACCAGCCCAATGACTCTGTGTCCAGTGGCTTGTCCTGCACACTGCAGTGGGTGCTTGCCACTGGTGCTGTTGTCTCCTTGCCTCCTGCCTCTGTGTCACATCACCAGGGCTGGAGTCATCTGGGGACAGTGGCCAGGGCTGCCAGGTCTTCTTTCAGCCGAGGTGTCAGCTCCCTGATGGCACTCAGGGGATGCTGTTTCATTTCCCCTGTTTCTGCCATGCCAAGGATGACAAACCATCAGAGGGTGCCAGCCCTGTGCACACAGTGGCCACAGCAAGGTCCCTTTGTACTGTCCCTGTGGGGACCTCTGTGTGGAGATGGATGCATCCCATTGCCATGCATCCCCAGGGACTTGCAGAGGCAAAACTGACCTGGTAATGGAATGGCAATAGAAAACCTGGAGGGTTGAGGTGAGCCCCAAGGTTGTGGTCGTTGTGGAGGGTTGGCAAGGGGCATTCTGCCCACAAAAGATGGAAGAGGCAGCACTGCCTGCCAGCATCGCTCTGTGGTGCCGTGGTCCTGGCCTGTGCCAGCCCTGCAGCCCCAAGTGGGAGATAGCAAGAATCTTTAACCTCACAAACATGGAAGGTTGACTCAGACCATCAGAAAGATGAAAGAGACAGAGAGAGGGAATGATTAAAGGGAAGAAATCGAGATTCCTTGCATTGCCTTAGCTGCCTGCTGCTTGATACTGGCAACTCACAGGCCCCCAGCACCTCTTGCATGCAGTTTGGTGCTGGGGCACAGGAGGGCACATGACTTTCTCCTCAGGAGGAAACTTCCCAGGAAGAGTTTAATAGTTCCTGTTGGTGTCGTGTCTGGGGGAATCCATTGCTTCCTATCTGCCATTGCCTGGCTTCACCTTCTCCTGCCAGCAACTGATGCATCCTCATGGCTGCATTTGGGGTGATGGTTTGGGTTGTTGTCAGCCTTGACCTGCAACCCCGCAGGGGAAAAACTGCCCCTTAGAGTTATTTAGCTAAAAAAATGCAATCTAAACCAATCTCAAACAAGTGCAAGGTGTGGGGTGCCTTATGGTGGGATGACTGAGATGCTGGGGACCAGCAATAGTCCCCAGGAATCTCCACTGGCCACACTGGGATCGATGTTTTGGCAAAAGGCGTCACCTTGCCAGTAGGAATAATAGCCAGGAGGGGGAGGGGGCCAGGGCAGGCAGACAAGCAAATCCGTTTTATCAGACGCCGCATATTTTATGAAAGCACATTTCAACTCTTCAGCCTTGGAAAGCTTTTCATACCCTTTAATTTTCTAATAAAAAGGAATTACGTTTGCTGAAAAGCCAGTAACAAGATTCACTGTCATTGTCTTTTGTACAGACCATAATTCCTGGCTCGGGCTCCTGCCTGCAGCCCCATTGTGTGGTCCCAGGTGTGGGTCTGGAGTGCTGGCAGGGAGGGCAGGGGAGAGCTTTGCTGGTGGGAGCCTGTGGCAGGTGCCCAGGAAGAGAGGGGTGAAGGTGAACACCACGTTGGTCTGCATCCACAGTGATGCCTCTTGGTGCCCAACACACATCCCTGAGAAAGCAGCATCTGGTTTTGAGGTGGTTCCTGCTGTCTGAGTGTGCCAGGTGGGACAGCCTTTGAACCAAAAATCAGTTTAATTGCCTGGTCATTGGCCTTGTAACCACGAGCTCGAGAGCGATGTGAGGTCCTGACGAGGCTGGTGGCTGGCAGACAGCTTTCCTGGCCTTTGATGTGGCTGGGACAGGTTGTGGTTACACATGTATTGGAGCAATGGGGTGTCTTAGCTGAGGACAACGAGCCGGTGTCCCCTGGCCCTGCAGATCTGACTGGTGAAAGATTCAGCTGAGCAGCCAGCAATTCCCAGTTATCCCCCGCCATCCTGGGTGTCCCTCCTGCAGTCTGCAGGATCTGGCATGCGAACATGAGATCTCAGCAATCCCAGGACACTCCCAAAATCCAACCAGCCACAGGCTCTGACAGTGGGCAAAGCATCTCTGGGTACCAGCACCAAGAGCCACCAACTCCTCCCAGCTCCGCGCAAACCCTGAGCACATCCTGGCGGTGTTTGCAGCGTGGAGAGCCTCACAGGCTCACTCACACCCCACTTTCCTCCAGGAAAATGTTCCTCCATCTCCCTCTGAGTGCTGGAGCTGCAGCTCTGTCCGGGCTCCCGGCCGGCTGCCACGTGGCACCGGAGCCACGATGCTGCAGCCGCTGGAGCTCCGTCTCCTTCCGAGTTGCTCATTTGAAGTTTCAGCTCGCCGGCTGTTTTGGTGCAGGTGGGATGCAAAACCAGCCCACAAACACCGGTAAATATCTTCTGTATTCTCCCCCCCGCCCCCCTCCCGCCTCTAATTCTCGTTTTCATTCTTACTTCCCAGCTGGTTTTGGGGGGGAAAACGGGTTTTCAAAGCTTTCCGTAAACGTGTGTAACAATAGGAAGCGTTGCCTTTTAGCCTGCGGCCGGCACAGTTTTAAATGAGGTCCCAGGTAGTCATGGTTACCTCTCCTCTTCAGTAAGAGATGACTTTTATTTCCTGCCTTTTGTATTTGCACATCTCAGATATACATTCTCCTAAACCATAATTGGTATTCACGGATAGACAGGAACGCAGGAGCAAGCTGCCACAAGAGGGGAAGAGCCAGATGGACGCAGGGGGTGTCAAGGTCTCCAAGCCCCCAAACATCAGGAAATCTTAATTTCAAGTCATTTTTCCTCCCCTGGCAAGGGCGGGGAGGCAGACCTGTCTCTCCACAGCCTCAGGGCTTGTCCTGATCCCACCTCCCTTGCAGCATCCTGGTTATTCTGATTGCTGCGCCAGAATTCGGGATTTACCCTCTGGTCCTGCAAGCCTCTCCATCATCCTGCATCCCCTCCAAGCATCCCTTGATTGTGCTGAGCTGGGAGGGTGAAAAAGGGCCTGCCTTGTGCCCCTTATTCCCAGGCAGAGTCCTGACCCCCCCCAGCACTTGGAGGGCCAAGCCTGCACCCCTTGATTTTTGGAGGCACGAAGGGGAAGCAGAGCTGTGGGGCTGTGCGCTCGCAGCGGGCACAGCCCGGGGAGCGGGCGCGGGAGGGAGAAGCGCTCGGCAATGATTGATGAAAGATCATAGCCTCATTCCACGGGATCATTGCTCAGAGTGTGGGCAAAGCTGCGAGTCCCAAGGGGACCATCGCCTGGATGCATGCAAGCCTGCGATTCAGGGCAGAGGGGATGCAAAGCCACATATTTTATGCCTTTTTTTTCCTCTCTCTCTCTCTCTTTCTCTCTCTCTCTCTCTCTCTCTCTAAAGCACCAGGAAAACAAAAACCCAAGCTGTCTAATCAGAGACAAGCAGATTCCACCCACTTCCTTGGAAAACTTGCATTTGCTTAGGAAATCATCTCGCTGCATTTACAGCAAGCAGAGTGCCCCAGCGGTAGCTCGTGCCTTTCTGGCAGGATGATAACCAGTGCTGAACAATTATTGCGCTGGAGCGGGAGCAGCAGACATATTGGCTTTTCTCAGCCAGCAGGAAAGAATTTGCAAAACTAAGCAGGCGACTGGAGCAGCTCGGATTTGCAGCGTTGGATGCGCGGTGCCGCGGATTCACAGCTCACCAGATTTGCTGGTGGCAGCATATCAGGGACTCGCACACCGCATGCACCTGGGCTCCTATTTACATGTTGGTTTGGTTTTTTTGTTTTTTTTGTTTTTTTTGCAAGGAAAGGGCTTGTTTTTGCTGCCTGGAAAATGCGTCTGATTCCCAGCTTCCCCTGTGGATGCTCAGGCCCCCAGGTGTGCGCTCGGGTAGTGGAGAGAAGTTGTTTGCTTTTGTGTTTTTTCCTTTTTAATGAGAAAAATGTGTACTTGTCACAGAATCATACAATGGTTTGGGTTGGAAGGGACTTAAAGAGCATCCACTTCCACCCCCTAGACCAGGTCTTCCAATCCCTGTCCAGCCTGGTTTTGGACACTTCCAGGGATTCAGAGCTTAGAGAAGCACATGTGCCAGGGCCTCACCACCCTCACAGGAGGGTGTTCTTAAAAGAAATTCTCGAAAAATACTGTCAAAATTGTTGTCAAGGAGGTTGTCCTTAAAAACCAGGACTGGGAAGAAAGGCAGCAGTTCCAACAGGATCCTGCCTCATGCCAGCCTGGCTGCTCTTAGCATCACCAGAGGAGCAAGATCTGTTTGGGGGTTCCCATGGGGACCCTCTTGAGGCACAGCCACAGATCCCCAGTTAAGGCAAAACTCCTTTGCTCAGTTGTAACTTCAGGCAGAGATGGATGGGATTGCTGGAGCAACTCCCATCCCTCAGAAGTTTTTGGTTCTTCCACAGGTAAAACTCTCCCTGACTGCAGGTCCCACATCTGCCTTGTCTTCTTCATGGGCTGGGCAGAATAGAAGCAAAGAAATCCCTTCCCTTCGGGCTTGTGGGGTTGGATCTGTTCCCATTTCCCTCTGCCCACTCACAGCACTCCCTGTCTCTGCTGGAGCGTTTCTGAACGGGATGCTCCAGTGTGGAGAAGTTGTGTGGTGAGGTTTTGGTGTGGATCTGAACTGTGTTCCCACTGTGGGTGCTGTTTGGCAAGGACAGAGGGCAGAGCCTGGCCTGGGATACTCTTCCCAGCCCTGCTCGGGATGCAAACTGCACATCAGTTGCACCAGCAGCTGATGGAGACTCCAGTATATTAGCAGCATTAATTAAGTTACAAAAATTATGCATGTTATCAGTTATGAGACGACCTTTCATAAACTCCGTTATTAAAGCAATAAAGCATGACCCGCTGGTCCTAACCAGTCTAATGGCTGGCTAAGAGCACGGTTTTTCACATAATACTTTTAGCAGGTCATTAGCTGAGCAATAAGATAACGTGGGGAGCCAAAGTGATGTGCGGGAATGGCAGTGGAGGCAGAGACAGTGCTTGATGAGAGGACACAGGGCTGGGGGTCACCTGTTCTCCCATATGGCTTGTGCATGGCTCTGCTGGTGGCTGTGGTGGGTGATGGTGGAGTGGTGGGTGATGCTGGGATGCTCTCAGCCTGTGCAGTGTTGAAATCCCAGTGCCATGGGGCAAACCCAGCCCTGAGGCAGTTGTGGGGCTGGTGTCTGTCGCTCTGAGCCCTGGTTTAATTGCCAGAGCCCACCCTGCAGAAGGGAGATGGGCTGTTGTGATGTGGCCATCCTGACTGCAGTCCCTGTGAGCTGTAGGATGAGGATGGAGACCCTGACCTTCCATGAGGCCAGGGGTGGGATGGAGAGGCCTGGGCTCTCTCTGCCTGAGTGGTCTCAGTGTATGGACAGTGCTGGTCTCAGCATGTGGTTGGTGTTGGTCTCTTTGGGCTGAGACCCCGATTTGGGAGTTTACAGGTTGGTCCCCTTCCTGCCGTGGCTGTGGGGAGGTGCCAGGCATCCAGGGCCACCTGGAGGAAGCCACCAAGCCCTGGCCCCCAGGTCCTGCTCCCTCCACACATTGATGCTGTTACTGAGCACATCCCAGCTGAGTACAATGCCCCCCTACCCCTGGCTATGCCATGAGACCTGGACATGCCGAGGGCTGCACCACAATCCAGCACCCCCAAAGCGCCTTTCCCGGTCCCCGCCAGCCGTTTCCAAGCACTGACCCTCTCCATAAACAAAGGAGAGGGAGAGGGAGGGTGGCTGGCATGTTAATATACTCTCCCCCCCTCTTTTCCTCCCTTCATCCCTCTGGGAAAGGCCTTTGCAGATATAAGCAAACCTTGATTAAAAGCTGCCTGACAGGCAACGGCAGCAGCAAGCAGCAGGCAAGGAAGCTCTCCAAGTCCAAAGGGAGCTGCTTCTGCTGCTGCCGCTGCTGCCTCCATTCTCAGATGTCCCTGATCCTTTAATCAATCACAGCCGCGGAAGAGAAGAGCAAACACCCGTGCCGGGGCAGAGGTATGTGCTCGCATTCGTTCCAGCCGCAGCCGAGGCTGCAGGGCGGCCGCTCGCCTTCGGCTGCAGGCACGGAGCCGTCCCCGCGCCCGGAGCTGCTCTTTCATCTCCCGGAGACAAGCAGGGGCTGTGTCCCTGCCGGTGCCTCCAAGGAATCCGGCATGCAGGATGGTACCCCACGGGGTGTAGGCAGCCAGAGGAGCCTCTTGCCCTCTCCCCAGGTGCTCCAAGATGCATTCCTGGGTAGAGGATTCTCCCAGCTCCCATGCCATGGGCTGTGCCACAGCAGCGTTCGTGTGCCTGCCTAGCAGCAGGGAGAATGAGGTGTTTGCAGATGTTGGGGAGCTCCGGGAGTGGGGATAGCCACAGAGAGCCAGCCTGGCTGCTGTGTCTAATACGGGGCTGGCCAAAAACCATCTGTCATTTGATGGCACACCATGGCTGGGCACACAGAGCAGCGCCCGTGGCTCCTGGGATCAGGGGGCAGAGCCCCATCCTGGGCTGTGTGGGGTGGGCAAGGATCTGCTCCAGCCCTGGAGGGACAGGCAGGGCCTCACGCCAGCTGTGGCCATGCCTGGAACCACCAGCATGCAGAGAAACCGCCCACCCCCGGGATGATTTGTCACCAAGTCCTGTGTGTCACCGCGGGGCTCGCTCCTCGGAGAGGCTGGAGATGGGGGCGGAGGGAGGGGAAAAACACGTCGTTTTAATAAAACCCAGCAAAATCCTCTCGTTCCTGACGTGCTTCCCCAGCTCGCGTGCGGCAGCGGGAGCTCCGCCGGTGCGAGGCCGGCAGGGGCAGGCGGGGACCACGATTTTCCTGCTTATTTTTGCTGTTGCTTATTTTTAGCGCCGCATCTTAATATCTTGTGACAGTGCCCTGGGACGTAGCTCGCCTCTGGTCGCAGGAGAAGGTGTCTGGGGCAGAGCTGCTCGATGCCACGAAGGAGTTGCAGCCAAGGCCGGCTAACGAGGCACCCGCCACTAACGGGGGACCCCGGGGAGGCCGGGGGGAGTGGTGGGGATGAACCTGTGCATTCAATTTGTCAGGGCTCTGCAGGGAGGGACTTACTCTTGGGGGAGTCACGGGTTTTAATGTGTTTTTTAATTAGGCAGTTCTGGTAATGACGGGCTGGTTGAAGGCAGAGCCGGTGCCAGGTGGATGCCTTTGCTGAGATGGTGCCTGTGCAGACAGGGACATGGATGGTTTGATGTTTCAGGTACCTCGTGTGTACTGGGGGACTCCAGTGCTGTGCTGACTTTGATCTCCCTCCCTGGAGCTGGTTTTTAGGAGGGGTTCAGTGGTTTCCATGCAAAGATGAGCCTCATGGTTGCCTTTTTGGACCTTCAAGTGGGTTTTGATGCAAGGCAGCAGGAAGGGGCACAGGATCTTACTGGGATCAGGATAAGATCCCACCAAGCCAGAGGTTGCCAGCAGTGGGTCATCTGTGGGTGTAATTCCAGTGGGGATGCTGTGTCCATGGGGAGATCCAGGTGTGCTGTGGTGCTGGGTTTGGCAGCAGGAGTCTGCATGCACGGGCGCTGCCTGCCCCAAGCCCATTAGTAACGGATCTTTGTGGAATAACCCTCCTCATTAAGGCGAGCTACCCCGTGTGTCAAAGCCGCTTTATAAGGAAATTATATTCAGTTCCAGCCGGGATGTGTGTATGTAAATGGGGCCGTGCACAGCCCTGATTGAGACATCATGGGGCAGCTCAGCCTGGGACCCGTGGGAGTCTTCAATCCTGGGGGAAGCAGGGGCTCCTGAGGGACAGGAGGGTGCTGATGGTGTGAGATGCACCTCAGCCACGTCCTGTGGTCTGGCAGCCCCTGTGTGCACTCAGGGCTTTGGCAGGAGCCATGGAGCTGGTCAGGGCTGGAATGTCTTCAGGTGTTGGAGGCTCCAGTCATCACGTTCTCCCAACAGCATTGCAAAGTATCTTCTCTCTGCACTGTGTTTGGGGGAGTAGAGGGGAACCCCCTCTCTTCCATCCCAGCCCCTACTTTTGTCAAGATGTCACTGCATGCCCAGCACTGGTGGAGGAAGTGTGGAGTCTCCCTCTGCTCCTCGTGTCATGACCTGAAGTCCTGCTGAACTGGGATTAAATCCTCCTGACCACACATCTGAGGCGCTGGGATGCTGCACACACACACACTGGAGACGTTGGGATGCTCCAGCGTTTGGAAGAAGCAGGAAGAATGTGCCAGAGTGAAGCCATCACAGGGCTTTGGTGCCCATAATGGGACATTGAGGACACCAAAGGACACAATGAGACACCAAGGTTCTTCACCTGTGATCACTGCTCCTTTCCAGGAAGGAGTGGACACAGCACAAACCAGCCCCCTGGGGATCCAGCTGGAGCATCCCCACACGCCAGGACATTGGCACCTCTTTGTGGAAGCAGGGTGGCAGCTTGGCAGGGAAGTGAGACCCTTCTTTTTTTTGGCAGCGTGTTCCTAATCAGCAGGACCCGCGCGCCCCGCCGCAGGCACGCCGTGTGCTGCTATTTACGGAGCTACTTGAAATACACCTGCAAGAGAGGAGAGCAGAGAGGAGCGCCAGCAAGTAAATAACCCAGCAACCTGCTGGAATGAAAACAGGGAGAAGAGATGCAGGCAAAAAACCCCTCCAAATTGAAGTGTGATGTGGGATTGAGGGGCTCCGTCCCAGTCGTGCTGTGGTTTTCCTCCAGGTTGCTCACTGCTGTTGGTGGTTGGTGGGGAGACCCCATCCCATTGTTGGCCATCTCTGGAATGGGCAGGGGGATGGATGGATGGATGGATGGATGGATGGATGGATGGATGGATGGATGGATGGATGGAGCCTTTTGCCCACCTCCCCACTTGCTTTGTTTACCTCGTGCTGCTGTTCAGCTCCTGCCTCCCCCCCACCCTCTTCTGAAACATTATAAATCAAACAGCTTAAAATGTAAAGCATCAAAAATTCTAAAACCTTCATCTATTATTAACTGTGACAGTAAATTCCACCTCTGAATGTTTCACATAGCAACTGTTACCAGGACTCAGCATCCAAAGCTGATGTTCCAGCAACTTTCCATCACGGTGCTGCTGCCACTCCAACTGTGCTGACACCAGCCTGGTGAGACTGGCTGCCACTCCCAACACTTTTTAATGGGATTGGGATGCCAGCACAGAAACTGAGCTCAGATTTAGTAAATACAGCCCAGGATTGGAAAGGAACTTGGTGCCTGCATGTGGGAGCTCGTGGTGGAGTCCCCCATCATGGTCCTCCCTCTGTGTTGGTCATGCAGCCCCCTCAAACTTCATTACTTTCACATTGTGTTATGAAGCACCATAAATAGCAAGGATGGGAATAGAGTGGTTAAAATGAATGGATATGGAAGGGTTTTTGCAGGGGTTGGTGTTTGCTTTCCTACCTCCACTTCATCGCTGTGCTGGATGTTGTTGTGGCTCCTGAGTGGTGACCCTCACCCTGACATGGGCAGAGGCTCTCACTGCTCTGAGCATTGGGCTGTGGCGAGTTTGTGGTGTGCCAGGTTCACCACTGGGGTTTGTTCACGTTGCAGTGTTTGTTTGCATTCCCCACGTGCCCTCATGGCTCTGTTCTGTGTTGTGTCCCCTGCCTAGAGGTTGAGCTGGGATTGGATTTGTGTTTTAGGTTGGATTTGGCTGCGTGGCAGCACTGTGAGCCTGGTTGGTGGGAGGGGAGCTGTGGCTCTGCAGCCCCATGGAATGCTGAGCCTGCTCTGCTGAGAGCCCCACCAGTGCACTGGCACCATGACCATGGCACTCTGAGCAGCCAACACCACCCACATTCCCCTAGCAGCACCCACTGGGCCATGCCTGGTGCCCCCATACCCTGGCACAGGCATCCCTGCCTTGCCATCGTCCTGGCTGTGCCACCTTCCTGCAAATCCTGGGGCTGCCCGCTGGGATCTGGTGTCGTGCCACGCTGTGCTGTGCTGGCTGCAGGGCCAGGCAGCAGCGGCTGCTCTGCCATCTCCCCAGGGACAGGCAGCAATTTTCCTGCTCTGAAGAAGCTTGTGAAGGTTTGAGTGAATCTGGGAAGCAAATCTAATTGGCAACCTGGTAATTCCTCGGGGGGACATGTACTTTGGTCATATCTAAGTACATTCCAGCCAGTGTTTAAGACACGCTGAATCCAAACTTGGACAGTCAAATACCAGCAGCTCTAAGCTCCTTATCTATTTCAGGCAGATTAACTCCTTAATCATCTCTTTTGGAAGTTCCCTGCCCCAAATTCCTCTCCCCTCCTCTTCCCCCCTCCTCAGTTTTTCAGCAGGAACAAAAGAACCGATTTTGCAGGGTGCCAAAGGTGGGGACAGCGCCCGCAGTGATTGACAGAGTCAATAACCTGGAGCCGGGAGAAGGCCTTTGGAAATCTGCTTCCCACTTCACCTGCCCCAGTATTTGTCTTCAGGATTTGAAGCTGGGGAATATATAATACTGAAATAATTTACCACACAGCATCAAACCTCAATTTATTATTTTCAACCTCCTTTTCTTTTATATATTTTTTTTACTTGATTTATTTTTTTCAACACCGTTTTATCCTTATTTTTCCTTTTCCCCCAGGGGATTCTTGCTCAGCATCCCCTAGCAGGTGACCACTCTGCAGCCCCCAGCCCTGCTCGTGGCAGGGAGATGCTCATTCCCTCCCTGGCAGGCAGAGGAGGCCGTGCTGAGCCGTGGGGACACAGGCGGTGCTGGCCACTGTCACTCAGGGGAGTGTCGGAGCATTACGCTTCATTACCGAGCTGTCTGCTGCCGGCAGGGGATGGCTCAGGGCAGAGCCCGGCAGCAGCACAGCCAGGATTGGCTCTGGTGCATGGACCTGTCTGTGGGCAGATGCTGAAACGTGGCATCTGTGGGGTGCCCCTATCTGAGGGCACCTCACAGATTTTGCTGTGATGGCAGTGGGGAGATGGCAGTTGCTGGATCATGAGACTGGCTGCCCCAAAAGTGAAGGCAGGAGTTGGCACAGGAATGCAAAAGGGGGACAGGGTAATGTCCCCTGTAACCACGAATCCCATGAGGGGGTCTCAATGAGACAGGGACTGGGGAATCTCTCTGGGAGAGATTATCACCAGTGATAATTGAATAGCACTTGTCTAAAACACAGCTGCAAATGTCCTCATGTTCTTGACATGATGGGGACACTGGGACAAAGCCCCGTCTTCTCCTGGACAGGGAGAGAGAGTTTGGGATGGGGAGAAGGCATGGGATGGTGCCAGGGTCTGTCCTTTGCTGGATGCTGAGACCTCCTGGTTTTGAATGTGGCAGCGTGAATTTGCTCAAAGTTTTCCTGATAGAAAATCTGGCTGTGACCAGGGACAAGCCAGAGGGGCTGGACCCAGTGGCACATTCAGAAGAGCTGGGAATGTCCTGGAGGTGACAGCCACCTGTCATTCTTCAGGGTCTCCAGTTCTGTTAGGATGGAGAGACTCACTGTGGAGGAGGTCCGGGGTCCTGGAGCTGGGACATGAGCCTGCTCCATTCCAGGGCTCCTGGGCTGGCACTTCCCAGCATCACTACTGGATCCCAGTACAAACCTGGACCACTTTACAGTGGGGAAACTGAGGCACAGTTAGAGAGTGGTCCTGGTTCCAACCCAGTGGATTTTCCAGCTCCAAGGCGCTGGATGGGTGCAGATCCTGCCATCAGATTTGGTGTGGATTTGCTGGGCTGAAGGGTCAGCAGGTGCCAGGGGACCATGAGCCATCCCTGTCACATTCCTCAGGGAGTGCTGCCTTATGCATCCAACCACATCCCTGAGCAGCCAGCTCACGAGATGCAGACCTGATCCAGGACTGGGATGAGGACTCATTCCCTCTCCCATACTTGGGAGACCTTTTATTTGCTTTTATTTTTGTTTCAAGCAGCATGAACCCCTTGGGGCATCTGCATCGCAGAGGAGGGTGCCAAGGGCATGGCATCTGCTGCCCACCTTTTCGTGCAGGGATGGAGCTTCTGTCCTGCTTCAAGGGGAAACTGAGGCAGAGGACAAACACGGTGTGGGAGAAGAAGGGAGGCTTAATATTAGTGCTCACAGTAATGATTGGAATGGTTAATTATTATTGGGATTGAAATGAGTCAGGCCGAGAGCAGGAGGGGAGGGAAGAGGGAAGGGAGGAAGGAAGAAGGATCCCAACCTGTCAGGCAGAAAATGACTAAAGAAGAAAAACATGAGTGTGTGGAGTACTGGCCAGGCTATTGCTTCATGCTGGCCCCGTGCTGCTCACATGGGGTGAGGCTGGAGGGTCGGCTGAAGGTCACCATGGTGGTGACAACAACCCCACGGCCACGGCTGTGCCATCGGTGCCCTGGCACTGTTGTACCGACAGCTCCAGGCAGGTCTGCACCAGGATTTAGGCTTGGAGATTGCTGGATCCTTCCTAACCTCAGCTGTGTTTCCAGCTCCTGCAGGGTTGGTTTTGCTCTCCCCTCAGAGCCCCAAGGTTGATGTCCAGCCACTGGCTGGAGCAGGATCATGTGGAGCCTCGCTCCACGCTACATCCGGCCATGAATTTTGCTCTGCAGTGGAACATGGCTCTCCTCCGGAGAGGGAATTTGCCCAGGAAGGCTCAGGCTGAGCATCTGTTTTGCTGTGAGCCTCCAGCCTTTATTTTTTTTTCCTGCTTTTTTGTTTTTTTAAATACATTTTCTTTTTCTTTCTCATTTTCTCTTATTCTTCTTCTTTCTCTGTGTTTTTCCTTTTTTTCATTTTTTATTTTCCTTTTCTTACTTTTCCTTTTCCCCCTCCCCTTTTTCTTCTTTTTCCCTTTTTTCTTCCTCTTATTCCCCCTTTTTTTTCCCCTCCCTTCCTTTTCAAATCCTACCTTACCAACTGACATTTTCCACCACCAAGAAAAAAAACCTCAGCAACTTGCTCTGACTCCCAGAACTTCCCATCATCCTTCCCAGCCCAACCCTCTGCAAACCTCCTATCCCTGATATCGAGGACCCAACCCCCCCCTTCCAAAATCAAGGAAGAAAAACCAAGGGGAGAGAGGCTGGAGCTGGCGGCTGAGCCGGATTTCCATGTGAGGGGATGAGGTTGGGGCGGCCACGGGCTTCCCCTGGCAAGCGACAGAGGAACCGGGGCCAGCAGAAACGTTGAGTCATGAGTGCGGTTCGCAGGCGGTGGATTTTTTTCCCAAGGAAAATTCCTCACTGGGGAGGAGCAGAGCTGGGAGGGGGGGCAGCAGTGAAGGACTGTGGCCCCTAAATAGGACACTGATCGGGGGATGTGGATGCACCCCATTGCGATGGGAATTCCCTGGGCAGGTTCCAACCCCGGGCGGGAGGTTTGGGGAAGGAGGGGGGACCTGCCCAGGGAATTCCCCAGCAGCTGGATGGGAGGAGCAGCGTGATCTGGGGGGGCTGCAGGAGATGGGGACCCCATCCTTCCTCCTCCTCCTCTTTACCCACATCCGCCCATCCCCACGCAATGGGCGGCGCAGCCCCAGCTCCATTTATCATCATCTGCGGGCAAGTGAAGTGTGCAGGGAACAGCTGCTCCGGTCGGCTGAGCGCCGAAATGGGGCGGGACGCGGGGCTGGGGGGGCGCGGGGGGCTGCGGGCTGCCCTGGGGTACCAGAACCCCCCGGTCCCTGCACTGGGATGGAGCACTGGCGTGGTGGGAGATGCTGGGAGATGGGAGGGATTGGGGAGTTGTATTAAAGGGGTTCACATTATTGGGGTGCGTTGGGGAAAGGATGCACTAATGAGAGTGCATTGAAGAGGAGAGAGAGTGTATGAGAGGGGAGGGGGACAACTATTGGGGTGCATTAAAGGGGTTTATTGGGGGACAGTGCATTGAGGGGGTGCACTGGGGAGAGAGTGCATTAAAGGGGTTCACAGAAGAGGGCATTGAAGCGGGGGTGCATTGGCAGCAGGGTGTCTGTGGGGTGCAGGGATGAACAGCAGCAGCTCCACAACTGCGTGGAGGGTTTGCCTCTACCCGGGGCGAGCCCCACGGGTCCCTCTGCACTGCTGAGGGGGGTCTGTCTGTATTCCATCCCCCCAGTTCCTCTCATTCCCAGCTCCTGAGGCAGGATGCCTTTTCCTGGTCTGTCCCACACACCCCGGCTCTCCCCCCGCAGCCTCCCCTTTTCTCTCCTCCCTTAATAATCAAATTCTCCGGAGCACTTTGCGGTGTGGCAGCCAGCCAGAAAGGGTTTCTTTAAACTCCACCAGCTCACAATTAAACAAATCCGGGGCTGACGCTACTCGATAGGCGCTTATTCCCCTCCCTGAGAGCTGCCGGGGGATCCAGGGGGGGTCCAATCCCTTCGTTCCCAGCTCCGACACCACCTCACCATATGGGGTTACACCCCTGGGTGTGGGGCGAGGGTTGGGAGGGAGTTTGCACCGGGGGTTTGGGGTGGGGAACAGGGTTTCTGTGGTGCCAGCACTGCTCTGATGGCAGAGCATCCCCCTGCGAGAGCGCTGCTATTTTTAGTCGCTGAGTCCTTGTTGATGGTACAGCAGCAAAGGCGAGGGAGCAGCCGGAGCAGCAGCAGGGCTGGATCAGGCCCCGCGGGATGAGCAGCAGCTGGGAAGCAAGGCCAGTGTGCAGGAAAATGGGGGATGCCTTTTGCCCCCTGGAGCTGAGGTGTTGGAGGTCTTGGATGCTTACCGAGGGTCCCTGCCATGGGATGTCCTGGGCTGCTGTCAGAGGGTTCCCAATCCGGCCATGCCATGTCCCTGCCAGGCAAGAGGAAGGGGGAGGAGAGGGGAGAAGGCAGGGGAGGAAGGAAGGAAGGAGGAGTGGGGGGAGGAAAATAACACGGAATCCAGCCACGCAGCACAAATCCTCCCGAGCAGCAGGAGAGCTGCAGGCTATGGCATGTGCTGGCCTGGCAGTGCCACACGGTGCCCTTGCCTTGGCTCCTGGCATCAGCCCCTGGCACCATGGCACCATGACCCTGTGCACCATCATGGCCCGGGTCATGCCCTGGCACATCAGGAAGGTGCATCAGGTCTTTGTGTGTCCCCCATTGGTGACACAGGGGCTGTGCTGGGCTGCCCCTGCTCCCTTGGGACCAAGGGGAGGGGATGCTCTGCGGTGGCTGTAGCCAGCAGTGAGAACTGCTCCTTTTGTTCCAAGCACAGGGTTTTGCTGGTGCTGGTCACCATGGTGGCCCCAAGTCCCTGCCCTCTCCCTTTCCAGAGAGTCATGCCATGAGCCCAGGCCACAGCACAGCTTTGCCAAGGGCAGGTGTCCATGCACCGACAGCTCCGTATCGATTCCCATCTCAGAGGCAGTGGCTGGAAACTTCTTCAGGGTCAGGAGAGCACGTCCAGCAGGGACATAGCAGGGACAGTGAGTGGGCAGGGCCCCTGGGATCAGCCACAGCCACCTCCCTCTCCGGGGGAAGGCCATAACCTTCCTGCTGTCGACAGCTTGATTTGATGCCATTAAAGCGTTTGCTCGGAAACAGCCTGCATCAGGCACAACATCTGGCACGGCCCTTCCCCAGCAACGCTGTGGCAGATCCCAGGGCAGAGCTGGCCTCTGGCTCTGCCAGCAGGTCTGGGTGCTGCTGGTGATGAGTGTGTCCCCTCCCAGGGACAGCCTGGTGCCCAGGTGGCCCACAGGGACATGGGACCATGGCTCTGGGCTTGTGGGATTTCAGCTGGAACACTTCTCCCTCTGTGCATCCCCACCTCTGTGTGCCGGTGTCTGATCCGTCCCCTCGCACTCCTGCGCTTTTGCTCATCCCGACATTGTCCCAGCTGTTTGGAAAATTAACAATAATTAATTAATAACAATTAATTAATCACGATAATTAATAATAAAGGAGAAAGGGGAGAAAAGCTCCCCCTGAAGCTTCAGCCCAGGGTCTTTTCAAGCCGATTTCATTTTTCAAACCCACTCCCACAGAGCATGAAGGGCCCTTTGCTCCCATTAATTCTCCCACCACAGCCCAGGGCTGCCCCACAGCCTGGCTTTGATTTTCTTGCCTTTGTTCCAGCAGCACTGGCACAGGACTGGCACAGGACACCATGCTGTGGTAGGGGCTTTTGTGCCAGCTTTCCAGATTTTTTTCACCCATCTTTTCTGTGGAATTTAGTCTTTAGCTGCACCCAGCTGCCTACAGAGCCTGCAATAAGCAACTTCAATATGCGGAAAACATCCCAAAAGGGAATGGAGAACAGGGAGGGATGGGGTGCTGGGCTGGTGTGGGTGGCACTGAGCCTGGCTCCAGTGGTGCCCGAGGACACCGTGTGATGGGTGCATGCCTGAGCAGCTGGTGTTTATGGAAATAGAACTAAATAAAGCCCTGTGTGTGTGTATAGACCCCAAAAAAGTGCTGAGGTGTTACTGGTGGGTGCTGCAAGGAAAAGGGCTGAGCTGGGACCCGTCAAATCAGCAATGTGGTTTATGTGGCTGTGGCAGAGCTGCCAGCAAAGGGACCCTGTGGTGTTTGGCATGTTGTGGCAGTGGCATGAGGGTGCTGGAGGGACATGTGGGGACACACATGAATCCATGTCCCACAGGGAAGTGTGCCAGGAGCTGGGATGGGCACAGACACTGCCAGCACCCCGTCCTCTCCTCGTCATACTCATTGTCTTGATGGAGGCTGAGGGGACAGCACTGGTGTCACCACTGTGTCACTGCCAAGGGAGCAGCACTGGGGATGTCCCTGGACGGCTACAGACCCTTGGGGCTGCTCTAACCCAGGCTGGCAAATCTCTGTCTCATCCTTATGTCCACCCCAGCACCTTCAACCCACTGGTACTGGAGACAGGCAGGATGCATCCCCCTGCCACCAAGCCCTTCATTAGCCCCCACAAGCCACTTGACTGCCTTAAGAGATCAAACCAGTGACCCAGGTGTGTCCCTGCTCCCAGAGCAAGCGGGGTGAGGAAATGGGGAGCTTTAATGACGACGGTGGTGAGGCGCTCAGTAATGACGGCTGCTGGCAGGAGCAGACAGCTTCCAGATGGCATCGCGCCGGGGCAGGGGGATCGCTGGGGCCGGGGGGGCTGCGGGAGGCAGCAGCCGGCAGATATGGGCAGAGCCAGCAAGTTGAAATGACTTTTTTTGCAGCAGAGCCTGCGGTTCTGGCCCTCCGCGCTGCTGCTTCCAGTAATTAGCCCAATAATTAAAAAGAATGGCGATAAGAGGGGTGTGCAGAGGCGCTCGCAGGATCCCGGCATCCCTGGGGAGGCGTGTGAGAAGGGAGGGAGTGATTTGCGGATGTGAGGGGTGGTGGATGTGTGAAACACAAAGCAGAGGGACCCCAGCATGGTGTGGGGGGTCACTGGGGGAGGTGACCAGGCAGGGAGGGGTGGGCAGCAAGGATGAGCAGCTTCAGCAGCAGGGGCAGGAGGGTGGCTGAGCGCACTGCAGATGAAGAGGAGGCAACCAGACCCCAGCACCCTGCTGCCCATGATGGGATAGAGGAGGTTGCAGGACGCTGCAAGGTAGGGATGCAGCACCAGGCAATGTGATGCAGGGTGACATGGCACGAGGCAGAGCGATGTGAGGTGACACAGCTGCTGCCATCTGGGGCACTGCAGTGCACAGGGATGGGATGCAGGGCAATGGGATGCCATGCAGGGCAATGAGATGCGGGGCAACGCAAGCCGATGCAATGCAGGGCAGCACGATGCAGGGAGATGAAACGCAAGGTGATGTGGTGCAGGGTGATGTGGGGTGAGGCAGGAGGAGCGATACAGGGCAATGAAGTTCAGGGCAATGCAATGCAAGGCAACACAATGCAGGGGGTCAAAATGGAAAGTGATGCGATGCAGGGTGATGCAAATCAGAGTGATGAAATTCGAGGCAACATGAAGCCAGGGTAGGTAGTGTGAGGCGATGCAATGCAGGGCAAATCAGGGCGATGCAATTCAGGGTGATGCAAGGCAACAAGATGCAAGGAGGTGAAACACGAGGTGAGGTGTTGGAGAGCAATGCAAGGCCATGCAGGCAATTCAATGCACCGTAGGGTGATGCCAGACAATGCAGGGCAATGCGAGGTGATGCAGCACCACGTGCTGTGTTCCAGGGCGGCTGTGAGACAATGCCCAGTGGGGCAATGCCCATCCGCTGAGGTGAAGCGAGGCAATGTTGTCTCCATGGTGCAGGTGACACTGGCCCCTCTCGGCCCACCGCGGTGGCGACGCTTCATTTGAATTCTCGCCTCTCTCTCTTCGCAGATAACGAGCCCGCGCCATGCAGTCCTTTCGAGAAAGGTGTGGTTTCCATGGCAACCAGCAGAGCTACCAGCCGACTTCACAAGATACATCACGCCTGGAGAATTACAGGCATCAAAGTCAGGCAGGGCCGAACTGCGAGCGGCAGAGGCTGGTGGCGAAGGAGTACTACAGTCAGCAGCAGCTGCCGTACGCAGGCTATGAGAACAGCGCCGTGGAGAAATACCACCGGGGAAACAAGCAATTAGCGGGGCAGCAGCTGCAGGGCAGGCCGGCCTTTTCCAATTACACCGTGCAGGAGAACAGCCCTTATCCAGCCCGGTATTCCGGGGACGAGAGCCTGCAGGCGTGGGGTGGCCAGCCACAGGCACTGCCCGGTGGCGTGGCCAAGTATGAGGACAACCTGATGAAGAAGACAGTGGCATTGGCGGGTGGGCGGCCGTACCATGAGCCAGCGGCCACCTCGCTGCCCTTCCGGACTCACTTCCAGCAGCAGCAGCAGCCGCAGCAGCAGCAGCAGCAACAGCAACAGCAGCAGCAGCCGCCTGCACTCCCCTACCCCAAGCTGCAGAGACAGAAACTGCCCAACGATGTCTCCTCATCCATGCCCTTCTCACAGAGCCCTCACTTCGGGCAGCACTCCCAGTCCTTCCCTGCCTCCTCCACCTACTCCTCGGTGCCGGGGGGCAGCCAGCCGGCACACTCCTACAAGAGCTGCACGGCGCCCTCGGGGCAGCCGCCGCTGGAGCGGCCGCTGGGCAGCGCTGCCAGCCTTGCCCCTGGCCCCCGAGTGCCCAACCTGCACGGCTACCAGCCCAACCGCATTGGCTACGAGCAGCCCCCGCAGCCACCGCCGCAGCCCCCGCAGCCGCCACCACCGCAGCCCCCGCAGCCACCACAGCCCCCGCAGCCCCCACAGCCAATGCAGGGGCGGCATCACGCCTCAGAGACCCTCCACTACCAAAACTTGGCCAAGTACCAACATTACAACCAACCAGGCCAGACCTACTGCCAGGGCGATGCTCCGCCTGTCCGGACACCAGAGCAGTACTACCAGACCTTCAGCCCCAGCGCCAGCCACTCACCGGCTCGCTCCGTCGGCAGGTCCCCGTCCTACAGCTCCACTCCCTCCCCTCTGATGCCCAACCTGGAGAACTTCCAATACAGCCAGCAGCCGCTGAGTGCCGGTGCCTTCCCGGCCGGCATTGCTGACCACAGCCATTTCATGCCGCTGCTGAACCCTTCTCCCACTGATGGGACAAGCCCCGACACTCAATCTGGGAACTGCAAAAACTTGCAGAAGGAGAAGCTGCCTGAAAACCTGTTGTCAGACCTGAGCCTGCAGAGCCTGACGGCACTCACCTCCCAGGTGGAAAACATCTCCAACACTGTCCAGCAGCTGCTGCTCTCCAAGGCGGCTGTGCCCCAGAAAAAGGGCATCAAGACCCCAGCGAGGACCCCCGAGCAGCTCAAGGGGCAGCACTGCAGTCCTGAGAGCAGCACCTACTCGGCTGAGCAGGTGGGGACCCCCCTGTCTGACCCGCTGAGCACCCCCCAGTCTGTCCACGCTGAGACACAGGACACTGACTATCTCAGTGGGTCAGAGGACCAGCTGGAGAGGAGTTTCCTGTACTGCAACCAGAACCGCAGCCCTGCACGTGTCAACAGCAACTCCAAGGCAAAGCCTGAGTCAGTGTCCACCTGCTCCGTAACCTCCCCAGACGACATGTCCACCAAATCAGATGACTCCTTCCAGAGTATCCATGCCACCCTGCCCCTGGAGACCTTCACCAAGTATGTGAGCAATGAACGGGACTGCCCCCGACTGCTCCTCAGCGCCCTGTCTCAGGAGGAGCTGGCTTCTGAAATCATCGTCCTGCAGGATGCCATCAGCGAGAAGGCAGACAAAGCCTGGGCCAACTTGCCCATGCTGGGCAAGGAGACCACCAAGTCCCCGTTCCAGCTGGAGAACCACCGGCCCAGCCTGGACTCCATGGTGAAGGGTGCCTGGCCCAGCCAGGGTGACTCCAGCACACTCACCGAACCCCTCAAGCTGGACAAAGCTTCAGGGGCCAGCACGGGGAAGGACTTTAGTGAGGAGGTGTACGAGGGTCCCCAGGTGGAGTTCACAGCCACTGAAAACAAGGATGTGCTGAAGGACACTGCCCCACTGGCCTTCAACTCCAAGCCCAGCATCCCGGCAGCGACATCAAGCGCGGGAGCCACCGGCTACAGCTGCTACTCAAACACCACCGCCAACTCGGTGGCGTCTGAGAATGCCATAGAGCATTTTGAGTGGCCGGAGGAGAGCCTGGGTGAGGCCTGCCTACGGTGGAAGGATCTCCAAGCCACCGACCTCCCCAAGGGCTTGTTCCCCAGCAAATTGGTGAGCTCCTGCAAGGAGAAAAAAAACGCCTGCAGCTTGGACCTGTGTGATGGAGAGCAGCCAGCCAAGAGCGAGCCGGTCCAGGACTTTGGCCAGCAGGTGATGGAGGAGGAGGAGGAGACACTGACCTACGATGAAGCAACAAAGGCAGACAGCGAGAGGTGGCTGCAGGACACTAGGCACTGCTGCTCAGCTGGGGACTTTAGTGAGATCCCCATCATTTCCTCGCCGGATCTGAAGGAGTCAGACCTGGAGGCAGAGGAGTACTCCTCACTCTGTGAGCTGGCTGGCTCAGAGCAGAAGTCAGTGACATACGATGCTTCACCACCCAAGCCCCCAGAGATGCCGGCCGTGCTGTCCTCCAGCGAGGTGCCTGTGTCTGCCGAGGAGACTGTCAGCACAGTGGAGAAGGAGAGCTCAGGTCCCACCCCACGCCTCTCTGGCCAGTCTGTCATCCTGCTGGGCCCTGCTGTGGGCACAGAGACCAAGGTGAAGAGCTGGTTCAAATCCTCCCTGCCCCACATCCAGCCTGAGGAGGAGAATGGCGGAGGGGAGACGTCCCACCTGGAGGCAGCCGATGCTGAATCTGCCTCATCGGTCATGGTGAAGCAGCAACTCACGCCTGAAAACCTGCTGGTGAAGATGGAGCCTGTCTCACGGGGCAAGAGCCTCCGCAACAAGAGGGTCCACTGCCGGCTGCCGGAGGGGGATGGCCCGGGCAGCACCGTGCTGAGTCCGTTCGATGAGCTGCCAGCAGCCAGCAGCGTGGCCGGCGCCTGCCTGGGGCCAGACGGACAGACGGAGGTACCAAGCAAGAGCACCCAGAGCCAAACACCCCGGTTTCCAGCCGAGGGTCTGCCGGCACGCATGTGCACCCGCTCCTTCACCGCCCTGGCCGAGCCCCGTGCTCCTGCCCCGCTGGAGGGACTGAAGGCTCCCACGCACCAGGATAAGCTGGGGAAGAAACCCGGCTGTGGCGTGAAGCAGCGGGTGGCTTTCAAAACCAGGAAGCGCAACAGCCGGCCGGCCCCCAGGGTGGTCCAAAACGCCGGCGATGCCACCCTCCTGGTGCCCGGCTTGGTGGCAGCAGAGGAGGTGGCAGGGCCGACACCGCTGGAGGGGGACGCGGTGGAATCCGGGGAGAGGGACCAGCGGTCGATGATCCTGCGCTCCCGGACAAAGACACAGGAGGTGTTCTACACCAAGCGGCAGAGGGGCAAGCGGGCAGCTGATGTCCGGCTCAAGAACTGCAAAGCACCCAAAAAGCTCATATCCAACAACCACCTCCCACCTGCCTTCAAGCTGCCAGCACCGGGCAGCCCTCACAAGGAGGGCAAGGTGGGTGCCCGGATGAAGCTGCCCAAAGCAGGGCCAGGCATGGGGGGAAAGATGTCAGAGCGGCCGCTGCACTCACTAAAGAGGAAGTCCACCTTCATCTCCCCCATCCCCACCAAGAAGAGGAACCTGGTCCTGCGGAGCAACAGCGGTGGCGTGAAGGAGGAGAAGCCAGAGGGTCCCCCCAGCCTCTTCAAGAAGATGCCAGTGGCCAAGAAGGTGAAAGCGAAGCTGCCCCCCAAGAACTCTGGTGAAGCCATCCCGAAGCCCCCCCTGCCAAAGGAGGCCCCTGATGTCTGCATCAAGATCACCTCCCGGGCGGCCTTCCAGGAGGCCACCAAGACCAAAGTGCTGCCTCCCCGCAAGGGCCGTGGCCTCAAACTGGAGGCCATCGTCCAGAAGATCACCTCACCCAACCTGAAAAAGTTCACCTGCAAACCAGCGGCCACAGCAGTGGCAGCCACAGTAGCTGCCTATGGCTCCTCCCTGAGCCCGGCTGGGGCAGAGCGGGAGCGGGTGGTGAAGCACAGTGGCGTGGCTGTGGCAGTGGGCGATGCGCGGCTGCCCAAGCTGGCCGCAGCACAGAAGGTGCCCACAATGCCGGTGGCTGAGCCGCTCTGCAGGAACCCCAATGGCCGAGCACCAAAGGGGAAGCCAGGTGGTGGGAAGAAGCTGCCCCATGACGGCTGCCAGGGGGAGGCTTGTGGGTCAACGCCGGCGACCCAGTCCAGCCCAAACATAGTGGCCAAGAACCTGGGGCTCCTGCCCAAGAAAAGGAACCGCAAGGGCAAAGCAGCAGCGCTGGGCATGACCAAGGCACCCCTGAGCCCTGCACTGCCACCACCACTACCCCGGGAGCGTATAGCCGGCCCGGGTGGTGCGGAGGAGGCGCCTCGGGAGAAGAAACCAAAGACTGAGGAGAAGGAGGCGGGGAGCAGCGATGGCCCCCCTGAGGGACGCTCCGCCGCTGGGCCGGCGCGGGGGCCGAAGCCGCGGGCCAACCACTCCAACTACAACGGCTACTCCAAGCGGCAGCGGAAGCGGCTGGGCCACGGAAAGGCCAAGGCGGTGCCGGCGCGGTGCAAGAGCCGCGGGAAGCGACGGCGGCAGCCCCAGCAGGCCCCGCTGCTGCACCCCGCCGAGCCCGAGATCCGGCTCAAGTACATCTCCTGCAAGCGGCTGCGGGCGGACAGCCGCGCCCCGCCCTTCGCTCCCTACGTCCGCGTGGAGCGGCGCGGAGAGTTCAGCACCACCTGCACCGTCGTCAACTCGCCCGGCGACGAGGCGCGGCTGCAGCGGGGACCGGCCGGGCCGGCGCCGCGGCCGCGGGCGGCCCTGCCCGCCTCCTCCACCATGCACATGGGGCCGGTGGTGTCGAAGGCGCTGAGCGCCGCGTGCCTGGTCTGCTGCCTCTGCCGCAACCCCGCCAACTACAAGGACCTGGGGGACCTCTGCGGGCCCTACTACCCCGAGGACTGCCTGCCCAAGAAGAAATCCCGGCTGAAGGAGAAGGCGCGGGCGGAGGGGCCGGGCGAGGACTCCACCGTGCCCGCCGCGGCCGAGCGGGCGCCCCGCGGGACTGAGGGCGGCTGCGGGAAGGCGGCGCGGCCTGAGGGGGCCGCCGAGGCGGCCAAGCAGAGCTCGCTGCGCTCCAGCCCGCGGGGCATGTTCCGTCGGCTGCAGAGCTGCTACTGCTGTGACGAGAGGACAGAGGGCGAGGAGGCGGCCGAAAAGCCCCGGCGGCACGAATGTCACAAGGCCGAGTCCCCGCCGCAGGAGCCGGCGGGCGACACGCAGGAGCACTGGCTGCACGAGGCCTGTGCCGTATGGACCGCTGGGGTTTTCCTGGTGGCGGGGAAGCTCTATGGGCTGCAGGAGGCTGTCAAGGCGGCTGCCGACCTGGTAAGAGCTCGGCCGCACGCCCGAGGCGGCATCTTCCGCTGGCCTCCTTCAGCCAACGTCATTCCCGTGTCTGCGCCTCCCGGTCGGGATGAAAATTAATAGTTGTGCCCTGGGAGAGCAGGGTAAGGTGCTCAGCACCATGAGCCCTGCTGGGTCCCTGCGAGATTTGTGCTGCTGCGTGTCTGTTAGCACCTTAACTTTGCCTTTTAGGCACAGAAATACGGTATTATGTTTTAGGAAGGCGGCTGGATCCCCGTGGGATTGTCACATTCCCTGGCCCAGTCGTGTGTTGCGAGGAGTGGCTCAGAGCAGGACAGATGCCGCAGGGTTGGAGATGAAAATGGGCACGACACAGCCTGGTGCCACCGTGATGGGCAGGAGAGAAAGGGCAACGGGAGGGAGGGGATGACCCTGCCCTGCTCCTCTCCCACAGTGTTTGGAGCAAGGACACATCGTATTAGCAAAATAGGGAGGTTGCTGAAGGGGATGAGAAGTTGTGGCCGGCCCATTCCTGGAAGTGTTCAAGGCTGAATGGGGCTTGGAGCAACCTGGTCTAGTGGAAAGTATTCCTGCCTGTGGGAGTGGGCTGGAATGAGATGAGTTGTTTTCAGGTCCCTTCCACACCATTCTGGGATTCTGTGACATGGATTTTTAGTGCTGGGGAGAGGAAGGGGACAGCCTCCCATCAGAGGATGTGCAGGGGGTTTCCAGCAAGTCGTCCAGTGCCAGGTTTGGGAGCTGGCTGTATTCCCAAGCCTGTGTGCTCATTTTATGGCTCTCTGGTGCTGCTCTCATCACAGAGCCAGTGCACAGATGGCGCTTCCATCTCTGCAGCATCCGCTGGGGATGGGGCAGGCTGGGCACAACCCAGGTCACGCCCCTTCACCTCCTGCTCTATGGAATGTGGCTGTGGGTTTGGTGTCATCCGGGGCAGTGGTATGGCAGGTAGAAACCTTATGCATGGCTGCAGACAGCCAAGTGACAGGCATGGTGTAGTTCACAGTTCGCTGGCACGGGAGGAAGGATGTTGCCTGGGAGAGGCAAGGAGGGTCTGGAGAGGATCAGGGACACCCACATTGCCCTCGCTGCTGGGGCTGTCGTGGTTCTCTTCTTCTGTACTGGGCTTTGACAGGGTCTCTCTGTCTCTCCACATCTTTCCTTCCCTGCTCCGAATTCCCGGGTGCGTGTGCAGAAGTGCTCGAGCTGCCAGCAAGCGGGAGCCACCGTGGGCTGCTGCCAGAAGGGGTGTCCCCACACCTACCACTACGCGTGTGCCATCGACACAGGTGAGCCCGGCCACGGGGATGGGGCACGGGGTCCTGGGCACTCTCTGGCCCAGCTGAATATGGGGCCCATTGCTTCAGGTCAGGGCTGGGCTCATGGCTTGCTGGCTTGCCGGAATGGTGATGCCCACTGTGCCAGCAGCACTGGCAGGTGTCACAAGCTTGTCTGGCCACAGCTGAGCCCTTCACACAAACGCTGTGGCTGGTGGGTGGCCGTGGCCCCACTCGTAGTGCAGGGTGTCCCCTGACACATCCTTGTCCTCTCCTCACAGGTTGCTTATTAACTGAGGAGAGCTTCTCTCTGAGATGTCCCAAACATAAGGTAAGCCCAGAGCCCCCTGTGCACCCCTCAATGCTCTGCAGCTCCCTGTGGCAGGAGGACCTGCCTTCAGACCCCAAATTCTTGGGGACACCCATTCTGGATGCTCAGCTTTGTGTGGGCATCACGCTCCTGGGGGTATCGGGGTGGGGCAAGCGACTGGGTGCTGCTGGGTCTGGGGCACCTCAGCCGGGTTCTCAGGGGTCTTATCCCCTTCCCCGAGTACAGACGAGGTGGTGAATGATGGTGTAACGCCTTCTTAAAGCGCTGCGTCCCGGGTGAATGCCCGGTTATTGACGGGGGCGGGGGCCGATGAAGACAACCCAGGGCCACCTCCAGCCTCCACCGGGATCCCCGGACTGACACCTCCGTTCTCTCCGCAGAGGCAGCCGGTGTAGCGCCCGCGGGCACCCGCCCCACCGCCAGCGAGGGACCGGCAGAGGAGGCAGCGCCTGGAGCAGAGCGGGGCCGGGCCGGGCCGGGCCGTACCGGGGACCCCCCGAGCCCGCTCCGGGCGGGCGGAGCCAGCGCCGGGCTTTCCCTCCCGCCGGGTCCCGGTAAAACCCGGTCTGGATACGCGGGGGACAGATCGGGATCCCCCACCCGCGATGGCTGCACAGGGGGGCGGGGGGTGTCCGTGTACAAGGGGGGGGTCCCGGCGATGTTGTCTTACTGTGGGGCCGCCGGACCCTCCGTGGGTCCCGGCTCTCAATATCACACTGATCTGATCTGAGATGTTGCCTTCAGCAAACCTCATAGTGTCTGTATATAGTTCAGCGAAGAAGAGGATTAAAAAAAAAAGACAAAAAAAGACCAAAAAAAAAGGAGAAAAAAGAGAAAAATGAAAAAAAAAAAAAAAAGGCAAACAACAGCCTGCTGTTTGAAACACCACTCTGCTTTTTCCGTTTTGTTCTTCCATCTCCTGTTTGTCCCCACCCACACCCAGAGTGCTGGGGGGGCTAAGGGTGCTTGGCCAGGCCGGTGGGCACCCACCAGGCTGCCCCAGCCCCACTCCCAAACCCCAAACCCTGACTCACTGTACCCACCACCCTCCGATCCATGCGGCGCTGGCACTGCTGGGCTGGGGACACCTGGTCCTGCTGTCCAGGACCCCCCAAAACCCACCCTCCTGCCTGTGCTTGGCCTCACCAGCACCCCTTCTGTGGCTCCTCTTGTGGGGGCTTTGCTCCCTGTGCTTGTGCTGAATCCCACAGCTCTGTGTGCTGGAAGAGGAGGAAGCCTTTGCTTCCTCTCCTCCACATGGGCCTGGCTCAACCCTCACTGCCCTGGGTTTGCTCAGCTCCTTTGGCTTTTGCTTCCTGGCCACCTCAGTGGAGCTGGGGGACTGCCCAACACTTTGGTGATCTCTGCCCTTGTCCCCAGGCTCCATCTTTGTGTCACCCACACCCTGACACAGGTAGCAACCAGCCTAGGGTGAACCA